>CM064058.1:623037-3023037 GCA_032594955.1 Panicum miliaceum | reverse complement strand
AAGATATGGGACCATGCGGCTGGCTCAATTGTCGTGACAGGTTAGTTTGAAGTTCTTTGTTTTTTTTAATAACCAGTCCAAAATTTAGATTTACTCACGTTTTCTGTTGATGTTGGCTTTTTCAGAGGCTGGAGGTATAGTAACAGATGCTGCTGGGAACGACTTGGATTTCTCCAAAGGGAGATTTCTTGATCTCGACACCGGCATCATCGCGATGAACAAGCAGTTGATGCCTTCACTCCTGAAGGCCGTCCAAGATACTATTAAGGAGAAGAACCAGGCCGCCTCCCTCTTGTAGGCTGTAGCAGTCATAGTGATCAACAAAAAATGTTAGTTGCAATGATGTTTCATATTCATACTCTGTCATACATGTGCCTGGCCTTTTGTTGTGACATTACAATTTCATGTTGTTCCACTTGTGATGAGGCTCTTTCCTCTTGGCAATCAGATAACAGTTCTTTTTATTACTGTTTTATGGGAAATTTTTGTTTAATTTGCTTCAGTATATGGTTCCAATTAATGTAAGTGGCTAAAATACTTTCATATTTTGTTGCTAAAATCTTTCCAATTTTTTGGGGGCATAAAACTCGAGCGTTTTCAAATACCCACATGTATGTTTCTTACGGTTATATTATACAACACATGTAAGTTTCATGTATTTTTCATACTCCTATGCTTATTGACCGTTCAATGTAGCTATCATTTGTTCTCTAATGACTCATTCGACATACCACTAAGAAGTGCTCCTTGATGAATTGTGTAAAAGCTTACTCGAGTAGTAAGCACCTAATCACCCACCTCAAGGAAAATAGGGTCGGTCTCAATGGTAACATGCACGTGAGGGTATTTGAAAACGCATAAAGCATACTAGAGTTGATTATAAGGAATTAACGTTTCTCAAAAGAAAAATATCTTGGAACTCACATGTCAATATAGATGATTTTGTACAGTTGTACTGTTTTGACTTTTGGTCCATAGAAAATTGTTTGCTAACCAAGAAAATCATAATTCTTTTTTTTAAAAAAAAAGAAAAGGAACAACTAACAACCCAGTTTGCTTCCATATATTTGATATTGTGGCGTCACCCATGGTTGGCACGTGCGCGGTTGTTCTATTCCTCCCTGTGACTTCACTCGCCAAGCCTACTCCGCCCGCATCCCCACTTCCCCACCATGTCGCAGCTTCCGGAGGTCACCGCCAACCCGTACGCCGCCGAGCTCGCCGCCGCCAAGAAGGCCGTCGCCCTCGCTGCCCGCCTCTGCCAGGTTAATTGGTTTTGATTCCACATCTTAAAGCTCTGTTTTCCACCGCGTCTTTTCGGGATCCGCTGGACTCAGATCGCCCCCCAAGAGCACGTGGTTAGATTTTAGCTCGTTGAATGAGATGCTGTAGATCGTTGGAATTTGCATTGGGGAAAAACAGGTCTGCAGTCTGTCTTTGCCTTCTTGGAAACATGACTATGTTAGTTAGGGAGGAGAAAGATGCACAGAGATGCATGATGCCTTATTGCCCATTGCTTTTGATCTTTGGCTTTTGGATATGGTAGTTAAGTTTGCATTTGATCTTGAAAAGGCAATCTCTGACTCAAAATCTGAACTCCAGAAAAATTTAGGAATTCATTCGAGTTGCACGCTTTCTGAATTATTGGATGTTCCATTGGGGAAAAGATGGCAAGCGTTTAGACCTAAGCCTGTCTTTCGTTGGGATGATAAATTTCATAGGGACAGGAAGATATGCATGGATACCTTGCAGGCCGTTTTTTTATCGTCTTAGTTTTGATGATCAAATCGGAGTTACTCTTGAGATGGAATTTCTGACCCTAACAATTGACTGTAGCTTCTTTGGATGCTTGCTGATAGCTGTTGTATTTACTTGTTTCCTCTTGCCCTGTGTTTCCCGCTGTTTCTTCAGAGAGTACAGCAGGGCATCTTGCAGTCTGATGTTCAATCGAAGGCAGACAGGACTCCAGTGACAGTTGCGGATTATGGTACAGGGTGATACTTGATTTTTCTTAAAAATAATTATAGAAGAATTTGGAGAGCATGTTATTGATGTTTTGTTATTTATCAATTCTAGTTGATATATGGAGCTCTTTGGAAAAGGAAAAATAAACGTACATCACTTTTTTCTTCTTCTGAACTTTTGGTTTAAGTACCTTTTTTTTGTTTCATAACCAGGATCACAAGTATTAGTAAGTCTGGTCCTGAAGAAGGAATTACCTTCTCACTCCTTTTCAATGGTAGCTGAAGAGGTGAACCCCACATGTGCCCCTTTCATTCCATTATTGTACACAGACCTTCGTTCCATTATTGTATACAGACCACATAGGCATTTTCCTCCAATAAATTGATGAAATGTACTTCTGCAGGATTCAAAAGACTTGAGAAAAGATGGTGCCCAAGAAGTTCTAGAACACATTACCAGCCTTGTAAACGAAACCATTGCAAATGATGGTTCATACAGCATGTTGTTATCTAAGGAAGATGTGCTCGCTGCAATTGATGGCGGAAAATCTGAGGGAGGTCCATCTGGGCGACATTGGATACTGGACCCGATAGATGGTACTAAAGGGTGCGTTTGATAACTTACACCTACCAATTTCATGTTTTACCACTAATTATAGCTTATCTTGGCATGTACTGGATAGAACATGTACTCAGGTTCAGCAAAAGTTCGTCTTCCAAATTATATTGGCATACTGGAGTGAAGTCATCTACCATCTATTCACACTTTATCTCTGATTTCCTAGATCCCACTTAATTTAAACTAACACAGTTGGAAGTCATAACATCAGATACACATGGAACAGAACTTTACATGGGAGAGCGGGGTGATATCCCATTATTTTTCTGTAAACTAGTTACACTGGGTGACTTATTTATCAAATAGCGATTTATATCATTTCAACTATTTGTTTTATAATACAAAATGCATCAGCTTCACAAAGTTGAAGTTTTTATTAACACGTTGATTAACTATGAAATACGTAAGATTAACAAAGTTGAATTTTTATTTTTAACAAATGATTTTGAAGAGGTCATATAGTCATTCAATGCTTTTGTACCAATTAACGGAGAGCTACTGATAATGCAGCACCTTTGTTTACTCTGCCTTAATGTTTATCTATAATTAAAATCCTTATCATGAAAATTCGATGCAGTTTCATAAGGGGGGATCAGTATGCAGTTGCACTTGGATTACTTGATGCGGGCAAAGTTGTTTTGGGTGTGTTGGGATGTCCAAATCTTCCACTAAAGTCAACAAACAAACACAATGGTGGCTCTTCTGGGGATCAAGTAGGTTCTCTCTTTTTTGCTACAATTGGTGGTGGAGCCAAAGTCGAGGCCTTAGAGGGATCTGAGCCGCAAAAGGTAATTAGTGCTTTTGATTTGCTTAATGATCATAACCACTTCCACTTTTCATAAGTCCATTTCTTTCTTATTTTATCTCTTCTTTTTCTAACTTGCATTTTAGATTAGTGTCTGCTCTATCAACAATCCAGTCGATGCCTCATTCTTCGAATCCTATGAAGCATCACACTCCAAGCGTGATTTAACTAGCTCCATTGCGGAGGTTGGTCCTTGATGACTATTTGCATTGCCCAGCCCAGAGATCTCAATAATTATATAAGTGAATCCATTGTTCTTATGTTATTAGAAACTTGGTGTCCAAGCTCCTCCTGTTAGAATGGATAGCCAAGCAAAATATGGTGCTCTCGCACGTGGTGATGGTGCCATTTTTCTGCGAATTCCTCACAAAGGTTACATAGAAACAGTTTGGGATCATGCAGCTGGATCAATTATTGTCACAGGTATGCTACAATATTCTATTCTATAAAACTCTGAAAGATCCATTTCCTAATTGGCCCTATCTGGTGTTTTGCAGAAGCTGGTGGCATGGTAAAAGATGCCTCAGGAAATGATCTTGATTTTTCCAAAGGTAGATATCTTGATCGTGACAGAGGCGTTATTGCAACAAATAAATATTTAATGCCAATGGTTCTAAAGGCAGTTCAAGAGGCTATGAAGGAGGAACAGTAGCGTGCTGTGCTTATGTAGCAATCTCAAAATTGGTTCCGAAATTTCCTATTTGTATCACAATATCAGTTTTACAAAATCTCATGTACAAAAAGGTACAACAATCACTGTTGTATGATATGATATTATATCATGTTAATCATATGGCAGTTACTTGTCCTTAACCTCAATAAATGGATATGAATTTATCCAATTGGGCCTATGGCTTACCATTTGTTATGTGCGTTTTCCATCTTTCTAGAGAAATTCCTCGTTGAACTTGGTATTCCTGAGTTGATATCTTTGGGTCTACGATTGAAAATTAATTATTACATATATGTGTGTTTAATACTGATTATTCCATTTTTAAAAAAAATAAAGGGTAAAATATGTTTGGTACATATGTATGTGTTCAATACTGATTATCATAAGCTTGTTATGATAATTGCATCAGGACAAAAATATAGGCATAATATGGGGGATTGTGGTTCTAGTTCTGATATAGTCTACAGAACTGTGTGTTTAGTAGCATGCAATATTTACCTTTAGATCAACTATTGTGCGTATAGGGCCTTGAAATATGAAATTCAGATGTTCTAATTGCAAGTCAGATGTTCATTTTGTTCTCCAAGTCTCCAAATATCCAATCTTTAGTTCTTCTCCATCTCAACACATAAACAAGGTATTGTCTCTTTTGCCTGTTTTGCTGTACAATGTTTTCTTTTTCAGACTCATCGTGTATAACGTCTTGTGGTCAGAGTTTATTCTTTAGATGTCAAATTATGGAGGGATCTGAGTGAGTTCGAATAGTATCTGAAGGTGGTAAGTAATTGTTTGAGGCGATCTGTCTCTTTACTTATATTTTGTGTTCGGCTTTAGTAGCTATTAAGGTATGTTGTGCATCCATGAAATATCTCCGTATGACTCTATTCCACCTAAATATCAGCAACAGTACAATACATATATGAGCTTGTTGTAAGCATCTGCCAGGTTGAATTATTGTTTTAGAGACTGTTGAGTCGGGAGATTACCGGCTGAATCACTATATTGTTTATAATGCTATGGATCTGAATCATCAATACTTACACAACAATATTGCTCATCTAAATCCTGGAAAACTAAACAGGAACATCAGTTGGGTAGTCTGCGGGGTGCTTCATGATTGTCTCCCGCAGCAATCGCTCTTGTTCTCGCAGGTTGGAAGGAATCTGATCGTAAACATCAGTGAAAAGCTCAGCAATTGGTGGTTTTGGCATTCTTTCTGCAACCTGAATGGCTTGAAGAAGCTGCACAGAAGTTAACAGGTGGTTAAAAACGTATCAAAGTGCTGTAGAAAGATGAATCCTTTTTTTAGACCTAGAAAGATGAATCTTTGTGCAGCAGCAATATTACCTCTTTTCTCACTCTGCTCCTTAGTTCAGATTCTTCAGCATCAGACCACCAGTCATTCCCCTGAACCCATTTTCTGTATCTGGAAATTGGATCCCTTGCTGTTCGCCAATGCTCGATCTCATCAACTGGCCTGTACTTGGTTGAATCATCAGATGTTGAGTGATGGCCGACTCTGTAAGTCAGGGCCTGAAAGTTCAATAGTCAATACTCAGATCAATTATATTCTGAAATTTTGTTGTTTCAGGTAATGCAACTTGGCCGAATTGTTCTGCACCTCGACTAAAATTGGTCTCCCTTCAGCTATAGCCATTTCTCGGGCAGCATGGACTGCACTGTGAACAGCAAGAGCATCATTGCCATCTACTCTGATACCACGGATCCCATAAGCTTGGCCACGGATAACCACTCCATCACCTGCATGAACACTTGATTTTAGTACGACATTCGCACCAATCACTTGTAAATGACATGGTTCACTATGATGAAACTTTTCATACTTCTGAACTGTTCAGTGGTTGGGGTGCTGATTGCCCAGCCATTGTTGCGGCAGAAGAAGATCACCGGTGCATCCATAACAGCTGCAAAGTTGAGCGCGGCATGGAAGTCTCCCTGAACATTTTTATCTGTCAGGAAAGCTGGATAAAATGTTACTGGCGAGCAACTGATTAGTGGTTGTTGACTTTTGATCTACCTCACTTGTGCCGCCATCGCCGAAGTATGTGACGGCACATGCGTCCTTTTTATCCATCTTCAGAGAGTAGGCAGCTCCAACAGCATGGAGGAGCTGTGTTCTGACAAATAGCGAAGAAAGATAAGAATTCACTTGCCAGAATTTTCAGACATGGGAGAGATATCCCTACTTCAGACTTACGCAATAGGCGATGAGACCGTGAAATAGTTAAGACGGTTTGATCCATAGTGAATTGGCATTTGCCTCCCTTTACCATAATCCATACTGTTCCCAAAGCATTGGTTTGCAAACTCTTGCAGTGTGAAACCGCGCCACAGGAGAACACCAGGTTCCCTGTACTACATTTTGGCTCCACAGGTTCCAGACAAGGAAAAGACAGTGGGTAAATCATTTGTATCAGTAGTATTCCTAGATTAAGCTATACTCCTACTATGTTGGAGTGATTGATGTTGTACCTGAGGCAGCACAATGTCGTCAATACTAAGTGCAGCAGCAGATGCTATGTTGATCGCTTCCTCGCCATTGGAAGTGAGATAAAAGGAGATTCGACCCTGCCTCTGTGCTTCATAGAAGATGTTATCCATGATCTGGAGGGTGACCATCTCCCTGTACATTTTCAGAGCCACCTCCTTACTGACCTGACAAGTGTGAGTAACATTAATCTTCAGAACTGAATTCTTTCTCACAGTATGTCTCAAGGAATTTCTGAAAATGGTGCAGTGAGCAGCGTACCGTTTGGAATCTACTACCAGATATTGCTCTGCCATCATCGTCAAGAACACAATAGCAGCTGATCCTTTCCCCATGTGACTCCGGAAGGAAGTTCATTTCAGCTACAAATGAAACCTTCCCTCCAGGGAAGTCAATGGCCTGCAAAAAAATTAACAGTAAAAATTAAGCGCCACGTGAACGGACAAATTTACCTCAGCGTCACTGACAGAAACCTAGTACCATTGAACTGAAAAGCACAGCAACAATAGTCTACCATTGACCTTGAAGGCAATGGACAAATTTACCATGTTGAATACAATTGACCACCTGTCCACCTTGATCACGGAAAAAGACAGCAGCATCAACAATTGTTTAAAACTAGGGAAGACCTGGAGAGACTACTAATTTGACTTCGAAAGGGAAGGTAATATTTTTTTCGAAAAAGGAAAATAAAGTTAGTGTAAAACTAACTATGACTTTATTAGTAGCAAGTACACGCTCCTATCTAGAATAAGTATTTACAGTCATCAGCTTACCGCACCTACCAAACCCATTGACCAAAAGAACCTATCATCGTTATCAGCTTAGTTAAGCGTTTACTGGTGGCTGTGAATTCTTTCCACGATTGTACTCTACATCATCTTCCTCCAGTTTTCACATGCCATGCTAGTGGAAAGAGTTGGCGATGATCTGATCCACCGCAAGTCGATCGATCAACGTGGACAAGTTTGGGACTGCAGGAGAAGCACGTGAAGAGTCCTAATGCAGTGGAAGAAATTGCTGAGAAGCAAAAGGAGGCGCCGGGCTACCGACAAATGAGACCAAACAAGGAGCAGAGGAAGATGGGCAAAAAGATGCCCCGCTATCTTTTTCTGTACCAAATCTTACCAAACGCATATTTTAAGGCGTATCATCTAGTATCCCCCTACCTGCAATTTTGCTTAATCAAGGGCACAGCAAAAATTTTTTTACGAACGGGCACGAGATTGTGCCTATTCCATTGATAAAGAAGGAGAGAAGGGCACAGCAATTTGAATATTCAGAATTTCGGATTGTTGGTGCTAATCTATCCAGGTGAGACAAACGGATTCCCAGGATAGAATACAGAAATCAAGAGCGCGCGCCGGGGGGGACCCATCACCTGATCGCCGCCGGCGAACCCGTTCTCCGGCTCCTCCGCGTCAGCGGCGGCGGCGCTGCTCTCCCCGGCGAACCGCCGGACGGAGCAGAAGCCCCGGCAGACGATTCTCTCCAACGGTGGCAGTGGTGGTGATCCGAGAACCGGCCGCGGCGCTGCTGCTGATGAGCCCAAGAGCCACGGGCTGGGCTCGCCGCCCTGGCGCGAGGGAAGCGGCGGGAGCCTCCTCACGGCGCGGCGCGCCAGCTGGGACGACGCTCTCGCCAGCCACAGCGCCGCCATGTCAGACGCTAGCTGCCGGCTCTCCCCGAGCTTGCTCTCTCAGCTAGCTAATAAGCTGGAATGCCCTCAAATATAATGGTGGTACCTAGCTATAGCGCTTAATATTTGATGTATTTATAGGTGGCCGTGTTGGAATTTGATAGAGCTAGACGACATGAGCAAGCAATGGAAGATGAGGGGAGGCACTGATGAGCTGGTAAGATAAGTGTGCGGGGAAGAGAGCGCGGCGGGGGAGCATGGCAGGGAGGAGGAGCAGACGGGCACGGCTCGCTGGGAGAGCGACGACGAGCAGGTGGGGGCCCGGCCCACATGTCGGCGAGGGAGGCGTGCTAGGGGAACGGGACGCTGGAGGATGGGGCCGGGACGGGGATGATGAGCATGGTGGGAGTGGTACGGTGACAGAGAGCGACGTCACGTCATCCCGGTAGGTTGGAGCTGAGGCAGGAGAGGGACCGGTGACATGGCATGCTCATGAGTCATGAACCATGTGCTGTCCATACTAGGATGTACTAGGGTCTTTGAGAGTGAAAGCGGAGGGAAAAAAGGACAATACAAAGAAATCAGTATTTTTTTAACCAGAGAGAAAAATTATTTCTTTAAAAGAACAACAAGAGTTTTGCCGCGAGTTTTATTCGACGAAAAAAGAGGGGGAAAAGGCAGGGATGGTGGCATGGTGCAACCTCCTATGGCCAAGGTAAGAGAGAAAATTAATCTTCCTGCTTTGTCTAAGCAAACCAAAGTTAATCTTCTTGTACCATCAAAAAAAGTTAGTCTTCTTGTTCCGCCAAAGATGTTTTTTTACTTTGGAATAAATAAAGGAATTTTAGTTTTTTAATAAACGTCCTATTATTATCAAATCAATCTTAGACTATATATTTCGCAGAATCACATTTTTGTCCGTGTTATAACACGTGGTGTGAAAAAAAAACCTATCACGCCACATGCATAGTGTGACAAGTTGTGCTACACTATATCGCGTGCAGAGAGGTCTCCCAGCACATGTTCCTACGGTGCCAAGTCGTGGATTAGATTGAGAAAATGCTAGAATATTCTGATATTAATAGAATAGCGTGTGAAAAAGAAACTAAAATTATTTTCCCTGAGAATAATGTGTGGCTGGGAGCCTGGGACAGTTAGGTGTTTAGTTGTTCACTAATAACGTTCAGAAATTGTTGACAGGATCCTGAAACTGTCGCGTCAGGATAAAAATTTCTTGTTCAATGCTCATGTTTCGGAGGCGGCTGACGGGTGCCATTAGTTGCGACATTTTCAGGTTGCGTGCTTATACATTAACTTCTGATACTGGCGTGTGGGGTCCCAGAGGTGACATGATTGGGCCACCAGCTGCAAACTGCAGCCGGGCGGTACAGCGTTGCTCACAAGAGACTGGTGACAAGGCAAGACATGCTCACGTGTCGTGCACTCGTGCGTTGCCCGCTCCTCCTCATCTCCTCAATGGTCCACACCAAGGATGGACACAGGCGACTTGACGAGATTCACTGGATTGGAAGTCGTGATCGACGACGAACTGCCGCCTTCATGGATGGAGAAAAGAAACAGAGGTTTTCCGTATCATCAAGCCATCAAGGTGAAGCACAAGATAGGATCGATCAGCATTTATTTAGGAAAAAAGATTCAGTAAGGAGGCCTTCCTAATATCTGTTTGATGATCTCTTAGTCGAACTTCCCGTCAAAAAAAATTTCTTACTAGAACTGTCAGACCATAAACCTCGCCGGAGAAGATAACCAGGGCCAAAAAGCATGAACCTCCATGCGAATCTTTTTTTTCTTATTGGTACCTCCATGTGAATTTTGCGGCTACAGATGGCCCGTCCACCCTCCACAGTCCACACACGCAAAAAAACATGCACCGTGTAAATAGCAGATTTGCTTTAGGTAGATCGAGACGAAACAAAATAGAAGTTGCAACACGATTCGTCAAGCAAATTTGTTGCCCCGTAAAAGTTGTAACTTCGAATACACAGAAACTTCGAATGCAAGCTCCTCTTGCCCTTAAGAATAGTGCTGAACGATCTGAATACAAACTGCCATGCTGAGCACAGGACTTCAATGTTGCAAGGCATTGATCGATTTGCATTCTAGGAGTTACAACTCAACATGTTCTTCCAGTTTCGGAGCTTCCACGTCAATGGCAGGCTGTCGTTTGTGCAAGAGCCCTGGAAGGCACTATAATTCAGAACACTTTTGCCACATTGTACAGATACCCAGTCAATTGAGCCCAGCAACAATCACAAGCTTTCCTCCTGCATCTATGGTGAAACTACGCCTTTGACAGTTTGACCGAAGCCTCACCAGATCATACCACCTATATCACTGTGCAGTGGAAGTATTAGCCTCCCCAGCTATGGGTCTCATGTAGCCCAAACCTTTCAGCTTCTCCACCAGCTTCCTCTCCGCAGCAGCCTGAAACCATGAACCAGTGGCTGTCAGATACACAACTTCAGAAAATTGTTATGCAGAGTTGAGCGCGCCTGTGAGTACCTCAAGCATGGGGCTGTCTTTTGGGATGTTGCATGCCAGGACTATGTTCAGACCAGTCTTCAGCACTGAAACATGAAGTGATGTAAAGCTTATTGTTGTTAATAAGCTACCATGAATGCATGACTATTAGTTAACTGGCAACAGAAGCGGTACCTAGACGGCGGGCCATCCCTGATCCGGTGTTGTCAGATGTTCCTCCTAGTACAGAGGTGACACTCACATTGTTATCCTGCAATGGCCACGAGAAGGCAACATAGCAAAAATGACAATGAAACATCAGTCATGAGGCAAAACTGCCAAAAAAAAAATGAAATAACTGAACATCATCTTCTAAGAATGAAAGTATGAAACGGTTACCACTTACCGGCCTAGTGGTTGCAGCAGCATAAAGATGGCCAAATTTTGCTGTGTTGCATCCAACCCACACATAGATCTGCACCAAAATGGATAAAAAATAAAGGCTCAAATATAATCACTCACATAACTATTCTATATAAACCAATTAAAGCCTGAGAGGTAACAGATCGCAAACAAGCTGAGAGGATTCAAAGGAAGATTGAAGGCTTTGAGCCGATCACTACAAATGATATGAAGCATTTCCCTATCATAACAATGATATATAAGGTAAAACACTTCAAGTTTTGCTCATAGTGACAATGTGGAACAGCCAAACACTCAAGTGTCATGCTTTCATTTCATATGAAGAAACACACAGGACACGATTGTAACTTCAGTGCTCAAATTTACTTGATTTTGTAAATAAAACCTGATAGACATCAGGTATAACATTCTCCTTTTACCCAGATGGCTAACACATAGAAGTATAGAACAAGCCACCAACACAGCAACTACTATTAGTACCATTTGCATTTCTCATCCAGATGAAGTTTCTTTTCCCAGCTTATCTATAACTACTTTTCCTTTTTTGTCTTGCACTTGACTGTACGGATTGGCCAACATTCAAGTCTATCATTAGAAGCAGCACAAGCATTTTTTATGGTAACAATGAACTTGTGATACATCATGAATTTACAGAAGTTTTAGTTTGATACTTTGATTGGAACCAAGAAACCTTGTTTACCTGTTTAGAGAACCTCACTATCTGAAAATGAAGCATGACATCATGAAGGTCCTCCGTGAAACAAGTGACTTGGAGGCCCCCCTCGGATGACAAATCGCCTAAAGAATTAGTTTGGTCCTCTGTCCGGGTTGGCAAACTCACCACCAAATCAGAAAAGCCTGTCCTCAGCTCCTCTGAAGACATCATGCGCCTTTAAACCCTGAAATAAGATCAAAGTACTTCAATTCCATGCTTAATGATATAACAAAGTGTATAAAAACATGTGAAGCGGTTGAGAAGTTTTAGTTATTTAATGCCAACGTTTGTAACTTTGGATCCGTTTCCACAATGCGCTTCTGAAACCGAGGATCAGTGACATTCGGCATTGTGCAAGATGAGGATTATTTTGCTTAAAGTTAGCATTGGTTTGTACTGTTCTTAATTCTGGTTCTGTAAGTGAAGTTGGTCGGGTGGGTTATCAATTCAGTAGTAGCAGGAGCATCACGCAGTGTTGGTCCTCTTCATTATGTAACTATAGGACAATTGAACAGATAAAGTACAGGATGCAACATAAATAGAATGGTATTTCGTTTCAATGTGTGCTACTGTGCTAGTGGGCGAGCCCAGGATTTTGGGTATGGGTATTCAAAATTTTCAAAGGTTAATTTTTTTTTTTGATAGCCGAAAGTGTAGGTTCATAGCACATAATTGAGTATCAACAACATAAAATTGCAAGAAAGATTTCAAATCAGTAGTGGCACTGCCACTCTTCTTCCTTTTCATAGTTCAGACCTACAAATTACAAGTATTCAAGTTTTAGGGGAAAAAATCCTCACTGCATTTCTGCTAATTTTTCTGAAAAATCATAAATAATCAGAAATTGCAATGACACATTTTCACGAAATATGGATAAATTCGTCGATCCTCACCTTGGTTCACTTCACTGGCTTGGTTTGAGGACGATGCCCGTTGCCTGGTCGCCGGTCGGTGGTCGCTGCGCTCCGTCGGCCGTCGCTTTGCCGCCTCTGGCTGGCTGACTGGCTGCTCTGCGCGTGCGCGGCGTGGGCGCGCGGCAGGCGGCCGGAGCCTGGCTCCTGCACGAGCGCGGCGCGGCGCGAGTGGGCCCCGAGGCGACGAGCGCCGGGCGGCCGGGCGCTGGCCGTTGGCCGCTGGGGCGAGACGGGCAGGCGGCGGCGTCGGGGGGAATCGGGAGACGGGATGGCCGGTCTAGATCAGACCTGGCTGCCGATTTTGTTGGGCTGCGTGTGGGCCGGCGGTGGGGAGATGGGAGGTGGGGTGCTGAGATTTTTTTGGCCAAAGAAAAGATTGGGAAGAGTTGTTGGGTTGTGATCCAAATTTATCTACACACGTATAAAGGCCGACTTCGGATGTAGCGAAACACTTCGGATGTAGCGAAACGGAGGTCCGTCGCTGGAGGTTTGGGCCGGAGCGAAGCGGTGTGGATCGTATGCCTTTTACGGTTACACATTTATATATATACTTCTTGTTAAGCCGTCGTTCGGGATATGGGAGTTAGATCAATAATCCCTGGCGTTTGTAACCGTACTGGATATAGTGAAGTTTTGCTGGATGGCGTCCGTGGTTTTTTCCCTTCTGATTTGGAAGAGTTTTTCACGTTAAAATCCCGTGTCCTCTGATTTGATCTATGTTTCTTCGTCGTTTATTTGTCATCGGTTTATAGCAAGAGTTTGTGTTATTTTTTTAGTCATATACATAGGACATGCTTTATATATAAAAAAATTGGCTTCAACTGAATATTTTCAAATTTAATGGGACGCGATTTGACGTTCAGGTCTTGTTTAAATGCACTCTGTAAAAATTTTGAAATGGAATCTTTTTACATTTGAAATATTAAACATAGACTAATTAAAAAATTAATTGTAGATTTCGTCCGTAAATTACGAGATGAACCTAATGAGTCTAATTAATCCGGCATTAGCATATATTTACTGTAATATTACTGTAGCAATTTATTGTCTAATCACGATCTAATTAGACTCATTAATTAAACTCATTAGATTCATCTCGCGATTTATGGACCATATGTGTAATGTGATTTTTTCAGCTACATTTAATATGTTATGTATGTGTGCAAATATTTGTTTGGTATTTAGAATTTTATATCTAAACAACGCATCAATCGAATTGGGGAGGAACTGAACAAGGGGGCTACCTGAGGGACCGCACGTGCAGGGCGGAGCGGGGGGGCTGGCCCATGCTTCCGAAGCACCATTAGCAGAGCGCGGAGCTCCCCAGCGGCGGCCGGCGGCGTCCCCAACAGCTGCTTGGCCCCCTAATGATCAAATCCTAGCTCCACCCCTGCGCACGTGTAGTGGAGGGAAGCCCTGTGCAGTGCCGTTGCCCGCAGCTAGCTCTGCATCGCGTGGCGGCGCCTCCTGCCTCTGTCTCTCTGCTGCCTCCGGGGCCGCTCGCCTGGATGGCAGGCGGCGGCGCAGGTGAATAGGAGATCAAGCGCATACGCAGAGCCGCAGATGCAAGGGATTGCTCTCGATGTTAACAGGGGGGCAACAGAGACGGATCGGGTCGAATACTTTTTGTACGGAAATGCTAAAAACAGACGTCCGGACAGCGCGCCATGGCTTTCATTTCTTCGGACAGCGATGCATCATCTGTTTTAGTGGAGAGTATCATCACACAGTTATCAATACTGGAATCTTAACAACTATGCCAGAGAATATGCCAGAGAAGTGTCATCACCGTAACACTCCTCTCTTATCCCATGACTCTCCTCATCTTCTCTCTCCTGCTATATCAGCAAATTTAATACTCATGACACTACTATAACACTTACATTGACATTGGGGTAACAGGCAGCCAGGCAGTAGAGGAACGCGGACATGCATGGGTCCGTCTATTCCTCGCATGTGCGAGAAAACGGATGTCGCGTTGCAGAAGCGAGCGCACGCTACTCTGCGCGTTCAGATTTCCGGATCATGGGCTTCTTCGTGGGCTAACATCCGCGCGCGAGTCATCACATGGGCTTCTTCGTTGGCCCACGTATTGCATATCACGTGGGTTTCTTTGGTTTCTTCATCGTGGGCTTCTTCATCTTTTTCAGTAGTATTTGGAACATTTGAAAAATGTTATTGTAAACAAGGTCACTTCAGAACTTTTTTCAAGGTGTCGGTTTTTTCTCTTGAGAGTTCCGGAACAAATTGAAAGGTTGGGAACATTTGAAAATATTCTTGTAACACAAGGACACTTCAAAACTTTTTGAAAAGGTTTTGATTTTGCAGAACTATCTTGCAAAGTTCTGTAACCCTTTTTCTCTTGCGAGTTCCGGAGTACAAATTGAAAAGTTGTAAACATCTGAAAATGTTCTTGTAACACAAGGACACTTCGGATTTTTTTGAAAGGTTTTGATTTTGTAGAACTATCTAGCGAGTTCCAGAACAAATTGAAAGGTTGGGAACATTTGAAAATGTTCTCGTAAAGGACTATCTTGCAAATTCCGGAACAAAAAGAAATGTTGGGAACATTTGAAAATAATAAAACTTAAGATTGGTACAGATTCGCAGGAAAAAATGGCAGAACAATTGAAAACCAGTATTCAATAAAAAAGCGAAAGTATTCAGCATTTAGAACTAACTGAAACTATAGGCCGCAACAGAGACGGCCCGGGTCGACGGGGTCGGGTAGACGCTCTGACCGATCCGCGTTGTGTCAGCCCAGAGGCCCAGTAACGTGGGGAGCAGGCCGAGCGTGTGAGAGGAGGCCGTGCCCAAGCGGAAGAGGGAAAACCAAACATATTTTATTTGGTCCTTTGAGGACCTTTTCTCTTCCTCTTGATGTCATGTGGTTTTGTATCTTTAAGTGTTCTTAAATACTCCTGTCGTTCCAAATTGTAGATCACTTTAGCAAATTATGTAGATTTTTCAAAATAACCTACAATTTGGAATGTAAGGAGTAATTTATAAAATATTTTTGAATCATACTGTAAACCAAAAGCGTTATGTTCTATAACATTCGGTTGTGCATGTGCTCTCCGGTAATAGTGAGCTCCCGTTGATCCTTTCAAGGTCGCTTTCTCTTCTCTTAATGGAAATATAGGCGTGATGCACGCTCTCTAAACATATATTTACATGCTACATCATAAACATTATAAAAAAGTTTATTCATAGTACCCGTGAAAAGAACACGTATCTAAAGAGGGATCAAGATATTGTCAATGCAGTAGAACTTATTTTTTTGACAAAGCTTCAATTGCAGCAATTGAGGGAGGATCCTGGATGGGATGATTTTCTTCAAGAAGTGGAATCTTTTTGTGTCAAGCACAACATTAAAGTTCCTGACATGGACTCTTTCTATCGGCCGGTTGGAAAAGACAGGAGGTTCTTTATCAAGATCAAGAATATGCATCGCTTCCATATTGATATATTTTTAAGTATCATTGATAGACAACTACAAGAGCTTAATGAAAGGTTTGATAAGGTAAACACAGATTTGCTCTTTTGCATGGCTGCATTTAGTCCTATAGACAACTTTGCTAGTTGGGACAAAGACAAGTTGATTAAGCTTGCTTAGTTTTATCCTAGTGATTTCTCAAGTTCAGAGATGAGCCATCTTCCATCTGCACTTAGACTCTTTCTTACTGATATGCGTAGAGATGAAAGGTTTAGAAAAGCTAAAGCCTTGCCGTGCTTTCCATTATGCTTGTTAAAACAAACATGCACAATAGACATGATGTTGTTTACAAGCTTCTCAAGTTGGTGCTAGTACTTCCGGTTGCCACTGCTAGTGTTGAGAGAATATTTTCTGCCATGAACTATGTGAAGAATAAATTGAGAAATAAGATGGGGGATCAAGATTTGAATGATTGCTTGAGCGTGAGTTCTATTTGAAAGTCAAGGAATGTGATATCATTATCCGCTTCCAAGCTACGAAGGAACGCAAAGTTAAAGTTACCCTTAGAAGCCATGAAGATGAAGCAACAGAAATTTAGAGCTACATTGTAATTTTCTTTATGCATTTTGTAAGTTTTTTTTTGTTTCATGGATATCTTAGAATTGAAAAATTCGTACCTTTATTTCTCTACCTATCAGTATTGACATAAGACATATGTTAAACTTTTTTACTATTCAACTAAACTTTTTTTTTTGAGTTGGAAGATGGGAATACCCAACTCTAGAATTCTGGCTCCGCCACTGGTTGATCCTGTCAAGGTCGCTTTCTCTTCTCTTAGTGGAAATATAGGCGTGATGCACGTTCTCTAAAAATATATTTACATGTTACATCATAAATATTATAAAAAAATTTATTCATAGTACCCGTGAAAAGAACACGTATCTAAAGTCGAAGAATATAATGATACTAAGAGATCGCGTCATTTTTATTTTTGAAGGGTCAATGGAGGGATTATTACCAACTTAATTGAGGCACAAAGATTGTTTACAAGAGTTACATGGAGAAGACTTTGGAGTTTACATATTGGAAACAACCAAATTACACCAGGACTTTGCCACATAGTGGAAGAGATAATCGCATCATTTGCCCACACATATATGTTGGCCCGTGCCGCGCGTTTTAATTTTCATGGCCACATCGTCTTTGCAAACAGCAGCTTCTCGAATTCCTTGAGGCATGCGGCCTCCGCGCACACCACCACCTGCACGCAACCGCCGCCGTCGTTCATGAGGTACACGAACCCCGAGCGCTCCGACTCGGCGCGCACCATCAGCTGCGGCTTCCCCCATCCGTAGTCCGCGTCGTACACCGGCATGCCCAGCCAGCTGATCACCCTCAGCTCCGTCTCCGGCAGGCTGCCCGGAATGGGCTTGCCGTTCTTCTCCGCGAGCTCGCAGTAGTCGATGGCCGACCGCACCACCTCGTCGTCCATCCGGCGGACGGCGCCACTGATCCGGGCGGCGGTATCGGCCAGCGCCTCCGTGGTGACGTCGCGCACCACGGCGGACGTCCCCACCCAGATGAGCGCGTTGCCGAAGTAGCTGTCGGGGAGCGGCGGCTTCATGCGGCGCCGGATGTTGGCCGGGAGGGTGAGGCGGGTGGTGGCGTCCGCCGGCAGGCCCCTCGCGGCGCACACGCACCGCCACGCGTGGGCGCTCAGCGCGCAGAAGGTGCTGACGCCACCGCAGGCCTGCTTGAGGGCGGCGACGTGGTCCTTGGAGACGGTGAAGACCTTGCTGGCGACGGGCCCTGAGGGCTGCGTCAGGGTTAGCTTGGGGCAGAACACGGCGAAGGCGTCCGGGTTGACGAAGGGCGGCGACCGCGCGCGGAGGAGGGCGCGGTCGTGGCACGGGAGCTCCGTCTCCGCCATCGCGCCGACGACGTCGTCGCGCCCGCTGCACAGCGCCGACCACGCGTGGAAGAAACGGAAGGAGCTGATGGCGTCGGCGGCGGCGTGGTGCAGCGCCGTCCCGAAGGCCACCCCGCCGCACTTGAGGAAGGTGACCTGTATGGCGAGCATGATGGACGGCTGCTGGACGCGGGGGACGAAGAGCTCCTTCAACTCCGGCGACGGGGTGACGTCGCCGAAGTCGTCGACCGTGAGGTCGGAGCGGGCCACGACGAGAAGCGCGCCCTCGGCGTTGCAGTCGATGACGAACCGGCCGTCGGCGTCGACGGCGAGGCGGCCGGCGAGCGGGTAGAAGTCCACCAGGGCTCTGGCCATGGACTCCTTGAGCCGCGCCACGTCGAAGAAGTCGGCGGCGGCGCTCCCGGCGGCGGGGCGGTAGAAGTAGACGGTCGGGGTGTGGCCCCTGTTGACCAGCAGGAGGTCGAGGGGGTTGAGCCAGAGCTGTCCTGTGGGCGTCTCCTGGCTCGGGGATACAAGGCTGCTCTCCACCACCTGCACGTCGTCGGAACACATCATCATGGTGTTGCTCTGGCTCTGGCTGCTACTGCTACTGCTACTGCTCTCTCTCTCCCTCACTCGCACGCGCATCGCCTCTTATATAGGGCGCCTGAGCTGAGACCCCTGCCAGCTGTAATATGGCCATCAGCAGCAGCGGTGGTGAGTCGACTCGTGCAACTATAGTGTAGTAATTTCTCCGTCCTAAAATATATCTAGTTCTCAAGTGGGATTTTAGGTCTGCCAGGTCTAAAATACTCCTTCTTGCATGCAAATTAATTATAGCATGCAGATCTGCATGCAAGCTAAATAGAAAAGACAATTATTCTCTTATTTGTGCATAGTTCTTTACGGTAACTAAAAAGGATAATATAGATTTTTACTGTCCATCCTTAATCTATCTAAATTTTTTTTAGAAATAGCTATATTATGGAATAGAAGAGTATATTTTAACAATAGCATGAAGTCAGATGTGCATGTGCGGCCAATGATTCGATCGGCAGCCCGGCCCAGCCGGGCGGGGGATGATTGATTTCACGTGGGGGCCGGGGCATCCCATGCGACGGCCCCCCGGCCACCGCGCACATGGCGGCGAGTCGCAGCGAGCTGCGGTGAGTACCTCCCCACTTTTCATTCTCTTGTAGGAACTGCATGTCTGCATATGACTACTTGCATTATCAATCTATCATGCTCCATTCTGGGGGAGAGTAAAAAATCTCCGACCCCTGTTCTAACCAAAAGCACTTGCTGAGTGGGCATGGGGCGGGGCCTCAACGAAAATATGCAATACAACCGCACAGAAACACAGAATACACGCGAATACGAAGGGCGGGACTGCCTGGCGCTCATCTTTCTATAAACACGAATTCCAGGCTCAAACAGGGCGAGTCCATCGCGCCATGTCGCCCGTTAGCCCGCTAGCCGTTGGATTCAGCGAGCTCGCGATATTGACCGTTAGATACAGTATGGCGCGGGTCTCTCACCCGTTAACCCACCAACCCAGAGCGCTCGCGAATCCTCGCGAACCCGTTGTCCCCTTCACCTCTCTGCCGCGCTCTGGTTCTACGCCTACCGCGCCGGCCGCTCCTCCGTCCACCTGCAGCATGGTGGCCCGCCACCCTCCGACGCCTGCCTGCCCGCCGGCAAGCGATCTCGTCGGTCCAGTGCAAGTGTGGTCACCATTATTGAATAAGAAAACCCAATTAGTTAATCTTCCTGAGAATCGACAGGTATACATAGTGTGTGGTGATTCGCATCATGGATCGTCGACGATGTAGGTCAGTACGTACCACCCTCGTCGTTGTTGTTGGACATCGATCTATAGTACGATATGATCGATGATTGATGAAGCAACACGGCAACAGGACGGGGTCAATGGCTGTGCGTGTTCCCGGCCCAGCATGATGGTGATCTGACTAGAATTGGTGCAAAACACACTTGGAACAGAATTGGTGCCTTTGTTGGTAGAAAAAATGGAGCTGATCGAGTAGTTCATGCATCATCAATAGAATTGTTAGTTACGTTGGAGGCCTTTATTGCTGAAATATTCTCATTTCTAGCTAGCTAGTCCCGTTATATCTACCGCATGCACTGCGCTGTAACTCATCATGATGAGGTACCCACGCATGCAGCAGCTATAGCCTACTTATAGGGTTGTAATTAATGAGAGAGATCGACTTGCTTGCTCAGAGGATGAGGTACCCATGCACGGCCATGTGATCAATAATTAGAGATATTAAATAAGACCACTTCCGGAACCCCGTGCTAATTCACGAGACGAATCTAATGAGATCTTTGACCACATAATTAGAGGATGGTTACTGTAAAGCTAACTATAGATTAATTAGGTTCATTAAATTCATCGTGCAAAGTTACATCCATCTATAAAAAAGATTTTGCAAATATATTTTATTTAGTAAGATTACCTCCTAGCAGAGAAGAAGAGAGACTAAACGGGGCCACTGCTTCCCGAGAAGAAGAGAGACCAACCATACAGTACATGGTACGGCCCTAGCTACTGTACGATAACCGGCAGGCAGCAGAGGAGCGCGGGCATGCGTGGGGCCGACAACAATCAAAGTATCCAACAGAATTCGGATCTTGTCGATGATGCCTGCCAAAGCCAAGGTCATCTGCATGCACGCCCGTGAGAAATCGCGTCCATCAGTTACTGCACACCCGTGAGCTAGAACAAGAGCGTCGTTGAGTCCGACTCCTCAGTTCTGGTCACGGCAATCAGAACCAGTGATTTTTTTTAACCAACGGGCACGAAATTATGCCTATTTTATTGATAGAGAGGGAAAGTACAACAGGCTAACCGGGTAAAAATAAAGAGTTAAATAATTTAATCTCGCAAAAATAGAGACGCTAAATCCTTGACTCCCGCTAGTGCCCAAGCTGCCGCCTCATTCTTAATTTTAGCCACTAGCCTTGGTACCGACGTCTCTTGGTCGTGAAGACTCTGATCAGAACCAGTGATTACGACTATGGCCCAGGAGGAGTCATCTTCAAGGAGATACGAGAGATGCTATCGCTGCATTTTACACACGAGAGTATTGTTTATGTTCCATGTTCTTGTAATCGTTGCGCTCACGAAGTCATGAGTTAGCTCATTCCGATCTAATTCGGGACCCGGATCAATCGAGTATTTGGTCTGATCCTCTCCCAAATTTTGTATGCACTTTGTTGGATCGGGACCTGGCCGATCCAATGTCCAGTGAATAAAAGAATAAGTGAATTCAAAAAGAAGAACAAGAGCGTACGTTTCTCAATTACAGAGGTCGTCTTCGGGAAAAAAAAAACAAGGATTCCTCAAGGGAGCATGAATAATGGATCTTGTTGGTAGGGGCGAAACCAGGCTTGGACCATATGAGGGGCCAAAAGACTTAGTAGAAAAATAATTCATAAGAAGCATTGGGTCAATTTGCTTCAAAGTATCATGGAATCAAAATGCGGGAAAAATAGAAGAAAGCTACTTTTTTACTAGTACATATGCAAATGGTCAAACACAATAAACCAAAACTACATGTCTAACTATCCAGCCACGACTAAGAGCGTGTTTGTAATGGCTTATCCTAGTGCGAGTTCTTGCTACAGTTGCTATAGAAGTCGGTTCATTTGGGGAGAGAGGAATGAGTTTATACTACAATAGCGCTAAAATGTGAATTGCAAGGGGGAGCCGGAGCAAGAACAGTTTTCCTTCAAGGCTTCAAGATTCAGTTTTAGGCTCTTCGTTGATTTTTGTCTTTGCCTACTTTGTTCCTGGAATAGCGCATTGCAAACAGTCTTTGCAGCCAGTAAATCCAATAGTGGAAAACAATTAACTCAATATACATAACTACAGCTGAGTATAGATCAGCACAAATGAAAAATAGTTGCTACTGATTTTTTCTTATAAGTATTGGTGCGCAGCTAACCTTGGGAGGGGCCATGACTCCTGCTGCCCCCCTGCCTCCGCCACTGCTTGTTGGTGATCCTGATAGCGATCTGTATTACTCCTCTATTTCAGAATATAGCTACGTTTAGACTTTTTCAAAGCCAAACTTTTTCAATTTTAATTACAAATAGCAAAATAATTATAAAGATTAATAATATAATAATATAAAATTATGTTAGTACATTTACCGTGGAACCAACTATTATAATATATATATTTTTCTATTTGAAATAATTTATTTTTAGAGATATTGTTGGTTAAGGTTTAAAAAATTTGATTTTTAGAAAACCTAAATGTAGCTATAATCTGAAACGGATGGAGCCTTATGAATGCATGCTGGCCTGTCTCCCTCCCCATCCACACCGTGCAGACTGCTGACCTAGCTGATGTCTATATTGAACTCCTATTGATGACTAGACAAGACAAGCCGGGTACGTATGAGTAATGGCTGGTGGACCATATCATGAATGTGACAGATAGACAGACAAAATTCATGAAATACTCGCAAAAAGAATTCATGAGAATGACGATATTAAATTTGACTTGGGCTAGACATTTCATTTTTTCAAGTTATTTTTAGACATGTATGTAACACAAATTTTCAAAACAAATTCATCTTCTATTAATACCATGGTCCTTGTAGACATGCTTTGACTTTGGCCCTCCTAATATTTTGTTCTGATGAAGTAGCGACTAATTAAAATTGCATCTAGGAAAAAGGAGTTCATAGAAAACATATGGATGGGGAGGAATCCCGCACAACTGCGCTGATGCATATCCGTACATTAGTGTTGAGACCCCCTACATCGCGCGCGTCCTAAAACAATCTCATAATATTACGAGAAAGGAGCCAGATGTGTGTGTGTGTGTGTGAGGCGGAATTCACAACCTCTGAAACAGACTTTATAGTACATGTAAATGCTAAGACATAGATATTCGGGCGGGGAAGAAAAAACGTACGCTCTGACATATGTTCAGAAGTTGATCTTGGATGTTGCAACTATTATTTCCGCATGTTTTATGGTAAATGTTGCATGAAACGTACTCCCTCCATCCCAAAAAACAAGTCATTCTAGAAATTTTAGGACAGATTAACAAGAAGGTAAAATGACCATGTTTGCCCATATTTACTACTCATATTTGGCAGGAATTGATTCTACGACTTGTTTTCTGGGACAAATTTTGAATTTTAGAATGACTTGTTTTTTGGGATAGAGGGAGTAGTGTTCGTGTTGCGGCGGAAATTTTCGTATCCAAGAATCAAACGACTTAATTATTTTTTTGGCATAATTTTCAATGTTACACCTATATATTTTCGATGTCGCAGATATCTTGTTTCGATGTTGCAACGGAGCGTTCCCATCGGACGTCCGGCGCTAGCAAGCCCGTATATAGATACAAATATGTACCCACCTGCCCAATATATACAACCGGTACTAGTACACTTCTGAATATAATATTCACATCAAGTTCCACAAGAGCTAACCAAGTGAAAACGACCAGATCAAATCCAAGTTCAAAATATGCACACTACTGGAGCCTGAAATCGACGCCACATATTCCTGTACTGCACTTCTGCATGCAGTACATACTGGAACCACTAGTTCAGACTTTGGCGCCAGCCTAGAGCGAGTGGATGCCCTTGGCCTCCTCAATCGCCTCTTTGATCTTCCGAATCGGCTCTTCAAAAAGCATCGCCGGATCGTCGAACTGCGCCGCGAGGCTGGGCTCATCGAGGAACGCACGGAAGGTGTCTGCGACGGAGCTGGAGAGCGACTGCAGGTTGTACCCTCCTTCCAGAAAGAAGATGCAGCGGCCACCGCAGAGCTCCTTTGCAAGCTGCTTGATACTCGATGCCAACATATAGAACGTGCCCGTTGTGAACTGCAGGCCAGCCAAGGGGTCCAGTGCATGCGCGTCGTACCTGAAAAAGACATGAATGAGTTCGGCTTAGCGTAGCATCAATGAGGATCAAGGGGTGCCAGCACACGGGTTTGTGGTACCAAGGAAATGTGAATTTTCATCATTTTTATGTTAGGTTCAGAACAGTTAGGTCTTAAGCTTGCATTGTGGAAGGAGGATCTCACCCAGCTGAAACGAGGATCATATCAGGCTTGAATCGTTGGGCCGAAGGAGCAATGACCTCGTCAAAAGCACACCTCATTGCGTAATCACCTGCGCCACCAGGAAGTGGCAAGTTGAGCGTTGTACCTTCGCCATCTCCCTGACCGATTTGGTTGATCTTACCAGTCCCAGGATAGCTTCCAAACTACACCAATCAAAGATATAGGAAACAAAGATCGTTTGATGGTAAAGTTCAGCACCTAGCTATGCAAATAAAAGGTGCAGAAAACAGGGATAAGAAACCTGGTGAGTTGAGAGGAAGAAGATGTCTGGATCATCATAAAATGCATCGGATGTCCCATTGCCGTGGTGAACGTCAAAGTCTATTATCATCACCCGCTTTAGTCCATGTTGATGCTGAGTGTACCGAGCAGCCACCGCAATGTTCCCAAAGACACAAAAGCCCATGGGACCTTGAGGAACAGCATGATGTCCTGGCGGCCTTACTAACGCAAAGCCAAGGGGTGGATTAGGACCTAACTTTGATGCAGCAACCTAGGAAAACACACAACATTTCTCGGGAAACCAGTACTGCAAAGGAAAATTTACTCAATCCTAAAATAACAAATACTGAAACCACCAGTAAAGTCAACAGAGAGAAGGTCAGTTACCACTGAATCAACCAATGTGATTCCGGCACCAGCTGATAGAAGTGATTCTTGGAAAGTCTACATAAAGAAAAATGGAACAACTAAAAAGGTGATACCGAAAATTTTGCTGATTCTAACTGCATGCACATCAGTATGTGAAGTGAACTATGAAACCAATCATGACTATAACCTCAAAATTAATACCACAGAAAACCTTTTTTCATTTAAGATGAATTCAACAATGTTGTATTGTATAGCTTGTGACAGTACAGCAGTGAGATAGTGCAGGACATGTGCATTTATTCTCAAAATAATGTAACAAGAAGAAAAGGACATGCATAGAGCATTACAGTCTCTGTAGCGTATGTTGGTCCAGTTCCTTCAATGAATATAAGACCTTCTTCTGAAGCTTTACTCATAGCCTGCACCCATAAGCTCTCTAGATAAATCATTCTACCACATATTATGTAAATAGCAAACCTTATTTCTAAATCCTATTGATATGATTTCATCAGAGAGAAAAGCAACTTCCAGTCCTCCTCTCATGTTAAAATGTAATTAAGAGCAGCTTGGTGACAAGTACCTTTTCGAGTCCAGTGATGTAAGATCTTGAATGAACTTGTGCAACATCATCTAGACAAGCAGGGTTGAAATTTTGAATTTCAAGAACCTGTGAACCACGATGCTGAAAGCAAAACAAATAAGATACTATGTAACCTAGGCATACTCATCCTTTCCCATTGAAATGAAAAGTAGATGATATAAGCAAGAACCATGCCAAAAACTGTTGAGAGTTTAAATGAAGAACAAAAAATTATCTGTTGAAAAATAATGAGATAAGAGTACTAAGATAATGTCCCCAGTAGTTCATTACCAGGACAAAGAAAAAAGTCATTTCAGTGAGAATATATCATATGCATTGTCTAGGGTGGTTTTACATTTTATAGATGAAGAGAACGTTTGCCCTATTCATTTTATCATTTATTAAATTTAGTCTTTTAGCATGGATTTATGCTGAATGTAAAATAAAAGAAAATTAAGGTAATGCGAAGTAAGATAAAGTTCCGAAAGTTGTGAATATTCAGAGCAGTATTGCAGATATACCTTGGGGCTAAGCTCCAATTTCACAAGAGCATCAACTATCGCAGGCACTCTTTTGTTAGATTCTGGATGTGCTTCCTGAATACCAAAAGAAATGGAAAATTATGATATAAGGCAGATGAGACAATTTACTAAAGAATGAATTCAATGTGTTATTTTTTTTCAACATAAAGAACAGTCTTTACTTAATAATCAGATACAATGGGCTAGAAATACTGCATGTTGTTCAGCAACTCCGTACTTAAGTTTTCAACCATAATGCTAAAAAAATTCAACAAAAAGCACTCTTCAAACATGAATTTTAGGAACAGTTATGATTAATAAACAATTAAATGGAATACTAACGAGTTTCAGTTAATAGGTTGTTCATGACAATGAGCACCACAACATGAATATGAATTCTGCTGTGAAACAGAATAAAAAAAATTGCTTACTTTGTTATGACCCAGGGCAGGAGAGGTACAATAGAGAATACGAGCATCAAGAAGTGAATTATCAGGTAATGCTAATTTCTTATGAGGATTGTCTTTCTCTGATACAGAAGCTCCCTCATTATTTGCCGAGCACTGTGCACTCCAACTCCTGATTTGTTTTTGTTCTCTTCCCGGTGTTTGGAAGATGCTCCTCCAGGTTAAGGGATGATGACTTCCAAAGGCACAACAATGTCTGAGCAAAGGCAACATTCTCCCTGGAAAAAAAGGGCCAGGTTTCATATATATGTATTTATACTGTTCATTACTATTCACATGTGGACAGAAAATAGAAAGTTGAAATCAATAGCCAAAGCACCGACTGCACAGTGCACACTACATTTGGGGACTTGGAATAATAATTATTATCACCCTGATGCAAGAAAAAGGCTTATGACAGCCAATGGAATAAAAACATGCACCGTGCTTCCATCTTACCAGGTTTTACGCAGAAAAAAGAAGTAACTAAGTTTTGTGATCACAGCCCACTCCGTTCTACCATAACATGATTACATCATGGAGCCACCGTGAAAAGTGATTAAGGCATTTGCTTTTAGCATTTCGTTTCAAGCAGAGGCAGAGCCAACAATAGCCCCTCTTCATTCCTCGAGCTTCCGGGAATGTAAACCAGTAACCAGCATGTCACCAAACTAAATTGGTTCGTATGAAGAAAACTCCCATCTAGCTATGATGATTCTGCTTCATACGAGCATTTCCACGAGCAGATGGTAGGCATGGCTCGCACATACTGCGGTAGCAACAAGGAAGATGAACCAGGAAGAGCCAACAGAGCAGAGGGTTGACCTACCTCCAAGAATCGGAAGGGATGGCACCCACAGCTGCTCCATCACACGCGGCAACAAAATCTCTGCTTCCTCCTTGTCCGGCGACGGCTCACCACTCGTGGCAGGCAGCCGCGGTCGAGTACTCGAGTCGAGTGGTGGAGGAGGGACAAACCCACAGCTAACGCGGTCCGAGGTGGGCCGCCACGAGCTCCTGGTATGGGCGGGCCGCTAGTCACATGTGAAGACAATAGGCCCAGATGCTGCGAGTCTTCTCGAAAGCGTCTTCTTCTTGAATTAGCACGGCACGGGTGCGTGTCAGAAGTCAGAAGACGGCACCGGGCACGGCCGTCTTGAATTGGTCCGTGCGGCGGCGGCGGGAGGAGGAGGTAGGTAGGCGAGGGGATGGCGCAGCCGAGCAAGGAGCCGTGCAAGAAGGAGGCGTGCGACATCCAGGCCTGTCTCTCCAAGAACATGTTCGACTCCAGGAAGTAGGCACCCCTTCCCCCAACCCGAAGAATCTGATTTCTTCGTGAGTCCATGGATATTTCTCCATTTAGTTCACATGAATTGGTGGCGGCTTGAGGTATTTGGCCCGGATGCCTGCGCGCTGTTCAGGGTTTAGGAGCGGGGAGACCTAGAGAGCAATTGGTTTAGGGGGTTAGGAGTGCTATGGTAGACTTGGTAACTTTGCCCTGTACTCATCATGTTAGGGATTGATGGTGACCACGTTATTGTTAGCAGCTAAGCCTGGTTCTCGTCTCAAAGGTATGGAGGATTCTGGGGCTAATTTCTACTTGATGGCCATGGGCACTGCCGCACTGGGCAGCAAGATGTTTGCTTGCATGCTCAAGTTTGGACCTTTTTCTCCTGTCCTTGTTTTTGGCTAATTCTGGGGACAAAGGGTGGTGTCTGATTCTAAGTTTCTTTTTTTTTTACAATGTGCTATGTTTATCTGTGAGATTGACCCTTGGTTGTCTATCGCTAGCATTTTCTTAAGGAATTTGTTAGCACTGTGTTGTTATGGAGGAACTTCTACTCTAGGTTGAGTGGTAAATTGATTCTACTCTGGGTCTTTGCCTTCCCTTTGTATCATTTTATATGCCAAACAGATTGTGCTGATTTATTTCTGCTCAAATCATGTTTCATTGGTTTTGCCTGTGTAAGTTTACATTGTGACCTAGGTTTCTTTCGTAATTGTCCTGGAATCATGGATGTTGCATCAGACAATTTTTAGAATGTACATGTGTTTGCCGCGGCTCCAGAAATTAGTGTTTAATCCTTCTTCCAGGCCAATGAACATACCTCATTGCTTTTTCATTACGAGGAATACTATTCATGATCAATGACCACAGACCTTGATTACTGATTTGAGCATGACATCTTTACGGTTAGTTGGATGCATAATTAATATATCATCTGTCGCTAGGACAATTTCCCAGTAGCATTTATTTGTCTAATTGACTGAGAATCGATTGGCTTGGCATGATTTAGGATTCTATTGAGGGTGGTGCCATGCATGGAAGTTAATTAAGATGAACAAGATTTGGGGCTTGTTTGGTTACTCAGTATTTTTTGGAGTTAAGATTCTTGCTTCTCAATAGTACAGAGTACTGTGCTTTAAATTGAGATGCTTGGGCACAACAGAGATTTGACTTATATAAGCATTAGGATCTTGAATCAGCAATGAGGTGTTTGGGTAGCAATGAGTTACTTGTTTTTAACAATAGGACTACAATAACCATCATGTTTTTTTTCAACACTACAAAAAACAGTGGTTTTTGAATATTTTTGATTTTTGATACTGTCAAGTTTTAACACAAAGGCACACATTTAGTAACTGGTGATACCATGCACTTAAGTCATGAATCATTTTCAATATGAAAATTAAATAAGGATGTATTAGATCTTTTGTTATTATAATCATGTGCTTAATTTCATACTCGTTTTATTTGTACAGGTGTTTGAGAGTTATTCAGTTACTTCAGTCATGTTGTGAGCAGTGTGAGTACAAATCAACACACTGTAGTTCCTTGTCTGGATTACTTAAGAACATTTCAAAGTGAGGAAACAATACTGATACTGCAACAAGTGAATAAAAGTAAGTTTCAAGACATTTAGAAATTTTATGGTTACTGAATTTTGTTTCTCTTTAAACAATTCCTCACTGGAATTTAAATTTTAATTTTAATTCTTGTGTTGAGGTTTCTATCTCTTAGTTTTATGCAAACAAGAGAACAACAGATTACAATGAACTTTGAGTTATTCTAGTAAATGTTGTCATACTTTATTTTGATCCTGAGGGCACCCCTTTTTATCGTCTCATGCTTTGTGTATGTCAATATAATAAGGCCATAACTATGAGGTATTCCAAGTACTTCCACGGTTCCTCCACACAATCTGTGTGGATTTCCTTGAACCCTGATCACCAAAGTTTATTGATATATACGGTTGAACGATAAAAACCCATACTGAAAGCTAAACATAACTCAAGGGAGAAATTTGACAATTTCTTAGACGAGATTCCGCCTTGCATTTATTCTACAGTCAGATTCATCAAGCAGAATCATGTGGCGCCTGTTCTTAGATAACTGCATGCCAACTTGACCATATGCTGCCATGTGGGGCCAAGGATAGCGGTAGCCAGGCAAATCCCACTTTCTTAGCTCTGCACATGAAGGAGAAGAATATCAAGGGGAAATGTTCTCTCCATGAGATCTAAAAGTGGAGATTTTTTTTTTTGCTGCTTTTAAAGTTTTGAAATCTTGTAATAACTTTGTTATAACCACAGGATTTTCTGTCTCTTTTACAGGTTCTTTTCGGTTAGCTTAGGAGTTCAGGGGGGGCATCAATCTCTCTTATGGATTAAGGTATTCTATAATGTGGCAGTTCACATTTCGTTCTGTACTGTTCACATAAGCCTACGGTATTAAGTTTCAGTTTCATGCTATTATAATAACGAGTCATATGCATTGCTAGTTGACTATTCTAAAATGTTTCCTCTTCGCACACGATGACTTGTAGGGGCATCAGTAATGCGGCCATCCTCAACCTGAATGATGCTCTGGTTGCTTTATTTGTTTGGTACCGAGTTGAACAGCAGATAATTGTTTCTTTATGATCGATTCTGGCATCTGTCTACCTTTGATACCCTTCATAGTTGTACTCCTCTACACATGTAATCCTGGTTCACTTCTTGAATAGCTAAATAAGTGAACCCCATGTATACTGTACAATTATCCATACAGAGATATTGTAGTGACCCCCGAAGTTCTTTATGCCATTTCATGGCTTCATCCTGCCATGTTCTGTGGCAGGAAACTGATAAAAACGTCTTGGATGGTAATTCGATCTTTTCAGCAGAAACATGGCAAAAGAACGATATCATAAAGTTGGGCTGTAAGATATGGTGCCAATCAGGAACTCTGTGAGGTCATTTGATTTCAGTATCTAATTGCCAAGCATTTGTGGGCAGTTCCAGGTTGCTGAGAAATACCAGTACCCTAGTTGAAGCAAATCAGTGGTGTGCTGTTCTGCCAGGTACATGAGTTATCTACCATCTGTCTATCTGTAGCCAACAACATTTTTGCTTGTGAAATGGAACTTCTATTTCTGTGTGATGCAATACCTACCAAGCGAGTGTGTAGATTGGTATGTGATGCGATGACTTCAAGCTGAAACGCACAATACATTCTCTACAACTAATCCTTGCTGTCTACTTGGGACCAACCGGTTTGTTGGTGTGTCCTCCACTCCACATGGCCGTTCCTTAACTTGTTTCTCATCTTCGATTCATGTCATAATTCAGTCAGGCATTATGTATGCGCAAGAGGGACCGATAATATTCGGTCCATTCCCTTTTTGTAATGACCGGATTGTATACATTAAAGTCACTTTTATTCTTCTTTACGACTGATTAGCGACGTCTAAACGGCTGAAAGTTGATGCACAAAAGGGTCTGACTAGGAGGAGTGCATTTTGAATTTGCAAAAATATGGGTTCTCCTTTTTTGTCATTTTCACTACTGTAGCTAAGTCAGCTAGTCTTGATTTCTGGTCAGAAAAGTTAAGTACTTGGATTTGGTGATGTGATTAGCAAACCTAATTTAGATGTGCTTCAGTTTACATTTGCACAGGTCACTGAACAATTGCGCCCTGAGCCCATAACTTCAATTGAGGTGTTAAATTTTGAAACTTTGGGCTGAACTTCGCATAATAATGCCAAATAGGACAAGAGAAAGAAATTATATTGCAATTTTACAAAGTTCAGCCGTTTCAAATGGCGCAAGAACTGTGGAAGTTCAGCCATGAAAGAATTTGACAAAACAGCAAAATCAGCCTGATTGTACAACATTGTTTGATGCACAATTCTTATAGCTGCCCCGATTCTACAAGTTCTAGCAGCTCGTCAAAATTAAGCCAAACCCAAGGCACAACCAAGACTTAGGTGGATCAGGCTCTGAACAGCCACACAGACAAGACGAACTTCTAACAGAGAAACAAGATAGAACATTCATCAGCAAAAAGCCATAGCCACTGACAGCTGTGAACCAAGTTCTTGGTCCTGTGCTAGTGAGAGAAACGTGTATTGATGAATCGATCGCCCTCGTATATACACCTGATACATCATCATCCATGCACACTCCAAAACTCGATTCTTCAGCTGCATCAGATCGGCGGCGTCTTCCTCGACGGGGCGGCGCCGGATTTGTGCGCCAGGAACAGCTTCTTGAGCAGCCTCAGCATCATGAGCAGGCCCATCCTTCGCCTCCGGACGACGGCGTGCTTCCGCGTCTCGCCGGCGCCTTCGTAGCTGTCGCCAGGTAACCAGGACTCTTCCGTCGCCGCCCACGACGGCGTCCCCTTGGTCAGCGGGCACGGCTGCGCGGCCCGGGCGAGCTCCTCGTTGAAGTCCTCCCACAGCATGTCCATCTTGTCCTCCACGGCGAACCTCGCCGAGCCGTGGTGGTGGCCGTCGTAGCCTCCCAGGTGGTGGTGGTGGTCGCTGCCGGGGGCTTGCTGCTCCACGGCCGAGAAGCTCCTGCGGTGATCGTGCTCGTGGACGGCCGTGTCCACAACGCCGCCGGGAACGACGAGCCACGGGGACGGGGAGGCGAAGTGAGGGAAGGGAGCCTTCTTGGCGGCGTTGCAGTGCTCAAACGGGACGGTGGGGAATGTGAACTCTTCCATCGCTGCTGCTGGCCTGCTGCTACTCTCTCTCTCTCTCTCTCTCTCTCTCTCTCTCTCTCTCTCTCTCTCTCTCTCTCTCTCTCTCTCTCTCTCTCTCTCTCTCTCAAGCTCTGTCTGACTATGGAAGTTTGGGTGCAAAGATGTATATGTGGAGAGGTCATGGAGGTTGCAACTTCTTTAGCTACCACCTCTTGACATTCCCAGAGATGGAAAGGATTAGAAGCAGGGCAGATGTAGGAAGACAGGGAGAGGAAGCGATATGCATGGCTTGTTAATTGTCTGAAGTTGAAGTGATGGTTGGCAAGTGGGGATATTATAACATGGTGATGGCGGTTGGTAAGATGCTTGGCTGATGAGATTGCTGTGTCAAGTAATGCCAATCAGACAAGCACTAGGAGCAAAATTGAGGGCCCTAGCTGTTTGATGCTTAATAATTACAAGGTCACTATATAAAATTTCAGATAAAGTTCAGGAGAAAAAGATATTAACTGTATGGGGCCTAAGAATGTTCAGACATGACTTTACTTAGCCTGAACATTAGCTGCAACTGCTGGTGCTGGGCAAATATTTGAAAACAACAAATAAAATTAGTGTAAGCTGCAACTGCCGGACTAACCCATCATTCGGGAATATATCTGGCCAGATTGCGCTTTCTTTGTGATATCCTCAACTGTGATGTTTATCAGCTGTTGTTGGAGGCTTCTCAATCGTAAATTTTTTTTATTTGCAGAAGATGCTGTTGGAACAGTGAGGAGCTGATTTGAATGGTTTTGGAGGGAGGAGGGGAAGAGCATAGAAGCGGCAGGCAGTGCTTTTCAGCTAAAGGTCAGCGCTCGCCGCTCACTTTACTGACAAAAAGGGAAGTAAAGATGGCGGCAGTGGCCGCGTCAGCATCCGAGGTGGCACCAGTTTGAACGTTAGGAGGCAACACCAGCGGGACAAGAAGGTTCATGTCCCTCTCTCTTCTTGTTTCTGAACAGAGTATATATAACGTAGACGACTCATAAATCATACTCCCGATACTGCTTGATGAGGTAGTATCAGATTAACCATTGGTAAAAGTGTAAAACAAGGATTGATCATGGATCGATCTGATTTTGAAAATGAAAAAAAGGGTCACCCAGGAGAAGGGATAAACCGAGGGGTTGCTTTTGCCCAACGAGACGAGCGGCGGCCGGCGGCGCATCGGGGGTTTCGCCGCTCACCATCCCAGTCCCCGGCCGCCGGCTGGATACGGCGCCTTCGAACTTGGAAACACTGCGCCCCCGCCAGCACATCGGTTGCAGCTCTTCCGCCGTCCCCCACCCACGCTGCCGGATTTGCCTCTGGGACACCGGACGGCGGACATACGCGGCCTCTCGGCAACCTCACCGCGGCTTTGGTGGCACCAGCACGCCGCACTGGCCCACGTGGGCTCGCAAGTCTCCGGCGACTCTAAGGCGCCTTCCTCCAGCGCGGCCAAACGGTTCATCCTCTCTCCCTCAGCACCGGGGAAGTCGATGGCTCGATGCCACCGCCTCGAGCTCTCCCGCTTCCAGCTTTGTGCTCTGACCTCTGAGGCACCGGTGGAGGATTGATGCCGGGCCTGTTTTCCATCCTGGCCAGGATCAAGTGAAACCGGCTGTATGGAGAAATACTATCACTGAATCCCGGTGAACATCCATTCCTGGCCAGGATCGAAGTCACAGGGAATAAAAACATGCGTTCGGCAGCACAGGGAAAAAACCAAGGCTTGAACAGGATTTCAACTAATCAAATTTTACCAGCAGCTACTAGTCCCACATCCGGAACAAGATTTACCAACAGCAACTCATCAAACATACAAACTTTCCACATCCGGCACATACAAATTGTCCCACAATGCACTCGTCACATATGCCCTATGCATTTTGCTTTCAATTCCCTATGCATTTACTCCCTTCCATTCTCGCCTTCTTCGTCACATCGTGAATTACCCGTCCTGCAGCATGGGTAGCAGTAGCACGTTCTTCCATTGTATCGGCATCTCTGATAACATACAGCACCAACTATGAATGATGTGCCAATTAGAAACAGATATGACTAAGACAACGTTCATTTACATGTGAATTATCAGTTTCCTTTGGCATAATAACATACATATGTGAATTATCAGTTTCCTTTGGCATAATAACATATTTTGACCACAGATATGACTAAGACAACGTTCATTTACGTGTGAATTATCAGTTTCCTTTGGCATAATAACATACATATGTGAATTACCAGTTTCCTTTGGCATAATAACAGATATGACAGATATGACCAACTATACATATGTGAATTATCAGTTTCCTTTGGCATAATAACATATTTTGACCACCAACAACGTTCGGGGTAACTATAATCAGAACTTGAGAATGAAACAGATAGGACTAAGACGTTATCTCATCTTGTATACTGTTCCTTTACGCGTTCTTCCAGTTGGCAGATTTTTGTCAGTTGGTAAGGCCTTTGCATTCTTCTTTGCCTTCTCAGCAGCAGCACTGACAAATCGAGCTCGATAACTGTTCAAAACATCATAAACACTTCTTCCATCATAGAAAACAGGTTCACCATCAGTTTCCAGGACCAGTGCTGAAGACTTTGCATTGGATATAAGAACTGCTCAAAAGTCAAAACAGAATATCAGAACTCAAACTATCACTATCCACTTCTGACTAGTTGATAATCAAAACAGCCCACTACCTTCTAATTCCTGCATGGACTTAGCCTTCAGTACAAGCTCAACTCGGAGCACTAGCTCTGTCCTTACAGAAGCTATTAGTTTAACTCTCTTGATCATTAGTTTCAAATTTTGAATCTCTGTCTTCAAGTCCTTAACTTGTGCTGGAAAAAAAAAAGACAAAGAGGAGTTTACAACATTGAACATCCATACAGCTACAGGCACGCTACACGAAAGCAGATACAAGGGGTGTAGCCCAACAAAAGATACATAATGAACACAATATTTTTTTCTCAAACGACATAGGAGATATTGAACACACATTTACCTTGCTTTTTGGGGCTGAAATTTATATCCTTGTAGTCCAGGTGCGTGCCTTTCAATAGGTCACGCAACTTGTACTTTTGGTAGTGTATCTCCTCTTAATCGCATCATCCCTTTCCTTCTTCAATGCAAACTTCCCTTCTTGCTCTGTTTACCCAGTCCGTAGAGAGCAGATTCTTAGCACTAAGGCCCTCAGCATCTGAAGCATCAGCTATGTAGATAATCCATGAGAACCCACTCATCCTCTTGAAAGGTGCCCTGGACAACCTCCACTCAGTCATCATATCCTTCGAAATTCTTTTGAGCTGCGAAGCATGTAATCAAGCCATTAACAGTTAGATGATTACATCTAATCTAAGCAACAACAGAAAATAAAATAATTCCAATCGTAATACACTGGATGATGTATTACCTCATGGAAGTTTTTATCCCTTGTAGTAACAAGAAAGTTCACAGCAGTTTGCAATCTCTCTGTGTCAACTGAAGTCCCAAATTCAGCTAGCTTCGAATTGTAATTGATGCCCAGAACTTCACATAATGAATGTAGTTTACCTAGAGCTGCAAGTTTAGAAGTTATTAGAGGGAGAACCATATCTTCACTTTTAGAAGATGCCGGAGAAAGGGGGAGAGAGAATGCCTTGGTTCAAATCATCTGACGATGGCTCTGTAACTTTCTGGGATATCTCGAGTCCATTAGAAGCGGTGACAGCTACTGGCATAACTTCTTCAGATCCTGCATCATGGTGACCTCCATCCTCAGATCCTCAGCAGATAAGGTTCCTCCTGATGAGGACCTTTCGATCCCAGTCAACGCAGTGGTATTAGGCAGTACCATTTCTGCAGCAATGAACAGTTAAAATTTGTGATATAGAATCTGATATTTACCCAAACCAAACACAGTAAATGGTGAATAAACATATGTTTCCACATCATTATTTCATTATTTCAATTTCAGAATTTAATCCTTGCCAAAAAAATCATAATTTCAATCATGCTATTTTCAGGGAGTTAAACAAGCTTCACTCGAATCCTCCAATCCACCATAACCATTTGGACTTAATACCATAATTTAAATGCAGGAAACAGACCTCAGATTGCTCAAGAAGATCTAGGCTAGGTCTGCCAATTCAACAGTGCTGACATTCAAATGAATCCCATACATGCCAGCTAAAAAGTTAGAACCATCACAGGCATTTTTTTTTCATTTTGAAGAGGCATACAGAAGAGGGAGCAATACTGCATATGGATATAATTTGACAAACAATCTGATGCATAGTTTTACCCCTTAGTTTATTTCATGAGAACCAATAAGTTAGGTCAAATTCTGAATGGCACAAATCTAATTTCTGGAAGCCAATCATGGCGCTGATTTAAGCAACTCTTTCCATAGAGGCTATAACAAGACGTGTTACTGCATTAAGACTAACAATAGGAAATGCAAATTAACGACACTAAAATAAAAAATGATTACCACTTAACTGCATGACGTAAGGCCCAAATGGAAATCCAAAAACCTTAGTAAATTTGTCAAAGCTAGTTTAAATTATTCAGTGATGATGTTCGAATTAACAATGAAATATCCGTTCCAGAAAATTTTGAGGTATCTTAAGTTGCGTCCCTACTCTAAGTCTAAGCTAGAAGCATATAAAAAGACAATGCCAAATACCTTGTGCAAAGTTGGTAGGTGCATAGAGGTGAAATAATAACAATAATAATCAAAATGCATGTTAATGGCCCTGTTCCAGGTCTCATGTAGACATACAAACAAATGAATAACTACACATAACCATACCATCAATACTAATAAAAATGCCTGTCAAAAGTTTTGTAACTTGTAATCGTTATACACTGAAAACAGCATGTTACTCTACTATATCAGGCAAGAAAAGTACTGGAGAAATAGCAGCTAAGAAAAACTATTGTGGCCCATGTGGTACTCTTATGCATATCGTTATCAGGGTTAAGATTCTCGGTAGATAAAATTCATCAGAGGTCACTCCCTGCTGATGAATCCAGTAACAAGCAATTTTGGGATATCTCCTATTTCACGGCACAGGTTCCATACAAATATCGCAAGTGGTAATTTGCAACCAGCCAAAAGAAATCTAAAGTTACTAAGAAACTCCCAGATTTGACAAAAAAAAATCCTAAACTCAGCCAAACTTGCAACGAGCATTCCGAATACTACATCACAGATCAATCAACTCGACTCAGGTTACTCGCCACTAGCCACGTGCCAAAAGGCCACCAGCCACGCGCCAAAAGGCCACCAGCCACGGTATTAACACAGAGCGGAGGCATATCGGACTCGAGGCTCACCGACGATGTTGGTGGGAAGTATCCGATGAACCGCAGGGTAATATAGGGTCCGCGAAGCGACGATCACATCCGAAGCGGAGATGGAGAGAAGGGGCGTGGGGCCTAAGAGTACTCACCGGCTCAGCCGCCGCGGCGGCCCTCGCTGGCGTCGGGGAACAAGATGAAGCGTATTCCCAGTCTCTCGACCTAAACGCAAAATCAGAGGGGTTCCAGAGATGATAACGGGAGTAGGGTGAGATGGGGAGGAGGGGCGTGGGGCCTAAGAGTACTCACCGGCTCCGCCGCGGCAGCGGCGCTCGCCGGCGTCGGAGAAGAAAGAGGAACCGGGGTGCGGCGGGGCGGTTACTGGGAGGACGGCCTGATTTATGTTGTGGCCTGGTACGGCCAACCCGAGCCAGCCGTGCGTGCCTGGCTCTTTTCTTATGCGCCAAGATGATCCCCTGCACCGAGCCGGTCGCGCGCGGTGCGGTCGCCGGGCCCGCTTCGCAGCGACGGAGATGATAGTAGAAGAGAGAAAAGGTGGTATTTAACTATTTGTCATGCTTTACTTATTGAACCTGTTTAAAAGTTATCCTTATTTTGGTTTCTACAAATTTATCACTCCTTGCGCTAGTCTAATTATTTGTAAATTTTGCTGATACGGCACGTCACATCCTCTTGCCAGCGTAATGACCACGGCGCCTTTACATCTCTTACGCATCATGTCAACACCATGCTCTTTTCCTCCCTATATCTCTATGACTGGTGGAACCTGCCCATCTTCTTCCACCCCCAGCAGAGGTCCTCCTCCGTGTTTTTTGCATTTTTGCTATTATAATGATTGCCACTTATCTGAAAATCACTCTTAGAATTGCTCCTACGTATTTAGCAGAGGAGAGAAGTTTTACAATTCAATTAGCTATTTTTATCTAGTTGGCGTGCCACGACTGTCTAACATGCTGGCGCCCAGTCAGCGTGGGGACGCGAAATATCATCTCTACCCCTCCTGCCTTGCTCCTCTCTTTCCCTCTCCCTCTCCCTCTCCCTCTCCGATAGCCGGCTCCGCGGCTCCTCTCGCTGCCAGGTGGGTTCACCCGTCAGCCTCGTCTCCCACCTCCACTACCGCAGGCCACCCGCGGCTAGGCCACCCACGCCGCTGGGGCCGAGCTCGCCCACAGTCTGTGCCATTCCGCACCGCCAAGATCGATGTCGTCCACGGCCAGGCCACCTGCGCCGCCGAGGCGAAGCTTGGGGTTGCGCGCCACTGCACTGCAGGCCGCAGCAAGCGTGGGCTTAGGCGCCGGTGGCCGCTGAAACCGCTGCTATGCATGCGTTGTGGTGGCTGCTGCAGGGATGGACCCCCGCATGCAACTGGGCAGGGGCCAGGGGCGGGGCCGGGGGCGGAGCCAGGGAGCGCAGGGGCCTGGCCTCCCTAATACCCCGGTAGAACCACTAATACTCCCCTAATGAAATGTACTAATGACCAACATTAGCCTGTATTGGCCCCCCTCAAAGCCAGCCCAAGTGCCCAACAACAGCTTGCCCCGCCCCCCTATGTCCAAATCTTGGCTCCGCACCTGGCAGGGGCAACCGCATGCACAGCTGTTGCGGTGCTGCCTCGGACCGCATACTGCTGCAGCCCTGGCTACGCACGGCTGGCCGGGCTGTGATGCCTCGGCTCGCGTGCGCCTGTTGGCCGCACGCTGCTGCTGCACCGAGCGACGGCCGGTCGTGATGGCGGCACGACGAGCAGCGTGTCTGATGCGTTTCCCGAGCGCAAAGGAGCAGTGGTGCAGCTGGAGGTGGGAAGATGGGTCCCACAGCCGTGCTCCACGAGCCGCCACTCGCCGCCGGCAAGGCAAGGCCGCCAGGCGGTGGTACCGAAGTCCCGACGGCCATCGGCCCTCCCCGTCCCCTGCTTAGAGGTGGGAGATGAAGCTGACAGGTGGAGCCACCTGGTAGTGAGAGGAGTTTGCATGACCCACCTATTGGCGTCGTGAGGACGGATCCCCACCTTACCCGATAAAACGAAGGAGAAACAGGCCATCAGGCCCATCACAGGCGTCAAGGCCCAGCCCAGCACGGCAGTCTCTGAGGAGGCTGAGCTGGATAGGGGCATGAACGGTCCCACCAGTCAGAGTGGTTCCTTAGCCGATAAGGAACTATCCCTGATCGAGATTTTTACCGCTCCGGCGCGGAGCAGAGCGGGGCCTACCATGGCGCAGCTTCCCCGTAAAACCAATTATAGAGAGGCGTGCGATTAGACAGCGCCCTGACAAGGGCAAGGAGAGCCTCCCCACGGTCGCGTCACGTCAACCCAGCAGGGGCGGTGCAGGCGGGGCCCGCAGCCAAGGCCCCCATCGCGTCGGTTGGAACACCAGGAAGGCCCCGGGGTCTGGAGACAGCCCAGGGACTTACCCGGGGCGTGACCTCGCGGGCCCCACGAGCATCCCGGGTGTTGGTCTGGCCACTTCGCGGTACCCGGGAGGACCCCAGGAGGCGACCGGGTGGGACCCGCAAGATAAGACGGCGTCAGAAGGGCGGCGCCACTTGCAGGGGAGCGCCCTCTAGTACGGCGCCGCGTTCACACCTAAGGGTGGTAAATCTAAGGCAGGGGAGCGCCCTCTAGTACGACGCCGCATTCACACCTAAGCGTGGTAAATCTAAGGCATTAAAACTCCTCTCTAAGCCTAGGGGAGGGGTTATAAATAGGATATCAGAGCAACATGTAAAGGACAGATTAAAGTTCCACAACATATCGGCTACAAGCTCACTCGAGCAATAGAATAACAACACACACATGACGTAGGGTCTTACATGACGTAGGGTCTTACGATTCTAAACTCTTTGTTTCACGGTTAAAATATCGCTGCGTGTTACACCTCTGGTTGAATCTTCAAATATGGTTTCCCATGAATTTCTGCTGGTCCCACCGTCATCATGGTGGTCCTCACCCACCGTCGGAGAGGGAGATTGAGGAGAAGGGCAACAGGGGAGAGATGACATTTCGGATCCTCATGCTGACTGGGCATCAACATGTCAGCCGTGGCGCGCCAACTATGAAAAATGACAAATCGAAGTATAAAACTTCTCTCCTGTGGTAAATATGTAGAATTCTAAGGGTAATTTTTGGATGAGTGGCAATCATCGTAATGGAAAAAATGTAAAATGCCCTCCTCCTCCTCGCTCTCCTCGCAGTCGTCCCGTTTAACAAGGGTTGTCAGCCACGGACAGGGCGTTGAACACGAGCAGCATCGCGGCCCCCGCCGTCAGCCTTAGTGAGTCTTGCCCGTGGCGATGCCATGGAAACTGGAGGAGACGGCGTCGAGGGCGGCCGCCTCGTCCACAGCCCGCTGCAGAGCAGCCAGGAGCGCCTCGTCCTATGCAGCAAAGCAAGCTAGCCACCGCCACCAAATCCAAGCAGACATGTTGCTGCTCTCTCTCTCTCCCCCCACGCCATGGAACTCTGCTTCTACCTTCTCTGTTCCAAGAAAAACAACAAGCAAGTTGGCCTGCTCATTCTCGCAAGCAAGAAACAGAACAGAGGAAAGCTAGCTAGCAATAGGAATATAGGATGATGCATTAGGAGGTGATCCCGCTGCTGACGCCGTTCAAGATGGGCCAGTTCGAACTCGCCCACGGCCAACCGGGTGATGCTTGCGCCGCCGTGTGCTACTCGCAGCACTCCATCAGGAGCGGCCTGCTCATCACGGAGGTCACGAGCGTGTCCACCACTGCGCCCATCTCGAGCACGGACCAGCAGCTCGGCGCACACGGCGACGAGCTCGATGGGCGCACCCTCCTCGCCGGCGCACACGGGGACGTGGCCCTCCGGCACCCTGGCTGTCGGCCTCGTCGGCGATTCGGCTCCCCTCCACGCCGCCGCTCCCTCTCTACCACGCCCTCGCCGCCCGCCTCGCCTCCCTCGCCGCGCTCCCCGACCTTCGCGCCCACCTCGCCTTCTTCCCGTGCCCGCGCTGCCGCTCGCGCATCTCTGCCTCCTCGCCGCCGCGCACGAAGCCGGCTCCCTCCCGGCCACCACGCGCCGTCGTCATCGAGCTCCACGCGCGGGACGGCTACCACGCCGCCGCCGTGAAGGCGTTCCGCGGCGAACAAGGCGGTGGTGGTCGGCGTCCTCGACGAGGATGTCGGGCGCCGTGACCACGACGGTGACGGAGCCGCGTTGCGGGAAGAGGCGCGCGGCGAGGGCGGCCAGCGAGGCCTCCGAGAGCCGGCGCCCGAGGGAGAGCGACGGGGTCGAGCACCTGGCACCTGGGGGCTGGGCGTCAGCCGCGCCACGCCCGGTTGGTGCCGCGGCGTGGTGGCCCACCACGCCGCCACGGACGGCGCGGCCGCGGATGCCGGGGCCCCCACCGAGGGCGCCGAGAGGGAGAGGAGGAAGCCGGCCACATACAAGCAAGGTTCGGGCTGCAACTTCTTGCCGATTCGGGAGAGGAGATGGAGTGGAGGAGCTGCAGCTTGAGTCGATGGGAGAGAAAGGGCGGAGAGATGATTCTGAACTTGCTCTTGCTCGCGGACGCTTGGCACGGGCCGTGGGAGAGGCGGAGTGAGAAGAAAGAGAGAGCTGGAAAAAGGTAGGAGCACCACGGAGGTCTTTTCGCATGTCCTCCATGCTGGCAAGATGATTTGGCGTGCCACGCTAGTAAAATTAGCAAACAGTTTGATATTTCAAATATCAGTAGCTTTGTTAGCTTCCACATTTTTTCCCCAGATCTCAGCCACTTTGGGGATGAACTCTTGGTGATGAAGTTAAAAGATGAAGTCTCTGAAGTGACAGATCGATTGCGTTCAATGGTGGTTGCTGAGGTGTGCATAGTTAAACTGCAATCTTCACTTGAATTATGCAGTACAATGATGCTTTCACCCTTTTTTCGGTATCATGAAATACGTTTGAACTACATCACCTACCTTTTCGCAATAGCATAAGATTTTTGGGTGAACTGTTCGGCATATTAAACAATGTATATGTGTTATCGCCGCGGGTGCCTGAACTGACATCAGCAGCTGGATACTTCTTCAGAGCTGGAGGCCTGGAGCTGAAGGGAAAAGAACTTGTCCTACTGTAACTTGAAAGCTAGAGCGAGGGCGACAGACGTGGCTGAATCGGGTCGCCGGACTTGCGGCGGCGCTCGGCTTCCACGGCGAGGCTCGTCCGGCGGCGGGTAGTCGACGAGGAGAGGCGGAACAGGCGCGCGATGACCTGGGGGTGCTCGGGGTGTCCTCAGCTCGGCCGCGCGGATGACGGACGCGGCGCATCGACCGGTGAATCGTAGGCGGCGGCGGCGGCTCGTTTCTGGGCGACGCACACTGCACAGACACAGGAAAGCGGCGAGGCGGCACGCGGAGGCAGGAGCAGAGGTGCGGCTGGTGCCCTAGGCTAAAAGGGCGGCGCGGCGAGGCCTGGGCGTCCGTGCCCGGTGGGGCCGGTGCGGCTTGACTGGACCCGCGGACTCGGGTCCGAGTCCGGCTCGGGGAGGAAGAACCTCCCGACGAGCGGGGCCCACGTGCGGGCGCACGCTGGGCGCAGACTGCGGCACAAGAGCAGCGTGCTGGGCGGATGGAGGCGCAACTTGAAAGGAAGAAGAGAGAGAGAAAGAACAATGAAAAGAAAATGAGTTGTTTTGTTTGTGTTGTTCTCGCGCTCCCTCTCTCCTCCTGTTCAGCTTCTGCACCATGGAATGAACGGATCAGCCTCTAGCACTTAACCTCCTCTCATTGGCTAAAAGCCTAAAACGGGCGCGGTCATCATCGCAATCTAATTATAGCGACTGCCTCTGCCACAGGCCACGGCGTGTTGTGACATGCACAAGAATCTTGCAAACAAGATTCCAACTAGTAAATATATAATTATTTAGAGAGAGAGAGAGACGCCCATGGAAATGGAAAATCAAATGAAAAAATGGATGCATTATTGTACATAATAAAAAAACGACCAACAACAACAAATGCACCACTTGTGTGCAGCGAATAAAATAGCAGATTCCATAAAATAGAGACATGGAATAGTACTTAAATAAGAAGGCCTGCGAAAATAGAAAAATCGGATGGATTCAGCCTAAAACTAATAATTGAAATAATCGAGCCGTCGAAGAATCATCCACCCCATCCATGATCTGGTCGATGATGCTGCCCTTGTCGTCGTCGCTCCACGGGTGTTCCTGCGTCACCATCTCCCAGTCCCGGTACCCAGCATGCCCGCCCCTGAACATGGCAAGGCGGCGCAGCGCTGTGCTGCACGCTCCCACCACGAATCTGACCCGCAACCACAAATTCCTCCAGGTGGCGCAGCCGCTGAGGCGGCTCCGCGTCCGCGGGCGGCCACGGTATCTCGTCATCACCGGGCTGCTCCTCGCCGGCGCCGGGCACGGCCAAGTGGACGTCAAGGGTCTCGAGGGACGGCGCCATCTCCAGGAGAAGACGAATCCACGTGGCGTCCCAGGACGAGGGCACGTCCGCGACCAGCAGCCGCCTCAGGTTTGGCAGGAATTCAGCCGGGGAGCTCGACGGCACGATCCACCTGTAAGGCCCGGTGAAGCGGATGGTGAGGCTCCTTGTGTCCGGGGTGTCTTCAAGGAACTTGTCGAGCTCCAGCTCAAGAAGCCAGTCTGCTAGCCCGTCGTCGCCGTAGTGCATGGTGATGTTCCGTTGGCTGAGGCGAGGAACTGAAGTGCTAGTATCGAAGAACACCCTACTTCGAAGCGAAGCTAGGCTCTCGAGACGGGGAAGAGCCACCACCTGGAGCTGCCGGAATACGCAATCCTCCACCACGAGCTCTCTGATCTCTGAGCTGGGGGCGTCCACGAACACGATCGACATTATGCCCTCTGCGCTGCCGCAGCCGCAGGAGACGAGGTGCAGCGTCTGCAGCTGGGGGCACGAGGTGAAGACGCCCTCGTAGGCCGCCGCTTCCGGCAGGCCTTGCAGGACGAGCGGGTGAGCGCGCCGTACCCGTGCAGGGGCGGGGGCACGCAGCCGGTGAGCCTCAGCCTCCGCAGCCGCGACGCGCGGGGCTCATTGCACAGGCCATGTCTAGGGAAGGTGTGGACGTCTCGTTTCTCTCCTCGACGCAACGTTGGCCTGGCCACGGCCTCGAGGTCCTCGACGCCCCAAGCGTCGACGGCCTCCGCGACGAGCCGGTTCATCATGCACCCGGCGGCGCCGCTGCCGGTGATGAAGAACTCGAGGCTCAGCCTCCTGACCCTCCGGCGAGGTCCCTCCAGGAAGCTCGCCGTGGAGCTGGTGAAGGCGCGCATGGCGCGGCGCTCGTACCTCCTCATGTTCGGCAGCAGCTCCAGACTCAGAGCGCGGGGTCTGTAGTGTAGAACAGTTCGATTGGTGCGGATGTCGTTGTAGAGGTCAACCCATCGGTGGTACCGCGGCGGGAGCATGTCGACGGCCCTCAAATCGAGGGCGCCGAGCTCGCGGGGGAGGTGCGCCCAGCGCCTCGACAGCGACCCGGTGCCGAGCGCCGAGCGGGTGTCGAGACGGCGCAGGATGAGGAGGAGGAGGTCGTCGGGGAGGGCACTTATCCGGTCCTCGCGGCGGGCCGCCAGCGCCCGCCGCAGGAGCAGGATTTGACCGGCACCGCTGCTTCTCCTCGCCTGGCGGTCCAACTGCCATGAGAACCCGCCCCGCCTGCAACCTGACCTCGCCATGGGAGAGGTACCTCCACCTGCGCGACGAACCGAGTAGCGAGCAGATGCGCCTGCCTCGCGGCCGCGGCGGCGCTTAAATAGCGCCGTCGGGATTGACATCGAAACCTGTTCGGACTAGGGCCCGACAAGCTTGCGGCTTTGCGTGGAACCAGCGGCTCCGAAACGGAGCAGAAAAGGAGACGCCGGCGACAAGATCTGGGGTGGGGTGGGGGGGGGGGGGGGGGGGGGGGGGGGGGAAGGCAGCGCCGCCGGCGATTGTGTGCGTGTGGGGTTTGGGGGAACGGGCACGGAGCGCCTCAGAGGCAGGGACCGTGTGAACGAGCCGAACTCGAGGCACAGCAGGCACCAGGTGGTTGAGGAAGGCGTGCGATGGAAGCGGCGGCCGGCGCAGTGCGCGATGGTGGCGGTGGCAGGCGGTGCGGGAGCAGAGTGTGAATCGAAAAGGCTGTGCTGCGTCTGTGTTTTTTTGTTCTCTTGCTTTTTTTTGTTTTCTATATAATCTTATTATCGGCGGCGGTGGCGGCGCTATCTGCTGGGGGAGACGAGACGATAGAAACTGATGGGTGGGCTTAGTTTTTCCTAGTGGAGGCCCGTTAGTGGAGAACGTGGCCACACTGCCACAGCCCACAGGCCTACCGGGCTCCATCTCAGCTTAATTTCACACAAGTCCTGGGAATGGAAGTCGTGGGCTGCAAAACTCGCGAACCTTGGATCAGGCTGACACTTGTGCTAGTTTCCTAGTCGGGGGAAAAAATCCCATAACTATAACTCGCAAAAAAAAGTCCCATAACTATAGTTGAAGTCCATGTCATGAACAGCTCGGGCCAATTTTAGTGGGAGTATCATAACAGTATCATGAGCATTAAATTTGCTGACATGGCAGGAGAGAGAAGAGCCTACATCGAGCTTAGTCTAGTCTCGGTGCATAAAACTAGTTTTATGGAACACTTATCAAGATTAGAAATTTGGTAACCGGGATAAATAAATTTTATAGGAATGAAACTCTTCTCATATCTCATAAAATTTCACATTCTATCTTTGTAATAACTATCATATCAACAAATTCACTTATATATGTGGCACAACATTTAATGCCTATAAAAGTTCTCATGAAAACCCACAGAGGCCGGCCTTATGCAGCACACACTGCTGATATTCCTTTTTAATCTCGCTAATAAATGAAAGATTTTACTGACCCTACCATCGATTTACCATCTAAACCGCTAATAAAGAGAGCACACTGCATGACAGATTCTGAAGATCACTTGCGTCTCCATCTTCTGACATTGTCCTAAAACGCTGCACCAACAAGACACGTCCATCTTACTGTCAGAACCATTTTTGAATTCTAATCTAGCTAGATTGTAGTGTTACATTATTAGAGACTGCAGCCGATATGATCAACCGAGAAGGGGAAAATTGGATCTATACCATTGAAAGATCAAGTGTTTAGAAAAATACCATCAAAAGATCCAACTTTAAAAAAATAGCATTGAAAGTTGCTCTATTATTGGATTTTACCATTCCGTGAACTCAGTGTTAACGGTGGTGCATCACGAGAGCAACCTGCTACTTCCCTCTCTCTATGATATATGGGCCCCACTTGTCATCACTAACCTCCTGCAGGCCGATGATCTACTGGATGTAGGCCTCCGGCATGGCACGGATGTCACACATGCTCTCGACGTTGTAGTCGTTGACGAAGAGCAGCGCGTCTGGGTCGAGCTCGGCGGCCGTCTTGAACACGGTAGCGCGGATGTCCTGGCCGAGCTTGTCCTGGTAAAAGGACCCGTGCAATATCTCGTTGTTGATGTCGTAGTGCCTGAACTTCCCTTGTACCGGGTGAGCAGCCCGGTCAGGCGGCTCTTCACGGCGGCGGAGAGGTCGTCGTAGTTCACCTGCCCGCGCTGTGGCTCCGTCCAGTACCACTTGAGCTCGTTCCCGAACACCGCCTGTTGGATTGATCTCTGACCCCTAAGGCCCAAAGGCCTTGGGCCCTTGATCCGCGCCTTGATCGGGGGCGCCCAACCCAACTACTGTTGGTGGGCCCCCGTCGCCAGCGCCACAATAAATAGAGAGGTGGGGGGCCAGAGGCACGCACGACGAGATTCACCGTGACCCCAATCCCCACCTACACTCAAAACCCTAGACCGATCGAGAGGGGGGCGCTGCGGCGGCGGGAAGCGCCACCAGCATTGCACGGCCTCAACTGACGCTGCCCTAGCGCGGATCTGCACCGACCTCGGCACAGCGCGTCGCTGCCTAGCGCAGACTACACCGACGAACGCGCAATGGCGTCCTCGACTGATCAAGGTATACTCTTGGTTCTCTATTTGTCGATCTCATCTAGCACACACACACGCACACCAGTGAATGCATCTAGAACTAGATCAAGAAGACAATCCCGAGTTAATGCTACTGCTAGTGATCCTAGATTAACTCCTAACAATGGTACCAGAGCCTTCCTAGTCTAGTAGATTAACTCGGAAGCAGACAGAGAAAAGGGTTTTAGATCGAGCAAATAGAAGAAACAGAAGAGAAATTCAAAGAAAATCGAAGAACAGAAGCTCGAAACCCTAACCCTAACCCTAGATCTACCCGAAACCCCACTTAACTGGCCCTTCTTGCTTTCTTCTTCTTGTTCTCTTCTCTTTCTCTTCCCTCCGCCGCTTCCTCTTCTTTCCCGTACCCCAGAGATCCCCTCGACGGAGCCGCGCGCGAATGCACGCGACTTCGGCGAGGAGGTCCATAGGGCACAGATCCGCTTTGTGTGGACGCACACCGAGCCAAAATCGAGAGAAAGCGAGGGGAAAAGGGTACTGGAAGCAGATCCGGCCATGGCACGGCCGCCGGTGTCGAGGACGAATGTGGCGGCGCGGGCTCTGACCGGAACAGAAAGAGTAGCGAGAGGGAGAAGAGAAGAGAAACACGACAGAGAGAAGGAGAGGGAGAGGAAGAGATGACCAGGCTCAGGCTCGCCGGCAGACGGCCGGCGGCCAGGCCGTGCGCCGCGCCGGAGCTGGAGCCGGCGACGGCGGCGACGGCCAGAGCCGAGAGGAGAAGGCGAGGGAGAGGGCGAAAGAGAGAATGACCTAGGGTTTTCAGCGCGTCTGCCGGCCGCGCGGTTTTTATACGAGCCAAAACGCGCGCTCAGTCGTCGGATCGCGACGAGCGGCTGAGATCGTGGCGGGGCGGGCGGCCGGCGCGGATGGGCCGAACTGGCGGCCCAGGCCCAAGTTGCGGCCTGCTGAGCCGAGGCTGCACAGTGCTGGCCCGATTTCGCAAGTGGGCCGAGCTGCGGAGGCGGTTGTGGGTTGCACAGTATTGGACTGCACAGTACTGGGCTGAAACAGTACTGGGTTTCGGCCCGTTTCGGAGATGAACATTGAATTTTTTTTGTTTTGAAGCAAATTTGAATGATTTTGCACAGAATTTGATCTCTTTTCATTTTGAACCAAAGGGATAAATGTTTAGAGAATAGAAATAAAGATTTACACAGACCTTGCTTCAAAATAGAATTTATTTTATTCGTGTTTCCGCTGCACAGCTAATTATTTCGACTTGAATTTAAATTTGAACCAAAGGGATAATTTAAATTTCGAGTCACAGATTAATTTTCAGATTAAATTGTAATATTGTTATTTTCTGACCAAAGTTGATAATAACAATATTATGATTTCACAGATTAATTTTCAGATTAAATTGTAATATTGTTATTTTCTGACCAAAGTTGATAATAACGATATTATAATTTCATGCATTTATCATTATTGTTATAATGTTCTCACTTGAGCTAAGCCATTTCAGCTGGTTTTTCTATGATGGTTTCCATCGAGGACATTCCAATCTTGAGAAAAGACAACTACAATTAGTGGTATAAGAAGTTGGATCTCTTCTTTACCATGGCTGAGCTAAACTGGGTCCTTTCTGCACCGGTTCCAGTAGAGCCTGAGAGGTCGGTCAGAGGGTTTGACGTCACAGATGCTGCTTGGAAGCAAATAGAGCTCTCCTATAAGGCGAGCAAATAGAGGTATGATGCTGATCATGCCAAATGGCACCCTGCCAACAAGAAATGCTTGGCAGTGGTAAAGAACACGATAGAGCCTGCCATTCTGGGGGCAATTACAGATTTTCCCACTGTTGTTGAGTACCTTGAGAAGATAAGGAGTCAGTACACTGGCTCCTCAAAGACTTATGCTACCCAGTTGATCAAACAATTGGTTACAGAAAGGTACTTGGGAGGTGTGATAAGAGAACACATTCATCGCTTGGTTCACATCAACAACAAGCTTAAACCGATGGACATGGAGTTCAAACAAGAACACATAGTTCATTTGGTCTTTGCTTCGTTGCCGAAGGAGTTTGATAACTTTGTTGTCAATTACAACATGAATCTCGAGAAATGAGATATAGAGAAGACCATAGCGATGTGTGTTCAAGAGGAAGAAAGAATAAAGACAGCACATGGTGGTTCTATCAACTTTGCGAACAAAAAAAGAAATCATAAAGATATTCCCTCCTCCTCCAAGGGAAAAGGACCCCAAAGGACCCCAGATGCCCCAGCAGCACAGCCAGCACAGACCCAAGTTTGGGCAAGCTATAGTAGAGAAGGATCAGTGCCTCTACTGCAAACAGAAGGGATATTACAAGTCAGATTGTCCCGACTACTTAAAGATGGTCATGGAGAAACGAGGGATTCCGTTCAACGAGAACTACGGGAAAGAAACGAAAGAAGAACTAAAGTCGCGAACGGAGTCGAGGCAGATGTTGAGGCGGTGGGAGACCTCCTCTGAGAGCTCGACACTGGCTTTAGTTTATTACTTAGAGATGTGTTTTATGTCCCCGTGATACAGAGAAACTTAATAAGTGTGTCTCGTCTAGATGATGATGGATTTGGATGTCGTTTTGGAAACGTCATGTGTGTAATAGAGTTTAATGATACAGTTGCTACTATTACTTTTAGAAGAAATGATCTTTATTTGTTATCGCTACGTGAAAGTGTAAATTCCGTATGTGATGTGAATGCGACTGTATCTCCAACCACAGATAATAACAGAAAACAAAAGAGAACTTAAGACACGTCGTCGAAATTATGGCACTGTCGTTTAGGCCATATTTCGAGGGGGAGAATAGAAAGGCTGGTTAAGAATGAGATTCTACCTCCTCTTGAGTTCTCAGACTCAGACAAATGCATTGATTCAATAAAAGGAAAATATGTAAATATAACAAAGAAAAATGCTGAGCATAGCTCAGATGTTTTAGAATTAATTCACACAGATATTTGCTGTCTGTTCTCAGTTAAAAGCATAGATGGTTATGACTCGTTCATAACGTTCACAGATGATTATTCCCGCTATGGATATATTTATCCAATAAAAGAGAAATCAGAAGCGTTGGATAAATTTAAAGAATTCAAGGCTGAAGTTGAGAATCAGCATAATTTAAAGATAAAAGTTGTCCGTTCCGACCGTGTAGGGGAATACTACGGTCGGCATACCCCATACGGACAGGTTCCAGGACCTTTTGCGAGGTTCCTCACAGAACAAGGAATAGTTGCCCAGTACTCTCTGCCGGGCGATCCTCAGCAGAACGGAGTAGCTGAAAGACGGAACCGTACCCTGATGGATATGGTACGAAGCATGATCAGCTATTCTACGCTACCAGTGAGTTTATGGATGGAGGCGTTAAAAACCGTTGTCTATATTCTCAACAGAGTACCCAATAAAGCGGTGCCTAAAACACCGTATGAACTGTGGACAGGAAGGATACCCTCACTAAATCACGTACGGGTGTGGGGAGGTCCTGCTGAGGCAAAGATATTTAACCCGACCATTCGGAAATTTGATCCCAAGACAGTGAGCTGCCATTTTAATGGTTATCCAGAGAAATCAAAGGGATATCATTTCTACTGCTCAGACAGATTTACAAAGTTCGTAGAGACGAGACATGCTACCTTCCTTGAAGAGATGATTCGGGGAAATACAGCAGTTCGAAAGATTGATCTTGAGGAGAAGCGGGTGTGCGCACCTACTCCGATGATTCAGGAACCGTTTTTCTCACTGCCTACTGAGACTGCACCAGCAGTACGAGTTACTGCGATGCCAGTTCCCGAGGTGATTCCTTCTGTGGCAACACAGAGTGAAGATGTGGAACCTGTCCTTCAGGATCGTATAGATAACAACATTGTCGCAGATCAGGGGGAGCCACCACAGGCTCCAGTAGAGAATGTTCAAATAGAAGAGGCTCCTACGAGATCTCAAAGAGAAAGAAGATTGGCTATTCCCGATGATTATGAAGTGGATAACACAGAAGAGTTTCGAATGGAAGATGATCCCATCTCATTCGAAGAAGCCATGAGAAGCAGACATTCATCCAAGTGGTTTGAAGCCATGGAAGATCAAATGAAATCGATGAGTACCAACCGTGTTTGGGACCTAGAAGAAATTTCAAAGGAGCCAAAATAGTAGGCTGCAAATGGGTCTACAAGATAAAATGTGACTCCAAAGAAAATATAGAGAGATACAAGGCTCATCTTGTGGCAAAAGGATTTACACAGAAGGAAGGAATAGATTACAATGAGACTTTTTCTCTAGTCTCATGTAAAGATTCTTTTAGAATCATTATGGCTTTGGTCGCACATTTCGATCTGGAATTGCACCAAACGGATGTAAAGACGACATTCCTAAATGGGGAGCTCGAAGAAAGAGTTTACATGGCACAACCAAAAGGTTTTATCGTGAAAGGAAAAGAAAATATGGAATGTCACTTAAACAAATCCATTTATGGATTAAAGCAAGCTTCAAGACAATGGTATTTGAAATTTAATGAGACGATAAAGAGGTTTGGGTTTACAGAGAATGTTGAGGATAATTTCATTTATGCAATGTTCAAAAGAGGGAAATATATTTTTCTGATACTGTATGTGGACGACATTCTGTTAGCGAGTAACGATGTCAGTCTGCTATTAGAAACAAAAGAATTCTTGTCATCGAATTTTGATATGAAAGATCTTGGTGAAGCCTCATTTTTGCTAGGTATTGAGATTTACCGATATATAAGAAATGGGGGTACTAGGTTTGTCACAAGAGACATACCTACAAAAGATTGTAGAAAAATATAGTATGCATGCGAGTAAGCCTACTCCTGCTCCGATAGTCAAGGGTGACAGATATGGAGACTTTCAGAGTCCCAGAAACAAATATGAAAAAGAACAGATGAAAACTGTTCCGTATGCTTCGGCAGTCGGAAGTTTACAGTATGCTCAAGTGTGCACACGCCCTGACTTAGCCTTTGTCACTAATGTGCTTGGCAGTTTTCAGAAAGATCCAGGTCTAGAACACTGGAAACTTGTAAAGAAAGCCTTGCGATATGTGAAAGGCACAAAAGGCCTCATGCTAACATACAGAAGAACCGATTCATTAAAGATTAAAGGATACGCAGATTCAGACTTTGCGGGAGATGAAGATGACAGAAAATCCACGGCAGGTTACATCTTCATTCTTGCAGGGGAAGCTATATCGTGGAAAAGCTCAAAACAATCGGTCACAGCAACATCGACGATGTATGCTGAGTTCATAGCATGCTATGAGGCCTCCGGGCAGGTAGAATGGTTAAAGAAATTTATACCTTGCTTAAGAGTGGTGGACAGTATAAAAAGATCACTAAAGATGTACTGCGATAACCAGCCAGCAGTGTTTTATGCTCATAACAACAAGAAGAGCAGGGCTACCAAGTCGATACAGATAAGATTTTATTCATTAAAAGATAGAATCCAGGATCACACCATAAGTCTCGAGCATATAAGAACAAAAGATATGCTTGCGGATCCGCTAACGAAAAGCCTACCACCCAGCGTGTTCATGGAACACGTAACCGGCATGGAAATGAGGTACAACCTATGATCTCTGGATAATAGAGGCCCAAAAGGATTATAGAATCTATTTCTGAATAGAGGCGTGTATTGTGGCTATTGATTCTATCGGTAATTGCGCGTGACGATGAGATATGCCCTATACATAAATCTGTGATGAGATAAGGAAAATAGAAAACTAAAAGGAAAAAGGTAATGTGAGATCAAGGGGGAGATTGTTGGATTGATCTCTGACCCCTAAGGCCCAAAGGCCTTGGGCCCTTGATCCGCGCCCTGATCGGGGGCGCCTAACCCAACTACTGTTGGTGGGCCCCCGTCGCCAGTGAGAGGTGGGGGGCCGGAGGCACGCACGACGAGGTTTACCGTGACCCCAATCCCCACCTACACTCAAACCCTAGACCGATCGAGAGGGGGGCGCTGCGGCGGCGGGAAGCGCCACCGGCACTGCACGGCCTCGGCCGACGCTGCCCTAGCACGGATCTGCACCGATCTTGGCACAGCGCGTCGCTGCCTAGCGCAGACTACACCGACGAACGCGCAATGGCGTTCTCGGCCGATCAAGGTATACTCTTGGTTCTCTCTTTGTCGATCTCATTTAGCATACACACACATGCACACCAGTGAATGCATCTAGAACTAGATCAAGAAGATAATTCTGAGTTAATGCTACTGCTAGTGATCCTAGATTAACTCCTAATACCGCCCAGTTAAAGTTCTTAGTGATGAAGTCCATGAAGTCCTCGTTATCCATGTTGGTGCGCATGATGCAGGAGCCCAGCGAGAAGCTACTGACACCTAGCGCACGCGCACCTCCACGCCGCCGGCGTCCTAATTGACGGCACCGCCGTCGCCCGTCACCTTCACCACGACGTCACGCTTGCGCACCTTGCAGTCCATGGGGAACATCTCCTGCCGGAGGTTAGTGATGACAAGTGAGGCCCATATGTCATAGAGAGAGGGAGGTAGCAGGCTGCTCTCGTTTTGCACCACCGTTAAAGCTGATTTTACGGAACGGAAAAAACCAATAACGGAGCAACCTTTCAATGCTATTTTTCTAAAGTTAGATCTTTTGATGATATTTTTCTAAACTTTTGATCTTTCAACGGTATATATCCAATTGCACTGTGCTTGTGATATCCTCAATTGTGATGTTTATCAGCTGTTGTTGGAGGATTTGTCTGTCTTATCACTCGCAATCTTTTTATTTGTCTGCGAAGATGTTGTTGGAACAGTGGGGAGCCCATTTGAATGGTTTGGGAGGGCGGAGAGGAAGAGCATAGAAGCTGGCAGGCGGTGGTTTTAAAGGTCAGCGGTCACCGCTCACTTTACTGACAAAAGGGTATAAAGATGCCTCCTCGGATGCTGATGTCCGGCTGGCGTGACCTGCCTTGTCTCGTCCTCTCGTGTTTCTGAACAGAGTGTAACGTAGACGACTCAGGTATCATAGGTTATGGAACCTTGCAACTTTCAAGCTTTCCTCTTTTTTTTTTGAAAAGGAAACTTTCAAGCTATTCAGTGTAGCATTTGTACAACAAGGATTTACAATCTCAGTGGGAAAAAAAAGGGCCACCGAGGAGGAGGAACGAAGGGTTGCTTTATAATCTCAATGGCCGAGGACCAAGCTACACTTGCTTCCAGGCCGCTCAAAATCCATGCGTGGATGAGCCACTTCCGACGAAGCATACTCCCTCGTCTTCAAATCAAAGCGCTTCCATGTCGAATCTTTTTGTTTGAAATTCAGTTTTTCTATGTGCATATGTACTAAGTTGCAGTTTATTTTTAACATATACTATGCTAAGCTAGTTTTTTTCTCTCTCCTAGAACCGATCGGATTACTTCTGATCTGGAGCTGCTTTTGTTTCCATAGTTCAGTGTCGCTCTGTTTGTTTCAGACTGGGCCCGACTCGGACTCCTGAGCCTTTTTGTTTGGTCACACCGCACCAGCAGCCGGAGATCAGTGTGACCGGCGGCGCGACGTGGTCGTGTGCCCGCCGCAATTTGCCCAACAAGACGAGCGGCGGCGCATCGGGAGTTTCGCCGCCCGCACCCTACCTTCGTAGTCCCCGGGCGCGGGCCGGATACGGCGCCTTCGAAGCACCGAGCCCCCGGCCAGCAGGTCGGTTGCAGCTCTTCCAGCCCTATAATTACAATTTTTTCTTGGTAAAACAAGGATGGATCATGGATCGATCTGATTTTGAAAATGAAAAAAACGGCCACCTAGGAGAAGGGAGAAACGAGGGGTTGCTTTCGCCCAACGAGACGAGCGGCGGCGCATCGCGGATTTCGCCGCCCACCCTCCCAGTCCCCGGCCGCCGGCTGGACACACGCGGCCTCTCGGCAACCTCACCGAGCGCGTGGCGCGGCCGCACCTCCGCCGCGGCATTGGTGGCAGCAGCGCGCCGCACTGGCCCACGTGGCTCGCAAGTCTCCGGCGACTCTACGGCGCCGTCCTCCAGGCGCGGCCAAACGGTTCATCCTCTCCCTCAGCACCGGGGAAGTCAATGGCTACTGTGGAGGCTTGAGATTATCTGTCCGGTGCCGCTTAAAGTGGAGGTCTGTGCTCTGACCTCTGAGGCGTGCTCGGAACCGCCATGGCCTGCGAGCGGAGCTCAAGGTTGTTTTGCGTAAAACCCCCTCACCAGTTATCCAAAATTTACAACACCCCTAAAGTTTTGTGAAAATATAGGGGATTGATATTTACATAAAACCCCCTAAATCGGATCGCGATTCCTAATCGCGATCCGATTTAGGCGGTTTTATGTAAATAGTTGGATCGCTATTTGCAGAAAGCCCCCTGTTCTCACCCCGCAATCTGAGTCGCTCCCGTTCCTCTCCGGCGACGGCGACGCTGTTTCGAACGGACTTTCGCTACTCCTCCAGATCCCCCTCAACCCTCCTGCGAGCCGGATACCTCATCCCCTTCCACCGCGTCCGATTCTTTCTCGCCTTCCCCTCATAGGGCGGCACCTCACCTCGTCTCCGTCGCCTTTCTACCGTGGGGCGCGCTTCGCCGGCTCCACTGGTACTCCTCGTCCGGGAACTCGTGAAGGAGGAAGAGGCCTCCACTCCAGTACCAACCCTCCCATCCCGGCCGGCTTCCGCGTCAGCTGCGCAGGCCTAGAGATGCCCAGGCTGTCGTCTCCACTGGCACCATGCGTCGCCTGGTGCCGTTCGCAGGCCCGATGGTGTCCGGCTCGCCGGAGGCGGAGTCTATGGCTCAATAGGTTGCGAAGCCGTCATACTGCTCCGCGCGGAGGAGGCCGTCCACACCGCGGTGGCGCAGCATTGGGGGGAGCGGGGCATGCGCGATGCTTTGCATGTGTTGTTGCTGTCAGTTGGGATTACTCTGCATCGGCACCTGATGGATGGGGAGGCTGAGAATGATTTGGAGGCCCTGCAAAACCAAGAGACACGGTGCTGGAGAAGAAGAGAGTTTGCTCCATCCATGTCCTGACGAATTCTACCGGAATTACCTTATCCAATGGCACCTCGGCTCCATCGAGAATGAGGAGGTAAAGCTTACCTTGTTTTCATCGTCGACCCGGGAGCCGTGCTGTACGCCCTCGCCGTCGCCATCTCTTTTTTATAGCAGAGTGCTTGATGTCTGTGGCTTGGTGTTGTGCTCCTGGAGCTCACAGCCGGCAAGAGAATTTACAGTGTCTAAGACGAAGGGATTACCGGCAGGGGAAACTGTCTCCAATCACCAGAACATCTTTTTGAAAACCAGGTTCTGTACCTACTACAAGGCTGTAATGCCTAATGGCTCAACCTACTCTGTGAAAAAGCTTAACACATGAGTGGCAAGATTTTCCAAATTGGGAGCCAGGAGAAGTTTGCTCGGGAAGTTGAGGTGCTACGTAAACTGACCAATTCCAATGTCATGGCTCCATTAGCCTACATCTTGACTGTAGATTCAGTCCACCTAATCTATGAGCGTGCATACAAGGGCACAGTGTCCGATTTACTCCATGGTGGAAAGTCAGATGTTATAGACTGGCATAGTCACCGAAGTTCCGGAACGACGGATTGAGGAACGAGGAACGGGGAACGGCACTTGGGATGGATTTTTACACTGCGGGAACGAAAATGTCCCCCATTCCCGTTCCCGGAACGGCGTTCCCGGAACATGGAACGTAGGGGTGTTCCACATTCCCGGTGACTGGCCTTCACGATATAGCATTGCTTTGGGGTGGCTCAAGGGCTGACATTTCTCCATGGGTGTACTCAGTCAGTTTTGCTTCTTGATCTGTCAACAAGGACCATCCACTTGAACTCAACAAATGAACCTCAGATTGGAGATATCGAGCTCTACAAAATTATTGATCCCTCTAAGAGTCCTGGAAGCTTTTCGATCATTGCTGGTACAGTTGGTTATATTCCACTAGGTAAGACGCACTATTGTAATTCACTTTTCAGTCCCTGAATTTTAACTTTAGGCTTAAACTGTTGATAATTGAGTAGTTTTCTGCCATTCTTTCTCAATATCATTTTATCTCATACTATGAATTATCTCTGACTTTTGTTATTATTTAAGTTCACTGCAGTAATGTCATGTGACTATTTTATTTGGGCATCTACTCATCCTATGTCTCAAGAGCAATTTTCTAATTACATATCTGTTATTTGTAGAAAAATGATCCAGTGAGCTGCTTTACTTCCTGTTTGAGTGGCAACTGAGGTATTCAGTAGCCCAGAATACCATCCGTGTCCAAGCTGAATGAGCTAGTGTTGGTTTCGAAGTTTATAAAAAAACGCAGTTTCCTCTGTTCTTTTAACCTAATTACACATCTTTCCTTATGGCATTTTCCATTGCCAAAATAGAATGTATTTTGTACTTCTAGTCAGGATTATTAAGGATTTGAACTCAGATCGCTATGGAAAGGAACAAGATTTTAGGATTTATTTTCAGTTTAAGCTTGATGAATTGGCTCAACTATTTCAAAAAACTGTGAGAGTAAATATACAGTTCTAATTTCTAACCTTAAATTTCCCTGAATTATGGTTGCAGAGTGTGCACACACTATGACGCTGACAATGGCTGGCAAAGCTTTGGAGTCATTTTACTGGAGCTGTTGACAGGGAAACCATCAGTCAGTGATGGCATTGAGTCTGCCAAGTAGGCACTCAGTCTTTCAGGCAGACCTGATCAAAGGGAGCAGATCCTTAACGCCAGGGTGTCAGGAACTTCAATTGCTGTTCACAGCCATATGTCGTCAGCCCTGGACATCGCACTCTCTTGCATTGCATTCTCTCCAGATTGTCGGCCTAAGATGCGCAGCGTCTTCAGGATGTTCTTCACTGCAAAGTGAATCAGAAATAGCCTACAATCATATCACTGATAAATTGGGCGGAGTTTGATCTTCGCTTAGTTTATGGATGCCAGTAATCTGTATACATGATGTTCTTGTATAGTTCCATAGAAGATCTATCTAGGAGTGAGTCACAATGTGATTTCTATGCCATAACATTTCAGAGCTGGTTATAAGCAAAGCTTAAAAGGTCATGCTCATAGAAGTAGATGATCCATTGTTTTGCTCTGTACCTATAGACTAGTTGACAAAAGCTTGGCATTGGCCAGCGTCAGCATCCGAGGTGGCATCCTGACTTCTGAGCCTTTTTGTTTGGTCACACCCCACCAGCAGCCGGAGGTCACTCTGACCGGCGGCGCATCGCGGGTTTCGCTGCCCGCGCCCACAATCCCAGTCCCCGGGCGCCGGCCAGATGCGGCGCCTTCGAAGCACTGCGTCGCGGGCCAGCGCGTCGGTTGCAGCTCTTCCGCCGTCCTCAACCCACGCCGCCGGATCTGCCTCTGGGACACCGGAGTACCGGACACACGCGGCCTCTCTGCATCCACACCGAGCGCGCGGCGCGGCCGCTCCTCCACCGCGGATTTGGCGGCGGCAGCGCGCCGCACTGGTCCATGTGGCTCGCAAGTCTCTCCGGCGACTCAACGGCTCCTTCCTCCAGCGCGGCTAAACGGTTCATCTTCTCTCACTCAGCACAGGGGAAGACGATGGCTCGATGCCTCCTCGGGCTCTTTCGCTTCCTCCCTTCTTCTCGTTCGAGCGCCTAGTGCGGAGGCTCGGGATTATCTGTCCGGTGCCGCTTAAAGTGGAGGTCTGTGCTCTGAGGCGCGCTCGGAGCCGCCATGGCCGGCGGCGGAGCTCCAGGTTGTTTTGCGTAAAACCCCCTCACCATTTATCCAAAATTTACAAAATCCCTAATCGCGATCCGATCTAGGGAGTTTTGTGAAAATATAGGGGATTGATATTTACATAAAACCCCCTAAATCGGATCGCGATTCGGGGGGTTTGTATAAATAGTTAGACCCAACTATTTGCAAAACACCCCCTGTTCTCTCCCCGCCATCCGAGTCTCTTCCCGTTCCTCTCCGGCGACGGCGACGCCGTTTCGAACGGACTGGCGCTTCTCCTCCGGATCTCCCTCAACCCTCCTGCATGCCGGATACCTCACCTCCCTTCCACCGCGTCCGATTCTTTCTCGCCTTCCCCTCCTAGGGCGGCACCTCACCTCGTCCCCGTCGCCCTCCTACCGTGGGGCAACTCGTGGAGGAGGAAGAGGCCTCCACCCCAGTACCGTCCCGGCCGGACTCCCGCGTCGACTGCGCAGACCGCGAGGTGCCCAGGCTGCCGTCTCCACTGGCACCGCGCGGCGCTTGGTGCCGTTCCCAGGCCCGGAGGCGGAGTCTATGGCTCGATTGGTCGGGAAGCCTTCACGCGGCTCCGCGCGGAGGAGACCGTCCGCACCGCGGTGGCGCGGCACTGGGGGGAGTTGGGCATGCACGATGCTTTGCAATGTATTGCAGTCGGTTGGAGATTAGTCTGCATCGGCACCTGATGGATGGGGAGGCAGAGAATGATTTGGGGGGCGTTGCAGAACCTTAAGAGATACGGTGCTGGAGAAGAAGAGAATTTGATCCATCCATGTCCTGACCAATTCTGCGGGAATTCGCTTATCTAATCGGACCTCGGCGCCATTGAGAATGGGGAGGTAAAGCTTCTCATCATCTACCTGGAACTGGGAGCCGTGCTGTGCGCGCTCGCCGTCGCCATCTCTTTATTTTATAGCAGATCCACGCTTGCTGCCATGGCGAGGCAGCCGTCGGAAACAGCTTTCCATTGGCAAAGAAATTGTTATGGGAGAGAGGAGTGGCCTTGATGAATTCTAAGCCTGATGACATAGTACATGCAAATTACACTGTCACACGTCATTCAAGACTAAACAGCTATAAATAATCGTGGAAATTATGACCTGACAATGCATTACAGGTAACTTAGTCCGCATTAACAAAAGACTGGAGCAGGGAATTATGCATTCCAACTTTTCGCCATGACCTTCATCTACACTAGGTATACTGAGGTGCTGTTCATATCATTTTGAGTTCTGATACTACAGTCACATCACATCTATATGTAGAAGAATGTTTATGCGTCGCTCCAGATTAATAGATGTCATCTTAATAACTAGTTATATTGAGCCATAGTTGCAGAACTCGGTCTTTGGCTCTATTGGCAGCAATCTCTGGTCCTTTGAGATGGCTCTCCAATTCTCCATGTACTAATGTCCTTTTGTCTTATGATTTGCCATGTATATCTGTCGTTCGGGAACCGTGACTCCTTCGCAGTCACGCTTTCCTAGCGACAATTAAAAGAGCCCATTAGGAAAAGAAACTTTGCCCTGCTGGATCAGCTTGACAGGTGAGCAATGCCCAGGCCCCGGGCCTCAGCTCTAATCACCTTGTAGGTATTTGCCGTGTGTTGACTGGTGCTAGTGTTGCGGTCAGTCTCTAGTCGGAGATCGAACCCTGATAGAGAGTATATCACATCACGGAAAGTGTTAGTAAACTGCTGAGACTTTTCTAGATGTCTCGAACGAAGACTTTTCTAGATGTTAACAAGAAAAAGAAGTTTATAGACTTATAGGATTAAATTCGTTTGAACACTAGCCTGGGGGTCCGAGCATTTCGACAATCAGTACTGATGCCATTCCATCTGGGTAACTCCTGTGTCCTATTCGGAACATTATAGAGGATTTCGCGACTTTCCAGGGAACTTCGCAGCGAACAATTTGAAGTAGGCCTCGTTCAGATTCCCGTGTAAAGTTTTTGAAATAAAATTTTTTCACATTTGAAGTATTAAATATAGACTAATTAAAAAACTAATTGCAGATTACGTTTGTACGTGAGACGAATCGCATAACTAGTCCGTCACTAGCATATGTTCACTGTAATAATAGTGTAGTAGTTTATTATCTAATCACAACCTAATTAGGTTTATTAGATTCGTCTCGCGATTTACAATCCATTCGTGTAATTCGATTTCTGTTTTAACTATTCTTTTTTAACTACATTTAATACACTATGAATATATTGATATAGTTAATGCGTAAAACTAAACCAAACCCTAGTCACGGCACTGAAACGCCCGGCGTCCACCGCGGCAGGGACACCGTCCAGCACATGGCGACACCGCGACGCGCGTGCGCGGGCCTGCTCGCGCTCGTGCTGCCCTGCTTCCTCCTGCACGGCGCGGCCGTGCAACCGGTCGGCGAGGCCCAGCTGCTCCTCCAGATCAAGCGCGCGTGGGGCGACCTGCCGGCGCTCGCGGCATGGGACGACGGCGCGGGCGCGCACTGCGCCTGGCCGTACGTGCGGTGCGACCCGGGCGGGCGCGTCACGGAGCTCGACCTCGCCAGCCTCGACGCCCGGGGCCCCATCCCGGACGCCGTCGGCGGTCTCTCCAGCCTCACGCACCTCGACGTCTCCAACAACTACCTCGTCGGCGGCTTCTCGACCGCCCTCTACCGGTGCGCATCTCTCCGGTACCTCAACGTGTCCCAGAACTACCTCAGCGGGGAGCTCCCCGCGGACATCGGCCACGGACTCGGGAAGAACCTGACCGTCCTGGACATCAACGGCAACGAGTTCAATGGCACCATCCCGCCGTCGCTCTCCAGCCTTCGGAGCCTCCGGTATCTCTCAATGTCAAGCAACCACTTCGCCGGCACCATCCCCGCCGAGCTAGGCGAGCTGACGAACCTTCGGACCTTGTACCTGGCGGGCAACATGTTCGACACCGGCCGGCTTCCCGCGTCGTTCAAGAACCTGACCAAGCTGACAGCCCTCTGGGTGGAACAGTGCAACCTCGTCGGCGACTTCCCGAGCTATGTGGTAGGGATGCCGGAGTTGCAGATACTGGACCTCGCGGGCAACGCGTTCACCGGAAGCATACCTGCAGGGATTTGGAGCCTCAAGAAGCTGAAACTAATGTCTGTGTACATGAATAACCTCACCGGCGACATGGTCGTCGATGACTTCTCCGCGATGAGTTTGACGGCGATCGACGTCTCCGATAACAAGCTTACTGGAATCATCCCGGAAGGCTTCGGGCTATTGGAGAACCTCACGGTGTTGAGCCTCTTCGGCAACAATTTCTCTGGTGAGATACCTGTGAGCATCGGCAGGTTGCCATCTCTAGAGACACTGAGGTTGTACAGTAACAGGTTCAGTGGCACGCTTCCACCAGAGCTCGGCAAGCACTCACAAGGCTTGATACGTGTCGAGGCTGATGACAACGAGCTCACCGGCACGATTCCGGAGGGGCTGTTCGACGAAGGCCAGTTCCGGTCGCTCACCGCTTCGCGCAACCGCTTGAACGGCTCCATTCCGGCAGGCCTCGCAAACTGCACCACTCTGAGCTACTTGGAGCTAGACGATAACCAGCTCTCCGGCGAGGTTCCGGAGCCTCTTTGGACGGCAACGCAGCTTGGATTGGTGCTCTTACAGAATAATCGGCTGACTGGGAGTCTTCCGAGGACGATGTACATCAACCTTGAGACGTTGCACATAGGGAACAACCAGTTCGGTGGCAACATTCCGGCGGTCGCTGTTTCCCTCAAGAGGTTCAACGCCGAGAACAACCAATTTTCTGGCGAGATACCGGGGAACCTGGGCAACGGCATGCCGCAGCTGCTGGCGCTGAACCTGTCCGGCAACCCTCTGGAGCGATCCCATGGAGCTTCTCGAGGCTTTCGTACCTGGAGCAGATGGACGTAAGCAGGAACCTGCTCACTGGCGAGATACCTCCAGAATTGGGCTCCATCCCGGCGCTCAACGTCCTCGACCTGTCGTCGAATGGACTCTCCGGCAATATACCGTCGGCGCTTGCCAAGCTCGAGCTCAGCTCCCTCAACCTCTCCTCCAATCAGCTCAGCGGCCAGGTCCCGGCCGGGCTTGCCATCGCGGCCTACGACAGAAGCTTCGTTGGCAACCCCGACCTCTGCACTGCCCCTGTGACATCCGGCGACCTCGTCGGTGTACGTCCCTGCACTTCTTCAGGAGGCGTCTCGCCTGCGCTCCGCTCCGGCCTCCTCGCCGCGGGCGCCGTGCTTCTCCTCATCTTTGTGGCCTTCGCCTTCTTTGTCGTCCACGACGTCAGGACGCGGAGGCGCCTAGCGAAGGAGGATGATTGGAAGATCACGCCTTTCCAAGCTCTGGATTTCAAGGATGCGGCGATTCCCCATGGGCTGAAGGAGGAGAACCTCGTCGGCCATGGCGGCTCAGGGCGCGTGTACCGCGTCACGTACACCAACCGGTACAACGGGAGCACCGGCGTCGTCACCGTGAAGCAGATACAAAGCTCTGGGGCACTGGACAAGAAGCTGGAGCGCGAGTTCGAATCCAAGGCCGGCATCCTCGGCAACATCCGGCACAACAACATCGTCAAGCTGCTGTGCTGCCTCTCCGGCGCCGAGTCCAAGCTCCTCGTGTATGAGTACATGGACAACGGTAGCCTGGACATGTGGCTCCACGGCCACGCCCTCCGCACGGGGCATGCCATGGTGAGGATCAGGTCCTTGGGGCGCGTGCCACTGGACTGGCCGACGAGGCTTGGAGTTGCCATTGGTGCCGCGCAGGGGCTGTGCTACATGCACCACGAGTGCTCACCTCCCATTGTTCACCGAGACATCAAGACAAGCAACATCCTACTGGACTCGGAGTTCCGGGCCAAGGTCGCCGACTTCGGACTGGCCAGGCTGCTGGTGCAGGCCGGAGCACCGGAGACGATGTCCGTGATCGCCGGATCTATTGGCTACATAGCTCCCGGTAAGGATCCCTATTCCTCATCAGTTGTTTTGCCGGATTCTGTACTAGTATTGACAGGCCGGCGATTCATTTTCTTCATGTTCATATTCAGAGTGTGCTTACACGAGGAAGGTGAACGAGAAGATGGATGTCTACAGCTTCGGGGTCGTGCTCCTGGAGCTCACAACCGGCAAGGAGGCTGGCGACGGCGGTGAGCATGGTTGCCTGGCAGAATGGGCTCGGCACCACTACCGGTCGGGGGCGAGCATCACCGATACTATAGACAAGTGTATCAAATATGCAGGGTACCATGGCGAGATCGAGACCGTGTTCAGGCTAGGAGTGACATGCACCGGCAACTCGCCGTCGTCACGGCCAACTATGAAGGACGTGCTGCAGATCTTGCTCAAGTGTAGCGAGCAGACGCACCAGAAAAGTGAAACGGGTCACAGCCCGGAGTACGAAGCAGCTCCACTCGTGCTGCCGCAGTGAGGTTGGCAGTCGTCGGGAAATAAACAGCTTGCAGGCAACGAATTGGCATCCGATCCCAAGAGGCAAGAGTATAGCATTTCGTCTGAACTCTGTCTGAAGAAAGGAACCACACATTGCACATGGTAATTATATCATTGTCACAGGTCAACCGACAGAAATAATCTTGTAAACTATATATGCCCTGATGGTGCATTACTGGTGATTTAGTCCACTTTTATGAGATTGGAGCAGAGAAGTATGCATCCCGCCCTACATTTTACCGTGATGCCGGTTATAAATATTTTATTTTAGTCTGATAATTTATTTTTGGAGGATTAAACCCTTCTTTCTGAAACTGGAAGTGCATCAAAATTTTGCTCTGATAAAACTGGCCAAAATACACGGCCGGTCCTCAAACCTGTCAGGGGGTGTCATCCTGTTCCCTAAACTTATAAAACCAGAAATCCGGGTCCTTGAACTTCCTTGAACTTGTTAGAGTGTGTCATCCCAGTCCCTAAACTTAGAAAACCAAGAATCCGGGTCCACGCAATAATTAAAAGTGGTTTCAGACCATATTTTTAGTTCCAAAACAAATCCAACAAATAAATTTTTAAACCATAAAATATCTCTAAGCCCCAAAATTCTCCAAAAATTCCAAAAAAATAGTAGAGATACATCGAAGCAAGGGGATCCTAAATAAAATAATTGGAGCTCATGAAAATATGTTTAACTACAAAAATATCTAGTGTATCTCTACATATTTTTTTTGTTACAAAATCAAACAAACACTAGATATGCTTTTTAAACCAAAAATATCTCTAAATCTCCAAAAACTCCAAAAAAAGATAGTAGAGATACATTGGAGCACGGGGAGCCTAAACAAAATAATTAGAGGTCATGAAAATATTTTTGGAAGCTTCTAAAAATTAGATTTAATTCTAGGAGAATGTGAAAATATATTTTCATGAGCTCCAGTTATTTTATTTAGGCTCCCCTTGCTCCGATGTATCTCTAGTATCTTTTTTTGGAGTTTTTGGAGAATTTTTGGGGCTTAGAGATATATTTTGGTTTAAAAACTATAACTATTATTTGTTGGATTTGTTTTTGAACTAAAAATATGGTTCGAAACCACTTTTTAATTATTGCATGGATCCGGATTCCTAGTTTTCTAAGTTTAGGGATCGGGATAACAGCCCCTAACAAGTTAAAGGACCCGAATTTCTAGTTTTATAAGTTTAGGGACCGGGATGACACACCCTGACAAGTTCGAGTACGGAACTTGTACCGGCCGTGTATTTTACTCTTTTCTTAATTTTCAGACAAAATTTCAAAACAAAAGGTGTAAAATTATTATTTACTTTTGTGTTTTATTGTGTTTTTGCTGGAGGTCATCTTTACTTGGAATTTGGAATTGGAATAGTCGAGCAACACAAGTCATGGATTGGATTGGACTGCTATTTGTTGGACTTGGTCACTTGGACAACAACGTATCTAGCAAAACTGTAGGCAACAGCAGAGCACTGAGAAAACCGGGACACACAGGTGGCCCGTGGAATATCTGCAGAGACTACTAACCTTTTTTTGTTCTTAAAAAAAAACTCACCTTGTAAAATGGAACATAGCTCCTGTTCGTCCAGAATTTTTTTAAGATTACACAGTACAACTCAGACACCTACAAACACACACTCACCCTTATATAAATGCACGTACGCAAACCTCCATCCGTCGGGATGAAACCCCACGATAATGAAAAAGGAACAACTAACAAAATGGGCCGAAACTTACTTCAAGGTTCACAAAGAAAAATAAAACAGCCTACAAAACAAGACATTGTACAAGCATGGATCACAAAACGATCTGGTCCGTACATAACTAATTGAAATCAAGGTCCAATCATTAGCTAGGTGTTAAATACAAATCCTGATATTTATATGTGCTACATACCACACTAGTCTCAGTCCTCCTGTTCTTTTAGAGAGTTTCGATTCAATCAGAAAATTTCAACTCAAATCCGAATCTTTCAGCCAAAAGAAAACAAAATCCTCTAACTCAGATACTTCAAAGTGAAAAGAACTTTCGGAGTCAGAACTTTTGGCACGTGTGGGTAATTTAGATGAAGAGCAGGGGTTATTTTTTTATTTTTTATAATGTTAATGGTGCACAATTTTTGTAAGATGTAATAGATCCAATGGACATGATGATTAGAGCATGTCAAATTGATGCCTAGCTGTTTCTATTTTTTATGAAAATTTTAGGATTTATCCTTTTTAACGCGTCCATTGAGGATTAACATGAAGGCTTCACAAGACTCTCCAATTAGTGATATAATATAAAGTTATTGTTGTGTGTTTTAAAGATAATCTTACTAGGAAGAATCCACAAGTCATGGATTGAACTGCTATTTGTTGGACTTGCACCTCGTCGATCTCTAGCAAAAAACTGTAGGCAATATCAGAGAAGCTGCATTGGGAAAACGTACCGGAACGAACAGCTGCGCCGCGGAATATCTGAATAGACAAACGAAGGCTTGCGAAGGAACGAGAGGAGGTCATGTTCAGAGTAGCATTGATTGATGGGATTGCAATCCAGTCCCTTTACGTGTACAATGAATGAAAGTAGGTTTGTATTCTTGTATTAAGATTTACACAAGATACATATAAGGTACATATATACGTACATCTATAAGGGATCGAAATTTGATCCATCAGTGGCACACACATAAGGAAGATCAAGTCTTTTGCATTGGATAATAGCACACATATATAAGGGAGAGGGAGTTTTTCTAGTGGCATATTATATATAGAGAGAATTAACCCTAGCTAATTGTATTGCCTGTCTGTGTCTGTGTTTCACCTTTGTTTATTTGCAGCAATGTGAAATGTGTGTGTGTGGTATTGGAGACGGAGGTGTGCTCACCGGTTGCCTCGACCCTGCACACGAAGATGCATCAGAAACGTAAACCCTTACTAATTCTCACCTATGTTTAGCTCTAGCAGCTTGTAGTACTTACCTGCTTGCGCAGGCTCAACTTGCATGACGAGAATGGTGATGAGCACCGCGGCCAAGATCGCCAACCACAGACGAGCCAGCAACGAGGGAGGCGCCTTCTTCATTATATATTTTTTTTCTTGTGTGTTAGCTGCTCGATCTCTATTATATTTGTGCCTGCTCTCAAGCTCCTCGCCTCTTTAATTTGTAGCTTGCATAGCTCTCGGCTGCGTGCGCGATTGTATAGGCATAGCTGGACCGGTCGTCGTGTACGTGGACCATGCATGTTAGGCCGGCGGCGAAGGCAGCTGCCGTCAACGATTCAGACGTTGCGCATGTGGACCGTAGGGATGAGACGATGGACTGCGCGATTGGGTTGACCTGTTCGTTGATCCGATTTGCCTTGATATATATAGCTTCTCTGTTCAATACTCCAGAGGTTGAGAAGAAATGCAGCAAGATTTCTAATTAAATTAAGGATATGAGCCAAACCGAGTGATGACTGGCTTGACTTAGTAGTCTTGATGGCTGGTAATACCGATATTTATATTGTGCTATATACTCCCTCTGTTCTAAATTATTAGGAAAAGCTATCTCTTGCTCGTGTGTTTTGTCCGACTGTCACTTGAATTTGTGTCCGTCGGATCTGCACTCGAGCTCGATCTGGTCTATTCTTTCCGCCGCTTTAGTTTTTGTCTGTTCTACCTCTGACATGTGGGCCCGCATCTTTACCCACACTGTTTGTATTTCGGGTACCGCGCCTTTTACCTTTCCCCTCCCGATCCCCTTTCTGCCAGTTTCAGTTCGTCGCCTCCATTTTTGCTGCGCGGCGGAGCTTTGCAGGTGCAGTGATTCTTAGGGTTTCCTTCCGATCTGTTCTCTCCTCTTCTATTTTGATTTGTTGAATTCAGCCGATACGTTTGTAGCACCTGCCCTCCCTTGTTTCCGCTCTATTTTGATGTCAGATTTGGTTGATTTCTTTGTTTGTTCTAGTTTCTCCTGTTCGAACTCGTAGGGTTAGTTAGTCGATTTGGTTGTTGGTGTAGCTCTAATTCATATCCCGGTCTATTTGTGCACCTAGAACTCCTATATTTGGTTCAGACTTCTAGGTTTTTCGTGTCTATTTGTTGATCTGGTCATCTCTAATTCATTATCTGTTTGTACTCGTAGTTTTAGTTAGGCGATTTGGTTCACTGGGTAGCAATGAATCAGTTTCCGTTCAAACTGCTATTTTTTTGTTTCGATTTTTGGTGGCACGGGTCCCTTGATTCATAATCCGTTCGAACTTCTAGTTTTATTGTTGCTTTGATTCGTGTTCTGCGTAGGTCTGATTCATATCCCATTCGAACTCCTAGGTTTGTTGCGATTAAATTATTTTTGGGCACCTCTGAATTATATCCCTATTCGTGTTCTGCTTATTCGTTGTGTGGGTAGCTCCGTGTTTTCGTAGGTTATTATCCCTGCTGTCTGATATTAATTTAGCTTTTTAACCATCTTTGAATTGATTCACTTGGTTAGTTTCCTTATCTTAGTTTCTCTAGTGTCAATATATGTTTTGTAGTCTTAGTGTTCAACTCTCTTTGTTCAATTTATTCATTGGATAGCTTGCCTTTTTTAATCTCAGGATTGATTCCTTTACTGTATCTGTACCAGAAGTTGTCATGTGTTGTAATTTAATTTTGTATTCTGTCTATTTTTCCTACTTATTATTATATTAGATTCATTATCTTTCAATTAGATATTTCTATCTATTGCTCTTTTATTGAGTTTTGGATGTTCTTTAGTAACAGTACCCCTTTTATATATACTTATTTATGTATAGGCTAGTTCATTTTGTTAGTTTGGATTTTCCTGATATTGATTCATTCATATTTGGTAGTATTCATTTGTCTATCCAGACTTTATTTGTTGGCCTCTGTGCAAATTGTATTCATGTTGATATTTTTATGTGTTTGCACCTACATATTTACTTTCATTACATTTTAGTTGGTCTCACAATTTATTTTTCCAATGTAAATTCTGTTTAAGATAACTGTCAATAGGTAGGATGTAAATTGTTATGATTGTAATAGAATAAATAGATTCTTAAATAATCTGAACTTTTTTCTATTTGAATTATCTGTACCTTCTATGTGCGCTTGATTTTAGTTAATATGATCCATCTTCTGGTTATCATTTCCAATTCTTTCTTGTTATTATTTTCATATTTTTTTTGCTTTTCACATTTTCTTTTTACCTTGAATCAATTGTAGATTCTTGAAGATGGCTAGGAAGAAGTCCAAAATTTTTATTGATCTTGATAGTTCTCAGGAGTGTGATATTTTTGAAGCTGAAGATAACTCTGATTTTGAGTCTGACAATCAAATTGATGGTGTTGATGAATTTGATGTAAGATGTTTTCAATTTTTTTTAACTCCCATTAACATTTTGTGTGTTACTCCCTCCGTCCAGAAATGTAAGGTATTTTGGTTTTTCCTAAGTCAAAGTAGTCCAAGTTTGACCAACTTTATAGAAAAGAGTAATAATATTTTGAAAGTCAAATGAGAATAAGTAGATATATTATGAAATATATTTTCATAATTTACTTATTTGATGTGTTAGATATTAATCTTTTTCTCTATAAATTTGTTCAAATTTAGACTAATTTAACTTAGGACAAAGCAAAATACCTTACATTTCAGAACGGAGGGAGTATGTCATTTTTATCTGATTCTTTATATATTTAATTTGCTCATTTTTTAAATTTGACAGCACTCTTGTTCTGATGATCTTGAGAGTATCCAAGCTGCTGCTTATAAATAAGTTTTATAAATAAGTTTTAAGAGATGTAAGCTTATTATTTTCTATTATGTTTCTTATCTTCATTCTTTATTTTTTTTGTTAATCATATTTCATTGTGACCTTTTATGTTTTCAATATACTGAACTTAAGATTCTTAAGAGGAAGCTTGCAGCCACTTTACATCGTGAGGTAACTTTATTTTGAATTCTGCTTATTGAATGTTGTTCTGTTTTATTTCTTTATCAGTGTTTTATCCCTTTTTACTTCCTATCTTGTAATATTCTCATTTTCTACTTTTTTAGGAGAACAAGAAGAACAAGTTTGTCAAAAGATCGAAAGATGCTTTCACTAGATTTTCAGTTACAAACTTTTCAAATGTCTTGGATGCTTTGACCCCTGACAACCGCACAGTTATTGAGAATTCAGGCTTTGGTTCTCTACTTTTGTTCGACAAATGCTTTGTGCCTAATCAATTTGCGAAGTGGGTAGCAAAGCTTGTTAATTACAAATCATCTGATATTGTGGTTGGTGGCAAGGTTATATCACTTACTAAAGAATCTGTACACTTAGTTCTTGGTCTTCCTCTTGGAGATAAGCCTTTTCCTGTTGATTCTTCTGTTGGCAAAGCTATTGTGTTGTCAAAGTTTGAGAAGCGGTCTAAACCTTCAGTGAACTTCTTTGCAAACAAGATCTTGAAACATAAAATTGATTCAGATGAGGAGTTGATGATTTGTTTCCTTTTGGTGGCTATGCACAGTTTCCTGTGCCCCAATTCTTCAACCTTTCCCAGCTATCGATATTTTGGAATTTTTAAGGATATGAGTAATTTGAAGCAGTTTGACTGGTGTGGGTATATTTTGAAGTGATTGCTTGATAGTGTCAAATCTTTTAATCTTGATAAAAGTTTGAATTCTTGACCTGGTGGAACCCTTGGTGGTTGTTTGTATTACCTTTGTGTAAGTATTTCTTTTTTATATAATTTTAAATTAATATTTTCTTTTCTTATATCTTTGTATGTTTTATTTGGTTAGTGTTGTTTACTATTCTGGTGTTTATCTTTTCAATTTAGGTCATGTATTTAGATTTTGTTGACTTTGATGTTCGCCAAGTGTCAAATTCTATTCCTCGCATATCCGTTTGGAAAGATGGGATGATAAAGAACTATGCTGAGTTAGATTTGAAATCTCCTGGTTGCTATGGTTATCACCCACTACTTGATGTTTCTCTTACCTGCCATTCAAAGGTCTGTTTCCTCCCTCTTTTTGGTGTTGTGTTTTTTCTTCTTATTTTCTAATTACCTTATAACTGGACTTAAATTTTTTTATCCAAGGAGTTGCGGTTTCTTTGCAATCCTCAATCATTGATTCTGGATCCTGATTTTAATGACAAACTTGAGGAATATTCTGGTTGTAAGCTACTTGAATCTTTAAAGACCAATATATCCAAGTTAATCCAGAGATACTGCTTTAATTGTGGAGTGTCGGTCAATTTGAATGCAAATTCCATTAGTTCTATGCCAGATGTTATGAAAAGCACCTTATCTAAGCTCTTGAATCATGCCTATTCAATTGATTCCCGAGCACAGAAGTTTGTTTTGGATCTTGTGAAGCTCATTTCTCATGCTTTTGATGATGAAGATGTTCCTCAAAACTCTGTTGGTACACCACCTACTCATCCCGGTAATCATGAACAAGTTGCTGAAGAGACAAATCAGTCTGTTATTCTAAGTCCTAGCACTTTGATAATCATGGTATTCTTCAGTTTCCTATATGCCTATATTCCGGTATTTTCATTCTGTATTGTTCGTTCATTACATTGTTACTCAATTCTGCGTTAATAACTTTTAACTATTTGCAGATGTTGGTCATTCTGTTCATTGTTCTCAATATCAAGTTCACAGAGATAATCATGTATCAAGCACACCTTATCATTCCAACTCTTCTCAGGTTTTCGCTGAACAACCTTTTTCTTATTTTCCCTTCATCTTATTTTTATTTAATTAGATGATTTATTCTACTTCTATTCTCAGATTTCTGCTCCTTCAGATAATGTGTCTTTGCCTGTTCCTAAGCTGTCCCGTCCTGTTTCAGTGCATACTCCTTCTAATGTAATATCAATATTTCTTTCCCACTTTAATTTCTTCTAATTTAATATTTTTTTATTGATTGTTGGTTATTCTTATTTTTTATTTTGTTTCTGGAATTTATAATTTTTAGGTGGACAATCAGTGTATTGCTCGAGTTATGGAGAAGTTGTCCAAGAAGAGTTAGTTCTTCTGCTCTTTTTTCTCTTGTTATTTGGTTTTCAGAATTCAATTTTCTTGTTTATGCATATTATTTTTTTCAGACGATTCTTCCTCTTCTCAAATTCACAAGACTCCACCGAAGTTTGTTAGTTCTCCTTCTAGAAATGCTTTGAATCGTAAGTTCCCTTTTGCTCTATTAGTTTAATAGCTTTATATTATTTTATCTTTTATGCTGTTATCCATTTAGTTGTCTATTTCTATTTTTTGTACTGTTATAATTTTTTCTTCCACATGCTGCATGGTTTTTCTCCTTATTATGGCATGTTGAGGCCCCTGTTTGTGTAGCAGCTCTTGCTTGTTTCTTTGTTTCTGTGCCCCATATGGTGTCATGTTGTGTACGTGTGCTCAGAATTGCTGCCAAGCAAAACTGCTTAGTTTGCTGTGAGTTATTGATATTGGGTGAGATGTGGGAGTGTAAATCCAGTAGATTAGTATGACTTTCGTAATATCCTGAAACTCTGTAGAAAATCTGTGTCTGCTAGTGTTCATGTGTCTCCTAGATTTCACCATTAGTTGTATTTATTTTAATAAGTTTCTTTTGTCATTGTTTGTCTTCCATCTTGCTGCTAGCAAATTTATGTGTACATTGACTAGTTGCCAACAATATTTTTATTGTATGTCTCTTATTTATTCTTGATTTGTTTTGCATATGGTTGTTTAATTTGTCTATCTGAGTTCTTATATTTGTCTATCTTTCTGTATTTTGTAATCCAAATAAAAGTTCTTGTTCCCCATGTATTCAAACTGATGGTTAAGAAACTCTGAGACACCGAAATGACAATGCAAATAGTTCTACTCCTTTTGGTCATCTAGAGGAAGATAATGCTGTTGTTTCTAAGAAATTGAAGAAAACTGTTTCTTTGAATCCCAACTTACCAAGTCAGAATGATGTCATTATGCTTGATAATGAGAACTTTTATGTCCCTGATTCAGTTTCTCCATCTCCTAAGCCTGGCTTTCGTAGATTTTCTTCTCAACCGGTATTACTTTTTGTTCAAACTTTTTTTCCTTTTTATTCCTTATTTTTGTGTATTTATTATTTATTGTCACCATCATTCTTGTGTTTACTTCATACTGCCTTGTTTTTGTTTTTCACCTGTAGGCTGGTTCAGATAAAGAAAATATTTCATCTTCATCTACTCAAGTGGTATGGTATCGGTTAATTCTCTAGTTTTGTTTTCTCTTTTATCTTTTTCTTCTTCTTTATTATTCTCATTTTATTATTCTTATTTATTTTCTTTACAGACTCCTATCATCATGCAAACTGTTGATTTTACTCCTCACTCAACCCCAAGGAAATCTCAAGTTCTTTGCAAAGCTCTTTGGAATTCTTCTTCAAGATTTAATTCTCAATCAGCTCTTAACCATACTAATGGTCATGTCTCAGTAAATGTATTTTGATTTGTTTTTTCTTTTCTAAAACTAATTGACTCACTACATTGCCTTCATTGTTTTCAATCCTTAGGGTTCTCCTGATGTTACCATTGTTGCTGAAAAGAATTTAGCTGACAGTGTTAGAGCCATGACTAAGAAATCTGATGCTATATACAATCTCAAGCTCAATCGGTCTAGAGTCAGGAAGTCAACTCCTATGCTCTCTGATGAAAATTATTCACAGTCATTTTCATTTAGAGCTAGAGATTCTAGTACTGGTGGGGAAAATGCCTATTCATGGCCATAGAAGGATGGCAAAATCGGGTCCATTGTTCAAAGGTGACTATGTAATTAACTCCAAGACCACCAAGATTCATGTCTCTAAATCAGAGATAGATAATTATAAGGCTATTCTGAAGTTGGCTTCATCTCAATTTCAAAGGTTAGATTCTTTTCTCTAATCTGAATGTTTTAGTTTTAAAATTGAATGTAATTTTTCCCTCACTGACTCTATATCAAATTTCAATTTTATTATGTGCAGTGAGGATGCTGTTAATTTGAATGGTGTGCGCTGCACTTTTTGGGCTCTTGGTGAATCTCTCAAGCCCGGTGGAGTTGTCAAATCCTTCCTTATTTCAGTGTTTTCTTATAGTCTCTTTCAAAAGCCTAATGGTCACCCAGATACATCAAAGAGGCACTACTTTTTCCCCAATATTTCTGTAAGTCTTTTCTTTACTTAGTTTGTTACTCTTTCATTGCTTTTTAAGTTGTTACTTAACCCTTTTCTTTTTTATGTGGTTAAAATTTTTGTGTATTTCTAATCTATTTCTTTTCACTAGGATAATTTGATGAAAGATACTGATGAAGCTGACCAAGACATTTTGGCACGTGCATTCAGAAGATCAGCTAAGGCTTGACCCCTTAACCAATCAAATTTGATTAGTTTTTTATTTCTCCTATTGTCTTTATTATGTCTAATTTTAGTTGTTTTTCCTGATTTCAATTCTGTTTACAATCTATTTTGTTTGTAGCTTTTCTTTCCCACCTACTTTCAAGATCATTGGTTTGTCTTCGTTGTGGATATAAAGGATCATAGATATGTTTTGCTTGATCCATTCTTTAAAAAAGATGATAAATTTCAAGAATACGTTCGTGAAAGGATGGTCAGTTCTTTTGATTCAAATATTTTAAATTCAAAGTTTCTTTAGTTTATTAAATCTACCTTTTCATTTGTTTGCTTGTGTCTTAATTTTTTTATAGAGGTTCTTTTGAATTTCATTGGGACAAATATGTTCAACTTCATATGGGGTTTGAAGATTATGATTTCATATACCCTATCGTCCCCAAGCAACCACTTGATAATACGTAAGTGACTCATTTCTTATTTGTATTTTTCTTTTCGTCCTATTTCAGAGTGTTTTGTATCAAGTTTCTTCCATTTTCATTTTTTATTTCTTTCTTTTTGCAGAACTAATTCTGGAATATATGCTATGATGTTCCTAGAGCACTGGGTTTTACCCAGGTCATCATTGAGTTCTGTATTTTATCATGAAGATATTCCCAAATTAAGGATTAAGATTGCCAATGATCTGATTTTCCAACCAAAGAATACTGGAATGAAGCATCGTGTTGTCAGTTTCAGTCATCATGGATGTTTTCCTACATTTTTTATCATGTTTGTTTGCATTCCTTCTGTTGTATGTTACTTCATTTAAAATTCTCACCATTTATATTTTCTTAATGCAGGAAGAGTAAAATTGCAGTCCTCAAATCCTATGCCACAGCTTACTGTAGATAGGTTCTCAAAACTTGCTCGTTTTGAGCTTTACAGGGTTTGTAATAGGATAGAATAACTCTAGAGTACTTTCGTGTGCTCTTGGTTCATGAACTAAATGTTGTTCAAACTCTTATTACATATATCAGGTTCTAGTACTTAATACATGTAAATATCATGTCATCGTTCCTCTTCTTAGATGTTTCTGAATTCTTCTTGCTTCTTTCTTCATCAGCTTCTCTATGTTTCTTCTTCATTCATCTGTCCACATTTCTTCATTCTCTTCTTCTGTTTTCCTTGCGGACCTGCATTTTGTATTTTATATTATTCATGAGTGTAATTTTCAACGATATATTAATCTTCGTTCTATGACTTGCAAAAAATGAATCTTACTTGAGTTGACTGGATTTTTCTACTTTTTCTTTTTTGCTTCTGCTTTGGGTATCTTCAGCCTTTCCTGCTCCACTAATGGCATTAGCCTTTTTGGTTTCTTTGGTCTTCCCTTCTGTTGTATCTTTTCTGGATCTACTAGCTTGATAATTTCTAGTGGACATTCTGAATTTCCTGTTTCTACACTGTTTTGTCTCGGTGTCACTGTATTTTCCAAACTTGAAGAAGCCAGATCTGTTTGCATTAACAACATGTCCAGGTGGTTGTCAATCCTATCAAATTCTTGATCCAGGTACTCCATTGTTGTCTTTTTCTTTCCTCCTTTTGATGTTAATATTGCTGCCTTCCTCGATAGCATGTTGAACCTTAGCAACTCATGTGTGTTATTTGTTTCCTCTCTGACAGGGATATGAAACTTGGTTTCCTTCTTTCTCCATCTGTCAATGAAGTATTTTCCAGGTATTTTAGTAATTTCTTCTTCCACTATCACTTTCAATATATGAACACAAAGTATTCCATCATTGTTAAACTTCCCACAAATGCAACTAAATTCTTCCTTACCTACTGTTAGGTCTGTAAGAACTATGTATTTTCTGATTGTTTCTCTTTTCTTTATCTGGTTGGACTTATACCATACTTCAAAGCATTTCCCCTTTTCTGTCTCCTTGTATTTGTAATTTTCTGTTTGCTTCAACTGATTCATGAATTTGAGATATATGTTCCTATTGTAAAGCTTCATTGCCTGTTTCTCAATTGTATATCTGTAGTATAACTCTTTTGGCTCCTTCTGTCTGTTTTGGTTGTCTTCTATCTCTTCTTTGTTTTTAATGACATCAACTATTCTTTGATACTCTCGCAAGAAGCTTACAATGCTAGATGTAGGTCCAACGTTATCTTTAAATCTGGCATTGGTACATTCACTTCTGCCGGTGCTTTGAATGAAAGGAAAGAAGTCATTCTTGAAATATACCGGTATGAATATCTCCCTTGTCTGCCACATTTTCGTGAAGTACTTATTTTTTTCTGGTTTGAAATCTGATCATTTTCTGCCACAGACTTTCAAATTCCTCAACAATAACTGAGTAGTTCACTACATCTTCAAATCTTTCTGGTAATCCTTTGTTCACTGCAAAGCACTTCAAATTTTTATTGTAGCATATTGATTTGATATGAAAAAACCAGTTTCTATGCCGGCTGTTACGGAATACTTGTGGTATCACTGATTTTATTGCTTTGTCTTGGTCCGTAATTATTGTTTTAGGATGTTTGCCTCCCATTAAATCAGCAAATGTTTCAAAAACCCATTTGAAAGTCTCTTGTTGTTTCATCTGACAGGAATGCACACCCAAATAAGCATGTATGTCCATGACCTATTATGCCAACAAAAGGTGCAAAAGGAAAGTTGTACTTGTTCGTCATGTAAGTAGTGTCAAAGCTCACACACTCTCCATAATCTGCATACCATTTTAGTGAAATTCCTTCTCTCCAGAAAAGATTTTTTACCATCATGTTGTCATCAACCATAAATCTATAGTAGAATGTTGGATCTTCCATTTTTCTCTTTCTAAAATATTCCAGTGCTTTTGTCATGTCGCTGCCTGTAACCTCTCTATTTATTTTTGTTCTCAGATTCTGCACATCTTTTGTCTTGTAAGGAGGAGCAGTCAGACCACCTCTGAAATAAGATTGAATAACAATCATCTTCCTTGTAGGTACGTTGTTATCATTCAAGGTCCTTACTTCGCCCTTCTTCATGTCTGTCATATATTTTTTGCCACTGAATAGTTGATTTCTGTTTTGTGGACTTAGCTCATGGTTGTGTTCCAAATCTAGTCTAACACATTTCCAAATTCCTTTCTCTTCTTTCACTACCATCACACACTTACAATCTGTCTTTATCTGCACATTAGTTCTCCTTTTTAATACTTGTTAAGATTCTTGTTCTGTCTCTACCTGCTCTTTTTCTCTGATGTCTGATATCTTACTTCCTTCTTTCCCATACCGATGGTATTTTAGGTCCTGCTTGTATATCTTATTGTTTCTTTTTCTTGCTATTGTTCTAATTACATGATCCACTACTACTTCAAATCCAGCGAGGAATCCATAAAAAGAGAAGAAATGGTGAGCATCATTTCTATCCTTGAACTCCATACCAATCTGTGGAGTGTATTTGCTTTGAATGTTAGCATTGTTTCCTTCAGATGCTGCTAATTCCTCACTACGAAGGAGGCTTCAACTTCCTCTTCTGTTAGTACTAGGCTTCCGTTAGCCTCTTCTTCATTGTAGTTTTCATCTCTGCTAGCTTCTGCTGATGTACCAACTCTTTCTGTATCATTGCTTGCAAGTGTTTGAACCTGTTTAACAATAGTTAGTTTTCAATACTTTTTTTGAAGCAACAGTATTTTCCAATAAGCTTTGATGAAATAAAAAAAAATTCTCATAACTTACCACATCTATCTGAATTCCACTAAAAATATCATTCCTGTTGATTCCATCAGATGAGTTGAATTCATGTTCTTCATCTATCTCTTCTCTTGTATCATCAATCTGCACAGGTATGTACTCCATTATTATGTTTTTTACTTTTTAAGTTTTTTATTTTTTTAGTAAAGTGTTTCAAATTATTTGCTTACCACATAATTTGAAAATGTATCATATCTTTCATTCAGGGCTTCATGTTCTATTTCAAGACTTCCTGGCATTATCTACATAAAAATATGGAACATTGGTTAGTAGTCTACTATCAAACAAAATTTATTTCCTTCAAGTGAAGTTGTGCAAAGCATTCAGTTTGTACCTCATTTCCTTCATATGCTTCATTTCTTTCCTCATAGTCTGCATCTGATATTGTTGCTATTTCATTGTTTGCCAAACTTAATTCCTGCATTAGTTAGTAAACATTAGTTTAAGTACAATATATTTGTACCTATGTTGCCTGCGTATATCATGGCTTTTGATTATTTACCTGTACTCCAAAGTCTCTATTCATTAGATCCACGAAAGATTCAGCCTGTTTTTGGTTTCATACATGCCAAACTAATAAGATTTACAGATTTTCCCAAACTGTCATTTTAGTTACTTGGTACTCTAAATTCAGTATAATTAATTCTTGAGTTGTACCTACGTTAAGTTTGTCATGCATTCCTGTTCTTGAGACAATCTGATTTGTTCGAGTAGTAGGTCTGTGTAGAATCCTTACAAAAATTGTGACATTTAGTGTCACCTTCACTTTGCTACACAACAGATCAAATATTTAACCTGCAAATCATAGATAAATTTACCTGTTGATATTTGTTGTTACAATTTAGATTGTTCTCTCCTTGTCCATTGAACATATGTTGTGACCAAAATTGGCTTCCTAGTTGCATTCTATCAGTTGTCCAATTTCCATTTTGATTGTTGTCAGTCTTCATGCACAGATGTAAATTTGTTCAGTTAGTGTTCAATACATCTAAATTTCTAATAAATGCCTTCTGACTACCTTTTCATTGAAGTTTGAACTCATTTGTCCTTCATTCCATCCAGAATTAGGTTTTTCGGCAGTTAAACCACCTTGTTCTGTTCTTTTCCCCCTCTCATGTGTACCTGCATTTGGCTGTCATTTGAACCAATGGATGATGTTGTTCTGTGAGGTTAGTATAAGAAATTTTGTGATAAGTAATATTCTCTTCTACTATATGCATGATCATGTAATCAGCTTATATCCTGTTTCAATCTATTCAAGTAATGCTTACCTCATCTATGTTTAACTGATTATGCAGAGGCCCCAACATATTGAGTTTCTTATGACTTTTGTTAGTTTCTTTTCCAGATCTGTAATCTTTCTGTCCTGCCTGAAATACAAGATCCTTTTGTTAATATACATATTTGATGATGATACATATTTGATGAATCTAATTGCATCTTAACAGAAATTGTACTAATTGCATCTAATCTGTTGACTTACTTCACTTTGATATTCTCCTATGCTTTCTGATGCCTTGCTCCTTCCACTTGATACTCTTTGATATGTTGAATTGTATTCTTCTCCATATATTGGATCTATTCTTGTTTCCCCCGTTCCCCTTATTTTTTTGGGAGTTTTAGATCTATTTCTACCTGCAGGCAGAAGCTGCCTTTTCCTGGTGACCCACGCTGTCTAACACACGTGAAAAGTTAAGAAAAGGTATGTACCCTGCGCCTAATCAACTTGATTGCCAAGTCTCCTTTTTTTCTTTCCTTTTTCGCCCTTGCCCTTTCGTTATAATTTACTGTACTGGTTTCTATAGGTTGTTGTTGTGTATGGGCTTCCTTTACTTTTGTGGACAGCTTTCTTTTGGTGGGCTATTGGGCTGCCTTTTTGTGGGCTATTGGGATGCCTTTTGTGGGCTATTTGTGTGTATGGGATTCATTCACTTTTGTGGACAGAGACTTGTTGGTAGGCTTTTTGCATATTTCATTACTACTTATCTTTACAGTTTATTTCATTCAAATTTACAGTGCTGATTCCTCCATCATTTCAATACTTTGTTACTGTAATTTTCAATCTTTCATTGGTTTTGTAATTCCACCAAGTAATTTGTCATGGTCCCTTGTGTTCATTTCGATATTGCGACATTTCGTGTTGACAGTGTATTTAAAGCAAATTTACAGTGTGCAAAGTACTGTCATTTGCATCTTAAGAAAGTATAATTGAAGTGTTTATTCTCTTTTGGTCAAATATAAATTGTTTTCAGATTTTTGCTTCAAATTTTTATTTTTTGACTTTTGCATTTGTGGGATTATACACTCCCCCCAAATTATTCTGAAGATTTGAATTCCATAGAAATATTCTGAATATTTGAAATTTTTGAATATTTGTAACGCATGGATGCATTCTAGCATAATACTACTTGTTTTACAGTGTATTTTATTCAAAATTACAGTATATATTGCATTGACATTTTAATATTTTGTTGTTGTAATTTTGCAATTTCTTTTGTCAGATTTGTATTTTTTGCTTTTGCATTTGTGGGATTACCCACCCCACCAAAAAATCTGAATATTTGAATTCCATACAATTATTCTGAATATTTGAAATTTTTGCCTCAGATTTCTATTTTTGGCCTTTTGCATTTGTGGGATTATATACTCCCCCAAAATTATTCTGAATATTTGAATTCCATACAAATATTCTGAATATTTGAATATTTTGAATATTTGTAACGTATGGATCCATTCTAGCATAATACTACTTGTTTTACAGTGTATTTTATTCAAAATTACAGTATATATTGCACTGTCATTTTAATATTTTGTTGGTGTAATTTTGCAATTTCTTTTTTCAGATTTGTATTTTTTTCCTTTTGCATTTGTGGGATTACCCACCCCCAAAAAATCTGAATATTTGAATTCCATAGAATTATTCTGAATATTTGTATTTTTGTTATTTTGAATTACAGTAGTTCTAACCTGAAATCTGTACCACATTATTTTTGGTCGTTGATTTCTGATCCGATGGTTACAGATTTTGGGTAATGAAGTCTTTTGTTTCACTTAAATTTTTATTTCTCTAGATTTGGGTGAAACAAAGGACCCTATCACCTGAGTGATGGTCTCTCTCGAATCACCCGAGTTAGGCATAGACGGACCCAAATTATTAGTCGTTTTGGCTTTTCTAGGTGCATAGATTTTGTATTTATGCACCTAGAAAAGTTAAAATGACTAATAATTTATGATGGATGGAGTATATAGCACACCTGCCTTAGTCCCTTTCCACTTCTTCCAGATAGTTTCGGTTCAATCAGAAATTCTTTTCACAATCGGCATGACGTTGCTTGCTCGATCTACTAGGCTCTCTCTCCGTACCTCACTTAGAGATTAGTGATGATTGCGTATCGAGACTCGATCTAATCAAACTAATTTAATTAGACCCTTTATTTTACTAGGCTTTTGGCACTGTGCATCGTAACTAGAGAAGTTCAAATTAGGTCAGTCTCAATGGTGGTTTCATGGCATTAAATTTTTTTCACATCATTAACTTTGCTGACATAGCGAGAAGAGAGAAAAATGAAGTTTCGTGGGATGTGAGAGAGGTTTCATCACCATAAAATTTATCTGGCGCAGTTACCTAGTTACCAGTCTGTCTAGATAACTGTGCCATAAAACTGTGTATTGGGACTAGCCTCAGAGTGCAGCACACTCAACACTCCTGAATAATCTATAGTAGTAGCTTTTTGCTAACTGCTTGCTGGTAATCTCTTTGAACAAGTGACAGCTTCACATCGAGACCCAAAACTCCTACGATGATGGTCTAATCCTCGAGAGCGTCGAGCCTACAGTTACACGTACAAAAGATGGCCTTTTCTCCGGCTCCTCTCAGTCAAACACAGCTTGTATGTCTCCCTCTGATGCAAAAGCAAAGGCGATTTGCAGCCTTGCTTTCGTCTTTGCTGCTGATTACTGCATGCCCAGTTGGTACGGCCATCCTGCTAATTTTTTGGAGGCAGTGTCAGTCACGATATGATAACGTTGAACGCAGATCTGAGGTTTGCTTTCAGTAGCATTCCCTACTTTCATTTTAATCTGAATAAATAAACTGGATGGAAATATTTTCGTTTTATTTGGTGAGAGCGAAAACTCCAAAATTGCTGCCAGATTTTTACTTGCAACGAACGTTCTTTGGATTATTGGCCTGTGAAAATCCATTGGACATGCATGGCCGCATCGGGAGGCATCATCATCAGCAAAGAAGCTGCACTGAAAAAAAAACCCAGAACCATAATACATTTTAGGTACGGTGGAGAACCATATCCTGCAAACCCGTGTGGCCGGATGTGTGATAGAACGGGGAATGAAGTCTCCGTTCAAAGTCTCCTCGTCAAGTGTGTGGACTGAGTGAGAAAATGACATCAACAGCTAGCATAGCCATATTCTCTCCCTTTCCCTCTCCTTTCTTTTTTTCTTTTTACTTGCAAATTCCCCGAAGACCGTAGCTTGTAGTACTACTGTTGAGCCGTGGAACTCCTTAATTACTATTAAATTCCAGTTTAAGAAATCCTAAACTCTTTTTACAGTGGTATGTGGTGGCCAGTGCTCAATTTGACAATAATGCCCCTAGCTACATTTCTTCTCCCTATATCCTGCTCCCTCCGTCCCAAAATAAATATAGTTTTAGGATTCAAAATTTATCCTAAAATAAGTGTAGTTCTCGTTTTCCAATACAACTATATCTCTATCTCTCTCCTCCTCTACCCATCCCTCGTTTCATGTGCACTTTTTATTTTTTTTACCTCTCCTTAATTTCCGTGCTGAACTTTTAAAACTACATTTATTTTGAGACGGAGGGAGTAGAACATTTTTCAGGTAAGCCAAAGCCACTCCAGGTCTCGGTCAAGCTTCTTTGGCATTTCCAACGCGTCGTCATTTTTCCTGGGTTGGTCCACGGTTTGCTTTGGACTAACCTTTTTCCTTTCCTGCGTTTGTGTCAGCAATCCCGTTCACGTTTCCTACCTGGATCCAGTGATCACAGTTTTAGTAGCTTAGGACTGGTCCTTTTCAGAATTACTCAGAGGCTCGCTTCTTTGACCCGGCATCTGGTGGAGACTGCAAGTGAAAACCCAAAATCGATTTGCAGTTGTACACAAAATATTTTTCACACGAGCCGGGAGAAATTGCAACATTTCAAACGGAGTTTTTGTCGCTCTTGATAGATTCAGATCACTGTTTTGGTCATGAATTGAGAAGAAAATAATGATTACAAATCTTTTCAAATTTTATGGTCACCAATTATGTTACCACGCTAAATGTTTCTCTTGGTTTGTGTAGAACGTGGCACACGGTTCATCTGAGATACTGTGAAGCCAGAGTGAATTTTTTTTAGGAAAAGCCAGAGTGAATTACCGCTTTGTAAAAATGGCAACCATATTCTTCTGACGAAGTGCCCAGGAATATAATGTTTCTTGCTCCACTTGGAATGACAACTTTCATGTCCATCGTCATGCACCAATCTTGTTTGTTTAGCGTGGATGTTTAAATTCTCTTCGTTGTTTTGAAACATTAAATCCGTTTTTTTCCCTAGTGAAACTTCAGAACTGCTCAGTTTTTAGCGAACTTTGAAGCTACTCTATTTTAACACAGCTCAAAAGCTGCTCTAAACTTCTATTGAAACTTTAGACCTGGTCAGTTTCTAGTAGAACGTTAAACCCGCTCTATTTTTAGCTAAGCTTTAAAACTGCTCATGTTTGCGGAGCATTAAAAAGCTGCTACATTTTTAATGGAATAATGAAGCTGCTCTATCATTGTTTTTCGCGAAACCTCGAAAGCTAAATCGAAACTGAATTCGATAAAATTTGTGCTCAATTTTTACATTGTGGAATAGATAACATAGAAGAAATTATGCAAAATCACTCATAATTAGCAAAGATAAATCACAACTAAAAAATAAGATATCTTTGGCATGCAAAACACGAGAATAGTAAAGGATGACATTCTGCAAACCTGCCGAGTTGTCCTCAAATTCCATTCCGTGCAGGCCCCCATGGACTAGCCTTTTTTTAAAAAAATAATGGACTAGCCTTTTTTTAAAAAAAATAATGGACTAGCCCTTTTTTTTGAAAATAATGGACTAGCCTTTGCTCGAGGGTTTTCAGCAGCTTTTGGTCGCTCTCACATGAGAGTAGACGGCGGTGTACGTCAGTCAGTCAACGCTGGACCCAACCCAAACCCAAGAGAAGGGGCACCAGAAAAACATCAAGAAAAATTATAAAAAATCACAGCATCAGTTCTCTCTCAAGAACAAACCCAAGAAGGCCACGGCGGAGCTCGGCCAGGACCGCTGAACCTAGAGAGAGACGAAAAATCTCATTATTCGTTTCCTGCTAGAGCCAGTGAGACCAGCAGGAAACCAGCAGGGAGTGAAGGGAGGGGAAGAGTCAAGCGGAAGCCAAAAAAGTTCGATCTCGTGGCTATGGTGGCGAGGAGGTATTGTCCCTGTGCCAGCCATGTCGGCTTCTTGATGCTTGTGTTGGATTGATCTCTGACCTCTAAGGTCCAAAGACCTTGGGTCTTTGATCCGCGCCCTGATCGGGAGCGCCCAACCCAACTACTGTTGGTGGGCCCCCGTCGCCAGCGTCACAATAAATAGAGAGGTGGGGGCCGGAGGCACGCACGACGAGGTTCACCGTGACCCCAATCCCCACCTACACTCAAATCCTAGACCGATCGAGAGGGAGGCGCTGCGGCGGCGGGAAGCGCCACCGACATTGCACGGCCTCGACCGACGCTGCCCTAGCGCGGATCTGCACCGACCTCGGCACAGCGCGTCGCTGCCTAGCGCAAACTACACCGACGAACGTGCAATGGCGTCCTCGGCCGACCAAGGTATACTATTGGTTCTCTCTCTGTCAATCTCATTTAACACACACGCACACCAGTGAATTTATCTAGAACTAGATCAAGAATCAAATTCCGAGTTGATACTACTGCTAGTGATCCTAGATTAACGCCTAACAATGGTATCAGAGCCCCAGAGATCCCCTCGACGAAGCCGCGCGCGAACGCACGCGACTCCGGCGAGGAGGCCCATAGGGCACAGATCCGCTTTGTGTGGACGCACACCGAGCTGAAATCGAGAGAAAACAAGGAGTAAGGGGTACTGGAAGCAGATCCGGCCATGGCACGGCCGCCGGCGTCGAGGACGAACGCGGTGGCGCGGCCTCTGACCGGAACATAGAGAGTAGCGAGAGGGAGAGGGCGAGGGAAACGCGACAGAGAGAAGGAGAGGGAGAGGAAGAGATGAGCTAGCTCAGGCTCGCCGGCAGACGGCCGGCGGCCAGGACGTGCGCCGCGCCGGAGCTGGAGCCGGCGACGGCGGCGACGGCCAGAGCCAAGAGGAGAAAGCGAGGGAGAGGGCGTAAGAGAGAATGACCTAGGGTTTTCAGCGCGTTCGTCGGCCGCGCGGCTTTTATACGAGCCGAAACGCGCGCTCGGCCGTCGGATCGCGACGAGCGGCCGAGATCGCAACGGGGCACGCGGCCGGCGCGGCTGGGCTGAATTGGCGGCCCAGGCCCAGGTTGCGGCCTGCCGAGCCGAGCTGAGCCGTCGCCGGGCCATTTTCGCGACTGGGCCGAGCCGCTGCACAGTACTGGGCTGCACAGTGCTGGGTTTTGGCCTGTTTCGCAGATGAACAGTACAATCTTTTTTTTTCTTTCTATTTTGAAGGAAATTTGAATGATTTTGCACAAAATTTGATCTCTTTTCATTTTGAACCAAAGAGATAAATGTTTAGAGAATATAAATAAAGATTTACACAGACCTTACTTCAAAATAGAATTTATTTTATTCATGTTTCCGCTGCACAGATAATTATTTCGGCTTGAATTTAAATTTGAACCAAAGGGATAATTTAAATTTCAAGTCACAGATTATTTTTTAGATTAAATTATAATATTGTTATTTTCTGACCAAAGTTGATAATAACAATATTATGATTTCACAGATTAATTCTAGATTAAATTGTAATATTGTTATTTTCTGACCAAAGTTGATAATAACGATATTATGATTTCATACATTTATTATTATTGTTATAATGTTCTCACTTGAGCTAACCTATTTCAGCTGGTTTTCCTATGATGGTTTCCATCAAGGACATTCCAATTTTGAGAGGAGACAACTACAATGAGCGGTATAAAAAGTTGGATCTCTTCTTTACCATGGCTGAGCTAGACTGGATCCATTATGCACCGGTTCCAGTAGAGCTTAAGAGGCCGGTCAGAGGGGATGATGTCACAGATGCTGCTTGGAAGCAAACAGAGCTCTCCTATAAGGCAAGCAAACAGAGGTATGATGCTGATCATGCCAAATGGCACCCTGCCAATAAGAAATGCTTGGCAGTGGTGAAGAACACGATAGAGCCTGCCATTCTGGGGGCAATCACAGATTTTCCCACTGTTGTTGAGTACCTTGAGAAGATAAGGAGTCAGTACACTGGCTCCTCAAAGACTTATGCTACCCAGTTGATCAAACAACTGGTTACAGAAAGGTATTTGGGAGGTGGGATAAGAGAACACATTCATCACTTGGTTCACATAAACAACAAGCTTAAACCGATGGACATGGAGTTCAAACAAGAACACATAGTTCATTTGGTCTTTGCTTCGTTGCCGAAGGAGTTTGACAACTTTGTTGTAAATTACAACATGAATCCCGAGAAATGGGATATAGAGAAGACCATAGCGATGTGTGTTCAAGAGGAAGAAAGAATAAAGATAGCACATGGTGGTTCTATCAACTATGTCAACAAGAAAAGAAATAATAAAGATATTCCCTCCTCCTCCAAGGGAAAAGGACCCCAGATGCCCCAGCAGCACAGCCAGCACAGGCCCAAGTTTGGGCAAGCTATAGTAGAGAAGGATCAGTGCCTCTACTGCAAACATAAGGGACATTACAAGTCAGATTGTCCCGACTACTTAAAGATGATCATGGAGAAACGAGGGATTCCGTTCAACGAGAACTACGGGAAGAAACGAAAGAAGAATTAAAGTCGCAAACGGAGTCGAGGCAGATGTTGAGGCGGTGGGAGACCTCCTCTTAGAGCTCGACGCTGGCTTTAGTTTATTACTTAGAGATGTGTTTTATGTCCCTGTGATACAGAGAAACTTAATAAGTGTGTCTCATCTAGATGATGATGGATTTGGATGTCGTTTTGGAAACGGCATGTGTGTAATAGAGTTTAATGATACAGTTTCTACTATTGCTTTCAGAAGAAATGATCTTTATTTGTTATCGCTATGTGAAAGTGTGAATTCCGTATGTGATGTGAATGCGAATGTATCTCCAACCACAGATAATAACAGAAAATGAAAGAGAACTCAAGACACGTCGTCGAAATTATGGCACTGTCATTTAGGCTATATTTCGAGAGGGAGAATAGAAAGGCTGGTTAAAAATGAGATTCTACCTCCTCTTGAGTTCTCAGACTCAGACAAATGCATTGATTACATAAAAGGAAAATATGTAAAGATAACAAAGAAAAATGCTGAGCATAGCGCAGGTGTTTTAGAATTAATTTACACAGATATCTACGGTCCGTTCTCAGTTAAAAGCATAGATGGTTATGACTCGTTCATAAGGTTCGGTTTGCTTTGGACTAAGCTTTTTCCTTTCCTGCGTTTGTGTCAGCAATCCCGTTCACGTTTCCTACCTGGATCCAGTGATCACAGTTTTAGTAGCTTAGGACTAGTCCTTTTCAGAATTACTCAGAGGCTCGCTTCTTTGACCCGGCATCTGGTGGAGACTGCAAGTGAAAACCCAAAGTCGATTTGCAGTTGTACACAAAATATTTTTCACACGAGCCGGGAGAAAATGCAACATTTCAAACGGAGTTTTTGTCGCTCTTGATAGATTCAGATCACTGTTTTGGTTATGAATTGAGAAATCAAAGGGATATCGTTTCTACTGCTCAGACAGATTTACAAAGTTCGTAGAGACGAGACATGCTACCTTCCTTGAAGAAGAGATGATTCGGGGAAGTACAGCAGTTCGAAAGATTGATCTTGAGGAGAAGCGGGTGTGCGCACCTACTCCGATGATTCAGGAACCGTTTTTCTCACTGCCTACTGAGACTGCACCAGCAGTTCGAGTTACTGCGATGCCAGTTCCCGAGGTGATCCCTTCTGTAGCAACACAGAGTAAAGATGTGGAACCTGTCCTTCAGGATCCTATAAATAACAACATTGCCGCAGATCAGGGGGAGCCACCACAGGCTCCAGCAGAGAATGTTCAAATAGAAGAGGCTAAGATCAGCTATTCCCGATGATTATGAATTGTATAACATAGAAGAGTTTCGAATGGAAGATGATCCCATCTCATTCGAAGAAGCTATGAGAATCAGACATTCATCCAAGTGGTTTGAAGCCATGGAAGATGAAATGAAATCGATGAGTACCAACCGTGTTTGGGACCTAGAATAAATTCTAAAGGAGCCAAAACAGTAGGCTGCAAATGGGTCTACAAGACAAAATGTGACTTCAAAGGGAATATAGAGAGATACAAGGCTCGTCTTGTGGCAAAAGGATTTACACAAAAGGAAGGAATAAATTACAATGAGACTTTTTCTCCAGTCTCATGGAAAGATTCTTTTAGAATCATTATGGCTTTGGTTGCACATTTCGATCTGGAATTGCACCAAATGGATGTAAAGACAGCATTCCTAAATGTGGATCTCGAAGAAAGAGTTTACATTGCACAACCCAAAGGTTTTGTAGTGAAAGAAAAAGAAAATATGGGATGTCACTTAAAGAAATCGATTTATGAATTAAAGCAAGCTTCAAGACAATGGTATTTGAAATTTAATGAGACAATAAAGAGGTTTGGGGTTACAGAGAATGTTGAGGATAATTGCATTTATGCAAAGTTCAAAAGAGGGAAATATATTTTCCTGATACTGTATGTGGATGACATTCTGCTAGCAAGTAGCGATGTCAGTCTACTATTAGAAACAAAAGAATTTTTGTCATCGAATTTTGACATGAAAGATCTCGGTGAAGCCTCATTTGTGCTAGGCATTGAGATTCACCGAGATAGAAGAAATGGGGTACTAGGTTTGTCACAAGAGACATACCTACAAAAGATTCTAGAAAAGTATAGTATGCATGCGAGTAAGCCTACTCCTGCTCCGATAGTCAAGGGTGACAGATATGGAGACTTTGAGAGTCCCAGAAACAAATATGAAAAAGAACAGATAAAAACTGTTCCGTATGCTTCGGCAGTCGGAAGTTTACAGTATGCTCAAGTGTGCACACGCCCTGACTTAGCCTTTATCACTAATGTGCTTGGCAGATTTCAGAAAGATCCAGGTCTAGAACACTGGAAACTTGTAAAGAAAGCCTTGCGTTATGTGAAAGGCACAAAAGGTCTCATGCTGACATACAGAAGAACCGATTCAGTAGAGATTAAGGGACAGGCAGATTCAGACTTTGCGGGAGATGAAGATGACAGAAAATCCATGACAGCTTACATCTTCATTCTCGCAGGGGGAGCTATATCGTGGAAAAGCTCAAAACAATCGGTCACAGCAACATCGACGATGTATGCTGAGTTCATAGCGTGCTATGAGGCCTCCGGGCAGATAGAATGGTTAAAGAAATTTATACCTGGCTTGAGAGTGGTGGACAGTATAGAAAGACCACTAAAGATGTACTGCGATAACCAGCCAGCAGTGTTTTATGCTCATAACAACAAGAAGAGCACGACTACCAAGTCGATACAGATAAGATTTTATTCAATAAAAGACAGAATCCAGGATCACACCATAAGTCTCGAGCATATAAGAACAAAAGATATGCTTGCGGATCCGCTAACGAAAGGCCTACCACCCAGCGTGTTCATGGATCACGTAGCCGGCATGGGAATGAGGTACAGCCTATGATCTCTGGATAATAGAGGCTCAAAAGGATTATAGAATCTATTTCTGAATAGAGGCGTGTATTGTGGCTATTGATTCTATCGGCAATTGCGCGTGACGATGAGATATGCCCTATATATAAATCTGTGATGAGATAAGGAAAATAGAAAAGTAAAAGAAAACGATAATGTGAGATCAAGGGGGAGATTGTTGGATTGATCTCTGACCCTAAGGTCCAAAGATCTTGGGCCCTTGATCTGCGCCGTGATCGGGGGCGCCCAACCCAACTACTGTTGGTGGGCCCCCGTCGCCAGCGCCACAATAAATAGAGAGGTGGGGGCCGGAGGCACGCACGACGAGGTTTACCTTGACCCCAATTCCCACCTACACTCAAACCCTAGACCGATGGAGAGGGAGGCGCTGCGGCGGCGGGAAGCGTCACCGGCACTGCACGGCCTCGACCAACGTTGCCCTAGCGCGGATCTGCACCGACCTCGGCACAGCGCGTCGCTGCCTAGCGCAGACTACACCGACGAACGCACAATGGCGTTCTCGGCCGACCAAGGTATACTATTGGTTCTCTCTCTGTCAATCCCATCTAACGCGCGCGCACACACACGCACACCAGTGAATTTATCTAGAAATAGATCAAGAATCAAATCCCAAGTTGATACTATACTTCCCAAGTTGATACTATGCTAGTAATCCTAGATTAACGCCTAACAGCTTGTACTACTTTTCTTCTATTCTTCTAGTTCTTGTTTCACCGTGCGCCCATGGCTGCCGGAGCCGATGCCCCGCCTCCCCTTACACCGGAGGAGGCGCAGGGCATCTTGATAAATCTCTCGAGCGTCGTGGGTACCAACAGGTGGAACTCCAGCACACCTGTATGCAGCTGGACTGGAATTGCCTGCACGCGTTCTGGGTCCGGTTCTTCCTTGGTGGTGACCAACATCACTTTGTCCAACTACGGCATCTCCAACCGCTCCATCTTTGCCTCCATATGCCATATTTATACCTTGCAGTCCCTTGACCTCTCAAGAAATTCCTTTACCGATTTGGGGGACCTGTTCTCCACCTCTTCTTGCCGCATGAAGCAAGGACTGCTGTCCCTTAATCTGAGCAGTAACAAGTTATCTCACAGGCTCAGTGATTTGTCGGGTTTTCCACAGTTGGAGGTTCTTGATTTGTCCTTTAATCTTTTTCCTAGTGAAAATTTGAGCGCATATTTGGGTTCTTTTCCCAGACTGAGGAGCTTGAATCTTAGCTCTAATAAATTGAATGGTGATATTCCTGTCAGTATGGCCGGTTCTTTGGCTGAGTTGGTGCTATCTGGTAATCATTTCAGTGGTTCAATTCCTCAAGCTTTGTTTACTTATGGAAATCTCACGTTGCTAGATCTCAGCCAGAATGATCTGAGTGGTGCTGTCCCAGATGAGTTCAAGAGTCTCCCCAAGCTACAGACTTTGCTCCTTTCAGGAAATAATTTGAGTGGCAAAATACCACTGAGTCTGAATGTGACAACACTGACTCGGTTTTCAGCTAACAAGAACTTCTTCTCTGGTTCGATCCCTACCTGGATTACCAAGCATGTCAGAATGTTGGATTTGAGCTATAACAATCTTAACGGGAGTATCCCACCAGATTTCCTCTCTCATCCTGGGTTGCAGACAGTTGATCTTACCAGTGACATGCTTGAAGGGACTATTCCCAACAGCTTATCTCAAAGCCTCTTCCGGTTGAGGCTTGGTGGAAACAAGCATGGTGGAAACATACCAAACTCCATTTGTGATGGCATGAGCTTGGCTTATCTTGAGTTGGATAACAATCAGTTGATGGGAAATATACCTTCAGAACTTGCTAAATGCAAACACTTGTCTTTGTTAAGTTTGGCTTCAAATCAGTTAGAGGGTCGATTGCCTGATGGAATCAGTAACCTTGAAGAGCTAGTGGTTCTGAAGCTTCAAAACAACTCTCTCAACGGACATATCCCGAATACATTTTCTGCAAGCCTGAGCACGTTGAATCTTAGTCAGAATTCATTCACTGGACAGATACCAAGCAGAGTTTTCGAGCTGCCAAAGCTTTCCACCTTGGATTTGCATGGCAACAATATCAGCGGTGGCATTCCAATTTCAATCAGCTCATCTAAGTCTCTAATTGAGCTCAATCTGGGGTATAATGCTCTGACTGGTACCATCCCAACAATGGCTACCACTTTAAGCACTTCTCTTAATCTTAGTCACAACTATCTCAGTGGATCTATTCCTTCAAATCTTGGCTATTTAAGTGAATTAGAGATTCTTGATCTTTCATACAACAACCTGTCTGGTGAGGTGCCATCTTCACTGGGGAACATGCAAAGCTTGACACAGCTGGTGCTTTCTTATAATCATCTTTCTGGGTCTGTTCCTAGATTCCGTCAAGATGTGGAAATCGATATAGAGGGGAATCCTGATCTTATAAATGGTACCGGAAACAATAATAGCACTTCTACTACTGGTAAGAAAAACCCGCACAATGTTGTCATCATCATCTTCACTATTGCCGGTGCTCTTGTTGGATTATGCGTGCTCGCAGTTATTGTTATGATGTCATTGTCAAAGAGAATTTATGGTGTCGAAGACGAAGGATTATCAACCGGGGAATCTGTATCTCAAATAATCAATGGGCACCTCATAACTATGAATAGCATCCATACCTCTGCAATTGATTTCATGAAAGCAATGGAAGCAGTCTGCAATCACCAGAACATCTTTTTGAAGACCAGATTCTGCACCTACTACAAAGCTGTAATGCCTAATGGCTCAACATACTCTGTCAAGAAGCTTAACTCAAGTGACAAGATTTTTCAAAATGGGAACCAGGAGAAGTTTGCTCGTGAAATTGAGGTATTAGGGAAACTGACAAATTCCAATGTCATGGTTTCGTTGGCCTACATCTTGACTGTAGATTCTGCCTACCTAATCTATGAGCATGCATACAAGGGCACAGTGTCAGATTTACTCCATGGTGAAAAATCAGATGTTATAGACTGGCCTTCACGGTATAGCATTGCTTTGGGGGTGTCCCAAGGGCTGACATTTCTCCATGGGTGTACTCAGCCAGTTTTGCTTCTTGATCTATCAACAAGGACCATCCACTTGAAGTCAACAAATGAGCCTCAGATTGGAGATATCGAGCTCTACAAAATTATTGATCCTTCCAGGAGTACTGGAAGCTTTTCGACCATTGCTGGTACAGTTGGTTATATTCCACCAGGTAAGACATACTATTGTGATTCTTCACTCTTGAGTACCTGAATGTTTACTTTAGGTTGCAACTGTTGGGAATTGAGTAGTTTTCTGCCATTCTTTGTTGGTACCATTTTATCTCAGGCTTTAATATCTCTGAATTTGTTATATTCTTTTGTTACTCTTGAGTTCTTTGCAGTAATGCCGTCTGACTATTTTATTTGGGCATATATTCTTCCTTTGACTAAGTAAACAAATTTATAATTACATATCTGGCAACTTTGGCAGTATGATCCTGTAAGCTCTAAGCTGCTTTACTGCCTGTTTAAGTGGCAACTGTAGTCTTCAGTTAGCCAAGAATACTGTCCGTGTCCAAGCTGAGAGCAAGTGTTATTTTTGAAGTTCATCAAACACATAGTCTCCTCTTTTGTAATTTTAATCTCGATATACGTCTTTCCATATGGCATACTCTATTGCCCAAATAGAATGTACTTCTGGTCAGGATTTTTTAGGATTAGGACTCAGATCCACTATGGAATTGAACGAGATTCTAGGATTTTATTTTCTGTTTAAGCTTGAAGAATTTGTTCTAACAATTTGGAAAAACTTTGAGAGCCAATATACTATGCTAACCCTAAATACCGCTGAATTATGGTTGCAGAGTACGCATACACTATGAGGCTGACGATGGCTGGCAACGTTTATAGCTTTGGAGTCATTTTACTGGAGCTGTTGACAGGGAAACCATCTGTCAGTGGTGGAATTGAATTAGCTAAGTGGGCTCTCAGCCTTTCAGCCAGGCCTGATCAAAGGGAGCAGATCCTTGACACCAGGGTCTCAGGAACTTCAATTGCAGTTCACAGCCAGATGTTGTCGGTCCTGAACATCGCTCTCTCTTGCGTTGCATTCTCTCCAGATGCTCGGCCAAAGATGCGCAACGTCTTGAGGATGCTCTTCAATTCAAAGTGAATTGGAAGCGGCCTGCAATCATATCATAGATACATTTTTGTGAAGTTTCAGCTTTATGGGCCAGTAATCAGTATACAGTCTGCCCTTGTATAGTTCCATAGAAGGTAGAACTAGCTCTGTAGCTCATGGTAGATCATTATATGTTTGATGAATTGGGTAATTAGGTATCTGTTTTGGAGCGAGTCACAATATGGTTTCTATGCTGTAACATGAAATAGATGGTTAAGCAAATCCTAAAGGTCATGGGTATGCCAGTACTTATATAGAACTACAGAAGTAGATTCAAAACTGGCAGTAATCACAATTTTGTTTTATTTTTTATGCTTCAACCTTTCCTTGTTTTGGTCATTTCACCACCTTTCTGGCATGGCCCGTGAGAACGAGGAGGGATCGGTGAACGTTAACTGCTGGATCTCAAACCAATGGCTAGAAAAGTGAATAGTTTACTAATCGAAAAATCCTACTCATATTTCCTGCATCATTACAAAATATAAATTAAAATTGCGAGCAACAAAAATGGAGAAGCCGCCAACATAAAATGAATGGAACCTTAAATTTCATATGATTATACCGTATCTCTCTCTCTCTCTCTCTTAGATGAAATAAGAATATATATTGCAAAAGGAAAACAATGTATATATATATCAGAAAAAAGAACGATAATATTGATTCGACCTTGGGCTTGTTGTTGGACCATGGAGCAATCCCCAAAGCCGGGCTTTAGCTGCATCGGCAGCGACCAGCCCAACTCTTTCCAGTTTCCACCCATCGTCGTCCTCGGCTAATCCGCCGCGCCTCCGATACTCCCAAGGCAGCGCCAGCGGCAACATCAGCAGCAGCAAGCGAGGAGCAGCCACCATCTCATCAGACTCCTCGCAAAGCCTCCCCGCCACACCCCCCTTTTCTCCCCTCCCCCGCCACCCCGCAATGGCCGGCCTCCTCCACCTCCACTCCACGCTGCTCCCCTCGGCGTCCGCGCTCCGCCGTCGCGCGGGCGCGCCAGCGCCCTCCTCGTCCCGCCGCCGATGCCGGGTCGAGGCCAAGATCCGGGAGATTTTCATGCCGGCGCTCAGCTCCACCATGACCGAGGGAAAGATCGTCTCCTGGACCGCAGCCGAGGGCGACCGCCTCGCCAAGGGCGACCCCGTCGTCGTCGTCGAGTCCGACAAGGCAGACATGGACGTCGAGACCTTCCACGACGGTTTCCTCGCCGCCGTCCTCGTGCCCGCCGGTGATTCCGCGCCTGTTGGCTCCGCCATCGCGCTTCTCGCCGAGTCTGAGGAGGAGATCCCGGCCGCCCAGTCACAGGCCGCCTCCTTTTCCTCCTCCGGCGCCGCCGCCTCATCTCCTCCACCGCAAGAAACCGCCGCCCAAGAAGCTTCCGCTCCCCCGCCACCGCCTCCTCCCCCAGCACCGATCGCAGTCTCTGCTCCCGCGCCGCCCTCGCCGGCAGCACAAGGCGGGGCGCGCGTGGTTGCGTCACCCTACGCAAAGAAGTTGGCCAAGGACCTCGGCGTCGATCTTTTCTCTGTCACGGGGTCAGGCCCAGGTGGGCGAATTGTGGCCAAGGATGTTGAGGCCGCGCTTGCTGCACCCAAGAAGGCGGCGCCAGTGGCTGCTGCACGGCCGGATGCGCCATTGGGCTCCACAGTGCCATTCACGACAATGCAGGGTGCTGTGAGCAAGAATATGGTGGAGAGCCTTGCCGTCCCAACATTCAGAGTCGGCTACACCATCACGACTGATGCTCTTGATCAGCTCTACAAGAAAGTGAGCATCTTTTCAGAATATTTAGGAATGTTGTTTTTATTAATTTGAAGACAGGATAAAAGAGTAAGCTTTTTGCAGATTAAGTCGAAGGGGGTAACAATGACAGCACTATTGGCTAAGGCGACGGCAATGGCACTAGTTCAGCATCCTGTGGTGAACTCCAGCTGCAGGGATGGGAAGAGCTTCACATACAGCAGTAGCATCAATATTGCTGTGGCAGTGGCCATAGATGGTGGGCTGATTACGCCAGTGCTTCAGGATGCTGATAAGGTCCAACACTTAGTGTAGTTGTTTTGCCTCCTGAATACTGATGTCTGTGATGATATATTTGTTTTAGTAAATGGTCGTTATTGGTTTATTCAGGTTGACATTTATTCGCTGTCAAGGAAATGGAAGGAGTTGGTAGATAAGGCGCGAGCAAAGCAGCTGCAGCCCCATGAGTATAACTCAGGTATTTTGTCTGCTTCACATACAAACTTGAATCTACAGCATGTTGATGTGCATCTTTTCTATGTTCTGAGTAGATGCTGTAGGTTTAACTGTTGTATACTACTCAAATGCATATTCAGTGGTTCCTGAACAACAGGATTTGGTACATGCTAGATATTGCTTTGTTTCCATATAACTTAGATGGATATGGTATGGAAAGTGTGCAAACCTCTGTATTTATGCCTTGTTACTCATATCACCTATGATACCCTGATACCCGAATGAAGTGCCATACCACTTACCACTACTGTGATATATATCAGGTCCTTAGTTGTCTGTATGACACTGGTATGTACTAAACCCATGTTAGCCTATTATCTGTTATTAACAATAAAGCCCTGACACAATCCTGATACTTCCCCTGGTTCTTAGCCTGATAACAACGTAGTTCTCTTCATATGGGGGAGAGGGAAGGAAATGGCAGTTAAGATTCATACTTTCATATATTTTTATTTGTCTATGCTTCTGTAATCTGTGGAATATTAGCATCTGGTACTATGCTTTTATCTGTAGCGCTAACTCTTTAATTATTAATGGCATTGATAAGCATGCTTACTCTTTCCCCTAATACATGTCATTTTGCTGAGTCACAAACCCACAATATCCTTGGTTTCGGGAAATCCCATGTCACTGTACTCTTGTATCAAAGAAACTTGTTGAACTTGATTCGTTTGATGGCTGCTGCGGAAGTTAAGGATAGCGTCCCTTATTATTCATTTTATGTATCGAATAATAAATAGCAGTGTTCAGGTTCTATGTATGCTTCTAGTTGTATCTCTTAGCTGAATCACGATCTTGTTTCCATTTTATCAGCTACTTTTTGCCGTTAAACCAGACATCCTGGTTTGTCCCGGCTACACCATTAAAAACCTTCCAAAACCAACCAGTTACATAGGATCTGTATCAAATTTGGTTGACTTCAGAAATTTGGGAGTTCTCTGAATTTTGCAAGTAACTTCAGAATTCTTTGGCTGGTTGCAAGTTACCAGCTGCAATATTTGTATGGAACCTTTGTTCATGAAATCGAAGAAAGCCAAAAATAGTTATTGGATTCATCAGCGGGCAGTGACCTCTGATGAGTTTTATCTACCAAGAATTTTAGCCCTGGTATCAATATCCGTAAGAGTACCACATGCCACAATAGTTTTTCTTGGCTGTGACTTCTTCAGTGCTTTTCTTGCCTGTGCCCTTCTAATATTATAATCTAGGTGTTCCGCCATAATGATCCATACTCCATTAGCTGCAGTTCTAGGGGTATAGTAGAATGCTATTTTCAATTACAAGTTACAAAACTGTTGAAACATATGAGAAGTACTTTTGATGTATGGTTATGTAGAGTTATTCATTTGTTTGTTTGTTTGTTTGTTTACATGAGATCTGGAACAGGGCATATTAACAGGCATTTTGATTATAATTTCAATAATTAGCCATGATTTGTGGCCTGCAGAATTTGACATGATTTTTTGGTTCTTATGAAATAAATAAAGGGGTAAGACGATGCATCAGATCTTTGTCAAGTTATATCCATATGTTGTATTGCTGTTGTGGAGTATACCTTCTTTTGTGATTTTCTTTCCAGCTGTTCCCTATTCTGTATGCCTCTTCAGAATGAAAAGAATAAGCAGAATGCCTGTGATAGATTGACCTTCTTAGTTGTCATGTACAGGATTCATTTGAATGTCAGCTTTGTCAAACTGGCAGACCTAGCCCAGATCTTTTTGAGCAATCTGATGTTTGTTTCCCTGCTTGTGAAATATGGTATTCAGTCCAAATGGTTATGGTAGACTGGAGTGAAGCTTATTTATTTCCCTAATAAAATAGCATGATTGAAATTCTGAAATCTTTTTTGCGGGGATGAAATTAAGATCATGAAATAAGAATATGAAAACATATACTTATTCACCATTTATATGGCGTTTGATTTGGGGAATGAGGCGATCCATCATCATCTCACTCACATTCTTGTTTGGTTTGAGGAATAGAATGGGTCCATCGATCACCAATATTCATGGGGTCAACTCATGCGGACCATCCCATCTATAGAACTGAACACCTCAGTAATGGGCTACTGATCTAACGTTCATTGATGTTTTGTTTTGAAATGAAAAAAATGCTTCTGTGCCTCATAGTTATTATGGCTAAAATTTGACTGGTTGGATATCAACTTGCTTAGATTCCTATATTTCTATTTGTTATATCTTTTTCCTTGTTTGTGCTCTGGGTATTAAGCACAACAGACATGTACCATGTGACAACTGAGTTATTTGTGTATGCTAATAGCCTCTCATGTACAATCTACAGGAACATTTACTCTTTCAAATCTTGGCATGTTTGGAGTTGATAGATTTGATGCAATCTTGCCACCTGGAACTGTAAGAAGAAATTTATTTCCTCCATTTCTATTTTCATACATTGCCGCGCACCTTATTGAAGTATCTGGGTTACTGAAAATAGGGAGCAATCATGGCTGTTGGAGCATCACAACCAACTGTTGTTGGTACAAAAGATGGTAGAATTGGGATCAAGAGCCAAATGCAGGTAAATTATTTGCACCATTTGAACTTATACCATTTTACGTTCTCACCATCTGTTCTTGTATTGGCAACTTGTTTGCTTATAATTTGATAATTTCCCACCTGATCAATACATCTAGGTCAATGTTACTGCTGATCATCGGGTTATTTATGGAGCTGATCTTGCCGCTTTTCTGCAAACACTCTCCAAGATTATTGAGGATCCCAAGGATCTTACATTTTAGATATACCCATGGATTGTTTTTCCCTGGACAATCACAATTGGGTGTCAGTAGATGTGTAGAATGTGGTCTGGTCATGTGGAATAGTGGATTTAAGCTTTGACCAGTGTTAGCATCAGGTACCTTGCTCTGCTGGTTACCTGCTCATCATTGGCTTGCTAGTTTTCCAATAAATTTTTTAAATCTTTTTTTGCCTTAATTCAAATAGGTGCGTAAGGATGGATATATTTATCATTTTACCGGAGCTTTCATTGATAGTCCGATTTTGTTGAGCTCATCAGTGTACCATAACCTTGAGATACAAAGAATGAAATGTACCTTGTACCACCCTGTGGTTGATTTCACATGCCTGTCAACAGAAATATGGTTGATGCCCTTGCAAGGGTGCCAAGATAAAATGCCCAGATCTGTAAAAATAGTTCACATATATATCTGTTTGTTTTACAAGTGAAGTACCATGATTTCTGCCAACCACTCCCACGATGCCAAAGGTTGTACAGTATCTTGACCTGTTGTACATTACTGGGACAGCACAAGATAGCGTCCCGCCTTTTTTGCGCAGAAAGCATTCCTATTTCAGCTCGTTGTACTCTCCCTCGTCTCTACTTGAAGGATCCTATTAGGTGGCGAGTCTAGCGTCTTGCTTGCTGGCATTGGCAATCCTATCCGCCATTGTAGTGGAAGCAAAGCAAGCCGCCATTGATCACCTCCATAAAACCCCTCCAGGAGCTCTTGTTCTTGCCTCCCAGTCCCTCATCATAGGCTGGCGGGACGCCATCCCTGCCTGCAAGCTGCAGCAGCAGCATGGCGTCGGGCCGAGGAGAGGTCGACACCTCGCGTGCCTTCCAGTCCGTCAAGGAAGCGGTCGCCGTGTTTGGGGAGCGCATCCTCGTCAGGCAGGCACAGTTCAGGCCAAATGGTGGTGGCCATGGCGACCGTCGTGTCGGCAGGGAGGTGAACCCCATGGCAAATGGCGTCGCTGTTGCCGCTTCGGAGAAGCTCGAGCGGAGTGATGGCATCAGGGCTTCTGGTCTTCACCCCAGGGAAAGCTACTCCAAGCCAAGTGTCACCTTCAATGCCAAGCAAGAAGGGAGCAGCAGCAACAACAGGACTGCTTCAAACGAACTACCGGTGCCAAGAACGGTTTCAGAAGATGTGCCAATGTACCTGGTGCCCACTTCGCCGCCTTTCTTCGCCTCATCACCATCGCTGGCGAACGACGACGATGAGCAAGAGCGCAAGGAAGCCGACCTCATGGTCCTGAGCTCCATCAAGAAGCTGGAGGAAGAGGCGGCCAGGACGAGGCAGGAGGTGTCGCAGCTCAAGAGAAGGCTGGCCGAGATGGAGCTGTCCATGGCGACGCTGAACGCGAAGCTCCACCGGGCGCTCTCCAAGGTGGCGCACATGGAGGCCGACAACGCGGCGGCGGCGCGCGCCAGCATCGAGAGGGGCCGCAGCGGCGACATGTCGCTCGCGGTGTGGGCCGAGCGCCGCGCCCCCAGCAGCCCGCAGTTGGGCCACCTGCTGAGGCTCGGCGAGGCCGACAGGGAGGCGGCGGTGGTGAGCGGCGGCGGCCGGGCAGTAGTGGCGCCGGCAACGAAAGTGCAGAAGCAGAAACCGATCGTGCCGCTGGTTGTTCCCCTCATCAATGGCGTGCTGTTCTCCAAGAAGAGGAAGACGAAGGACAAGGAGAGCATGTACATGAAGGAGCTTTACAGCTTGCTTAGGCTGAGTTGATCACTGGCCTCCATGCCAAATCTGTGGATAAACATGCACTGCAGTTCCTTGTATCGACCAACTAATTTTAAATCTTTTTTATTTTAGTTTCTGTGATCTGTGACTATACCTGTGCGAGTGGAGTGTGACCGTGTGAGGCTGCAATTTGCAAATTAATACAAATCTGCATTAACTATTCAAATTAAGAAAACTCAAGGAGCAATTTGCAAATTAATAAATATTATCGCACGAGATGCACGGGTATGCTATTATAGGGTGTGTCCTCAACTGCCGCCCCCTAATTTTCAGTTACCTTTGGTTGAACATTTCCAACTTCCTCTCAGACAGGCGCCACAAGAGCAACGACACCATCAAAGATCAAAGCTTTTTGCCTCTTGGAGATCTCAGATCATCGGCGTCCAAGAACAGGAGTTGCAAATTAGTTAGTCGATGACATTGTGAAGAAGACGATCATCTGATCTTTCAAGAACAAGTGTCGTTGGGGTCGCAATTTATTAGTTGATCAGACTGTTGGATTTTCTTGCCGGTTTGATCGGTTATTTGGATCCGATCGGGAGGGATCGATGGGCCCTCCGCAGAGGCAGCAGCCGGACCAGGCGCGGCCGGCGGGGAGCGCGTGCGTGTGGGTGGTGGTGGTGCTCCTCCTCGCCGTGCTTGCCGGCGGCGGTTGCCTGGTGCTCTACCTCACGCTGCCCCTGGCCGAGGTGCCGCCCTGGCTACCGGCCGCCGGCCTCGCGCTCGTCGCGCTGCCCTAGGCGTTCTGGATCGCCACGTGCGCGTACCGGTGCTGCTGCTCTTCGGACGCGGCGGCGCCGGCGACGAACAACGTGGAGCGGCAGGCGTCGTCGAGGACGGCCGCCGTGGCGCCGGCGCCGAGCAGCACGAGCCTCAAGGGCGCGCGCAGCGCGAGGCACGCCGCCGACGGGAGGTCCCCCACCGCCAGCAGCGCCGCGCGCCGGGTGCGGTTCGGCGAGACCACCGTGCTCGGGGAGGACAGCGCCGCCGCGGGGAACAATGACAACGACGGCTTGTCGGCGCACTCGGACGAGAGCGAGGCGGCGCCCCTCGCGCACAACATGCAACCTTCGTCGTGATGCCTTCTCCCACATCGCGTAGTTCAGGTAATCGATCGATACGCAGATCACTTTGTAATCAAGCAGGGGGGTAGAGATTGATCTTGCTCCGTTGTGCTTTTGTCTCTGTATATATTCATGTAGTTTTCATTTCTTGCGTATTCTGAAAAATTGTAAACGCGAGGTAACATGCCAGTATCTCGAATAGGAAACAAAACCGGCTTCAGTACTAATCTAGCTAGATTAGAATTCGAAAAAAAATGGCTCTGACAGTAAGATGTACCGTGTACGTGTCTTGTTGTGCAGCGATGTCAGAAGATGGAGACGCAAGTGATCTTCAGATGCGCTGCCGAAGGAGAAACTGTCATGCATGGCCAGATGTCTGCATCCGTGAAGAACTGTGCATAGGTAGAACCTAGAGTACTATTCTGAAGCCCCTTTTAGTGTAGGAATGCAGTGTGCTCTCTTTAGCGGTTTAGATGGTAAATCGATCGTGAGGCCTAGAATAGGGTCAGAGGGTCAGTTCAATCTTTCATTTATCAGCGAGGTCCTTTTCTAGAGGAACATCAGCATTGTCAATGCAGCACAATCTCGATGAGAGGTGACATTGCTTGTCCTGCAATTTTTTTTAACCTGTTCCTTTCGTGCACTGCAAGTGCCGCTTTGCATGATCGACAGACGACAGGGGTGGTTGTGCGAGCAGGAAGGGAACGAAGATGCCTGCGGTGGAGCAAGGAGAACTGGAGCTTACAAAATCATGAACAAAATCTTCAACTTCAGCTTCAAATGCTCGCCCAGCATGGCAGCATCGCCGGCGGCGCTCCGTGCCCGTTCCCCCAAACCCCACACGCACACAATCGCCGGCGGCGCTGCCTCGCCCCCCCCCCCCCCCCCCCCCCCCCCCCCCCCAGATCTTGTCGCCGGCGTCTCCTTTTCTGCTCCGTTTCGGAGCCGCTGGTTCCACGCAAAGCCGCAAGCTTGTCGGGCCCTAGTCCGAACAGGTTTCGATGTCAATCCCGACGGCGCTATTTAAGCGCCGCCGCGGCCGCGAGGCAGGCGCATCTGCTCGCTACTCGGTTCGTCGCGCAGGTGGAGGTACCTCTCCCATGGCGAGGTCAGGTTGCAGGCGGGGCGGGTTCTCATGGCAGTTGGACCGCCAGGCGAGGAGAAGCAGCGGTGCCGGTCAAATCCTGCTCCTGCGGCGGGCGCTGGCGGCCCGCCGCGAGGACCGGATAAGTGCCCTCCCCGACGACCTCCTCCTCCTCATCCTGCGCCGTCTCGACACCCGCTCGGCGCTCGGCACCGGGTCGCTGTCGAGGCGCTGGGCGCACCTCCCCCGCGAGCTCGGCGCCCTCGATTTGAGGGCCGTCGACATGCTCCCGCCGCGGTACCACCGATGGGTTGACCTCTACAACGACATCCGCACCAATCGAACTGTTCTACACTACAGACCCCGCGCTCTGAGTCTGGAGCTGCTGCCGAACATGAGGAGGTACGAGCGCCGCGCCATGCGCGCCTTCACCAGCTCCACGGCGAGCTTCCTGGAGGGACCTCGCCGGAGGGTCAGGAGGCTGAGCCTCGAGTTCTTCATCACCGGCAGCGGCGCCGCCGGGTGCATGATGAACCGGCTCGTCGCGGAGGCCGTCGACGCTTGGGGCGTCGAGGACCTCGAGGCCGTGGCCAGGCCAACGTTGCGTCGAGGAGAGAAACGAGACGTCCACACCTTCCCTAGACATGGCCTGTGCAATGAGCCCCGCGCGTCGCGGCTGCGGAGGCTGAGGCTCACCGGCTGCGTGCCCCCGCCCCTGCACGGGTACGGCGCGCTCACCCGCTCGTCCTGCAAGGCCTGCCGGAAGCGGCGGCCTACGAGGGCGTCTTCACCTCGTGCCCCCAGCTGCAGACGCTGCACCTCGTCTCCTGCGGCTGCGGCAGCGCAGAGGGCATAATGTCGATCGTGTTCGTGGACGCCCCCAGCTCAGAGATCAGAGAGCTCGTGGTGGAGGATTGCGTATTCCGGCAGCTCCAGGTGGTGGCTCTTCCCCGTCTCGAGAGCCTAGCTTCGCTTCGAAGTAGGGTGTTCTTCGATACTAGCACTTCAGTTCCTCGCCTCAGCCAACGGAACATCACCATGCACTACGGCGACGACGGGCTAGCAGACTGGCTTCTTGAGCTGGAGCTCGACAAGTTCCTTGAAGACACCCCGGACACAAGGAGCCTCACCATCCGCTTCACCGGGCCTTACAGGTGGATCGTGCCGTCGAGCTCCCCGGCTGAATTCCTGCCAAACCTGAGGCGGCTGCTGGTCGCGGACGTGCCCTCGTCCTGGGACGCCACGTGGATTCGTCTTCTCCTGGAGATGGCGCCGTCCCTCGAGACCCTTGACGTCCACTTGGCCGTGCCCGGCGCCGGCGAGGAGCAGCCCGGTGATGACGAGATACCGTGGCCGCCCGCGGACGCGGAGCCGCCTCAGCGGCTGCGCCACCTGGAGGAATTTGTGGTTGCGGGTCAGATTCGTGGTGGGAGCGTGCAGCACAGCGCTGCGCCGCCTTGCCATGTTCAGGGGCGGGCATGCTGGGTACCGGGACTGGGAGATGGTGACGCAGGAACACCCGTGGAGCGACGACGACAAGGGCAGCATCATCGACCAGATCATGGATGGGGTGGATGATTCTTCGACGGCTCGATTATTTCAATTATTAGTTTTAGGCTGAATCCATCCGATTTTTCTATTTTCGCAGGCCTTCTTATTTAAGTACTATTCCATGTCTCTATTTTATGGAATCTGCTATTTTATTCGCTGCACACAAGTGGTGCATTTGTTGTTGTTGGTCGTTTTTTTATTATGTACAATAATGCATCCATTTTTTCATTTGATTTTCCATTTCCATGGGCGTCTCTCTCTCTCTCTAAATAATTATATATTTACTAGTTGGAATCTTGTTTGCAAGATTCTTGTGCATGTCACAACACGCCGTGGCCTGTGGCAGAGGCAGTCGCTATAATTAGATTGCCTCCACAGAAATCGCGTTCCTTCTAATCTCATCTAAAAATGTTAGCACGAGCTAGCTCGAATCATTAGCAAGAACATTAGTTTTTTTTAGTCTAAGAAGAAAGGGGAAGACACCGACAGGAGCGAAGAAGAAAGAGGAGGTGCATGACCGTGTAGTTGCGCCGTGTCATCCACTTCTTCCAGCAATGAATATTTGAGAAATAGCAATGAATATAGCAATGAATATTTGAGAAGGTTTTAGAAAAACTTAGAAATAGCAAGAGAGAGGAGTTGTCATGCTTCATGATAAGAGAAGAATTATCTAGAATTAGAAATAGCAATGAATCGAGTTATGTTATCTGCATTGTGTTTTATGGGTACCCCATGGTCCCTTATATAGTCGAGTTGCCATGGGTTACAAGATAGGTAAAAATCTACTCGGGTTATTTACAAAGAATTAGGTAGGTTAAAATACACAGTATCAGGATTATTCGATTCAGCCTAGATCCTCATTCGAAAGGTCCTTCCCTCCTTTCCGTTCCCTCCTTTCCGTCATCCAGCCAAGTGCCTGTACGTTAGATCCTTATAAAGAGTCGCTTCATATGCGCCAAGTGCGGGGACGGAAGGTAACCCGGTCTACCTCCATCATATGCGCAATTTCAGGTTTTATCCTCAGTGCAATTCGGATGATGAGGTTCCGTATGTCCGGGGTATTGATGGCCAAATGGGCTGTGCCAGTGGTCCGCACGAGTCACGGCAAAAAAAAAGAAAAAGAAAACCCACCCTAGCCCAGCCTGACCCACTACGCATAGGGTCAGTGACTCAGCGCCGACCCCCACTCGGCCACTCGATCATGACCGGACTGCAAGAAGAGCACTAAGCAAAGAACTTGTTACAGGCCAGATTGATGCATCAGCAGCTAGAGTGGGAGAGGGAAGGGACACGTTGGGCCCAATTTCCTCCACACGACAGCACAACGGGCTCGGCTTGTTGAATTTCTCAATCGGCCCAAAACGGTTCCTGGATATCTATCGGCCCAGTTAGTGTGCTAGCAGTTTTTTAGGTCTAACAGTAAGTAGGTCTTTCAAGTTTGTGAGAGTTTTATTTTCTGGCTTTTATAGCCCCTTAATCTTCTCGCACCTGTTTAATTTGATGGATGCAAAATTTAAATGAAACTAAGTTTGACAATAATCCCTCTACCAAACTAAGAATGGTCTAAAGCCCCCCATTCCTGTCAGTTATTATTGTATTTGTATGCTGATGAACAATCGGACCAACGTTTTCGGAAAGAGGAAAACAGAGGAGAATCGGTAGGTTGAACACACACTCGTTTGACACTCGAGCTACTAGTCCAACAAGGAAACGTACGTAACTAATGTGTCTGCTGATGAGCACGTACGGAATGGTAAAATCAGTATATATAAGTATATAACATATATGCACGCTTTGATTCTTCGTCAGCCCTGCATTCTCCTCCATAGCTAATAGCTGCACGCATGCTGCCAAGTTGCAGCAAGGACCTTTTCTGACGAATCGATCGATCGGTCCTGCAGCATGTCAGTACCATTTTCCTTTCCCGTGGAGACCGACTACCCAACCAGTGCAACAGCAAAGTTCCAAACAGTTTCTTTATACACGAACCATTCCTATCCATCTGCACCTCTAGCTAGCCACCGTGTACTACCCAATAATCGACGCGCATGATGTCCGGTACGGTTTTATATTCGCTTGCATACATGGATGCTGCTGCAGCTTTCTTAGACCTTTGGTCACCTACCCAGAATATATATCTGCCACCGAGACGACGAGGACAGAAGCTTTTGCAGGAGTCGGTAGCAAGCTATTTGCACGCATGTGATCTCTTTTTCTATGGCATCTCATTGCATTGGGATATATGCACGATGGACATCCATGGTTGAGATCCATGGAGCTGCATGCCCTTCTACTTTCTTCGATCGAGCTGCATGCAGATAGATCCTCGCTACTGAAACATGGGCTGCCATGAATGATCACATATATATACCCTCATCATCGCATAGAGACTCGCTCCATGCCATCTCGATCTTGTGTAGTACTCTCTCCGTTCCAAATTGTAGATCGTTTGATTTTTTTAACCCTAAGTTTGACCACTCATCTTATTCAAAAAAGTACGCAAAATATCATATTTTTTGTTATGGCTTGCTTTATTAATAAAAGGTCTTCAAGAATAACTTAAATTTGACTATGTTTGCGCAAATTTTTTGAATAAGAGGAGCGGTCAAACTTAGATTTAAAAAAGTCAAACGAACCACAATAGTGAGTATTATTGTAGAGATCTCGGATCGATCCGTCTGCACTTTAGTAGGTGTGGTCGTCTTCTGCAGCTTTTCTGCTGGTCAATGTAGAAGATACTGATCGAGATCGACAAACCCATTCAGTAATAAGCTACTTCCAACAAGTCAACAAGCATTTTGCTTTCATATCATCCGTTCATGAAGAAACAAGCAATCATATACATGCGGGTATCGGGCTTGTCGCACCTTTTAATTTCAAAATTGCTCGGAACTTAGTGTCCGACAGCGACGGCTTGGATGCATGCATGCAACCAGCTGCTAGTACAGTCCAGGCATATGGCCAATGCTCCTGTCACACGTATAGAGACCTCACTGGAAAACCGGATGGTCATTTGGTTTTAAGCCGGCCATCGTTTAAAGGTGGAAGATGGTGCGAGAGAAAAGCGTGGCTGATCACGTAACGGAGATCGATCAACCAGCTTTCATTCATTCATACCAGAAAAGCGTGTTTGGCTTTTTGCCTACTACCAGGATGGGGAACTGGAAAGGCCAAAGTGAAATTGTGCATTCTGATGTTTGGCTCCCTTCACATCACGCACGTGCACCGCAGGAGATGATGCGATGGCACACACTCGTTATTGCGATCAGCTGAGAGCTCTGATAATAAGCTGCTACACGTGCCTATATATCGCGCGCGATCTCATCTTCTGGCAGATCAGACTGGCACAAAGCAGCAGCACTACTAGAACGATGGTGGATAGATGTAGGTGAACGTCTTTTCTAACTGAAGCTAGCTAAAGCCCCACAATATTGTGTCTGCCAATAATTTCCCGAAACCAAAAAAAAGCACAGCAGAATGCTTCCCATTTCGTCATTTGTATTTCACTACGTCTGTCTGAAATAATACTTCATAGAAAATGAAGACATGCATCCGTCCGACGAGCAACATTTTTTTTTTTTTGGAACACGGTACTGGTAGAGGCGGCACTCACTATATAGACACATGCACACACACTCGCTCCGTGGCAGCTCACAAATATAATCACATTATACGTACGCACGCTAGAAGCAATATAATTACGTGCTAGAAGGACATTTCAACCGCCATTAGGCTACAATAATGATGCAAGGGGAACATTTTGGTTGGCCCTTGGAGATAGTCGTCCAAGGAAGCAACGAACCTTTGGTTTCTTTCCGTTACTACTAGCTTGGTTGGTAGCAGTAGCTCTCAGTATCGATCGATCAGCCGATGGAATAACGGAATACCATATTATCGACGATAAATAATGATGCAGTATATATATATATATATATATATATATAATTTTGCGTGCGTAGCGTGCAAGCTCATCGGCAGCGTTCATCGAGCGTGGTGCGGGCAAGGTGATAAGACGTTGGAAAAGGATCTACGCTGTACTGAATAGTGGCGAGCACTGCACGGAGCGAGACCTCCAGCATGCCAAGTGCGCATCGGTGTGCCGTGTGCCTGCCGAGCTGCCTTTGAAGTTCCAGCATTCAAAAAGGTGGCGCGCATCCCGTGTGACAGATCGCTGTGGGACCCTCCGTCCAAGGATTTTTTTCTTCTTTTTCTTTCTTTCAACCGGGGCTGCATCAGCGCAGCACTGCCTGTGTGTCGTCGAATATTTTCCCATCCCACCGGTAACATCAGCATCAGCACAGATCGCTGTGCAGACAGAGGGAAAAAAAAAAAAAACAGATCGCTCGTTGTAAACTTCCGATGCGCTCGCTGCTCCTTTGTCAGTCTCACTATACTAGTGGCATGAGCCCATGCCTGCAACCGCGATAACGGATCGAAACAAAAAGACGAGTCCATTTTCTGCGTCTTTCTCCAGCGTTAGGTGAGCAGGGAGCAAAATGATCACCGTGACCTGCCCCGGCGACCCAACTGACACCAGCGAGCGAGGTGACGTAACCTCCGGCGACTTGAGCGACCCGGCACTGCGACGACGACGCGCCGCGCCGCCCATACGCCCGAGATTGTGGGGTCGCCTGATGTGACGACCGCGCGCGTTGACCCGACCCGGCCAGAGAGAAATCCAAAGCCCACGGGCCACCATACCCACCCTACCCATGGCCATGTCACACGGGGGAGTGGAAGGAATGCCCATCGTCTCACCGATAAGAAATGGCATGGAGGAAATGCAACCGTTATCCCTTCACTTTCTCTGCTTCCTTTTCTAATTTCCAGGCCAAACGCCGCGTGGAATGACCCTTTTCGCCCTTGGGTCAAAATAGGCCTGAATCCACTAAATAAAGAAAAAAAAAACAGAGTGGGCACTCCAAATTTGTTGGATCAAACCCAGTAGCACAAACAAACGTTTCGGAAAATTGTCATGGCGGGCCTTTCCGAGATGAACGGTCGAAGCGTATTTAACGTGGCAGCTAATTTGATTTTTTTTTGTGATAGGACATATAACATCAATGCCACAAACTGGTCAACCATACTTGTCCAAGCAGACAGCGCATGCGCCTGGTTGCTGGGGTGTGGCCATGCAGCTGTGTGCGTTTGGTTTGAGCCAAGGGCAAAACAGACAAAGAACAAAACATTTTGTGCCCAAAAAAAAAGGAAACGTGCCTTTCAATAAGTAGCATTATTCTGGAAGTCATTCTCATCGACGGCATCCGATAGATTCCCATGCCGATCAGTGGCGCAAAATGAACTTCCTCTTGATTCGGAGGCATGGAAATCATGGTGGCTCGAACGAATCGTAATAGTCATAATAGGGTTCTCCCTATATGTGGATCTCCTGCATTTGGCTACCCTAGGGATTTTGTGCCAAGTGGATGTATATATATGAGGTGCATGTGCATGTGGTTTGGTCCTAGTACGAATTTGTTTTGCTTTTCCAATCATATGTATGTAACTTGCATGCACATGATATGTTTGGCAAATTCTGAGAAGACATAAATGCAGGAGTTTTTTTTTTGTACCGAATACCCTACCCATATTATCCTTTTATCTTTAGAAAAAAACACCAAGTGCAGTCTATGAGTTACTTTTGATATATAATCAAAATATATATCGATGAACCTAGAAAAGTTAAAACGAGCTACATTTTGGAACGGAGGAAGTAGAAAATACACTAATCATAAGCTACATTAGTAACCAAATCCAACAAACATTTCCATTTGGATAATGCTCACTCATCCGTGGTCTCGCAAAGCAAACTATCACAAGAGTTTGTTTTGTCGTCCATGGGAGACACAATAATCTTAACAACTGTACGCCGTGGCCACACCAGCATCGTGTACTCCAATGGAGCAAGATAGAGCGATGTAGGCAGGCACTACACAACATTGCCGCCGAAAAGAAAAAAAAAAGAGGAAAAAGAAAAAGAAATAAATGGACAGACGCACGCACGCTAGCGCTGACCAGAAAGCAGAGGCCTCTCTGCCTACTCTGTTCTCGAGCTCTCACTCGAAGTCTATATATAGCCTGCTCCCTCCCGTCTCTTCTCCCACAACCTCTCCCGCCTCTCCTCTCAGCCTCATCACCCGCAAAAGGTCGGTAGCATCACTTGCCTGCTGCACTCTTCCGATACCCACTAGCCACCAGTGGCCATGGCAGTGCACGACGAAGTGAACAACAAGCACGAGGTGGCGGTGGCGCCGATGGAGATGTCGGTGGAGGCCGGGAACTTCCAGGAGGCCGACCGGCTCGACGACGACGGCCGCCCCCGCCGCACGGGCACGCTCTGGACGGCCAGCGCGCACATCATCACCGCCGTCATCGGCTCCGGTGTGCTCTCGCTCGCCTGGGCCATCGCGCAGCTCGGCTGGGTCGCCGGCCCCGCCGCCATGCTGCTCTTCGCCTTCGTCACCTACTACACCGCCACGCTGCTCGCCGAGTGCTACCGCACCGGCGACCCGGAGACGGGGAAGCGCAACTACACCTACATGGACGCCGTGCGCTCCAACCTCGGCGGCCCCAAGGTGGTGTTTTGCGGCGTGATACAGTACGCCAACCTCGTCGGCGTCGCCATCGGGTACACCATCGCGTCGTCCATCAGCATGAAGGCCATCAGGAGAGCAGGATGCTTCCACACCAATGGCCACGGCGACCCCTGCAACAGCTCCAGCACCCCGTACATGATCCTCTTCGGCGTTGTCCAGATCCTCTTCTCGCAGATACCCGACTTCGATCAGATTTGGTGGCTGTCCATCGTCGCAGCCGTCATGTCCTTCACCTACTCTTCCATCGGCCTCGCCCTCGGCATCGCACAGACCGTTTGTAAGTTCCTGATTTTCTGGTCAAGACATGCAGTTTTACACGACTGATCCATGCTAAATTACTGACATGAGCTCGGTTAATGGAAAATTGCAGCTAACGGTGGATTCAAAGGGAGCCTCACCGGCATCAGCATCGGAGCTGACGTCACCTCCACGAAGAAAATCTGGCACAGCCTGCAGGCCTTCGGTGACATAGCCTTCGCCTACTCCTTCTCCAACATCCTCATCGAAATCCAAGTAAGCACCCGTCACTTCTACTGTTCTACTGCTATGTTCTCTTCAACTCGATTCCTCTGTTTCTAACCAGAGCTACTCTGATTCTTCAGGACACGATCAAGGCACCGCCGCCGTCTGAGGCGAAGGTGATGAAGAAGGCAACGAGCGTGAGCGTGGCAACAACCACCGTCTTCTACATGCTGTGCGGGTGCATGGGGTACGCGGCGTTCGGCGACAACGCGCCGGACAACCTCCTCACGGGGTTCGGCTTCTACGAGCCCTTCTGGCTGCTGGACATCGCCAACGTCGCCATCGTCGTGCACCTCGTCGGCGCCTACCAGGTCTTCTGCCAGCCCATCTTCGCCTTCGTCGAGCGCCGCGCCAACGCCGCGTGGCCGGACAGCGCCTTCATCTCCCGGGAGCTCCGCGTCGGCCCCTTCGCGCTCAGCGTGTTCCGCCTCACGTGGCGGTCGGCGTTCGTGTGCGTGACCACCGTCGTCGCCATGCTCCTCCCCTTCTTCGGCAACGTTGTCGGGTTCCTCGGCGCCGTCTCCTTCTGGCCGCTCACCGTCTACTTCCCCGTCGAGATGTACACCAAGCAGCGCCGCGTGCCGCGGGGCAGCACCAAGTGGATCTGCCTCCAGACGCTCAGCATCAGCTGCCTCATCGTGTCGATCGCCGCCGCCGCCGGGTCCATCGCCGACGTGATCGACGCCCTCAAGGTCTACCGGCCGTTCAGCGGCTAAATGGATAGAAGAACCCCCCAAGGATCTGTCTAAAATGGAGGACCCTTCCCTTTTTAAAACAAAATGGAGGACCCTGAGCAACTACACCAAATCACCAGACTATTTGCGCATACTTAAGAGTGGCGAGGCGGCCTGCCTTGTATTCCTCCAGTAGTACTTGGTTGATCTAGTAGGCAGGATCTTGTTCTACCTGCAATTATGTCTTCCTAACTTTTTTTTAGATTAGGTATATTCCTCCCTAGATTAGCAGTAAGCTGCAATACTTTTGGCCGCTTGTCATGTACGAAAGAGCCTCTGATATATATTGTTTTTTGTGGGTGTCAGTCAGCTTCAAAGCCCAAAAAGGATTTTCTCTGTCTCCCGACCGATATTTGTTCCAAAGTTTAAGAAATTCAGTTTTACCACTTTATACAGCTACAAAACAGGGCCTGTCTAGGATCACAAGAACTTCACATGAATTTTATAGTATTTATTTTTTACAAGTATATAATGGTGGCATAGTCAAATATCATACCATGCTTCAGTAGAACTAGGCAAGAAAGCTTTCAATACTTTGGGCCTTATATATACTCCCTGCATTCATCTTTTACGGTGTACTTTTGCTGCCAAGTTCTCCCTTTAATCAACAATTAGTAGATAAAATATAATGGAAAAGAACTTTTTGTCAAAGAGATCGATAGATTTAGGATAGTCAAAGAGGGATTGGTCTTCTTCCATCACTATATATGACATTATGGTTCTTCTTCGCTTGATCAGTTGATATGATTAAATCACCTTTTTGAGTACTAAACATATATTTTTTAGTACTCATGTGATTGAACTACTATGTGATGCCTTGGACGATACATGCATGGCAATGCAAGTTGCCGTGACCTTTTTTGACGAATCCGTCGATCTTATTGTTGTAGCATCACCATTCTCCCATGGAAAACGACTATATACTGCTGCGCTAGATTTCAACAGCAAAGTTCTAAACCATTTCTTTGCAAACTTGTCTGCATGCACCTCGCCACCTAATCGGTCGACTTTGTACTCTCGGCAGTTTTCTTGGACCTTGATGATCGTACGTCTATCCAGAAGAAAAAGCTTGTGATGCTTGCACGCATGTGGTTTCTTCTGTATACTGTATTCCATTTGGATGTAGGAACAGAGGGAGGGAGAGACGAAGCTGTGTGTGCATGGACTAACCGGACAAAAAGTTTTCATGGGTGGGTCGATTGAAGATGTGGACTTGGGTTGTATATGTCCATTAGTTTGCTAATATCCTTTGTCAATCTCCTGACAAGTCAAAAAGCGCTTTGCTTCCGGTTAGTTCATGAAGCAATTATATGCGCGGCTATCTTATGTGGTGGTAGCTTTTTTGTAAGTTGCTTGGAACTTTGCATTCGACAACGATGGCTTTGGACATTGAAGCACTGGGACATGCACTAGCACTATTACACATATATATCCTGCTCAATTATTGAATGCATTATTCTCTTGTCCATATATATGGTCAATGTTCATGTCATAGGCGTGTAACTTGAAAACCGGAGGATAGCTTGGTTTAACTGATTGTTCAAAAGGTGAGAGAGAGAGAGAGAGAGAGAGAGAGAGAGAGAGAGAGAGAGAGAGAGAGAGAGAGTGGTCTGTAGAAATGACCAATTTTATAGGTCGAGTCAAGTGTGAGTGTGACCGAAGTGCAGGATATGTACTCAGGTCGAGACGGTCCTTTCATCTTCCTGATCAGGCCTCCTCCTGAAGTGGGCGTGGATATGACCGCATCTGCGAGAGGTCGTCGTGTTCCACGCACTGCGGGGATAGATGCAGGCGTGCCGTGCCGACTGCCGCCGCATCCGATCCATCAGTGGCGTTTGAATCAGGATGAAGCAAAGGGTAGAGACAGAGACGACGGTGGCAGAATGAGCTAGGAGGTGCCGAGGAAGAAGAAAGAAGCGTGTCCACCCGCCGTGTGAGTCCTGACTCGAGCGGATGGGGGGGCGCTTCGTGGTCGTGGCGACCCGGCTCATGAGGCGGCGGCGGAGCTGGTGACGCTGGTGTGGTGGGCCGGCGATGGACGTCGTCCTCGACCGCCGAGGCGAGACCGGACGGAGACTCCGACGATCCACTTGTCTAAAATGTCTGGCGCGTCTGCCGGCCGCCACTTGCTCGGCGATCATGCGTCTGTCGGCACCGCACCTTTAATTCCATTCAGTGGGGACTGAGATGCGCCTGCCTTGCTGCACTCGCGATCGACGCGGATCACACGCGCGTGCTATAGCTCCAAAGGCCCCTGCTAATTGGCACGTGACGATTCCTCCGCCGCTCCAACTTTTCTTCTTTATTTCGTTTTGTTTTCCTTTATTTATCCAGAACCCTCTACTTATTTTTTTTCGAGAACTTGCCTGGGCAAACGTTTCATTAAGAAGAAGATCGAGTTTGGGTACAACGCACACCCGACCTCAAACCAAGACAGTTAAGCAACTATTACAACACAATAAAAGGGAAAAGAACGACCTACGACTAAGGACAAGAAAAAACTAGCCATGCGGCGCAACAAAAAGAGCTAGGTTTACCATGCCGGCTGAAATTCAGCACCTCGCCTCCTCAGTGATGTTCTTGATCACAGTTGTAGCAGATTCCGCCTTACCATTGAAGACCATATCGTTCCGTTGTAGCCAAAGCTTCCACACGGTAAGCATTACAAGAGAGTCGAACCCTCGCGGCATGCCTTAGTCACCACCTTCCTACTAGCGAGCCACCAATCTAAGAGCTCCTCATGCGGAGCAGGCAGGAGCGCTTCATGCCCGGATATACGTAGTATTTTGAACCAACATTCCTTGCTGAAGACGCAACCAAGCAAAAGGTGGTCGACTGATTCCGGCTCCTGAGCGCAAAGGGTGCAGTTCCCGTGGTTGGGCAAGCCATGGCGCGACAGACGCTCCGATGTCCAACAACGTTTATAACATGCTAACCAGAAGAAAAATTTACATTTTGTTGGAGCGCGTGTCTTCCAAAGAGTCTTGCCCTCCGGTAGGTAGGTGCGACCATGAAAGAAGGCACGGTAGGTACAGTTGGCCGAGTATGTCCCAGAGCCCGACCATTTCCAAATGAATCGATCACGTTCATTGCTATTAAGATGCACATTCCGAAGGCGATCCCAGAGTCGCAATTATTGTGCTAAAAGTGAAACGGTAAGGGCTCCTTTGATGTCCCTTGTCTAGCGACGTCCGGCCAAAGCGGCTCACCGTTCTAGAGTTACGACATCTGGTGGGAATTGCCTGGAACAAATCTGGAGCTAACTCTTTAATTGTAGCTCCCTCCATCCATCTGTCCGACCAAAAGAGTGTCGCCTTCCCATCACCGACCAGAACAAGCAAGGAGGCCTCAAACATTGTGACCACCTCCTTCTCTGAACCAGCTGGCAGGTCGGCCTAGCACTTCGACGGGTCGGTGCGCTTGAGCCACGACCAGCGCAAGCAGGGCGCCCAACCCATAATTTTGAGGTCTAAGAGTCCCAAACCACCCAGCTCGGTTGGGCAGCAAACCTGAGACCAAGCGACAAGGCAGTGATCCCGAGAAACGACCGCCGACCCCTTCCAAAGAAACCCTCTTCGCAACTTGTCAATGGCTTTAATCGCCCACCCAGGTAAAGGGGTTGATAGTGAAAAATAAGTTGTCACGGAGGTGAGATTGATTTTCGTAAGGATCAAACGACCCCCCTGATTCAGGAGCCCACCTTTCCAAGTAGGGAGTTTGTTTGCAACCGAGTCGACTAGGGGTTGAATGTCCATTTTGCGTAGGCGTTGAACCGACAAAGGAATCCCTAGATACTTGATTGGGAACTCAGCTATTTCCCATGGGAATAAACTATGTGCGACCTGAACATGTGATTCCTCACACTGAATCGGAGTCAAATGGCATTTGGACAGATTGGTTGCCAACCCCGTAGCCCCTTCAAAGCATTTGAGAATTACTCGCATCAACCTTAAATCTTGCTCCACCGATGATAAGAAGACGACCAAATCATCTTGTCGCAACCCTTGACCGTGGTAGATACGTCTACTTGGGTTGCCATTGATCAGGATTTTGGTGCTGGCCGTTGACAGAAGGGTCGACAACCAGTTTGTCCAGCGCCTTGGGAAGCCTAAGAATTCTAGCAGCTCCAACAAGAAGATCCAAGAAACCGAATCAAAGGCCCGCGCAATATCGACCTTAAGCAAGAACCTAGGAAGCTTTCGGGCATGTAACAGCCTAGCTGCTAGATGCACAAAGCGTATGTTATGTTGGATCTGGCGACCTTTAATAAAAGCACTCTGATTTACGTCTATAATTCCAGGCAGGAACGGACTTAGACGCAAAGACAGACCTTTTGAAAATAACTTGCTGAAACTGTGAATCAAGCTTATCGGGCGGTAATCTTTAACCTCCTTAGCATTCTGTTTTTTAGGTAACAGCACCATAAGAGCATCATTAACCAAGTAGAAGTTACGACCATCCAGAAGAGGCAAAGAGTTAAAGGCTCTCATAATGGATTGTTTAATGATCGGCCAGGCTACTTTGTAGAAAAGACCGGTGAAGCCATCCGGTCCTGGGGCTTTTTCAGAGGGTAATTGCTTGATGATGCCCCAAACTTCCTCCTCTGTGAAGTCCGCCGCTAGGGACGACAAGTCTATCCTCTGAAACCCCAGCGTCTAGAAATCCAACCTATTTGATCTCGGTTGTTGCTGACCCAACATGTAGTCGAAAAATTCGAATATGAGTTACTCCTTTTCAGCCTCATCTACGACCTGGCGACCTTCAATTTGCAGAGAGGCGATATGATTTTTTCTTCTCCTATGACGGACATGAATTTGGAAAAAATGAGTATTCGCATCGCCCTCTGCAAGCCAGGTTATTCGTGAACGTTGCCTCTCGATGGTCCTTTCCAGAGAAGCGAGACCAATGCACTTCATCTTTAGTTCCCTGGGAACAGCCTGTTTTTCTAGGAGAGAGTGCCCTACGATCTTGTGCCATTTCCAAACGGTGCACGGCCTCTCTAGCCACCGCCAAATGTAACTTATTGTTACCTACATGCTTGTGGCTCCAACTCTGCAGAGCCCGCGACTGTGGTAAGCCACCACTCTTGGTTACTGCCCAGTTTAGCGACCTTTGCTGTAAGGGAATTATCCGACCTCCATGCTAGCAGAATACCGCCACTAATATGGATAGCCGGTAAGAAATGAAAGTCAAATGAGGAGCCTAGCATCTCTAAAACCAAAGAGGGTTGAATTATCTCCATCTTCGTTTCTTGAAGGCACAAAAGAAAAATTCTTTCCGAAGAAACAAGAGTACGAACTACATTTCTTCGGGCACGACCATTGAGACCCCTTACATTCCAAATTAGAAGTTTTTCAGCCATAAAAAACAAGGTGCTAAAAGAAGAACACACGACCTGGCTACGGAACTAAGCTTCTAGCACCGACTCCCAAGAATCTGGGACTGGGCCGAGCGGTACAATCTCACTTAGAGCCTCAAAATGATCTTCCGACAGAGGTTGTCCATAGACCTCGTCATAGTCCTGCAGCGCCCTGGCGTGGCGTCAGGGGGATGATCCTCACCTGTGACCCCCCACTTCTTCATCAGAACATTGCTAGCTCGAGTGTAGGGGCAAGCAGGTTGGCCTCTTGACTTGGCGGCGAGCCGTTTGGAGCGCCATGGCATCGCCGGCCGATCCGCCAGTTTTGAGCGACGCCTAATAGGTGGCACATGCAAGACCGACTCCTGTGTTGTGGATTGAATGGAGCTCACGAACTCGTCGACAGGGTCCAAGCCTGGCGACCGCAACTGCAATAGATTGACATGAGACACATCTATAGCTGAAACAGAGGGCGGCACAGAGTGTTGTTGACCTTCGTCAACCGTTATCGGAGGTTGAGCACCTTCCAGTGCCTGCCCTGACGGCACCGAGGCGACCAACGACCCATCCTGAGTAGCATCGTCCCCCAGCGACCTAGCCAAGCCTGCAGACGGATGGAGGGGCGAGGCGTTGGGTAGTAAGATAGGGGGAGGGGGTGAGGGGACGACCACCTGTTGCGGGCAACAGATCACCGGACCCGATGGGAAGTCCAGGGAAGGTGGCGGCGTACCTGCAAGGTCTTCCTTTTCGCCCGCCGTGGGCGTGGTGCCAGCGGGCGGGCAGAGCGTCGGCGACGCGCCGAGAGGGACCCGGCTGTCCGGTGTACCGGTGGGCGCCGGCGAGATCGTAACCCTCGGAGGTAGCACGAGCGGTGTGGAAGGAGCAGCTCCGCCCGTCGCAGACCCAGCGGTCGCGACGACGGCAGAGGCGGCGACCGCGGTGTCGTCCGTCTCGGATAGGGGCGAAGCGACCCGCACCTTCCTGGTGACGGTCAGCCACTCCCCCAGGCTATCATGGGCCACGGGGAACTGGATCCTCTGAAGAACTGGCCCAGACCACGGGGGCCGGCCCAGGAGAGAGCCGGGGGGAGGCAGGTGGGCTGGAAGCATGTCCAGCGACGTTGCCTGCGGTACAGGTGGATGAGACAGGTAGCGAACACCCCCCCCCCCCCCCCCCCCCCCCCCCCCACCCCCTCTCTTTGACCCTGTCAGGACCTCCACCGAAGGCCACGGCCACCTCCACCTCCACAAGCATTGGGTCAAAAGTAACCAAAGCGACCTCGGGATGCCTGAAAGGAGTCTTTGGTAAAGAAGAAGCGGGTACCATACTTTCCTCCTTTGAACCACCTCTGACTGGCACGACGTCAGCGGCTCTTGGTGCGACCTGTGCGACCCGTTTCGCCTGGTTCAAACCTGGTACGGACCAGGGGCCCACCACTGGCGGCGCCGCTGCACCACCCCCCGGGGGTGTCGCCGGCGACCTGGTAGTGGCCATCGGAAGCCCCGGACGGGTGCACAGCACCACCAGGGGTGACGCCCGGCCAGCTGGCGTTCAAGTGGGCGCCAACAGCAGCAGCCGAACCCGCAGCGCCACCGCCGACCCCGCCATCGCCGGCGCCAGATCCGCCCGACGGCGGACCAGCCCCGGCCAACTGCCCAGCCTGGGAGGTTCTGAGGTCCTGGACCTCTAGAATCTCCAAGCGAACATGGTAGCCCAGCAACCTTGTCGAGGGCGGGGCGTCGGGGAGCGACACCAATCTCTCCCTGGGCACCAAGTCCGGGTGAATGCAGCGGGCTTCGACGATGAAACGAGAGACATCCTCCTTAGAGACAGTTGCCGGCGCCATGCTGACAATGTCGCAAGCAGGACCAAGGGCAGCCTGGGCCGTCGAGAGGAGCCAGAGGTGTGCCGGAATTCCATCCAGAGCCACCCTCACCAAGTAGTTCATCTCCGCCACGACCGCCTGGGCCTCCCTGCGCCAAGGCTTGAAGAACAGCCTGAAGGGAGTGTTAGGAGGGTACGTCGCGTTGAGCACCCGCAGCATGTCGGCCGGCGCATTGAAGACGATGAGGAAATCTTCCGGCCGGTGCAGGTGCACAGAGAACGAGCCCGGCTGTACGCCGAACAGCTCCTGGATGTGGAGTTGAACCTGTGCAGCCGACACATTTTCGAAAATTGCTTGTATACTGGCTGCAAGCTACCAATTTGTGGTATACATTATTTTGTCCACACAGCAAACTTCTTCACATGAGTTTTCAGTACAACTTTTGGCACAACTTCTTCGATCGCGTAATATAACTTGTCTAGAAATCGAAACCTGTTGCAATGTTTTCAAAAGAGTACTCATTCAGTAATCAAGTTTCTAGTTCAGAAAATTCTTTTTTATCAAGTGAAACCATCCATACAAACATTCAGCTAGCCCCCAGTTTGACTTGTTTCAGCCTCACCTCAGCTCCTCAGCACTGGACAGCAGTGCGTTGACTAACGACGACGACTAGTGGCTTTAGCTACAATGATGGCAGTGGCAGTGCGTTGACACTGCAGGAGAGGAGCGTCAAACAAAGAGTGTTGACTGCCGTTCTTGACTTGTCAATAAGTCAAGATCGTAGTGTAACTCCGATCCACTGGAAGATAGATGTGCTGGTAGTATATGTCGACAGCATTCATTTAGAACGGACTGCTAGTGTGTTGGACGAAACAAACGTGCGAGTTCTTTAGTGACGCTTAGCTTGCTAATAATGAGCTAATCAGGTTCAAGTTTGGTGATCACTTTCACTTTCACTTTCGCTAGTAGTATAGCATATACAATCAGTTAGTTAGTTGTCTGGCCAGTTAATAATCATGATCAGAAGCTGGACATGCATACTCAATCCACAACAGTAGAGCCCTGTAAAGAGCGGGCTGGGGATGGAATTGAAGAAAAGGCCCGCGCATATGCATATCCGACCACAAGTAAAGGATATATCAGAGGTGAAAGTGAGACGCGCGCGCGCACACGCACACGTACATATCCCGTCAATGCAAGCTCCACTTGAGTTACTACCTCACAAACTATATATCGCCTTCAAACTTGGGGGATCGGAGAAATAATAAAATCCCAAGAAAAAAAGGAGGCAAGTTAATATAATTAGTTTTTAAATGCGGCATCTATATCTGCAATCCTCCACATCACATCGGCAATAAAAATATATATGATTTCTCAAGTGCCGATCGATTTTATTCCAAATCCAAAGGAGCAAGAGGGGAACTTAACGTACAGCAAGGCCACGTGTTTAACAACATTCCACCATCCTACCATTTGCCGCCTAGAGTATATATCCAGTTAAAAAAATGCTAGTAGATCGAGATGCATGCTTTGGGTAGTAGACTGTAAAAGTGCAAAGTGCAAATTGTTTAAGATATCCTCTAACATTATAGCTAGCGCGCGAAAAGATGTTCTCCGAATAAGACTGCCATCAATTATCACATACCTGGTCCATGATGTGGCTCCTTTGGTTTCCTATCCTCAAGATATCAGATACCAACTGCAGCCTAGCAATGATTAACAAATCTTGTGTGCTGTAGTAATTTGTGCAAATGCGCGTTTTGGTTGGTCTCATATTATTTAAACCTGCAACCCACTATTTGGTTTGAAATAAAGCATGGTCCAGAAGACCACAACTACTAACAGGGTGGTGGAGAGCAAACACAGACAAAGAATTCTTCCAAAATAATTAGCTAAAGCCTAGTAAGCTCATCATCATGGCGTGGAGCTGCACGGCGAGCTAGAAGAAGCGGGGCGGATTGGAGTACCAGTTCATCTACGGATAGGGCCGTGCTTCAAGTTCCAAGGATGATCTGGATGGCTTTAGGCTCATGGCTTCCCGAGGATCCATCTCTCGGTCAAGTATTTTGCTGCACGCGCCATGAAGCAGACCCCAAAACAGGGGCTTTTGGAAACTGTGAAACGACTGCAAAGAAATGGCACACGCTCAGTTCTAAAAACATTTAACAGGATTGCTGTTTAGCAAAGAAGCACAACTTATATTCGTAAAAGAAAGAAACAAAACTGATGCAATTTCAGTAAAATGGAAACCATCAATCACCCCAAGTGCCGAAAGCTGGGAGCAAACCAACGATCCAAGAAGACTGATATATGCATCATACTACAACATTTGTGCAAGTGTACAGCCAGTAAGCCAAAGCAACACGGTTATGAGGGGCTCTGTCTTGATGGGAACCACTTCAGAAACTCTAGAAGAACCAACTAGAAAGCATTTGGAAATAACTCAATGATGTGATAGCCAAGGTGGCGACATTCATGGGGAAAATGTGCAGTGTTTACCTCTCAAGGCTACAACATTTGACGAGAGAACAAACATTTCAACAATGAATATAACAGATGATGGAAACTCCCAAACCTGCAAATATTTACAATGAATTTACAAAGAAAAATTCACAGGTAGGCCTATAAGAACAATCCTTACTACACAAAAATCTTGTATACCATCATTGTGAAAAGAAACAGCTTGAAGTAGCTTGAAATGATGACAGCGAATAGAACCTCTCTATACCTGAGTAATGAAAAATCTTAATTGTCAATAAGTTTCAGGGAAAAGAAAGTAAACAACAAATGAAATAAGAAATCATATAAAATTCAACTAGAGCAGAAATGAACTATGAGCCTATTACTACAGAATCTCCAGTAGTTGCATAAATCCCATTACAACACTCAAGCGCACGTTCACACGGGTTCCACTACCAACAAATGCATTCTTTTAAGAAATAGAAAACTTGTCATGCCAATTGCACCTTGTAATGTCGAAAGATAGTTTGAGAATGAACCGCACTCCCAGGAATAACATGATCATAAATATGATGTTCCCTAACAATGCATCGCCAATAACCTGTACATCAACAGATTGTTAGACACACTGATAAAACAATAAGCAGTGAAAAGCAAATTGAATGCTGTCAACTCTAATCACCTCAAAGCAATTGAAAATTGTAGAGAAAATGCTCTTGGAAGAAGCCCCATCAGCTCTGTTTCCTTTCGAAAAAGATATTCTGACTTGCATAGTTATGGATTGTTTAAGTTGAGCAGATAGTTCATAATAACCAAAATAAAATATAAATTTATTAATACTATGGATACATGCGTCAAGAGCAATATGTATCAGAGTGGACCGGTAAAGTATTCCCTGCAAGGCAGAACACAATCAGGCGTGTAAGAGAATGGAACTTTGGACATAATGACATACCCACAGAATAAGTTCTTGAAGGGAAAAGTACGAAATCATGAGTAATGAAGTCAGAGATCACTGCAATAGGAAAGCAAATTACAAAAGGAGTGCCAAACTATGCAGTTAAAACTTTAAGAATAGAAAACAATGGCTATTGTATGATGTTGCCAAAGTTTCACCAAAAAGAAGAAGCTATTGTCAGAAGGGCCAGAAAATCACATAAGGTTGCTGTGTCAGTGAAACAGGAAAAGCTTCAATTTTCAAGCAGAAGCGTGGGAAATATTGAGTAAAATGCAATAAGGAGACAACAATGTTTATGTTTACTGTAACAATCCTCATTGCTTGGTGTTATCTCTATAGTCCGCACAATAAAATTGCATCAGAAAATTAAGGAAGAAGCAAATACTTGCATTAATGTAGAAAGGGGAGCCCTCCTGGAATAACTACTCTACGAGTGGGCATCTCCACTAACAACTGTTTTAGTACAGAATTGTTGGGTCAAGTGAAAGTGCAAAGTATACGGGCTTGTTTGCTTGCAGCCCTGGCAAAGCTGCCTGACGCAGGCAGCGAGCCCAGGCGTCCGATTTCGATCGCCTGGGGCCACGATCGCTGCCTGGACAGGCGAGCTGCCTGCCAGGCTCAATCCAAAATTCCAAACAAGCCCTACATGTGTAGTGCTTTAGTACTACAAGATCAGCGAAAGAAAGGCAGTGTGTGAATATTCATATGAGCCAAATCCGCTTGAATGTTTCCTATAAGGCGAAGCAACAATCAGAGTCTGTCCGGGCAGCATAGATTTATACCTTGTCAACAGATGATCCCATGCTCAGCTTATTAAACAGAATATGGCGGTATGCCCTTGTCTTATGCAGGATCAGATCGATCAAGATGATCTACAAAAGGAGCAAGCAATGTCAAGACTTCAGTCAAGTACGAGATGTTTTTTTTTAGATTAAGGAAGTAAGAGATGTGCAGCTGACATCTCAAACTACAAAATTGCAAGGCATAGTTCATTGGCCACCGTACCATGAATTCGCACTCGATGTAGGGATCAGCAACAGCCTTGCAGTTATCCTAGGCACGAATAAAGGACAGCATTCAGAGTTTGGTGGCTCACAAGCAGACGGCAAAAAGGATTAAACGTATGGTCCGGAGACTTGAGAGATCAGGGGCGCTGTGTGGCTTACGCATTTCATCAAGCGGATGTTGCCTGGGGAATACTGCACGAAGAGCGTCTTCACGCGCCCGCCGCAGCCGACGCAGCGCGGACCCTCCCCATCCGTCTGCGCATCGCCCATCGCTAGCACTCCGTCCGCAGAAGCTTCTGCAGGAACCAACTGTAATTCGGTATAATCCAATACACAATACGTTATACAGGTATAAAATATGCATACAAACATAAATTAACTAAAACCACGGTACACATAGCACAAATATTTTTAGAAACTTGCATACATTACAATAATAAATAGTTCTAAGATAAGGTCTTACCGTTCTTCGTGCTCTGTCAAGTCCCAACCCTAGCTCCGGCCGTCCGGCGGCTGCTTGGCACTCCGAGGCGAGGCCGCGAGGGGGAGGAGGGCAGCAGCGACCGGCGCGGGCGGAGGAGGTGCAGCAGGATAGCAGGAAGGCGCCGCGGAGGTGCGGAGGCCGGAGGGCGGGCGCGGGGCGGCGGCGCTTCAGCGCCTGGGACAATGGGGACGGTCCCCAGATTGCTGTCTACGAGGACCCACCCCGGATGGCCGACGCGTGGTTACTCCATCGATCCGACGTCCACGGCTTGTCGCGAACTCGCGATGCGCCTCTCGTCAGGTTTAGGGGAGCAACGATAGGTTCAGCCAACATTTTGCCCAGCATCAAAATTTTAGCTTGTAAATGCTTAGTTGTAACCATATTATCTTGTGGCAGGAGAAAAATTTTTACAATTAAAGTATCTCTACACTAAGTTACATTTTTATTGGTGTGGCGAAAGGCTATACTTTCGTAAGGGAGGCCGGGAGGATGAGTGTTTGTATCTAACTATCTATATGGGAGCAAATGTACTGTGTTTTGTAATAAGAAAAGAGTTATACTTCCATTAAAAAACATCCAAAGTCTTATTGTACCTTCCCCATATAATTCAGAACGCTTTGGCGTGTACTGGAAAGGCAAAACAAATTGGAAGAATCAGATTCTCTAGTGTATTATTACATTGAATGTGATTGAGTAGCCAATTCAGTGAGAGTATTTTTGGAGCACTTAATCGTAGAGCGCGGTATGAACTCAAAACCATTTTGTACAACCACACGCATCCAAAGATCACGAGAGTCTCACAACTCACACTCTCACGAGCGCTTGTTTTTTCCTCTCCGGGCATCTTAAATTTTTTAGCACGCCATGACCTGACCTCACCAGCGGCGTCTCCAGCAGTTCAAAGCCAGCGCAAAGCTCCAACCAGCAAGATAGAGTGATGTCGTGTACATACATTTCTATTTTATTTTGCCGCTCAAAACAAAATGAAAAAAATTCTTAAAAAAAATAAATGAGAAAAAGGAAATGGAATAGAGAGAGTGAGACAGAGACGCCCCGCCCGCCCGCCGCTGACCGGCCTCCACGCGCTCCCGCGGCGAGAGACACGACCCTTGCCTCCCCTGCTCTCTTCCTCCTCTATATAAAGGCTCCACTCTCCCCTTCCGCCACCACACACCACCGCTCGCTCACCTCGCCGCACACCACAGCCTCGATCAGCAACCGCGAGCACCCAAGGACGAGCATCCTTGCTCCCCGGTTCCAGCAGCCGCGCTCTGTTGCTCACTCGCTCAGAGCAGGAGACAAGAAATCAGAGGGTGAGAGCTCGGTAGTGGTGGTCCATGGCGTCGCACAACGGCCCCAAGCACGTGGCGCCGATGGAGGTGTCGGTGGAGGCCGGGAACGCCGGCGCCGCCGAGTGGCTGGACGACGACGGCCGCCCCCGCCGCACGGGCACGTTCTGGACGGCCAGCGCGCACATCATCACCGCCGTCATCGGCTCCGGCGTGCTCTCGCTCGCCTGGGCCATCGCGCAGCTCGGATGGGTCGCCGGCCCCGCCGCCATGCTCCTCTTCGCCTTCGTCACCTACTACACCGCCACGCTGCTCGCCGAGTGCTACCGCACCGGCGACCCGGAGACGGGGAAGCGCAACTACACCTACATGGACGCCGTGCGCTCCAACCTCGGCGGCGCCAAGGTGGTGTTTTGCGGTGTCATCCAGTACGCCAACCTCGTCGGCGTCGCCATCGGGTACACCATCGCGTCCTCCATCAGCATGAAGGCCATCAGGAGGGCGGGGTGCTTCCACAAGAACGGGCACGGCGACCCGTGCAAGAGCTCTAGCAACCCCTACATGATCCTCTTCGGCATCGTGCAGATCCTCTTCTCGCAGATACCGGACTTCGATCAGATTTGGTGGCTCTCCATCGTCGCGGCCGTCATGTCCTTCACCTACTCCAGCATCGGCCTCGCCCTCGGAATCGCACAGACCGTCTGTAAGTTCACGATTCAATCGGCCGGACTGCTCAAAAGTTTCGTCTTTCTGATTGAACGATCGATTCTTAATTAGTTACTGACGGGTGCTAATAAATCCGTGGAATTGCAGCAAATGGTAAATTCATGGGCAGCCTCACCGGCATCAGCATCGGCGTCGACGTCACCTCCACGCAGAAAATCTGGCACAGCCTGCAGGCCTTCGGCGACATCGCCTTCGCCTACTCCTTCTCCAACATCCTCATCGAAATCCAAGTAAGCAAAAGCCTCCTGCGCTCAGCTCTGATTTCATTAACTTGCAATCGCCCTGTTCCTAATCAAGGGTGCTCTGTTTCAACTCTTCAGGACACCATTAAGGCGCCGCCGCCGTCTGAGGCGAAGGTGATGCAGAAGGCGACCCGGCTGAGCGTGGCGACGACGACCATCTTCTACATGCTGTGCGGGTGCATGGGGTACGCCGCGTTCGGCGATAACGCGCCGGACAACCTCCTCACCGGGTTCGGCTTCTACGAGCCCTTCTGGCTCCTCGACGTCGCCAACATCGCCATCGTCGTGCACCTCGTCGGCGCCTACCAGGTGTTCTGCCAGCCCATCTTCGCCTTCGTCGAGCGCCGCGCCGCCGCGGCCTGGCCGGACAGCGCCTTCATCTCCCGGGAGCTCCGCGTCGGCCCCTTCGCGCTCAGCCTCTTCCGCCTCACGTGGCGTTCGGCGTTCGTGTGCGTGACCACCGTCGTCGCCATGCTCCTGCCCTTCTTCGGCAACGTTGTCGGGTTCCTCGGCGCCGTCTCCTTCTGGCCGCTCACCGTCTACTTCCCCGTCGAGATGTACATCAAGCAGCGCCGCGTGCCGCGGGGCAGCACCAAGTGGATCTGCCTCCAGACGCTGAGCATCACCTGCCTCATCGTCTCCATCGCCGCCGCCGCCGGTTCCATTGCCGACGTCATCGACGCCCTCAAGGTCTACCGGCCGTTCAGCAGTTAATTGGCGCTGGCCGTACGTGCATGCAGCATTGATTGTGGTTAACACTGTTAACCTTGCGAGATGTTTGCAGCAAGGCCATTATGGAAAGAATTATTAAGGTGTAAGGATTAGGCGCCCTTGTGCACATGCTGGCCGCATTCCTTGTAAGGACAAGGGATGTGAACATAATGGCAGGAGGTGTTTGTTAATGATGCGTCGTCTAGTGTAGAGTGTCTGGAGCAAAAATACAACTTTCCTCTTTTTCTTAAGACTTTTCTTTTTTTCCAATGTCCTATTTTTGTAATTTTTGTGCAACCTGGTGTACTGGATAAAAGTATATGAAGAAAAAAGAAGCTTACATATGAATCATGTCGCTCTATTTTATTTTTTGTTTAAGAGATTCCCTAAAAAATGTTTAAGTGGGAGATATCAAGTGAAAGCCAAAGATTCTCTAAATTGAATGGTAAATATCTTTTTTAAGAGGGTCTACGGTCTGAACGTTTGCATTAATATGAGAAGTTGTACATATTTAAGTTTACAGCAGAGGGGAGTGGTTTAAGGTGTATCAGCGTGAAATTATGTTACATCAAGGTTAGAACTCCACAGATACAAGAAAGGTTTAGAAAGATACAAGAAAGCTTTTGAATGGTAAATATCATTGGCTACTTTCATTTTGAAAAATGGCAAAATCATTTTACATGCACGTAAATGTACATAAAATCCATGATAAGCCCTGTTGGCTACCCCCTCAAATTATTCAGTTATAATAACTTGTAATTTGTAAATGCTCCAACAAAAAATTGGCATCATTGTCGGTCTCTCGTCTCATCTCTTCAATGAGAAACTAACCTTTAGAAAAGGAGTTCCATAAAAAAACATTTAGAAAAGGGGACTTCAATATAAGAGAAATTAGCTCTTTTTCTCTTGGTGGGTTTCCATTTCTCCCTCCTTTTATCAACCGTACGTTTCTCCAGCCACTTGGCCCAGGAACATATACCTCGACGAAAGAGGGCCTTTATTTCGTTGGAAAAAAGGGCATTCAGCAGTACAATTTTAATTCGCAAACAAGTGCAATGCTTCAGCTTACAGACTATCTCTAGAGTTTCTGTAGTTTTTTTTCTCTCTCTCTCTCGCAGGAGTCAGAAGAGACAACAACAACGTTCGTTGAAGAAAAAAACAAGAAGAGACAACAAGTGATCTCAAATGTATAAAATCCATGATCATACACTTCTTCACTGCTCGACGATCCTCAGCTCCTTGCCCCTGATGTCAACTCAGCAGCTAGTCAATAAGAAGGCAAAGGCTGTGGAAGCAGCAATCATTCAGCTGGAAGCCTAGCTTCCATTAATCTGCCGATCGAGTAACATGCTGCAGATGTGAAGAAAGTGGAGAATCTTAGGTATAGACAGAGGGATAGATAGATATGATAGACAGATGATGATAATCCTGGGTCTAAAGAGGAAACGGGTGGTCGGACGAGGCGGACGGGAATAGTCAGGAACGGAAGCTCTCCTGGACCATTTGTGTTGCTTTCGATCGTCTTCGTTCCGATGGATGGATCGATCGGCGGTCCCCTTTCCTTGTTGTTCTTTCTTTTCTGGCAGCGAGAGGGGGATTATGCCTTTTCCGGTCCAAGAGGACCGGATCCGAATATAATCAACGGACGGACGGTTCGGGAGAGATTGGAATCCGCGCTCCGGATCGTCGGATCTTTGCCGTTGCCGTTGCCATTGCGCCCCGTGTGTTATCGCTGTCGACTCGTCTTGTTGTTGATGAGATCTTGGATTTGTATTGCTTGCGATTGGAAGCATACAGTTGGAGTTGGAAGGGATGTTTCATTCCTGATCGAGTCTAGAGAGATCGAGCTCTTTTACGGTGCGCTCACATCAGTTACTAACTTTACTATGGGTCCATGGAGTATGTTGTGACTTTTTTTTTTTTGAAACAAACAATATACTGTGAGTTCTGGGCATCATCCTTGTACCCCACCACATGTATGCAATGCAACCTAGCTATAGCTTTATTACGAGATCTATGGGCGGGATTCCTATTGTACTAGGCTGTAGCCAAGTGGTGGATCGGACCACCGGAGGTGGAGCAAGAAAGAGGGGCACGATGGCAACGGCACGACCGATCATTCTCCGACTTTCGCACGGTGCAGTGGAGTCACACACTAGGGAGTGGCAGTGACGACTAGCTCCTAGCCTCCTACTCCAGTAGCTAGCAAAAGAGAGAGTATCGAACGGCGACGAACCTTTGGAGCAGCGCACCTTTCGGATCGGACACTCCCGGTGGAGCGAGTATTTTTCGCTGCTGGAGCTTGGAGAGTCAACTCCAATCGCAGGGCCATTGTCAACGCAACGCAAGTCCGTCGACGGAGGTCAATGGCGAGCAAGTATGCTGCGCGTGGACTCCTCGCTCAAGGACGGCGGCGGCGGAGCCTCCTCCCAAGAGCCCTTCTCCCCGTGATTTTCTTTCTCTCTCAACTCGAAGACAAGCTTAGTGCTGGCGGCCGGAGAGCTATGGTGCCAACGGCCGGCGTTATGAGCTGGTGCGGACAAGATCCACGCTGTGCCTGACCGGATCTGCCACCCCCCCCCCCCCCCCCCCCCCCCTGCAGTTTCCCCTCTTCTTCAACCTGCTCCTTGGGCTCGCCGGCGGCCGTGGCCTCTCCGGTGGAGCGCGGGTTGGGCGTCTCAGGGGCGGATCCGGTCCTCCAGGATCTATGCGGGGACTAACAGCGATGAGGGCCCTCCGGTTCTAAATGGGGTGAGTATTGGGGAAGTCACACATTTGTTTAATAGAATGTTATGATCCCAATTCCCACAACGTCCATTATACATATTTACAATGCAGATCCCAATTCCCACCACGTCCATTATTCATATTTACAATGTAGAGATTAGGGTGATGCTTTTCTTAGTTTTTGAATCCACAAGTACCTGGATAGAAAGGCACCCGACCTTGTGGGTTTGTAATGTAGAAAATTAATGAGTTTTCTAATGAGAAAGTTTTTAATATTTGGACGCATTTTATATTACAGCCAATCAGCTTAGGGTTTCTTTAGATGTGTTGACAGCCTAGATCAAGCAACATCAAATCTACTTCATGGGTGAAGAGTAAGTACAAAATTGCTATTATGCTCTTTCAAACTATCCATAAGGGGAGTACTTTGCACTAATGCACATATTTATTATGTGTAGGAATTATAAGTTGTGTGTTTGCGTAGATAATTTTCATTTCAAGGGTTGTGATGGGTCGGTTTCTGAAAGGCCACCCTCCAATGAAAGCTGGGACGTAAAGTCTAATGCTGAATATACGTGGAAGCAATTCCGCGCTGACCTCAACAGCAGAGCGGTTGGTATTGAAGATCATTATGATATAAAGTGTGAGCTTATGATTGGCTGCTTGTAATGATGATGAGCTCTTCTTTCCAATAGGCTATAAAAAAAGATCAATTTAAATGTCAAGGTGGTGGGTAGAAATGAGGTAATAATATGTGCTATGCGTACAATTCTAACTTTGCAATCCTAATCCTAATCCTCACCTGGTGCAGAAGCGTAAGATGCAAGAAGAGGATGAGCAGGACGGGGAGGAAGAGGAAGATGAGAACAAGACGAGGTCGAGCAAAAAAAAGAGAATGAAGATGAAGAGAATAAGATGGAGTTGGTACACCGGATGGAGAGAAGTCAAAAGGAAAATGCAAGTATTGAACTTTCATCTCATTGTTTTATCCATTCTCCTCGAATGCAAAAACTGCAAAGATATACAGGAACATATAAATATTGTTCAACACACTCTTCTTATAAAGGTTATTTCAATTATACACACTCTTTTTTTTCTATTTTTTGAAGCTGACGTTTGTCCACAAGTCATTTGTCCTATTGGCCTTGTCAATAAAAAAAACTGGTATGTTGAGTATTATTTTTTAGAAATAACTCTATAAGGTTCAGAATCTTTTAGTCAGCTCCTAACAGTTAATGAGAATAATAAGCAATTAGGGGTTTCATGCCTGCACGAAGTAGGAGAATATATCATCCTTTTTAGTAGTCTACGGTTGTGTAGAAGTATGAAAGAATCAGAAAATGCAGCAAGCGGCACCAAAACGGTGTGTTTTTCTCTGTGGGTGTCTTCTTGGCTATCATTATTTGATTTAAACTATTGTTGTTGCATATATAATCTTTTTTTTAATATATATTATTTGGTTATCAGTTGCTTCGCCAATGCGGCATTACAATGTTTATTTGCCACAAGGGAGTTTGTGTCTTATCTTTATGGAAAAAGCTATGTCCAAGAATGTACATCTGCACCAAAACCTTTCTTTTCTGAAGATCTTCTGGCAAATATATCTAAATTTGGAGGCGAATTTACATATGGTCTTGGTGTTCATCGTGATGTGTTGGAGTTTTTAGTGTAACTAATTTTCACATTTCTTTGCGTTGGAGTTTTTAATGTAACTAAGCTTGCAGATGTTGACAAATGGCCTAATTTGGGAGGGGGGGGGGGGGGGGGGGGGCGGCGCAACATTCTTAAAGAGTGGCTTCTAACAAATGGCCTAACTTATAATTCCTACGCATAACAAATATGTGCATTAGTGCAAAGTACTCCTCTTATGGATAGTTTGAAAGAGCATAAGAGCAATTCTATACTTACTCTTCACCCATGAAGTAGATTTAGTGTTGCTTGATCGAGGCCGTCAACACATCTAAAGAAACCCTAGGCTGATTGGTTGTAATATAAAATGCATCCAAATATTATAAACTTTCAAAAGCATTTGTGGTGGGAATTGAAATATCCACAAGAGAGTGAGTATAATTGAACATGCAAAACACATACCAGGGCCATCTCTTGTGGATATTTGGACGCATTTTACAAATCCACAAGAGAGTGAGTATACATTTTTCAATTAAATCAGATTACCACACATTTTTTACTGAAATAGCTATAAACATGCAAAACACATACCAGGGCCATTAAATACCAGTGTAAATTGCCCTACTGAACACAGAAATCTTCCCCAAACAAGCGGAAGGTGACTATATATCTAAGAGGGAGATTTAAGGTGAAAATACCCTCTGTGACGACGCACCACGAAGGAGGTGGCGGCGGCTCCCGCAACACACCGCATCTCCGGCTGAAGCGGGGGCACTCCGTGACGCCGTCGACCAGGGCAGGTGGATGCGACAGAGGTGACAACATGGCCTCGATGGTCCACCGACGGGAGCACGTAACCGGGACGTAGGATTCCGGGAGCCGCGGCTGAGAGCAGTGGTGGTGCGTAGGGTTTTGCAGCGTGCGCAATTCACCCTTGCTGATTTCGGCTCTGTTTGGGAGGTTCTAGCAGCTTGTGCTTCTCTAATCTCCAAAACCGAGTAAGCCCAAAAGCTAACATTTGACGGACAGCACTCGATTGGTCGCCGTCTTCGGACAGCGGGATGGAAGGTCCGGTTAGGTAGCAGTAGTATACTAGTATTACCAGTTGGTGTACGTAGTTTGCACGGGTGGGTTGTAGAGTCTTGCAAGCTTCCTTCTTCCGTTCCCCGTCGTCGTCGTGTGAACCGATCGATCATGGTGTGGGTAGGCACGCAACGTTACGTGCGCTCTCATCATTATCTAAGTATCAGTCCGGTGGCGAGTCAAAAAGCAGGGTGGCCCGCGGCCGCGTCGTCAGAGCGAGAGATGGAGGAGGCGGCCGTCGTCGACGCCGCGGCGTGGCGCGCCTGCTGTATGGGGCCGCTCGCCACGCGAGGGAATCTTGTCTCAACGATAATCTCCAGTTCCCCTCGCCCCCACTGCAGCAGCAGCCGCGAATGCCCTGCGGATCAGTGGCCTGGCCTAGCTCCATGTACTCTCGGCTAATCAGATCAGATCATATCCTATGGGCGGGCCGGCCAAGGCCACACCACCTTTACTTATTTCACGACGTCGACCAGCCCAGCAGCCACGAATAAAGCACTCGCACCTTCGATTCATTCCGCAACTGCTTATGCGCGATCATTATACTACATGCGCTTTTCGCTTTATATTCACAAAAAAATTACTAACCTACGGAGTACTTTATATATATGTAATCATTTTATTGCCGCTTTATATATGCATGCCAAAGATGGCAAGCAACTCAATATATTGGCCCATACATTTCCCAAACGAGTAGGGAATTGCATTGTGTGCTCCATTTCCACCCATCTCGGCGCACCGTGCCGTACGTGCCGCTACTTATATAATTAACAAAGTTCACAGGCAATAGTAGCACGACCATTGGAAGTTTTTTTTTTGACAAAAAAAAAATCAGTTCCCTTGCCGGTTCTCCACCACCACCAGCTTCTTTTAATCTTTTACGGTGCCTTGCAGCACGTGCGTGTTGAACCTGCTGCCAAGAATTTAATTTCCAGGCCATATATGACAACCGCTACAACTAACGCCACCTTTTTATCTGTTTGGTGAGGTAGCTCTTAATCAATCACGAATGCCTTGCCCACTCAGGAATGCATATGCATGCAGTATCAGTCCGCTTGTCTCTCTGTTCGTTCACACACACACACACACACACACACATATATATATATATATATATATATATATATATATATATATATATATAGATATATATATATATGTATATATATATATGTATATGTAGATATATATATACATATATATGTATATATATATGTATATATATATATGTATACATATATATGTATATATATATATATATGTATATATACATATACATATATATACATATACATATATATATATATGTATATGTATATATATATATGTATATGTATATATATATATATATATATATATATATATATATATATATATATATATATATATATATATATATATATATCCATGCATGCAACAAGTTAATTAGTACTGAAACTTTTGTCCATGGATAGATATTAGGATCGATTCAGATGATCGTTCAAGGTCCAAGAAAACGGCTGGGGATATATGTATGGTCGATTATATTGATTAGGTGACGCGGAGATCGACATATATTCTTGCAAAGGTATCGTTTTGAACTTTGCAGTCAGAACGTTGGGTGTACAGTTCGTTTCATGAGGAACAAAAGTGATGCTGCAGGATCGAGGGAATCGTCAAAAAGGTGCACATTGCCAACTTGGCATGCAGCTATCGTTGAAGACATCGATGATCGATCACATAAGTCAAGCATATGATCGAGTCCTACAATTCAGAACAAGTCTGATCCTAGGCTGATCATAAGGTACGATCAAGCGAAGAACAAATACAATCTTACTATTACTAATTGGAGACTCCTTTCGAAGTCTCCACGTGAAACAACCTAGCATCCTAGGTGGATACCTAAAAAATAGAGAAATCCTCGCAAAAATTAGAAACATCCGGCCATCAATCTTACTAGTTGGAGACTCCTTTCGAAGCCTCCACATGAAGCAGAATCATAATAATTATAATTATCAATCTGACAACTCTAATTATAATAGTCATTGGATCTATTAAGACTTATAGCTAATAATTATAATTATTTATCTCATACTCTCTTTCATCTAGTCAATATTCTAACACAATTTTCTAAAAGATACATATTTATTATTATCTAGTTGCAATAGATTTATTTAGTGTATCACACCTCCATATGTGTTTAATATGTATTTAATTGAACCCTTTGTTTGAACTATGTGAACAACATGAAAATTTGTATTCTTATCTCTTTCTTCATACATGAATACATCACGAGCAATATTTTTATATAGATAATATATTAATAATGATAGAAATAGTAATTTAGAATTTTATATTGGTGCACTTTAATATTTTGTTATAATTATGTAATTCAGATTCATATTATGGGTTACTTTAACTTTTAATAATGATATAATTGGACTTATATGCAAATTTTGGGGGTTATTTGTATTATTCTAATAATAGCATAGGTGGGTTATTTGCACGAAGATTAGGTGGTTAATTCATATTATTTTTTATAATGGTAGAGGTGGGTAATTTAGATACTACATGTTTAAAATTTATTTTAGATTATATTTTATAATGGCAGATGTGGGTAATTTAGAAATATATTTAGGGGGGGTTAATTTATCCTATTTTTATAATGGCTGAGGTGGGTAATTTAATGGAAAAGATAACAAGTCCAATGGCTATTATGATTACATTTGTCGGATTGATGGTCACATATTTCTGATTTTTTGATAATTTCTAGTATTTCTCTAATTTTTAAGGGTCCACATAGAATTCTAGTGGCTTTATGTGGAGGCCTTAAAATGAGTCTTCAATTAGTAATAGTAAGATGCAGAGGCTGTTAGTATTTTTAATATTTTTCTTATCATCTTGATGTAATGATATTGAAAAAATTACAGCTTTCCCAAAATAAACTAGGATGTCATTGTTAATCGAGGTGGGTATGCATAGACTACGACGCACGACCTTAGCACACATGAAATGCCCAAATGATTTGGCATTTGGGATGCATTTGGTAACTGAATGGGAACATGCATGGGAATTAACGTGGGAGTTGTTGTGGGAATTCGCTTGAGAGTTTGATTTTTCGTCACAGTCCTTTGTCTAGTTCATGAACAGAATTAAGAGAGGGAGTTGGAGAGGAAATTCATATCCTTTGTTTGGTATATGGCTTTTAATGTGGAAATCATATGATAATTTATGATGACCGGTTAAGATCATTCATTTTCATCGTAAAGCACAATTCCCTCCTAATTCCCACCACTCCCCATAGGAAGAGACCAATAGATATTGGGCCTCTAAACTCCCTTTCCCATCCAACATGAAGTCCTCCCACGAAACAAACAAGAGAATTTTAATCTCATATCTCTAAACTTTCATTCCCTTGCACCAATTACCCCAACCAAAGCGAAAGGGCATGTAGCCTAATGGTTACAAGAGCCTCAGTAGCACTTTAGGTCCTAGGTTCGACTCCCCGTAGGAGCGAATATTCTAGGATTTAACGGCATTGTGCTTTCAGTGGTAGGCGACGTTCCCGTCGACAGCGAGATGCCTGTGGTGAATTCGTCAATCTCAAAAATTTGCCGGCTTAGTCTTCGAAGATACTCATAGGGGTAGAGTTTGCGTACATTTCATAGGGATGAGTGTGCGTGCGTTATGAGTGTCTGAATTGTACTGTGTAATCTCAAAAAAAAATTTACCCCAACCAAACGAGCCGTAGGGGCCTATTTGGCATCCGCGTCCAGTATTGATCATTTAAGCTCCAGGAAAAATAGCAAGGAGAGAACGCTCAACTTGATAGAAATACAGATATGTGAATACATTAATCTCACTAATGTTGCTCCTCCTCATCACCTCAGTGTCCTCATTGTTGGCCAAGAAAATTATGCAGGAATCATGTTGATAGTAGTGCTCCCTGGGAACTGAAGCATCCCACACCACCACAAGACTTCTCTTGTTTGACATTGTACCACTACGAAAGTGGAAGGATGTTGTTGTGCCAAGCTCGATGTAGCTTTCAGACTCAAGAGAGAAGACATTCGACTTTTCAGAGCATCCCGAAGAGCAGGTGCAGTTTCATCAAATCTATCAATTGCCAGTCACATTATCTGGCGAAAGACAATCCAGTTTCCCTTCCTTGCCAACTTTCAAGAAGTAGCTACATTCCAGCTTGTGGATATAACCTTGAATAAGTTTATCTGAACAACAAACATTCAACGAGTTTCAATGAAATAACAAAAGCAAAAAGAGAAGAAAGGTAATGCAATGAAAACAGTTCGTACCAAATTCATTCTTGATTATCAAATTTGTCCTGTGGGTATGCCAAACTCTGAAAAGTGGGCGCCCCATTAGATTAGGAGACCATTTCTCCAGAGCTTTCTCAATGGTGAAACCATTCCTGAGAACTTGATCTGCTAGGAACATTAGTTCCCACCGTTACCAAACCGCATCAAGATGTATAAACCTTATGCGTATTGTCTTGAGAAGCATATATAAGGCCCTGTTGACATCAGTTGGTTCAACTGGCTCTTCACCTGTGATGAGATGAATTACTTTTTGGTCATCTAACCACAGTTGCACCTTCAATAGCTTCAAGTCTAAACATTTTAGCAACAATGCTAGGGCTGCTAAACATTCTGCGCAGCGAATGTCGCTGCAATGGATTTTCCTGAAAAACTTTTCCCAAACAAATATTCCTAAAACCTCTATTCAATATTCTAACATAATTCTCTAAAAGATACATATTTATTATATCTAGTTGCAATAGGTTTATTTAGTGTATCACACCTCCATATGTGTTTAATATGTATTTAATTGAACCCTTTGTTTGAACTCTGTGAACAACATGAAAATTTGTATTCTTATCTCTTTCCTCATATATGAATACATCACGAGCAATATTTTTATATAGATAATATATTAATAATGATAGAAATAGTAATTTAGAATTTTATATTGGTGCACTTTAATATTTTGTTATAATTATGTAATTCATATTCATATTATGGGTTACTTTAACTTCTAATAATGATATAATTGGACTTATATGCAAATTTTAGGGGTTATTTGTATTATTCTAATAATGGTATAGGTGGGTTATTTGCATGAAGTTGGGTGGTTAATTCATATAATGGCAGAGGTGGGTAATTTAGATACTACATGTTTAGAGGTTATTTTAGATTATATTTGATAATGACAGATGTAGATAATTTAGAAACATATTTAGGGGGGTTAATTTATTCTATTTTTATAATGGTAGAGGTGGGTAATTTAATGAAAAATATAACAGGTCCAATGGCCATTATGATTAGATTTGTTAGATTGATGGTCACTTATTTCTAATTTTTTATAATTTGTAGTATTTCTCTAATTTTTAAGAGTCCATCTAGGATTCTAGTGGCTTTACGTGGAGGCTTAAAAAAAATCTCCAATTAATAATAGTAAGATGCGGAGGCTGCTAGTATTTTAATTGTTTTTTCATCATTTTGATGTAATGATATTGAAAAAATTACAGCTTTCCTAAAATAAACTAGGATGTCATTGCTAATCGAGGTGGGTATGCATAGACTACTACGCACGATCTTAGCACTCATGAAATGGCTAAATGATTTGGCATTAGAGATGCGTTTGGTAACTTAATGGAAACAGGCATGGGAATTAACGTGGGAGTTGTTGAGGAAATTCGTTTGAGAGTTTGATTTTTAGTCACAGTGTTTTGTCTGGTTCATGAACGGAATTAAGAGAGGGAGTTGGAGAGAAAATTCATATCCTTTGTTTGGTATATGGATTTTAACATGGAAAATCATATCATAATTTATGATGACTGGTTAAGATCATTCATTTTCATCGTAAAGCACAATTCCCTTCCAATTACCATCCCTCTCCATAGGAAGAGACTAGTAGATATTGGGCCTCTAAACTCCCTTTCCCATCCAACATGAAGTCCTCCCACGAAACAAACAAGAGAATTTTAGTCTCATATCTCTAAACTTCCATTCCCTTGCACCAATTACCCCAACCAAAGCGAAAGGGCATGTAACCTAATGGTTATAAGAGTCTCAGTAGCACTTTAGGTCCTGAGTTCGACTCCCTGTGGGAGCGAATATTTTAGGATTTAACGGCATTGTGCTTTCAGTGGTAGGCGACGTTCCCGTCGACAGCGAGACGCCTGTGGTGACTTCGTCAATCTCGAAAATTTGTCAGCTTAATCTTCGAAGATACTCATAGGGGTAGAATTTGCGTACGTATATTGATAGGGGTGAGTGTGCGTGTGTTATGAGTGTCTAAGTTATAACGAGCACTCCTCAGGTATATCATGCTTCGGATATCGCATCCTTCGAAGGAAACCTCAAAAACCATCGTTACATGCAACCCATCAGGTGTTAGGCAAAATCAGGTGCCTGAGAAGCGCCACTTCGTGAAGCTAACCGCTGAACGGCCGATACACTTTGAGGGCGTCGATCACGTCCGCTATGGAACCGACGGCGGCGGCGATGGACACAATTAGGCAGCCGGCGCTAAGCATCTGGAGGCTGATCCACTTGGTGCTGCCACGAGGCACCCGGCGCTGCTTGATGTACATCTCGACGGGGAAGTAGACGGTGAGCGGCCAGAAGGAGACGGCGCCGAGGAACCCGACAACGTTGCCGAAGAAGGGCAGGAGCATGGCGACGACGGTGGTCACGCACACGAACGCCGTTCGCCACGTGAGGCGGAAGAGGCTGAGCGCGAACGGCCCCACGCGCACCTCCCGGGAGATGAAGGCGCTGTCCGGCCACGCGGCGTTGGCGCGGCGCTCGACGAAGGCGAAGATGGGCTGGCAGAACACCTGGTAGGCGCCGACGAGGTGCACGACGATGGCGACGTTGGCGACGTCCAGGAGCCAGAAGGGCTCGTAGAAGCCGAACCCGGTGAGGAGGTTGTCCGGCGAAGCGTCGCCAAACGCGGCGTAGCCCATGCACCCGCACAGCATGTAGAAGACGGTCGTCGTCGCCACGCTCAGCCGCGTCGCCTTCTGCATCACCTTCGATTCCGATGGCGGCGGCGCCTTGATCGTGTCCTAGAGAATCAGAGTAGCTTTGGTTAGAAACAGAGGAATCGAGTTGAAGAAAGAGGACAGAGCAGCAGAGGCGACGGTTGCTTACTTGAATCTCGATAAGGATGTTGGAGAAGGAGTAGGCGAAGGCGATGTCGCCGAAGGCCTGCAGGCTGTGCCAAATCTTCTGCGTGGAGGTGACGTCGGCGCCGATGCTGATGCCGGTGAGGCTCCCCTTGAATCCACCGTTGGCTGCAATTGCATTAATTGATCAGGAACTAATTAAGAATGGATCAAAAACTTCAAGAATATCTTGTGCGAAAATCTTATCGAATCAAGAACTTACAGATGGTCTGCGCTATTCCCAGGGAGAGTCCAATTGAGGAATAGGTGAAGGACATGACGGCGGCGACGATGGAGAGCCACCAAATCTGATCAAAATCCGGTATCTGCGAGAAGAGGATCTGCACGACGCCGAAGAGGATCATGTACGGGATGCTGGAGCTGTTGCAGGGGTCGGCGTGGCCATTGGTGTGGAAGCACCCGGCTCTCCTGATGGCCTTCATGCTGATGGAGGACGCGATGGTGTAACCGATGGCGACGCCGACGAGGTTGGCGTACTGGATGACTCCGCAAAACACCACCTTGGCGCCGCCGAGGTTGGAGCGCACGGCGTCCATGTAGGTGTAGTTGCGCTTGCCCGTCTCCGGGTCGCCGGTCCGGTAGCACTCGGCGAGCAGCGTGGCGGTGTAGTAGGTGACGAAGGCGAAGAGGAGCATCGCGGCGGGGCCGGCGACCCAGCCGAGCTGCGCGATGGCCCAGGCGAGCGAGAGCACGCCGGAGCCGATGACGGCGGTGATGATGTGCGCGCTGGCCGTCCAGAACGTGCCCTTGCGGCGGGGGCGGCCGTCGTCGTCAAGCCACTCCGCAGCTCCGGCGTTCCCGGCCTCCACCGACACCTCCATCGGCGCCCCATGGTTCGTGCCGATGTGCGCCGCCATGGATCTCTGCTACCGAGCTCCCTCTCCCTCAGCTTCCTCCTCCTCGGAAGTACTACCGGAGCACGGCAGGCACCGGAGGCAAGCTAAAGCGCTACTGATTCTTGGGTGGGTGCTCACTGGCGAGTAGTGTGAGTGGTGGTGGTGGTGGTGATGGTGGTGTGTGGGAGGGAGGGGAAGGAGGTGTGCTCTATATGTAGCGGAGGAGGAGGCAGCAGAGGGGGGCGCTGCGCGTGGTCGCCGCGGGTGGGGCTCAGTCCGGTCAGCGCGGGTGTCTGCCACGTCCTGAGAGTTGTCTTGATCTATCTTGATCGTTGGAGTTTTGCGTTGACCATGGGCGACGGTTTCCTTTTGGTGCAGTTCTGTAACAAACCCTCCTGCAAGATACGCTATCAAGAAATTGCATGTTCTTTTTTTTTGAGGGAGAGAGAGAAAGAGAAAGAGAACCGGCATAAGTTCTGCCGTTCATGTTTCAATAAAGCAGAGGAGCAATGGTCTCACAGGAAATTGCACGTTCTTGGCCTCAAAATTTGCCTGAATTTCATGTTGATAGAGTTTAGATCGAGAAAAAGGTGCGCAAACAAGGTTTGCAGGACCACAGGCAGCACCCTCGTGTTCTCTAAACGCCGGCAGCGGCAGGAAAGCCAAACTCATCTCCAGCGCGTGGGAAGGGGCCATGAGTTCCACGCCGCAAAACAGCGACGTCCGCCTCCGGCGAGCTAGCTAGCGGTGCGTGCTGGGGCGCCGATGGGCCGCCGGCAGCGCGCGTGCACGGCAGCAGTGGGCCCAACGCGCTGCCCCCACTCTCTCGGTGCCTTCGGTGCGCAGAGCCGCGCGCGGACAGTGACCGGAGCGCGGCCGGCCGGCAGGTGACCGCGACGGCGACGGAACTGCGGCAGGGCCACAACTCGCAAACTTTGCTTATACTTTGTGTTCTAGTCATCGAGATTTTCTCCTCTATATCTAGTTTTTCCGCACTCGTAATACTCGTCATCCTCTGTCCCAGCTACTCATCGATCGATGAGGCCCACACGTTAGCCTCTCACTCTCTTTTTTTACTCCACTTCTCTCCATGTCTCTCTCTTTTTCCTTTTTCTTTCCTCCCATGCTTCTCCTCCGCCAGTGAGCCGCCCGGCCTCCCTCTCCGGCTACGGCGCGACACGAGGCGGGACGCGCAGGAGCAGGGCCCGCGCCCCCAGCGGCCTGCGCCTCCGCGGGTGGACTGGCCGCGGACGGGCGAGCTCCGCGCCGGCAACGGGTGGCCTCGCGTCGCTCCAATCCGGCGCCGAGGCAAGGGTAGCCACCCACGCCGGCGAGCAGCAGAGGGCAGAGCAGAGCGCGGGCCACCCGCGCCAGTCCCGCTCCTCTCCTCCCGCCTGGCGCCCCTCTCCTCGGCGGCGTAGCAGGATCCCAGGCCAGCGAGCCCCAGGTCGGCCGCCGCGCGGGCACAGGGGTGCGGAGGTCGGGGACGCACCCGCCGCCGCACGTGGGAGGGGCTTAGGCGGCGGCCGGATCCGGCGCGAGAGGGGCCCCGCTAGGCCGGCGCGAGGCGAGCAAAGGGGGTCTGCTGGCTGCCGGCGGTAGAGGAGCATGGAGGCGGCGCGGCGGAGGAGGAGCAGGGGCCGGAGCCCCCGACGGCTGCGGGCTGCGGCGGATTGGACCTCGCGGGCACGGGGCGGCCGTGGCGGAGGCCCGCACGGGCGCAGCTGCGGCAGAGGAGCAGACCCGTGCGGAGGAGGCGCGGGCGGCCATGGGTGGGGTAGTTGTGAGTGCGCGGCGGGAGCAGGCCGACGTGGCGCATAGCGTGCCTCCGCTCCCTCCGCCTGAAGTGGCGGACCGGAAGCCATCCTCTTCTGTAGTGGCGTAGTGGGCCGCATCAGTATCCCGGTGCGGGAGAAATTCCGCTAAATGCGTACTGCAGGATGGGACAGCGTTTGGCATGGCGTACCCAGTGCGGACAGCCTCAGCTATCGGCCATCTGACGTCACTCAAAAAAATACTAGATTTGAGAAACTAAATGAAAAAAACATTTCTATTTCTCCAAGCATACAGATTCATTCTCCAAGCATCTCTTTCCATCAGAATTCAATTCACGTATGATTTTCACCAGCCACGCCCTCGATCTGTTTTCGTGTACTAGTACTACTAGTGCGCTTTCCATTTTTCCTCCACCAAGATGTGACTTTATTACCTTCGTAAGAAGGTAGGAAATGCAACCGACGACGATGATCCCTCGAACAAGTTTGCCACCTTTACAAGGGTCAAAAAGTTTTCCGGCCAACTTGGCGATCCGAGCTAGTGTACGTCGTCCCTGCTGTGAACTCTCACGTCCGGCCACCGGCCTTGGCCGATCAACGACTTTTGGTAGCTGCTATCTTGTTTCGTGCTTACATTATCCGTCGACCAGGCTGTGCATCCGTGTGCAATTAGCTCGTGTTGATAACCAGGAGGATGCGTACAACACAACCACGCAGCCGTGAGTGTGTCATCGCCAGTGCAATTCCATACTGTTCGCACTTCCCACCTAATAAAAATATAATGTCGCAGCATTGTTGGGCTAGTATTGTTTCTATACTACTACTTCTCAAGGGTAGAGCCTTTTGAAAGATCCTGCTCCCTCTGTTCCTAAAGCTTTTTGAATTAATTTTGGTATTGTATAACAGGAGGAGTAGGTGCTGAGGAAGGTTTGGCCACTTAGAGCCAACGTATAACGAACTTTTCCTCAAAAAAAAAAAGGAGAGCTAGGAAAGTTTGCCGTTGACAATAGGATGCATGTGTGGACCATCTGTCACAAAAGTTGTTCGTTCATATCCCTATCAATAGTTCGACCAATTATATGTTTATTATTACCTTGACCTTCAACGTGTGTGTTCACATGCTCGATCTCCTGTCTTTGTTGCATAAAGTTTACATTGGCTTTTGCAACCAAGGGCTCAGTCTGGTCGTGCGCGGCGCCTCACAATTCTTCCGGAAAGAGAATAAAGCGTTCTTCTGCCACCCATACAAACAATAATTGTTTAGTACGCATAGTTTAATTAGGGTAATAGGGTTGCTGAAAATAAAGCATTAAAGTGCATGGATAGTATTAGTTAATATATCCACTTCGTTCTGATATATATATATACACACACTATGTAGGAACCAAATCCTCATAATCATCATAGTCCTAGCTGGTAGAGGATGCCATGCATATTCGCTAATAATTTACTTTTACATGTAGTGACAGTCGCATTCCTTGTCCTTTACCATGCATGTCACCGTGTCACTTTGCTATGTAGTATTAGTGTAATTCCTGACACGTTCATATTGTCGCTAGAGGAGTAATTAACTTATGAGCAAAAGTTAAACAATTCACCATTTACACTTTTACGGCATGTTTTCATGATAGTATCATCTTGATGCATAGCTTACGCTTTAGAGTATTTTAAAGGGCATCCACACTCCAAAGTTTATGGATGCCATCAAAATCCAACAGCATACGAGTTTCATCATCTCAACCTCACCTTCGGTTCGATCAAAAAAAAACCCTCACCTTCTTCATCTGGTTATCTTTTTTTTCTTTGTTTTTTTTTGAACAACTCTTTTTTTCTTTGTCAATCCTGTTGTTCAACTACTCTGCTCCATCTACCACTCCAGCTGGCTAGCTCCCCGCCGGTGAGATTCCGTATTTATTATTATTTTTGCTTTTGTGTATAAATGCTCTAGGCACGGCATGGTAACATATATAAAGATGGTGGAAGCGGTTAAACATGTGGGTTTCATTAGGAATAAAGATCCTGAGTGGAGTGGAGATTAGGATTAAAATCAGTGATGTGGAAACGCTATGGTTTATTATTAGGTATGCTATAAAATTTCTTTGTAGGCGTGGTTAAGATTAGATGGGCCGATCGAGATATGCACCCAGACAAGGCCAAGATCTGTTTTTTCCCTGAAACTTTTATCTCTGGTTGTTCTTTTGTTTGCTTGAGGTGGGACCTGAAAGTATTGAGCGAAAACCTGAAACATACTTCCTTTACCCCTAAATATCTATCGTTTTTACTTCCCGAGAAACAACTTTGACAGAATATATATTAAAAAATATTAATATTCATAGTACATAATTAATATCATTGGAAAGATCTTTGAATCTAGTTTTTTAATAGATTATTTGAAGATACAAATGTTATATATATTTTCTATAAATCGAGTCAAATTTATGGCACGTACATCAATAACAATAATTATTTAGGGACGAAGGGAGTGCAGAAAAGCTAGATGAGCACCAAACTTGGCCGTGATTGATGAGTGCCGGCGGACAGTACGTTGATCAGTCGCCGAGCATTGTTGTGATTTGTGAACCAACAGCTTCGCTTCTCTTATGATCGTATTGCTACAGCCTAGCAAGCACTGCGATGCTCTATATTGTTCATCAACAGTGCATGCACTTATATATTGTTCCATATCGCAAAACCACACGTTTTCAAGGCTAATTTCGTGATACAGAGTAAAAGTGTTTTTCTTCATATGGCAAGAAAATATATAGCATTGCAATTTTTCTGAACTTAATTCATATCACAATAGTGTAGTTTTACAATATAGACTAATACAAAAGGTAGAGTTCTGTCTTGGAGTCTCCTTTTATAGCATCCACGTATCAATTCTAAACAACTTGTTGAGAAAAAGTCTGATTGGATTAGAATCCTTCAAAATTACACTGAATTCTTCAATAGTAGTGTGACATTTAGTACCACTATATAAATGCTCTCTCCCTCCCTCACCACCCGATTCACATCACGCACGTCCGGTGATTTGGCATCCAGTTATGTGCAACTCTAGTATTAGGATCTATTTGGCAAGGATTCAAAAATGGTTCCAAAACCAGATTCGCATAAAGTTGGAAACAGCTTCTACTGAGGAGGTGAAGCCACAAATTATAGCTCCACTGGCTTCATGAACGGCTTCCACCTTGGTGGAGGTAAAATTGGAATTGAAGAAGCTGTTTTGCTAAATATTTTTTTTAAATGGCTTCAGCTCCACTATAGAAGTCGGAGTTAGGGCCGAAACTGTTTTTGGAGGAGCTGTAACCATACCAAACAGGAACTTACTCTCCTTCCTTATCATGTAGGACTACTGATGTATACGGTATACCTCTGTTGGTAATCATGTTAGCTATAAGCTTTGAGGCAGTATTACTAAGTTAACCGCTGAACGGCCGGTAGACCTTGAGGGCGTCGATCACGTCGGCGATGGACCCGGCGGCGGCGGCGATCGACACGATGAGGCAGCTGATGCTGAGCGTCTGGAGGCAGATCCACTTGGTGCTGCCCCGCGGCACGCGGCGCTGCTTGATGTACATCTCGACGGGGAAGTAGACGGTGAGCGGCCAGAAGGAGACGGCGCCGAGGAACCCGACAACGTTGCCGAAGAAGGGGAGGAGCATGGCGACGACGGTGGTCACGCACACGAACGCCGACCGCCACATGAGGCGGAACACGCTGAGCGCGAAGGGGCCGACGCGGAGCTCCCGGGAGATGAAGGCGCTGTCCGGCCACGCGGCGTTGGCGCGGCGCTCGACGAAGGCGAAGATGGGCTGGCAGAACACCTGGTAGGCGCCGACGAGGTGCACGACGATGGCGACGTTGGCGACGTCCAGGAGCCAGAAGGGCTCGTAGAAGCCGAACCCGGTGAGGAGGTTGTCCGGCGAAGCGTCGCCAAACGCGGCGTAGCCCATGCACCCGCACAGCATGTAGAAGACGGTCGTCGTCGCCACGCTCAGCCGCGTCGCCTTCTGCATCACCTTCGCCTCAGACGGCGGCGGCGCCTTAATGGTGTCCTGAAGAGTTGAAACAGAGCACCCTTGATTAGGAACAGGGCGATTGCAAGTTAATGAAATCAGAGCTGAGCGCAGGAGGCTTGCTTACTTGGATTTCGATGAGGATGTTGGAGAAGGAGTAGGCGAAGGCTATGTCACCGAATGCCTGCAGGCTGTGCCAGATCTTCTGCGTAGAGGTGACGTCCGCGCCGATGCTGATGCCGGTGAGGCTCCCCTTGAATCCACCGTTGGCTGCAATTGCATTAATTGGTCAGCAACTAATTAAGAATAGATCAATAACTTCAAGAATATCTTGTGCGAAGATCTTATCGAATCAAGAACTTACAAATGGTCTGCGCGATTCCGAGGGCGAGCCCGATGGAGGAGTAGGTGAAGGACATGACCGCGGCGACGATGGAGAGCCACCAAATCTGATCGAAGTCGGGTATCTGCGAGAAGAGGATCTGAACAACGCCGAAGAGGATCATGTACGGGATGCTGGAGCTGTTGCAGGGGTCGCTGTGGCCATTGGTGTGGAAGCACCCGGCTCTCCTGATGGCTTTCATGCTGATGGAGGACGCGATGGTGTAACCGATGGCGACGCCGACGAGGTTGGCGTACTGGATGACGCCGCAAAACACCACCTTGGCGCCGCCGAGGTTGGAGCGCACGGCGTCCATGTAGGTGTAGTTGCGCTTGCCCGTCTCCGCGTCGCCGGTGCGGTAGCACTCGGCGAGCAGCGTGGCGGTGTAGTAGGTGACGAAGGCGAACAGCAGCATCGCGGCGGGGCCGGCGACCCAGCCGAGCTGCGCGATGGCCCAGGCGAGCGAGAGCACGCCGGAGCCGATGACGGCGGTGATGATGTGCGCGCTGGCCGTCCAGAACGTGCCCTTGCGGCAGGGGCGGCCGTCGTCGTCCAGCCACTCCGCAGCGCCGGCGTTCCCGGCCTCCACCGACACCTCCATCGGCGCCACCGCGTGCTTGTTCGGGCCGCTGTGCGCCGCCATCGGTCGGTACCACCGAGTGTGCGAGCGAGCTCTTGGATGGTCTGGGCCGAGTGAGGTGGGGCTGAGGAGGTGAGGATAGGCTGTGTGTGGAAAGGGGGGAGGAAATGGTGGCTATATATAGAGCAGAGAAAGCCTTGTCCATCCATGGCGCGGGAGGGCGTTGGAGGGCTGCTGGTCAGCGCTGGTGCCTGCGTCTTCTTTTCGATCGTTTTATTTTTGTTTCGGCGGCAAAGCAGCGTCGTCACACCGTGTTGCTCGGTGGAGTTTTGTGACGGCTTTATGCGACGATCGGTGGACTCTATGTGACTCTGCTAGTGTGGCAAACCAAAAATAATTTTCTGTCCAAGATGAAGTGCCATAATGTTTGTTTTCGGGAAACTGCAAAATACCCCCCAATTTGGTGCAAGATGAAGTGCCATAAAAAACTAGCTTGCAGAAGGGGTAGCAGTTTGACAATTAGACTGTTTGGTGATTTGATAAAACAACTTTTGGAAAAGTTTATCAGAGAAGATTGTTAGTTACGAGAGAAGAAAACAATAAGAGCTTCTGAAAAATGTTGGCCACTCATGATATTTCCAAACAACTTTTACAGAGAAGATTGTTAGGGGATGTTTGGTGGCCGCCACACATCGCCACGCCACACTCACTCCTGCCACGCTGCTTTTGGCCGCCGTTTGGTTTGTACTTAAGTTGAAGCAGGCACACGCAGAATTTGTGCTTTGATTTTCACCAAGCTGTGGTGGCCGCTTTGCTCGCCACACATCGTCACAACTTCGGTGGTCGCGCCACAGCTTGGGTGGCGGGTGTTGGCTGGGAACCAATCAGACCCTTAGGCCAGTCCCGGTGCAGATTTTATAGGTGTTTCATGCACACTAATTAAGGTGACACATGATGTTGAGCCGAGAGAAGAAAGGAGGCGCGACCAAGAAGAAGGCTCCTGCTGCGCCGCACGCTGCCGCCGCTGCATCCGCCGGTGGATCCACACGTGCCGCCGCCCTACCCAACACCACTACATCCCTGGTATGTCTCTTGTTCTTTGATTTTTGCAGTAGACAGTACGTTGTGATTTGTGAACAAATAGCTACTCCAATTGATGAAAAGCGAAAGAATATATTAAATGGAGATTGCTCTCGGATATAGTCTGAATTATTTAGACTTTAGCATCTTCAAATAGTCATAGTCTGGATTTTGTTCATATCTGAGATAGATCTTGTGTGCAAATTATGCTTTTATGTAGTAAATGTGACATGTCTTTTCTGAAATATGTTCATGTATGTACCTTTCATGATTTTTTAATTTGAATCTGAACAAATTGTTTATGCACATTTTAGGGGTGATTATGTTAATTTTTTACAACAACCACAGTTTTCTGCAATGGGAGAAAATTTCCATTTTGTTGGACATACTCATAACTTTGCACCAATATCTCCATCACCGTCACCACCGGCGCAAGGAGAACCCTCATCTCATCAAGGCACTGGTAAAGCCTCCATTGATATTGATGGCGGCGACGATGCTGTGGAGACAAATCGGACTAAGAGAAGGCATTGGTTACATGAAGAGGAAGTTCGATGGGTAAATATCTTTTGTTCAAAAATTATTATAGATGTGTTCCCTTTCAATAAGTTGACTGTATTTCATTTTTGTAGGCGAGTGCTTGGCTGAACAATTCTAATGACTCAATAAAAGGGAATGACAAGATGGGCGATACATTTTGGAAGGATATCACTGCAGAGTTTAACAGCAATGCACCAGCGGATCGTCAAAGGGACACTAATCAGCTGAAGATTCACTGGTCACGCTTGAAGACAGTTATCAATGACTTCAATGGATGTTGGATTAAGGTGACTAGAGTGAATAAGAGTGGGGCATCCGATGATCAGTTGATGGATGAGGCACTTAAAATGTTTGAAGTCCGGTATAAGAAGCCTTTCACTCTGATTCATTGGTGGAGGACTCTTAAGAACCAACCCAAATGGTGTGCATATGTTGCACAATTGCACAACTTGGTTGAACATATTTGGCAAAGATCGAGAGCGCACGTGTAGAAACATATCTTGAGTCCTGTGATATCATATATGTAATATATTTTATATATCTATGCTCATCGTGAACTTGGTTGACCATATTTCACATCATGTATCTATTTTATATTTTATATAATATACCTTCGGTTTTGTGATATCATATATGCAAAAGTCAATTTTTTAAATTATTATATAATACATGTGGCTACATAATCACGTGGAGCACTAGATCACAACACCATGCTAGCAGTAAATGACATGAGAGCCCCAATTTCATTCTTCTGAGATGATGTGGCACCCTTGGAAACCGTAGTACGAAACCATGCACTGGGATTAGCCTTAGTTACTAAAGTGGTGGATGGAATCAATTTACCACATGCCCCTACGGCATCACGCGCGAGGGGGCAACGAAATTATTCCATGGACTGTCCAAAAATATCGATTTTAGGGACTAAATTCGAACTCGGGTGGACAGCCAGCCAGCCAGGGCGGCGGTTTCTAGGCTAAGAACCAATGTTGGACGCACACAACATTCCGTCACGAAAGCCTGCAGGCTCATCATCTGCGCGTTTGATTTACGTACGTTGCGCACTTGTGCCTGCGCTGCGCAGATAGTGCATCAGCAGAGCGCCCAGCCGGTGAGGCGGTGAGGTCACCGGCGGTGTCACTCGGCCGCGCAGGCAGCTCGTGGGAAAGCGTTCAGTCTTTGCGATCTGCTTGCATCTTCTTCGATCTCTCTGCAGCTAACCTTGGATTTCTGGGAATGGGAAGGGTGGTTGCGTTAAGCGAGTGAGACAATCAGGGGGTGGCAACTTTCTTTTTCATCTTTTGTTCATTATAAACTGAAGCTCCAAAGAAATGGGAAGTCCGGCTATGTTGTACATGTCTACCAAACTCCCTAAGTCCACAATTGTTGTAGACTCGCACGCACGATATATATGCGAGATGGGGAAATCTTACCGGAGGCTCCACTTCGATGCCGGCTCGGTCTACACGCGTCTTTTTCATCACATGACATCCGTAGGAAATAACGAGGGGTTTTGGCGGATCTCGAAAGACTTTCACTTTATTCTGCTTGATTTTTTTCTATTTTTTTCGACTGGTTTCGGTTTATTTCCTCTTTCAGAATACTATTGAACCAGCCGAAATCCAGCCTGCCGAACAGAGTATTTGTAGAAAGTAGTAGAAACTTAAGGTATACTCCACACAATATTAACATGCACCGCCTCCATTTCAAGACTGTTGTGCGGTGGTTGCGGGTAATATCTTCAAGGTTGTACCACCGTACATACATGAATAATGCAGCTAATTGTTGACGGGTCAAATTAAAGCCGACATTATTTCATATTTATATTTCTCTTCATCTCCTCCTCTGCTCGATCTTGATATGAGCTCTATTAGCTCTCCAATTAAACACCCTTTTCCGTATAGTCATACCGGCCCTCTGGTTTTCCCTGCCGTATAGCTAGGCTTTTGGATCATTTTCGTTCCATCACCAAGATGGACTTACGACGACATGGACGGCCAAAAGTTTAATTTGTGCGCTGGTTTAGCGCTCTGGCCGGTCTGATGTTGTACCTCACGAGTGACGATGCACGTGTGGAAAGGCACGAAATGTGTGTTAGGTTCAGGCCTCGATCCGCCCGGGCGGATCATATCCAGTGCAGGAATCATCTGACAGGAATATGATCAAAAGTCGATGAACGAATAAGTAGTAGTAGTACTGGTAAATACTTAAAAGACAGCTAGTATTTATGATAGGAACCAAATCTTGTGATCATTGCCCTAGCTAGTAAATTATATATGTTTCCTTAATTATTCAGCATTCGCGGCTCTGAGCAGAGAGGATGCATGGATACAAATATGCTAAACAATTTGCACTTTAACGCTTTATAAGCAAAGCACGTTTAGTTTATACTAGGGCATATCCATGTCGCATGATGTTTTATTTTGTTTCCGTCGGGGCATTTTAAAGATTAAAGATGCACTCACGTGGCTTTTTAGGCTTGGAACGGAATAATCTATCTGCTGTCAGTGGAGTGGAGGGGGTGTTACTGATGTGGAAATAAAGGCTGCGGTTTTGGGCATCAAAAGCCCACTAGTTATCCTCCTTTTGTAGGCGAGGCGGGCCCGATCCGGACAAGCACCGAACAACTCAAGCTCAACTCGTAGCGCTAGCTTCCCTCTCTCTTGTGACCGGCCGCCGTCACCTCCGATCTCTGTCTCGCTCGTTGCTGCACTTGTAATTAATTTAATGTTTTCCTCGGCATGTCATGATTAATAAGAGATTCCTACTACTAGCTTAGGCCAGCCTTAGTGGAAAAAACCCGACCCGAAACCGGTCCGGCATGATGGGGCAGGTTGTGCCCGGCCCGCCACCCCGACCCGTAGTGCTAACCCGGGCACGGCCAACTAAGAACCAGGCCCGATAGTAGACTATTAACAGCCCATAATCTATCCTTCCCATATATATACTCTATTTCTCCTAAACCCTAATGTCACCAACCCTCACCCTATCCAGCCGCCACCTCCTCTCTCTTCCCCTCCTCTCTCTTCTCTCTCTCCCACGACGTGGCCGCCGCTGGCCTCCCGTCGCGCCGGCCCCCGCCAGCCTCCCCTCGCGCCGAGCTCCGCTCCGTCCGCCGCTGCTCCGCGGCGGCCACGGCACGTCGGGCTCGCCGGCCCGACCCGATTAGCATGCCCTCGTGCCGTGCCTGGCCGAGTGGTCCATTTGGCCAACTATAATCACCATGACCCTCCGCTCGCACAGTTCTTAAGAACCAATTCTTAATAACTGTACGATGACACTCTCCACCGAGACTGGCGCATGCAGAGATGCTGGTACTAGTTAGCACGAGGCTGAAGCGCCAAATTAAACTTAATTAATTGGCCCTCCTCGATCCAGTAGTGATTAGCAGTCAGCGACAGCTAGCAGCAGACTAGTCGTCTCGCTCGTCGCCGATCCTTCCTTCTCAATCGATCAGCAGAGTGGATGGGATGCAGCCGTCTACTGTAGATCAGCGCTTAGCCGCAGCGCGATACATCCTGCTTCCTCTCCTTTCCCCCTACCTACCTCTGCACCACCGCTAGCTTCCCAATCAGCTCCCTGCGTAGTGCGCCCACTCGCTAGCCCGCCCGTAACACGGTTAAGGTCTCGTGCCTCACGTGTGGTATGGCGCTGATGCCACCTCGCCGTCGATCGTGCGGGTCTCCGTCGAGCCTCCGGTCCACGTCTCGCCGCTGCTTGCTCTTTTGTGCCGGCCGGCTCACATGCATCGCCGCTTTTCACGGCACACGGCTACTACTGGCTGACCTGCCTCTGCCTGCACGACAGCGCGTATACAACATACTAGTACGACGGCTCTTTGACCCCAAGTCTCGGTTGACTTTGACATGGCCATCGACAATTTCTTTCTTTTCCCTTTTGTTTTGCCATTTCCGCCGTATTTCAACGGCAACTAACTTTATACCTACACACACGGATCTTCACTTTTCTGGGTCTTTATATATGTATATTTTTTAAAGATTAAGCTTGATTCAAATCGGAGCTAGGAGTTCGACAAGTTATTATTCGTTCCTTCATCCTTCACTGCATTAAGCTCCATGAAGCGAGAGCTCACCAAAGTTCAAATGTTCCACGAGAGAGACGCACACAGTTTTTTTGTGGCATATGAATGTGCCGGACTAGGCAAGCCCACAGGCCCACCAGAAAGCCCGTTGCGTGATACCGGGCAGGCCTCTCCTGGTTCTGGAGTATGGGCCGTAGGACATACTAAGGCCAGAAAGAGCCCATGACAACCTCCCAAGTCCTATACCGAACTATAGAGTGACAGGCCTCCACGCGCCAACCCACGTCAGGACTCACTTCCCAAAGTAATTAAAGTTGAAATTTTCTCCCTCCTTTTTTCTTGACATCTTGGCATCTAAATGCGGCACAAACTTTAGTTCATTTTCGATTTTTTGACCCAAAATTACCTTTGATTTATTTCCAAATTACATGAGTGAGCAATTGTCTGGAGTTTCTATGTAAACGAATTTTTATCGAAATGAGTTTTCAATCGGCTGGTCTGTTTCTCTTTAAAGCTTTACGGGAGAATATATTCTGGCGAAGATTGTCCAGCAGCCTCAATATTTTAAGTCTGCTAAGTCCATGACTTCATCTAGAGCGGCATAAACTAGAAGAAAATTAGGTCAGTCCTTTGACTCGTACTGGACGAGTGTGCGGCACACGCCAAAGGCACGGGTGTAGTCAAAGATTTTCACCTCAACTCGTTAAACAAACTGTAATTTAGTTGCAACGGCACGGCAGACTCTACAGTTCACGGCATATCAAGCTTAGAACTCATTTTTTTTTCTTGTGGAGCACGGGACAGCATAATATTTTGGGATTCACGATACTGTGCCGCCAGCTCTCTCAGCTGATTTTTTTTACGTTACCAACTGCCATTTTCCACAGTTCTTACTACACGATCGAAATGGAGTGCGGCCTATCTTTTCAACAAGAAATTACTAGCTTTGTTTCTGAAAAATAAGTCATTTTCTCTACTCTATTAAATACTCAAAACACGTTGTGAATTGTGATGACAGTTCCAAACATTCGATAAGTCATTTTCCGAAATGGAGTAGCTAAGAGGAAACGACATTACCCCGTTTTCTCTCATATTTACTGTAAAGATACATTAATAAAGCCATGATACGCAAAACACGTTGTAATGACAGTTCCAAACATCCGATGCAGGGGACACAGGAGCGAAAAACACATGCACACACAGGTTCTGTTTCAAGACAAATGCAGTAGATCTCTCTCTCTCTCTCTCTCTCTCTCTCTCTGGCAATGCAGTGGATCTCTTTAGAAAGCATCATTTGGTCATGAAGAGTAAGCTCTAACTAATTTTTATGTTTCCTGTGAAAAAGAAGGTCAACCACTCAAATTGTGCAAGTAGGCGATCTAGGATAACGGTATAATCAACTGTACTGTGACTGTGATCCGTACCTTGTGGAAATTAAGAAAAAAACGAGAGCACGCGCAGTCACTGTACTTGGAGTCTTGAACAGCGCGGCACCGGCACGGCCGTGCATCCATCCAGATCGGGCGGCTGGAGCGCTGGGTCGGTCAGGTCGCGCGCGGCGGCGGCACCGCTGGATGCGACCGCCCGCAAGCCCGCGCAGCCCGCGTCGTCCCGACTCCAAACACCCGCCGCGGCAGCAGCATCAGGAGCCAGCAGCGGCAGCGATTTAAAAATTCCGGCGCCCGCGCAGCCAGCTTCGATGCCACGGCGCAGCGGCCACGGGCTCCCATACTTCTCCCACCTCCCCCGCTTATAACGCACCCGCCACCGGCCGTCCTCCTCCCCTCATCCAGCGAAGCAGCGCGGTGCGGAGCAGAGCAGCGCGCCGGGCTCGAGGAGCGGAGGAAGCAGACACGCGGAGAGCCGGCGAGAGATCGTTCGACCAGTCATGAAGCTCAGGCCGCTCTCTTTCGCGCGGTGCGCGCCGTCGCCGCTGGGGTGCGTGGGCCTGGGTGGCGGGAGGAGGACCGTGATCGTGGCACTGCGCCGGGACGCCGCGGGCAGGGAGCTGCTCACCTGGGCGCTCGTCAAGGCCGCATCCGCGGGCGACCGCGTCGTCGCGCTCCACGTCTCCGCCACCCACGCCGCGGCGGCGGCGGGAGAAATGGCGGCGGAGGAGAAGGTGAGGGCCAGCGACTCGCTCGCCTCCGTGCTCGGCGCGTACAGGGGCTACTGCGAGCGCAACCAGATCGACCTTGAGCTGAAGGTCTGCGAGGGGGCGTCCATCAAGAGGGCCCTGGTGGCCGAGGCCACCTCCTCCGGCGCCGCGCACCTCATCCTCGGCGTCACCAAGAGCTCCAGGCCTTCCGGGTAACAAATCGCCGCGCGCTCCGCCTCACATTGGGTGCCCAAATCGATCCCTTCTTCTCCAATTACTAACTCCGTTCCGTTCCGTTTCATCTGGTGATCGACAGATCGTCCGCCACCGCCGTAGCGAGGTACTGCGCCAAGAGGGTGCCCCCGACCTGCACGGTCACCGCGGTCAGCAATGGCACCGTCGTCTACCGCAGGGACGCCGTGCAGCAGCAGCAGCTGCTGCTCAGCCCCTACAGCGCAAGTACGCCGCTCGTCACAGGGAATTTAGCCGCCTTTTTCAGATCATGGAGAAGGCTAAACTTTGCTTCAACGATGCAGTGGTGGAGACGCCGCGGCGGCTGTACCGGAAGATACTCGACGCGAGGACGACGACGGGAGACAAGTCCCAGGACGACATGGTGATCGGCGACGGCCGGTCGCTGCGCCGGAACATGTCCGTGGCGATGAGCGCCCTGGTCTCGCCGAGGGTGACGCTAGCGCCGGGTCCGGTGAGGTGTCACGCGCTGGAGTCGCCGAAATTGGCCGCCGGCTGGCCTCTCCTAAAGAAGGACAGCATGCCAACCTTGCCGGAATCGTCAGAGATCTCTGTGGTTCAGTGGGCGATGCAGCTCCCCACTAGGTGTTCAGAGGTTTATTCAGACAAGATTTCCGATGAAGGGGAAGAGGAGAAGCAACTCCCAGAGGAACTGGTTTCACTCAGAGAGAAGTACTCAACCAAGTTCACAATGTTCAGTTACCGAGAGCTAGCCAAGATCACCAATGGCTTCTCTCCAGGTAGGTCTCCATTTCAATGCTGAATTTTTCTCATATCTCGCAACTGATCATTTTTCAGATGAATTGAGCTGAATGGTACGTCAATGATGACGATGTCTGATTGTGCTCTGCAGAACGACTAGTCGGGAAAGGTGGTGCGGGCCGGGTTTACAGGGGCTGTACTGACGATGGCAAGGAGCTTGCAGTGAAGGTCCTGAAATCTTCGGACGACGTGACCAAGGATTTCATCTCGGAGATCGAGATCCTCAGCTGCGTTGAGCACAAGAACGCCATGTCCCTCATCGGGTTCTGCATCGACGGCGGCAAGCTCATGCTCGTGTACGATTACATGCCGCGAGGAAGCCTGGAGGAGATGCTGCACGGCGAGAAGAAAGGCAAGGGCGTGTTGGGTTGGCCGGAGAGGTTCAAGGTGGCCGTCGGCGCCGCGCGCGCCCTGGAGTCCCTCCACGGCGGCGGAGACCACCGCCCGGTGATCCACAGGGACATCAAGTCCTCGAACATCCTCGTCGCTGACGACTTCGAACCGAAGGTGACGACGACGTCATTTCCCACATTCCAGTAGCGGCACAAATTCTTCAGTATTCAGTGCGGTCCTCTGGCGGCGGAAGAGTTGTGAATGTGACATCGACTGAGCAGCTCCCTCTTCTCTGTGCAGCTGTGTGACTTCGGCCTCGCGATGTGGGCAGACGAAGCGGCGGCGCAGGTCACCGGCGATGACGTCGCCGGAACATTCGGGTGTGTTCCCGGTCTTGTTTGATCATGTCACCGAGAGGGTGTTTTTGACGCTATCGCCTGACAAATTTGGTGACCTCTATCCTGTTTCGTGGCAGATACCTGGCTCCGGAGTACTTCATGCACGGCAAGGTGAGCGACAAGCTCGACGTGTACGCGCTCGGCGTGGTCCTCCTCGAGCTCATCTCCGGGAGGAAGCCGGTGAGCTCCGGCGGGCCCAAGGGCAAGGAGAGCCTCGTGATGTGGGCGAGCTCCATCATACAAGGAGGCAAGCTCATGGATCTCGTCGACCCGAGCCTACCGCTGGCCGACGACGGCAACGACGGCGAGGTCGAACGGATGGCCCTCGCCGCCGCCCTCTGCATCCGGCGAGCGCATCAACACCGGCCGAGCATGAGCAACGTAACTACTTTCTCACCACTCTCTGAACGAACCGAACATATGCATTATTGTCCATTTCTGAGCTAACGCGCCGCTTGCTGCCCTGAACGTCAGGTGGTGAAGCTGCTCGCCGGCGACGGCGACGCCGTCGGGTGGGCGAAGTCGCAGGTCGGCGTGCCAGGCGACAACGACCACGGTGGCTGCGGCGTGGCGACTTCGCCGGACATCCAGTCGTACATGAACCTCGCGCTGCGTGACGTCATCGACGACGACGCCTCGTCCGTCGGCAGCGCCGACTTCATCGGCGCCAACATGTCCTTGGAGGAGTACCTGAAGGGGAGATGGAGCCGGTCCTCAAGCTTCGACGGCTGAAGGCTCCACCAGGGTGGCGATCGCCATTTTTGTGTGCATAGATCATTCTTTTCATTCATTTTTTTTTGCAACAGATTCGTCACTGTATATTAAGGAGTACGTTTTTCTCTTTATTTGTTAGATGGGAGGGTGCACATGAAAAAAAAAATCAAAAGCAATGCAATCCTCCAGTTTTGACCTAGCAACTAGCATCCTCCATCAAGATTCATGAAAGATTTAGAATTTTCATCAGAGTATGAAAGTAGGGAAAAGAATCGATAATGGTGATTCCAAGTTTTCTTTCTTCGTGCGAGAGGGTGAAGTTCTTTAACTGAAACACTAACCTTGTTCATAGGGATTGAAAATAGCGTACACAAATTTACGATTACTGTTGCACCATCTCTACCGTTACAACTTACAGAAGACATAGAAACGAAAAGAAATAAGGATGTCCCGTCCGTGCACGATGCGATTGAAAAGTACAATTGATGTCAACCGGTGCAGGCGTGAAGCACAACAATGGGGAATCTGAACAGGCCAGTCCCAGAAAACTCATCACAAGTCAACGGAAATGGGAGGCAAAATGTCGTCTGATTAGGCCTTGGAGGATCAAGTTGCGGCACAAGCACATGCAGCAGAATGATGCGGGTACAATCATACAGCAAGCACGACCTTCAAGCACATGGATGGCAGTTGCATATCTTTCGAAGCAGAGGCCATCTTCATAGTTTGATTTGGCCTACAGTATTTATGAAGCACAGCACGCTGACAGGAGGCCATCTTCATAGTTTGATTTCAGGCGAGAGGCAACCTGGGCGAGCTGGAAGGAGACATACACAGAGGAGCATGCAAGTTTGTAGTGCGTTTTCTATGAAAAAGCCAGTAGTAAGATAAGAGACGTACAATCATGCACCACTAAATAAAGTCTAACTAAAAATTGGACAACAAAATAGGTCCAATCCACACAAATGTACGAGTAGTTTTTGGTCAACAGTTATATCGCTTCAAATACCCGACAGCATCACAAGTAGTTCATAGCATAGATGCAACATGCACCGACACATCAAACATCCTTCGTTCATGAGCAAACCAAATTAACATTATCATCTCACAACCAGCCTCTCCTGGTAAAGAAGAAACAACATACCGCACACTCTATGATACTAAGAAACAGTAGGTGATTGTGGAGCGTGGCGTGTTCTCTTAGCTTGTATCAGTCTTCTCCAATGCTGAAAAAAATATTGAGCCATTTACACATGGTGTATGGTAAATGAAAGTTTTGACTTGAATAGGAGCTCACAAATCAACTTACTGTTGTAGTTGAGCAACTTTTCAATGAGATCAACATGAGTCATGAGCATTCGCCTGCAGCAGTAGCGGACCAATTCTAAAGCATCCAGAGCATCTCTGGCAATAGAAATCACCAAAGAAAAGCATGCAAGTGAGTAATAACTTTCCACATAATAACATATGTTGATACAGGCTAGACAATTTTTAACACTACTGTCAAGAAAGTACAAATTGATCAGTTTGTTCATAAACAAGGACAACAAGCCCTTCTATGCTCATAATTTTCAGGAAACTGAGTAGATTAAAAATCTTAACCCATTGCGATGCAAAGCTCAAAGTTTAGATACTAACTAGTACACTTTAGTTTTTTGTTTACATTGCCAAATGGTAAGGATTTAGGCATCTGGTCAGTATTGAAAATATGTAAGTTGTAGTGTCAGTGTCATAATTAGTATTGGTACTGACAAATTTCAATCACTGACCCATATCACACATGACAGAATGTAGAAGTGATCTTATGTGTCTGATTTCCTCCAAACTCCAATTAAGACCTGCTGTATCAGAACTAAATAAACACATTTCGAAGGAGAAGCATGGAAAATATATCATTTTCGCTTGACTTGTGTAGTTGTATTAACTAGCCCAGGAGCATCACATATCTTCAGGGCACCAAATGTGTGTGGAAATTACTACTCTTTTAATCAGAACCCCCTACTGACCAAGCAGCTCAGCAGTCCAAACATTGCAAATTTGTTGCCCATAAACAAACACAGTACAATCCAACGCAAACACTTGAGATACAAACAAAACTGCCATGTAGGATTCCGTAGGATAGGCAAGTTTACCCCTCCGTGTAGTCGGCCTGGAGGAGGTCCAGGTATTGGTCCCACTTGTTCCCAATCACCTGTAATGGACAAAAGAAACATATTTTAGTTCACCCCACCGAGTCACCGTCGCAATAATCCCCTTGAGAGAACCCAAGATTGACAGCACAGAAATAAACCTCTTTTTTCTTTACCAAAAACCAAGAGCCTAGTGAACGTGCTCACAATGAAAACCTAAAGCCTAACCCCCAACCAATGATCGAAATAGCGCAAACAATCGGCACCCACAAGCCAGAACAAATGAACAATTGCGTAATCCTACGAGAAAGGGAATTGGTTCCATAACCAACATTGGACAAAATGGAAATATTCTAAGATATTATCCCACGCATTTTTTGGACTAATTACTGATCCGAAAAATACCAAGATTGCTAATTACTTCTGTAATGCCAATTGGAATGATATTTCCATAACCAGAGCCTAGAAGAGGCGGCGGGTACCCCGAGCAAAAGGTGATATCGAATCGTGGCGTGCATGAGCGCAGCAGGCCCGGAGGTGTAGCAAGCTGTCGCTGAGGCGAAGCTACTCAAACCCTAGGTGAAAGAGAGACGCAACACAGACCGGCCGCGCGGCGGCCGCGTGGACAGGAGGAGAGTGGGGAGGGGCGTGTTACCTTGCCGCAGGTGAAGCAGCGCACCGGGATGATCATCTTCGCAGCCGCCGCCGCCGCCGCCGCTGGAACCCGGAGAAAGAGGGGAAGGGTTTCGGCGTGAAGAAGGCCGGCTGAACGAAACTACGCGGCGAGCTGCGAAGCGAGCGAGGCAGCCAGGCACGCAGCGACTAGTAGTTGTAGCACATGAGATGGGCCTTTGGGCTGGATAATTGGGCCTGGGCTATTTTCACCACCCTTCTTCCATCTAAAAGCCTCATAGCCCATACTCCTTCATGGACCGGAACCCATGGGCCCTTCAGCAGTCGGCCTACCACTACTTTTCTCTGCCAAGTGTCCGTCCACACTTCTCTTTCTTCTTCTTCTCAAAGAAAAAGAAATAAAAATCTCTGCCGACACCGTCGCCGCGCTCGGACCGAACGCCGCCGTCGGTGGTGAGTGGTGACTGGGCGTGCGTCCATTAGTTCAGAGATTCCGGCCTACCACATGGATCCCCCTCCTCCTCTGCAGCAGCCGCCGCACCCTCGGAATCCTCACGGTGATGGTCCCGGCGGCGGGGAGATGCCGTACCAGGACGCGGAACACCGGCTCCGCGCGCTCGCCGGCCGCGCCGAGGGCTTCGGCCGCCACGCCATCGGCGGCCTCCACGGGTCCATCTACCACGTCACGTCCCTCGAAGGTATGGCGGCGAGATCTCCCACCCATTACCCAATTCCTGTTCCACTCGAACGATTGGTTTCTTAATCGACGCGGGGTGCCGGGAGTTGAGCGCAGACGACGGCCGCGGGAGCCTGAGGGAGGCCTGCCGGGCGGAGGAGCCCCTGTGGATCGTCTTCGAGGTGTCCGGCACCATCCACCTCCAGTCCTACCTCCGCGTCTCCTCCCACAAGACCATCGACGGCCGCGGCCAGCGCGTGGTGCTCACCGGCAAGGGGCTCCAGCTCAAGAGCTGCCACCACGTCATCGTCTGCAACCTGATATTCGAGGGAGGCCGGGGGCACGACGTGGACGGCATCCAGATCAAGCCGGGATCCACCAACGTCTGGATCGACCGCTGCACCCTCGCCGACTACGACGACGGGCTCATCGACATCACGCGGCAGAGCACAGACATCACGGTCTCAAGGTCCTCTCTTTAATTCCATTCCTGCTACTCGTTGTTCTACCACGAATCCGCAATGCGATCAACGATCGATCCATGGATGATCTCGGAGCTCATGAACCAAACACCCAAACAATTACTGCAGGTGCCACTTTGCCCGGCACGACAAGACGATGCTCATCGGCGCTGACCCCACGCACATTGGCGACCGCTGCATCAGGGTCACCATCCACCACTGCTTCTTTGACGGCACGCGGCAGAGGCACCCACGCCTCCGCTTCGGCAAGGTGCACCTCTACAACAACTACACACGCAGCTGGGGCATCTACGCCATCTGCGCGAGCGTGGAGGCTCAGGTGGTGTCCCAGTGCAACATCTACGAGGCAGGCGGAGGGCCCCCAAAGAAGACCACGGTGTTCAAGTACATGCCGGAGAAGGCCGGCGACCGAGAGGATGTGGTGGCCGGTTTGATCAGGTCGGAAGGGGACGCTTTCCTCAATGGGGCGCTGCCCTGCTTGGTGGATGGCCCTGGAGAACACGAAGCTGTCTTCAGACCAGAGGATTACTACCAGCATTGGACCATGGAGCCAGCGTCGCCGGCGCTCAAGGACATCATACAACTCTGTGCCGGATGGCAGCCGGTGCCAAGGCCTCCTGACGATTGCTAGACTTCATTGTTCTGTTTTTTTTTCCGTCACGGATTGCTTCTGGCAAGAAAGTATTCAGTTATCAGTATTGTTCTGCATTTGTATGTATGCCATCTCTAGGAAATTTGACTTTTTGTCACTTGAATCTTCCTCCTCTCAGCTCTCACCGCTCCTCTTCCTTCACCTCTGGCCCTTACTGAGATGTACTAAACCAGAAATATTGATACTTTTCTATGTGTATGTTCAATTATGGTACAATTATCAACATACAGAAATTTCTCTCATCTGTAGCGTCTAAGAGCTTTCAGTTGTGGATGACAGTCTTTTAAACTTATGCCTTACCAGAAAGCCACAAGACACGACAGCTTGCTCGTAGACATTCACAGAGAATTGTTGATGAGAATTAAGAGCTCCATTCATAATTTGTATCTGAAATGCAGGAATTTGATTTTGACCTAAGACCCAAACAGCTTGATGATCTAACGGCATATAAGGTGGTTAAGGCAGAAGGATTCGTCAAAAGATAAGAAAAAGGTGTGTCATTTTTGTTTCTATTTTTGAACTTCATCCAAACACATGAGCCTTGAAAGTTCACTTTGTCCGAAAGATTTCATTTTACATACGTATGTAGGATGTTTCATTGTTTCTGCACCTTTTTGCGTAAAAACAATCTGTTTATTTGTAGTCCTATCACTGTATCCTGTAAGTTTACATCCTTTTTTCGAGCAATTGAAATCTTAACATTCTTAATGTTCGTCAGGCTAGTTCACCAAAAACACACACAAAAAAAAATTGTTCTCCTGTTTATCTCTTCTATGGATGATTATCCTTTGCTAAGCTTTGGAAAATGAACTTCAATTCAGATGTTTGTAATCTACCCCTTTGAAATAGACGTTCGGTTCTCTGCCCAGGATGGATTTTCTAGGCATTACCGGGGTGAATCCTGTCGTTGCGGTTGCGGTTGGAGAGCATCTTGACCGGCATGAATCCTGTCGTGACCTTCAGGTCTGCACTGCCAGACGAAACACGGAGACTGGACCGGGCATTACCAGGGCATCGCCTCGCCGAGCTATAGGTCCTCACCGTCTCAGTCCGAGGAGTTAGCGAAGCGCGGGCACCGCCGCCGCGGCCGAATCGCCGGAGGAGCTAGGAGCGTCGGACGAGCGCAAGGGAACCGGAGGCAGCGGCCAGACGAGCGAGATCCGGAGACTCAGAGGCTAGAGCAGGATGCATCGCGCCCGTGCAAGCGGAGATCACCTGCGGCAGGGCTTGTCGGCTGCTCCGATGCCGGCGTCGCATATTTGCAAAACGCCCCCAAATAGGGATCCTTTTGTAAATATTTAGATCGTATATTTTCAGATAACCCCTTGTTTGGATCGCGATCAATAATCTTGATCCAATCCAGGGATCCATTTGTAATATTCGGGATAAATATTTTCATATAACCCCTGGTTTGGATCGTGATTATTAATCACGATCCAAATTAGGGGGTATTTTGTATATATATAATTATATATTTGCAGAAAAGCCCCTTATTTGGATCGCGATCAATAATCGCGATCCAAATTAGGGGTCTATCTGTAAAATCCTCGAACTCATATTTGCATAAAGCTCCCTGGGTTTGGACGCCTCCGGCTCCGGCACTTTCGGCGACCACGCGGCGACCGCGGCTCCACGTCACGCGCGCCGCCGACCGCCGGAGAGGACCCGCCCCTCACCTAGCGCCGGAGCGCACGATGGCGGCGGCCCCGACTGCGCACGCCTACCGTGCTTCGGCTTCGGTAATCAACTAATCACCCGCCCTCTCCATTCTGCCTCTGCGGAGCTCCATTTTCCCTCCCTTACCCATTCCTCCTCTTATCAAAACTCTTCTTTGGCTTACTTTACTCTAAGCCGTGCGAATGATAGTGTGCGGATTGACTGCACATGGTGGATCAGTGCAGCGTAGAGGTTAACAATTTATGTCTCAGCTGAGGCCTGAGCCCTGCGAGGATATTTTTTTTTCAAAAAATCAGGAGCCTTGAGAGGATTTGGGGATAGGAATGGGGCAGGATTGTCGTGCTGTTTAATTGGAAGAAATTCGTTTATTTAAACTGAACCGCAATTTCAGAGCTTGATAGCAACTCAGAACAAGATTTATAACCTGATATTGCTATGGGTTAGTGTGCGCTCGTACTTGTCCCAAATGGCTCCCTAATGGAGTCTTGGACATCCCCAAATGGCTTTTTTCTGACACGCATCTTTGAACCCATTTCGTCAATGGGTGCCAGTTGGCACAGCAAACTCCAACAGAAGATACAATTTGGATGAGACTCGACTGTTAGGTCGGTTAATTGGATCATTAGGTGCGGATAGGCTCGGTGTGGTGCTCTGTGTGTAGATCTAGGAAGAACACAGTCGTGTGCGTGCGTATGCGTGTGTACGAGATCGAGCCGATAGGCAGTAGGTTAGTACCTTGCTCTGAAGAAGACGATGCCATCATCGTAGTTGATGGTGTCTGCTCTAGGGCAGCGACGCGTAGTGCAGAGCTCGGAGCAGATCCGCTCTAGGGCGGCGGTGGCCGGAGCAGTGTAGATCGGCCGGTGGTGCTTCCCGCCGCCGCAGCGCCACCCCTCGAGATCGGGTTAGGGTTTTTGGTGTTGGTGGGGAGTCGGGGCACGGCGAACCTTGGCGTGCGTGCCCCCCGGCCCCCACCTCTATATTTATGTGGCGCTGGCGACGGAGGCCCACCAACGAGAGTTGGGTTGGGCGCCCCCGATCAGGGCGCGGACCAAGGCTAAGGCCTTTGGGCCTTAGGTTAGAGATCAGTCCAATAATCTCCCCCTTGATCTCACATTATCTTTCTCTTTCACTTTTCTATTTTCCTTATCTCATCACAGATTTATGTATAGGGCATATCTCTTCGTCACGGGCAACTGCCGATAGAATCAATAGCCACAATACACGCCTCTCTTCAGAAATAGATTCTGTATTCTATTTGGGCCTCCATTATCCAGAGATCATAGGCTGTACCTCATTCCCATGCCGGCTACGTGTTCCATGAACACGCTGGGTGGTAGGCCTTTCGTTAGCGGATCCGCAAGCATATCTTTTGTTCTTATATGCTCGAGACTTATGGTGTGATCCTGGATTCTATCTTTTATCGAATAAAATCTTATCTGTATCGACTTTGTAGCCGTGCTCTTCTTGTTATTGTGAGCATAAAACACTGCTGGCTGGTTATCGCAGTACATCTTTAGTGGTCTTTCTATACTGTCCACCACTCTTAAGCCAGGTATAAACTTCTTTAACCATTCTACTTGCCCGGAGGCCTCGTAGCATGCTATAAACTCAGCATACATCGTCGATGTTGCTGTAACCGTTTGTTTAGAGCTTTTCCATGAAATAGCTCCCCCTGCGAGAGTGAAGATGTAACCCGTCGTGGATTTTCTATCATCTTCATCTCCCGCAAAGTCTGAATCTGCGTATCCTTTAATCTCTAATGAATCGGTTCTTCTGTATATTAGCATGAGGCCTTTTGTGCCTTTCACATATCGCAAGGCTTTCTTTACAAGTTTCCAGTGTTCTAGACCTGGATCTTTCTAAAATCTGCCAAGCACATTAGTGACAAAAGCTAAGTCAGGGCGTGTGCACACTTGAGCATACTGTAAACTTCCGACTGCCGAGGCATACGGAACAGTTTTCATCTGTTCTTTTTCATACTTATTTCTGGGACTCTGAAAGTCTCCATATCTGTCACCCTTGACTATCGGAGCAGGAGTAGGTTTACTCGCATGCATACTGTATTTCTCTAGAATCTTTTGCAGGTATATCTCTTATGACAGACCTAGCACCCCATTCCTTCTATCTCGGTGAATCTCAATCCCTAGCACAAAAGAGGCTTCACCAAGATCTTTCATGTCAAAATTCGATGACAAGAATTCTTTTGTTTCTAACAGTAGACTGACATCACTACTCGCTAGTAGAATGTCATCTACATACAGTACCAGGAAAATGTATTTCCCTTTCTTGAATTTTGCATAAATGCAATTATCTTCAACATTCTCTGTAAACCCAAACTTCTTTATAGTCTCGTTAAACTTCAAGTACCACTGTCTTGAAGCTTGCTTTAATCCATAAATGGATTTCTTTAAATAACATCCCATATTTTCTTTTCCTTTTACGACAAAACCTTTAGGTTGTGCCATGTAAACTTTTTCTTCGAGATCCCCATTTAGGAATGCCGTCTTTACATCCATTTGGTGCAATTCCATATCGAAATGTGCAACCAAGGCCATAATTATTCTGAAAGAATCTTTACATGAGACCGGGGAAAAGGTCTCATTATAATCTATTCCTTCCTTCTGTGTGAATCCTTTTGCCACAAGACGAGCCTTGTATCTCTCTATATTCCCTTTTGAGTCGCATTTAGTCTTGTAGACCCATTTACAGCCTACTGTTTTGGCTCCTTCAGGAATTTCTTCCAAGTCCCAAACTCGGTTGGTCCTCATCGATTTCATTTCATCTTCCATGGCTTCAAACCATTTAGATGAATGTCTGCTTCTCATGGCTTCTTCGAATGAGATGGGATCATCTTCCATTCGAAACTCTTCTGTGTTATACACTTCATAATCAGCTGGAATGGCTGATCTTCTTTCTCTTTAAGATCTCCTAGGAGCCTCTTCTGTTCGAATATTATCTGCTGGAACCTGTGATGGCTCCCCTTGATCTGTGGAAACGTTATTATCTATAGGATCCTGAAGGACAGGTTCCACATTTTCATTCTGCGTCACCACAGAAGGGTTCAATTCGGGAACTGGCATCGCAGTATCAGTCAGTGAGAAAAACGGTTCCTAAATCATTGGAGTGGGTGCGTATACCCGCTTCTCCTCAAGAACAATCTTTCGAACTGTTGCGTTTCCCCGAATCATCTCTTCTTCTAGGAAGGCAGCATGTCTCGTTTCTACAAACTTTGTAAATCTGTCTGGACAGTAGAAACGATATCCTTTTGATCTATCTGGATAACCAATAAAATGACAACTCACTGTCTTGGAATCCAATTTCCCAATGTTCGGGTTGAATATCTTTGCCTCAGCAGGACTCCCCCACACCCGTAGGTGATTCAGTGAGGGTATCTTTCCTGTCCACAGTTCATACGGTATTTTTGGCACCGCTTTACTGGGCACTCTGTTGAGAATATAGACAGCGGTTTTCAACGCCTCCATCCATAAACTCACTGGCAGTGTGGAATAGCCGATCATGCTTCGTACCATGTCCATCAAGGTACGATTCCGTCTTTCAGCCACTCCATTCTGCTGAGGATCGCCCGGCATTGAGTACTGGGCTACTATTCCTTGTTCTGTTAGGAACCTCGCAAAAGGTCCTGGAACCTGTCCGTATGGGGTATGCCGACCGTAGTATTCCCCTCCACGGTCGGAACGGACAACTTTTATCTTTAAATTGTGCTGATTTTCAACTTCGGCCTTGAATTCTTTAAATTTATCTAATGCCTCTGATTTCTCTTTTATTGGATAGATATATCCATAACGGGAATAATCGTCTGTGAACGTTATGAAAGAGTCATAACCGTCTATACTTTTAACTGAGAACGGTCCGCAGATATCTGTGTGAATTAATTCTAAAATACCTACGCTGTGCTCAGCATTTTTCTTTGTAATCTTTACATATTTTCCTTTAATGCAGTCAATGCATTTATCTGAATCTGGGAACTCAAGAGGAGGTAGAATTTCATTCTTAACCAGCCTTTCTATTCTCCCCCTCGAAATATGGCCTAAACGACAGTGCCATAATTTCGACGACGTGTCTTGAGTTCTCTTTCGTTTTCTGTTATTATCTGTAGTTTGAGACACAATCGCATTCACATCACATACGGAATTCACACTTTCACGTAGCGATAATAAATAAAGATCATTTCTTCTAAATGCAATCGAAGCAACTGTATCATCAAATTCTATTACACACATGCCGTCTCCAAAACGACATGCAAATCCATCGTCATCAAGACGAGATACACTAATCAAGTTTCTCTGAATTACGGGAACATAAAATACATCTTTAAGCAATAAATTAAAGCCTGTGTCGAGCTCTAAGAGGAGGTCTCCAACCGCCTCAACATCTGCTTCGACTCCATTTGCAACTTTAATTCTGTTTTCTCCTCTTCCCGTAGTTCTCGTTGAACGGAATCCCTGTAAGGAGTTTGCAACATGAATAGTTGGTCCTGAATCAATCCACCAAGTAGATTTCGAATAATCTTTATACAAGGATTCATTTATAAATGAGATAATGTTCTCACCTCTCTTCTCCATGATCATCTTTAGATAGTCGGGACAGTTTGATTTGTAGTGTCCCTTCTGTTTGCAGTGCAAGCACTGATCCTTGTCCACGAGTGGTTGCCCAAACTTGGGCCTGTGCTGTGGTTGTGGCTGAGCCAACTGGGGTCCCTTTCCCTTGGATGAAGAGGGAATATCTTTATTATATCTCTTTTTGTTCACATAGTTTATGGATCCACCATGTGCACTCTTTATCCTCTATTCTTCTTGCACACACATCGCTATGGTCTTTTCAATATCCCATTTTTCAGGGTTCATGTTATAATTGACAACAAAATTGTCAAACTCTTTTGGCAACGAGGCAAAAACCAAATGAACTATGTGTTCTAATCTGAACTCCATATCCATTGGCTTAAGCTTGTTGTTAATGTTGACCAAGCGATGGATGTGCTCTCTTATCCCACCTCCCAAGTACCTCTCTGTCACCAGTTGTTTGATCAACTGGGTAGCATAAGTCTTTGAGGAGCCAGTATACTGACTCCTTATCTTGTCGAGTACTCAACAACAGTGGGTAGATCTGTGATTGCCCCCAGAATGGCGGGCTCTATGGTGTTCTTAACTACTGCCAAACATTTCTTGTTGGCAGGTAGCCACCTGGCATGATCAGCGTCATACCTCTGTTTGCTCGCCCTGTAGGCGAGCTCTGTTTGCTTCCAAGAAGCATCTGTAACATCTTCCCCCCTGACCGGTCTCTCAGGTTCAACTGGAACCGGTGCAGTGAGGACCCAATCTAGCTCAGCCATGGTAAAGAAGAGATCCAACTTCTTGTACCATTCATTATAATTGTCGCCTTTCAGAATCGGAATATCCTTGATGGAAACCATCATAGGAAAACCAGCTGAAAACAGGTTAGCTCAAGTGAGAACAATATATCAATAATTACAAAAACATGGAAATCATAATGTTGTCATAATCAACTTTGGTGAGAAAATAACAATATTACAATTTAATATGGAAAAATATTCTGTAAAAATTATAATATTGTTATCATCAACTTTGGTCAGAAAATAACAATACTACAATTTAATCTGGAATTATCTGTGACTCAAAATTTAAATTATCCCTTTGGTTCAAATTTAAATTCAAGTCTAAACAATTATCTATGCAGCGGAAACATGAATAAAATTATTCTATTTTGAAGCAGTATCTGTAAAATTCTGTATTTCTATTCTCTAAACATTTATCCCTTTGGTTCAAAATGAAAAGAGATCAAATTCTGTGCAAAAATATTCAAATTTGTGCAAAAAATATTCAAATTTGCCTCAAAACAGAATTAAAATTATCAAAAGTTACTGTTCATCTGTTTAAACGGGCCGGAAAACTGTTACTGTGCAGCCCGTTACTGTTCAGCCCGTTACTGTGCAGCCCGTTACTGTGCAGCCCAAAACCACGTCCGCGGCCCGGCCCACTTCGCGAAAACGGCCTGTCACTGTGCGGCCCGCGGCTAACGGGCTGCAACCTGGGCCTGGGCCGCGAAAGCGGCCCATCCGCGCACGCGCCGGCCGCCGCCCCCCCGCGTTGATCTCAGCCGTCCATCCCGATCGGACGGCTGAGCGCGCGTCTTGGGAGGTATAAAAGCCTCGCGGCCGGGCCACAATCACGGAAACCCTAGTTCATTTCTCTCGTCGCTCGCCCGCGTTCACTCTGGCTCTCTCTCTCGCTCGCTCTCCTCTCCTTCCTCTGCCTCTGGTCGCCGCCTCCGCCGCCGGCTAAACTCCGGCGCGGCGGACGACATGGCCGCCGGCTAACTGCTGGCGGCCGGATCTACTATGTCTCCTTCCCTTCTCCCTCTATCTCTCTAGTTCCCTCTCCCTCTCCCTCTATGTCTCTGTTCCGGCTTGGGGTGCGCCGCCGCGTTCGTCCTTGACGCCGGCGGCCCCCGTCATGGCCGGATCTATCACTCCAGTACCCAAAACTCTATTTGATTTTGCTCGGTGTGCGTCCACACGAAGCCAGTACAACTGTGCCCTATGGGCCTCCTCGCCGGAGTCGCGTGCGTCTCGCGCGCGGCTCCGTCGAGGGGATCTCTGGGGTACGGGAAAAGAGGGAGAAAGCGGAGGGAAGAGAAGAAGAAGAGACGAACAGCAAGAAGGAGAAGAGGAACAAGGGCCAGGTACGCCGGGTTTCTCAGATCTAGGGTTAGGGTTTGGGTTTTATCGAGCTCTGTTTGGATTTCCCGTTCGATTTGCATCTATTTGCTCGATCCCTCCCCCTTTTCTTTCCATAACCAAGCCTAAATAGCTCTGATACCATTGTTAGGTCGGTTAATTGGATCATTAGGTGCGGATAGGCTCGGTGTGGTGCTCTGTGTGTAGATCTAGGAAGAACACAGTCGTGTGCGTGCGTATGCGTGTGTACGAGATCGAGCCGATAGGCAGTAGGTTAGTACCTTGCTCTGAAGAAGACGATGCCATCATCGTAGTTGATGGTGTCTGCTCTAGGGCAGCGACGCGTAGTGCAGAGCTCGGAGCAGATCCGCTCTAGGGCGGCGGTGGCCGGAGCAGTGTAGATCGGCCGGTGGTGCTTCCCGCCGCCGTAGCGCCACTCCTCGAGATCGGGTTAGGGTTTTTGGTGTTGGTGGGGAGTCAGGGCACGGCGAACCTTGGCGTGCGTGCCCCCCGGCCCCCACCTCTATATTTATGTGGCGCTGGCGACGGGGGCCCACCAACGAGAGTTGGGTTGGGCGCCCCCGATCAGGGCGCGGACCAAGGCTAAGGCCTTTGGGCCTTAGGTTAGAGATCAGTCCAATATGGACACCTCAAACAAGAATCCAAAGTCAAACTGGGGAAGACTGTGTGTCACTTCCCTTGACTTGCTTAGCTGTGACACTAAACTCATAACATAGCAGGGAGCAAAGATAGTGTAAAATGACCCCCACTTTGTTTATGGGTACTGCTGTAATTGAATTCTCTTGGAACAATTTTAGGTTATGGCTAGTCATGCACCAATGCAATTGCATTTGTAATTTATAAATATAAATTTGTTTGACTGGATAGGTCGAGAGTTTTATGCAACCAACTTACACATGTAATGGAACTCAGATATTTGCAGGCCTAACAGGTGCTCTGCGGACAGCATCTAGAGGCAAGTTGCTTGAGAGGAACCTTTTTTTTTATGGGGGTTACTTGGTGATTCTTGCTTTTGTAATAACTACTCGAAATCGGCTCATATCAGGATCGCGTGCTCAGTTCTGCAATTTTCAAGCATTAGTGAACAATGGGCTTCTTTACAGAAAGGGAAACCCTCTCCCCTTGAGATACTCTTTTCACTCCTTGCAAGCAAGAAGTAATCATTCATCAGCTGTCGCACCTAAGGACTATTGTGAAACTTACATCCGTTTTTTAAGAGATAAACGGATAGTTCCTGATTCCGATCCACCAAGCTCTGAAGATGTGGACCTACTGTATCAATTTATCGATAAGAGGTAAGACTCTCCTTCCTTGTCATGTTTCTGAGCTGTAGTTGAAGTGAAATGGGCTTCATTACATTTTCTCTCTTCAGTAGAAGGCTCATGGTGGTAACTGGAGCTGGAATGAGCACCGAGTCTGGAATTCCTGATTACAGGAGGTATGTGCATTGCTAGATCAGTCATGAAACCATACTGTCAGCCTTCCCATTACTCTCTATGTTCGAACTAGCAGAATTCTTATTTTATGGCAGTCCTAATGGTGCATACAGTTCTGGTTTTAAACCACTTACTCAATCAGGTGTGCCTAGCATTGCTTGTCAAATGGCATCTCTTGTTGACTCCTTTCAGATTTCCCCCCTTTTGGTACAAGCTTAATTAGATTTTATTTCTTTCATTATGGATCCATTTTAGAAGGGGCACTGACATCTTTTATAAAGTTCTTTGAATTACAGGCCTGATATTTTAACTTTCCTTTTAAAAATGACAAGATTGTGTATTCTGTGTTTATTTACATCCATTATCTGTGTACAAGACTCCTAAAAAGAGTCTGCTTGCATTGGTTATTGACTTATTTCTTGCGTTACAATCAGCTATATTAAGAAGTTAGCTTTGTTCTCTTCACTTTTTTTTTCTCGAACGCTTGTTCTCTTCACTTTGTTCAGCTAAATAACTTTCTGGGGTCATGATTTCTAGATTAGATGGTATTCAAATCTTAAGCCTATAAAAATCATTTAAGAGCATGCCCATGATGTTTTATCAACGTAGGCCTCATGAATCATCATTGTTCTGCCATGCTATGTAACTGTAAGCTGTGTGTGACTTGTGGGATCCTTTTATTTTTACCTTATATTTCAACCTCGATTTTTGTGATTAGTTGAACCAACTTTGAGTATGAAATCATTCTTACAACACTTCATTCCTACAAATCAACTTACTATGATTGTTTTATCCTTGCTTACTTACCACTTGAACAAAATAGGAGTTTGTTCGGTCTATTCGAGCTAGGAGGCGGTACTGGGCTAGGAGCTATGCTGTATGGAGAAGGTTCACAAGAGCACAACCAAATGCAGCCCATTATGCTCTTGCGTCTCTAGAAAGGATTGGTCGTGTTCACTCGATGGTTACCCAAAATGCGGATAGGTATTGAGCTGGGCCTGTGTTATTGCTAATGGTAAACAGAAGTGTACCTTTTCACCATTACTTTTTGCACATGTAATTTAGGTTGCATCATCGTGCTGGAAGTAAGCCACTTGAGCTGCATGGGAGCGTATATGAGGTAATTTGTTTAGACTGTGGTACATCCATCAGCCGAGAGTCATTCCAGGAGCAAGTGAAGGACCTTAACCCAAAGGTTCGTTGCCCATTTTGATACTTATTATATTTCTTATTAAAATTGGCGATTGTATTTGTTTCACATGAGCCCTTTAGAATTGTATTTGTCTCACTTTAGACAGAAAGTTAAAGAAATGATGATGTTCACTTCCTTGTAAAGTTGCCGACTCAATATAATAAATTTGATATATGTTTGCCTTTTCATTTTCAATTATTCAGACATGGTTCATCTGTAATCATCATTTAGCCAGCTCCGACATAGAGATGGTATTGTTGATCAGTAGAGCAATACATTTTTCTGTAGATGATTGATGCTACTTGCTAGTCAAAACTTAAAGTGACTTAATGCCTATTATTTTCCTAATTTGAACTGATGGTTTCAGTAGCCATAGAGGGCTGACTATTACTGTTGTGTCTGCAGTGGGCTCAAGCTATTGATAGTTTGGAAGTGGCGCAACCAGGTTCAGACAAAAGTTTTGGAATGCAGCAGCGACCTGATGGTGATATTGAGATTGATGAGAAGTTTTGGGAACAAGATTTTGAAATTCCTAATTGCCACCAATGTGGTGGAGTGCTGAAACCTGATGTGAGATTCTTTTTACCCGATACTTGTGGGATCAATTTCTTCATATATAAATATGATCAGTTGCAGTTTGAATTATTAGAAGAATGAAGCCACATATGGCCATCTAGGTTTAGTGGTTTGAATTATTTGATAGCAGAAAAATTAATTTCTTTTGCATCAAATATGATTTGTTTACTCTTAGTGATCAGATTTACCGTCAAGCAATGACGATAACTGGAATTGAAGTGTGGATATGTTATTCAATTTCCTGGCATTCTTTCTCAAGTCATTGTGATTTTACCAAAGCATGAATATGAAAATTCAAAGTTATTTAACCTGTTATTTCTGATGTTTGAAGGTTGTGATGTTTGGTGACAATATTCCTCAAGAGAGAGCTGAAAGCGCTAAGGAGGCTGCAAGAAATTGTGATGCACTTCTGGTGGTTGGCTCAGCACTAATGACAATGTCTGCTTTTAGGCTGGCAAGGTATCGTAATAAATAAACAATAATTTAACACTATTATCAAGAGCTACCCATCATATTTGCTAAAATTTTCTTCCTTCATGACAATCTCTAAAAGTCTAAACTAAATTCTATTGGATTGAGGATTCCAAATTCAGGCTTGCACATGAAGCAAATGCTCCAATAGCTGCGGTTAGCATTGGCGAGACAAGGGCTGACAGCATTTTATCACTGAAAATCAATGCAAGATGTGGAGAGGTTAGAGCCTCTTACTTTTAGGTTTATGTGCCACTGCATATGACTCACCGTGGTTCTCCTTTGCTTTGCTGCAACACCTTCTTCAGATATTGCCCAGAATACTGCAGATGGGAAGTCTGGCTGTACCTAACGTAAGCTGAGCATTGCTGTCAAAATATCCAAGTCATCTTCTCTGGTGACTCTCGTCGGCCATAAGCACAACATTTGGAAAACTCAGTTAGCTGTGTTGAAGACAAGGTGAAACATGTGACTACCTGTGAGATGATTCAACTTGTCCTAGGAACGCGAAGGTCAATGACCATCATGGTTTGCGCAGGAGCATTAGTACCCAGAAAAAGTGATTTCCAAATTGATCATAGGGAACAAGTACAGTATTCTTGGATCATTCCCGGAACCAGTCTTAATGTGTTTCCTCCTCCAAAAAAAACAATGGTAATGTCATAATGTGTTGTAACATGTAAAGAAAGAATCCAAGGTCGTTAGACAACATCATCACGATGCTTCTAACCTGAACAATGTTTTCTTTTAAGAATAAAATTTACTCAGTGCTGCCCTGAATGTTATGGAGTCGGAAAATTCCATCATAAATGGATCCATTCAGGGTTAGTTTGCGGATTTTGTGCTATGTCATAATATATATGATATTTATCTAACAAACATAAACAGCTTTTGTTTTTTTCAAAGAAGAAGACATACTGTCATGCCATTTGGTTTCTTGAGAGATCAGAAACGATCTTCTCCAACCACGTCCTTGTCTCTTTGCACAACAAATCTTTTGAGTTTTTGTTTTGGCGAGATGCGTTCGAGTCGCCAAGAAATCTTTATCAGGTAGTACAACACACTAACACTACGGACACGAGTGACTAATGTTTCCACGAAAAAAAAATGCATGGCTCGTGAGCAGAAAAAAAACAAAGAACAACAACAAGGGGGGACCTTTCGTCTTTCCCGCACTGTCGCACGCTTGAAACTCTCCCCGCTCCTCCTGCGTATCCCCCCCACCCCCACCCCTACCCTCCACTCCACTCCACTCCACCCCGCTCCCCTCCAAAACCCCCACGAAACCCATCCCCACCAACCCAATGGCGACGCCACCGCTCTCGCCGGCGGACGCGGAGGAGGAGGCGCGGGAGCTCCTCTACGAGGCGTACAACGAGCTGCAGGCGCTGGCGGCCGAGCTGGGCGGCGCCGCGGGGGCGCCGGCCGTCGTCGTGGTGGGCCACCAGACGGACGGCAAGAGCGCGCTGGTCGAGGCGCTCATGGGGTTCCAGTTCAACCACGTCGGGGGAGGGACCAAGACGCGCCGCCCCGTCGCGCTCCACCTCCGCTTCAACCCGCGCTGCGACGCGCCGCAGTGCCGCCTGCTCGCCGGCCCCGGGGACGAGGATGAAGACGCCGGGGTCGCAGGTCGCCCCATGCCGCTCGCCGACATCCAGGTGCGTATGATCGGAGATGGCGCGCGCGCGTTTGTGGAAATGACTCTGCCTGGTGTTCTGTATGCTTTTATCCGTGTCTGTAGATTGCAATGCACCCCATGTGTTTGTGTCATTGCCAGTGTCATGTACTGACGAAGAAGGGGTTTAATCAAACTAACCACTGATCGGGGAGGATGGGGTTTACCCAACGCGCCCTGTATGCTTCTATGATTTTGAGAATTGCCTGCCGATGTTGACATCTGGACTAGCATGCTACTCCCTCCGTCCCAAATTATTAGTCATTTTAGCTTTTCTAGATACATCGATTTTTCTATGCACCTAGACATGATATATATCTAGATGTATAGCAAAAACTATGCACCTAGAAAAGCCAAAATGACTGATAATTTGGGACGGAGGAAGTAATAACTAAGATTATGATTGCTACAAGGAGTTACATAGAACAAGTACCACAGAGCATCAGTTTGTACATAGTTTATGAAGTCATTGAGCATGCACAAAGTCGAACACGCAACTATACTGTTTGATTAACCAGAAATAGATATTTTAGTTTATGAAGTCATTGAGCATACACAAAGTCGAACAAGCAACTATACTGTTTGATTAACCAGAAATAGATATTTTTGACTTTTTCCCCTTTCAATATTGTTGAATGGTAATGTCAAGAAGGTTGGACCACTGTTGCATTTGATGATATAATATTCCTCCAAACTTCTCTGTGGCATGAGGACACAATTAATAAGCTCAACTACTTTCAGGCATATATTGAAGCTGAAAACATGAGGCTGGAGAATGACCCTTGCCAATTTTCAGACAAGGAAATCATAGTAAAGGTAGATTACAAGCATTGCCCCAATCTCACCATTATTGACACTCCAGGCCTCATTCTTCCAGCTCCTGGCCGTAAAAACCGAGTTTTGCAGGTACTTGTTTTTTTTCCTTGGTCTCTCTATCAGTTTACATTACTTATTTTATCCTTTTTAAGTGCCTTTGGTTCCTCACTGAATCTGCACAAACTTGGTAATCTTTTTGACCTGCAGAGCCAGGCTTCTGCTGTTGAGAGCCTCGTTCGTGCTAAAATCCAGCATAAAGAGACCATTATACTGTGCCTTGAAGATTGTAGTGATTGGAGTAATGCAACTACACGGAGAGTGGTGATGCAGGTTGGTTCTTTAAGTTATCTTCTTATATGCATAAGTCCTCTATGACTCTATAACACTATGATATTTTGCATAATTTTCCACCAGCTGTGCTCACTTATTGGGTTGCCATACATAAAAAAAAGACAGCATTACTTTCCTGAATATTAACTCTTCAACCGGAGCTTGACTTTGCACAATCCTTATGTAACTGATAAATTGTTTCCACTAAAAACAAAGTATTTTGTTTTCTTTTGGTACTGCAGGTTGATCCTGATCTTGCAAGGACTGTTCTAGTTTCCACAAAACTGGACACTAAAATACCACAATTTGCCCGACCCTCTGATGTTGAAGTGTTTCTTCACCCACCGACTTGTGTGCTAGATGTTTCTTTATTGGGAGATTCTCCCTTTTTCACATCAGTACCTTCTGGTAGAGTTGGTTCTTGCCATGAAGCGGTGTTCAGATCAAATGAAGAGTTTAAGAAGGTATCACAAGCCAGTGCCATCCAAATTCTTTTGATCTTTGTGCTTCAGCCTGTGAAGTGTCAAGTTATATAATGTATAGACATGCTTAGTATTAAGTAGACCTTGAGTTTTCTCCCTCTGCACAAGCAAAGCAACTGATCATCTGATTTCATTATGTACCTGACAAATCAATCAGGTTAAATTCAAGAGCAAATGTGTAAAGTGTGATGTTATTTCCCTTTCAAGAGAATTACAAGTAGCTGAAAACCTGTAGTTTCTAATAGCATTTTAGGGAGTCTAGTCATGGAAGCTACAGAGTAGTAATTTCTGCACTTTTTTTAATTTACATACTGATTTCTTTCAGTTCAAATATATAAGACATGTTTGTTTGACTTTTGAAGCTTCTCTGATTCCACTACAAGATGCCATTCCTATAGCATGTGCCCATTTTCTATCTCTTTTTTATAGGGTTAAGACACCTCCAGGAATAATCTAGGACTAACAGAAAGGGTTGTACTTCCTGTGGGGGTCAAGAATGTAAATGAGAACACTTTCAATTTTGGAAATATGTGTGCTACTGTTAGATTTATGATTACTATTTGTAAGATCAATGAAATGTTTGAGTATGTGACTCCTTTAACAAGACACTATCCAATAAACAATGTTTATCATCAGTGTTCACAGTAATATATTAGTTAAAAGTTTTTAAAAAATTATATTTTGAAAGTACCGCCTCACAAAAAAAACAAATTTTATTGTTTCCAATGTCTAGATTACATCATGTTGCCAGTTTGTAGTTTATTTCATTCTCTGTACATAACCTCCCTTTATTTTATAAAAAAAACTCAGCCTGTGGGGGGAAGAAACCCCCGAGCATTGAATAAGAGAAGACCTCTCACGCAGGCCGAGAAAACCTCCGAACCCCTGCCCACCCTTACATATTTTATAACATATGCTGTGATGAACTCCCGCACAACTTTTAATTATAAACTCAAAATATTCTGAATGGATGGAATAATATATAAGGAAACTAACTGCTTTAGTAACATATGGAATGTTCTAACTGAACTACAGAACACCATGTGTGTGTTTTAGTACAGCCTTTTTCTGAGCATTGGCCCACCATATATCCAAATTTGGGCCTTTTCTCTTATGTATAAAAAAGCAGGTAGCATTTCCATAAAGCCGCTAATTTTTTCTTTTACTATGCTGTCGTGAAGGCCATCTCATCAAGAGAGTCTGAAGATATTACATCTATTGAAGAGAAGTTAGGAAGGTCACTTACAACAGAGGAGAAAGAAAGAATCGGAGTGGGTAACTTGAAATTGTTTTTGGAAGAGTTGCTGAGGAAGAGGTATTGTTGTGTATTAAATGTACAGCATATTTTTTAATCTTTCTTGTGAAATAATACAAATGATGTTCTTATTATCGAAAGGTATATTGAGAGTGTTCCACTAATCATTCCACTTCTTGAGAAGGAGCATCGAAATACAACAAGGAAATTGTGTGAAATCAGTCAAGAAATCAGGTTATTTCTTAGTTGATTGTCCATGTTCCCTAAATTATATGGATTCTTCCCTTTAGTAAGTTATCTGGTATTTCTGAAGCTCAAAGCTTTGTAGGAGAGCTGCCTTACGTTCTTCCTTATGTGGCTGGCTTTACATGCTCATGAAAATATATTTGTTATTCAAGATGCATGATTTATGTTGACATCCTACACCTGAACAGTGATCTGGACGAAGCCAGACTGAAGGAGAAAGCTCAGCTATTCCATGACTCATTTTTGACCAAGGTGCTCATAACACATTATAAGGCAGACACTACATTTCTTAGATGACACAATCTTCTTGCTTCACATCATTTGATTCCATGAATAGCTTAGAATGTTGTATTCAGAAATTGAAAGCTGCTTCAGATAAACTTAAAATTGATGTTGTAGTATCTCGTTTCAGTTATCTTTGCTATTGAAAGGCATGGTGGTGGCACCTCCTGATAAATTTGGTGAGTGTTTTATCTCCTGTGAGTGGTTTTCTGGTGGTCTTGAGGTTATTGCTACATTCTACTTTGTTATCACTTTTTTAAACTGTTGGACCACAGGAGAAACTTTAATTAACGAGAGGATCAATGGAGGAACATTTATTGGAAGTGAGAATTTTCAGCTCCCGAACAAGATGATGCCAGTAAGTTCTGTTTTTTGGTTTTTGTATTGAAGATGCATCACGACTAGTCAGTCTGTCTTAGTTTAAGCTTATAGTGTTTATTAAAGGAGCTGAATTTCCCTGCTACACAAAGAGTCTGATGTGATTGTGTTGAACATGCTTTCCTGGAGGGTTTCCTAACAAACCTTTAGTCGGTTAGCAGTAAGGAGTGGGTGTTGATTTAAGATACTTGAGTCTTGACCCCCATGACTTTTTACCACCTTTTAACATTAAGCATTTCTTTTCTACAGAAACTAAAGGGTAAACATATTTTGTCGCCACTACTCAGCTAGTTGTATTAGTGTAATGATATGCAGCTCTTCTGTTTATTCGTGAAAAAAAAAAGCTAGTCTTATTAATTTCTTTGTTTCACATGCGCCATATACTACTGTGCCTTGTCCACAGATGTATATCTTATAATTATCTTATGGCACTTTTAATTCATATTTGACATGTTTCACAATGACCTTGTTTGCAGAATGCTGGAATGCGGCTTTATGGTGGTGCACAATACCATCGGGCAATGGCTGAATTTCGTCTGGTAGTTGGTAGTATCAAGTGCCCTCCAATAACTAGGGAGGAAATTGTCAATGCTTGTGGTGTTGAGGATATTCATGATGGGACAAACTACTCCAGGTACTCTCTTTCTCAAGGATTATCATCATGATAGGGATCCTAAGATCCTATATTCCCACGATCAGTGAGCTAAAATTACATCAATGGTACATAAATCTAAATCTGGTAAGATTGAATAGGATCTTGTAGGTTCGTGCTAAGGGGTAGGATCATTATGCTGACAAGAAATTCCGTCAAAATTCAAAACGTGATCCAAGGAGTTGTTAATTTAAGTTATATTAGTCTAAATTTATTTCTTTCAGATTTTTATGGTTTTGTTCCTATATTGGACATTCTAATTGCTAATATTGTAGACTTGTATAAAATTTAATGTTCATAACCTGACTTTAGTTAATTTTCTTGAACTGGATATAAGTAAGGACATTCTTCATTCAGAAATAATACATTTGCACAGTCTATTTCAATCTGAACAATTTGTGGTTTTGTTAGGACTGCTTGTGTAATTGCTGTGGCAAAAGCCCGTGACACATTTGAGCCATTCCTTCACCAGGTTGGTGAGCTTGTTGCCTCAGTGTGGGCTCATTAATGACCCACCATTTAGATCTCTTCATGTTTTGTTTGCAGATATCTGTGATACTTTTGTATGAGTATGGTTCCAGAAACCTGCATCAATCTTTTTTATGATAGATGCATCTTCTTATTTAGGCTTCTTGTGCCAAATATTCCCTACTAAACATTTTATATCATTACATAGCGTGGTTGGATAACTTTGATCTTGATCTGCTTGTGGTTAGATAACTTTGATCTTGATCTGCTTACTAGGTTTCTGAGATTTAATATCTGTCACCTATTCTTGATGCAGTTGGGTTTTAGGCTTTTGTACATACTGAAGAGGCTGATCCCAATCTCTGTTTATCTGTTGGAGGTACTAACTTGTCTTTAAGTAATCCAAATGATATGTTTTTTCTTTTATTTTGAAAAGATTTACACAATACTCTTGATGGACCTCTACAGAAAGATGGTGAGCGCTTTAGTGGCCATGAAGTACTTGTAAGGCGTGTCCAAGCGGCATTCAGGAGGTTTGTTGAATCCACTGAGCAATCATGTCGAGAAAGGTAATAACCTTCCTGATTCTGATACTTATGAATAGCTTTCTTGTTTATTTGCTTCTGTGCACTCTAGTCAAAATGCAATTATCTGTGCTAAGGCAATCCTTCCATATTGGAATCTTGTATCTAGCACCTTTGATTTGAAACTGTAGATACATTTTCAAACATTTCTTGTCATCTGCTGTACTTGTGCTATCTATGGACCTCTTTTGAGAACATAGCTTGGCTATTTGGCTGTATCTATGAAATGCTAAAAACGCTTTTCTGCTGATTTACCTAGTTATGCAGTTGTCACTTTCCAGTTTCTATTCGAACTGACAGGTATACTTTAGGATTGAATGGACTAGCATTTGATGGAAAGGTCTATGCTTCATTTCAGTTCTAGTTTCTTCTCTAATTGTCCACCTACCACTCATAACACTGGTGACGAGTGAATTGACACATTAGAATGCAAAGTCATATGTTTCAAAACACTTATGGAATGACAGAACCACATTCATCAATGAAATGCAAATGTAGAGAGTGGATATCCCAATTCTAACCATGATAACTTTTGCCTCTATCTGACTGTTGATGTTAAATCCTGTCCATGAGCATTTGTTGTAATCAGTTATAAGGTATTTGTGTTTTCATCTAAGTGAATTAGTGAAAGAACTAAATACAGCTGCTATGAGAAATATCTACTGCTGAGATTTTTGTAGTTGTTCATATTTGCTCCTTACTCCTTAGTCATAACTGCTAGATCTTATCAATTGTATTTCTACTGACGTCCTCCTATGGGCTATAATCCTATGTGTTAAACGCTACATGGCCATATAGATTTTTATTTCTTTTCATACTTAAATGTCCAAATGCAGGTGTATGGAAGATTTGGAGAGTACCACTCGTTATGTCACTTGGTCCCTTCACAACAAGGTGCACTTATTTTGAACATTAGAACTTTTGAATATTTTCTATCAGCATGCTTAACGTTTTGCTCTATTGAATGCAGAACCGTGCTGGGTTGCGACACTTCCTCGATTCATTTGTTGCACCGGAGCAACTATTAGTAAATACACTGCACGAGCAGTTGCCTGGGTTGAATGACAACAGACAGGACAGGGCAAAGACCGACTCAAAGTCTAATCATTTTTCAGACACAAATTCATCGGGTGCTGTACCAGAAACAAGGCTGGTCGATCTGTTGGACAGCACACTCTGGAACAGAAAGCTGGTTCCCTCATCTGAAAGACTTGTCTATGCATTGGTTCACCAGATTTTCCATGGGATCAGAGAGCACTTTCTTGTCACTACTGAACTGAAGGTGTCCCCCTCATCCAAAAGACTTAACTTGTTCATGCACTGCTTCATCAGATTTTTCTTAATATGTTGTTCCTTTTTCTTTGTTTATGGCTAAATGCTTTGGCTCATTGCAAAACTGCAGTTCAATTGCTTTCTCCTCATGCCGATTGTCGACAAATTACCTGCGCTTCTAAGACAAGACCTTGAATCAGCTTTCGAGGATGAACTTGATAGCATCTTTGATGTCACTCAGCTGCGCCAGTCGCTCGGGCAGAAGAAGCGAGAGCTGGAGATCGAAGTGAAGCGGGTACGCTTCTTTCTTTTAAAAATCGATCAGTTTTTAATATTACCATGTTAGGATCATTGGGAATAATTACTATTCTTTTGCTGGATTCAGATCAAGCGTTTAAAGGAGAAGTTTGGGGAGATAAATAACAAGCTCAATTCTCTTTGTGTTAGGCAGTAGGTCAGTCCAGAATTGAGCAGTAGTTTGCTAGGGTAGGACTCCGGGTAGAGTGTTTCTATGCAATAATTTGCATAATTAAATAAGAAGTAGAATTGAGCAATAGTTTGCTAGGTAGGTCAGTCCAGGTAGTGTTCTATGCTGTAATAGTGACTTCTTGTTGTACCTTTAAAGTTGTAAATATGAAGACTTCCTATGTCTTAATGTATGATGTTAGTATACATGATTTTCCATATATGGCCAATAAAATGATGTATCCCTTATTGAGTTCTTAAATATGAGCTGTTGCTTAGCAACTGCAGTTTGCTGTCATAGTCTCATAGAAGAGATGATTTGTTATTGAAGTGAACTGGTAACGTTGGCTCCATGTAGTAAATAGGTTGAGAGCAAGAACAGGAAGCTCCAATCCCAGTTGGAGATGCGTTTCTGCTGGAGCGAGATTGCTAGACATGATTCAGGCTGTTTCATGGACGTCCAAGAGGGACATGAGTATTCATCGCTTATAACATGAAAAATCGAGTACACATGTAACTTTGCCTAAATGATAAACAGGTCATGCAGAAGGAAAATATTTGCTTCAATTATGTGGGAATATGATTTTTTGGGTAAACTCAATGCAGTACCATGCAACATCCAAAGAAGTGTTGACCGATGCTGCTTTTATTCCAGTACAGCACACCTCAAAATGGACATGCTGGGAACAATAACTTCTTTAATCAGTGAGTCCAAATGGAGCCCTCATACAACCAGAACAAGGTCTGTGAGCAAAGTCTTCGAATAAGGTTGCGCACAACTAACAGGTCCTTGTTTTGTTTGCTCGCCAAAAAGCATTTCAACTGCAGCTGATGCTATAACTACTCAAGTGAGATACCCTGCAACATTCCGATGAATACCATGTTATATAACCTAACAATATAATTATTCCGTACCTCTCAAGAATTGGAATTTTCTTAATTCCATTTACCTTTGGTGGGTCACACTTTGCCCCGAGATTGCTTAATTTAGCATGAGCTTCAGCGTAGTCCTTGAAAAAAGCATCCTGGTCCTCGGCATATTTTTCAGCATATTCCTTCAAGCATGAGAAGTCATCATGAGACTTGGTTCAGAGTATAAGCTAGAGATGTGCAGTTTCTTGCAACATAAGAACCTTCACTAACCTTGAATGAGGAGTCCTCAAATAGCACAGCATCAGTAGGCAGAACTAGAAGGTCCTGATCCTGCCTTTCTTTGACATCCTGAATTTTATGCCCAAGTTACTGCTATGCTACATGATTGCTGATAATCCCTAGAGCAAATTAGGTAGCCTACCTTGAAATAGCTGTTGTCAAACTTGAGCCACTGAGATGTCCAAGACTGCCCCCCAGGTGCACCAGGTCCATCTTTCTGGCATATCAAACAAAAAACCAATTAATTAAAAGAGTGAGATACACCAATCTCAGCACCACTCAGCAAGAACTTTATGGAAGTGTAGATGCTAGTACTAGGTAACTGTACACACAAAGATCATATCTACAAGAATAATAATGGAGAAAATAGAGATAAGATCCGTATAAAGAAAAGCTTGCAGTAATGATGCTTATATAGGACATTCAATCTAAGATGCGCCACATAGTGAAAAGCAATTTCCAGGGAAGAGATTAGTAAAGCATGTCTTATCAGAAATCAGCACGAACAGGTGATCAAAACATGGTGCTTATGCAGCAAGCGTGCATGCAAGGGCCAATCGGTACATTTTTAAGGGACAGCCAAAGTGAAAGTAACTAACATGAGTCGAAAATATTGGTTACACTTATAAGTTACTGCCTAATGAGTAATTATGAAGGGCAGACACGCAGATGCAATAATAAAAAAAATCAATAGACAACACATGTTTAAAGCTGTAAGTTACATACAGTGTATTTTGTTTCTGATTTACCCCAGCCACTACGCTCTGGTCTTGCCCGTCCAAGTGTATGAGCTCCTGACAGTGCAACAATTTCCTACAGAGTACAAAATAATTCTGAGTAGCAAATCCAGAATTCTGCCGTGTTTAATTCAAACACAGCATTCTGTGCACACCTTGTCGTTCAGGCCCATTCTATAGAATACTTCACGTAAATGTTCCGCGGGTGAAGGTGGCCCAGCAGCTGAATGGGCAAGGAAATAAAAATATGAGTAACCTTGGGATAAAATCTTCTGTACAAATAAAACATTGGTACACCAAAGAGGTAAGGCAGTGGAGACAATGTATAACTTTCAAAGTTAAATAATTATGACATAGGAAGAAATCAATCAGGAATCACCAGATTGGGGTGTTTGAAAACATTGCAATGCTTAGGAAGGTAACATGCAGTGACCTAATTCTATGACCAAAAGACAACTGTATGAACGTGATTCCATTCCAGGTGGTGCAGCTTCTCAATATCTGTCACATTGTAGGATGTGGGCAGTTAGAACAATTTATCTAGTGCATTCTGCATAATAGTGATGTGATTTGACCAGACTGTAGACCTCACAATGGTAATTTTAAAAAGGACTTGTTTTATAAATATCATATAATACTGTTCCATGTTCTACTGCTTTAGCTTGTTTCTACCCTCCAATCTTACTAATATTCAAAAAATATATGGATTAATCTGTCCTACCAATCTCAGAAGGCTGAATTTGGAGGCATTACAAAGAACCCAACAAACACTACTAGAGAAAAAAAAGGGAAAAGGCTAATACTGTGATGATAAAGGATACCATTAAAAGTTAGCAGGGAAGTATATGCTGTATCTGGGTCCTCTACTTGCAATAGTGCACCAGTATTTTGTTTGTGTTTCAATTTGTTGTGCCGAATTTGCACATTGCACACAAACAAGCATCAGGTGAAATAAATCTGATAAGATTTGTCTTAGCTTGAAGTGGATCATGTCCAGGACACAGTATATTTTTTGTGATATGAATCATAAACTTTTGTCATAGTAATTTGTTGAAGGCTGCTAGTGTACTGAGATTCTTAGCTTTTGTAAACAACTAAGCAAGTAAACACAAGTCAAACATGTGCTTAAATTCGGTATTGATTTAATTAGAGATAGTTTACCAATGTTTTAATCAGGGAGTTAGCTGAAAGTTTGCTATGTGGTGGAAGTCTGAGAACAACTAGAGGTAATCAGATTAGATAGTGATTCAGTGTTTCTATCACTATGCAATGATTGCAACAATATGCTTGGAGTAAATGAAACTAAAGTGGCAACCTAAGATTATGACTTTGTTCTGGGCTCTCTAGATTCTGAGCCAGACTCAACCTAAATTGGCATAGGAAGTAAGATCGGTCCAAAATCCATTATTTACTGACCAGGAAGCCTCCCCTCTGGCGGGCATTGTTCAGGGGCCATAACGTCAACCCTTCCATACATCATGGGAATTTTGGGGCCACCTGCTTCCTGAAATGAAAGAAATCAAAACCACCGGTCATTATTAACAAGAAGCACTCTATGAATGATCGTCACTTAATCAGTACGCAGGAGCGATTTAAAGGACCTCAATGGCTGTGGCGCTGGCAAGCTGAAACAGATCTGCATATGTGACACCTGAAAACTTATCCTTGATCGGCTGGATCAGCTTCAAAGCATTCACAAGACCTGTCGCAAAACTATATATAAGAATGGCCCTTCATCATGAACCTACAGATGATCGACGGAGGAGAAGCACTACCAGCATTAGCCCCATGCTTTAACTCGATTTCAAATCTCAAGCTACCATTAGCTCCGCCGCACTTGGGCCACTCTGCAATGTTCTTGTCATAGGTACCAGCATCATGCCACCCCAATCGAACCTGTATCAGAAGTCAACTCATCACAAAATCGTATGCAACCAACGGAAAGGTGGAATGCCGGAATCAACTAATGCTGAATCGGGAAGATGGAAAACAGCAAAGTGCACATAAAAGAACAAAGACCAACATTGATCTAGTCTAGCATAAACAAATCAGTATATCTGCAGAACTACTATAATTCCAATACCTATTCTCTTGCACAAACAGTTGTGTGGTCAGTTGAGTGAACATATAGCCAACTAAATCACACGAGTTCCTACCTTCCCAGAACAAAATGTTGCAGTATTGAATCATCAGTTGCACGAAACATAAGAAAACTTAAAATTTTGTACAGATGCAGATTCCTTCACAACTAGATGGATAAATAAGGAAATCCCAACACAATCACTTGTCTGCTCCAACGAGGAGGAGCCGCAGATTTTGCACGAGAAGCAATACCGTACCAGGATGGGATGGCAGGAAGTAGTCTTGAGCAGATGCTTGACGTCCTCCCGCGCGCCCCTCAGCTCGGCTGCCGCGTCCCCCGCCGCTGCCGAGCTCAACTGACGCCTCCCGATTTCCTGCGCCGCCGCGGAAGAAAACGACAGCAGAATCAAGAACCAGCGTGACCGCAAGAACAATGGGCGAGGGGAGGGGAGGACCCGCCAGTACCTGGGAGGCGGGGATGAGGCCGCGGAGCGTGGACACGCCGGAGACCCCGCGGCGGATGAGGTGGTGGACGGCCATGTCGGCGCCGGCGGCGGGGGTGAGGAGGGGTTTAGGCTGCGGTGGCTACTTGGTGGGGGGAGGAACGGAATGGGGTGGACCAATAGGGAATTTTGGTAGCGAAGAAAAAAAAGAGAGAGAAAGGCACGGAGAAATGGAACCCTCGAGACATTTGCGTTGAAACCCCACTGCTACACGGGCCCACCTTGCAGTCTCCCTCCCCAATCTCAAGCGGTCAAGCCGAATGGCTACCCTGTCGCCTGAACAGGCAATGCCCAACCAAGCAGGAAGCGAGATGGAGACCGTGTGGCGTAGTGTAAAATAATACTACCTGATAGTGAGATTTGACCGGTCCTAAAATTCATCAATGGCGTAGTGCAAGTTAGAATACAAGTTTTTTTTTTTACTTTCGCGCACCCGCTCGCTGGATTCAGAGGCACATTCCATTTCTATAGAAGGAACTTTTTTATATTTACGCCATGTAAGTGCCAGGGGCGAAGATAGGTTAAAATTAGGAGGTGTCCATGCACCCACGAAAATTTGCAGAAACAGTAATAACTATATTCACTATAAGAAAAAATACACACACTGAATCACCTCGACGCAAAGTTGGCACGAGGGGTGTGCCTGACAAAATGCATGCACGCGTCAACACTCTACGCTAAGCAGTACTGCAAGGGAGTAGAGGCCCGTGTATTCATTCCCTCGCGTTTGCACGGATGGCGAAGGCCCTGTACTGTAATCGTATCGCCAGCCATAAAACCGGGGAGTGGTGCGGTGTCCGTGGTCGCCCCTGTTTCTCCTCACTTGCCGCTAGGTTCCGTCCCCTCTCCCCTCCATCCAAGCTCGCCCACTGGCCGAGACACCAATTAAAGAAGCAGCGGCAGATCGGTGCATGCCCGGTTGCGTGTCGCTGGGAAATAGAAAGGGGGTAGATAGATTTGAGGCATCCCGCTTTTGCCTGCCACCGGTCTGCGGTTCTGTTGTTTCTCCGGTAATGTTTCTTGATTCTTGCAGCTTCATCAATTTGATTGTCAGTATTTTTTTTCTTTTTGCGAAAGAATTTGATTGCTGCAATAGTGCTCAATTTCACATTTGGGCTCTCGTATCATTGTGAACAGGGTACCATTGTGCAATTGCATGCGTGTTTGTTCGTCACTCACTCGTTCAGATTGCACATTCAGATCCGATTCAGAAATTTCCTTCTTGTTCTTAGCATTACAATTTCCAACACTTCAGTGCTAGTTAAATGAGATTTCCTATGTAAAATAAGGTGTGGAATTACGAATCAATATCGAGTTGAACAAATACTTTGTCCTAAAAGGCTCATTCTTGTTGCATGAATCTGCAGGTAGTGCGAGCCTGCTCTGCATGAGCTAGTTGAAGAGGGGATCCAAAGATGCCGTTGTTCGAACGGGACCGGTACCAGAGGCTGGACGGCGGCGGCGGCGCCGCCGCTGCTGGCCGGAGGCCGCCGTCCTCGTTCTGTTCGTCGGCTACCATCGTCTTCTTCGTGGCGCTCTGCCTCGTCGCCGCGTGGATGATGGCGTCGTCCAACAACATCGCGGTCACCGTGTCGCCGGAGAGCAAGTCAAGCGCCAAGGACCAGGATCGAGCCGTCGACTTCGCCCAGAGCGACAGGAGCGGCGACGCCGTCAGTGACACGCCGCAGACGAGTGGCCAGGCCGGGGACGCCGGCAGGAAAGATGACGTCGACGACAGGGGCGACGGCGGCGGCACGACGCAGACCAGGGACGAGGCTGGGAGCGGCGACGCGTCAGAGGACGTCGCTGGTGACTCCGGCAAGAAGGACGACGGCGCCGGCGCCGCGCAAACGACGGACCCTGCCAGCAACGATGTCAACCGGAGCGACGTCGCGGTGACGACGGATGCGACAGGCAACACCACCGCTGCCGGCGCAACGGTTGCCGAGGGCGAGACGCCGTCAAAGAACCAGACTTTCTCCGACGAGAACGGCAAGACGGAGGGCGGCGAGGTGGCCAAGCCTGAGGACCCCGACAAAAAAGTGGAGCAAAACGCCGAGGAGGAGACGATCGACGCCAAGAACACCACAAGCAGGCAAGCCGAGAAGACCACCGACCAGAACACGGACGACACCGGCGGCCGCCAGGGAGACAAGAATAACGCCAAGGACACCAGCAGCCAGGCTGACAAGAACGCCGAGGAAGCATCCATTGATTCAAAGGACACCTCCGGCCAGGCTGACAAGAATGCCGAGGAGGCGTCCACCGACGACAAGAACACCGGCGGCCAGCAGGCTGACAACAGTTTCCAGGAGACATTCACCACCGACGCTGACAACACCGGCGGCCAGTCCAACAATAGCACCAAGGAGACACCGACAGAGTCAGAGGAGACCAGTGGTGGCGACGGCGGCACGGCCAAGAACCAGACGACCTTCGACGACGCCAACGGCAAGATGAATGGTGTGCAGCCGGTGAAAGAAGACGGGAAGGACACTGAGAAGAACTCCGATGAGTCTGCCAGCAGCGACAAGGTGGAAAGCACGGACGACGACACGAGCACCGGCGCGGCATCCAAGAACGCCACTTCCGGAGGCCAGAACGTCGCGGCCGAGACCATGGCCGCATTAGCAAGTGCGGATGGCACCAACGGCACGATCACTCCACACACGGAGAACTTCGCAATAAACAGCAGCGCCACATCCCAAGACAAGAAATCGGCGGCTGGAGATGGAGCCGCGGAGGACAAGGCCGAGCTGCTGCCGAGCGGGCAGGCCGAGCTGCTGAACGAGACGGCGTCGGCGGTGGCGGAGAACGGCACGTTTCCGACCCAGGCGGCGGAGTCGAGCGAGGAGAAGGCGGCGCGCGCGAGCAAGGACAAGAAAAAGAAGAAGAAGGGCAAGGACAAGGGCGCCTCCGGCAAGACGACGGTGGCGTACACCTGGAAGCTCTGCAATGTGACCACCGGCGCGGACTACATCCCGTGCCTGGACAACGAAGCGGCCATCAAGAAGCTGAAGAGCAACAAGCACTATGAGCACCGGGAGCGGCACTGCCCCGCCGACGCGCCGACGTGCCTGGTGCCGCTGCCGGAGGGTTACCGGCAGTCGATCCCGTGGCCGTACAGCCGCGACAAGATCTGGTACCACAACGTGCCGCACACGGGGCTGGCGTCGTACAAGGGGCACCAGAACTGGGTGAAGGTCTCCGGCGAGCACCTGACGTTCCCCGGCGGCGGCACGCAGTTCAAGCACGGCGCGCTGCACTACATCGAGGTGATCGAGGAGGCGCTCCCGGAGGTGGCGTGGGGGCGGCGCAGCCGCGTGGTGCTCGACGTCGGCTGCGGCGTCGCCAGCTTCGGCGGCTTCCTGTTCGAGAAGGACGCGCTGACCATGTCGTTCGCGCCCAAGGACGAGCACGAGGCGCAGGTGCAGTTCGCGCTGGAGCGCGGCATCCCGGCCGTCTCCGCCGTCATGGGCACCAAGCGGCTCCCCTTCCCCGGCAACGTCTTCGACGTCATCCACTGCGCGCGGTGCCGCGTGCCGTGGCACATCGAGGGCGGCAAGCTGCTGCTGGAGGTGAACCGCCTCCTCCGCCCTGGCGGCCTCTTCGTCTGGTCGGCGACGCCCGTCTACCGGAAGGTCCCGGAGGACGTCGAGATCTGGCACGGTGAGTAGTAACTGTTTCCAATCCATTGCGTCATGCCGTTTCCCATGCATGGAGGGAGCTGGTCGGTGCTACGAGGAATGGGTGGGTGGGAAGATTCATTGAGGGTCCGACGGGGACTAAGGCGGTGGCCGACGACCGGCGGCCGGCGGGCCGGAGGAGGAGCCGAGGGGGCGGCAGCAGGAGACCAAGGATCCAGCCATCAAACCCGGGGGCATTTTGCAAAAAACCGGATCGCGGTTAATAGTCGCGATCCGAATTAGAGGGGTATATGTAAATACCCAGGGGTATTTTGAAAACAACAGATCGCGATTAGTAGTCGCGAACCAAATTAAGGGGGTATATGTAAGTTACCCGGGGCCATTTTGCAAATACTCTGCCGCCGGTGAGGTCGCGCCGCTGCCGCGGCCCCCTCGCGTCCTCCGCCGCCGCGGCCGCGCTCTCCTCCGTCGAGCGCAAGCGCCGAGCCGCTGGCCCGCACCCCTGATGGCGCCGGGGACGATGAGAAACCATATCCCCTCCTGCTCTGCGAGGGCGGTGGGCAAGGCCGGCGTGCGTTGGATCCGCCTCCACCCAATCACCGTTGCTCCCTCGGGAGGCGCATTCCGGCTCTCGCGTTTCTTTCAAGTTCATGGCCGCGGCTTAAATATCCAAAACAAAACAAAAATCTAACCTCCCATGCCTTTGCTTGGATCTCAATTTCTCAACAAGCAGCAAAATTCCCTAATACGGTGATACCATAAGAACAGCAACAATGGAGCAATAATCATTTCGATGCCATGATTTCTATGGATCAACGGTTTTGCTTTGCATTTGTGTCATGCCGTTCTTGTTTGCAACAGCAATGTCGGAGCTCACCAAGTCCATGTGCTGGGAGATGATCAAGAGGACGAGCGACACGGTGGACCAGACCGCCATGGTCGTCTTCAAGAAGCCGACGAGCAACGACTGCTACGACGCGAGGTCGCGCGCGGAGCCACAGCTGTGCGAGGCCTCCGACGACCAGAACGCGGCGTGGAACATCACCCTGCAGGCGTGCCTGCACCGTGTGTCCACCGACCCGTCCGCCCGCGGCTCGCAGTGGCCGGCGCAGTGGCCGGACCGGCTGGCCACGACGCCGTACTGGCTGAGCGCCGACCAGGTGGGCGTCTACGGCAAGCCCGCGCCCGCCGACTTCGCCGCGGACCAGGAGCACTGGAGGAAGGTCGTCGAGAACTCGTACCTCGACGGCATGGGCATCGACTGGAAGAACGTCCGGAACGTCATGGACATGAGAGCCGTCTACGGAGGGTAAGCAAGAGGCGACAATTGGCGCGTCCATCGATCGATCAAGCCGGTGTTCCCGCAGCGACTGACCTGCTGGAGCGTCATGTTCGTCACAGGTTTGCGGCGGCGCTCCGGGACATGAAGGTGTGGGTGATGAACGTGGTGACCATCGACTCGCCGGACACGCTGCCGGTCATCTACGAGCGCGGGCTCTTCGGGATGTACCATGACTGGTGCGAGTCCTTCAGCACCTACCCGAGGTCCTACGACCTTGTCCACGCCGACCACCTCTTCTCCAGGCTGAAGAGCAGGTGAGCACCCACAGCCGTGGCACAACCAGCAACAATTTTTTGTATTCTATTCATGTCCTGACCCCTGGGCTTCCTTGTTCCTGCAGGTGCAAGCTGCTGCCGGTGATAGTCGAGGTGGACCGGATCCTAAGGCCGGAGGGGAAGCTGATCGTCCGCGACGACATGGCGACGGTCCAGGATGTCCAGAGCATCGCAAGATCTCTGCACTGGGAGGTGAGGATGACAGTGTCGAAGCAGGGGGAGGGGCTGCTCTGCGTCGGGAAGACGATGTGGCGGCCCAAGGAAGTTGAGACGCGGAGCTAGTAGAAGTTGATGGGTGATGGCTGCAGCTGTTCTTCCAAATGGTAGCACCTAGCAAAATATATACAGAATGGCATTCCTGCCACATTGCAATAATCAAGATAGCCATTGGGTTGTATACAGTGTAACCTGTTACAGAGTTTTGTAGCTGTAAGTACTAGCTCTATTTACATCAGTGTTTCAAACCTTCAGTGCGGTTACCATTGACTGCTGAAGGAAAGTCTGAAAAAAGATGGTTATTTCAAAGAGATGGTCACTCCAAATCATCAGCATTTTGCACTCTACCCATATTTGAAACATATACAAGTAAAGGAAGGTATATTGATGTTTTCACTCGTAATTATTCTTCTAGAAAACCATGTTACAGCTCATCCATGTGCCTGTTACAACAATGAACAGATTGCTCCAAACAAATCAACCAGAGGCATATGTTGTAGAGATAGCAGAACATTTTCTGTTCTTCATTATGGAAGGCATTTTGAAGCGAACACCAGCATGGCCCTTCTTATGTAGACAATCAATTAAGAGTTTCCATGCAATCTCAATTGTTGAACCCTGAACCCTATGCAAAATATATCAGTGAAAATGGAGAAAACCATCCCATGGTCTTCACAATCTAAAATGCCAGAAAGAGGCAGAATGAGTTGAGGCGTGGCTGATGGCTGGATGTGTCATGCGTCAAAAAACTTGAGGTGGCTCCCTTTACATTTCTGAGCTGCAATAACAATCGATTGGATAAGCAGGCATGTCTTCATTCCGAACAATGCTGCTTGCTTTCATTTTGTCCCGGCGACAATGGCTGCATAATCCCTTCAGGGCTGATGCCAGGGGTACTCGCATATAATGTCTTCCATATTGTCATCACCAACTGCCAACTGTTAATCCATGTTTCAAATATGCTTTAGCAAGACAGAATATGTTACACAATCTGGATGAACCGGAACACCAACTCACCAAGCATCTCTGGATGTGCAGAGAAGGCCTTTTTCATGAGGCCAGATAACTGTACACCTTTATGATGAGAGTATTATGTGTGACCATATCTGGAGAAACCCAGCAGCTTCATGCATTTCAGAAGTTGCTAAGCCTTGATCTTCTTTCTTACTTGCTCCCTGAAAATAGTTTGTGCTGTGTATGCCCATCTGTCAGTCTTGCAACCTGACGAGATCATTTCCTCATACATCTCGACAGCAACTTCAGGCTGCTTCTAACATCAAGAGCATCACTCACATCACAACACTTGCAGGACCCGTCTGTCAGTGCATTGGAGGTGCCAACTCCTGGGGTGAAGTCACTTGCAGTACCCGTCTTCCTCCATAAGTACTGCCCATCAGCGTCTCGGTGCAACCGACCCGCCGGTCTTTGCAGAGGCCATCGGCCAACGCGGCGGAGTGCGTGTACAATTACACCCTTGTCTGCACCAGCTCCTCGACATTCTGTCAAACGCCCCGCGCGCGACGAGAAGCTTGTTGTGGGCGCGAACGAAAGAGGGGTCGTGCCGCGACGTGTGCCGGCTATGGTACCTGTTATCCGTTTCACACGAGGGATCTGGTCGGTGCTACGAGGAGTGGGTGGATGGGAAGAGGCATTGCGGGCCCGGCGGGGACTTGGGTGGCGGCGGGCAGGCCGGACGAGGAGACACGAGGGATCTCCGTCGAGCGCACGCGCCGGGCCGCTGCCCCCGCTGGCGCCGGCGACTACCATATCCCCTCCTGCTCTTCTAGATGGCTCACGGCGGTGGCCAAGGCCGGCGTGCGTTGGATCCGCCTCCACCCAATCACCGTTGCTCCCTCGGGAGGCGCATTCCGGTGGACCAGACCGCCATGGTCGTCCTCACCCGAACCCGACTCAGATTTGGGCTCGATCCCGATTCCGACGCGGAATTGGCCTGGGCCCACTCCGACTCCGACTGGGCCTGAGGCCGGTCGACCCCGACGCAGATTCAGCCCACCATATAAGGTAGCAAGTGCTGGCTCCGGCAATTACTCCGTCAGGCCTCCACGAGACCACGACTCGATTTCAACTCCGCCTCCACGCCGGCGAGCTCTCCGTCTTCAACACCGCGAAACGGCGAAAGAGAGATCCTCCCGTGCGAGCGGCGGGCGGCGATCGCGATGGCGGCACCATTCCAGCCTCTACCGCCGGGCGTCTACTTCAACCCGTCGGCGGAGGAGTGCGTGCGCGACTACCTGAGGCCCTGGAACGCGGGCGTGCGGCCGGGGACGGACCGGATCATCGTCGACGTGAACATCTACAGCGACAGGCCCGACGCGCTGGTGCGGGGGCGCGAGCCGGGCTTCTCGCGCGGGTTCGACTACAAGTGGCTCATGCTCACCCACTGCATCCGCCTGTGCGGGGGCAGGGGCCGCGGCAAGGCCCGCGCCAAGCGCGACGTCGCCACGGGCGGCAACTGGAAGGTGGAACAGAGGGCCAAGGGCGTCGCCGAGCACGCCGACGGGGAGGACGACCCGCCCGCCGGCGGCCTGAGGCGCACCAACGGCTTCTACCTCGGCAGCGGCAGGGGGAAGGGGAAGAAGGACGCCGGCGTCAAGACGCCGTGGCTCATGGAGGAGCTCACCACCGAGGAGGACGAAGCCGACGCTGCCGGCGGCTGGAGAGGCGAAAGGCTCGTGAAGGTGTTCTGCAAGCTCTACGTCTCGCCGCGCGCGTCCGATGAGAAGAAGATGGAGATCTTCGGGGAGGACGGGGTCCCCTTCGACCGCGAGGGCAAAGCAAAGACGCTCGTGGTCGACCTGCCCGCGGAGTTGTTCGATGCGATCACCGAGAGTGTTTACGGAGCCCAGGGGCCGGGCCCCGCGCCGCCGCCGCCAGCGCCGCGCGTTCTTGGACATCGGCAAGGCCAGCCCGCGGCACCGCCGCTGCTGCGCGTTCAGTACGGGGAGACCGCTCTTAGACATCACCATGGCCACGCGGCGCTGCCGCGGGTCGTCCACGCTCATCAACACAGCCACGGCGAGGCTCATCCGGGCTTTCTTGGTAACCAACGCGGCCAGGGCGCGCCGCGTCAGATTCAGGGCGGTCCCGGTCATTATTACGCCGACGAGGTGCAGCCGCAGCGGCGGCACGTTCTTGATCCTTACCAAACCCAGGAAGCCTCGCCGGGCTTCGCCTTCGCTGGATATTACAACCGCCAGGACGAGGTCCTTTACCAGTATTCAGCCTTCGTCCGTCTTGATCCCCAGCAAGGCGAGGAGATGATCCCCATGGAGAAGAAGCCGCGGCTGGAGTACGATTCGCTGGCCACCCAGCCTCAGGGCGGCGCGGACAGCGACAGGTCGAGCTGCGTGGTCCAAGCTTCCACGTCCCAGGAACAAGGCCAGTGCGGCGACACGGACGCCAACGCCAAGGTGTTCCAAGAACCAGAGCACGTCGCCAAGTCGTCGCCGCCGCAGGAGATCTCCGGGACGGCCACGGGACCGCCGGAGCTCGCCCACGAGGCGTGCAAGGTTGCCGCGGAGTCGATGCGTGACCATGACTGTGACTTCATCACGGACTTCGTGGACTTACAGGAGCCGTTCGTCGACGCTGTGCCGGACATCCTGATGTGCGGTACGTTGAATCCCCCGTCCGGGCCGTCCGGCGACGAGCCGCCGCTGCATCTGGGTTTCGACGAGTTTTTAGTGGATGATTTTATGAAGGACGTCCCTGACTTCTGACGGCTGGATTAATTTGTTGCAGTTAACCGATTAACTTTTTAATTTTAGTGCCTTGCTGCGTGAGTGTGTGTTGGAATTAGCATAGGGTATTCTTTCATTCTATTAATCTTTGGATGCCTGTGCAGTAATATGTGGATTGCTCTTTGATTTTTCTGAATACAAACCTTTCAGTTCTCAAATTACAGATTTGTGACCTTTTCGTTTGATTTGGCTAATTTTGGTACAAATACAAATCCCATCTCACACTAGGAGAGATGCATCTACGATTCTATATGCCCATTGGGGCACTGCCTAGCTACAACACACAACAAACAAACAATGGCACCTCACCTCTGCTCGATGAACATGTTACATGTACACAAAATCGACTGAAGTCACAAGTCACCGATGGCCAAAACGGATGCTGGCTGTACGGTTCTGCTCGCGCGCGGGTCGTTGTCGTTGATCCTCCGGTCCGGCAGCAACGATTCCCCTGAAGTGATGATCAGTAGAAGAGGTTGCCCTGGCCTTTGATCCTGAACGGCATCCCAAAGTTCTGGTACACCCTGATCTCCCCGCCCAAGCTCGCCGTCACCACCACCAGCCCCCACGCGTTGCCGCTGTCGCCCTTGCCGCCGCCACCCTGCTTGTTGGGCTCGGCGGCGCCGGCCGGGTCGCCGCCCTCCGGCTTGGCGGCGACGCTGCAGGACTCCTCGTTGCAGACCATGCCCTGCTGCTGCTGCTGCTTGTCCCGCGACGCCGGGCTGCGGGCGGAGGGGCTGCCGTCACCGGCGCCCGGCGGGGGCGGCGCGTGCGTCCAGGGGACCGCGGCGGACACGTCCTTGCAGTAGAAGTTCTCGTAGGAGCGGATGGTGCACCACGTCTTGGGCTTCATGCCGATGCCGATGGCCGGGGCGGGCGGCACGCGGGTGGTCCGCCACAGGTACACGTGCGAGTCCTCGCTCGCGCACACGGCGTACCGCCCGTCCGAGGTGTAGGCCGCCGCGATCTGGCTGCTCGTGTTCTTGAAACCTGTTTTTTTTTTTAAGACGGGAATGGAAGAATTCATGAGCAGCTTTCTGCATTCTTTGTCTGTGCATGCATGGTTTCTCAAGTTTTGAGATCTGGTCTTTTTTTTTGAGAAAGTTCTGAGATCTGATCTCCGCACCTCTGAACTTTTGAACCATGGTCACGTTATCAAAGACGCGGATCTGCGAGTCGGCAGAGGTGACTAGTACCTCGGCAGGGTTCCCCGGAGCAAACTGAACCCAAAAGGCCATGACAAAGATCAAGAATGAATGCACCATTGTCATGTGCTTGTGCTGAATGCTTACTCTATGCATGTGATGTGTACCTGGAATCCGGTTATCTTCTTTGCTTGCGCCTTGCGCTTCTTGTTCTGGATGTCGATCTGCGCCTCCGCGCTAAGCTTGCAGTCTGTTGCAATGGCGAAATGATCAGTCGCAACAAAACAAACTGCACATTTCCCTGCAACAGTACTGATCATGAAACCAGTTGGAACAGTACCTGTTGTCTTGTACAACCGGCAGCTCCCTTTGTGCGAGCCGATGATGGCACCCTTCAGTTCAGCCATCGATGCCAATGGCCACGAGTCAGAAATGAAGATAGCAAGTGTATGAAATGTTGGTAGCGATCAATGGTGGTGATGGGTCGGACCTTCCCGTCAGGGGTGTAGGAGGCGGCGGTGACCATCTCGTTGAGGTCAGTCCAGTCGATGACCTGCCGGTCGGGGATGCTCCATAGGCGTACCTTGGCGTCCAGCGATCCGCTGATGAAGTACCGGTCGTCCACCGGGTTGAACTGGATGCAAGTCACTGCATAGGAAGCAAGCATTACGGCATGGCAATCAGGAACAATCATCAATGGCTACCAATCGCTTTGCTCACCGTAGTCGCTGTGGGCGAACGTCTTGAGGCACGCCTTGCTCTCCGTGTCCCACAGCCGCACCGTCTTGTCCATCGACGACGACAGCAGCTGCACAAGACAATACAAAGAGCATTGTAGCAGGGATGAGTGAAGCAGATCGAGCAATGGCAGTGGGCGAGACCTGGTCGGACTTGGACCAGGTGAGGTCGAGCACGTCGTCCTTGTGGCCCTCGAGGACGCACGCCGGCTGCTCGGCGAGCGCGAACATCTTGTCGGGGATGACAAGGTGCTCGGGTAGCGTGTCCCTGCCGCTCTTCCCCTTGGTCGACTTCTTGGACATCTGGGCCAGCGCCGGCGTCGACGATCCGTCAGCCGTGGCAGGGGGCAGCGGGGCCAGGGGGCCTGACTTGCCGCTATCCAGCGCCAACGAGCTCGGCGGGGCGTTGGTCTCCACCACCTGCCACACGCGCACCACGCTATCCTCGCCGGCGCTGGCCAGCCGCCGGCCGTCCGCGCTGAACTTGATGCTCCAAATGGACCCCTCGTGCGCCTGGATCTCCTGGCACATGTACAGTCCGGTCAGCTCCTTGCTCGACTTGCCGTACTGGTGCACCTTGAGGCGCTCGGACGACGAGGCCGCCGGCGGGGCCCCGGCGGAGGTGTTGGTGGAGACCGTCGCCGTGGACGCGCCCGACTTGGCGGTCGTGTCCTTGTCCTGAATGAACCCGATGGCCACGGACTTGATGTTCTTGAGCCAGCCGCCCTTCTTCTTGTTGCCCGCCTTTTCGGCCTTGGGCGGCACTCCGGCGCCCGGTGGCGCGGGCTGGTGCTGGCTCGTGCCGCGCCGCATCAGCTTCATGATGGGGGTGTTGCCGATGAACTTCTCGAACTCCTCCAGCCCTAGCACGCCGGACTGGGTGTTCGACGGAACGTCCTTGGGCGTGGCGGCGACGACAACGGCAGCCTCCTTCTCGCTATCCTGATTCTTGGAGCCCCCGTCGTCGCCTTTCTTGCCGTCGCCGTCACCCTTCTTGACGTCACCGTCGCCTTTGCGGCCTTTATCCGCTGGGCCTGCCGGTAGTGGCGCGACGGGCAACTCACGTGAAGCCACAGCTTGAGGCTTCTCGAGGGGCGCGCTGTCGCCGGCGTCGGGCCGAGCCGGCAAGGAACGGACACGACGCAAAGGCTGCGACGGTGGCTTCCCCGAGACCGACGCGCCGTCTCGCACGACAAGGTTGCTGTCTGAGCGGCGCCTCGTGATGGCCTTCTTCGGCGGTGGCGGCGCCGCGGCGGCCACCGCTTGCGCCGCGGCGCTTACGACGACATTGGGGGCCGAGGCGGTGGTTGGGGCCGGCGCTGGCGGCGGCAGCTGCCTGGACACGCTCCGCGACACGCTCCGGGGCACATCGGCGGGGCGCTTCTTCATGCTATGCCGGCGCAGCGCGAGGTCCCGGCTGCTGGCCATCCCGAGCCCCTGGTGGAGGCGGCGGCGGCGCTCCTGGATAGACATGGGCTCGTCGGACATCCACATGTCGTACTTGGAGGGGTCCTCCTCGTCCTCGTCTTCCTCCTCCTCCTCCAGCACGGCCGCCTGGTACTTGCGGAAGCTCTGGAAGCTCTGGTCGCCCATGGCGGAGGCGAAGGAGACGCGTACATCGTCCTCGTCGTCGTCGTCATCGTCAGAGGGGAAGTCGGCGTCGAGGTGCAGGCCGGACGGCACGCGATCCAGCGCGTGGAAGAAAGCCTCCTTGTCGCCGTCGCCGCGACCGCTCATCTCGACGCCGTGTTCCTGGTGGTGCGAGATGCGCCGAGCATTCCAGCGTTCTTCCCGCACGCGCAAGCAGAGAGAGAGAGAGAGAGAGAGAGAGAGAGAGAGAGAGAGAGAGAGAGATTGCTACTATGTTTAGGTGGTGATGGATTGAGAGGTTGCAAGGAAGAGAGAGGGCCGGGAGTGTGCAGGGGAGGGGAAAGGGGATGCATTGGAACCTGAAAGGGTCGCAACTCACTCACAATGTGCATGTGTCTCCTGGTATCCTGAACTCATCATTTGTAGCAAACATTTATCACTTTTTCACTTCAATAAAATACTATAACCAATCATTGTTTAATGCAGCAAATACTTGCTATGTTTTTGGTTCTTGTAAGTAGTAACATAGAACATCATTTTGAGCAACACGATAGAGGCACCATTTTCCCCCATTCTGGATATATATATCTACGTGAAGGGTTGATATATTTTTCGTCCTTTCAATCTTGCATAATTTTTTCTCTCGAATACATAGGAGAAGAAGAACAGTAAAGAGTTAATACAATGCGAGTGCTGAGCAGCTCGCCACAACCACACAGGAACAGACTTGCGCTATTTACGCAAACTAGAACAACCGCAGTAGGAAAACATCTTGCACACCATCAATCATTCTTCCAGAGTTACATTTGCAAATGCACTGAAATGCTATGTATTTTGGAAAGACGTGTATAGCGACATACTACTATATACTATTGTGTATGCGATGAATATGCTGTTCTGAATAGATGAACATGAACTCATGCCCATCCTGACCCTAGAGCAGCCTGAACCATGGCCAGCGGGTTCCCCTTGAGCACACCCTTGAGGATCTTCAGCTTCCCCCGCGTGTATGGCGGGTACCTGGCCTTCGCCTCGCCGAGGAAACTGCGGTCCAGTACAGCCTTCCTGTGGGTGAAGGCGTCAAAGCTGAAGGTGCCATGGTAGGCACCCATGCCGCTCTCCCCAACTCCTCCAAACGGCAGGTGCTGATTTGTGAGCTGCAATGTTGCGACCAATTTGGAAGGAAGCGAGCATCCATGAATCATGAAAGCAAATAAGATGTGCAGTTCAGAAACACTTTGCAGGTGAATCTGTGCAGATGTAGCGTACGTGGATGCCGGTGTCATTGAATATCATCCCTCCTGCAGAAACGTTTCTCTCAAACTGGCGCTTCAGCTTGCTGTCCTTGCTGAAAAGGTAGGCTGCCAGTGGCCTGGTCATGGAGTTGATCAGATCAAAGCTCTCATGGATCTTGTCCACCTAGCAGCAACAATATAAAGAACAGACCGAGATTCAAAGAGAAATTGCACAACAAGGCTCATGTTTAATCCACCATGGCTAAGAGGACTTGTGTTTATTAATGCAGCAAAACATCATTGTTACAGGATAATGTTTTTTTACCGTGATTATAGGAAGCAGGGGCCCGAATATTTCCTCCATGATCGCCGAGTCAAGTGGGGCATCCAGCAACAATGTCGGGGCGATCTTTCTGCAAGGCAGTGAAGAAATAGTGTGAAAAGATCAGCTAGCCATGGTTGTGATTATGTAATCACTCACAGCTGGTGTTCATCACTCTGGCCGCCGAACACGATCTTGTCAGAGACCATCTCCTCGTCCATGAGGGCCTTCATTCTATTGAAATGGTTGGAGTTGACGATGCGCGACAGATCCTCTGACCGCAGCGGGTCTTTCCCATAGAACTTGTCCAGGACTTTCTTCAAGGAATCCAGCTATCAAAGGTTCACACGCCAAGAACCAGAACAGAGTCAGCTAGCCATGAATCCAAGTATATTGAGTAGGAAGTGCTCAAGGTATTTTTCTTTACCAGTTTTGGTGCGAATGACTTGGTGGTTATAATGTAGTCCGGTGAGATGCAAGCTTGGCCGTTGTTGCAACCCCACTTGCCGGCAGCGATCCTCTTAGCAGCAACCTTTCAACATCACAAATTTACAAGTTATTAGTGTTATTCCATCCGTTTGAGAATACAATAGGAATATAGGATCCTTTGGAGAAGACATGATCTTCAATGCATCATTGTTACTCCGTGTAACTTTTGCTTTTGCATATTATTAGTGACAAAGTGAAGTTTATATCTGAGAATAATCTCTGACAGATTTAATGGTGCTTTTTATTGAGGTGATCTACGGCCAGCAAGACGCAACAATTTGTATTAACTATCTATCAACCCAGAATTAATATGGGAGCACGTACTAGTTAGATTTAATATAACAGTAAAACTTATAGCTAATAATTATAATTATTTATCTCATACTCTCTTTCATCTATTAAATATTCTAACACAATGCTTTAAAAGATACATATCTATCATTATCTGGTTGCAATATATTTATTTAGTAACAATTTTTTTTACTTTACATCGCACCTCCATATGTATTTAATTAAATATTTTGTTTGAACTATGTGAACAACAGGAAAATTGGTATTCTTATCTCTTTTCCCACACATGAATATATGGTGTGGGTTCCGAAAATGGGCGACATATAAACTACTCGACAGCGTGTGTCGCACGTCGTGATCGGAGGTGGCCTAGCATACAATGACTCGAGGGATTATACTAGTTCAGGCGAGAACGGCCTACGTCCAGTCGGGGGTCAGTCGGATGTATTGCTCGAGCCCAGGTGCTCGTGAGAGTTGGGGAGTACAAGTTTTTGAGTGCTAGTGAGCTAGAGTGTTCTCTCTTGTGTTGAATCTAAGGGACCCCTCTTTTATAGTTCAAGGGGCGGGGGGCACTTTACAATAGGTTCCTTGGAGAGGAAGGTCCTAGGAAAAATATCTTTGACTCCGGCAGTTGGGCAGCTTAGATCGTTGACGGGTCCGTCTAGATCGTCAGTCGACGATGACCTTGGCAGATTGCGAGATCCTGAAATCCTGGAAGGTCTTCTGGCCGATCCTGTACGCCGGATTTGGTCAATTGCATGGTACTGGAAGAGATCCTAAGGGGATGGTGCTTCTGTCCCATCAAGGGTGCTGTTCGTATGCCAAGTTCCATCCCAGATGATGATTTTTTGGAGTTCAAGCTGTGATGACGGCCGGCTTAGTCATCAAAAGGACCAAGTTGGTGTCACTGTAGAGGTATGCGGCCGTGACAGAGGCACAATAGCCCACTGTTTAGCGTACGATCCCGGGGAAGCAGCGTACACTTGGTACGGTCGGGTTTGACCTCCCGCGGGGTCAGGCCTACCTGCTTGTGGCCAAGTAGAACTTCTCCTCTAGGGTCAATCCGAGGCGTGACCAGCGAGTCGGAAGTCTAGAAGGAGGAGGAGAGGCGGCGCTCACAGTTTTTAGCGGAGCTCAGTCGGGAGCATCCGGACTCGGCTCCACAGGGCTATAGGGGCCGCTTCTGGAGAAATTGCTCAGTCGGGGTTCGTGGGTCTTGATCGGCCCATAAACGCACTCTGCCCCTGGGTGTAGCTGCGAAGGTTCTGCCGGCCTTTATTTGGTGAGGCGGGGCCCACTGGTGGCCCCGGTTCTTGGAACCCATCACATGGTGACACACCTCATGAATAATATTTTTATATAAATAATAACATAAATAATATATTAATAATTATAGAAATAGTAATTTAAAATTTTATATTGGTGCACTTTAATATTTTATTATAATTATATAATTTAGATTCATATGTATAGGTCACTTTAACTTTTAATAATAATATAATTGGACTTATATGCAAATGTAGGGGTTATTTGCATCATTCCTATAATGGTATGGGTGGGCAATTTACATGAACATTAGGGGGTTACTTTAGATTATTTTTTATAATAGCAGAGGTGAATAATTTCGATATATATTTAGGGGGTTACTCTAGATTATTTTTTGTAATGGCAGAGATGGATAATTTAGATACATATTCAGGGGGTTACTTTAGATTATCTTACTATTACCAATTAGAGGCTCCTTTTGACCCTCCACGTAAAGCCACCTAGGATCCTAGGTGGACACTCTACAAAATTAGAGATATTCTAGAAATTCTCAAAAAATCAGAAACATCTGGCCATCAATCCAACAAATCTAATCATAGTAGCGATTTGATCTGTTATCTTGTTCATTAAATTACACACCTCTGCCATTATAAATTATAATCTAAAGTAACCCCCTAAATATGAATCTAAATTATCCACCTCTGCCATTATAAAATATAATCTAAAGTAACCCCCTAAACATGTATCTAAATTACCCACCTATCTGCCATTACAAAAAATAATCTAAAGTAACCCCCTAATCTTCATGTAATTACCCGCCTATGTCCTTATAAGAATAATGCAAATAACCCCCCTAAATTTTTATATAAGTCCAATTATATTATTATTAAAAGTTAAAATAATCCATATCTGAATCTAAATTATATAATTATAACAAAATATTAAAGTGACCCAATATATAATTATAAATTACCATTTCTATCGTTATTAATATATTATTTATGTTATTGTTTATATAAAAATACTACTTTCATGTTGTTCAGATAGTTCAAACAAATGGTTCAATTAAATATATATTAAATACATATGGAGGTGTGATGCAAAGGAAATAAAACTATTATAAAAAGTCTATTGCAACCAGATAATGATAAATATGTATCGTTTAGAGTATTGTGTTAGAATATTTAATAGATAACATAGAGTATAAGATAGATAATTATAATTATTAGCTATAAGTCTTACTTTTATATTAGTTCTAACTAGCTCGTGCGGGGCAAGGGTTGATAGTCTAGTATTTTATAATAGCAGAGCGAGTAATTTAGATATATGTTTAGGGAATTACTTTAGTCTATTTTCATAATGGAAGAGGTAGGTAATTTAATGGAAAAGATAACAGATCCATTGGCTACTATGATTAGAATTGTCGGATTGATATCCAGATGTTTCTAATTTTTATGAAAATTTCTAGGATTTCTCTAAATTTTATGTATGCACCTAGAATCCTAGTTGGCTTCACGTGGAGGCTTCAAAAGATACCTCCAGTTAGTAATAGCAAGATATGTGATGTTGTACATACTGAATTTACAGCAAAAGGAGGGAAAGCAAGATGTTTGTATGAGCTGTGTTACATCAAGGGTATTGCACCACATGTAGAGAAATGGTGCTTTTTCCATGTGACAATTTAAAAATAACTTTATTTACAGATTTAGTGGTCAAAATTAAGTTTGAATATCAAAATGTACAGCACATTAATTTTAAAGGAATCAATTATCTAAGTATAAAACAATATATTTTTTCTTCCAGAGATTGGTAATCCAGAGAAGTGAGACGTTTACATGGAGATCAACGTTGGAATCGACGACGACAGGGCATTTCCCACCGAGCTCCAAGACCACCGGCGTCAGATGCTTCGCGGCAAAAGGACATCACTATGCGCCCTACCTTGCTGTTACCTGCATATTTTATCGTAGCAAGACAACAAGAGACACTTAGCCATGGAACGAAGAAGCTCACTCAATCCAAGCTTCGTCGATGGTGGCGAGAGGCGACTGGTCACCGGCCGGACCTGTGTAGAAGATCTTGTCCCATTTCTGTTCCAGCAGCGCGGTGGTCTCGGCGATGCCACCCTCGACGACCTTGATGCACGAGCTGTCCACGTACCGCGGCAGCAGGTCGGCTAGCAGCGACGAGGTGGCCGGCGCGATCTCCGACGGCTTCAGCACCACGGCGTTGCCGGCGGCGATCGCGCCGATGACCGGGTCGACGGCCAGCACTGGAACAATTCAATTCGACGATCAATCAGTACTCAGTCGTCAGAAACAATTACAATTTACATCACGCAGTAATAAAGCCTAACTCGGTATTAGCATATGTAAATTATTCGCCGAGCTATTTTAGAAATTAATTAGACTGCATTTGAAAAAAAATGTGTCTCAGAAAAAAAAGAGAGCCACACATGGCATGGGTGGTTGGGGCCTTCCATAAATTCAGAACAAGTTGTATTAATTTCTCCTTTCCGCTTGTGATGCGGTTGTTACTCTCAGAGAGTTGAGTTCAGGACAGTAACTCTGAAGCAGCAACTGATCCTATAGCGATAGCATGTCTTCTTCAACTCCCAGTCCCAGATGCTGTTCGCTGGCAGACGCATCACCAGGAGCTAGCTGCACGGCACGATTTCACTTCACCCCCTTTCCTTTCTGCCGCGCTCGTACACACCCTGTTCCGTTCGTTTGGTTGGACGACGATCAGGAAGCACGCCATGCCAAACGCATGAGCCCACGCGCGCGTTGACATCACATTGAAACTCGATCGGTCCTTGTCCCGTTGATCGGCCCAAATTCGTCTGAAACTCTGACAAGGACACCGCCCGTATGGGCTTCCAGCGAACATATACGCCAATTGGTCACTGGATGGGGATGCACGCACGCAAACGCCATGTGTGTTTCAGAGGAGTGCAGGACGTGTGGTGCCCGACCGACCGGCCTGTCTGTCTCCCCCCTTCGTTACCTCCGGTGGTTGAAGTTGAAGGATCAGGCCATCTCAGTGTCATATTAATGAACATGGTTTTTCAGTCAAACATGTATTTAGATCCTGTTTGGTTCATAGGACTTATGCATAGGTCCCTGCACTTTAGTCCCTAAGAAACCAAATAGGAGGGACTAAAAGGGACTAAAATCTATAAGTTCTTCTTGGAGGTGTTTATTGGGACTAAAGCTCCATGTTTACAGCTTAAGCTTCTGACTTGAGGGGCTCCGGCGTTATCCTCGCTGTCGACGGGAACCTAAGCAACCCGGCGGAGACCTGAAACAAGAAGTGTCCGATCGATAGCGTTACTAGCAGTGAAGCAAGCACTGTGCATTCATTCCTGCAGTTAGTTTGATTTGTAGGGAATGGCTTTGGCATTGCCTGAATGGATCAAGTACTGGGCCGGGAAACGTAACCGCCCAGCCCGAAATAAGTAGGGCGACAAGGACATCACCGAAGCACCGAGGTGGTGACGAAGCTATACTAAAACGAGCTGATAGAATTCATGGCTGCAGGACCAGATGGCGTGAGCTGGATTGTTCTTGCTACAATGTGATCGAGCAGTAAAATGTTTTAAAATCTTAGACGTTAATACACGTGTAAAATAATAACCAGGTTTGTCATGTGGGAAGTTATTAATTACTTAAATTATATAATACGAGACAAAGGTAGTTGATGCTAGACAACATTCGTGTCAAAATTTTGACTATCAACATCTTTCATAATTTCTAATTGGCATTACTAAAACCGATAAGTAGTGTGGATTTCTCTTGAAATGTAGTTCCTCAAATTAATCATTGTCTATTGAATTTCATAATTATATTGTAATAAAATATAATGGTCAAAGCTACTCCTCCGTCCAAAAAACAAGTCATTCTAGGATTCAAAATTTATCCCACAAAATAAGTCGTTTTACCCTATTTAGAAAGTGCATGTGCATGTAAGAACCAATTACTGCCAAATATAGGTAATAAATATGGGCAAACATAGTCATTTTACCTTCTTATATGTCCTAAAATTTTTAGAATGACTTGTATTTTGGGACAGAGGGAGTACATTTCAGAGACTTGTAGCTCACCAAAAACATAGAGCATTCGAGACATGAGGGAGCAGTAGGCTTGTAATCGCAACAACACATACAAGTTTTTATTTTTTTTCTTTTAAAAAAGGTTTTCTTTTAAAATACACTTACATACTCTAATAATATTTTGTACTTGTTAAAAGGATCAAAATATGTGTGACTTTTTGCTTCTAGACTAGAATTCTGGGACTGAATTAATTGAACCCATTTCATCTTAAAAAATCCCATGCATTTCAAGCATGCCGTAAAAAGCAAGGGAAGGAGTCTTGTAGGGTCTGCGATTCAAGCAAGTCTACAACGCAAGGACGCATGCATGTATGTGTAGCTAAATGCCTTTATATATTTATAGGATATTATTGGTTAAACAGATTAATCACTAGTGAGTAGTAGTGACGAACATATGATTTCACCTTGATCGAGCTGATGAGCTAGGATCCACCGAACCGTACCTTTTTGGGTTCCATCCATATCTTGAGATTCTTGAGTGCGAACTTGCAGGACGACGTCACCAGCGCTATCTGCACCACATCACAAACAAGCAGAATAAATATATCTGGTCTCTCAAGTCTCATCAACGAAATTAACATTCTTCAGTTATATATATCTTCCAAGCAAGTGTCGTAGAATTTGCGCACGGACCTCGTGGACGTAGGACTCGGTGTGCGGCTTGGCGAGGTCGGCGCGGAGCGCGGCGCAGATCTCGTCCTCCATCTCCGCCGCCATCCGCAGCAGCTCGCGCACCCATATGTTTACTGCACAAGTTGTATAATCAGTATAATTCATATTTCAAAGTGCTTTTAATATGATATCGATTCTGTAGCTACTAGCATATTATGGATAGAAACTAAATCCAGAAACTATGCCCTACAAGGGTAGTAGCGCCTACGTGGACGCAGTGCCACCACAGCTTTCGCATGATATATAGCTGTGTCGTCACATTTGTTCCTGGAAATGCTGCATGCCGCGCGCAAAAAAAAAAAAATGCACATGTTAAGAACTGTTGTTTCTTCTCTAGGAAAAGAGTGAGAATATTTTTGTTTTGTGACGGTGAATATTGTTGGAGCAACGTTTCACACGCACAACCACACCTCAGAATCAAATGTTTTGAAATCACTCACTCAGGTAGTATTTAGAAGCTTATAAATCCATCACATGGTTTGGATGCGTGATGGTATGATCAATTAGAGTAGCTCATGTATATCTTTCGTAAACTAATTGCTAACTGATTATTTCTGTTCTACAGTAGCACAGTAGGGATGGATGCATATCTCCTACCAGAAGGAGCCCATGCAGAGCCGGAAGGACTAGCTGTCGCCTGTGATGTATATTTCCAAACCATCACCTGTTGCTTGTGCTGCATATTTTCAAACCATCATCTGAGGCGTGCATCTTGTTGTTGGGCTGTATTTGGCCCAATACCTTATTCTGATTTGTCGTCGTGGCCCAAAGCATCCTTAGAGCCCCGGGTGCTAGGTGTCTGCTCGTGGCCTACTACGCTGCACAACCATGTTGGCGTGGTACGTTCAGATCTACCTCATCTGGCATGCAAGGAGACGTCTTCTATTCGTGTTTTTTCCTATTTTTTTCTTCCGTATTTTCTTTTGCCCTCTATCATCTATTATGTTCCTTTTATTTTTCCCCTTCTGCTACATTCTTTCTTCTATTCATTCAGCAAATCTTTTCAATCTACTTTTACTATCTTTTATTTTCTTATTTTTTCTGTTATTTACTTATTTAATTATTCTTACATTTTTATTTCTATTCTCTCCTGGTTTGTATTTACTATTTGTTCGCATTTAAGAGAGAATTATGCTCAATGTATACTAATTTATTGTATTGTGGGCTCATTAGTTGGTGTGAAATAATTTATTTACTTTATATAATAAATTGTGTGGCATGTATATATATGCTTATAAGAATGATCTTTTTAATGTAGATGCATTTGTTCTTCTTGTAGAATTATTTATCTACGTGTAACTAATTTGTTTGCAATGAAAAATTATTTATTTATTTGTAAACTAAATTGTTCAATGATGTTCATTCATTTATTTACGATATTTATTTTTTATTATTTATCCGGTATAATTAAATATTCATATTGTTTAATGTTTTGTTTGTTGTAATTATTATTTGTTAGTAAAAATAATTATTTGCTCATGTTAAATTTTTTGTTGCCAGAATTTGAAATTAGTTATTTAGTATTAAAAATTGTTTTTAAAAAATATCATACAAATATAGGCAAGTGTGGTCTTATTTTGAAGATCTTGTAATGATGCAATTCAAATTTAATTTGGATGCTCGGTTTAATATTTATAATTTTTTTATTTTAAATTTGGATGCATGTAAGTGAGGCATAATCCTTGCTCCCTCCTGTATGCATGCGTATAATCTCTCTCTCTTTTTATTAGCTGTACACATACATGCGATGTGCTTCAAATTCAACCCACAACACTGTGATCCGAAAGGCAAAATTAACCAAAAACTGCTTTTGCGGTCGACCGCGCGGAACGGTCGACGCTGCCCGTGCACGTGGGGCCAGTGGGCCATACACGATAGCTACCCACAGTTCCACATGCAGTCCGTATCCTTTCTCCCCTCTACGGCTCCCAGTTCCACCTTCCCTTTTCCATTCATCTGTCTCCGATGGATCCAGCACCGCTGGCGAGAGAGAAGGTGGCAGCGGCACCAGTAGCAGCATGGATGGGAGAGGCCGTGCGAACGGCTCGTGTCTTTTCTCTTTTTACTGATAACTTTTTATGCAAAAAATATAATGCTATGTACATAAATTTCCCCTTTTTGCATATTTTTGCCTGAAATTTTTCTTTTTGCTAATTTTCATGTGTTAGATTTTTGCCACATTTTTGTTTTCTTTGGTTTTTTTCTTGAAATTTTGTGTCCAAACTTTTATCTCCAAGTTTTCTATTCTCATATTCTTTTCCTAAAACTTTTTTGGCTGCCGAATTTTTTCTTGTACAAAATTTTTCTAGACTTTTTCTTTCCAAAATTTTTCTCATATTCCATCCAATTTTTTATGGAATCTATCTGTTTAATTTTTCTTTCAATTTTTTTTCAAAGCTTTGTTGCAGTTTTTTTCTAAAACTGGTTTGTAATATTTTCTTGTAACATAAACTTGTTGTATATTTGTATGTGCTTTATTTGATTAATTTTTTGTTGTATAAGTTATGTTATTTTTTTAACATATTTATTTGGTTAATTTTTTCTTGTATAAGTTATGTTATTTTTTAACATATAAATATGTTACGATAGAAGATTGTTTGATTGGAGAGGGAACGTGAGGTAACGTGAGGGGGTGTAAATTTTCCAAAAAAGCTAATCTCGTGCTGTTGGAGATCGACCGCTACTTTTCTTGCGTACGGCGACCGTAAAATAGAAAATTTCTAAAATTAATTTCTCTTCGGATGATAATTGGGCAAATCATCACAATAAGTAGCTTGTCCTGCTACAGGCTACAGCCTGGCTGCAGGGATAGATACATGGATGCACACGTGCATGTTGTGAGACCGACTGTTGGCAGTATAGCTCTCTACGGGCATACTAGACTGTTACACCATGATTTTAGACATTTACACCATGATTTTCATAAGCAGTGTGGGTGGAGGCTATAATCCAGATGCAGCAGAGTCGAAAAACAGAGTTCCAAAACGAAAATGATGGATGAGTTCGAAAGGGCCCTTCTTATTTTCCCCATGGGCCGGGAACTGGGCTTGGATTGGGCCCCGGTGTTTCGGGTCCTCTTCGTAGGCCCAGCCAAATGGAGCTTCGGCCCGCACACCTACATGTATCGTGTCTGGCCCGATTTCCAAGTAGAATGCACAACCTGCCCATTTCCGCGGTTCTTGTAGTGCTTGTGCTTCATCCAGCTCCTACAGGCTACAGATTGAGATCAGATTGACACTTTGCTGAATCGAATTTATTTTTTTAAAGAACTTACTCCTGCTATATATGAATATTATATGCGTTCACTTGGTGCTATAAAAATTAAGAAAGTGACTTGGCAACAGATGACTGGAGCTCGTTTAGGTTTGGTCAACCAACGACGTCCCTCGGATGTCCATCAAACGGTTGATTGAACTAACGGCTGATGCTTAATTCGTTCATCACCACACCTGGTTAGATCATAACCAGTTCAGGTCCTGTTTGGATCCCCTCAAACTAAAATTTAGCTTACTAAAGTTTGGAAATTTTTTTAGCAAAGTAAAAGTTGGCCATGATACCCCTCATTTAATTCTCTGCCAAACTCTTCTAAGTGGCCATTAATTGAGAGGGTAGTTTGGACTTTCATCACTTTTAGCAGAATTTAGTAACCCTTGGGTTGCTGAAGGCTAAAGCACTTTTGGATCTCCAACTAAAATTTAGCAAAATTTTAGTTAAACCTGTTTGGTTCCAAAGTTGCTAAACCTTAGCAACTAAACTTTAGCAAGGGGATTCAAACAATCAGTCATCGCCTCGCAGCCTTGGCCCGGCACCTCAACCACCCAAAACCCTGACACTTGATGCTAACCTCGCCAACGGTGGTTCAAATTGGAAGGGTTGACTTTTTCTGAAAACTAAGGCCTTCCTATCTTATGCTTTAGAATACGGCACCATTTTTGTATATTGTGGTTGTGCAGTTTTTCTTTTTTCTGACGAAGTCCCTCCAAGATCGTGTCATCATTCTCACCTTCCAAGGCCAATCTGACACGCTAAGCACATATATTTGGTCCTCGCTAGTCATCCTCCTCCGAATCTGCAGGACGACACTGCAAGCTAGTACTCTGGCTAGCTAGACATTGTCGCAGCGATGGCCACCGCCCTGCTCCTCCTGACGACGGCCTTCCTGGCGGTGGTCGCCACGCCGGCGGTGGTGGACGGTGCTGCCGGCGAGAAGGAGGAGACGCACATAAGGGTGTACTGGCACGACGTGGTGAGCGGGCCGGACCCGACGGCGGTGCAGGTGGCGCGCGCGGCAGCGACCAGCGCGTCCAAGACCTTCTTCGGCGCCGTGGTGGTGGTCGACGACCCGCTGACGGAGGCCCCGGCCTGCGCTCCTCCCGCCTCCTCGGCCGCGCGCAGGGGACCTACGTCGACGCCGGCAAGGACGCGCTGGCGCTGCTGATGGCCATGAACTTCGTGTTCCAGGCCGGCAGGTACAACGGGAGCAGCGTCGCCATCATGGGCCGGAACGAGGTGTTCGACGCCGTCAGGGAGATGCCCATCGTCGGCGGCACCGGCGTGTTCAGGATGGCACGAGGGTACGCGCAGGCCCGGACGCACACCTTCGACCTCAAGACCGGCGACGCCACCGTGGAGTACAACCTATACATCAGGCACTAATTGATCGATATCCGAATTAATTAATTTGTGTATTTTATGTTTGAGCTTCTGGTCGAATAACAAGCAGAGTGTCTGTGTCGTGTGCCTTGATGGTGTCCTTGATGAGTGGTTTGCTCTGCTGCTTCGGATAGTGGTTCTTTGGATTTTTACCGCGACTTGGACTGCTACTGTATGAGCTTTTGAGTTTTTGACTGCTACTTCATCCATGTCGGACATTTCTACCTTAATTCTAAAGATGCGCAAATTTTTTACGTATTCGAGAAAAAAGATACTCCATCCATGTCAGTATTAAGCCAAATGCAGACGCATAGTTGAGGCTTGCGAATTAAAATGCAGACGCATGGGCTTGGGAACTCGACGAGATTTGGGCCGGGGTATTCTCAGTCGATGACCACCACGGATTGACCACCACGGATTGACGTGGTCATCGACGACACGTGCTCACCGAGACACCGACGGCCCGGACATGGAGGGTGCCCATTATATATCACTTAGGTCAACCATCACTTGAAAGAGAATAATCAAAATCAAATTTGGACCGTCAGCCCAGCATATATAGAGTCTTTGCTCACGTCTTACCATCTAAAAGTAAATAGAAGAGAGAATCGCACATACATGTAGCTAAAACTAAATAGGAGAGAGAATCGAACATGCATGCAACTAAAACTAAATAGGAGAGAGAATTGGAAATGACATCACCTCTATGCATGTGAATCCGAAACTAAAAAGGCTATAACTACTAAACCGAGCATCCAAATTAAATTTGAATTGCATCGTTATCTTTCTTATGATAAGATCTTCAAAATAAGATCACACTTGCCTATGTTTGCACGATATTTTTTTTAAAAAAATATTATTTTAATATTAAATAGTTATTTCGACCACTGGGAACAAATATTTTAACACCACGAACAAATAATTATTTTTACAAATAAATAATTTAACATAACAAAATAAATAATAATGTGCAACAAACAAAATATTAAATGCCACGAACATTTGATTGTATAGACTAAATAAGAGAAAATAAATATCGCGAACAAATAACTCAACATGGTCGAGCAATTTAATCTACAAAGCGAGCAGATAAATTATACACATGGAACAATTATATTATGGACACAAAATAAAAATATTACCATCTATAAAAAAATTAATGGATACATCGAACAACAAAGAGTAATTATAGAAGAATATAAAAAAATATAATAAAGGAGGATAGGTACATGAAGAATGGATAAATAGAATGGAACAAAATATTAAAGAATAAGCAAAATAGATAAGAAATAGTAGACAAATTATATTAGAAAAATACATTCATTATTAGTACATTTAAAATAAAGAAAGAAAATAGAGAATAAAATAAGAATAAATGAGAAGAAAATAAATATGGATTATATACTAGAGAAGAATTATTTACGGAGTATTAGAAATAAGAAGAAAAAAATAGAAGAAAATTAATAAATAATAAAATAAAGAAAAGATAAGGTAGCACCTTGCATGCATACGGAAGAAAAATGAATAAACAATAAGATAAAGAGTAGATAAGGTACAACCTTTGCATGGGTGCAGAAGAAAATAAATAATAAAAGGATAAACATGATCATAAAAATAAAAATAAAAGAACAAATATGGTATAAATACAAATAAATAATACTAATATTATTTAAATTAGAAAATTTATAATAATAATAAAGCATAAAAAATAAAATGGAAAGAAGAATTCTGGTTTGAATCAGAGAAGAAATTATCGTAAAAGAATTAGAAACAAAAAGGAAAAATGAAAGTAGAAGGAAAACAAAATAAATGAGAAGAAAGCAAAGAAAAAAAGGGGGAAAAAAGAGATACGAGTAACTACACGCAAATAGATGTGCACTGAGAGGAAGAGCAGCATACAATAGTATAAAGAAAAAAAAATCTACAAACATGTACGCATATAAAATACATGCTACAACATAGGCACAGAAAATAAAAAAGCGAATCAGCATATGCATGCAAGCAAGCCTAGCAGCACGTGGGCCTATATAAAACCAAGACAGCAAAACCGGCCGCAGCGAATCAAGTAGTATTGGCCAAATAAGCAAATATGCAGTCCAGCAATAATGAGCGCGCTTCTTCGGCGATGAGTTTGGAATATGCAGCACAAGTGATGCATATCCCCCGCCGGTCATGGAGGTTGTGTTTAGATTCTAAAAAATTTTAGCTAAAAATATCGCATCAAATATTTGGACACATGCATGGAGTATTAAATGTGGATTAAAAAAACCAATTGCACAGTTCGCATGTAAATCGCGAGACGAATCTAATGATCCTACTTAATCTATGATTTGCAACAGCGATGCTACAGTAACCACCTGTTAATTAATCAAATTAATTAGGCTCACTAGATTCATCTCGCGATTTACAACCCATCCGTGTAAAAATTTTGTAAATAGATTTTATTCAATACTCCTAAATAGCAAGATTCTTTTTAAATATTTTTATTTCAAAGTGATCTAAACACACCCGGAGTCGTCCCCCCTCGTGGGGCGCACGCAGGGCAGGTACCTACGTCGGCGCCGGCAAGGACGCGCTGGCGCTGCTGGTGAACATGAACTTCGTGTTCCAGGCCGGCAGGTACAACGGCAGCAGCGTTGCCATCATGCATGGGCCGGAGCGCGAGGTGTTCGCCGCCGTCCGGGAGATGGCCGTCGTCGGGGGCACCGGCGTGTCATGCGATTAGGGAGATGGGCGATGCATGACGGCAGCAGCGAGTGGCAGCCTGAGATGACTGTAACCGTGTTGCATGCCCTCCTGAGATCGTTACAGCTTGGTATGTAGGGGCAACTGATCGTTATTCGTTACAGCCTGAGAGATGACTGTAACCGGTCGAGCGGCTCCACCTAGAACAAGAACAACCCGTACTTGTTGATCCTCCTCGACGCCGTCGCCGCAGCAGTCAGGCACGCCGAGAGGTGGGAGCGGAATTCTATTCGGACCTCGAATGTCGAAACCGGAAGGAATTCAGGGACCCCGTTTGTTTCGATGAACATATGGAAAGAAGAGAAGGAATTCTACTCGGACTCGCATTCAAAGTAGAGATTCGAATTCGAGCTCGGATCGGTTGGATGCAACCTGGCACGCGCACCGTGTCCGATTTTCCTTCCTCGTCTGACCGTCTGACTAGGTGGTGAGGAGGCGACGAAGCGCCGCGCCCTCCATTTATAGCACCGACCCCTACCCTTCAAATCAGCTACCACTCCGCCTACGCAAAGGCTTCTCGCCGCCGCACGACGCGACGCACAATAATGAGCATCACGGAGGTGTCCGAGGTGTCCCTGGAGGCCGGCAACCTGGCCGCCTCCGCCGCGCTCGACGACGACGGCCGCCCGCACCGCACGGGCACGGTCCTCACGGCGAGCGCGCACATCGTCACCGCCGTCATCGGCTCCGGCGTGCTCTCGCTGCCCTGGGCGGTGGCGCAGCTCGGCTGGGCGGCGGGGCCCCCGGTCATGCTCCTCTTCGGCGGCGTCATGTACTACACCTCCACGCTCCTCGCCGAGTGCTACCGCGCCGGGGACCCCGCCACGGGCCGCCGGAGCTACTCCTACACGGACGCCGTCCGCGCCATCCTCGGCGGCGCCAAGGTCGCCCTCTGCGGCGTCGTCCAGTACGTCAACCTCGCCGCCATCGCCGTCGGCTACACCATCGCCGCCTCCATCAGCATGCAGGCCGTCTGGAGGGCCAACTGCTTCCACGCCAGGGGCCACGCCCACGCGTGCCGCAGCTCCAGCGTGCCCTACATGATCGCCTTCGGGGCCGTGCAGATCGTCTTCTCGCAGATACCCAACTTCGATCAGATCGAGTGGCTGTCCATCGTCGCCTCCGTCATGTCCTTCACCTACTCGGGCATCGGGCTCGGCCTCGCCGTCGCGCAGACCGTGGCGAACGGCGCGTTCCGGGGCACCGTCACCGGCGTCGCCGTCGGGGCGGGCCTCACCGTCATGCAGAAGGTCTGGCGCACGATGCAGGCGCTGGGCAACATCGCCTTCGCGTACTCCTTCTCCAACGTGCTCATCGAGATCCAGGACACCATCAAGGCGCCGCCGCCGTCGGAGGCGGTGGTGATGAAGAAGGCCACGGCGATCAGCATCGCCACGACCACGGTGTTCTACACGCTGTGCGGGTGCATGGGCTACGCGGCATTCGGGAACGACGCGCCGGACAACCTCCTCACGGGATTCGGCTTCTACGAGCCCTTCTGGCTCGTCGACGTCGCCAACGCCGCCATCGTCATCCACCTCGTCGGCGCGTACCAGGTGTTCTGCCAGCCCATCTTCGCCTTCGTCGAGAGCCGGGCCGCCGCCGCGTGGCCGGACAGCGCCTTCGTCTCCAAGGAGCTCCGCGTGGGGCCCTTCGCGCCCACCGCGCTCCGCCTCGCGTGGCGGTCGGCGTTCGTGTGCCTCGCCACCGTGGTAGCCATGGCGCTGCCTTTCTTCGGCAGCGTCGTCGGTCTGATCGGCGCCTTCTCCTTCTGGCCGCTCACCGTCTACTTCCCCGTCGAGATGTACATCAAGCAGCGCGCCGTGACACGCGGCAGCACCAAGTGGATCTGCCTCAAGGCGCTCGCCGTCGTATGCCTCCTCGTGTCGGTTGCCGCCGCCGCAGGGTCCATCGCCGGCTTCGTTGGCGCGTTCAAGGCTTTCCGGCCCTTCAGTGGCTAACCTCGCCGCAGCTTGTTGCTGTTTAGCCTGATAGTGAAACTCGCAGTGCAATGTTTGTGTATGACAGTAGCCAAGGAGACGTGTAAGGTTGTATTGTTACTGCATCAGATTGTTACTGAAACCCGCAGATGTTACTGCATCAGATTGTTCATGAAATTATTCGTCCTCACTTGGATTTCGCTGTTATAATTGGATGGTGCACAACAAAGCATTTCAAGGCTTGCAGTGAATACGAATAACAAATCTAACATAGACAATGCCTATTGCAAGATATATAAATTCATCTATAACAACAAAAAAAACTGTTTTCTGCAACAAAGAAGGAAAAGCTCCGGTAAGAAATACCCTTGTTTAGTAACAGTACAAGTTTATCCTGCTACTGCTGGTCCTGAGAGCACAATCTGATACAAGCTGCTGCCTGCCCGTTACATTTAGTGCCTAAATCATTTTGGCAGCTATTCAAGTATACAACCCATATTAGTCTTGTTTTTTCAATTTCAAATTAAAGCATCTGAGACAGGGATATTACATACAACACCAAGCAAAGAATACACAACGAAAAACTCGAAAAGATTATATACTGAATACGAGCCAATGTCTCATAATAAGGCGATCATTATATTTCGTATGAACATTATGATGTTTACATGTGACTAGCTTTTCCTTTTCTTTTTCCTAAAGAATACATGTTCCTAACCCTTTGTTCAGCCTCCCCCAGATGACCATCCTTCTAGTCTTTCATCACTCTAGTGAGTAGTGGCCTTCCCTTGGTAATCACACTTTATTCAAGCCGTAATAGGCTGGGCAATCTTCATTCGGAAGACCAATGATCCCAGGGAATTGAGGCCAACAATAACCTTCCTCAAATCCATGAATGGTATTGTCGCTGTTCGAATAAATAGAAATAAATTAAGGGTATTATGTTCACTGTACAGGGGGTGTGAAATGATCACAGAAGGGCAGAGGATCCAAACTTAGGGATTCTATCACAGGGTGCACGAATCCATCCAATTTGCCCTCTCTCGTTGTCATAAATCACCATCTGATCCTGCATTGTAACGTCTGCAAGAGAAGACAAAAGAATATCAAATGTTATGCAAGTCATGGAATCTGAAACTAGGTTTATTGGTTTTGTCTGAATATCCTACCTCCAAGAATGTTCAGATCCTTGAGACCAACTTCTGATCCATTGAGGATGCCCAAACATGCATTCCCGTATTTCTGGCACAAACACATAAATAGACTTTAGCCACCAATAACTTTCTGTCACTGCCAATAATTCATAGAGTTATGGAGTACTGACAGTGACAATGAGGTAGTTTTCAGGCGGGACCTCCATGAGCGCCTTCTTTCCATTGGCAAAGCTCAAAACCAATGACTTGAACTCCTTTTTCACGTCAAGCACAGATTTGAATGGTTTCTTCCCTTTCCAGCACAGAGGCAGGGAGGGGTCAGATACCTCTTTCAGCGTCCTGCTGAGGTCGCCCTTTAGCTGCAAGAGCAAAACCTCAATAGCTCCATGTTTATTCATGCGTCATATGGTATTACAAGAGAAAAATGTCTTCAAATTTACCGCAGTGACAAGTGCTTGATATGGCTGTGCAGCAAAGTACGTGAATGAGCTGCCACTGTCAAAGACTACTTCCATTGGCCTCACACCTAGTGACCGGCCTCCAAAGTACAGACTAGCTGAACCAGGGGAGTAGTAATTCCTGGAAATGCAAGGTCATGTCAAACTAGAATAGTAATTCGTGAAATACAAGGTAATGTCAAATTCAATCGGAGAAAATAAGGCCACAATTTACTAGCATATACATCCAGCGATTCCACATAGTTAAAGTTTAAAACAATCAACTCAACAAAGTATAAAATATGCAAATGTTGATGATTTTTAAGAAAATTTAGCATGGCAAATACGACAAGTGCACAATTTTAAAACTTTCTAAAAATCCTTCCCACATTAGCAATGATTAATCACTGATGTTTAACATCACTAGTAAGACACAAAAATAGGCGCTTACTTTTGTACGGGGGAAAGTTGCAAACAAGAAACCTCATTCTTTCTGGCATTCTCAGATGAAAGCAGAATAAAATACAAGGATAATAGTGCTCACCGGAATGCACTGCGAGCCATGGGAGTCCATGTTGCACGCGAATAAGGCACAAGATCATCCCCAAAGAAGAGGAAGCCCCCTCCTCTTAAACTGAGGCAGTGGCCAACAACGTTCTTGGTGATCCCATGCTGCTTGAGCTGCGAGAGCAAACTAATTGACCCACTTCCAAGCCCAAGCACTCCATCAGTGGGTGCCACCTCACTGCTACTGCCAACCTGTTGGTCATACCCACACCTGTACAAATGGAACCAACCACAGAAGAAAAATTGAAGCAGTTGATTTTGCAAAGTTGTATACTGATCGCAAGATGCAAGTAGCATACCCAAATGCCAGACTGGGGCGGACAACGGAGGCGTTTGCAAGTCGCAGAGCGAAGCTGTCATTGACGAGCACACCAATGGATGACCCCTGATCAGCATACCTAATCTCATAGTCACATTGCTGATGCGGTGAGTCACATTTGTGCCTGCCAGTTAGTCCACCATGGAGAGATGCACACAACTGATCCACACATGGCACCAGCTTGCTCTTTGTTGGTCGGTAGAGTGGGTGTGGCACCTGCACCAACAATTCACATGACAGGCAACATCAAAAGCCAATTCCAAGTGGAAGCTACACCAAGCTTGGTATTTAATTTGAAATGTTGGGCTACAAAGAAATAGCATGTTTCATCAGTGAAGTAATGCAAGGTTGAAACAAATCTTGAAATGTAAACCAAGTCTGACTGAAACAAAACAATTTTTTCTTGAACTGAATTGATTGCCATTTATAGATTAATGAAACGAAAACTATTTTTTCTCCTTTTCTTTTTTCTTTTTCTTTTCCTTTTTTTCTTGCCTGAAAACTAACTTTTCGTTTGAAAACTGAGAAGGAACGCCAAACTAACAGAACGTGATGTCAAAAAAAGATAGCAGACATTTCTAGCACAAGTATCTATAACCCAGTCAATCAAGTTAAAAACTTTGGCCTGGCGCTTGGCAGGAGCTAAATGTATGAGTGATTTGTGGCCGGAAGATTAGGCTACGCCACATCGTTTTGTATCTTTTTTTTTGGCATAGGCCTTGTTACTTTTGTCTCACCCTCCTATATTAATATAAGAACGGCAAAACTCTTGCCCGTTCCTTTCAAAAAAAAGGTAAAAGCTTTGGGCCAAAATAATGTCAAGATCCCACAAGAGACCTTGAACTAACACCTGCACCTAGATTGGAAACAATCGGCAGACGTGTACAAATAACAACTCATGATGGAAACATCCCACTGCCGCCCTGAATCCAAAGTCAGAGAAGCCACGGAAGGGGTGGCCGGGTGGGGAAGGACGGAACGGTACCTTGTTGCAGCTGATGCAGGGCGCGTCGCACTGCAGCCAGGTGAGGTCGCTGCCGGTGTCGACGTCCAGGAAGTATGGCCTCGGCGGGTTGCCGATATTCATGGCCACGTAGTACAAGCTGCGAAGAAAACGAAAAAGATCATTTTTTTTCTTTTGTCACGGAAACTTGATCTTACACATCAAAGACATCATGATGCTAGTAGAAAATACTACTGAATACTGATGCTTCAGAGAGAAGGGAGCAATGGAGTTGCCAGATGGGACCAAAGATTGCAATCAGTTGATTAATTCCTCGTGGCTCTTGGAGTCAAGCGAAGGGGAATGGGCGGAAACGGGCGGCTCCATGGGGACAGAAACAGAGAGGGGGAAGAGAAGGAAAGGGGGGGCGCACCCGTGCGGGTAGACGTCGCCGTAGAGCGGGAAGACGGCGGAGGACGCCTCCGCCTCCGCACCCGCGCCGGACGGCCCGCCCCTCAGTGGCTTGTCCCCGCACACCGCCGCCGGCGTTAGGAGGAGCATCAGAAGCACGAGGCCGGCGGGCGGGGCCCACCTCGGAGCCATGGGTGGGAGGAAGGGGAGCAAGACAGCCTGGACCTGGAAGCAGGGGAGGCAGCCTCTTGTCTTCTCCCCCTTTTCTCCTGAAATCTTTTTCTTTTTTCTCCTCAGCTGTGACTCAGTGAAAAGGGAGAGAGAATCGATGGTGAGAGGAAGGTGGTGTGGCGATGGGGCTGGCCGGCTGGTTTTATAGGGGGGAGCAAGATGGAGCTGTGTGTTCTGCAGTGGAAGTTTCCCCTTCCCCGGGGAAAGTCTTTCTTGGATTTGTTGCAGCAGCAAGGAACAAAAAGATGCAATGGAAGGGGCTTTCAGTTAACTACTATATTCCCTTTTGCAGGGTCCTTTCTGATGGACCTTTTCAGCTCCATTCATCACCCACCTAGGCAAAGGCAACCTCAGCATGGAAAGGGAGAAATGAGGGTCAAGGAACAGTGACTGTTGTGTTGATTGTTTGTGGGGAGAAAGGAAAGGTATTGCCTGACTCATCGGCTTTGCATCATTTTGTAATGTGTGCATGTGGTGGGGTGCAGAGGAATTCAGAGAAGGTGTTACTGTGCAGAGCTACAGGTATCCAGTTGAAGAATCTGTTTTGGACCAAGGAAAGATTAAAGTACAAACTGGTGTTTGATAAAAAAAAATATTGATTTTTAAATATTTTTTCATAATAGTATTAGAATAGTATAACCAACCCCGGTATTTGTTTTAGTTTTGAGGCCCGTGTGAGGCAGCGGCCAAAATAAAATGAGCTGCTTATACATAGACGTCGATATATACTTGCCATTATTTGCTCTCTCTTTTTTTAAAAAAAACAAAGATTATTTTCATTTTTACATGGAAGGGAAGATAGGAGATAGATGTTGGTAGCATACCGTTGCACGTCATCGTCCAAGTGGTACGGATGACGACCTGCTGCAGCGTCTCAATTGGCTGTCGGTTGTCCGTTGACTCAGCCAAGTCTTCCTTGCAGTAAACTCCCGGGAAAAAAAAAAACTTTGGATAAAGTTGATGGGCACCTGGGCGGTATGCAGTTACCTTGAACTTGCCTGTAAATCAGAAACCTGCTGAGAGCCAATGTACATTAAGGTGTGTTTAGATCACTTTGCCAAAAAATTTTAAACGAAATCTTACTATTTAGAAGTATTAAATAAAATCTATTTATAAAACTTTTTGCACGGATGGATTATAAATCGCGAGATGAATCTAATGAGTCTAATTAATTCATAATTAATGGATGATTAGCGAATGGTTACTGTAGCATCCTTGTTGCAAATTATGGATTAAGTAGGTTTATTAGATTCGTCTCGTGATTTACAGCCCATTTATGCAATTGATTTTTCTTTTTTACCCACATTTAATATTTCATGCATATATTCAATATTCGATGTGATGTTTTTAGCTAAAATTTTTTAGGATCTAAATAATGCGTAAGAAAAACAATGCCTTTTTTTCGCGGGTAACAATGCCTTGTTCTTGACCGATTCGGCTATCCTCGTCCTCTAGCCGTCTATCTAGCAAGCTTCCAGAGTTCTTTGCCAGGGCTTTGTTTGGGGCTTTGGAAACAACGCGCAAGATGTGGCGTTGTTTGGGGCTTTGGAGCGCAAAATGTCTTTCCTAGGGCTATATTTCACTGAGTTCGAAGTTTTAGTAAGGGGATCTGGTTGAATTCACACATCTTTCCCCTCTATCGAATTCAAAAGTTATTGAAAGTTTCACCTTTTTATTTTTTGTAAGGTGCCATTTTATTGATGCGTCTACTACATACCCTACACCTGAGCAACCACGGGTAATGCTTTGGGTTTGTCTTGTTCCTCTCACCGCATGTTATGGTGTGTGTCTGGTTGCTCACGTGAAGACCATAATCTCAAAGAGGGGTGCTTGATTGTTTACAAGAGCGGATATAAAAGTATGCCCTCATATTGACCCGATGGATACATCCGAATCGAGCTTCCAGATCCCAGATATCAAAGCACAATTCAGAATTTAGACCACGTCGACACCCAAAAAGTTCAAAATATGTAGACCGCTTCGGCACACCAAATACGAAACACAGACGATTAGGAATAGTACATGTGGATCCAATTTCCGCGAATTCCTGAGAACTTAGGAACAGTAATAACAATTAATCAGGACGAACCTCTACATTCTCTATGCACCGCCTAGCCACTAGCAACATCAGTCTTATCAGACCAACCACATACACACGGTCCACAGCCTACAGACAATGGAAAACCTATTGCAGGTAACAACCAACTACCTCTATATGTGGTTCAATTGAATTACAATAATGGTCAAGCATCAGAATCAGGGGCTACATCCCAGGAATCTAGATTCGGGACGGCCCGGGGGGGGGGGGGGGGGGGGGGGGGGGGGGTTGGGTGGCACTCGCCTCATTAGCCTACATTTGAATTGTTCCCTGAGGGTGGTCTCAACAGCGGGTGGTGATTTGGAGCAGCCGAGTTGGGCATACCAGGGTTGAACATCATACTGGGCGCCGACGAAGATGATGTGCCAGGGTGGATTGCTGAGAGCGGCAGGCGAGGCCCGAACGAGAGCATCTGTTGACGCTGCTGCAGCAGAGCAGCCATCTGGGGATGCCCCTGCATGTTGTTGGTGTACATCGCCGGCATGCTGGACTGCGGCATCGAGACCTGCATCATCTGCGGTCTAACGCTGGTGGCCTGGTTCATTGGGTTTGAAGACATGGTGCTGCCACCTCCGGGTAGATTGCCACCTGCGGAAGGTAACCGGGTTGATAATATTCGGACACGCTGAGCTGCCAGCTGCTGCCTCACCAGCTCAAGTCGTTCACTTTCCTTCAAGAGCATGGTCTCAACCTCTGCAAACTGCTTCAACTTCAACTCCAGTCTCTTTAGCTGCATGCACAAAAATGGCAAGCTGAAAGTGAGATCATTTGCTTTTTATCCAGCATTACATTACAAGTTTCGAAAAGGTTTATCAAAGGAAAATGGTCCTAAGGCCTCAACACATTTAAGAAAGGTTTGTGAACAATGGCCCTGTTTGGAGAAATAACCAAGGGTTATTTTGAGGGCTAAAATTTATCCCAAGAAAATAGCCCTTCAATGAAATAGCCCTCGAGGTGTTTGGATCCAAGAGCTATTTAGCTCCTAAAGTACTTTTCCAATCACTTGCCTGCCACTTTAACAAGAGAGAGAAAGAGAGAATCCATGGGCTCCATCCGAAATAGCCTCAAATAGCACCCCTTGGAGGGGATAGTTTTTTGGGGTGGGCTATTTGCAAATAGCCCAGAAATAGCCCTCCTGTTTGGCTTCTCTAGGGCTATTTGGGCTATTTGAGTGGGGGCTAAAAAATAGCCCAGGGATCCAAACAGGGTCAATAATTGGCCCAGCTGGTTAAAAGTTAAAACAAGTTCCAGGGCAGTTAAAGTTTCAAAGCCAAGATCCATTTAGGAAAGGTTTGAGGACGACAATTGGCCCAGCTGGTTGAATCCTCATGCTTGTTAGTAAAAGATGGTTTTAAACAGTGAGATATAAGGGTTTTTGTTGAATTATCTACAAATACTGTCAGAACAGTTTTTTTCCTTCGAACTACGAAACTAGCAAGAATTGGCCAGATTAGACGAGAACTGACCAGCTAGGCAAATGCCAATCCTAGCCTAATGGAAACTTTGTGTTTTTTTTTCCCAGTCTCTCTTTCATGCTCAAAATCTCAATGTTTATCGAAGTGTAACCATCACATTGAAATACCAAATCAAAATACAAGACGGGAAATCATCTCTGAGATTCAAAGATGCTCGAGATTCATTATTTTGTTAATGATTACAAAAGGTTCTTCCAGAGCTGCAGCTACTGTATAGATTTCCAAAAGGTTGTCGAGCTATCCAAAATATTATGCCAGACCAATTGCTTTCTTTCCAACTATAAAACCACTGAGAATCAGCAAGATTAGAATTGAACTGTTAGGCAAATGCCAAACCTTGACAAATGGGAATTTGTGTTTCTCCAAGTGGATCTTTCATTCTAGAAACCTCCTCTTCATCTCAGTATTTGGTCAATGTTGTTCAAATACAACTATGACTTGGGAAGTATCATATCAAAATATGCAACCGACATTATGTCAAGGATGCTTGAGCTTCAACTTTTTATCAACTATGAACGAAAGGTTCTTCCAGAGATACAGCTAACTTAACTCAAAATCAGGGTTTCGTTTTTCTTATGTCATAAACATGCAAGCACTGACACAGTAATGGTGCACCATAAATGCAAAACAATACCACAAAAGTATGACGGCCAGACATCAACATAAGAAAATTGCAACACCCATAAATTTGGTACTGCAACAAACCTGATGATTTATGATGGTTGCAGCTAATCTCTGAATTTCACGCTCTTCCTGATCTGCAAAAAGTTTGGACTTTGTTGCGGCTGCTGACAAGCCACAAATGGCAGCATGTTTGACAGCTTCAGGAGAGATGGATGATGAGGGTCCTGTTTCAGAAGATTGCATTTTATAATATAATATCTTGCAGAATATGATTGTAAAAGAAAAGGAATTACTAATTTGCGGAACAAAGCGCTTACCATAATGTTGACGAGCAGCGTGACCCACGGCATCGATGCCTTCTGAAAACATCCTTAACAGAGTGGAAAAGACCATATTAAAATATAGCTCCAGTAATGTGAGACCAAGAGAGAAAATAAATCAAGCACTATTAAATAAAAAACTATTTATTGCAGTCTAGGTATAAAATCAACATGGCAAGTCAGAATCAGCAAATGTTCATTAATTACATCACTAGACATCCCTTATTGAAGCACAGGTGGCTTACCTGGAATCATCTCTTGTCAAAACTGATAATGCTGCACTAGCACAGGCTGCTGCAACCCTTGGTCCTACTTCAGAGGCCAAAAATGCAACCTGCAAAACATCTCTGAATAGTAAGACCGGAGATATATAGATCTCTGCAGATGATTTGACCATTGACAGATACAATAAAAACACAAAACTGCATGTGCTGGAGTACAACCATGATCCTCAGCTTGTGAGGATTTTACTCACAAACTTTTTAACCTGTTTATTCCTTTTGCTCCATAAATATATGGTCTCCAACCCACCCAGTGGTATGTGTTCAGGGATACCATCTTCACACTGAAATGTAACTGCACTAGATATTCTGATCAAGTGTACACACATGGATTTCCAATTACCGCGGAGTGGCCCTTATGATTATACGACTGGTGCCCTAATCAAGTATTTGTGAACTTGAGCAGCCAATTAATAACTAAAAGACAAGTGTGGGTACAGCTTTCCACCAGAATTCTATGTCTTTTTAATTTTGATGCCTGATCAGCTATCAATCAAACAAGCTGCAATAAACAGTCTAGTCCCTATCGAATCAATTTCTATGGTAATACAGCATAGAACATGGATTAGCAACTCCAGAGTCATGGTTGGCAACTACATGTATATAGTATTAAGTTCACAAATAATTTTTCTTTGAGATAGTAAGGGTTTGGTTAAAAAAGATCAGCCAGGGAAACCTAAAATTTGTAATACAGATGTATGCACGTCACTGGGCCATATAAAAGGCCAGTGAAGACAAGTGTAAATGCATTCAGAAATTTCAGTATCCAAATTTGAATATAGAAGTGCATAACTTTGTAACCAACAGGTCCAACAAATATGTAGAATGACTCACCAGTGACATGACCGGATTAGCAGAATTAATGAATGGAATCTGGTTTCCAGGTTGGCTACTTTGACGTAAACAACCTAAGGAACAAATCATCAGCCAAAAATAAAGGAGGCTGATAAATTTTGCAATCACGAATACCAGAGTGTAATAAAAATGAGAAAGTAGGTTTAACAAAGAGAAAACACACCTGAAGTACTGCCATTGGAATCTGAATGCAAAAAACCATTGCTTTGCATTCTGGATGGTACAGATGCTTCTGGCACTTCAATGTTCTCCAACAAACCATCTTCCACGGGGAGACGAATAAAATGGTGAATACATTGTGCTTTTGACTTTGTTCCGACATGCCCTGCAATATGATTCCAGTTATCATTGAACTTCTCTATGCCCTCCAACAACAGTAAAGTTTCCTGATCAGTCCATCTGTCCCCATCAGTGTCTGATCGGTCCTTCATCCCATCCACTCTCTGAAAATCTAAGCTTGAATGCCCAGTAACAAATCTTGCACTGTGGAAGCAATCTGAACAAAGAGCAATGTCTGCCTGCTCCACCAGTTAAAATAAACTTGTTAGTCTCATTTATATGCTTCTTTGATAAGAATAGCAAATTTACAAAAGAAATCAAAATAATTATATCAGTCCACCTTAACAGAACGACCACATTAAAATGAATATCACTCTTAAAATATGACACTTCAAAATAAAGCACATATATAGGGAAAATCATCATGAAGTAAATATAATACACTAAAATCAAATACTCAATCAATTCAGGAAAATTCTTTAGCAAATCAAATAATACATGGCGAGTATAATGTAAATAAGGCTTCACAGCCAGCAAATGAACTCTTGGCGGTCACAATAAATGCCGTTAATTAAAATGGTCAGCTATAATGAAAAGTGAGTCATGTGGCAAACAATTGCTAAGCTTTAAATGTAAGATAACCAATAACAGTATCATTCTACATAGTTAATGATGAACAGATAGACCAATATGAGGGTACATATGTGAAGTGGATTGCATAATCAACAGTCCTAACGATGTAATGAAGGAGCATCAAATATGAAGAATGAAGTAGGACCAAGTAGAATTTTTTTTATTATGCACACACCTCCTTCTGTGACTCGTAGTGTAAGCTGGGCAAAGATTGTAAGCAGAAACTACAAGAAGTCTCTGATAAGCGCTCCCAGATCTTCTCATCCAAATTCGCAGAATCAGTATCACCATTTGCCACCACTGAAGCAGATGAAGTTGACACCGCAGAAGCTATATCATCTGCCCGGATACTGCATTTTGGCCGATCAAATAAAACCAAACCATCAATCGATTTCATAGGTGCAGATACCAGTTGCAGCTCCCCTGTTGTCTCCTCCTTGATTAGTGATGCTGCCATCCTGAGGCCACGATGCACAGACCCTGCTGCAAGGTAATTAATGATCCCCCAAGATTCCAGGAACCTAACTATCCTACTCAGGTCATACAATTCAGGTGTGGTTGTGACAAGCCCCTGGCACTCGGCAAACACAAGTCTTTTCCCAGGACGCTCCAAATACTTTGCAATCACCTTATTCCTCAACATCATGTACTTCTCTGGTGTTTGCCCCTGGGATTTTCCAGAGAAGTACTGTGGCACAACCTGCCTCTCTAATTTGTGCGCCGTTGTTGGCACGAACCAATCTACAATCAGGAATGAACAAATGCCCCCCAAAAATTCAAATTAATAGTTTCTTCTACCAGGTAGTGTCAGTGGCAAACAATTAATTTTTAGTGCCAAGAAGAAACCTGAGTGCCTGGGCACGATGTGAAGTTTGCCGTAGAACTGCTTCTGCACTCCACATCCCTCCATGAGTGGAGGCGGGGTGCAGACATACGTGGACGGCTTGTCAGGGTCGTATGACAGGGACGGGTGGTCGGGCAGCATCGCCGAGATCACCTGGAGCTGACCGTGCGAAATGTTCTCGAGAACGGGTACCGAGGCTGGGGCGGCCGGAGCACCGTCGGCACCGGCCGCCGCGCGCTCCGCGTCGACGATAGCAAGCACCGAGGGGTGAGGCCGGCCGACGGCGCGGCGGACGGCGGCAGGGAATAAGGAGACCGGCTCGGCAGGAGAGGAAAGCACCTCCGCCCCGCGGAGGTCGAGCACGGGGTCATCATCGCCGCCGCCGCCGGCAGCTAGGGTTCCGCCGCCCCCGTTGGCAAAGGCGCCGCGGGATGCGTCCTCGTCGCCGTTCGCTGCCGCGGCGGAGTCGGAATCGTCGGAGTGGTCGGCCTGCTGCTTGGACGGGGAAGGGCTGGCGGCGGCGCGCTTCCGCTTCCGCCACTTGGCCCGCGCATCTGGAGTGGAAGAGGGACGGATTTAGGGTTCTGGGGGTGCGGGAATTGCGAGGCGCAAAGGCGGGGTTCGGGCGGGGCGCGTACCTGAGGTGGAGGAGGCCTTGCGCGGCATCGTCGCCGGCGCTCGCGGCGGCGGAAGAGGCGGAGGTGGTGGGAGCCCGGAGAGTGTGCCCGCGAGCGAGGGGACCACGGCGGTTGGTCGGGAAGCACGTGCGAGGGGAGTGAGCCGATCGAGGAGTACTTTCAGCTCATTCGAATTTCGGTTCTTCCTCTAGATTTGAATTTTGTGTGGTACTGTTAGTAGGGTTCAACTGGTTAGGATAAGTTTTAAAGTTCAAACCTAAATATTAGGTTTAAGTTAAATTTATATTTTTCTAATCTTTAGGCAAAACACGCACGGAAGAGAAGGAATTTACGAAATGGTGAGTGGCAATTGTGTATCCCCAACCTTGATTCCTTGAATGATGACTATTTTGGTTGAAGTATGGATAGCTAGTGGGTAAATTTTAATACGATAGCACTGTATATGTATAGAAGATAGATTAGAATTTTATGTACATCAATTGCTTCTATATTTGAGTAGGTGACTATGTAATTGTGGATTAACAATTTTGTAAGGTTTTTCGGTGCAATTTCTACAGGTATTAAATACTTGACTAATGTGATGAAAATATGTTAGGTAAGAGAAAAAAAGAGAGGCAAATATCCGAGCATGACTAAAAGCATCTAACTTACTAGCACACAACCTTTACTATGCATTGACCCAGTATTACAAAAATTAGGGCACATTGTGCATGTTTAGTTCTTGGAGTGAATTGTACTCAGCAACTAAATTTCACCTTTGGAATACATGAAGTATGTTGCTGTGTTCCTCTTGCCATACAATTTTCCTAGAGCAGTTTTGCTCTCTCGTTGAAAATGCGGATGCTTCCCATTAAATTGCATTGATTGTCACTAAAAACAAAAGGATAACAACAATCTCCATCCGTGATTCCGTTAGAGAAGATCAAGGATTTGCTCATAAGGAGTTAGCCTTTTTGGGTAATAGCGTGTTGTCATGTGAAGCTCGATCCTTAGGGCAGACGAGCGCGTCAACTGAATGCATTACGGAGTTTGGAGATCTCCAAAAATTGAAATGCCAATGCTAGGCTGCGATCTGCCATCATCATCAATGCGTCACCTCATCAGGGAGCAAGAAAGTGCACAAGATGTAAGTTGAGAAATGATCCATGCCATACTGGACATCCACAGGTGCAATTCAGTGAATTTTAGGGCGAGTTCATCACATTTTAACCCATCACAAGTCTACCGGAAACGCAGTGACAGGCTGACAGCATAGCGATGGAGATTAGCCTTGTGCAGCATCTCAGAAGCACGAAGAAAGACACCTTCCAGGGCTTGCAAATGGTCATAATCGGTCATCACCAAAAGCATTCCTCTTTGCAAACTTCTCTCAAAAGACCAGTGTTTGTGGCATGTTGAAAAGAGCACGAATAGTCTCGCTGGCAACATCCAGAAGTTGAAGATACTCATCTGCACCATCGACCAAGCACTGCAAACTCCCCACAACGGGAGAAAAGAAATGAGAAAATGTAAAGGAGAGACATAATTTGGAAGGCTCAGTATTTTGGACATGTATGGATATGGTAGTGGATGCACGCTACATGAGAATAAATGGAACTCCAAAATGGCAGGTTTCAACACTAAGGTACCGCTCGACCGGCCATTTGCAAAGAGAAAGTTCTAAGTTTCCTTTACAATAATACTCAAGATAACAAGAAAAATGTTAAATTAATGTAGTATGTAATTTAAGTTGGACAAACCTTATCATTTTCCCCAAGCTTTTTACATATTCTTGCCTTTTGCTCATCTGGAATATCGTTCGCGCTAACAATCACATCTAGAAACTGAATAATTACTTCAGTTAGCGGCAGTTATAAGATGACAATAACTAGAGTGTGACATCTAGATAGAAAAATAAATAAATGACCTGTGCCATCAGCTGTGAAACTGGATATCCCTCAGCGATAATATTGCTAACTTCTTTGTTTGCCACGTCAAATTCACCAGACCTGCAGGCTGCAAGCAGTGACTTGACAACTTCTTCCGGGATGACCTGACACAGGGAGGCCAACATGATGAATGGTAGACTTCAGTTTCCAAAGAAAGCTAGGCAGTTTCTAACTGTTCGCTCAGACCTTCAATTACTTGCATGACAGAAGTTGTCATGATATGACATAAATTTCCAAGTAAAGCACAATAAAAAATTCCTTTATATGCAAACATTTGAGCACTCTGTGTGCATAACCTTACTGAAGACAAGAACAAGATCAACTTTACCAAGTTCTGTAGAGAGAAACCATAAAAAATATGAACTTCTCTAACCCATGCACCAAGGTAAAATAATGTTACTATCCAAAACAAAAACCATACGTTCCAGCATCATATAGTAAGTTAGCCTCTTCACAGACAAAAGAGAAGAAAAGTGAATGGTGGTGTACCCCAGAAACACTGATCAAGTCAGCAGAGGAAATAGATGATCCAAATAAGCGGGCTGCACTCTGCAAAAAGAAAAGGTATATGAAGCTAAGGTCAACTGAGAACTGACTGCAGCATTATGCAAAAGAGCAGATTCAGAAAACTGACCTGAAGATAGGTTATAGCACGACGAAGATCACCTTGAGAAATGGCACTCAGTGTGGATAGAGCCTAATTTGAAAATTTAAAGCATCTCAACATGAGTAATCATTAACCTAAAGAATGAGCGAAATAGTTCACACTATTATCATAATAATTCATGACGCAGTTAAGTATCATCTGACCCATCAGGAGTGAGCCTAATTTAAATCATACCTGAGAATCAAGATTGAGACCTTCTTCATTGCATATATGCATAATGCGGCTGCTCATCACTTCTTCTGAAAGAGGCTTGAACCTAAACTTTGCACATCTCGATGCAAGTGGTTCTATTATCCTGTAACACAGATTAACAATAACGAATTTCAAAATATCAACACTTGTACCATGGAAGAATATAAGATCAAGTTGACAAAATACCTGCTGATATAGTTGCATATAAAAAAGAATCTGGTCACTTTGGAGTAAGTCTCCATAGTACGCCTCAAGGCATTCTACAGAAGGATATGAAATATCACAAACTTACCATATGCATTAGATCTGAATCATTACAGATAGATGTGTGACAATATACCTGGGCATCTTCTGTCATTGAATCGGCTTCATCAAGTATAATAATCTTGTAAGGTGGGCAGGGATAACCACTGAAGTCCATCACAGCAAGAAAACTAGTCAGGAATTTAAAAATCAGATGAGCATTGAAAATCTTTCTAATTTTGATGAGCTTACGCTTTCCGTGTAGTACCAACAGCAACAGCAGCAAAGTCCTTGATTTTCGTCCTCACCACATTAATTCCGCGATCATCACTAGCATTGAGCTCCAAAACTCTTGACTTGTACAGCTCTGGACTGCGTTATGGAAAGAGGACCGGAAAATTGTGAGTCCTCAAACCTTCAGAGAGTAGTGTTGCATAGTTTACTTTTTAAAAAATATAAGACAGTTTTTAATGCCATTTCTTTATTTACTTGTCACGATTACAGAGATTTCTTGAATAAATTATAGAAATAACCATCACGTGCCTAACTGAAGAGTATAATAGTCAGAATTGACTAACTTTAGTCAGTAACATCAAAGGATCGAGCATAGCAAGATGTACAATACCCATCTATCGCTCCACTGCGATCGCACTGGAATTGGAAGTACAAGACAATCCAATATTACACAGTACACTATTCATACTAAGCAACCAAACCGAGAAGACAGAAACCAAAGTGACAAAAAAACGTCAAGGAAGAGGGTGTACCCGTAGAGCTGGTAGGCGATGGCGAGTGCGGTGGTGGTCTTCCCCGTGCCCGGCGGGCCGTAGAACAGCATGTGCGGCAGCTGCGAGGGACCAAACAGCAAATAAGAGAGATCTCCAAGGGGTTCTCGCTAATAGAAAAGAAGAATTTGGGGGACCGGAGGAGGGGTTAGGGTTTAGCGGTCGCTCACATCGGCGGTCTGGAGGGTGTTGGTGAGCACCCGAATCACCTCCTCCTGGTGTGCGACGTCCTTCACCTGCCTCGGCCGGCTGCAGTTGCAGGAGGAACCGGCGCGATTATAGCGAAATCACGGAGGCTCCATTCCGAATCCGGGGAAAATTTGGGAGGATTGAGAAGGGGGCGGGTGGGGGGGACTTACTATTTCTCCACCCATGGCTGCGACATCGGCACTAGCGGGGCCATCTCCTAGTCTTCCGCCGGAGCGGTCGCCGCCGGTGGTGGTTGCCGTGCGCGCTGGTGGCGGCGGCGAGTGGGCGGGCTTCACCTGCTTTTTCGCGCGCTGCGATTTTTTGGGTTCTCTCGGCCGAGGAGGGTCTTCGGCCTTTTGGGGCCTCGAGAGAGCCAGAGGAAGGCCCAGAAGACTGGTTCGCCAGTCCCCAGACAGGTGAGCCAAGGTACTTGTGGCCCACAGTCAGTGACCTGAGAGGCTCAGGTGGGCCAAGGTACCGCAACTTCCCAGCTCATCAGGACTAGGTGAGCAAAGCAGTTGATTCCGCCACGCCACGGGCGGGTTCAGTAGTTTACGAGTTGGAGCCGGTTCCATCTTCTAGCAGCGTTCCAATCCAACAAATTCCAGCGCCGGCCTATAATCAAACAGTTTGCTACGGATAGGAGCGGCACATCCTCAAATCCACTCGAGCTCGTTTCTGCACCGGCGACCCAACAGTACCTAGCCAGCCACGCGGCATAATTTGTTCCAGATTTACGATACAAGCATAGACCCAACGCACAGCCCCCGCGTCGTCTCCTTCAGGGGGCGACTCGGTCGGCGCCCCCACCCTCTTGCCCTCCTCTCCACCTCGCCGCCGCCGGAGCAGGGCACCGGAAGCCCGTGTGCCTGCTAGGATGGCGGGGGGGGGGGGGGGGGGGGGGGCTTCCTCTCATCGGCCCGGGGTGTTCTCGTTCTTCAACACGCCGGCGCCGGGCTTGGTGATGGCGGCGGCTGCTGGGACGATGGATCCGACGTCCTGGGGACTGGATCCGCGCCCCCGGGACCGGATCTGCGTCGGGCGGCTACTTGCAGGGGTTCTGCACGGCGGGCTCGCACCGGCATGTCTCGGTTGGCCGGGGGGCACGTTGGCGGCGCGGTGGCCAGGCGCTGGCGCCCTCAAGCCGGGGGCAGAGCCCATGGTGCCGCGCGCCTCGTTGCTGCTGGCGGAGGGTCGACGACGACGGGTGTCAGTGTTGGCGGCGTGGCCGGCGATGGCCTCTACATGCGGCGGTGTTTTGCGAGCGGGGGAGTAAGGCCCGACTTCATGTGCTGCCTGGTCGGAGGAGATGGCAGCCGACGTAGCTGTGCGGCTGCCGCGTGCAGCCGGCGCGTCGACACCTGTAACGTCCCGGAATTTTCCCCCTGAATGTTAATATGCAAAAATGTGGAATTTCAAAAAGTTTTTGTATGAGAGTGTTGTTAGCTAGCATAACTTAAGGTTAATGCTTGTTCTCTCTAAAATCCTAGAAAAATTAAAACCAATTAACTATAAGAGCCATACTGCTAGTGTGAACCATTTGTATTTTATTTGGATTTTGCATCTACCTTGTTTAAACTATTTGTTTTGAAATTATTTTGTGGATTGAAATTGTGTGAAATTCAAATTGAGTGGACCCTCAATTTGAATTTATCTACTAACCCTAACTACCCATGCCCTAAAACCCTAATACAAAATCCAGGCCCTAACCCATAACCTAAACCCTAGCCTAGCCCTAACCCAGCCCGGCCTGCACCCTAACCCAACCCACCAGCTTACTGGCCAGCCCGACCCAACAGGCGATCAAGCCAACCCAGCTCGGCCTGGCCCGCAACCACACCAGCCTGCCTGGCCAACAGGTCGGCCCACAAGCAAGCGCGGCCTGCAGGCCAACCTAGCTGCCTCACCGCGCCGCCCCACCCGCCTGTCGCGTGGGACCCGCGTGCCAGCCGCCCAGCGCCGGGGGCGACTGATGGGTGGACACCACCCGTCAGCTTTCCCTTCTTCCTCCAGCGCACCGCCCGCGCCTTGCTTTCGCCCGCGCCTCGCGCCGCACCCCACGCTGCCCTGCTCCGCTTTTTGCCGTGCCCTGCCCCGCTCCGCGACAGGGCAGCGAAACCGCCGCTCCCGTCATGCCTGCAGCCGCCTCTCGCTATCGGCCACCTTGCCCCGGCGCGCGCGCTCGCCCCCGCACCCTGCAAACCCTAGCCCAAGGTTCCCGCGGATCCGCGCCACGCGTTCGTGGCCCGGACACCGAGGATCCTCGCCGTCCTCCCAAGCCACCCCTAGGAACCCTAGCGCCGCTCCTATTTAAGCCCCCGCTGCCGCCGCAAACCCTAACCCTAGGGCTCCGCCCAACCTCGATCCGCCATCGTCGCCGCTGCAGAGGAGTGGAAGAGGAAGGGAGGAGGAGGAGAGCAAGCTGAGAAGGAGGACCGAGAGCTGGAGGAGAACCGCCGCCGGGACCCCGACGCCCCGCCAGGAGAATGAACCGGGGAGCTGCCGCCGCTGGAGCGCCGCCGTGGAGCTTCGCCGAGCCTGCGCCGTACGACCACGCCACCGTAGCTGCGCGCCCTGCACAGCCACGACCCGGCACGGCCCCGCCTCGCCACAGCCACGAGTTCGCCGCTTTCAACCTGAGCAGGTAGGCCTCGCCGCCGCACCTTCCCCTCTTCCGTGCTGCCGACGAGCTCGCCGCCGTCGATGAACCCTCTGTAGAGCTAGCCCTAGGATCCCTCGTCCCTTGTGTGTTGCAGGAGCCCCCGCGCCGTTCACCCGCTGACCGCCGACGCCGTCCTGTTTCCCGCCGCCGCGTCGTGATGTGGACGGCCACGCTGCGGGCCTGGAACACCAGTGCCCCACGTGTGCGAACGCACCACCATAGCCAGCCAACGCTGAGGCCTCGCCGTCGCGTCCCCGACCCGCCGCGACCCTGGATTGCCAGGGAGTTGCGCACGCCGACCTCGCCGCCGCTCGCCACCTCGCCGGTGCTACGCCTAGCCCCGCGCCGCAGCCGTGGAATGCTAGGGAGCTGCGCGCGCCTGTCGTGCCCTCGCCGCCATTCTGCCTCACCGCTGCTCGTCAACCCCGCCGCCGCACACATGCCCGTACCCTAGCCGCCGCCGTCACCTCGCGCTCTGGCCCTGCCTGAGCACCCACGCCACGCCGCCGTGCGCCACGGCCACGACACGGTCGTGGTGACCGCACGCGGGAACATGCCCACGCCACGACGTCGTGGCAAGGTACCCGCAGGTGCCACTACGGCAATTGGCCGAGCACCTCGCGGGCACCTGGGGCACACAGACACACACACACCCCCCTATCTTGACACACGCACGCACACATGCACACTTAGCCGCCGCGGATCTGGTTGCCACACCAGATCCGGGGCACTCACTGACCCACGGGGCCCACTGATCAGAGAGAAGGGAGAGAAGCTGTCACGTGGGACTGGGCTGTCAGCGAGAGGAAGAGAGAGGAGGGGAGACCGACGCGGGACCCCCTTGTCAGCAGCAGAAGGATGGGAGGTGGAGACGCCGACGGGTGGGCCATCCTCGTCGGCAGCGAGAGAGAGAAGAGAGGGAGCCAGCTCTTGGGACCCCGCTGCAGATGAAGGAAGAGCGCCGACAAGCGGGACCCACCGGACAGAGAGAAAGAGAGAAAGGGGTAGAGAACGGATTGGGCTGGACCAAGGGAGAGGAACCCATGTGGGCCATGACCTGCACTCGCACCCAAGCCGGCCCAGTCAGGGTAGTAAGCTGGCCTGCTTAGCCGAGCCGAGCCTGTTAGCCGCAAGCAAAACCATCGCTGAGCCGGCCTGCCTGGAACCAGAGCCAGCCGTCGACCTTAGCCGGTCTGTGAGCTGTAAATCAAGCCGGCCCGTGATCTAAGCCATGGACCCGAGCCGGCCTACGAGCCGCAGGCCAGGTCTGACACCCCCTTAAGCCAAGCCGAGCTAATGGGCCACCAAGCCAGCCCAATAGTTTTGTCCTAGAAACCCCAGATGCTCCCCCCTTTTCCGGACTGACCCGTGGGACCCAACTGTCAACCTTAGCTGAGACTGACCAGCGGCCCCACTGACTGTTGACCCGTTGACCCGCTGACCTTTGACTGTTGACCACTCAACGCTGATGTCAGCAGGGCCCACTGCTGACGTCAGCCATCCTGACCCCCGGTGATGACGTCAGCATGCCACGTGTCACCCCTGTGTGTTTAAACTTAGAAAATTATGATAATTTAACCGGACCTCCGAAAATTATGAAACCAATTTCATAATTCATCTAAAATCATGATCTAACCGTTAGAGTAGGTTTCGTTGTGATTTGGATCTTTTTGAGCAGTTTTATGCATTTTGGCACTTTAGTCCCTGAGCTTCTGCGTATTTACGATTAGGCCCCTGCGAGGAGGAGAGGACTGACGTACCAGACGACCAGAAGCCCCGAAGGACTTCGCAGACGCCCAGAAGCCAGGAGAACTACTCCGACAACTAGAAGACTTAAAAGAAACTACGAAGAACCATCAGGTTCACGCCCATCTACGATTGAACTCCCATTAGGCATTTATGCTAGATTTGCTATTGCTCTTCAGTGTGATACCATGTATTGAACCTGCATAGCCTACTTTTACCGAGATTCCTTGTAATCCCATATGATTCCTTGATTGAAATGAAAGATGCTTGGCTACTTGTGTATGAGCATGTGTGGGATTGGTGCTATAGTTTTGGCATGTGTGGAGATTCTTTTGAGGAGTTGGGGTGTAGGAATCTAGCTTGGGCGAGACAAACTCAACTCGATCTTCTGATCGAGGGCTTGGGGCGTGCGTTGGGCACAACCTACGGAGTGCCTGTGGCGGGCACGTGTCCTGTACGGACAAGTTAGTCCTTTGTGGACGCGGGGTCATTTGTGGGCATGGGTGGAGGAGATGTTGGGCTATACCTGTGATGGGTGCCATTGACGGACCGTTGCGACGGATACGTCATTGTGGGAGGATCTCGCCTCGGCAATTAAGGCCCGAGTTAGTGGACCTGGAGATGGAACTATGTTAAACGTGCACACCACTTATCTGTTATGAGGGTTGATCCGGTCCGAGCTAGTGATGCGCGGCACCATACCTGTAGGAGGATAGGGTATCGGTGTAAGGGGAGGAGGTGCCGACCTCACGTCCCTCGAATTGCAGGGTCTTGCGAGACCCGACGTAGCAGGCATCACAGTCCCGGGGCAACCTCTTGCGGGAGGAAGCATCCCAGACCCGGGAAGGCAGGGTGGGGGCCGTTGCAGCTAGTTTCATTGACCGTGGTTTCGTATGTCAGTGGGTTGATCTCTCGCTGGCTGCGACTCGAGTGGGTCTAGGTGTACAACCCGTGCAGGGTGAAAACTATACGTATAGCCGCGTACTCGATCATGTACAACTCTTGATTCGGCTTCGCTTTTATAGTTAGTGTTATTTGTATTCTACCTCCCTCTAGTCTTGTTTTCCTGTCTGGGGCAGTTGAGGTGCGAGGAGAGGGAGTTCTCGCACCGACTTGGTGGGTTTGGAAGGTGTGAGTACCTCGGGAACTCGGAGTACCAGGACGGCCCGAGTTGAGGTGTGTTGGATGATTATATACTAGCTTGCTACGTGCATAGGGAAAACCTCAGCCTTGCCCTTGACTTGCTTAAATATCTTATGAATTTCACTTAAAGCTTGCATACAGATGGTGACGTGAACCTATCCCACACCTTGGGGATAGTTTGTAGATGCAGGATGCGAACCGGTGTTCCGTACTAGGTGAAGTGAAGAACTAAGGACGGTTCGTGCTACGCTCAAGTCATGCCTGTGGAGAGAAGTTATCCCTCAAGATGAAGGATGGCCCTGAAGACTAGTTATCGTTTTCGCTTTCTGTTTTCCCTTTTAGCCCAAGAGGCTTGTACCGAGAAACCGTATCACAATCCTCTAGATTATGTAAAAATTAAACCCATGCAATAAATTATCGAGTTGTATGACTGTGATATGTAATTGAAATGAGTTCTATATGTGATAGCTACTGATCCAGGGACTATCACGATGATACAAGAAGTCGGGTTTTCATTTCGAAAACTCGGTTCGTTTCAGTTGGTATCAGAGCCATACTTGACCGTAGCTATGCAACTTGGTTCTCTATCTCGATGAACTCTTCTCACTGCACTAACACCGCTCTCACGTATGCGCAGAAATGGACGCTGCAATGGGAATCGCCATGGGGAACGTGGTCCACGAACCGGACACGTACGCCCGCCACCGCGTAGGACTCATCATCTTTCTGGAGCGCGTCCTTCGCACCGCCGGCATCAATCAGAACTGTATCAAGCTGTCTACCCGGGAGACCGCGTACCCGCCGTACTACCGCTGCAGCACCGTTGTCTTGGTAGTCTCACCAGACCCTGCTGTACCCGGCTTCCTCGGGGAGATGGTACCCAGCTCTAACCTGCAGATGGGCGCAGCCATTCAGGCAACAGCCTGGAGGATGATAAAGAGGATCATCGCCAACTTCAGGATGATCCCTAGAGCCATCTTAGCCGCCGATGACGTGATGACCGTCCATGCCGCCATGGCAGCTGCCCCGGATCTCATCTCGCACCCAACTTTGACTCCTTAGAGAAATCGGTTTGCATACTCGTTGAATGCTGCAACAGGAAACACTATTATGTTGGATGGTATCGCTGGGTCATCGCCGGCATCCTCCCGACAGCCGATGGCCAGCAATCCGCATCTTCTTGGCACCTGCTGCGGTACCTTCCGCTGTCTGCATCCATTCATGCGTGATCCACATATGACATGGCAGCTTTTACTTGATGCTTGTAAGTTGTAACCTTCGCTCATCTAGGCGAGGCACAAACAACCACGAATGATGCAACCCCTGGTGCCGTGAGCAGGGGAGTCCGTGGTGATCGCTCGGCTGCTGTGCAGATTCAGGGTTGCCTGCTTCTCTAAAGTTTTATTTAGATCACAGATTGTGAAAATTAGACTTATGGATACCTTGTTTCACTAAAATTGATTTTATTTTTTGGAGATCCAAACATCCACTCAAAGTTTGAGCTGCTCCGATGACGATGAGTACAGTGGTGGCATCTCTGGCATGTGGTGGCTCGAAGTCGAGAGCACAGCGGCCGAAGTGCAAGCCGGCCGGGAACGCTCCGCGGACAACATTCATGGCAGAAGCTAGCACGAGGCTGTTGCAGCTGCAACACGTAGCTACGGACCGCGTACACACAATTCACAGCTCACACTCGATATGCGTGTGATACACGCACTTCGCACAATCCACTGGATTGCCACGGTTTCTCTCCAAGCACAGGCCGGAGACACCCAAATGCGATCACACACATGTATAGGGAAGTTTACAAATATACCCTTTATAAAAAAATAAAAGAAATAAATTAATATGAGTAATGGTCCTACTTTTTTGGTACTAGCCCCACCATTTTGTACTTTCGTATACTTTTCTTTAGGTGCTTCCTATTTCTCAACCATTAGATTTTTCTCGATGGATGGTCTTTATTTTTTTCAACTATTGTAAAATTTCTCATATATATAGATGTTTTGTTCGACCCAGCTATGTTGACGTCGTTTTCATTGAGCCCACCTACAGAAAAAAAGTTAATCACCTGGAATCCTCCCCTCGCGCCGGCGGCCAACAGCCAGATGAATTAAAAAAAATGCAGCTGCAACAACTCATGAGCCGACTTGTTTGCACGCGTCGTTTTTTACTCTGACAGCAACAATTCGGTTGCCACTGTCGACCATTCGATTTGACTGCCTCTCGGTTCGCTTTTTCCATACACTGGAGGTGCCCTAATTTGGTCAATCCACAATTTGCAAAGAGACTGTAGAACCATCTGGAATATGACCTGCATCCAATTTGGTTTTTGCGGGCTTATCCTAGACGACTAGGTGTGCGCTGAATCATCTGTAATAAGATGTGCATTGGGTTTGCTTTAGTACGCTAAACCAAATCGGAGTTTATTGCTAATAATGATATAAATAAACAAGCAGCCACATACATGAGGTCGCTGGCAGCAAGTAAAATTGGATGACGGAAGGGAAAACAATAATAGGATTGCTTGGCTGCATGTCCAAGTCCACCCCTACATCTTAATCAAAATAACAAATACTTCTGATATATGTTAGGTTGAGTTCTGCGTTGTCACGATCTTCCGAAAAATTCTGGTGCGAGAATTATATTCGTGGAAGACACTACTCAACATCAAATGGACCAGATATCATCTTCGGTCTTGGTATGTCCTTGTCCATCCTCATCCTTTTCTGTTGCAGAATTAGTTTTGCCAAGCGTCCAAATATCCTCCCCTGCATTTATTTCATCATCCTGAACCTCTGGGTTGAAATTCAGATTCTTTTGGAACACACCTCCAGCCTATAGAAAATGGGACATCAAATAATCAAAATGGATCTTCCGTGAGCCATTTATTTCTATTAGTAAATAAATAAGATAAGTGCACCAGTATTTTTTTTAAAAAAATAGCATGAACCCCAAGAAAACCATGGTGTTCATTAAGTTGGAGTATAATATTTTCAGTTTATGCTCAGTCCAGCCCGGTACTCCTAACTAAGTTAGCAATACTATCACTGTCAAGTTTCATCCAAGGAATTATAATGCCACCTTCATCAGTAATGAATATATGATACAAATTTTAGCAGACATATAAAAGATGTATATCCTTTTTTGCTGAAAGTGCAGTTAAGGTAGTATGTAGGCACATTGTAAATGAAAAATTGTTTTGTTGTCCTCACCTTTGCCTTCCTGCGGCAAAGTGCGCGTATATGGACCTCCTTAGTGTTGGAGTTCCCATGCTCAGCTATCCTTGTGAATGACATAGTCCCCTGCGCAAGAGTGAACAATCCAGTCCCACCCACCACAGCCAATTCGGCTTGCATCGTACTATCTTGTCCCATCACCTTAAAACTGGAGCCACGGAACCTTCCAATTGAAAGAAACAAATAAACAAGACCATTTAGTAATGGATTACAGTAGTATGCGATGCAAAAGACCGGAACCCTTTTTCCATCAACAGATAGAAGAGTTAGCTCCATGCATGCACGCCACGAAAACACATGCTAGGATTATCAATTACCTTGGTATGAACTTACTAATTAAATATAGAGATAGATCAAGGGAGCATAAAGGTTGGAAAAGGTTGTCAACTTAAATAGAAAAAAAACATTCTCAAACCAAATTTAAGTGCCAAACCTGTCCTCCATGAACACTACGTTGCCCCAACTGGACCAGCTGTCTGTTCTCATGCTAGTCTTGGAATGAAGGCCTTGATAACGTGCAACAACGCTTGCATTGGGGCCAAGACTATCGTATATTTCCCAGTCATGGACAGCGGTAACACCAAACATCTGCGCTCGTCCTGGATTGCCTACTACTACTTGGTTATTGTTTGGTCCATCGACGTGCTGGTACATGTAGAAGTGGAAATGATACTCAATTTCCTGGAACTGTGGGGTGATAATAGCGCTTTGGGCATAAGGTGGATTAGCCATGGATGGCCGGGCGGGGGATGTTGATCAGTAAGGCGCTAGGGATATAAACTACACTGTCTTTCCCTTGTCTTTTGCTGGGATGGATGGAGGGGCTGCTGCAGGGGCTGGTATTTATAGCCCTAGCAAATACTTTGCCAAGCTTAAGATCTAGAGTCATCAGCGAGGAGAAGCAATCATTGGATGGCCCAGAAATACTACTCTAGGACTGTAACCATATAAGCAAAGAATATATCAAAAAAAAAACCGATACAACTACCGATCTGATATTAACTTGCAGAAACCGTACCTATAATAAGGTGCAAACACCTATATTTCTTTCACATGCATATATATATATATGGATAAGAAATTCACCATTCTTAACTTTATTATATATATAGTTTTAGATTTCAGTCTGAGGAGATTCAGAATTATTGTATGAACTAGAGCTTTCGTTAGAAAGTTTTGACGGACCTCAGTTGGAAGAAAAGGGATCCATGACTTTATTATAGTTTTAGATTTTGAGCTGAGGATTCAGAATTGTATGAACTAAATGTTGTCGAGCATTAGTTAGAAAGTTTTGACCTGTGCTTAACCTCAGTAGGAAGAGAACCGTGGAAATGAATTGGACACGACCTATCGTTTTGTCACAACCTACTAAATTAAACTCTCGATGCGTCAAACCCATTCCCACTAATGCAATGTAGTATGATTGCGTGCAACTGCACAACACAATATTTCCCATGCTATGTACGTTGTTTTCAACCCAATATTTCGTTTTCTCCGTAAAGTATACTAACGGAACCTTATAAAGAGAAAACTATTAGTACAAAGTATGTCGCTACATGCCGACATCATTTAGGGCTACAGCACGTGCCGGGAGGAATCTTTTCTTGCCTCAATAACATATAAAACACGGTAATTAGATTGAGACGACCTAGGAGCTAGCGCACATCTACATCATTAACACTATTCTATCTATCCATTCCCTTGCACGGGGACTACTAGTTTTATTTTTTAAGAGATGTAAGTGTCAGATGTTCGCAAATAATTTTATGCACAACTTATTATATATTTGCTCTCTTTCATTTTTTATGTTCTAATGTAATATATACTCAAGTAGATGCTTTCTAACCTTATCCGGTTATCAGTGATGGACTCTCTTCATGAATTACTCTATATATTTTCAATCGCCGTTCATTGATTTCCTTTTTCAATTTGCATAGCACCTCCACCTTTTTTTTGTATAGCACCACACCTCCACTTGATTTTGAGGTGTGTGGCCAAAACTTTAGCTTTGCTATGTATGTGTTCCACATGAAACTTGATATGATCAACATTTCTTGCAGATACGTGTATGTGGTCTCCATTGTAACACACAAATGTAGATGATTTAGATGCAGACTTAAGGGTCGCACGCCACCTCCTCTTTTCCAACGAGCTCCAAACCCGGGTCGCACGCCACCTCCTCTCCCGCCGCCGTCGGCCACCGCCGGTCGCCGGATCCGGCGTTGGGGCTGCCGAATCTGGTCAGCCCTTGGGCGGATCTGCTGTTTCCGGGATTCGCTGCCTCGACGCCGGCGGCCTGCCCCGTCGGCTGCCCCTGCCTTGGTGTTCGCGCCGGCCATGGGCCTGCCCCCTTCGTCATCCTGCCCGGGCCCCCGCGGTCACTGGCGCCGCCGCTCCAAGTGGCTAGGCCTGCGGGGCCCCCTGTGGTCGTTGTACCTGCAGGGCGCTTGGTGGGCGGGAGCACCGACGTCGGCGTTGGCCCCGGGGCTCGCCCCTGTCCCTCGCCGGCCTCCCAGCTCCAGTCGGCGCTCGCGTGGCCGGGTGGCCGCCACCGCTGCTTGGTCCGGTGTGGGGGCTGCCCCGCTGGTGGCTTGGGTGGTCGGTGGCTGCGTCGCCGCTTGCCCTCGGGTGGCCGGTTCGCTACGCCTTCGGCGGCCCTGGTGGCCGTGGCTTTGTCGCACCGTCGCCGCTTGCCTCGGGGCGGGGCGCCGGCCGGTGGGCTCTTCTGCGCTGCAGCGTTCTGGGGAGGGAACGGGGTGGAGGCGAAAGCCTCGATTTGCTTGCAGGCCAATGACGGCAACATCCTCGGAAGGCATCATACTTTGCCCTTCTTCCCTTTCCTCCGGTGAGCTTTCCGGGTGAAAGCCTTGACCCCACTGGTCGGATAACGGCGGCACCTGCGGGGTCGCTCCTCCTGGAGGCGTCGTCTTGGAAGCTCTGCGGGTTGTGGTTGTGGTTGTTTGCTCTTCTCGGAGAGCTTCCACTTCTATGTCTGCCTTCGTTTCGTCTATATCGTCCGGGGTGCAATGGTCGTCGTGTGGCGGATGCTTTGCCGCTTTTCTGTTCGTTGGCGGATACTTTGCCGCTGTTCTACTCTGGCGGATGCTTTGCCGCCATCGTCACGTAGGAGATTACCTCAGGCGGATGCTTTGCCGCCGTGGTGAGTTGGGTGGATGCTTTGCCACCTTCATCGTGTTATCGACCTTTTGCTCCCCTGGTGTTGTAGTATCTTTTAGCAGATTCAGCTGTGGTTGTATCTAGGTTTGTGAGTCGTCTGTCACTCGCTTGGTGGTGCTTTATTTCCGCCTTAATAGCTTCTACCTATTAAGGTTTGTAATGGTCGTATTGATTTCCTCTTAATGAAATACGTGCTTAGACACGTTCGCGAAAAAAAAACTTAAGAGGTTATTTTTATTTTTTATTTTTAATAATGTCAAAGGTGGGCAATCTAGGAGCAAATGTATGGCTTTTGTTTAGACGTTTCTTCATAGTGGTATAACTGGGTATTTAAATAAAGATTAATTATGAGGTTTCTTTATATTATCTTTCATAACCTCTATATGTGGGTAATTTAGATAAAGATGAGGGGCCACTTTAGAATATTTTTATGACCGTATGTAGCTGGTTTCAATTATAATGTTAAGATTTATATCTTTTTCCCCTTTGCGTATCAAGTGAGGATTAGCATGGATGCTCAAAACACCTTTAATTAGCAATAGGGATTTATCCAGGTTTATTCTTTTGTACATGATTTTTGTGGGCATGTCTCATGTCTCGTGTGTACCCCTTGCTCTAGAAGTCTTAGTTATTTCAATGCAATAAACCACACAGTAGTACGCCGTAAACATATGCCGACGAGAGTTCAATGCAGGCTCCCATCTCGCTGACGGTCGCACATGAATATAACACCTTTTTTGGGAAAAAAAAGCCAGAAATGGCGGAGCAGAGATTTACCAGGTGATAGGTCTTGAAATTGCAAAGAACTTTGAGTCCATTGGTTCTTATTGGATGTAAGCAATAGAAAGTTTGATGAGGTTCATATCATTAGTTCTGCAGCCCTTATGGGGTATCTAGAAACTAAGAAATAAAATGTGTTTTCATCAGCATGTTCCTTGGGAGACATGGAAAATTTGATTTTTTAGATAAAAGGAAAATTCCGGCTTTGAACATTCACAAGTGAACATCTACAACCAATGGTTACAAGAGTTCTTAGACTATAAAACCTTAAACGAGGATCTAAAAATACAAAAAGAAAAACTCTAAAAAAAATAAATAAAATAAGAAGACTAAGCTTCAATCCTTCTCTCCGTTCACGTTTCATCATTATAAAATCTTTACGCAACACCAAACCATCACACTCTCGTCTTGTTAGAAACTTCATCTATGTATGGAGAAATGAAAAGGACAAATTGTATTAGGGGATAATTAGAACTAAAGGGCATAATTTGGGGGGTAAAATGAACCAAATGATAGTTTATGGGGTTATCTAGACTTTGGTTATAGTTGAGGGGAGTAATTTAGACTTTTCCTAAATTTTATGATGATGAAACTTCTCTCACATTCCATGGAACTTTCTCCTCACCATATCAGCAAAATTGATGATGTGACATAGAATTTAATGCCATGAAACTCTCCATGAAACGTCCATTAATACTGACCTTAAGATAAGGCGTAGGCCCTTAAACTTTTAAAAAAAACCAAAGCACTGAGTAAGGGTTAATTTAGATAAATATTAGATGCAACGTAGAGTATTTTCGTAATATCATAGTGAAAATCGAACATTGCTGCCAATGACGACCAGAGTCTATCGAATTGATGGTCCGATGTTTTTGATTTTTGTTAACAATTTTTAAAATATATGGTTTTTTCTAGTGTATCTTGTGTTATATTGTTGGTATCAATGTGGAGGCTAAAGAACTCCCTAATTGGTAATAGTAAGATTCATCCATGTTTCATTCCTTCGCATATGGTTTTTCTGGAGAAACCCTGATGAGGATCAAAATATTGCAAGCAAGCAAGCTGGATTTATTTGGACCAAGATTCATCCATGTTTTATACCTTGAAGCAAGCATAGCAAGCAAGCTGGATTTATTTGGACCAAGGAAGTCCATGTGGGGAGAAAAATATTGCAGCTCATAGCTGCATTTCCTCCGGGCATCATTTTAATTTTCTTCTATATATGAATGGCCTTGGAAAAGACCGATGTCCTATTATATCAATTACAAGGATGTGCACATTATCGGATCACCCAGAGAAGTGAAGCATGGCACATGTGCCCATGCATTTTTACCGTATGTTGTGTTGTGTCTAGAACATTATCATCGATCAGCAGATGATAATTGAAAGTGGCTCGCGACGCTCGGCCTCGAAACGGGACGCCGGCCTTCAGCCTCCCGTCGCGATGGACCGCCGGCGTCCCAGGGAGGCCGCTACGGTTGCAGGGGACGCCCGCTCGAGGTCCGGACGCGCCCCCGCCGCTGGATCTCGAGACCAGGCCACGAGGACATCGACGGTGCTCATTCTCACGGCATCCTAAGATCACAAGTGAGCTCTTCATCATCTCCTCTATCCGTTTCGCCTGTTTGCAACAAAATCCGTCCTGAGTTGCTTAGTTTTGCAAATCTGAACAACCATCCTTGCCTTGTGCATGCCATGTGTTCGATGAAATGGACCACTGAAACGATAACAGTATATTGTATCCCTACCTTGGCTTGATTCCTCTCTCCTGCTGTCTTATGATGTCGTGCAAATTTGATTAGATTGGAGTAGAAAAAAAAGAGATAAACAGGAGTGTTTTCATACAGCAAGGAACCCATCTTATGATGTTGTACAAATTTCGTGCTGGCAAAGCCTTGTGTTGCTGTTGCTGCAGAGAAACTAAATCAATAGCTTATTGTATTGCTTTACTTTAGAACAAAAGCGGAAAACTATTGCGTTGGTTCTGTAACTGGATTTAGTTTGGGATCACGGTTCATGAAAGCCTTCTGTCAGTGTGTGGGCAAATTCTGAAAATAGGCTCCTATAATTATTGATGTATAGCTATGTAACTATTGCAAAGGACGATCATCTATTTTGTTGTATATATCGCTTTTCCATTCGGCATTAAGGTCATGTCATGCGTATCATCTCCTTTTCTGCTTTATCTATGCAAACGTGTACTCAAATTCATTCAAGGTGTTTTCAGTAATCATCATTGATCATCATTCAAACGTGCTTGGATTTTATAGTGCTTCATTCTTTGGCAGTGCTGCTGTTAATTCTTTGGTAGCGCAAATTTGACAACTCCTTAATTATTTGGTAGCGCAAATTTGAGAACTCCTTAATTATTTGGTAGTGCTGCTGTTAATTCACCATATATCTCTGCATACATGTTCAGTGATTGCACCAGACTTTGGGAGGGCTTGCACAAGGTGACGATAGACATGTTAGGAGCCTGAGGGAAAACTCAGCTTGTTCTTGATATCTCAGGTAAGAAGTTGGATTCTTGCTTTAGATAAACGAGTATCCGTAATTGCAGTCATGAAGTTTAGTTCACAAAATGCATATGGTATTCATTCTTAACAGCTAGGATAGTATCCGTAATGGTGTTTAACATGTAATTAAATTGCTCTTTAGCCTCTAAGTGGTTAAACGCCTCTCATCTTGTGTTTCTGAATGAGTTCAGAAAATGAAGCTGGCTACTTATGCTACTTGGTTGTGAGCAGCAATAGTAGCAACAATTTGCCTCAAGCTGGGTCTGGCAAAACTTATATCTGCTAGGCAATGTGAATTAGAAAGTTTGGTTCAGGGTAGTAATAAGCTTGGAGTGGTTACTGACGTACTGTAGTATGTAGTATGCTAGAAGCACAAACTATTGGCCATGTTCAGCCCTTTAGCAATGTCAGTGACTTTGATAAGTTTGCTTATTTGTTACCTTGCATTATAATATCTATGGAGATCATTCATGTGATCTAATTCAGACACCCATTACTCTGAACATTCTATTATTTTCTGTTGAAAGGAAACAACGAAGCTATGCATTGCAACTGCGCTATAGTTTAACAGAAAAAGGGAAAGAAGATAGAGATGGTGTATCAGTGACCATACTGCCAAAGGCAAGTCCTAAACTGTGTATGAATTCAAGATCTGTCTGTCAGTGTGTGGGCAAATTCCTCCATTGCATCGGATGCAGATTCCATTCTATTCATGTCCTTACTGTTGTGGTCGACGTGGTGAACTTGGCGCGTCAACTGTTTCTCAGTCTGTTAATTCAGTAGTCATTCCATTAATTCATACTTGTGATAGTCTTGCTCACTCAAATATACGCGGCATGATGTTCAAGCTTTCTAACATTCTTTGCTTCTCCAGCAACTGCTGCCGCACCAGCTGGCATCTCAGTTCATCTTCTCCGCAACTGCCTGAGAGTGGCTTCGGCCGCTGCACCTTCTTTACCCCTCGCCCTTGTGTTGTGCTGGGAAGTTGATGGTTGTGCCACCCGAGCGACCTCACGAGCTCGTGCGGGTGCTCCTTCGAGCCTTGCCTCAATCCTTCGGTACGCCGCGATGTCTTCCGGCGCGACTCCCATACCTTCGAGTTGGACTTCGAACTGACCGTTGGTGATGTCTTAGACTTCGACGTCTTCGCCACTTGTGTGGTCCGACGGCGGTGCGATGACGATGGCTCTAGTGTCCTCAGTGCGCCACGCCGAAGCGCTAGATGCCTTTTTCTTGTGCGCCTTGCGGAGTATTGGAACGAACCACGGTAAACGCCAAAACTATTGGTAGAGGGTACCCTTCAAGGAAAGAGCACCACGACAGCCCGCGGAACGAACACTAACGACACAAGACAAGAGTAGACATGGGACACACTTTTTCTATTCAATAGAAATCCGTCTTACATCCGTATTTATAGAAACATAATTATACCTTTTTACCCTTCAACCACTATATTCTAAGAATATTTCATAGGCGTCTAGTAGTTAACTACCCCCAGACAATCTTTACAGGTCATCACGCTCGTCGTTTTCCACCGAAGAGTGTCGAGCATTCTTGCTTCCGCGAGCGCCGGTTTGCAGTTGCCCTTCATCTCGCTCGGCCTTCGGCACCCTTCGGTCTTTTCGTAGCCCTTTGGTTGGTACCCCTTCAGCTCGATCCGAAGGTAGCACTCTTAACAAAACTCAGCCGGTACAGTTATCTAGTTCTGTGTTATAAAAATGTATAATGAGACTGACATATAAGGGATAAACTATCAAGCTGTGTCGGCCTGGCCGCCGGGTACGATGTGGACGGGGCCATACCGTACTTGGGTCATGCCTTAGGCTGTCCGCACTTGTCATGCTCTAAATCCATCCTTTAAAACGAATATTCCATCCTGATCGTCGAGATTCTCTCCTCTATCCCCAATTCTTCCGTACTCGTCATACTCTATATCTCATTCTCTATATCAACTACCACATGTGGGACCCGCGCGTCATACTCTATTTCACTCTCTATCTCTCTCCCTCTCGGCTTCTCTCTTTCCCCCGACCTCTCTTCTCTCCCTCCTTCCTCCTCGCTCCTCCCTCCTCCCTCCATGGCTGCGGCGGCAGATCCACGCCGGCGCCCCCTCCTCCCTCCTCCCTCGACGCGGCGGGGCAGGCAGGATTCAGATCAGGTTCTCGGTGCCATACTAGCAAGAAAGCAGCTTCTTCGATCGAAAATGCGTCGAAAAATTGTTCACTTTTGTTCAGAGCTTGCTGCTTTTGTTGCTCAAGATTGGCCACGCAGGTGCCATCCACTGCCTCCCAATTGCAACCAGCTCGTCGGAATCTTTCTTGCGCACCTCCACCGCCGCGGACGTCAGCTTCCCCTTCCGGCCCTCCACCGTGAACACCACCCTCCACCGCCGCAGACGTCAGCTTCCCCTTTCGGTCCTCCACCGCGAACACCACCGCCGCGGACATGTTGTCCACCGCCGCAGCAATCACCCCGGCGTGCCACCTCCCCTCCGCGTCCTGCGCACGCGACCCATGAACAGGGAGCAGCAGAGCGAGTCAGACCAAGGCTCGAATGCTCGGCGCAAGGGCGTGCAGAGGCTGTGTGGGCAGACACGCACCGTGAGCGCGGCGCGCACGCGGAGCGAGCAGACCACGCGGCCGGGCTCGGCGAGGGAGACGCGCGCGCCGGCCATCACCATGGCGCTGAGCTCCTGTCGCGCCGTCGCCGACGGCGGGGTTCAGATCGCCGGAGTACCCGATGCGGGGTCCACCAGCCACTTCCTCGCAATGGCGGTCAGTCGCCGCGCCCTCGCCTCGTCGCGGCGGCAGCGGCGGCCTGATCCGGCGCCGGCCAGACCTCCGCGCGAGCAGCCGAGCCGGCCAAATCCGGCGCGGATCCGTGTGGGGCCAGGGCGGTGGCGGAAGCAGAGGCCCGCGGTGGCGGCTATGGCATCCTGCGCGCACGCCGTCCTGCTAGCGCGCGGCTCAGCTCCGCGACTGTGGCGGATCAGGCGCGGTGGCGAAGGAGCAGGGGCCGCGTGTAGGGGTCGGGCCGCGCCCTTGCAGCCACGACGCAGGAGCAGTGGCGACGGAGGAGGAGCATCGGCGGCGTGAAAGTGCATTTGGCGCACATGCATTAAGTGGATTTAGTGGATTTTGGTGTTGATGATGTGCATAATTAAGTTTTGAATTTGGTGTTGATGATATGCATAATTAAGTTTTCAATTTTGAATAGATTATGATGCAATGAAATAAAAAATACGTGTACAAAGATGCTAAATTGCTTAATGGACGGTGTTGGAGCTTAAATAAGAGTTTTATTTATTTTCTATTTTGAAATTGAGTATAGGAATCAACGTACTATTAAGAGGGATGCGAAAAAGTATTCTGGAGATGCTAAATTGCTTAGTAGAAAAGCTAAAAATATTTGAGAGACCAAACCCCTTTGTAGAAAACCTAAAACCAGCAGAAATAGCCTTGTCGAAAGTTCCAACCTGGGGTCGGAAGTCTCCCCTGACTTCCGACCAAAGGTCCTCGGCCAAATATTAATGTGAAGGTCAGAAGTTTCGACCCCTGGTCGGAAGTTCCGACAAGTAACTGGACAGTAACGGCTAGTTTTTGGGGTAGAGTATATATACCCCTTCACTCCCTCATTCATTGGTTGCTGACCTAACACGAGACAAACACCTCCTTGATCATTCAATCCACTTCCCACTCCCTTCTTGAGCTAATCCTTGCATTGATTTGAGCTAGGGCTTGAGTAAGAGAGTGATTGAGGTGTGTGACTTGTCTCCCTTGAGAAAGAGGGCAGCCCCCTTCCTCCCATGAACACTTGAAACATCTCCAAGCATCGATTCGCGTTTGTTACTCTTGAGAAAGAGGGCAGCCTCCTTCCTCCCATGAGCACTTGAAGCATCTCCAAGCATCGATTCGCGTTTGTTACTCTTGAAGCTTGCTTCTAAACGGTTCGACATCACCCGTGGATCGCTCTCTCGTGTGTGTGCACCCCAGGAAGTTTGTATTGCCCCATCCTTTATGGATTTGATAGTAAGTGACTCAATCCTCCTCTGTGGTTGATTGAGTGAGGAAAGGGTTAAAGAAGACCCGACTCTTTGTGAGCTCCTCAACGGAGACGTAGGTTTCTTAGTGGAAGTGAACTTCGGGATAAAATTACTTGTGTCTTGTTCTTATTGTTCATATCTAATTTTTGTTGACCTAGACCTTATTTTATCCCGATCTACGTATTCTTGTTGTTAAGCTTGCTAGGGTTGGTTGCAGAAGGTTCCTAGCATCACTACGCAACTTTTGATTCAACCAGGTTTCGCAGTTTCAATTTAGTTTTTAAATTTCGTTGTAAATCCTTGTATTGTCGGAAGTTCCGACCCGACATCGGAAGTTCCGACCATCGGAACTTCTATCTCTGGTCAGAAGTTTCGGCAGGTCAACTGCTACGAAGAAATTTTCAGGTTTTCACAGGTTCGCCTATTCACCCCCTCTTTAGGCATTACCAAGATCCTTTCAATTGGTATCGGAGCCTAATCTATTGATTAAGGTTTAACCGCTAAATGATTTCGAGATGTCCCAAGATGGGAATGGCGCCACCCTTCCGGAGGACACCACCGGTCGCATACCGGTGGATCAAATTCCGGGAGCCTCCGGAAGACCTCGCGGAAATGGAAGCCGCACTCCATCCATCTACGACTCCGCTTCAAGCGAAGAAACAAGTTAAAGTGATGAACTTGAAGGGGAGGACGTAGAGGCAAGAAAAAGAAGAAAAGAGAAGATGAAAGCCAAGATTGAAAAGAAGGTGAAGAAGATGATGAAGAAAAGAATCAAAGAAGAAATGGAGAAGCCCCGTTCTTTGATGGAATGGATTATCCCAAGTGGTCCTATGATATGCAAATGCACCTCTATGCGCTTCACCCTTCCGTTTGGGAAGTTGTTGTTGTAGGTGTCACTCCGCCCACAAATTGGATACCCACGGTCGAACAAGCTCAAGACTACTTCCGCAATGCGCAATCCGTGAGGGTTATTACAAGTTCCCTTTATGCTCAAGAGTTCAACAAGATCTGCAATGTTTAAGTGGCCAAGAAGATATGGGACATCTTGAAAGATGCTCATGAAGGGACCGATGAAGTTAGAGAAGGTAAGATTAATTTGATACAAAGAGAGCTAGAGTGCTTTGTCATAAATGATGATGAGACTGTGAGACAAATGTACGATAGGCTCATGATTCTTTTGTCGGATATTAAAGCTGTTGGTTGTGAAGATTGGGAAGATCAGAAAGTGACAAAGAAGTTGATTAGGGCTTTCACACCAAGTAACCCTACTCTTGCAACAATGATTAGAAGAGACCTACACCAAATCAACTTCTTGGTGAAATTCTTCATTAAGAGTTGGTAGAGAGGGACGTGGAAAAATCCATGAGCCACAAGACCAACAAGAGTGTAGCACTTAATGCTACCACTAGCAACAAAGTTGAGTCAAGCTCCAAGGCCCCCAAGTCAACGAAAGAAGACTCAAGTGATGAAGGGTCAACCGATGAAAAAATGACCTTGGTGTTAAGGAATTTCAAGCACTTCATGAAGAATAAATCTTACAAGAGAAACGGTCATTACAAGAAGAGACCTCAACAAAGAAGATGCTATGAGTGCAAGGAAGTTGGCCATTATATTGCCGATTGCCCACAATTGAAGAAGAAGGCCAAAGAAGAAAAGAAGTACTAGGAGAAGAGTAAGAACTACAAGAAGAAATATCAAGGTCAAGCTTATGTTGGACAAGAAAGGGAGTCAAGCCGTGAAGACTCCGATCATGAAGGGATGACAGCTCTAGTCATGCCCAAGTCCACAAGGAAGCTCTTCAAGAATCTCTTCGATGATGAGGATGATACTCACTTTTGCCTTATGGGAAGAGGTACCAAGGTACAAGAAACACTTATACCTTCTTTTCAACCTCCTTGCACATTTGATAATGCACAAAATGATTTGGAAGATAAGGAAGAACAACATAGAGCTTTTATAATGAAAGAATTTAGAAAGAAAGGTTTTTAAGAAATTAAAAAGCTTATGGAGAAATTGGAAAAAAAGAAGGAGACTCTCAATAGGCAAAAAGACTTCCTAATCCTTAAAAAGGAGAGAAACCTTGCCTTAGAGAAATCTCTAGCCGAAGAAAAGGTTAAGGTTGAAAAATTGGTTATTGACTTGTCTTTGGCCAATGATTCAAACAAGAGGATATCAAAGTAGAAGTACTTGATAGAGGAATCTCTAACTTCTCTAAAGTACACACATAGTGAACTTCAAGAGAGCCTCTAATGCTTAACGGTTAAATATAAAGACCTTAAAGTTAACTATAGTGCTCTTTGGACAAGCTCCAAAACCGATTGTAAGGCAATCTTTAATTCCAATACCTCCACAAGTGAAGGTTGCTCTAAATGTTATAAAGTTGATGTGCAAACTTGGGTTACTAACTTGGCAAAGCTAGAGAAGCTCATTTTCAGGGAGAAAAGTAAACGGTCATCTAATGACTATCATGGCAACGATTATGGAGGCCCGGACCGACCCGCAGCAACGGCGACCATCGTCAGCCCAACACAAGAGGGAAGCGCTCCGCTTCGCCCGACCCCGTTCCTCGTAGTCGGACGCTACCGCGGGCGGGCTCCGCCTTGCCCGACCCCTCGCCATGAAGATCCGCCTCGCCCGACCCCTTGCCACAAGGATCTGCCTCGTCCGACCCGGGGGCTTAGGGTCGGATTCGCGTGGGCCCGCCGGACGGAAATCGGTCTCGGGCGCAGCTTTGCCTTAAATGCTCCACGGCTCGGGTGTGCAGAAAGGCGTCCACGCCACTGACGTGACCCGTCACACCTACCCGCCCACGACCACGCCGCGCACGGTACAACGGCTCGGTCCTCTCTGGTTCGCTGTCAGGCCATCATGACCCACGTCGCCTGGCACAGGAGCACGCCTGACCGTCCACGCTCCACCTACCTGTCCTCGCGCCCCGTGATTCTGGCGACAGGGACAGGGCGTCCGTGCCGCTCAGGTCGCCTGCAGCGTAACAGGGACAGTCGTGGCAGCCGTTAGCCCCGACGGGACGGAAGCCACAGCCATCATCACGCACGCCCGCCGTAACCGGCTCCCGAGGAGGACAGCGATCAGATCAGTGCAGGGCGCCCGGCGAAGCGAGAAGACCAAAGACGACCGCGGCGCCCGGGGAGCACAAATCTTCTCCTTGGACTCCGCGCTCTCTCTCCCTCTCCCCCTCTCCATTTTCTCTCTCTGTATCCCCACGCACGTCTCGCATGTGCCTGGTCAACTCCCTGGAACTATAAAGGGAAGGCCAGGGACCAAAAGACAGGGGGAGGAGGGGAGACATTCACACTTCCTCACACAGGCTTCTTCTTCCCTGCGAAGGAGAACACGCCTCCACCATTAGAGCTTCTGTGCACACCTTAGAGACTTGGGACCGGTTCCCTCTCTCGCCCTTCTGTAACCCCTACTACAGAGCCCGCGTGGGTAACACGAGCAGCTCCTCATACTGGACGTAGGGCTTCTTCACGCCCGAACCAGTCTAAATCCCGTGTCACCCGCGCAACCATCTGAAGCCGTACGCGCATAAAAGAAATTTACTAGTCTAAGTCTTGATCACCAATCTTGACAACGACACTCATCAAGGCAAAAGATGCTCTACTTGAGAGATTGAACAAGTTGGTAAAAAATGGATATGATGGTGATTTCAAGCCCAAGCCAAAGGTTGTGTACAAGGAAGGGAGACACTCCCAGAAGAAGGATGGGCTTGGTCACTATCATGATGTCAAAGCAAATGATAGGAGGATGGTCAAAGGTAAGTAATGTGTTATGTTCACTAAGGGAACAAAAATTGAGGATTCGATGAACATAGCACATGGTGTGGCCTCCACTACTCCTTCTCAAGCAAAGAAGAAGGTTGAGGCTCCCATCAAGACAAATGTAGTGAAGCGTGAGCCATCACCAAGCTACACTACGGATTACATGGTTACCATGAATCAGAAGGGTCAAATTGTGGTCAAGTATGTCGGAGCCTACACAAAGGAAGTCATCCTAAGGAGTGTGTGGGTTCCAAAAGTTTACCCATCTAACCCACAAGGAACCAAATCTTTTTGGATACCTAAATTTAAAGTTTAACTTGTTTTGTAGGCTTACTCCTCCGGTGGCACTGCTTGGTTGCTCGATAGTGGATGTTCAAATTATATGACCGGGGAGAAGAACTTGTTCACTTCTTTGGAGACAAACGACATACCTAAGAAAACTATTGTCTTTGGAGTCAATAGCCAAGGAGAAGTTATCGGTTTGGGTAAAATTGCTCTTACTCACAATAATTCAATTAATGATGTCTATTGGGTTGAAAAAATTAGGATACAATTTATTGTCCGTCTCACAACTTTGTATGATGGGCTACAATTGTTTCTTTACTAACGAGGGTGTGACCGTCTCTAGAAGGGAGGATTCCTCTATTGCTTTTACGGGTCATTTGAAGGGTAAAATTTATCTTGTTGATTTCTCTAAGAAGAAAATGGAGCCCGAGACTTGTTTAGTGGCAAAATCTGATTTGGGTTGGCTTTGACATCGCCGACTATCTCATGTTGGCATGAGGAACTTGGTGTGAAACCCGGCCCAATTTGGATGTGGCCCAATAGTGGTCCATGAGTGCTGCGTGCACATATTTAGTACCACCTTGCTAGTTGAGCAAGGGTGGAGCCAACTTATAAGCCTTTGTCCTCCGGTCTTAACACCATCGGATTAACCCTTTTACACGAATCGAGAACGAAAGTGTAAGCATGGTACTATGTGTATGCAGACCCTTCACTCGGAAGGGCTGGGCAGTGCGGCTTTGAAGGACGGGGTGTGACAAATGGTATCAGAGCCGACCCTCGCGGTTGCGCGTATGGGTCAGTGTGCGGGCATATGGCGCATGGCGCGTGTGGGCCCGGATGGGACACACGGCATGGCATATGGCGCCGGCACTGGACGTGCGGTCATGCGCTAAGAGGGGACGTTCCTGGATATGATACGGGTCAGTGTGCATTCATATTGCGCATTGCGCGTGTGGGTCCAGATGGGATACACAACATGGCATATGGCGCCGACATTGGACGTATGGTCACAAAGTTGGACTGACGAGGACATCGGGTTCTTTGAGGGGGTGTACGTGACACCCGGCCCAATTTGGATGTGGCCCAGTAGTGGCCCACGAGTGCTGCGTGCATATGTTTAGTACCACCTTGCTAGTTGAGTAAGGGTTGAGCCAACTTATAAGCCTTTGTCCTCCAGCAATAGCACCATCGGGTTAACCCTTTTACACGAAGCGAGGACGGAAGTGTAAGCATGGTGCTATGTGTATGCAGGCCCGCCCTTCGAAAGGGCTGGGCAGTGCGGCTTTGGAGGACGGGGTGTGACACTTGGCCAAACTTCAAAAGGGCGGGCACATCCTAGGACTAACCAATGTTGTTTTTAAGATAGATAGGTTGTGTAGCGCATGTCAAGCCGGGAAGCAAGTTGGTGCTTCACATCCCGCCAAGAACACCACGACTTCATCAAGACCTTTGAAGCTCTTACGCATGGATTTATTTTGACCAATTTCCTACATTAGCATTGGCGGTAACAAATATGGTCTTGTCATTGTTGATGATTTTTCACATTTCACTTGGGTGTTCTTTGTGTTCGATAAAAGTGAAGTGCAGGGAATTGTTAAGAAATTCATTAGAAGAGCTCAAAATGAATATGAGTTGAAGATCAAGAATGTAAGAAGTGACAATGGTTCCGAATTTCGGAATACCAATATTGAAGAATTTCTTAATGAAGAAGGGATCAAGCATGTATTCTCCGCTACATACACTCCTCAACAAAATGGTATTGTGGAGAGAAAGAATAGGACATTAATTGAAGCCGCAAGAACCATGCTTGATGAGTTCAGGACCACGGATATCTTTTGAGCCGAAGCTATCAACATCGCTTGCCATGCAATCAACTGCCTCTATATTCATAAATATTTGGGCAAGACACCCTATAAGATAATCACTGGTAATAAACCTAAGATGCATTACTTTAGAGTTTTTGGTTGTAAATGTTTCATACTTAATAAGAAAGCTAAAAGCTCAAAGTTTGCACCAAAGTTAGATGGGGGTTTTCTACTTGGTTATGGTACTAACGAACACGTCTATCGTGTCTTCAACAAAACCACCGGTTGTGTTGATGTCACGGTAGATGTAACTTTTGATGAATCTAACGGCTCTCAAAAGGAGCAAGTTGATAAAAACCTTGTAGATGACGAGGAGCCACCAAGTCTATCAATCATGAGGATGGGATTAGGTGAAGTGAGGCCTCGTGAAGCTCAAGATCAAGCACAAACACCGTTTGATCAAAGAAGCAATGATCCATTATCATCTACAAGAGTTGAACCACCAAGTTCTCATCAACCTCAAGATCAAAATCAAAATCATGGTGACGATCAAGATTGTGGCATTGATCAAGGGGGAGAACAAGGTGGAGAAGCTCAAGTTGATGCACGACAAGAAGATGATGATGATGGACTAATTCAATCTCAATCACAAGTGCCTCATCCAAGAGTTCATCAAAGTGTTCAACGAGATCATCATGTTGACAACAATCTTGGGAGTATTTAAAGAGAGGTAACCACTCGTTCACATCTAGAAATATTTTGTGAACATTACTCATTTGTGAACCTCTTAAGGTAGATGAAGCACTTGGTGATTCGGATTGGGTGATTGCCATGAAAGAAGAATTGAACAACTTCACAAGAAATGAGATTTGGGAATTGGTTGAAAGACCGAAACAAAATGTGATTGGGACTAAAGTGGGTTTTTCGAAACAAACAAGATGAAAATGTTGTCATCACAAGAAACAAGGCAAGGTTAGTTGCACAAGGTTTCACCCAAATTGAAGGTTTGAATTTTGGTGATGAAACCTATGCACCCGTAGCTAGGTTTGAGTCAATTCGTATTTTATTAGCCTATGCTACTCACCATGATTTCAAGCTTTATCAAATGGATGTAAAAAGTGTATTCTTGAACGGCCCCCTATCCGAGTTGGTGTTTGTTGAACAACCGATAGGCTTTGAAGATCCAAAGTTTCCAAATTTTGTGTACAAGCTCTATAAGGCGATCTATGGGCTTAAGCAAGCACCTAGAGCATGGTATGAATGCCTTAAGAATTTTCTTTTCAAGAACGACTTTGTAATGGGCAAAGCTGATTCTACTCTCTTTACTCACAAAGTCGATAAAGATATCTTTGTTTGCCAAATATATGTCGATAACATTATATTTGGTTCCACTGACCAAAAGTTTTGTGAGGAATTTAGTAGGATCATGACCAAGAGATTTGAGATGTCTATGATGGGTGAATTGAAGTTCTTCCTTGGGTTTCAAGTCAAGCAAATGACGGAAGGGACTTTCATATGTCAAACCAAGTATGTGAAGGATATGCTTAAGAAGTTTGACACGGCCGATGCCAAGCCCATCAAGACACCCATGGCATTAAATGGTATCTTGATCTAAATGAAGAAGGGAAGTCGGTCGATCAAAAGGTATATCGCTCTATGGTTTGCTCTCTTCTTTATCTTTGTGCATCTATGCCCGATATTATGCTTAGTGTGTGCATGTGTGCAAGATTTCAAGCCAATCCTGAGGAATGTCACTTAACCGCTGTTAAGAGAATTTTGAGATATTTAGTACGCACTAATAACATTGGCTTGTGGTATCCCAAAGGCTCCACTTTCGATTTACTTGGCTATTCCGATTTGGATTATGCCGGTTGCAAAGTAGATCAAAAGAGTACGACGGGTACTTGCCAATTCCTTGGTCGATCCCTAGTATCTTGGAGTTCTAAGAAACAGAATTATGTTGCTTTATCCACCGCGGAAGGGGAGTATCTTGCCGCGGGTGCATGTTGTGCCCAACTTTTATGTATGAAACAAAGCTTGAGTGACTTTGGTTGTGACTTTAGTTAGATTCCGCTCTTGTGTGACAATGACAGCGCCATCAAGCTAGCAAACAATCTGGTGCAACACTCCCGAACAAAGCACATAGATATAAGACATCATTTCTTACGGGATCATGAGGCTAAGGGAGATATTGTTTTACGTCATGTGAGCACCAAACGACAACTTGCCGATATCTTCACTAAGCCACTAGATGAGCAAAAGTTTTGTGCTTTGAGGAGTGAGCTAAATATCTTGGATTCTCGTAACTTGGCTTGACTTGTTCACATACTTGATTGTTGCCTAGATAGTTAAAATGAATTTTATTGTGTTGAGTTCTTCAAAATATTTGGATTTTGATCCTTGGATCGAAACTTGATACTTGTGATCATTGTTATGTAATGTTGTTTGTGCCTGATCATCCAATGTCTAGTTGTCACGTGTCTGCAAGCCAAAATCATCCAAATCTCCAAACTCGTTCTATATCAAAATCTACCTTTTTTGGAGAAATTAAGCTTTTGTTGGAACTTCCGACAGCATCGGAAGTTGCATGTGGTTTTCCGACAAAAAGTCCTCGGGAGAACACTTTTATTTTCTTCGGAACTTCCGATCCAAGATCGGAACTTCCGACCCACATCGGAAGTTGCTTGCTTCTTCCGACAAGGGGTTCTCGGTTTGAAAAATTAATCTCCTTGGAACTTCCGATCCACCGTCGGAACTTCCGACAAGTTGCCTGGAAGTATAAATACCCACTGGATACCCTTTCGAACCCTAGTTCTTTCTTTCACTCCCACCAACGCCTCCACCTCTCTCCTCTCAAACCCTTGAGGGGATCTCCAAAATCAACCGTGGGATTTCGTTGGCGTGAAGATCTTTGGATTCCCCAAGCATCGGAACTTCCAATTCCATCTTTCTCTCCTCCGATCCGTGCGGGAAAAGCTCAAGGTATTTCATTCAAAATCCCCGTCGCCCGATCTCTCAATGCCGTAAGAGTTAGATGTATTCCTTTAGGGGATAGGCTCTATATACATCATAGAACTCATGCCTAAAGTTTGATCAAGTTTGGTGGGTTAAATCTTTGATTCCATGGATTATTGTGCTGACTCGGGCTAGGTCGGAAGTTCCGACCGAACTTCCGACCAGTGCTTGTTTTGGCACAATGAGCCCATCTTTTTACCAAACTTCGTTCCGTTTCTTCGATCCTTTCTTATAATCCTGTCATATCTGTCAGATGGCTCGTGGAAACAAGGGCAAGGGTCGTGAAATATCTCCGGAAATCCAATCACCTTCCTCCGATTCCGAGGCCACCGCCGATGCCTCACCGGTTCCTCAACACAAAAGGAAGGCCGTCGCCAAGGTGCCACTGCGTGCACGTGGGCGTGGGAGGCCTACTCAAGGCCAAGGTTCTAGCCGTGGTACACGTACAAAGCGTGCTGCCCAACATCCTCGAGATGATGATGTTGATGAAGGTGATGAGGAAGATCATGCAGCGAGAAGCGAGCTTGCGTATCTTGAGCAGTTTATCATCATAATGAAGCCACCAACTCGTCTCACTCATTCCTCTTATCTTGGTCATCGCATGGTGAACTACACCAGAGGCAAGCACAAGCTCTACAATTTGAGGTATGAAGATTGGACAACTCTTGATAAGGAGCAGCAGGGCGATTCTTGCTTTTGGACTTTGTTTCACGCCGATTGGTATGAGTCCGTCATCATGACCAGGTCCCACCCAACAACCGAGATGAAGTCAATTGATTGGAACCATCTTTTGGATATTGAGTTGCCTGTCATGCGAGAGGTTGTTGATGCTTGTGGAAGGATGAATCTCATGCGCATCATGTCCTTCTCTTGTGATTGGAATGAGGAAATTGTTGCTCAATTTTATGCAACACTTTATGTGAACTGTCACGACAAGACATTCCATTGGTTGACCATTCGCAAGCACTTTCAAGTTGGATATACTGACTTTGTGAGCATTCTTGGTATTCCTAGTGAAGATCTAACAATGGAGAAACTTCATGGAGAAGAAAATGTGCTAAGTGATGAGGAGATGGCCTTCATGTATGACCGTACTTATGGAGAGATCAAGCTTGGGAAGGTTAGTGGCTTAACTCCATATTACAAGCTGCTCAACAACCTCTTCCGCTACACAGTTTGTCCTAAGGGAGGAGATGCGGATAATGTCTCAAACATGTTAAGGAACTTGTTTGCAAGGATGGCTTCGGGAAAAGCTGAGTTTAGTGTGTTTGATTTCATTTGGGAGGAGATTATTGTGTGTTCCGTGTCACCAAGAAGAGCTGCAACTATGCCCCGTATATCTTTGCCATGATCAAGGCGGTGACCGGTGCCGAGATCCTCACCGACAAGGGCCATCAAGTCTATAGGCCAAGCAAGGGCACCATTGAGCGACTTGTCAAGCTTGGCAAGCATGCACCTCCAAGAAGAGCTGCCGAGTCATCTCAAGGACCTAGTTCTCAAGCTCCATCTAGCTCTCGTGGTCCTTCTACTTCTCGTGGCCCCTCTACCTCACGTGGTTCACCTCCTAGGGCACCGAAGAAGAAGGGTATTCTTGGCTTCATATCCAAAGGTCTCTTTGCTTATTTCAATGTGGGACGTCACAATGCCGAAGAGATTCATGCCCACAAGAAATATGTAGATGAGCAGCTCCTCAAGATTGAAGCTAGGCAAAAAGAGATCATGGCCAAGAGCGACATTCCACACTCACCGGTTTGGGCTCCTATGGAGTTTCCTCCTCCTCCCGTCTTCTACAACCCTTGGGAGGGGATAAGCGACCCATCTATGTTGTTTGGTGCTCCTCAATATGGTGAAGACTTTGAGGAAGACTTGGGAGGGCGTGAGGAGTCGGATGAAGATGAAGAAGAAGACGTTTCCGCTGCCAACTCTTTGACCGAGCCGGAGGACAACAACGACGATGATGATGATGATGATGAGTAGTGGCTATGGAAGGGCCTCTCCTTTTTGGTGCTTGATGCCAAAGGGGGAGTGAGCTCACCATAGACCATTTAATGGATGTGCTATTGAATGGATGTTGGTCGCTCGCTTTATCTATCGCCCGCTTTATCTATCTATCTATCGTAGCTTGTGATCTTTGAACTCTTAATACTTGTGGACATGTAAGACATTTGTTATGTATTTGTGTTATGTGTGGTGCGCCAAGTGAGACTTTGAACTTGTAAGACTTATTCATGGCTTGTTATGCTAGTGTGATCTTAGAACGTTAAATGCTTGTGATGATCATGACTTGGTGTATTGTTCTTTTTATTTTATTATTGTGATATATCTTGTCATATGCATCACGGATGTTAATTGTCATACTTTGCACCCCACATATTCAATTATATAGGGGGAGCTCTCTTAATTTGTGCAAATAACATTTGAGGCCGCTTTTGATTTCATTACGAAAAATGCACATATTATGAGGGGGCTCAACTAAAACCGATATATGATTTTATTTGTGAGCCTTAATTGTGTTGCCATCAATCACCAAAAAGGGGGAGATTGAAAGTGCATTTGCCCCCCCCTAAGTGGGTTTTGGTGTTGATGACATGCATAATTAAGGAGCTAATGTGTGTACCGAGTTTTGAACAGGTTATGATGCAATGAAATAAAAAATACGCATACAAAGACGCCAAATTTCTTAATGGACGGTGTTGGAGCTCAAAGAAGAGTTTTATTTATTTTCTATTTTGAATTTGAGTATAGGAATCACCGTACTATTAAGTGGGATGCGAAAAAGTGTTCTGGAGATGCTAAATTGCTTAGTAGAAAAGCCAAAAATATTTGAGGGACCAAAACCCATTGTAGAAAACCTAAAACCAGCACAAATAGCCTTGTCTGAAGTTCTGATCTGGGGTCGGAAGTTCCGACCAGGGGTCCTTGGCCAAATATTAATGTGAAGGTCGGAAGTTCTGACCCCTGGTTGGAAGTTCCGATAAGTACATTAACTGCACAGTAACGGTTAGTTTTTGGGGTAGGGTATATACACCCCTTCACCCCCCTCATTCATTGGTTGCTGACCTAACACGAGACAAACACCTCCTTGAGCATTCAATCCACTTCCCACTCTCTCCTTTAGCTAATCCTTGCATTGATTTGAGCTAGGGCTTGGGTAAGAGAGTGATTGAGGTGTGTGACTTGTCTCCCTTGAGAAAGAGAGCAGCCCCTTTCCTCCCATGAGCACTTGAAGCATCTCCAAGCATCGATTCGCGTTTGTTACTCTTGAAGCTTGTTTTTAAACGGTTTGGCGTCTCCCGTGGAGCGCTCTCTCGTGTGTGTGCGCCCCGAGAAGTTTGTATTGCCCAATCCTTTGTGAATTTGATAGTAAGTGACTCAATTCTCCTTTGTGATTGATTGAGTGAGGAAAGGGTTAGAGAAGACCCGGCTCTTTATGAGCTCCTCTACGGAGATGTAGCTTCCTTAGTGGAAGTGAACTTCAGGATAAAATTGCTTGTGTCTTGTTCTTATTGTTCATATCTAGTTCTCATTGACGTAGACTTTATTTTGTCCCGAACTACGTATTCTTGTTGTTAAGCTTGTTAGGGTTGGTTGCAGAAGGTTCCTAGCATCACTACGCAACTTTTGATTCAGCCAGGTTTCGCAGTTTCAATTTAGTTTTCAAATTTTGTTGTAAATCCTTGTATTGACAGAAGTTCCGACCCATCGGGACTTCTTATTCCTGATTGGAAGTTCCAACAGATTAACTGCTGCGAAGAATTTTCAGGTTTTCACAGGTTCGTCTATTCACCCCTGTATAGGCATCACCAAGATCCTTTCACGGCGGCGACGGAGGAGCGGCGACGGCGACGACGAAGCAGCGGACGGCAGAGCTCACGGCGGACGATGCAGGAGCAGCTGCCCGCCGGTGGAGGAGCAGTGGGCCCGCCCCCCGACACCGTCCGCGCCCAGACCCTCGCCTCCTGGACACCAACGATTGCCGAGGTCGTCTACCGCACCGAGGAGAAGCTGCGCGGTGGGCCCCGCGCCACGTACACACCGATGGCGGACCCTCTCTGCGCCCGACACCTCCACTGGAAATAACAAAACGCGGGCGGTACGCTTGGGTAGCGTATTGTTTACCATCCCCCGCCGCGGCAATTTTTATGTTAAAAGCGTACTGCAGGAAGCCTTTACTCTAAATTCATTCTCTAAAAGGAATATTCTGTCCTGATCATCGAGATTCTCTTCTCTATGTTGTGAATGACGACGATCCAACGAGGAAGAACGCAAATCAAACCACAGCGAGACCAAGCCTCCGGCGACGGGCCTCCGCTTCGCTTCGTCAGAAGTCAGCCAATAATGATGTGGACTGAATTTGAAATATATTCAACACTCTATCCCTAATTCTTCCGCACTCGTCATACTCTATATCTCATCCTCCGTATCAACCGCCGTAGGTGAGACGCACCTCTATTTCACTTTCTATCTCTCTCCCCGTCGGCTTCTCTCTCTCCCCCGGCCTCTCTTCTCTCCCTCCTCCCTCGCTCTTCCCTCCTCCCTCCATCCATGGTTGCGGCGGCAGATCCGCGTCGGCGGCCCCTCCTCCCTCCTCCCTCGACGCGGCGAGGCAGGCAGGATTCAGATCAGGTTCTCGGTGCCATACCAGCAAAAAGGAGCTTCTTCGATCGAAAATGCGTTGAAAAATTGTTCACTTTTGTTCAGAGCTTGCTGCTTTTGTTGCTCAAGATTGGCCAGGCAGGTGCCATCCACTGCCTCCCGATTGCAACCAGCTCGTCGGAATCTTTCTTGCGCACCTCCACCGCCGCAAACGTCAGCTTCCCCTTCCGGCCCTCCACCGTGAACACCACCGCCGCGGACATGTTGTCCACCGCCGCCGCGATCGCCCCGGCGTTCCACCTCCCCTCCGCGTCCTTGCGCGCGCGACCCACGAACAGGGAGCAGCAGAGCGAGTCAGACCAAGGCTCGAATGCTCGGCGCAAGGGCGTGCAAAGGCTGTGTGGGCAGACACGCACGGTGAGCGCGGCGCGCACGCGGAGCGAGCAGACCACGCGGCCGGGCTCGGCGAGGGAGTTGCGCGCGCCGGCCATCACATGGCGCTGAGCTCCTGTCGCTCACCGTCGCCGGCGGCGGGGTTCAGATCGCCGGAGTACCCGACGCGGGGGTCCACCAGCCACTTCCTCGCGATGGCGGTCAGCCGCCGCGGTCTCGCCTCGTCGCGGCGGCGGCCTGATCCGGCGCCGGCCAGACCCCCGCGCGAGCAGCCGAGCAGCCACTGCCCCCGCGCGAGCAGCCGAGCCGGCAAAATCCGGCGGCCTCGAGCTCGGGCCACGGCGGCGGCGGCCGGATCCGCGCGGGGCCAGGGCGGTGGCGGAAGCAGAGGCCCGCGGCGGCGGCTATGGCATCCTGCGAGCGCGCGGCTCAGCTCCGCGACTGCGGCGGATCGGGCGTGGCGGCGAAGGAGGAGCAGGGGCCGCGTGTAGGGGTCGGGCCGCGCCCTTGCAGCCACGGCGCAGGTGCAGTGGCGACGGAGGAGGAGTAGCGGCGGCGGCGATGGAGCAGCGCCGGCAGAGCTCGCGACGGACGGCGCAGGAGCAGCTGCGCGCCGGTGGAGGAGCAGAGGACCCGCCCCCGATGCCGTCCGCGTCCAGATCCTCGCCTCCTGGACGCCGACGAGGCCCTCGCTGGGGCCGTCTACCGCACCGAGTAGCAGCTGCGTGGCGGGCCCCGCGCTACGTCCGCACCGATGGCAGACCCTCTCTGCGCCCGGCACCTCCGCTGGAAATAGCGGAACACGGGCGGTACGCTTGGGTAGCGTATTGTTTACCGTCCCCCGGCAGTTTTTACGTTAAAAGCATACTGCAGGAAGCCTTTACAGGTCCCTGTGCGGACAGCCTTAGCAGGCTGTGGCCCGGGCCGTCCGTGAGGCGCCCATTTGGCATGCATGCTGGTTATGATTTTATCGGTCATGGTTTACATTGAGCTCTACTATATATGAACTTTCCTAACGTAGAAAAATTTCCCACCTCCATTTGACCCAGTCCCGGATTCAATAGTTTACGCGTTGGAGTCGGTTCCATGTTCCAGCAGCTAGCGTTCCAACAAATTCCAGCGCCGGCCTATAAACAAACAGTTTGCTACGGATCGGAGCGGCACATCCTCAAATCCACTTGATCTCCAAACCCATCGAGAATCTCTCTCGTTTCTGCACCGGCGACCACCCAACAGTACTTTGCCAGGCACGCGGCATAATTTGTTCCAGATTTCGCAGTACGCCGCCTCGCCGTGATGGATGACGGTGGCGGCGATAGGAGCCCGTCTCCACAGTCGCCGGCAGCCTACCTCCCGGACGAGCTGGTACTCGAGATCCTCGCCCAGCTGCCGGCCAAGTCCCTCTGCCGCTTCAAGTCCGTCTCCCGGTCCTGGCGCGGCCTCATCTCCGACCCCGCCAACCGCTGCAGGTTCGCGCAGACCCTGTCCGGCTTCTTCTTCCATCCCGCCGCCCTCGAGGGCCCGCCCTGGCGCTTCTGCGGCCTCTCTTCTCCCGGGGCGGCAGACGGCCTGTCCACGGTCGACTCGGCTCTCTCCTTCTTGCCCTCGGGCCGCGGCGAGATGGTGCTGCTCGACTCCTGCAACGGGCTCCTCCTCTTGAGCTGCTGCTCGCCAACGACGCCGCCCTCCTCTCCCTCGGCACCAGCTCCGGCCCTCTGCTTCTACGTCGTGTGCAACCCCGCCACCGCGGACTGGGTCGCCCTGCCGCCGCCGAGCCATGTCCGAGCTTGGCACAAGCACAGCACCTGCTACGCCGCGCTGGGCTTCGACCCGGCCGTCTCCCCGCACTTCCACGTGTTCCAGCTGGTGGAGCACGAGTGCTACGACTTCGTCGAGGCCGTGGACATCTACTCCTCCGGCACCGGCAGGTGGGTCCTGCACCAGAGCAGGTGGAGCGGCAGCTTCAGCATTTTCTTCGCCCGCCGGACGGCGACCTACCTGGACGGCGCCCTGCACCTGGCCACCATCGACAACGCGTTCGCCGTCGCGTCCGTGGACGTCAGGGGGCAGGCATGGAAGGTCACCCCAGCGCCGCGCGGTGTCGACGACGATGGGCGTGGTGAAATCGCCCAGTCTCAGGGGCGACTGCTCTTCGTGCACCATGACTACCCTAGCGATGCCTTTGCGATCTATGTTCGCGGTGACCACGGTGGTGAAGAGTGGGTCTTCAAGCAGAGGTTGAGCATGGTGGATCTTTTGGGGCCGACGACTCGCCGTGGTGTCGGGAAGACAGAGTGGCTGCGTTTTACCCGGACAGGGATTCGATTCTCCTCTATGACGGGTCGCGGGAAAGACTGGTGTCCTACGACATGAAGCACGGGGTTCTGCACGCTATTTGCAGTTTGAACGAACAAGTGCGCGATAAATATGATCCCCGGTTTTTGCCGTACGTTCCATTCTACTCGCGGGTGCCATTATTGTTGGCGTCACCAAATGTCGTTTAGATGGCGTGATTTGCGGTCTCCATTACCAGCCTAAAATTTGTATCTTCGCAGTGCCAAGTTCTGGTTTGATTACAGCGCCTACGAAATAAATCTATTCCAACTGCACATCGAAGGCGCTGCCTCGTTGCAATCCTACAAGTATTTCCTTTTAAATCTATTCGAACTGTACATCGCGGCAGAAATGTCCTCAGTTCACTGATGTACTCCCTCTTGTTCAAGATACATGTCCATTTTAAAATTTTTGCTCGTCAATATTTTTTAAAATTTTGAATTCCGATATATAAAAAGATGAAGTGAACTTCTCCCGCGTGTGTCCCATAGACTTAGAGCATCTCCAACAACAGCCCCTACTTCAGGCATCTACATTGTTGAGTAGGGTCTGGTCCCAACTTTCTGGGGCTCTAATTTTGTGTCCGACTCCAACAATAGCCCCTATTTGCAGCCCCTTCTTTTATTATGACAAGTGGGATCCACACGTCAGTGTCTATTTTTCCTTTCTTACATGACAGGTGGGACCCACACGTTCTTTCTCTCCCCCTCCTTTATTCTTCCTCTTTCTCCTCTGTTTCTTTGCCCTCTCTCTCCCTCCGCTCCGATCTGCCATGTTGAAAAGATATCTATGCCCCTAAGTGGGTTTTGGTAATTAATAACAAAACATATGTAGATTTAGTTATGTTATCTAGCATGTGTGTAGATGATGAGATGATCAAAGTATTCAAATGGTGAATCACGGTCCAAAAAATAAAATGAAAAGCGGTGATTCAAAGATACTGCAAGATTAGATTTTTAGATTTATAATTTGAGTATAGGAACGTCGTACTTTCAAGAGGGACTGTGAATCTGCAGGTCTTGACTTAAAAATAATGCTCAAGAGAACCCCACAAATACATGTGAGCCACAAATACCACTCAAACATCACATGAGAGCAATTTGAGTGAAAATTCTGCTGTTCCCAGATTGTCCGGGCTGCTGTCCGGAATGTCCGGACAACTGGTCCGGAGTATCCGGACGCTTCGTCCAGAATGTTCGGACACCTGGTCCGGAGTATCCAGATGTTTACCTGCAGTCTCCGGGTAACCTTTGGCCAACGGCTAGTTTCTGTGTGAGGGAGTATAAATACCTATTGACCTCTTTCCTTTACCCCTCTCTTGCCTCATTTTCGTGTCCAGCACAGCAGCAAGCTTTCAAGAGCTCTCTCACTCCCCTCTCTTCCATTCTTGAGTGAATTCTTTGAGCGATTGAAGTGAGAGTGAAGCAAGAGCAAGATTAGTGCAAGTGAACATTCATTCCATCTCTTTGAGCACTAGAAATTCATCAAGCCGGTGGATTCGAGTTTGTTACTCTTGGAGCTTCAAGCTCCTAGACAGCTAGGCGTCGCTTGTGAGTGGTCAAGCAAGTTGTGAGCATCACAAGAAATTTGTACTCATCATTCCTCTCCGAGGATAAGTGACCCTTGGACTTAAGATGTGATCTCGTCCTTGGGTGAGGAGCTAAGGAGTTCTTGAACGCCGTTTCTTGAGCCCTTCCTCAACGGAGACGTAGCCCCTTCGGGAGTGAACTTCGGGAAATAAATCGCTGTCTCTCGTGATTTTTGCTTGTGCAATCTCGTTTCTAGGGTTTGAGGCCGATCCACTGTTACTAACTGTTTGAAAAGTATTTTTGAGTTGCAGATTGCCTATTCACCCCCCTCTAGGCATCTTGAGGTCCTTTCAATTGGTATGAGAGCGGGTTTCTCCATGTTAGGGCTTAACGCTCGGAGATTCAAGATGTCAAGTGGTTCCAAGAATCAAACCAATTCTACGAATGAAGAAGATAAGTATAATACCTCGGGAGGCAAACCCGATGATGAGAAAGACACTGCAACTGTTTGAAAAGTATTTTTGAGTTACAAAACCTCCCCTCCCCCCCCCCCCCCCCCCCCCCCCAACAACAAACAAACCCTCCCCCCAAACTCTAGACATGTTGAGGTCCTTTTCACTTGTCCGCCTACCCCGGCCAAGATCTGCCCTCTTGCGGCCGGCCCAGCGTCGCTCCTCCTCACCGGCGGCCGCCCAGGCGCCGCCCCCCACCCCCCCCCCCCCCCCCCCCCCCCGCCGCCCGCGGCGAAGGAGGTATGCTCCCCGCTCATCTTCCTCCGCTGAGGCATCGCATGCGCATCCCGAGCAGTGGGGGCGCCAGAACTCCGGGCGACCGGGCCTGGACACCCGAGCGTTGTCCAGCGTCTTCGTGGCCTCCCGCGGCACGGCGCGGCGTTCGCGTCCCGCCCGCCGATGATGGCCTCGAGCGCTGTGCTTCGGCGACCGCGTCGAGGATGTGCGCGTGCGGGACATCGTGGCCACGCAGCGGGAGCTCCTCGGCAGCTTCCTCTTGGCTGGAGATCGATTCCACGGACCTGGCGAGGCGGGTGTAGAAGAGCTGCTTGCAGAGCTCCTGACCTTCTCGATGGTGGAGGGATCCACGACGTACTTCTTGTTCTTGTCGACGAGCGACCGCCGGTACGCGCACGCCTTCGCCTGCAGCTGCGCCAGCCTCGACGGCAGAGCCATGGATCTACTCCGGCTGGGACGCGGGTTCTGCGGCGGGGGACAAGCGGGGTCGTTGATTCGGCCCGAGCTCGGGGGACAGCGGCGGCGTGGGTGCGGCAGCTCCGGGGCAGGGGGGTGCTCGAGCTCAGGGGCGGCGGCGGCCTGGGTGAAGCTGATCTTCAGCGAGGGAGAGAAACAGTAAAAAAAAAGTAGGGTTTCCCTAACCACCCGTGGGAGAAGGAAAAGGAGCCAGGTGAGAAAAAGGGTTGAGACAACAGTTGGTTGAATCCAACCAAAATACAGCAGTTCAATTTCGTTGCAAGAGGAAGAGATCAAGTCTTTTTAGCATCTCCACTATATGAAAACCCGTACGATACACACAGCATGTTGCATCAGAAGTGGCATTCATCTGCCTGACTGCCTATATGAGGAACACTTCAGGAGGCTACTGCCTGAGTGCCTGACATCGATGATCAGTCAGCACATTCACATCCTATTCCTTGATAGCTGCTGCAGTTGTGCTCGTTTAGGAGCTGGCTGGCATACAGATGTTCACAAGTTTACGACACTACACGGATGCCTGCGACTGATGGGATCTTCTCTCGGAGCTTCTGACTTAGCGCCACTCTAACAGTCTTCACACCTGCAGCGCGGCCTGTGAGCCGGACTTTCACAATGGGGCCAATGATATTGATGAGCTCGAGCTCGCCACCTCCTGTGCCAGCAAGGTATGGTCTGATTTCAGCTAGTACCTGAAATTTAGTTCAATGGAGACACCAATACTTTTAGCTATCCCTTTTTAACATTTTTATATCTGTAAGAAGGTGAAAAAGGTAAATCATTTAATGGTGTATATAGTCTAGAGTGGTGCCAGAAGGAGACGTGGTATAAATTATAATGTTGCAAACAATTATTGACAAGATGGTAATAGAGAAACGTCACTTAATCATAAAGACAGGATGTTTCGTCAATTTAGAGTTTCAGGCACACTCCTCTTTCCGACATAGTAGAACAGACAAATTCCAGTATTTCATATCTCATATTAATATAAGCTGGACCTGGAGTATTATTAGAGCAGGAAAAGTATTGCTCCATGGTAAAGGACATTTTTCTCATAAGATAAAAAATTCAACAAAAACAACATTGTGTCAGCGTAGAAGGAACGCAAATCCAAAACAATGCCAATACTTGAACGATGCTGCGACAACTGTTCCTGAACTGTTACTTAGCACTACCTTGCACAAACTGATGGTTGATCCGGTAACAATCAGATATATTTGTTCATACGAGTCTCTAGTTTCAGAACATATTTATATTTCAGTTTTTACATTGTGCGAGGTTGCTAGTGCTGCAATATTACTATATTATAGACTAAATTTGTAAGATGGATCAGTATATGCATATTGTTTAGAAATAGGCTGAGCATAAAATTTCAGTACAAACATCCCTTTAAGAAAGTATTCAGTACCAAGCAGTCCTGGACCTATCGACCATATACTGATGCAATCACCTGCAGGTTTAAGCGATCACTGGAGTCGCCCTAACTATGTCTATTCCTGCAAATCATCTAACTAGTGTACATCATTCAGGAATCAGAAACAATAAACAAAATAAGCCTACAAGTGGACAAATACCTTCTGCACATTTGCTTCATTTAGCTTAAGCCCCATCTCCCTGTCCGAAACACGTTCAACTGCACTGATATCAGGAATGTTCTCCATCAAGCGTCGCTGAATGCCCATCTTCATTGCCGTCACTGAGCTTGGACACGATCCACATGCTCCCTGAAGTTTTAACCTCACCACATTCCCATCAATCTCATGCAAGGCGACGTCGCCTCCATCTGCTATAAGATAAGGGCGCACTTTATCCAGAACTGACTCGACATTTCCAACGGTTAATGGTAATTGAACCACTGTATGCAGATCGGCGACTACAAACAGAACAACAGTTGGTGAAGGTTGACCTCTTAATAGGCAGAGTTCCGAATTGTTCGGATCATTCAGAGGAACTGGCTCAATTAGATTCTGCGCAGAATTTCAGCGAAGTCGCTTGCTCGATATAGATGCAACGGAAGCATGTAACTATGGATCTTATCGTTTTGAGTCTCCAAAACCACATTATGAGCCATCCGAAACAATGTGATTATATTCAACAAAAGTAAAAATTCCTCATTCCTATTACAGCTGTGCGAGCATGTTTAGGGAACATCTGCAAGAAAACTTTGCAATTGGCGAATACAACACCATTGAGAGGGAGGCCCTCACCTTGGCGACGCCGGCCAATGTACGCGGTGGCAACCAATCTTGGCGGAGAGCTCCCACGCGACCACGACGCGATCCCCACCTTCAGAACGGAGGATCTTAATTAGCATCATCACATTCCCAAAAGAAAGAATGGGGAAATACAAGGAAGAAGATGCCTTGACCAACCATGAACGAGGAGGTGGATGACGAGGAGGAGGTGGACGGTGCAAACTGCGCCGTGCCCGCGGCAGCCGCCGCCGCCGTCGCCATCTCCGGCGGCCCGACTGGAACCTGCCCCTCACGCCTGAGGGCGAGTATTCCAATCGGCCGGCGTGGAGGGTCGAGAGTCGAGACGCTCTCGCCCGCCGGCCGCCACCGATGTTCCTTGGTGGTTGGCTGGCGGGGTGATTTGTATCATGCCGCATTTGTGTGCTCGCCGGCTTTCTCTCTCGGGCGCGGCCCGGCTCACTCGCGCGTTCGTTTCGCTGGCTTCCTGCCAAATTTCTCCCGGTCTCACGGGTGTCGCCACGGGGCGGTGGCTATATGTTACCTTAGGCGACAATCCCACCAACATCACCAGAAAAGATTAATCAGCGCGGATTAGATGGACCGTCAGCATGTGTGTTAGCGTGTATGCATGTTAGGAGCTAAAGAGAAAGAGATTCGATGCATGCATGCAAAAGAAGACAATATGCGAATTTAAAACTAGAAAACTATACTCCTTTCATCCTGAAATATTGAAATATAATGCATTGAACGGTTTAAAATTTATATTTTAATATAAGGCATTCTACAACTTCTGGATAAGTATTAAAGGAAAACTATTTAATTTTTCTTACCTCATAGCTGCATACTTATCTTTTCTATTTCTTACCGTCTATCTTAATCTTAGGAACAACTTTAATTATAGTTGGTAAATTAGGAGCTCTCGTAAAGTACACGTGTCTTTTATTCTCTCACTTAATTTATCTTAAAATTGATCTTATATTATAAATAGATAACTTATATTTTAGGATGGAGTGAGCAACTATTAAACTGAGCATCTAGATTAAATTTGGATTGAAATATTATCTTTCTTATAATAATCTTATAATAAGACTTTCAAAACAATATCGCACTTGCCTATATTTGCATGATATATTTTTAAAATATTTTTAATCTTAAATAATTAATTTAAAATAAATATTTTAACAACATCAATAAAAATTATTTTCTAAAAAAAATAAATTTAATGTATAAATAATAATATACTACGAGTAAAATATAGACATAGTGAATACTAAATTTGATTATATAGGATAAATAGTGAAAAATGCATATCACGAACAAATAAGTAAACATCACCGAATAATTTAGTCTATAATACAAATAAATAATTTAATATTACGAACATATTAGTTATGCACATCAAAATAAGTTTACATGAACAAATGCATCTACATCATAAAAAAAATATTACTATAAGTATATATATATTCATGTTAAAAAAATTATATATAAAGGAAATAAATAATTCCAGACATCAAGTAACGAGTCTACAATATAAATAAATTAGCATACATTAAGCATGACTCGCTCTTCTATATTAATAAATAATTTTATACTATAGTAACAGATAGGTCTATTAATATCAAATTATATAAAAATAGACATGATTGATATGAATTATAAAAAACATAAATTACAAATTCAAACAAACAAAGTTGGCGTATAATTAATAAAAGTAAAAATCACCATATAGGTGACGAGGGAAATCAAAAAAAATTATAAAAAGAAGAGAGAAAGTTTTTTAAACATAAACTATTAATATCTTTCTAGCACTCACGCACATAGTTAAAAAAAATAAATTAAAGAAAGACACATGAACTAAAAATTTAAAATATATGAATATATATTGTAGAAACTTTTTCTAAAATGATTAAAAAGAAAAACATGAATTTCTAAGTTTTCTAAATATAAAAATATAAATTTTCTAAATATGAGAAATACTTTTCATATTTAACTAAAATCCTATTGATCGAAACCATACTTCCATGCTTGGAATTGTTGAGTTTCATAAAATTTTGTTATGAAATGATCGCCACGATCTCATAATCAATAAGATCTTATAAACATTTTCAGGTATTTTTTTGAGCAAAGAAAAGAAGATACTTTGTACGAGCAATGTGACAAACTATTTTATAGCGAAACACGAGACGTCAAGTATTTAGCACAAATAAAATCATCGGAACTCAAAAGTGTGATGCTATTCAAAAACACATGTGGTACATGTACTGATGGTCTACCGCTGATATGTCCGTGTCAACTAATGCGAATAAGTTTGGCAGGCAAATAAGAATTGGAAATTTACCTGCCACTGGACAGTATCTGAAAGTCAACGGTCCACGGATCCCATGGCAGGATCGGAGACCGTCCAAACCGCCGAGGGAAACAATCTCCAGGAATCCACCGGCACCCGGCAAAGAAAAACGCCAACCCGTAGGCCGCAGCAGCTGGGCTGGTGAGTCTTGCCGTCTCGGGCCAACCCGAACCCCAAGGCTCGCGACCGCGACACTCTCCCTGTCTCCTCCGCCTCTCCCCTCAGATCTCGCCGCCGGCGGACATGCTCCCCTCCTCCGGCGGCGCCCGCGGCCGCGGCCTCGGACGCCCGCTCCTGCTCGGCCTCGCCCTCGCTCTCGCGTCCCTGCTCGCCCCCGCCTCCGCCTCCGAGTCCGACCACAAGGTACGCGCCCGTCTTCTCCTTGTTGCACCGGATCCAAGTCTCTGCCCCGCGCTTGGGTTGGATCGCCCGAGTTCCCCCGGATCTAGGCCGCCTCTCCGGTCGGATCTCTGCGCTGCTGGGTTGGTGGCGGCGGCGGCGGCGGTTCTCGCTCGGGGTGGTTTTAGTGCGCGGTTTGGTTGTTCAGACTCTTCAGAGGGAGCGGATGCGAGGAGGGAGTTGTCAGCGTTCGATGCATGTGGCCCGTTTGGCACTGATTTCCGACTTAGGATTTACGAGGTTTGCTTGAGAAAGTAAGGATCGATGTGGGAGTGCAGACAAATGGGAGGGCCAGGACTTCGGCAGGATAGCTTAGTGGCTCATGGGTTTTGGATTTTCAGTAGATGGTTGCTGCAGCCACTTTTGGTCCGAGTTCCGATGCTTAGAAACATATATAACTTAGTGTCAGTACTCATGAAGGAGTAGTTCTTTTACATTTGGGTTTACTATAGCTGTATTGCGTTGATGTCTGCACGTTTTTTACGCTAGGAGGAGAAATGTATAACTTAGCTGACTTAGCTCATAAAATTCCTTGTCTTTGATTACATATAGCAGCGTAGTTATGATTTATGTGCCCCGTCATCTATAATTCTAATTCACCAATATCAAGTTATGTGCTGTCCTGAAGCTATGGATTTGTTTGGCCAGAATTGTAGACTATTATTGTTCACTCAGCTAGCTTTTATCTATGTTCTACCAGAACGTCACAGACTACTAGGTTCACTCAGGTTTAATTTTTGTTCGTATTAAGCTAACATTGAGGTATCCTATACCTCATATCGTAAACTGAAAAAAACCCTAGCAACCATACGTTTGGACTCAGTTTATAAAATTTATGCTATATATCATACTGGTGGCAACATCCAGCACATTTTTTTATGTTTCAGTGCAAATGTTGCCAACATCAGTGCATGTTATGTAGAAGGTGGAAAAAACATCATCTATGTGCCACCAGCAAATTACTAAGTCTCTGAAACACGATAATGCCGCACTGGTGTAACAGCTCATACTATGGCATTGTCGCTGATAGCTTAATACTGTCAGCAGCACGGTCCTTTTCCAACAGCGCCATCGAAAAATGATTTGCAATTTTATTTTTTATTTACTTATTTATCCCGCAAAGTTGGTACTTCTGGGTAGTATTTTGTGCATCACTGGAGTATGTAGCACATCATAAATTCACAATGCTGTTTGTATCATCCAGCTTTTAATTTTGGTTTTTGAATGAATGCTAGAACCAACTAGCTTCGATGCTATGAAGTTTGGACAATTTTATGCTTGCTCTTGATTTTTTGTTTGAAAAAATTATACTATCTAGATGCATTCAATCTAAAATTTGGACATTTCATACAGCTCAAAAGACCAAAATTTGCAAATACTAAAGATAATCTTCATTAGTACTTCAGATGTTGCAGTTACTGCTGTCATTGTTGAGTGCTTAGGATATGTGAAGAACTTTTTTCTGAAACCTACTAGCAAGTCTCAATGACAGCTATTATTAGGAACAGTTACTTAGAATTACATGACTTCTCTGTATAAATCTGGATAGAATTATATCCGTCGATCCCTGAGAAATAAGTCACTACAGAAACTCAAAGTGGAAATCACCCATAGCATCTGACGGATTTGCTTGATGTGGCTGCTGTGCTGTTTATAAGCTTGAATGTTGTTTTCCTTGCAGAATAAATTATGCTTCTTGCATGCTGTACAAATATGTTCTAAACTCAAAAGTTCTCATCTTTTTTCTTTTTTATGCTTCTTTGATGCAGTACAAAGCAGAAGAGCCAGTTAAGCTCTGGGTGAATAAAGTTGGTCCTTACAATAATCCTCAAGAAACTTACAACTATTACAGCCTTCCATTTTGCCAACCATCTGAGAACCCCATACATAAATGGGGTGGTCTTGGAGAGGTCCTGGGTGGAAATGAGCTGATTGATAGCCAGCTTGAGATAAAGTTCTTAAGTATGTTGTTATTGTTCTCATTTCATCCTTGTCTTTGTTTACTATTTAGTACAAAGTCCACCTATTATGCCCTTTTCCTCTAGGTATAACCTTTCTGTGTGACTGATTGTACAAATGCTACTTTTGGTCTAGGAAATGAGGAGAAGGTCTCCATTTGTACACTTGAGCTAGATTCTAAAAAGGTTCAGCAGTTTGCTGATGCCATTGAGAACTCATATTGGTTTGAATTTTTCATAGGTATGTGGATCTACTTTTGATCAATTATGTTCTATACTGTTATGATGATTCGGGGTTTGCTTTTTATTTCTGACACTGATGTTTTTCATCTTTGCCGGTATCAATTATTTTTTGTTGCTTGCTGCCACACTCTCCTAAGACGATCTGCCTCTTTGGGGTAGGTTCCTCTCAACTAGTATTTTATTTGTGCAGTTTTTGTGTCTACTTCTTTTGTCTGACATGATAGTTGTCATCTGTTTTGAACAGGTTTTGTTGGGGAGACTGACAAGAACAGTGAAAACAAGCATTATCTATACACACACAAGAACATCCTTGTTAAGTACAATGAGAACAGGGTATGCTATCATCTTTGATCCAGAACATTAACACATTAATTTCATAATTTGAACACAACTAAATAATTTTATCTGATCTGATTTTTGTTTTAGATAATTCATGTAAATCTCACCCAAGAGTCTCCTAAGCTTCTTGAAGCTGGTAAGAAATTGGATATGACATATTCAGTGAAGTGGGTAGCAACAGATGTGTCATTTGCACGTCGTTTTGAAGTGTACCTGGACTATCCTTTCTTTGAACACCAGGTAATACTTTATCTGTACACAGCCAGCAATTTTCTATTAAACCTATCAGTTCCAACAATAGGGAGCTTTATCTTCCCTTTTAACTAACTATAAGGTTCTAAGTTCTGTTCATATTACTCTTTCAGATTCACTGGTTCTCCATTTTCAACTCTTTTATGATGGTTATTTTCCTAACTGGTTTGGTTTCGATGATATTGATGCGTACTTTGAGAAACGATTATGCCAAATATGCTCGTGAAGATGATGATCTGGAGTCCCTGGTGAGCTTCTGAATTCTGGTGCACATGCTGTTTAACTCTGTAGTTGACAGCTAGAGAAATTTCTTTCACTAGCTTTTGCCCACTTCCCAACTCAAATTATTGCTTAAGTCATGACATTACCTTGGTAGGAGAGAGATGTTAACGAGGAATCAGGATGGAAGCTTGTCCATGGTGATGTATTTCGGCCTCCCCGAAGTTTGATGTTTCTTTCTGCACTTGTTGGTATCGGCACCCAGCTGGCAGCTCTTATCCTACTTGTGATTGTGTTGGCCATCGTTGGCATGTTATACATCGGGTATGCTCAACATACACCTCCCTTACCCTTCTCCTTGCATGCAGAACATATAGCTTGAAATATCTGAGAGTAGCCAAAAATCCATCTCCATTGGGAGAGGAACATATGTCTCTCTAGTCTCTAACTTCAATTGTATGGTGTTTGTCAGGCGAGGTGCTATCATCACAACGTTCATTGTGTGCTATGCTCTTACATCGTTCATTTCTGGATATGTTAGTGGGGGTCTTTACTCAAGGAATGGTGGTACGGTTCTGCCAATTTTCTATTTGTTATACTGTTTATTTGCACATTTCAACTTTCTTTGCAGTATCTGTTCACATCCTAATCCTTCATGTCCTTCTTCTCTCTTTTGAAAAGACTTTACTCACCTCAATCTATGGCTTATCAAATGCACTTCTTGAATCCGTGACAGGCAAAAACTGGATTAAAGCTATGGTCCTTACAGCATCCCTCTTTCCGTTCTTGTGTTTTTCAATTGGCTTCGCACTGAACACAATTGCTATCTTCTACCGCTCATTAGCAGCAATACCATTCGGCACGATGGTTGTCATGTTTGTACTTTGGGCTTTCATCTCCTTTCCCTTGGTGCTTTTGGGGACCGTTGTTGGTAGGAACTGGAGTGGTGCTCCTAACAACCCCTGCCGTGTAAAGACTATTCCACGTCCTATTCCTGAGAAGAAGTGGTACCTTACACCTTCTGTCATCTCGTTGATGGGTGGGCTGCTTCCCTTTGGCAGCATCTTCATTGAGATGTACTTTGTGTTCACGTCATTCTGGAACTACAAGGTAAACAATAAAATGCTGATTAATATTTTTGTACTTGTTGATATTCTCCTTTTACCATTATGATCTTAATACTGTAAGGGTGTGCATGAATGGTTATTTTTTTAATGTTCGCTGCTGATTATAAATGATGTCCTTGCTTCGTACTGTATTTTGTTTATGAGCTTGTCTGAATCCATATTTGCAAATTTTATTGGGTCGAGTGTGAAACTGATGCAATTTTGGGGGTTCTTGGCAGGTGTATTATGTCTATGGTTTCATGTTGCTGGTCTTCGTCATCCTTCTAATAGTCACCATCTGTGTCACTATCGTGGGTACCTATTTCTTGCTGAATGCCGAGAACTATTATTGGCAGTGGACTTCATTTTTCTCTGCAGCATCAACTGCTTTGTACGTGTACCTATACTCCATCTACTACTACCATGTGAAGACAAAGATGTCAGGCTTCTTCCAGACAAGTTTCTACTTTGGCTACACATTGATGTTCTGCCTTGGTCTAGGCATTCTTTGTGGTAAGTTCTCTTTTTAACTGAAGATTGTGCCTTTGCAATATGTGGGACTGTTTTTCAGGTTTTGACGTCTCTTGTTTTTTTTTTCTTTTGTGATTCAGGTGCTATTGGGTATGTAGGGTCAACCCTGTTTGTAAGGAGAATCTACAGAAATATCAAATGTGATTAAATTCCTGCTACCCACTAGCAGCAGAGAGATCAAATGTATTGTCATTGCGGAAGCAAGGCCTCGAATGGATTAATGGTAGATCCTGAATAGGTTTTTGAAACTACAGAGGACATGCTCCCTTTGTTCACTATTATACGCATTTTTTGCTTGCCTGCTTATTCCTGTGGAATTGTCATCATAATGTATACCTATGTAGTTGAGGATTAGCCTAAAGCACCGGTTTTTATTCTTCTTTTTCTTTTTGTATTTTTGTTTGGTAGGATGTAATCAGTGAATGTTCATGCGGCGCGAGCACAATTGTCGGGAATTTAACCTCCTATGCTTTATGCATCATATCATCCCGTTCAAAGTTCAAGTTGACCATCATCATACCCTCCTAAGTGGTATGGTGTCTGGCAACCCATCTGGATATATATATGCTGTTGTTAACATCGGGAACGTTGTGATTTTGCGGCCTGTTTGTTTCAGTATTGTCTGCGGCAATCCAGGGGGACTGGGCATGCAAACAGGCTTGGTGGTATCAGGGTTGGGCTGAACAGGTCGATCCAGAGTACAAAGGCTTCACATACTATGTGAACGCAGAGATGCCCGTGGAAAAGAAATGAAACATCGGTAAAAGCATGTATAATGCGTCGGCGTGTCATCAGGAACAGTCTACCAAGAAACTTGGTCAGCCTTAGGCAAAAGGTCTGACTGAATTTATGCATGACAGTACGTTGATGTATCCCCCATTGTATAGAAGTGACACATCTACAGAAACAGAAGCATCTTACAGATAAAAAAAAATATTATTCCTGGACCGGTACCGGTTTAACAACGCTGTGACGCACGCTGAGGCTTTTTCCTTACAGGTGCACATATGTTGTCGTGCCAATAATCTGCACGTACACGTAATGTGAGCACGGCGATTCTGATAGGGGAAGCATCATTTTTCCTAACAGTTAATCAAAGGTGTATTTTTCCTAGCTAGCTATAGCTCGACGCGCACGCATGCATAGGCGGGTTGGTGAAAAAGAAAAAAAAACGGGACAAGCCAAGGACGGATAGATCATGGATGACTTGTATAGGCTATGACCTTTTTCTCCGTGAATTATTCCTCACAATTTCTCATCAGCAAATATTTTGAACTTAAGTTGTATGTGCAGTAATCCATTTATTTACTATATATACATCGTCATCGTATATATTTTGAACTTAGAAAAAGAGCGGAAACAGATGGTGATGTTTGTCAATCTTGACGTGTGAGGAGGCATCAATATAATAGCATGCATGGCATCGTTGGAATATTAATTTGTTCTTTCTGCTGCGTATACAGAGATAGTATGTACTAGCTGCAGATGGACTTCCAGTCTTTTCTCGACGCTTATTTTGCAACAAGTGGCCAGCGTTTACTTTGTCCTTTCGAATTTTCATGTATGTGGTAGAGTTGGAGAGCAGATCAGAGCCACCTGACCTGCTCAACCAATGCATGCAACTAACTTTCTTTCTAGAAGAATGCGCAAGCGAGACAGCCGGAGCCCCTCCGATCCAATAATGTGCGTGCATGCAGCTCGGCGCCAATTATATTCCACGCAGGCGCCATTCCACAATAACGCTGAATAGTTGGCCCTTCTAAATTGCACCGACGACCTTACATTACATCACCGTAATTTGATCTGCAGGCTACTACTATACATATGCTCCTATGCATGCCAGTACAATGCAAGTAGTAGTAACCTGAAACATTAATTCCGCCTGTCCAATGCAACGCTAGCTGCAAGTAAGGTCGCATTCGGTATTTCGGTCAAAGAAAGAACGAAGAACAGTGTCAGTAGTAGTAGTAGGAGTAGAGTCGTATCGCATCAGGGAACATGCATGCAGCTGATGCACATAAACGTCACCGGGATAGATGTACGTACCTACCGCGATGATCGATCTTTTCTTGGATTTAGCCGGACGGCGTCATCCCGTGATCGGAGTAGTAGTAGTAGGTAGCGACTGGAGACGTCGTCACCGCCGCCTGTACTACCTCTCTCATGCATTGCATTCCGTGTGGAGGCCACAGACGTACGATCATATCTAGATATATTCACCTTCTCTCGCATTATTTTCCCCTGAAATTACCCATTCCGATCGATGCTTAATTAATTATTATCTGATCTGATAATAATAATACGATGAAATGGTAAGATATGCCTAGCTGCTTACCAGTTTCATGAAGCTAGCGCGCGCCAAAGAAAACGAGAGAAGAAAAAAAGGACGCTGCGTTTAGTTGTCACAGCCGCCGCTACTATTAGTCGTCTCTGCTACCATAGATATGATCTTCTCAGCTGACAACAAGAATATGATGCATAGCTGCTGTATTTATTATGTGTACTACATCGTCATCGTTTGGGTCACAACACATGTTGACGGTTTATTCTTAAGAAAAAAGAAAATCTCCTCTCCTGTTCGATCAGTACCGGATAAGGTATGTGCTGAAATGGTCTCGATCTGGCTAGATTTGAATGCCAAGCTGATGATAGATGACGATGGGACCACGTACGCCGGCCCAACAATATTGCTAGCTACTGTGAGCGTGTCTAGATGGTGAGCTGTAAAGTTTTAGCGTGTCACGATAAACAGAATGTTACCATGTAGAAGTATTATAAGTAGACTAATAATAAAAATAATTACATAATAAACCGCGAGATGAATCTAATAAAGTATATTAATCTATGATTAACGGATGATTACTATAGCATCACTGTTGCAAATCATGAATTAATTAAGTTCATTAGATTCGTCTCGCGAATTACAACTCATCTGTGCAAAAGGATTTGTAAACAGATTTTTTCAGCACTTCTGAATAGTAAGATTCTCTTTGATATGGTATGAATATATATATATATAGACACACACACCGCCCACCTCGAGCAACCCAACTAAAATTCCCCAACCGTATGTACGTGGAAGAAACCGTAAAAACTCCCTCGTTACAAACCACCCAGTATAAATAAAGCTCCCAACCACGACCTCTCTCAACCGTTGATTTAGATCCTCATATTCTCTCTCTTCGTGTGCTCCTCTCCATGGTGGCACAACCGATGCTGGTCCTGACCCCTCATTCCGACGAGCCGGCGGCGGCTTGCTGCCTCCCACATTGCGGGATCCCTCCCCGGAGCAGATCTCAGGGGCGACGCAGAATGGCCTCTACATCTCCAGGCTGCGCGGTCGAGCTTGCCGGGCGTCAGCCCCCGTCATCCTCCCCACTTCGACGCAACAAGCGGCAGCGCAGCCATTAGCGATGGCGCCCTGCCTCCCTCCGCACTCAAACGCCTGAAGGTCAACAATGCGGCCATAAGCGGTGGTATCCTCCCACCCCATCGAGCTCCTGGTTAGTCAGATCCAGTAGTGGTCAGATCTATGTGTCTCTTTGATTTTCCATCAGTTGATTCTCCGATTGATTTAATCAATTCTTTGTTCAAATTTTCACTGCCACATACATGTCGGTCATGCTGGAATTGGACGATCTAATTTCCGTTGTTTGATATGCAGAAAAATCTTCTGATCTTGTCATGTTATTGCAACTAGTGGCGGTGGCGGTGCAGTAATCACCTGATCTGTCAATATCGACAACAGGGCAGTCATGCCTCCCACGGCACATCGTCCTGCAGCTACAGGCTTACACCAAGTTAATTTCCCTTCTGTGTTGGCTTGTTTGTTAATTTTCAATTTGTTTTGTAGGCTTGCTAGTTAATTTCCAATCCCGGTTTCCATGCTGTGTGCAGATCGCGAACATAGTAAAGGAGTAAAATTGATTCCTTTTTGAAGAAGGCATCTCAAGTGGTTGATGTCTGGATACGTGCATAGAAGGATTCCTCTTCGCCCATCTGTGGTATGGTGCCCATGGATCCCTTATCAAAGTTTATATCTCCCTGCATTAAAGAGAAATAAACATTGTCCAACGTCTTGGCCGATTGAAATGTTGTTCTCTTTCATATCTTAAAATTGGCTCGGACCTAGCATCTTTTTTATTAGAAAATTCGATTTGACCTGCAGTTTATTCAATGGATTGCAAATTACGGCCTGTTCTATACCAATATACTCCTATTTAATTTTATCTAATAGATTACTTTTCCGTCATCCATATGTGCAGATTGAAGACCCCTCAGATTTCAGTCTAATCATTTTCAGGCAGACAATATGCAGACATCCCCAATTTGTTACAGAGTTCAGAGAAAAGCAGCTCATACCTCCAAAAATAGCGATCCACTACTACTTCATGATCTGTATAACAGCATGCAGATGTCCATCTCAGCACTCATTTAGTCATTTTGTACAATTCTGCAGTCGTGCTCCAAAAACTACTACATAGCTCTAAGATTCTTTTTTCTGTTTGTAACATCCCTGTATTAGTTTATTTGCTCATGTGTACTAGCTTATCGGTGGCGGCATGTACTTTGTTTTAATATGTTTTTCTATTCAGCCTGCTTCCTCCCAAGCACCAATGTTTTTACTGTTCCAAACAATGAATATTTCTGCCTCAGTATTGCCAAAGTTGTCTCAAGATTTCCACGATCCCAAACATGTGTTTGATCCTTTTTTATATAAGGGTGTATTCACTCCTTGTTATGGCTAATGGGATGGTCCAAACGGTGTTCTAATGTATTTACGATCCCAAAAAAATGAATATTTCTCGTACTTAGTAAAAAAATTCAAAAAGGCCTTTATTTTGTTTTTCAGGATAATTAAATAAAATTATTTCTCTATTCTCTCAATATTACTTGTCACTACATTCAAAATTACTCCTACAAACTAATAGCTTTTAAATTACTTCTCGATAAAACTTTGGAAATGGTTACTCCGTTGTAGTAGTAATTGTTCATATACAGAAGGAATAATCTTTTACATACCAAAGGAGTAATTCTATAGAGGAACGAATAATTTTTCATGATTGTATTTTCATTGTCAAATAGAGTAATTAGTCATATACACAATGAGTAATCACCAAAGACGAAATAAGTAATCTTTATAGAACAATGAATAACACTCGAAGACCAAAAGGAGTAATCTTGTACAACATGGAACAATTTTCCATAGTTGTTTTTATACCTAATTGGTAAAATACAGAGGAAATATTCTTTTGACCGAAGGAATAATGTTTAAAGAAGGAATTGTGTTTGCACATACGAACAGAGTAATCAACCATATGCACAAGGAGTAATCTTTAAAGAACAAGCAATAGTTTTTTCATAGTTGTTACAATCTAAGCTACTATTCTCTTTTCGGTTTTACATATTTTCAACCTTGCAGTATATGAAGTAATTTTAAATTTTTGGGAGTAGTAATTCTACATTATGAAATGATAATTGTGAGGTTTTGAACAATTAAAATAGAACCTATCATTTTTAAACAATATACCATCAACAAAGAGTTATGGTTTATGAACCATTTATTTTCACATGTATACGAAGATTACTCCTCCACCGCATAGCAGATTAGTGGAGGAGGCAAGGCCGTCAGGCTCTGTTGGTCACTCTCCTTATCTCCGGAAGTAATTAGTCGGAGCAAAGTATACCAAAATTACTCCTCTCGCTCATACCAGATTAGTGGAGGAGGCAAGGCCGTGAAGTTCTGGTTGTCACCCTCATTATCTCCGGAAGTAATTAGTTGGAGCAAATCAAGGATCGCCTGTCTTCATGCCTTGCATGCGCTGCATGCTCTAATTCACTTAGACATGCATGTCATCAATCCGAAGATATCGCTCTCCCGAAAACAAGTGGCGTATATTGCTCTTCCAAGTGTTCGTTGTAGGCCTGCAAGTCTAAACAGACTCCTGAAATCACTGCAATTTTACATTAATTGGTATACAATGGAGATTCCGTGCATGTCGGATGCGCTGCATGCTCAAAAGATTTCGCATGCTGTGTGAAATTAAACTGCGGGAGACCGCCGCCGCCGCCATGGAATTATCGGTACCCCTTGGTTTTGTTGCTGCGTGTGTTGCACTAGGGCATGACGTTGGTGATGACCGTCGGAGCTGGGGATGGTTGTCGGCCAGCACATCACCGTTCCACTTAAAAAAAAAATGGGGACTGCAACTTCTTGCCCGCGACGGCTTGACATACTCCGCTCCGCCCGCCACGCACAGGAGATGCTATGCACGGATATTACTTGTTGTTTAATGGCACAATTGTGAAGTTCAAAAGATTATTACGCTCAAGTCATCATTAAAATACTGCTCGAAATTTTTAAAATTACTTAAAGTTAGTAGATATTACTTATTCATGTTTGAAAATTACTTCTTTGAACAGGGAATTATATGTCGATACAAATGGAGTAATATCGTAGCATTAAAATACTGCTTGAAATTTTAAAAGTTAATTATAGTTATTATAGATATTACTTTTCTATTTTTAAATTACTTATTTGAATACGGAATACTCCTTGGATACAAATGGAGTAATCTCATAGAAATCGACATTATTAAATGAAATATTGATGCATGTATATCCTATCATGAAGCAAATAAAGCATCCATGTGCCCGCGTCCATGCAAAAAATTTCTCTCCCAAATACAAATGCATTATTATATTGCTCCCTCAAATCTCGCTCACATTAATAGACATGCATTCATATTTCAAATGCCCCTAAAATCTCTCTCTTGTTGCAATTTTACATGTAATGGATAATTGGAAATTCCATGCATGGCGTATGGTTAAAAGATTTTGCATACCCTGCATGCACGGCTTTTTACTCCAACACCTCTGCAACTTAGTAAAACATTAGCTTTTACGGTCACCTTATATTTTTTATACTGCCATCAATTTTGAATCAGGAAGCACCCTGTCACGGATGGGGCACGACAGCGAACCCAGATTAGCCATGTAATAGGGAGGGCTGCTTTTTACTCCGACAACACCGCTCGCCGGAGGTCCAGCGGGTATGCGGCCGTTGACCGGAAGTTTAAATCGCTCCAGAAATAAAAACATCGCGAGGGTGGTGCAGTACTTAATGCTAAAATCAATGCCGACCGGTCAAGTGGGCATTAAATTGCTAGGTGCCCCATTTTTACTACCTGCGTGGCTTTGCGGTGTAATTTCACACCGCCGGAGGTCTATGGCGCGTCGTGCGCGCTGAATTGTTATTCAGCTCCCAATATGCTATATTATATATATATATATATATATATATATATATATATATATATATATATACAGAGGAGTCTAAAACTTTTTATAATAATTGGAAGTTCCAGCAAACTTGTATCTAACCTAAGAACAGCCAGACCCACGTACCACCCAAGGCCCACCGGACCCTCCTCCACCGGTACATGGTGCCCCCCCCACCCCCCCCCCCCCCCCCCCCACACTATCCTCCCTCAAATCCCCACGAATCGGATCAGATTTTGAATTTTCCCCAAATTCGTGTTCTTGCCAGGGTGCTTCGGTTTTTCACTCCATTCGTCGTGAATACTCCATCTTTATGCGAATTTCTTCGTGGATCTATTAGGTCGTTTGGTTGTGCATCTATGGCTCAAATTTCGTTTCGATTCGTTGAGATTTGAGTGAGTATTTTTGATTTGAAGATCGGTTCGCGTGCTTGTTGTTCCTCTCGTTTCTTCTCTGTTCGCAGGGGCACACGAGTGCTGCGAGCGCTGTGCAGAGGAGCTCGTGGCAGCACGCAGCGCGGGGCGCCGGCGCCGGTGCAGCTGCGCTCACGCGCGCGGGCCCTGGTGCTCGCACAGGCGGGGCGAGGGCAGCGGCGCGCCGCCCATGTGGTCGGGGCGACGGCCAGCAGCAGCCAGAGCTGCTGGCGGCGAACGCACCCGGCTCGGGCAGGCTGCCCTCCGCCCAAATCCACCACCCGGTGAGCTCCTTCGGACCACCCTAGACCTCCCCAGCCCCTTCCCCGACCTCCATCGGCCACCCCCTCGCCGGAACGAGCTTGCCACCGTCACCCGAGATACTGAACCATCGACGCCCCTCCTCCGACCATCCCCGGCTCCAACTCCTGCTTCAAATCGATCGCCGAATCGAGTTTCTGAACACCTCCTCTGTTCCAAGTTCACGTGAAGGACCTTGTGCAGCAATTGAAACAAGTCCCAGGGGGTTTTCTGCATTGTCATAGACTCATATGAACTTTTAGGGGCCAAATCGCTTAAAGTTTTGAAAATCCGTAGAAAATATTGGGAAAATGGTAAAAATGCAAAATCAGTTTTTTTAGCTTCATCTTTTTGTTCTCTTTACGATAGAACCATGAAACAGGTTGTTTGTGAACCTTTTATGTGCAGTTTTATTTTATGCTAGATTGTTAAATACATAAATGGAGTTAGGAGCATGCTAAAGATATAGAACCAGTTGGGTTAGCTTTGTTTTGACATTTAGTACTTAGATAAAATATTAAACCTAATGTTTGGTTAATATTTCGGTGATGTATTGATTTAATCATGATTAATGCTTGTTGAAGCTTGTTTATTTAATATCTGCAGTTCTGTTAGTCCAAAAATTCTGAAATTTATGCAGTAGCTTACTTGTTGGATGTGTAGTTCACTGTAAAAATTTCATGACTCGAAGACGTGTACATGTTTGTGGATCTTTATTTGTTCACTTGTCTTGTTGAGGCTAAAATAAATGCATTCTGTTATCAATAAATGTATAGAAACCCCATCTGGCAAGCATAGATTTTGTTGGTACGTTCATCTATAGAAACACCATCACTTTGGCCTATTTTTTTAGAATCATATAAACGTTTGTGTTTGTGCATAGATACTATTAGTTGACTGTGTGCTCATGCTTGCAATAATATACATGCTAGTGTCTAAACAAAGATACTATCTGTTTGCTGCTAGTCTCTTCTATGCATAGATCGTAGTATAATACACATGCTACCCATGTTTTTATGATTGCTCTCATTGATTTTTATTCCATTTGTTACTAAGGTGGGTTGCCGAGGTGAATCAATTGATGACAGCTCCCACAATGCGTCATATATTTATCTAGCATTCTCCTCCCATGTTTATATGATCTTCCTCACTGATTTATGATACACATGCTACCCATGTGTGCTGGATTTCTACCTTCGCAATTGAGCTCTCTCATCACCCAAATCTCTCTGCCCCCAACTGATTTTGTTGTAATTTTGGTCGATCTCGTGGGGAACAAGAATTTAGGGGCATCTCCATCTGCGGCGTCTCGTTGGAGCGGCGGGGCCCTGCGGCCGCGGCACACAGGCAGCGGCTACGATGGCCACGCGCCGGATCAGGCGTGGCACGACATGGATCCAGGGCCGGCCAGAGGCGGTGCGAAGCGGCAGCCCCTGGCCCCGGGAGCGGTTTCTATGACATGCTACAGTGATTTCTATGAATCCAATTAGATTCAAAATTCGAATTTTCCTATCCACTAGTCGTTATATTCGGTTCTATGCCTATATGTACATATTTCTATGACTTGTATATATGTCTGTTTTTATGTGTGTATGTGCAGATTGTTATACCTTGTACATATGGCCGTTTCTATGCGTGTATATACAGATTTCAATGCCTCAGTCACATTCAAATTTTCGAGAAAATACACGTTATTGGAAGCCATGGGTATTATTCACACTATTTATGATTGTGCAGTATGGTTTCTATGACTGCACGTATAATTGCATATGTCTCTATGTCCATGTTTTACCGGGACCTCTGGGTATATCTTTTATAATTCAAATTTCGAATTCTAGAGTGAAGCTTCTACACATGTTTATATGACTACGCATATGTTTCTATGTCCATGTTTCGCGAGGACCTCCGGGTATGGTTTCTACAATTCAAATTTTAAATTCCAGAGGGAATTTGTGCATCTACATATCTGTTTCTATGATTGCACGCATATGTTTCTATGTCCATATTTCGCGGGATCTTCGGGTATGGTTTATATAATTCAAATTTCAAATTTCAGAGGAATTTTGTGTATCTACACATATATTTCTATGACTCCACGCATATATTTCTATGTCCATATTTCTCGGGGACCTCCGGGTATGGTTTCTATAATTCAAATTTCAAATTTTAGAGGGAATTTGTGCATCTACACATATGTTTCTACGACTGCACGCATATGTTTCTATATCCATGTTAAGCGGGGACCTCCGGGTATGGTTTATATAATTCAAATTTCAAATTTTAGAGGGAATTTGTGCATCTACACATATGTTCTATGACCGCACGCATATGTTTCCATGTCCATATTTCGCAGGAACCTCCGGATATGGTTTCTATAACTCAAATTTTAAATTTCAGAGATAAATTATGCCTCTACACATATGTTTTTATGCTCGGAACATTCCTACACTCGGAAATACGGGCCGCTCAACATTTCTATGCTGGTATCCCTATGTTTCTATGCTCCAAAATCTTTCTAAGATAGTCTCCCTATGTTTTTATGCTCTTTGGAAATTTTTAAATTAAAAAAATAAAAAAAAATATTCACAGCGGATCTCAAATTGTGCATAAAAATATCAGGAACCTTGTGGTGGAAACGGTTTTTGAGTTGGATCTTTGATTGAAGAATTATAGTGAAAAAACTAAAATAAAACGGTGAGTTTGCAAGCATGCATGCGTCAGGTGGCAGATGCATATTTGTGTCAGGTGTCAGGTGCATGGGTGGCTTGTGTCAGCTCTGTTGTCTTTTCCATATGAGGTTTCTATGACCTGGACAACAGATTTCTATGACCCGGACGACCGATTTTTATGATCAGCGACGCGGCGAAGCAGCTGGCGCGCAGGGACGCGTGTGGACCAGCGCCCGGCTGGTTTGCCGGGGCTTCCAATACTTTTTATTGGAAGATTTGGATTCCGAATATTCGGACCATATATATATATATATTTAATAAGCACGAGGTAGTAGCTAGCTTGGGGGTAGGTAGGCCTTCTAGAACACACGTACCCAACCGAAATAATAGTGTCTCGATCGATCATGGGCCCACGTACGCATGCACGACGACCGTGCAAGTGCCGTGCATTATTATTCCCTGTCTGCATGCAGTTAGGTCTTGGTAAGCTTTCGCGCGCGTTAGGTGATAGATGTTCAGTTCTCGGCGCGCCCTTAGCTTATTTTTGGCCTGCCTTCAAGTGCCATGCAGAACGGATGGAACTCATTTCATTCTTCCGGTTCTCGATCGAGGGCCGGCTTGCTTGAACTATTTGACGCATGCAGGCTGCGGTTTCAGAGTCTGGAAAGCTAGCGCCGGAATCTAGCTAGTAGCTAGGTTTCCAATTCACGGGATAGCCAAATTAAACAGGCCGGGCTGTCCTAGCTACAAAATGATTCTAATTTATCTGAATTCTAAGGATCGTCGATCTAAACAGACCCTTATATACGACTATGGTATGCTGGTATATATTAGCTTGTGCATGCTGGTATATGTTATCTTCTCCTCTCGGTCCAGCTACCTACCTTACCAACACCGCCAGTCTTTCACTCTTTGGCGTTCACTGCATGCATCTGTATATTCAATTCATGCATGTGTACATCGACCCGATCAACAGATAGAAAGAGATGAGGTAGCTTAATATAATTACAAGTCAAGTTAGGCTAATCTTAATAGGAGTGTCATAGCAGTGTTATGAGCATTAAATTTGCTGATATGGCAGGAGAGAGAAGAGGGGGAGAGTCATGACACTCCTCTAGCATAGTTATTAATTCTAGTCTTGGTAACCATGTGATGACACTCTCCACTAAAACTAGCCTTAAAGCTTTCAAAAACTTCTGATCTCTACACACCCGGAGTGTGTATATATACCTCTGTAGTATATGCTGTACGTACGTAGATATATATAGGGTAAGAAGTTGTCAGTAGAAGATCGTACGTCCTCCTGAATATGTCGTTGACCAGCATCCTCCGATCCATATGCATGCTCCGACCATTACGTTGCATATATATATATATATATATGCTATTTTTGGTTAAAAATAAATCAAAGTTTACCAATAATTAAAGTAGGTGGTGTGTAAGCTGAATCAACTTGTGGATCGGAGTCTCAACAAGATGAGCTAGGTACGACGACTGTACAAATCGCTTCAACAGGAAGAAGAGTATGCCTGGGCACACGTAGTAGCTAGCTGCTAGGAATAGTCACACAAGATTAACGCGCGCGTGGCAGTAGATCGACAATACTCTATTCGGCTAGTCTAAAAACCGGCTGGTTTCAGCTAGCTCAGGCTGGTTTCAGCTAGTTTAATAGTATCTGGTGTTGCTGGCCAGCAGAACAGAGGCAACGCACACAAGAAAAAGGAAAAAACAGAGAGGCGAAAGGTCGACGCAGTAGAGGCTAGGCCGGCCGGGTGCAGGTGAGAAGCTAGATTTAATTTATTGGCCAGCCTGATCGAGTATATATAAGATGCAGCAGCGTCTGAATCATGCGTACGTACGTACGTCTATCTGGCCGGGTGAGCGTATCTACCGGCTATTGCAATTAATACATACATGCACCTCGATCAGATCATGGTATTGTCGACTAGCCGCCCCTCTCAGCTATATATATGCCTCCTACCTGCGCGTGTGCAAGAGTAATTCTAACGTCATATTTATATTTACAGCAAGTACTACATCTATCCATTCTCAAATAAATGACATTTTTTCCTCAATTTAACCAACAAATTAAAATTTACTTAGTCAATTAGCCAAAAGTTGTATCGTCAAATAAACTTTAGGTTTGACTAACAGATTTATATTTGTATAAATATTTACAGAAAAGATGAAAAGCCAAACGAGCGAAAAAGTCAACATATAGTTAAGAACGGAGTCAGTAATTGATCAAAATGCATCCATTTACCACTCTGCCCAATTTGTACCACATGTATAGTATACGCATGAAGTCTTGACTGCAGCATACCACGCAGAACGACCCCATGCATTCAGACATTCCGTCCATGCTGTTTGCTGCAGCTCCGGGTTTGGCGGCTGCCACTCACATTTGTGTGGCCGTGGGCAGTGCTCTGTGCTCAAGAGTCATGACGCCAGATCCATGCGTCCTGTGTGGTAATTGTATCGATGAAGGACGCCAGATCCATGCGTCCTGTGTGGTAATTGTATCGATGAAGGGTGAATTCCGCACGAATCCATGCACTGCACTGTACTTCTTGAATAAGTGCTGCACCTACTCCTACAGGATGGCTGGCTACGTACTCTCTGCTCATGACTTCTTTCGGCTTCTTTCGATTTATTCTCTGTCAAAGAATACTATTCTCTCTCATCTGAGGTACGACACAATGCAAGAACAACGACACATGTCGACATGCCAACTCCGGCTGCCAATGCAAGTGCACACAATATTATTTCACGGCTTTTCATCCCTACAAAGAAGGCTGCTCCAATTTGGCAAGTCGTCTCTGCTCTTTCTTTGCTTCTGCATATACAAATGGCGCGGCTTTGAAAGGTAAAGAGAAGGGCAGGTAAAGCAAGGGCTGCCATGCAACCAAACATCCTGGTAAACAAATCCTAAAGAGCAGTATACTATCTGGGAGAGAGTACGTGTGAATTCCAACGCCCTGGAATCTTCGTCTCCTGTCTGCGACCGCACCGGTGCATGACCATACGCTGAGAAAAGTAGTCGAGAGTAGTAGTAAAGAAAAGGGACTACTTATCGGGACCCCCAACAAAAAAAAGTTCAATGTTTAGTAAAACTGATAGGTAGGTATGTAGTTACGTTGATCAACCAAGGAAACGAATTTTAGTTCTTAATTCGCTCTCTCCTCCTTTTTTCTGCTGGTTTCATGCGTGCCTGCTTCTTCTTTTCCCTCTAACGACATGATGATTAAGAGAAGCGATTGAGACGTGCTTGAGATAGCTTCTAGAATCTTAGGAAAAGGAGTCATGCATATATAGTGATGGCACAAAAATGTGATGCCCGGTCCGTTAAAAGTAGGGGAAAAGGGAGGCACTTTATATTTAGAGAGAAAACGCATATTGGACATTGCCAATAAACTCGTTGGCACTTGAGCACAAGCTCCGTAGTCCAGATATTTAATGTTGTAGTGCAAGGGAACTAGCACAACCTTTTTGTTCTTTTTATTTATTATTAGTTACTACGGCAAAATTCTTCCTTCTTGTTTTCATTTCTGAATAAGGCTCCAAAGTCTTGAAAGATTCACTGTGATAACCCCAAACAGCATTTGACAAAAATGGTTGCCTAACACATGTTGCAACCTGTAACAACAAAAAAAATATTAAGTGAACTTACTAGTATAGAAGAGAAACACAGTAAATGAAAGAAAATGGTATTCTACTGTTAATCAGATCATGCAAGCAGTATACTAGCACTAACTGACAACATGAACCCGAGACATTAGCTATAAATTAAGAAAGCTTGGACAGCAGTGGGACAAAGACAGGCACCGAAGCGGAAGCACACCTACCACCCACACTCATGACTCATCCCTAGGGCTTCGCAACTACTCGCTTCTCTCCTCATACCTACCCGGTCAAACGTCTTGAGTGATACCGGTCGTCACTGATCCCCTCTCTCTCTCCCCTCATATAAACGCACACTCTATTATGTCCTCTCCTCTCTCTCTCTCTGCTTCAAGAATCATATACCACTGCACTCATACCACCAATTTGACAGGACAGTCACCTCTCTGCGTTGTGGGTTGTGGGTTCCTGGGCGTAGCTTCTGTTGGAATTTTCGGTGGTCAAAAGTCCGAAAAGTAAGAAATAAGAAAAACGGGAAAAAGAAAGAGATAAGCCCGTACCATGTTTTGATCGGAGGCGCAAACTGACTTGTGGTTGCGACCCCAGATCGTCCAGCGCCATAATAAATAGTGAGGTCCGACCTTTGAAAGTTTAGTCTAATATAGTCCAAACCCTAGTTGCCCCACTACAACCGCCCGGTCACTGGCTGCGCTGGAGCCATCTGAAGGTCGCCGTCTTCGCCTGCCGTCCACCACCGGCCAGTGCCGATACAAGCCGAAAGGACGACGGTACCCGGCGAAATCGACTACTTCATCTATGTCGGGAACCTCTACGGGAACAATTACGGACGCGCCGTCATCGTCCCCGACACCGACCATGGCCGGACCGTCATCGTCAGCTGCTGCAACCATGACTGGCGGTCTAGATCTAAACTTCAACTTATTAATCATGTTCTATAGGTTGTGCTCATGATCTTTAGGTGCTATATCCTGTTAAGTTTAAGTTCTAAGCTATGTTATGTCTAACATTTGGTATCTTTCGCCTAAGCACCTATCCGTGAGCCCTAAGAATCTATAGATCTGTCAAGTTTTAGATCTTCGGTTGGTTTTAGTAAGGTTTTCATTCTCGATTCATGTTTTAGTTCTCGGTTTAAGTGTTTGTTTCTCGGATTCAAGTTTTATTTCATGTTTTAGTGTAGATCCATTAGTTCTAAGTTAGATCTCGCATGAATAAGAGTGAGATCCGAGAAAGCAAGTATGAGAAATGAGCAGAAGTATTAGATCAAATAAAATTCCACCCGAAAACCCCATCAGAACCCTCGCCATAAGCATAAGCAATGAAAGTGCGCCATGAGACCCCACAGCGGCACCCGACATTCCGCTAGAGTTAAACGTACTCGCCGGGTGACGCACGGCGGTGCGCCATGAGACCGCACGGGGCACAGAGGCTCCCACGGCGGCGTGCCATGAGACCGCACGGGGCGCAACGCTACCACTGCGGCCAAACAAACAAAAAAAATAATAAGGTGGCGCTGCGGTGGAGCATGCCGCGGATGCGCCGTCGGCCCCATGGCTGCCGTGAGGCGCCAGGACCGGCGGCGCACCCGCGACCCACAATACCGCAGATGAGGTAGCCGCAGATGAGGTAGCCGTGGCGGCGACGTGGTGGCAAGCGCATGAGACCGCGCCGATCGTGGGAGCGCGCTGGCTCCATGGCCGCCGCAAAGGACGCCGGAACCGGCGGCGCCGCCATGACCCGCGGCGCTGAAGCCCTGCAGTGGCGCTCGGGCCGACGGCTCACGGTCGCAACAGCTCCGACGGCGTGAAGTGGCGGGCAGTGGCGGGAGCGCCGGCCGCCCGAGAGGCTGCCGTCCGTGAGAAAAGGCAGCGGCGGCTGCTGTGCGGAATGACGGGGAGCAAATGAAGTTAGGGTTAGGGTTCAGGCCGGCTACCCTCCTTTTATACCTCCGAAAAGAATGGCTGGCCGTCGGATTTAGGTTCTTGAGATCTAACGGCTGAGATCGAGCCGCCGGGGAGTGGGGGTGGCGGGCGTCTGAGCTGGGCCGCTTTGGCGGCCCGCTCGTTGGCTGTTGGGCCCGAGGCCCAGGCGGGTGGGGAGGGGGGCGCTGGCGGACGTGCTGAATAGCCGGCCTGCTGGTTAGTTTTCGGACCTTTGCTCCAACAAGCTTTAGGCCTCCTTTTGAATTTTAGTTTTATTTAGTTTTATTCATTTCTGAGTTGCATTTTCAGCATATTTTCCTCATTTGCACTAAGAAATTTATTTTGGAGGTGATTTATGCTGAAAAATTATGAGAAAATTATGAGTTGCTTTTCTGGATAAATAGAACCAACGTGAAATTTATTTGGAATTGTTTAGTTTTATTTTGAGTAATTAATTAAAATTCTGACCAATGTTGATTTTAATTAATTGCAATTAAGATGCTTAGTTTTATTTATATTATTCTGCTTCTGCCCAACGGTGATGCAAAATTAAGTTTTCCGCTGCATTAATTACGCTAAGTTATTTAGTTATTTTGTTTCTGCCCAAAGGTGATGCAAAATTAATTCATGAAATGATAAGTTTGTTTGCTTCTGCCCAACGGTGATGCAAAATTGTTTATTCAAGATTATTTAATATTTTAATCTGGCCAACGCTGATTACATTCATTATTTTGTTGTCGTTACTGATTTAATTTTATTTTATGAACAGAAGCCACCCCCTCCAGCATCATGAGTTATATCAATGGTGTTTCTCAGTTGGGAAGGGACAACTTCGTCAAGTGGAAGACTGAGATTGGCTTCATTTTGCTGACCATGGATAAGGAGGCTGCCCGCTCCTGTTGCACCAGTGTCACAAGGAACTGAGGATACTACCCTTGCTGCACGCATTGCTGCTTACGAGAAAGAAAAAGGGCACTAGGAGCATTCTGATAGAGTGGCCCTAAGTCTTATGAACAAGACTATTAACCCTTCTATCAGGGGAGCTCTTGACAAAGAGTCTAAGAATGATAAGGACTTCATGAATAAGATTGAGAGTTACTTTAAAGAGTCTGACAAGGCTAATGATAGCACTCTCTTGTCTCAACTCGTGAAGGCTAAGTATAATGGGCAAGGCAGTGTTAGAGAGCACATTATGGGCATGGTCAACATGAGGGATAAGCTTCAAGACCTCGACTGTTCCCTTAATGATGCAGCGCTGCTTCATCACGTCATGATGTCACTTCCATCAGTCTTTGAGCCATTTAAGATAAATTACAATGTAAGCGATCAGAAGTGGGACATCACCACGCTTGTGTCTAAGTGTGCTCAAGAGGAAGAAAGGCTACGCTCTTAGAACCCCGACTTTGCCAACGTCGTAAGACATGAGGGACATAGGGAGGAAACAAGAGGGTATCCCACCCCAATAAGCCAAAGAAGGGTAAGAAACCTTATGAAGCTTCTCAGCAGAATGATCCATCTGCTCCTAAAAAGCTTCTCTGCTACCACTGCGACAATGAGGGCCATGAGAGGAAAGACTGCCCGAAGTTTAAGGCGTGGTGTGAGAGAAAAGATAATGACGACATCATTTCTATAGTCGATGAGTCCTTTTATGCATATTTCCTATTAAGTACTTGGTGGATTGATTCTGGCGCCACCAATCATGTTACAAATTCCTCACAGGGATTGTCTAGCGTGCGGACTATAAGAATGGGGACTCGAAGGATAAGAGTCGCAAATGGCGTTGAAGCCGACGTGGAGGCCATTGGAGCTCTCCAATTAGAACTTCGTGACGGCTTTATTCTTCACTTAGTTGATGTCCTTTATGTTCCGTCTATTGAGAGAAACTTGATTTCCGTTTCTAAATTAGATCTTGATGGTTATTCATGCACTTTCGGTGACAACAAATGTGTAATAAGTTTGAATGGTGACATTATTTATCGAGCACCTTTACACAATAATCTTTACTTACTGTCCCATAATAATGTCTCTGTGATGAATGTAAGCGAAATTAGTCACAAACGCAAGAGAGGTAATGAGACTTCGTCGAAATTGTGGCATTCTCATTTAGGCCACATTTCAAAGGGGAGAATGGAGCATCTCATTAGAGAAGAGATACTTCCAAGATTAGACTTCTCCGACTTAGACCAATGCGTTGATTGTATTAAGGGAAAATTTGCAAAACAAATTAAGAAGGATGGAGCTAAGCGCAGTTCGGGAATATTGGAATTAATTCACACTGACATCTGCAGTCCATTTAATGTTAAGTCGGTGGATGGTTTTAGTTACTTTATTACATTCACTGATGATTACTCCCCTTATGGATACATTTACCCCATAAGAGAAAAATCTGAGGCACTTGATAAGTTCAAAATCTTTAAAGCTGAAGTAGAAAATCAGCATCAGTCAAAGATTAAAATGGTACGTTCAGATAGAGGTGGTGAATATTATGGGAGACATGCCACATATGGACAAATCCTAGGCCCTTTTGCTAGATTCCTTCAAGAAAATGGAATAGTAGCTCAGTACTCAACTCCTAGTGATCCTCAGCAAAATGGTGTAGCAGAAAGAAGAAATCGCACTCTAATGAACATGATGCGCAGTATGCTAAGCAACTCTACACTGCTAGTGAGTTTATGGATGGAAGCATTGAAAACTGCCGCGCATATAAGTAATCGCGTTCCTAGTAAGTCAGTCCCTAAAACGCCTTATGAGCTTTGGACTGGAAGGAAATCCAGCATTAATTATTTTCATGTCTGGGGTTGTGCAGCTGAGGCGAAGTTATTTAATCCGTCCCTTGGAAAATTAGACCCTAAGATAGAAAGCTGCTATTTCATTGGATACCCAGACAGATCAAAGGGAACATGGAATGTTTCAAAGCAAGGCCTGTGGCTAAGGGCTTCACACAGCGAGAGAGAATTGATTATACTGAGACCTTGTTGTCGTCTCGAAGAAAGACTCGTTTAGAATCGTTATGGCTCTAGTAGCTCATTTCGATCTCGAGCTGCATCAGATGGACGTTAAGACTGCGTTCTTAAACGGTGATTTGCATGAGAATGTATACATGGCGCAACCAGAAGGTTTTGTTGTGGAAGGCAAAGAACAGTTGCGATGCAGACTAAAGAAGTCCATTTATGGGTCGAAACAGGCGTCCAGACAATGGTACCTTAAGTTTGATGAAGTAATTAAGAAATTGGGCTTCGTTGAAAATATAGTGGACACTTCTATATATATTAAGATCAAGGGGAGCTCTTTCATCATCCTAGTTTTATACGTGGATGACATCCTATTAGCAAGCAGCGATAAGAACTTGCTGCATGAGACAAAAGATTCTCTCTCATCGAATTTTGATATGAAGGATCTCAGTGATGCCTCTTATGTACTGGGCATTGAGATACACCGAAACAGATCCAAGGGTGCATTAGGACTCTCTGAAAAGGCTTATATAGAGAAGGTTCTTAAAAGATATAATTTGCATCAATGTTCAGGCACAACTGCTCCAGTGGTTAAGGGCGATAAGTTTGCGCAATTTCAAAGTCTCAGAAATCAATTAGAAATTGATCAAATGAGTTCGATTCCACATGCTTCAGCTGTTGGAAGCATTATGTACGAACAAGTATGTACACGTCCTGACTTAGCATTCATTACTGGGATGCTTGGCAGATATCAGTCTAACCCAGATTCGGAACACTAGAAAGCGGTCAAGAAAGTCTTGCATTATTTGCAAGGCACTAAGCACCACATGCCTACATATAAGAAAACTGAGAATTTAAAAGTAGTTGGCTATTCAGACGCCGACTTCGCAGGCTGTGTTGACACTAAAAAGTCGACATCAGGTTATGTTTTCACACTTGCGAATGGAGCAATATCATGGAAAAGCTCAAAACAATCACTTACTGCGGCATCAACTATGCAGGCTGAGTTTGTGGCATGTTATGAGGCCGTGGGGCAAGCTGTGTGGCTTAAAGAATTTATACCCGGATTAAAAGTGGTAGACAGCATAAGCAAACCACTAAAGTTATACTGCGATAATAAAGCCGCAGTTTTCTATGCTAGTAACAACAAGTCAAGTGGTGGTGCCAAGCACATTGACATTAAATTTTATGTTGTGAAAGATAGAGTCCAAGATCGCACTATTGAGTTAGAGCATATAAGTACTAAGGAAATGCTCGCGGATCCATTAACGAAAGACTTACCTCCCAATTAATTTCGTGAGCTAATTGCCGGCATGGGACTATTTGATAGCCTGTGATCTTGGAATTAAAGGGTCATAAGTCAACCACCTCCCGTTACGATAAGTGGTTTTATGCATTGTGGATAATTGTGTTGCAATGGAATTAAGCACTGTTGTGATACATTATCTCTTTACATAACTCTACTTTAAGTGTGGCATCAGTTTTAGGCCTTTACACCAAACGGGAGAATGTTGGAATTTTCGGTGGTTAAAAGTCCGAAAAATAAGAAATAAGAAAAAGGGGAAAAAGAAAGAGATAAGTCCGTACCGTGTTTTGATCGGAGGCGCAAACCGACTCGTGGTTGCGACCCCAGATCGCCCAGCGCCATAATAAATAGTGGGGCTTGGCATTAGGAAGTTTAGTCTAACCTAGTCCAAACCCTAGTCGCCCCACTACAGCCGCCCGGTCACTGGCTGCGCTGGAGCCATCTGAAGGTCGCCGCCTTCGCCTGCCGTCCACCGTCGGCCAGTGCCGGTACAGGCCGGAAGGACGACGGTACCAGCGAGATCGACTACTCATCTACGTCGGGAACCTCTGCGGGAACAACTACGGACGCGCCGTCATCGTCCCCGATACCCACCATGGTCGGACCGTCATCGTCAGCTGCTGCAACCATGACTGGCGGTTTAGATCTAAACTTCAACTTATTAATTATGTTCTATAGGTTATGCTCATGATATTTAGATGGTAGATCCTGTTAAGTTTAGTTCTGAACTATGTTATGTCTAACAGCTTCCTGATCTGTTTACCTTGATTCTTGAGGGACGATAATCAGAGAGAAGCACGGGGAGGTCGCCGTGCTGCGAGAAGGCACACACGAACAAGGGCGCCTGGACCAAGGAAGAGGACCAGCGGCGAAGGCTGCTGGAGGTCGCTCCCCAAGGCGGCGGGGCTGCAGCGCTGCGGGAAGAGCTGCAGGCTGCGGTGGATCAACTACCTGCGCCCCGACCTCAAGCGCGGCAACTTCACCGAAGAGGAAGACGACCTCATCATCAAGCTCCACCAGATCCTCGGGAACAAGAACGTTATTTCGTTACAGAGATTACAGCTGAATCAGCTTTCTGTTTTTACTGTGGATTCACTTCTTGATTCTTACGGCGAAACAATTCCAACAGGTGGTCTCTGATCGCCGGGCGGTTGCCGGGTCGGACAGACAACGAGATCAAGAACTACTGGAACACGCACATCAAGCGCAAGCTCCTGGCCCGTGGCATCGACCCGCAGACACACCATCCTCTTATCAGTGGCGCCGCCGCCAACGCGGCAAGCAGCCGTCCCCAGGACCAACCACCGGCTGCGGCGCGCTCAAGCTGCTCGCCGCAGACAAGCGGCGCGGGCCACAGCAGCGACGAAGACAGCGCTCAACCTGTCCTTAAGCCCTCCCAGCCAACCATCCTCGCCGGTCGCCGTCGTTGCCAACTAGCAGCTGGGCAGGCAAGAAGCGGCGCGACTGGCCTACAAAGAGATTGAGGATGTTCCTGTTGTTCTTGATTCTCCAGGGTTCAACGAGCATGGGTGCACGCACCCCCTGCTGGCGGCTGCGGCGGCCAAGAAGAGAGAGAGAGAGAGAGAGAGAGAGAGAGAGAGAGAGAGAGCGCAGTGTAGAGCGCAGCTGTATGATTTGATAATGAGGAATCCTGGCCTCCTGTTCTCTTAATTTTTTCTAACAAAATACTTGTGATATGATAGCTCATCTTTGTGTTACATCTTCACCAAAATCTATGCTTGTTCTTTCTTCCCTTTTGATGCATGCCGCTACAGTCACACAGTACTAGCAATACAGCACCCCTTTTCCGTCTTTTAGGGTTAATGTGACATTCTTTTTTGTCCATATATTCTTCAAATCCAGACGCTTCTGATGCAGCATCTCTTCTCGGTGTTGGGATATATATTGGTAGAAAATCATGTCGCGAGTGCACAAACAAAACTAAATACATTGCTCAATTTAGACTTATGATACTATCTTTATTTATTTGATCTTTCACTACTCCAATAGTGATCATCACCGTGGGTTCCAGAACCCCATCGCTGGCTCGATTCAACCCAGCGGCAATAGAGCGCTTGGAATAAGAGGTCCTATAGTAGTGTTTCCATTGTGTTTTCCCCCTCTTATACGCACAAAGGCATTGATCATGTATGATGCTGCCAGTCTCCAAAGTAATATTTTTGACTAATAGTTCCTCTGGAAACATTTTATATAAAAATAAAAAAAATAAAGGTATATAATTTTTCTTTGTCGAAGTGTATAACAAGCTAGGTACAATAATTTTTCTCGAAAAATGACTTGTTATGTATTCAAATCTAGCTAGGAGATTATCTTACGTTTTGATCCTGCTTATTAGCATGATTATGCGCCATAAGGCACCTTAAAGAAAGAAATATGAGCCTAGGGTAACCTCCTAATAATAACAAAGCGTAAAGACCAAATTAACAACCGAATTTCAGTTTCCATTATTTTGATCATGATCGAAAAGAGTGGAATTCACAAATTGTCTACAAAATTTCCTCATTTTTCCAACTTGTTACCATTAGAGATCAAATAGAATTATTATGTAATCCAAACACACATTAAATATTACTTCATTTCATATATGTATATTACTTCACAGAAGACTACAAAAGATTAAAAGTCGATATCAAACTGTACTAACGCCTAACCAGATCTTTGTCACACATGTATATGTCTGCATGTGTGGAATTTCATTGAATCCTGAACCACACAAGTCAGGGGCTAATAATCGCTTCATTTGTCTTTGGCGCTCCTGAAGACACTCATGCCTTTATATAAGCTATAGGTACTTGAGACAATGGAATCCAAGTAGTACTTAATCTGCATGTCCTGTCGGATTGAGAAAGCAAAGATGGGCATATATACATGTCAATGTTGGAAATTCTGAGAAATTAATCTGAACAATGGACACCTCTTGAGCTGCTACTTGCTATGGTAAATCCAAGTAGTTTCCAAAAAACTGCATACAAAATCGGAGGCATATTTATGGAAAAGGGTAAATAATTTGGACAAATATATTCGATATACTTGCTGGCTTTTTCTATCCCTTTCTAACCAGGGAAACATAATTCTAGTATTTTAGAAAGTAGTCAGAAATTTTCAGATCAGAATTTAATTTTCAATCTCGCAACCTTAGCTTTGTTAGATTTTTCCTAGCGCCTGATTGCCTTAGTTATTTGTGGCGCATGCTGAGGGGAAAAAAAGGAAGAAACTTACAACGTATGGAGAATCTTAGAAGTTATATAGCAGCAAAGCTGAATGTTTTTTTATAACAACATATATACTCGTAAGATATATAGGATGAACCATTTTAAAACATAAGGCTCTGCTACGATAGATTTTGGTGCCATAATGTCATATTATACATACATATATACTCTTTTCTAGTAGAAAAAAATGTACTGTGCCACGTGGATTGGCCTGGGTCTTCTTCGGCTAATGAGATCGAATAAATCCTCCCACTCAGTATATGAGTGTGCTTGATCAGTAAACAGGATTTTGATGGCGATTGCAATGGTTTACTTCCATTTGGCGGTGGTAGTTGGTGTTTGGTAGCACAATGACACCACTACAGGCACCTATGAACAACCACGAGCTAGCTCCTTTGCATGAGCTAGCTAGCTCCCCTACATTATATTTCTCTTTGTAAAAAATCTCTACTGTCCTTTCATCAGTAGGTTGGTGCAAAAAACTTGCCCACTCTTGAGAATGTGCTCGATGTGTGTGGGCCTTCATCTTAGCTTCTAGAAGCCAAGCTGACCTCACCAAGGGATACTTCCCTGCCAATGGTAAATTGGACTTAGGAACTGTCTTTTTTATCTTACTGCTGGTACATGAGATGCTGATGGATGCAGTCAGCCTTGTGTATGTATATTATCTCCGTGGCCCCACCCCAAAATCATTGCCTCATCAGCCTTTTGCATGCTGATCAAACAAAAAGAGGTCTGCTGATAATGCTCCGATCCATGAGGATTGAGGGATTATATATTTCTCAAGGAGCTTCAGAGGATCTGAGTAGCAGAGCCAATTGCGAGGTCACTTGGTAAACTTGATCAACAAACAGAGGTGGCGTAACATCGATTGTATAGATGACAAAAGGCATATGTGTGTCACATAACCTCACTTTTTATTCAGGCTTGAGATCATATGGGCAGTATGTTCAGTTGATCAACTGCACAATAAAAAGATGAAGAATCTCCTGGCATGTTACATCAAAGATGGAGGGCGCACTAAGCCGGCCACTTACCCTTCTAGAAGCTGGGTAGCTAGGTAGGGTTGGTTGATGAAGTGCATGCGTACATGAAAAAGCTCAGGCAGATCTTAATTAATTTAACATGGCATCACAAGTACACCTAACTGAAAAATGGACTGTATATTAGCCGATATTTTAACCAATTAGATAGCCACAAAGCCACTTCACTATGTGCTTGAGCACTTCCATATATATAGTTCAATTTCCACATATGATACGATAGGTGTCAACTATATATGGAAGATTCTATTGGTCTTTTTCACTGCACCACAATGCATGGATATTGGATTTGATCACTCACAATATGAACAGCAGTGGAAACTGAATTGATATGAGCATTCCACTACCCAAGTAATGGAAGGTAAGAGACAGCATGCAGGTGAAATGGCAATGATCGATTCAGAAGATGCTGCAGAACCATCGGGTCAAGTGTCAATATGCATCAAAAGTTAGGAAAGAACATCAAAGTAGCATAGATGTTAGTGAAGAAGAACAAGCACAAAAGATGAGCCAGCAACGATGCTTAACTACAAAAATTAATGGAACAGGAGCAGATCGACTTCCTCAAAATCAAATCATAATGCCATAGTGTCCGATGCTTCTCGTCGCAACACTTAGGTGATGTTTGGATGTCTAGTGGGTTTGGGATAGTGAAATGAAATGGGATAAGAATAGGTGGCCGGTGGGTATGGAATAGGGATATAAGGTTTTATCCCATTCCCTTGATGTGTGTGATGGGTTTGGGAGAAGAAAATAAATATCAAATGACCATAATGCCCTTCTCAAAGGAGTAGGGAGCCAATCAAAAACAACATAACCGGAGGGTAGAATTGTAATTTTACACATCCCCTACTCATATCCCACCCTCCACATTGGGATATAAGGTTTGGGAAAAGGAACCCTCATATCCCATACCCAAACACCCCTCCTATCTCTAACCCAAAATCCAAACAAAGGAAATATTTTTAACCCACACCTTAATTCACTATCCCACCTCCTATTTCCAACGATCCAAACACCAGTGCGAATGTGTGATAGACCTGCAGATGTCTGGTGGTGAGTGTTGAGTTGGAGAGAGAGAAGAGAGAGAGAGATCGAGATGCCTATATGAGGATGAGCGAGAAAGAGGGCCCATTGACCCTGGTCATTCCGTGACACTTGACCGAGTAGGTATGAGGGGCTGCGAAGCCCTAGGCCGGGATGGATCTGCTCATTTGCTGGTTAGGTGATCTTTTTTGCCTTTTATTTTTCTAGGGTTATATGTTTGTTTTGTGGTATGTATCATTCTACCGTCACTACGAATGCAATTTTGTCCTGGTTTCCGGATGGTATCTATATATAGTTGTTAATCATATTAAAGACCACACGTTTTGGATATTAATATTGTTGAAGTTCCAAATTTTTTTACTGTTAATATATTTTCGTAACATCATAATATGTCAGCCTCCATAAATTTTTTTGCATTGAAAAACAGTGTTGGATGAATTACTTTTCCCATCTTTTGTCAGATTTATTTCCAGCTGGATAGTGTTGGACCATCTTGTTTATTTCTAACAACGTTATCTTGATTTCGAAACAAGCATTTCAATAATGTTTGTAGTTCTGATGTTTTTTTTAAAAAAATGGACCGGATAATAAAGCCATTCAATTAGACAAATATAATATTCACTCTCTCCGTTTCAAAGATATTTGATGGTGGTTAATGTTGGTTTTATTTATTGAAATTTATTCGACCTTGTAGATGTTGGTGCATTTTTTATTAGTCAAACTTGTAGAAGTTGATTTAGAACAAAAACTAAAACAACTCACAATTTGGAAGGGGAAGTAGTAGAGAAGAATCAAACCAACAATCATGAGCTGGTAAGCGAATTAAGAATTTTTTTTAGTGAGCAACCCTTCCTCGAAATTGTGGAAATTGTTTCCCTTTTTGTTTAGTAGTGCTGATCGACTACTTTTCTCGATTGGCATATGGTCACGTACCTATGTCAGCTTATATAATTTTTTTTGGACTTGTAATTCTCCTTTCCCGGATATATTTGTTATATTAGCGACCTTTTAAGATTAGTTGACTAGGGTCATCGGTACGTAGCCCTTACCTGCCCTAGCTTCTTCCACTTCTTACGAGGAAACTTGCTGAGTTGGAGCAGTCTTGTGGGGACGAAAAGCCGCAAAACAATGCAAGAAACAATGTGCACTGAGCTACCTGCCGAAGTGAGCATTACGCCGTTTGTCAGCTAACCTTTCCTTGCATGGATAAGAAATAGACACGTTGCTAAATTTTTTGTAGTTGGCTTTTTATTATATTATTTTTTTCCTTAATCACTTCTTCGAGTGTAACAAGGATATGTCCATACATAAATCATTTAAAATTATCTAATCCATCACCACGAGACAATCAGTATAATATAGGTGGTGAATGAAATCACGGCACCTGTATTGCAAACACTGTTCACCTAAATAGTTGTTTAGCCTGTTTACACGTCATTGAAATGCTACATAGTGGTACACCATTTCCATTTAATTGGTTGTTTTAACCGTTTAGATGGCTGTTTTCCCATTTAAACACTCATTTTGCCAGAATAATAGGCTAAACGGCAGGTGACTGACCGTTTTACCGTTTAGTGTTTAGGATAACACTATCATAAACGGTCTTCTTCTTATTAGAGACATCGTTATGGACCAAACCCAGCAACTATGCATGGCAAGTTGGCTCATAACAAATGCATGGCATGTTTGCTGTATACTTGGGACGATCAATGTAATCCAAATACAGGTCAAATAATAAAAGATTGCTTCTATATGTGCGACTCATCATCGATGAGTATGAAGAATATGGTTGCATGCTCAAAGGTAATAACTAATTTAATTGCGTACAAGAATTAATCAGAGACGTTTAGAGGATCGGATCGGTAAGCTACCAGCATGTACCTTGTAGCATCTCCAAGAGTGTTTCTAAATTTCACTCTCTAAATTATCACTTGGAGAGTCTTTTGCATAAAAATCATTTTCTATATGTTTTCATTCTCCAACAGCTTCTCTATATCTTGTGTACACTCTAGAAAGTTATTTTCGTCATCTATCTTTAGCTAGAGAGAAATGTGGAATGAAGGATGGTTATATTTGGATAACCACTTAGAGAAGCTGTTGGAGGTTATTTTTCCATCAAAATCTCTATTCCTAATAATGAGAAAAGATATAGAGAGTCTTTTGGAGTTGCTCTTAGCAGTGGTGGGTAAAGCTCCAAATTAAATACACACCTGCCCACCTCGACCCGTTACTGCGATCGTACTCCTGTATGTTTCCAAGACTATTCTTCCTGCTAGCCAGTAGCCACAGTACTATATACTTGCTTGTCTACTTCTGCTCGATCGATCTATATATATGTCTTCTTGCAGCGACTCATCATATATTGTTGAGACCCAGCAATTTAATTATTCAGCAATGTACGAAATAGCAGGCTAAAGAGCGGAGCTATAGCGTTTTGGACAGGTTGCCGCTACGATATTGTATATTTTACCGCTATTGACGCTAGCAGCGCTATTGCAGGCAATATCGGCGCTAAAGGCTTTAGCGCAAGGTGTTTTAGCGCGCTAAATAACAAGCAACCTGTTTCATGAGAGCCTAGATATATTCCAGCAAAAAGTCCAGTGCGTCTATACATGTACTGAAGCCCTCGATTCCCGGTTCCCACGCTCTTACTTCTCACCTCGATCTGCACGCGGCGGCTGTGTCCGGCAGCGAGGCAACTACGTGTATAATTTTTATTTATATATTAATAAAAATTATCTATACATTTATTTAAATATATTTTTATTTCTAGCTTTATTTTTTATATATTTATTTATTAAATATTATCGATAAATGTATTATTTTTAACTAGTTATCTTTGTTATATTATTGAACTTTAATTTCTACATGTCTAACGATTTTACATTCTAAAACTATCAATAAAGAAAATAGGTAAACGTTATCTTAGACGGTGAGTAAATATCCGAATGTGAATCCGTATCCGAGGTATCCGTTTTGCATTCGTATCCGAGAATATCCGAATCCGTATCTGTATTCGAATTAAAATGTGGTAAATAGTGCTATCCGGATCCGATTCCATACGAATCCGATCTGTTATTCCATTCTTATACATGTAGCCCGGCTATTTTTGTAGTCTGGTGCTGCAGCAACTTCAGTGCGGCAACGGGAATATCCGCAACTAGGGAAACGCATGCATGGATTTGCAGCATGCAGCGTACAAAGATTTCCAACTTTGAAATGGTAGGTAGATATATGACAATCCCAACCAAAATAGACAATTTAATAAAAAAATCAATAAGTTTTCCATTGTATTCAAGGCCAAATGGGGACCAGATCGGACATTATTATATATTTATATATACATAATAACCAAAGCATGCAGAAGCTTTCCGAAACCTAATAACACATTATTCCTTTGTTTTACGGGATATGTGTCGGGACTCTTGCCCATTCATAGTGTGGTCCTATGATTGATCATTTGCTGCATGTTCTAGAAGGGGGTGCTACCTACCAAGTATCATCATAGTTTAGGGCCAGTGGACAGATTATTGTTTGCCCAATAATCTAGCTAGGACCATTGGTCACATTAGGTTATATATGCAGTGCAATTGTGCAAACAAGAAATGTTTTCCGTACTTGCTTGCATGTGACACAAAACATGTTATACATGTTATGCTGTTGGATGACAATTACCTGTCAAAAATGCATGTGTGTAAGAAGTGATTGCCGTACATGGAAGAATTTGTAATTTTATTTTTGTTTTAGAATCTATTTATTTGGACGTATCATTTTACCTTAAAAAAATCCATCACAAAACATATAATTTTGGCTTATCGGGTATTTTACATTACTTATTGCTGATCAATCTCTCTATATATACATATAACTCCCTCTTTCTGACTTTTATTACAGTATCTATTTCTGAATGATGACTTACAAATGGATTGGGTTAATGATCTACATTGCACGAGTTTTAGACTATTTAGTCGTTAGTTGAGACCTTTCTCTCTTTTCAAGACTATTTATGCTGTTGTGGTTTTAGGTGGCAACGAGATTTGTTGGTGTTAAATTTTGCTTCAATCACCTAGCCACGTTTTGTTCTTTGAGAAAATTCTCTATTTGACACTAATATAATGAGTAATTCCTTTCTTGGCCTTAAAAATTTCAACCTCCCTTATTTTGACATTGGGTTCAAATTTCATGCGCTATTTGACACTCTGTTAGCTTTTTTCCATTCAACAACCGTTAAATATCCTATGAAAACACGATTTGCCCCTGCTATTAAAGAGTAAGCCCACTGCGGCCACGCTTCGTCTCTCTCCTTCAACCCCTGTCTCTTGTTGTGTCAAGCAACGCGGCGCAGCAGCTGCCACCCAGTGGTGCGGAACTAGTTGCCAACCTGAGTGCGTGGGCATGTTGCAGATGTCGTGCAACCTGGAGGCGTTCAACTTCCGCGTTGCCGTGGTGTGCCGCTTCAGGCGCTCGTCAGACGCTGCTGCCCACAGGGAATGAGACGCCTTCTGTGACCTCTGTGCTTGCTGTGAATTCTTTCTCTTCTACTATTCTCATTAATTATGTGGCATGCAACCATGCAAGGTAGTTGCCGCCCGCTGGACTCTTGGCGCCATGCAACTTGTTGCGGCTAACCAAAAAAATTGTGTTTGTTCCCAGATTAATCGGTAGCAAACATTATTCGTAGGGCCTACTACTTGTCCAAAAGCTACAATGATATATTTTGTGAGATAAATTTTGAATCCACAATAACTTTTTTTTATGAAAGAGTACAAAAAAATCTAACAGATCTAACCTTTTTGTTTAGATGAATTCAATATCAATTCAAACTGAACTAAAATTCATCTAAATTTCATTATTTTCCTCCTACGATAATCATTCATGTAAAGCTATTAAAATTAATCCAAACCTTTTGTGTCCATGTATTTTTTATATCACCAATATTAATATGCTGATTATAGCTACCTGGGACAACAGAGGGTAAAATTGTCTTTTCACAGGGAACTTAACTGCCATCGGATGGAAAATCTCACGGAGTTTTATATAGGGCATGAAATTTAGACTCGGTGTCAAATAGAGAAGGATAAAATTTTGAGTGGAAGGAACCACTCATTATTCCAGTGTCAAATATGGAATTTTCTCTTGTTATTTACCTATGAGAATCGTTCTTGTTCACACTACTCACGGACATATAGGTATAATTAGAAGTTAATTTTAGTAAAAAAACTGATATGTTTACACTACAGAATTTTGAACCGATAAGTATGCACACAAGGTATATTTACTTACTAGTTCATCAGCCCGTACCCCTGCATAGTCTAGTAAATTTTAGAGATATAAGTATTAGAAATTCATGAAAAAAATTAGGGCCATAGCTAATTATGAAAATTGCTTATTCTGACAAAATACTCATATAGAGACATACTATCCTTATCTAGCTGTAATAAACTTTAGTTAGCAATTACTCGATACACCTTTTCTTCTATGTTTATAATGTTATCACTTTCTTCATCACACTTTCATATGCATTTGATATGTGTTTAATTGAATCATTTGTTTGGGTCTCTGTTTATCATGGAAATCTACATTCTCATGGTCCCTTATTCCATACATATGTATATATGGTATACATGGTGCACATCATGCATGTGGAGAAATTCTCTTAGAGCAGCATAGATATTTTCGATCAAACATATGTTTACTAGTATGAAATCCAATGCTCTGCCAGTATACCATTATTTTGATGTCATAATGTCATATTATACATACTTTTTCTAGTTGGAAGTATTGAATTAATCCTCCCACTCATATATGAGTGATTCATCAATATACAGAACTTTGATGGTGATTGATGTAACATCCCGAAATTTTCCCAAAATATTAATAAGTCAAAAAATGTGAATTTCAAAAAAAATTGTGGTAATGATGTAATTAGATCCACTTAAGTGAGAGTTCTACCCTTCTATAACTCTTAGTAATTAAAATCTTGAAGTGAATTAAGGACACATTTTTGCAAATGTGATTATATTTGGAGTTGCTTGGATTTAATTGGATCTACCTTGTTTATTTGAATTCTTTTTGGATTTAATTTTCTTTTGCTCGAAGTTGTGTGGAATTTAAATTTGAAGTGTGCCCTTCAAATTTAAATTCAAATGCTAACCATCCTAGTTAACCACCCTGAACCTAGACCACACCAATCTAAACTGTATGCAAGGCCTCGTAATAGGAGGCAAAGTTGGAAACGAAGTGTGTACTCGTAGCCTTGTTGTCCCCAAGAGGATTGAAGATATACGGGGAAACAAGTTGTGGGGAAATAAGGATAAGGATTTGAGATTCCTAACCACATTTTATGAGAAGGAACACTCGAGACCCAAGCCATTTGGCACTAGCCAATGAAACCCAGGAAAACAGGATGGTGACCGTAGCCGCTAGTTTCGTGACAGTAGGCTGGTGTTTCTCATCCAATTGGCTGATCTGCGGCTGGCTTCAATTCGAGTGGGTCCAGGTGTACAACCCCTGCAGGGTGAAAACTATAATTATAGCCGTGTACTCGGTCATATACAACTCTTGATCCGACTTCACTTTCATAGATTAGTGTCATTTGACTTCTACCTCCCACTAGTGATGATATTCCTGCCTGGGGCAGACTTGGTGGTTTGGAAGGTATGAGTAACCCGGGAACCTGGGATGCTAGGATGACCCATCATGTTGAGGTGTTTGGATGATGATTATCTTGCCTGCTGCTTGCATAGGAAACCCCCAACCTTATCCTTTGGCTACTTTTTACACCACTTGCATTCCACTTAAAGCTTGCATATGGATGGTGACGAGAACCTATCTCACTCCGTGGGAATAGTTGGTAGAAGCAGGAGTTGACCCGAAGAGTAACCCCGACAATGAATGATGAATTAAGGACGGCATGTGCTTTGCTTGAGCTTGCCTGTTTAGGAGTATTTACCCCCAAGATGAAGGACGGTCCAGAAGTTAAGCTATCGCTTCCGTTTTCTATTTGTTTCCCTTTAGTCCAAGAGGCTTGTATTGGAAAAACTCGTATTACAATCCTCTGGATTACGTAATGAATAAACCCATGTAATGATTTATCATGTTGTATAACTATAATATTTAATTGAATTAAGTTCTGTATGTGATAGCTACTTATCTAGGGACTATCACGACGATACAGAGAGTCAGGTTCTCTTTTACGAAAGCCCGGTTCGTTTCAATTGCAAAATTATTGTTCTCATTTTGGCGGTGGTAGTTGGTGGTGAGTAGCACAAGGACACCACTTAATAGTACCTAGCTAGTATAGCTCCTTTGCATGAGCACTCCTTGCACTACTCTGTATGGCAGCTGCCCCTACAATCATCTTAATTTCTAAATAATATCTACGCCTTGTTTAGATGCAAAAATTTTACACCCAAAAAAATATTTGCATACATGCATGACGTATTAAATGTAGTTGAAAAAAATTGCATTACACAGATGGTTCGTAAATCGTAAGACGAATCTAATAAGCCTAATTAGGTTGTGATTAGATAATAAATTACTACAGTAATGCTACAGTAAGCATGTGCTAATGATGGATTAATTAGGCTCATTAGGTTCGTCTCGCGATTTACGGACAGAATCTGCAATTAGTTTTTAATTAATCTATGTTTAATATTTCAAATATGAAAAGATTCAATTTCAAAATTTTTACCCAATGCATTTAAACAAGGGCCTAGTATTCTTTCAGTAGGTTGGGACGAAATTAAAAAACAAAGCTTGCTCTGTTAAGAAAGTGCTCTATCTGTGGGCCTTCACCTTCTAGAAGCTATTCCAGCCCCAGTGGGTGACTTACCAGGCTGACAATGGTAAAATGGACTCAATACCTGTCCCTATATATCTGATACATGCATACACATCAGATTCTATGGATCCAGTAATTCGCCTAATGCTTTCAAACTCATCTTATCTCTGGTCCTTAGGGTAAAAAGATGCGACATAATAATGAGCAATATACTTAGTGAATACCCCCATTTGTTTCATTGACAATATATATACGAGGATTACATGCTAAAGTGCAGTGGTATACTGCAGTAGTAATTTCATGGCTATACTTTGAGAAGAAAAATCAATGCTTCAGTGAGTGATATGTACAATCATAAAGCTCGATATTGACTCAGCAGCCCACACCAACGTTCATGGCTCGGTTATTAGATGATCAAACCCAAACAAAAAAAAAGTTTACTAATGATGAGGCTCCATCGTAACGTGGTGTTATTTCTCAGGAGCTCCAAAGGATCTGAGTAGCAGAGCTAATTGTGAGGTTAATGCGTGCTTGGTAAACTTGATGAACAGAGGCGTAAGATTGATGATGACGATGATGAAGCAAACTAAGTTAGGCGTGCACATGCCCTACCTTTTTTTCTGTTGACTTGAGATCATGGGCAGTGCGTTCAACTGCACAATAAAGCGATGAAGAATCTCATTGCATGTCATGTCAAAAGGTGATGGATGGTGCACTAAGCCGGCCACTGAGACTGAGCCTTCTAGAAGCTGGGTAGCTACCTAGGGTTGGTTGATTAGGAACGTGCACAAGAAAAGCTCAGGCAGATCTTTGTCATGGCATCACAAATGCACCTAACTGAAAACAGGAGTGTGTAGCTGTTGAACCGATATTTTAACTTAACAAATTATCGACCAAGCTCAAGCAGATAATTTGTCATGCAAACATTCAATTCTCACATATGATATGATTCATGTATAAGTCGTGTGCATTAGTCTCTGCCATTTGCAATACGCTGGATATTGGATTTGTCTACCACTCAAAATATAGACAGCCTTTGTCGTGTTAAGTCGTGTTTCATGGTATTAGTCAAAGAGAGATAGGGAATATACTAGAAAATGATAAAATTTGTTGCATTTCTATTTGTTCTTTCTTGAAGCAATGGCAACGTCTATAGTGGTATGACATCTCCTCAATCGTGATACCTCAAATCACTACTACAGAATAACCTATCCCTAACGCCTCATCACTGCCGGTTCCAATCAAAACTGACGGTGATAGGATCAACGAGCATCGCTGCCGGGTCGTAATACGAACCGGCAGTGATGATAATCTTGACCCAACGGTGATGGGGTTCCTATAGTAGGAATGAAGACTTAACGGGGTAAACATCAAGTCACTAAACAGAAAATAATGCGAAGTTCCTATGCGTGGATGTGTGTCGTGCAATTTGTGAAATATGACATACTATTATGTTGTAGAACTCTACATAAACTTAGTTTAAGTATAGTAGTCTGAATATATTAAATGGAAAAATTAGTTGCACGACCTAAAACAGCAATTCATGAACCGCATTCATGAACTGCATGATGAGTACGTGTGTTTTGCACATCATCTGGAAGAGAACCTTCTCTCACTTGTCCTCAAGATGGTGTGGTAGGTAAGAGATCGACCTGATAAACGCCTCCAGGCTCCATTATTCAATACACTACCGGAAACAGGCCAGTTACCGTGTGCCAAAGTGTTTGCCGTGTTTGCCGTGTACCATTTATCGGGCACACGGCAAACAGTGTGTTTGCCATGCACCAACAAGAAAGCACACGGCAAACAACTTATTTGCCGTGTGCCGCGACTAAAAGCACGTAGCAAAGAACTGGCACACGGCAAGAGTGTGTGCCGGTTTTTCCAAAACACCGATCAATACATGCTTCTGCATGCAGAAGCGTCTGGGATTCAAGTAACGGATATAAAAGAGCGTGGCATCATATATCATCAACTGAAAATTAAAGAAGAAAAAGGCCAGCAAGTAAGTAAGGCTATTGCAGATAAATGACACTGACCAGCAGGGGGCATCAGTTTAGATCAAGAGGTAGGAGAGATCAAAGTTTCATACATTTTAGTCATCATTTAGTGAAGGAGCAGCACAAAGATGATCCAACAAAGATGCTATTACTGCAAAAGTCAAAGGAACAGTGAACAGATCAACTTCACGATCAGGAGTAGTAATCTTGGAGTTCTGCATGCCCCAAGCAAGGATTTTCACCATCATCAGGCCTAAACGAGTCGTGGTCAACCTTGATCTATCTCCCGTCCTGCATGGATATGATGGAGAACAAGACAGGAAGCTAATGACCATCGCCGCAGGCGATTCAAGGCGCTTCAACTTCAAGCACACCACGCATATCCTCTTCCTCTTTGAATAGCTCGTCGTACCTCCTTCAGGGCTTAGTTTTTTTCACTGGATGCATCCACATCCACTACGGTCGCTCTGCTTGTGGCTTCTGCTTCTTGCGTCGTCGGCAGTGACGACGGTGACGGCGGTTCTCTCGGCAGGCTTATGGACAGGTTGAGGTCGATGCCGCCGCAGTCATCGTCACTGCTGTGGCAGGCGCCGCTGGTCTCCGGTGAGCAGCTGGAGCGCGCCGCCAGTTGGTCCTGCAGGGGATGGCTGCTTGGTGCGGCAGCGGCGGCGGCGCCACTGAGAGGATGGTGTGTCTTCGGGTCGATGCCGCGGGCAAGGAGCTTTCGCTTGATGTGCTTGTTCCAGTAGTTCTTGATCTCGTTGTCCGTCCGACCCGGCAGCCGCCCGGCGATCACAGACCACCTGTTTGGATTGTTCGACACCGTAAGAATCAATTAAGAAGGACCCAATAAAAACAGGAAGCTAATTTAACTTTAACCCTTGCAATTAACGTACTTGTTTCCGAGGAGGCCGTGGAGCTTGATGATGAGGTCGTCTTCCTCCTCGGTGAAGTTGCCGCGCTTCAGGTCGGGGCGCAGGTAGTTTATCCACCGCAGCCGGCAGCTCTTCCCGCAGCGCTGCAGCCCCGCTGCCTTGGGAAGCGACCTCCAGCTGCCCTCGCCGTGGGCCTTGATGTAAGCGACGAGCCGTTGGTCCTCCTCCTTGGTCCAGGCGCCCTTGTTCGTGTGCGCCTTCTCGCAGCACGGCGACCTCCCCATGTCTCTGATGCTTCTCGATCGATCGATCGATCGTGGTACCGAGTGATAGACCTGCAGGTGTCTTCTTGTACTGTACTGTCTGTTCTGTCCTTTGTCCTGGTGGTGAGTGTCGTGAGAGAGAGACGTCTATATGTGGAGAGAGAGAGAGAGAAGGGCCCACTGACACGGATCGCTCCGAGACATTTGACCGAGTAGGTATGGAGCAATCCTAGCCTCCTCCTAGGGATTGATTTGGTGGGTAGGTGTCCTTCTGAAGTTCTGCTCTGCTTCCTGATGTATATACATCCAAGTTCATTTCTTTTTTTTTTAATTTTCCTTTTTCTAGGCTTAGATGTATTGGGCATCCAAGTTCGCGGTAGGTACCCGTTGTTGTTAATCTAACGTCACTCAAGGTGTTTTGGACATTATCAACTTTCAAATCTTCCGGCGTGTATATGTGTTGAAACATATGACAGATCCTCATGGACATTTGTATCATAAAGTACTTTCATATATAAATCATAAATTATTATGATGCATAAATCTATATTGCACTGAAAAATGTGTGCTGGTCAGGTTATTTTTTATTCCTTCCATGGGTCAGATTTTTAGATATAGTATGTGTTATTAATTAGGTCATCCTTTTCTTTTTATAAATGTTATCTTGATTTCCAAATTAGCATATTTTTCAGTCATGTTTGAAGTATTGATGCTTTTATAAAAATTGCCCAGCTAAAGCAAAACAATTACGCAAACATATTAATTTGTTTAAACTAAATAATATAATATGTAGGGGCCATGTTATTAATCCCATTGCCTTGTTTGTTGTTGCATGGGAATTTTTTTTATTCCCGCAAGAATTAAAATTTCTAGTAAACCTTGCCAGCAATACAACCCCCTATAGATTTTTTTTGCATTCTGAATGCCTACTAACACCTGAAGCTTGTGCAGTACCAATCAACATGTTTTGGCAAAGACACATGTTTTAGCTAGTGACCTGCCCTGAGCTTTTAAGTTTTAAGAATCGAAATTGATTACCTTTGGTTTGGTACTATCATAGATTGATGGTTTTTTTTCAGCATATGGTCATGGTGGTGAAGATTCTCTGTCATTGGAATTATTTGCACTCCGCGCACGGATATATTTATTAGTTATCAACATTTTTTTAAGATTCCCTAGCTTATTCACTTTCTCTTAGAACAGTTGTTTCCCAATTGGAGCAGTCTTATATATTGGTAGGGATGAAAAGCTGCGAAACCATGCAAATCTTTCCAGCTTTCCATGCATGGATAAAAAACAGTGCTCACCTTGCTGAATTTACTATTTCTACAAGGATGGGTGTCTGCTACTGTATCAGATTTCAACAACTACTTGAGCAATAGATTAACGAGCTGTGTATGGTTGTGTTGATCTCGAAGCCGACCACCGCCTACCATCAGCACAAAGGCGTTATAGATGCCTTTCAGACGTGAATGATGTTTATAACACGGGGTCAATGCACGGGGCATTATGAATACCAACTGAAAAAACAGAGACGCGGCAAGAGAACTCGTGGTCAGCGCCAACTTTTCAGCATTGATATTGATAGCTTTCGGCCCTTCTCGTTCCACAGTGGACTGGGGAATAATATGAATGTAGGCATGCAACGGAGTATAATCTCTTGCATGGAGGACCTTGCGATAGATTTCAATTCCAAATGAGATTATATATATACATCTCCTGTACCTGTCTTCAACACGTAACGTATAACCTAGGAGAGAGTTTGTAGAACAACAGGAAAGTTAATTTGACTGACCGGTCGTCTGTATTTTTTTTTTTGAAAAGCTGTCGTCTGTATTTTCTCGAGAGCGCCATCTATTTGTATGTATATACTCGTGCCCTTCATCCATTCGAACGAAGGCTCTGAATTTTTCAAGCAGAACCAATATTAAAGAAAGTAAACGAGGACGTACTGGATGCATGCATGGTGTAGTTTTGAGGACGGCTGCCTTTTAATCGGCCAACTTGTGCCACAATACATAGACTCCGACGGATCTTTGTTCCAATCCGCATCATGCACGAAGACTTTCCAAAGAAAGCGCGGTACGCCAACTAATTGATTTAATTTTGGGGTCCAAAATTTTTGGCTACTTTAAAGTTTTGGCTGGGGCTGGGCACTATATATAAGGGGCAAATGCTTATTGTGAAATTTTTCAATCTATTGTTTGCTATCGATGCATGTCTCAGCGCTACATATATGGAGCCTATCAATCTAAATGGCCTTCGTTTATTCATCGGTGCTATTGACCGGTACCGAGGATCGAAAATTTCTACCCGGTACTAATTTCGCGCGTTATTAGTACCAGACGAAAATACATCCGGTACTAACGCGTTGGATGAATGCTCAGTTTATGAAGTTCAGGGCAAGCTAATTAGCTTAAAAATGAACCATTATATATCTTGTTCTAAATTCATACATTTGAAAACATAACAAGCATAGCAGGATCTCCCGGTTTCACATTACATCCCTCAACACTCAAGAGAAGAAATAAATCAACTGTTTGCATGCGTCATACTAGTTAAACTGGTCTCGAGGGATAATATCTACTGTAAGTAAGACGATGCTTCTACACATCGATATTGTCCTGCATACACCAGCATTCAATTATTTTACATGTTCTTCTTACTTTTCTTGTTACAATATATACGATTGCATAGCAACCCACGGAAACAATTTCTAAATGGATTGACTCAATTCTTAGCTAGGGATACTATTCAATTCATACGCCACTGCTGGATTATTATGCTTGATGCAATTTTATCTTAACTCAGCAGCTTTTTGTTCACATTTCCACATCACCTCTGATGGATTGCAGTTCCAAATGTTAAGTTGCGCATGCATGCAGTGATGCACTTGTATGACTAAATCAGAGAGGTGGTGTCAACTCCAGTGGTAGTCATGCAAGTGATGCGCGAGTATCAACATGCAGACATACATTTGGATCTAGTCTTCCAACCTACTCCCTCCGTCCCAAATTGTTAGTCATTTTGCCTATTGTAGATTCATAGACTTTGCTACACCTAGACATAATATATATGTAGATGTATAGCAAAAACTATGAATCTAGAAAAGCCAAAACGACTAACAATTTGGGATGGAGGGAGTACTACTCTCTAATTTTATTTTATTAGTTATATTTTGAGATTTGACCAACGGTAGTAAGTCTAATAATATATGAGTTATGTAGGCATAAAATTGATAGCATAGTTTTTTTTTCAAACAAACAAGACGGGGAAGCTTCCAATTCTATTTGAAACAAAAAGAAGCAAGCCGTGTGAGTTGTGTCAAAAGATTAATAGCATAATCTTTTACAGAAGAAGTGAGTCTAGGTCTAGCTAGACTGGATAGAATTGCCGCGTTGTCTTTGGGATCGGACAGCCCAGTTGGCCCAACACGTGGGGATAAGGCCCAAGTAGGCCCATCAATCGGGTGCCACAAATAGTGGAAGACATTTACCTTTTCATCGTGGGCCGGTCAATAACTGACCGATTTCGCCAGCTACCCCTCCGAATTTCTGCTTATTGATGATACGTGGCCCCGGCCACCCCTCGGTCGCCACAGGACATCTCCGACGAACCTTCGCGCGTTCCTCCGCCTCCCTCCCAAAGAGCCACCACGACTCCGCCTCGGAGCAGCCACGGGGAACGCGCTGGCTTCCCGCGCCAGCACCAGCGGCGGCGGCGGCGGCCTCCGAGCAAAGGTGAGGGCCGCCGCCAGCCGCTCCCGCCGATCGCCGCCGCCGCAGGAGCCGGGGTCCTACTCCCAGACCCCGGCCCCCGGGGCCGCGTTCGACCCCTTCGACGTCGATGCCGACCCGCCGCCGCGACTGGATCTGACGCCTGAGCAGGTCGGGCACTGCAGCGAGGCGCTCGCGCACTTCGAGGAGAAGAGGAAGAGGCTGAGTGACTTGTCAGAGGACTTCGGAAGCCTCGAGGTATGGATGATTATATGTTCTATTCTGGTTGGTTCTACCTGCGTGATTGTTCTGAAATTTCTGCCACATATGGGTACTTGTAGCTCCCCAATGATCCAGCGTAGGACTAGTAGGATTGGTCTGATCTAGCGAACTAATCGGCAATTGACTGTTAAACTGTTGCATCATTATACTGTAATTTCGTCTGTTTTCACTCCCTTGTATGGACATTACAAATAAGTATAGAATAATTAATCCTACTCTTGGTATGGATGATTATTTGTTCAATTCTGGTTGGTTCTACCTTCGTGATTTAGGCATTTGTTTTCTTAGCGATGCATTGCTTTGAAGCAAAGCACTGGTCCTGGATTGCTTTGAAGTGAAGTGTTGGTGGTCTGATGCGATGATGCGGTATGCCATATATGGGAATTAGAATAAGTAAAATGCTGTTGCTAAACTATACTACAAAATACTTTAAAAAACAGTAGGTTTAATGGACATTCATTCATGGAGAATGTTTGGCTGTAGGTGATAGAATATTACTAATACCAGGCTTGAGATAGAATGTTAAGGTTTGTTGAGGTTTTATCAAGATGGCTTGTTTAAGGACATTAATATCTTACTCTTAGTCACCTACTATGAATAAATTTCTTATAGAGAGCTTCTGTTGTTCTATCTTCCTTTCTTTTATTTTGCTAGAATGATTTTTTATTTCATTCTATAAACCTTCATTGTTAATCTTGTAGTTTGGGTTTAAAATTGAAATGGTCATTGTTAACTTTGTAACATAGCCAATTCACCGTACCAACAGCTAATGATCTTCTGTCCAGGTTTCTCTTCATTGTCCAATTAAGAGAGCTTGATTTTGGTGTTTTATAAAATTCCATGAAGATCAATAGCAGTTTTACTGATGGAGAGTTGGAGACTGTAGCGTCCTCCTTTTAACTTAAGAAACTATCCTACATAATTGCAATTCATTTCCACCTAATTAATTTTTATACTCTTATTAAGCAGCCATCATGTTAAATATGTTATACAATGTCCTGTTCAATGCTTTTTCTAGTCATTATGAAAGTAATACTGTCGATGTATTTCATGGTCAATAGTCAATTTTTCAGGACATGAGACTGACGAAAAGGATTAGTGTGGCTCATTATCCTGTTAATAGGGAAAAGAACCGCTATATTGATGTCTTACCATGTGAGGTTCTCTACCTATGCTTGTAATTGTGGTGATTATTATTGGTGTTCACCTAGCAAGATCCCTTTTGATTTAAAGCCTTAGGAATCTGAATTTGACACATTCCTTGTCTCTAGTTGATGATACCAGGGTACAGCTGAAATCCTCGACAACCAGTCAGACTTCAAACAATGATTACATCAATGCAAGCTTCATAACGGTAGAGTTCATGTATTTGGGTTTTTTTAATGCGTCTCCTTTCTATTGCCTTTCTGAATCTTGTTTGGGATATTTCAAAAAACTTAAGTCATGTATGAAACCTGCAGGCTACTGAGGACAACAGAGTTGCGACATTCATTTCTACTCAAGGTCCCCTGGTGAATACATTTGAGGATTTTTGGGAAATGGTCTATCAATATCGGTGTCCTGCAATTGTCATGGTCACTCAATTCGATAGTTTTAAGGTTTGTGCTTGCATTATACGACCTCAGCAAATTCCGTATAATTGAGCTGATGAACAAATACAATCTATCATGCTGGTATCTTTTTCAAGTGTATAACCTCCTATACTTAATGTGATTATGAACAGGGAGGTGGATTGATATGAATATCCAAATTCAAGTGTGGTAGAAGGCTTGTTCTGAACTTTAAATCTAACATAAGCACAGAAATTTTGTTGCAAACGTAAGCGCTGCAATTAACAATATTCCATCACCTCAACTTTAATATTACCAGACCATGGCATGTATGCCATATGAGATGTAGGCATAAACTATGCTCAAAAGATAAGAAAGATAGCAAACAATGTGATAAAAAATATACAATTTTAGAATTCATTTGTGAGAATATGACATATTTGTTTTGTTTTTTCTTTCCTTTCAGTTTAATCTCCTGAGTTGTGTTGTTCTTTCGTCTTTCAACACCGTGTTTTCTCTGAGCTTAAATCGTGCTGTAACCAGTTCCTGGTGTACTTTTCGACATATCCCTTCTTTTAAGATTAAATTTCGTGAAAATCTTTGTTAAAAATAAATTAAATACTAAAAATTTTGAGAAGAAGCTTAATTTCTCGGATGATGCATATTTTCTTAAATGCATTTAACACCAGCAAATAGTGAATTAGGTGGCATAATGGTCCTCTTGTTAATTTGAATGCACTAGTCAAAGAGGATATCATAAGTCCTTGGAAGGAGAAATGGAAAGGAAACAACATTGGCTTTGCTAGTAAGTAGACAGTATTTAAATCCATTAAGTTGGTTGGCGGTACAGGCAATTAAGTATTATGTATTTTTTTGGAGAAAAATGATTAAAAGTAATGAGTTTTTTTTTGGGGGGGGGGGGGTTGGGGGGGGGGAGCTTCCCTATGCTCTTTATGTGGGTTATATTTTTACTTATCTTGAATGTTAGTCTTGTTTGATGCACCTTTCTTGTGTTTGGCTTTGTGGATGTATTTGGATATTTATGGGTAATGATGGCGTACTTTCAACTGTAGGAAGATCTACTGGTTTTCACTGTGCTATGTATATATATAAAGTGGAAATAAATATTTCATCTTTCGTTAGAGTCGAAAGGGTTCAGACTCAGTAGAACCAAGACCGAGTACATGATGTGCGATTTCAGCGCGACTAGGCAGGAGGATGGAGATGTTAGCCTCGATGGGCAAGTGGTGGCCCAGAAGGATACTTTTCGGTATTTAGGATCGATGCTTCAAAAGGATGGCGACATTGCTGAAGATGTTAGATATAGAATCTCAGCTGCCTGGTTGAAGTGGCGTCAAGCTTCTGGCGTCCTATATGACAGAAGGGTGCCACAAAAGTTAAAAAGGTAAGTTCTATAGGACAGCGATTCGTCCGGCGATGTTATACGGTGCTGAATGTTGGCCTACAAAAAGACGACATGTCCAACAACTGAGTGTAGTAGAGATGCGGATGTTGCGGTGGTTTTGCGGGCACACACGAAGGGATACAGTCCGGAACAAAGTTATTCGGGATAGAGTCGGGGTGGCACCAATTGAGGAGAAACTTACCCAACATCGATTGAGATGGTTTGGACATGTCCAACGGAGATCCCCTGAGGCGCCGGTGCGTAGTGGGGTTCTAAAGCAGGCCGAAAATGTAAAGCGAGGTAGAGGTAGACCTAAACTGACTTAGGACGAGTCGGTGAAGAGAGACCTTAAGGAGTGGAATATCTCCAAAGAGGTAGCTTTGGATAGGAGCGTTTGGAGACTCGCCATCCACGTATCTGAAGATCCGTGATCTTTGTTTTTTTTTATGGGTTTCATCTCTAACCTACCCCAACTTGCTTGGGACAAAAGGCTATGTTGTTGTTGTTGTATAAATGCCTGTCAATTAAATTGTGTTTAAATAATGACAGTGTGATAAGTATCTCCCACTGCGCAATGGGCGAGGGGCATATGGAAAATATGATGTTCAGATTGTGAAGACAAGAACAGTTAACCATCAATTATGGCTGCGCAAAGTGCAGGTGCAAAACAAGGAGGTAAAAACTTGAAAGACATTCATGTATGCATTGGTTCATTTTTCATCCTGATTTTCTCACCAATGCCTTCTCTTATTTATGAACATTCTTACATGGATGTCAGTTCTGCTTCTATAGGCTTGTCCAATCTGTTAGTCATGTCCACTACAGAGAACATTTCTTCAGAAACTTTGCTACATGTTCTTTCTTACGGAGGCAGTGATGATGTTAAGTTCTGTCGTACTGGATCTCCTAGATGGTTAGGCCATAACATTTTTTATCGATTGTGAACTGACTGTTTGTAAAGATCTCAGTTATTGATGAATTTTCTATAACATTGTTTATCGATGATTTTAAATGATTAAAATTTTGAGAAATTGAAGATCACATTTAGGTCTCATGTGATAAAACAGATGCAGCCATCCACCATCACCTCTTTTTTATGTTTGTACTTACTGTATTTTTTTCCCATGGTGGTCAAATAATTCATAATTAAAACTGTATTGCTTATTTGTCCTGTACATCAAGAGGCATTTCATGATGAAAGCTATTCTAATCGCTAATTTCAAATATAGTCAGGCAAGGTTCATTCTGTACTCCATATAGAATATCCTGATTGGCCCGACCATGGAGTGCCAACCAATACTGATGCTGTACGACAAATCTGGAAGCGACTACATCACATTCCAACAGAACATCCTATAGTTGTACATTGCAGGTTTGTTTCACCTTGATGCCATGTCGACCTGCGCATGCCATTTATATTCTTTTAACACTGTTACCGTATCTTTCTGCAGTGCAGGTATTGGAAGAACTGGTACTTACATCACCATCCATACTACAATTGAGAGAATCCTCCTTGGTGATAAAAGGTCTTATGATATTGTTGAAACAGTAAAGCATTTTAGATCCCAACGACCTGGAATGGTCCAAACTGTGGTGCGCTCTGCTCTTTTCTCTTTACTTGTATGACCTGTCTGCTGGTGGCTCTTGTACAGTTCAGACTGAGTTGAGCTGAAATGGTCCATCTCTAGCCTACCCCAACTTTCTTGGGATAAAACACTACTCCAGCAATTGTTTGAGCTCATGAAAATGGGCGTTGCTACCAAGTGTTTCTCTCACATTAAAAATTATTAGTATTTTAGAAAGTTTATTTGTGTTATAGTACGAGTGAATGGTGACGTTTTACAAATTGAAGGTAAATTATGAATATGTTGTAGTTTTAATTTGTATTACTCTCATCATACACATCCAGTTTTCTGGATAGGAAATTGTGAGATAAGTAATTGCCATTGTGAAATTAGTTATAAAAAACGCTGCGGGATAAATTGGTAAAATTATGTATATCCCTTGATAATTCGCCAGTAACTTCAACAACATTCAGTTATTAACTTTTGTTAATTCATGGCCTTAATCCTATAGGCTCATTGCATCAATGATGCAGTGTATTTTTATGCCTAAAAATTACATATTCTAATAGCATGCTGTTCTACTTTTCAGCAACAATACAAATTCTGCTATCAGGTGATTGTTGATGAGCTGACAGATCTGCTAAACTCAGGCCATTGAGGTGGGTCGCATGACTATGCTTACCGCAACATCACTGCAGAAGTATTTGTCATGTATTTTGTTTAGACATTACATGCATGGCTAAACTTTTGCTGGCAAGTCTCACTTTATGCTCTTTCTTCTTTCCCTGTAGGAAGAACCAAGCATAGAAGCTTTCTGTTTTTCATCCTTGGACCTCTGATTACTCTGATGCCAGATTTGTGCATACGCCATTTTGTCGAGTGCCCTGCATTGCTTCTTGCGAATGGAGCCATTGCAAGAATACCACAGTTCAAACGAGGATATTAGAGTAGATTTACAAGTTTCGGCTGCTCCGTGCCTGTAATTCCGTTGCAGTTTGAATCAATGTTTCATTTTCCTCAACCCAACGGTCTACCTCTGATTTGTAACTCAATTGGTCGTACCTTGTTGAACCATGTTGTGTTGCCCTTACCTACCTCGAATTCAAATGAATTAAGCAGCTACGTCACAAGCTGGTTGGATTACACGTTTTAATGCTGTGCATAGACGTTTTACTGTCGTGATCTTCAAAGGAGATTCAGATTTGACATGATGCTGAGCATGAGACATCACAGCAACGTGCTTGGCACGGTTGCTGAAAGGTCTGTGACTTCTTATTTCAAAAAAAAAAGGTCTCTGTGACTCGCGAAGATTCTGTCGTAACAAGTCCACTTGTTTACTCCAATTGTGGAGCCGTCCTGCAAAGGATCGGAGGTGCATCCGTTAGCTGCCCATCAATTTCAGAAGCTGCTGAGTTCTGGTCATCTTTCCAGGGCCGCTGAAAAGTGGCAGCATATGCAAGCGCGTGAGGTTTGGGCAATGGCAGCTGCCCAACGTATCCTGCAAGTGAAGCAAGCACATCTCTTTAGAGGGAGGAATCCAACTCCATCGCTACTCTGTTCTTGAGATGGAATCAAAGCTGAACTTCGCCGATGACAACCACCTCGTCCCTGCCGGCGGCGATGTAGGTGCCCTGCGCGCGGCCGAGGGGCGTGGAGGAGTTGAGGTCGGGGCCCTCGGTGAGCGGGTCGTCGATGACCCTCACGAGGCCGAAGCCCGTCTTGGAGGTGTTGGTGACCGCCGCTTGCGCCACCTGCACCGCCGTCGGGCTCGGCCCGCTCACCACGTCGTGCCAGTACAGCTTGATGTGCGTCTGCTTGCCGCCGCCCGCTGCCGGCGAGGCCGCGGCGGCGGCCAGCAAAAGGACGAGGGGCACGGCGGCGGCGGCGGCCATGGCGTATCGTTGCTGCTGGTGGGTGCCTATTTATTCTAGTTGTGGTGTGACAATGGCGTTCGCGTGCGGCGCAACAGGCGAGAGAGGCGAGGAGCTTTCAGACAGACGGCCGGTGACCAAACGATCGAAGTTTACGCATGGCGTGTTGGGGTGGTTGCTTTAGCTGCAATATTTGGTCAGATGCCATCATCGATCATGTGTGTGTGGTGGGGTTCAACAAACCAGGTATATAGGTACATGTACTCCCCTCCATCCCTAAATAATTATTCTTGTTGGCGTACCTAGTACAAATTTAATTTAATTTATAAAAAATTATATATAATAATATTTTTCAAATACAACAACAACATAGAATTTTGTTCCAAGCAAGTTGGGATAGACTAGAGATGAACCCCATAAAAAAAATAAAGATCACGGATCTTCAGGTACGTGGATGGCGAGTCTCCAAGCGCTCCTATCCAAAGCTACCTCTTTGGAGATATTCCACTCCTTAAGGTCTCTCTTCACCGACTCGTCCAAAGTCAGTTTAGGTTGACCTCTACCTCGCTTTACATTTTCGGCCTGCTTTAGAACCCCACTACGCACCGGCGCCTCAGGGGATCTCCGTTGGACATGTCCAAACCATCTCAATCGATGTTGGGTAAGTTTCTCCTCAATTGGTGCCACCCCGACTCTATCCCGAATAACTTCATTCCGGACTGTATCCCTTCGTGTGTGCCCGCAAAACTACCGCAACATCTGCATCTCTACTACACTCAGTTGTTGGACATGTCGTCTTTTTGTAGGCCAACATTCAGCACCGTATAACATCGCCGGACGAATCGCTGTCCTATAGAACTTACCTTTTAACTTTTGTGGCACCCTTCTATCACATAGGACGCCAGAAGCTTGACGCCACTTCAACAAGGCACCTGAGATTCTATATCTAACATCTTCATCAATGTCGTCATCATTTTGAAGCATCGATCCTAAATACCGAAAAGTATCCTTCTGGGCCACCACTTGCCCATCGAGGCTAACATCTCCATCCTCATGCCTAGTCGCGCTGAAATCCCACATCATGTACTTGGTCTTGGTCCTACAGAGTCTGAACCCTTTCAACTGTAACGTGCGTCTCCACAGCTCTAACTTCCTATTAACCCCTTCTCTACTCTCGTCAACCAGCACCACATCATCAGCAAAGAGCATACACCAAGGGATATCATCTTGTATGTCCCTTGTGACCTCATCTATCACCAAGGCAAATAAATAAGGACTCAATGCTGACCCCTGATGTAGGCCTATGTTAATAGGAAAGTCAGTGGTGTCACCATCACATGTCTGGACAAACGTCATCGCATCCTTATACATATCCTTGATGAGGGTAATGTACTTAGTTGGGACTTTGTGCTTCTCCAAGGCCCACCACATGACATTTCTCGGTATTTTATCATACGCCTTCTCAAGGTCAATAAAGACCATATGCAAGTCCTTCTTCTGCTCTCTATATCTCTCCATCAATTGTCGGATTAAGAAAATCGCCTCCATGGTCGACCTTCCAGGCATGAACCCAAACTGGTTTTGGGTCACACTTGTCACTCTTCTTAGACGGCGCTCGATAACCCTCTCCCAAAGCTTCATCGTATGGCTCATCAGCTTAGTCCCACGGTAGTTAGTACAACTTTGAACATCTCCTTTGTTCTTGAAGATTGGTACTAATATACTTCTCCTCCATTCTTCAGACATCCTGCTGGACTGAAAAATAAGGTTAAAATGCTTAGTTAACCATACTATCGCTTTGGCATCTAGGCATCTCCACACCTCAATGGGGATACCATCAGGGCCCATCGCATTACCCCCCTTCATCCTCTTCAACGCCTCCCCGATCTCAGCCTCCTGAATTCTCCTCACAAAGCGTCTGTTGGTGTCATCAAAAGAGTCATCTAACTCAAGGGTAGGGCCCTCATTCTCCCCATTAAACAACTTATCAAAATACTCTCGCCGTCTGTCCTTGATCTCCTCATCCTTCATTAGAAGTCGATCTGTCCCATGCTTGATGCATTTGATTTGGTTGATATCTCTTGTTTTCCGCTCGCGGATCCTAGCCATCCTATAGATGTCCTTTCTCCCCTTCTTTCGTGGCTAGCCGCTGATATAGGTCATCATACGCTTTACCCTTTGCTACGCTAACAGCTCACTTTGCAACCCTCTTAGCTAAATTATAGCTCTCGATGTTGGCTACACACTTATTAAGGTGGAGGCACTTGAAACACTCCTTCTTCTCCTTAATAGCCCTTTGCACCTCGTCATTCCACCACCAAGTATCTTTCCCTTCCTGTTTGCCTCTCCTACTCACGCCAAACACCTCTGAGGCCACCTTCCGAACACATGTTGTCATCTTTAGCCACATGTCTTCTCCATCTTCTCCTTCCTCCCAGGGCCCCTAACCTAGCATTCTCTCCTTGAACGTTTGCGCCGCTTCCCCTCTAAGCTTCCATCACTTCGTTCTCGCAATCTTGGCGCGTTTATCTCGATGGACACATACCCAAAAATGAAAGTCCGCCACCACAAGCTTGTGTTGAGGGACAACACACTCCCCGGATATTACCTTACAATCTAAGCAATCCCGTCTATCCTCCCTCCTAGCAAGGATAAAGTCGATCTGGCTCGAGTGTTGTCCACTATGAAAGGTCACAAGATGGGATTCTCTCTTCCTAAAAAGGGTATTCGCTATCAATAAGTCGTAGGCCAACGCGAAGTTCAAAATATCCTCCCCCTCTTGACTCTTGCAACCATACCCAAAGCCCCCGTGCACTCGCTCGAACCCTATATTAGTCGCACCCACATGGCCGTTGAGATCTCCTCCTATGAAGAGTTTCTCGCTGCTAGGAACGGTACTAGCCATGATATCTAGGTCTTCCCAGAACTGCCTCTTGGTGCTCTCACTGAGACCTACCTGAGGGGCATAGGCACTGATCACATTCAGGGCTGAGTCTCCAACTACCAATCGGATCAGGATAATCCGGTCGCCTCGCCTCCTAACCTCTACGACTCCATCCTTAAGGCTTCTATCGATCAAGATACCTACACCATTCCTACCCGGTGTTGCCCCCGTGTACCAAAGCTTGAAGCCAGTATCCTCAACCTCCTTCGCCTTTTGACCCTTCCATTTAGTCTTCTGAAAGCATAGAATATTTACACACCTCCTAATTGTTGCATCAACTAGCTCCCGCAACTTACCTGTTAGGGATCCTACGTTCCAGCTACCTATGCGAATCTTAGTTGGCTCGGCTAACTTTCTTACCCTTCGCACCCGTCGAGGGAAGTGCGAAGACCCTTACTCATTTTCCACTACACCCGGGCGCAGATGTAGCGCGCCACTCAGGCTATGACGACCCGACCCTTGCTCACTTTTCATCGTACCCACGTCACGATACGACGCGCCCTTGGGGGATGGCGACCCGGCCCTTGCCCATTTAACACCACACCCGGGTTCCGATGTAGCATGTCGCTAAGAGGGTTACGCCCCAACGAGTTTTTTATGAGTTTTATATCCATTAGAGTGGTTGTTTTTTACGCTGGTTCGCCAAACCTAACACAACCCTCCTCCTTTATCCGGGCTTAGAACCGGCTATGTTGAGAACCATATTTTTCAAATAAATTTATTAAAAATATATTAAAAGATCTTTCTAATGACACTAATTATGAATCATAAATATTGATTTTTTAATATATATTTAGTCAAAATTGTGTTCGGGGAAACGAAAATGAATGATATCTAGGCACGGAGGGAGTAGCTAGAAGGCGATGCGCAGGGACTCTGGTTGAAACAGGAACATGAAACTAATACGGCAGACGTAAAGTACAGTTCATATAATGACAGCACACCGCTGGATCAAAAACACTTTAGCAACTTTTCTGACAGGAGTGTACTATAGGGCAAAGATCGGTAAAAGTAGGCTGCAAGATTTCTGAGCCATTGTAAAAACCAGGCGGGCGTCGACTGCTAAAATCCTAAAAAGCAGTCGCCCGGCTGTGCGTGACCAAACTGCTCTAATTTGTTTTCTCCACAACTTAACACACAAGTTTTTTATTGGTATAAATGGAAAAACGAAATATGTTGGTGAACTTGGGCATCAGATCCTTAATTAGCTTATGATGAGCGAGGCGACGGAACCAAACAGTAGTTTATGATGAGCGAGGCGACGGAACCAAACAGCACGCACCTGCTCCTGCTCCTGCGTGCATAGGGTGGTACGAGCCATAGCCCTTCATATTCCAATTTAATCTCTTAGCTTAATATTATATAAGATTAGAGTCCGACTCTTTTTTAACATCCGGTTATTAAATTTTTTAGTTAAAAATTAAGACTCTTTACCAGCTTTAGCATGCATTATGTCAAGCGTGCCAATCAGGGGTAGGGAACGCTGTCGCAGTTCGATCTCAACTCGCGCTGCACAGATCACTGACCACACTGACTGGGGAGCAGAGCTTGGGTTGGTTGGTGGCGACTTTGGGTGTCCATGGCCCGGCCGGTCGCCGGCGGCCGGCCTGCCGGTGGGTCTGCCACCATGCGCGCTGGCTAGCTGCCTATTTTTGCACCACTCCCTGACTTGTACCACCAGCCACCACCCCTTCTCTCACGCTCTGTTTGAACGGACCGAGTCAAATAAAGCTCGTGTGAAGTTGGGATCCGGGAAGGGTAAATCACGGCAGGATTAATTTCAGGGGTTGGACAGAGGCGAAACGCGTTGGAAAAATGCTGGAAGTCGATCGATCGTGCAGGAACGGCATGCAGGCGGCAGGGATCGAGTCAACCGGTCCGTACACCCACGTCACACTATCGTTGGGCTGGCTGGCCATGCGTGCCCGTCTGAGCCGTCAGAGTAGGAGAGTAGCCGCGCTAGCTTTGGCACTTCCAATCCAAGCGCCCCCTGCTTACAACGAAGATGCATGGTGCTTGTTGACTTTGCCAGATGAGCTACTTTAGGCTACAGGAAACCACTACATAACTTCTTCTAGGAAAAGCTTTTGGATAGTAAATCGTGCATTGAGTTGAGGTAGACTGATAGGGTTGTCCTTCTTGTTTCCAAACGCGAATGTAACAAAAAGAAAACTAACCCAAGCCGTGGATTCGGCGTGAATTTGGACCTTTTTTTCTACCTATTAATGAAATGACTCGCAGCTCTTCTACGTGTTCGAGAAAAAAAAATAAATCATGCAATTGTAACACCCCAGGTGTTTAATTTGCGAAATAAGCCTCTTTAGCTTAACACAGTGCATAAATAATTAGGAGAAGATTCAACAAAATAAGTTTCTAAAATAACTTCTAAACTAGAACTCAAACAAACTTTGGCCTGAAACAAAACTTATAGAACTTTTCATTTTGAACAACTTTCGTGTTGAAGGATTTTCGAGTTGCAACACAAAAATTTGAGAAACACTTGGATTTGCAAACCAGCCCCTGCCTTTTCTTCTATTTCGCTGCAGACCCTTCTTCTCCGCCTCGCCCGACCCTCCGGCGCGCAGCCGCTCGCCCGACCCTTGCGTCGCCCGACCCTCTTCGTTTCGCCCGACCCTTTCACTCGCCCGACCCTTCGCTTCGCCCAACCCTCAGCTTCGCTGCGGCCTTCGCGTCGCCCGACCCTCGCCGCCGCGCGGTCGCCGCAGGCCACTTGGCCGGCGATGCCTAACAGCGCTAGGTGCCAAGCCAATGCCTGGCCGCGCCCGCACGCCGCGTTTCCCCCAGTCCGCGCATGCCACGCGCGCGCCGCGACCCGCGCCCCTGCTCGCCGCCCGCCATGCCCAATGGATGAGCCGCGCCGTGCCGTGTCTCCGCCGCGTCCCGCCAGTCGCCGCGCTCGCCACCCGGCAAGGCAGCTGCTGCAGCTCCTCACCCAACCGCGCGCCGCGTAATCTCCTACTCCACACGCCAAATCCTCAGCGCCCAGTCCCCTGCCCGCGCCTGCCGCACGCCGCGCCGGCTCTGTTCGCCGCCCGCCGCGGCCAGTCACGCGTTTCCGTCATGTCGCCCACTCCCGCGTCTCACAGTCCACGTTCCGCCCTACTCCCGCCTCTCTGCGGCCTACAAAAGGCCGCACGGAGTCCCCCTCGCGCGCCCAGACGCTAGAACGCCGCCGCCACCACCATTAACGCCGTCGTGCTCAGCTCACCGTGGAGCTCACCTCTCCGGCCACCCCTTGCCAGAGCTGAGTCTTCCACCACCACCACAGCACCCCACCGCAGTTCACTGCCCCACCCATCGTCGCCCAGAGCCGCCGGAGCACCGCCAGCGCCGCCCACGCCGCCGCCGCTCCTTGCCGCTCCGTGGACAGCCCACGCTGAAGCTCCTCTGTCCCAGCCAAGCTTCAAAACGGGTTCCCAGCGACACCGCGAAGCTCCTCGACCAGCCCACGCACTCCCCTTCTCGTCGGAGCACCGTCGCCGACGCTCCGCCCCGCCGCCGCCCTCTGCTCCGCACCGACGAGCCCCCTCCGGCCACTCCCAACCCCGACCAAGGCCACCCCAAGGTAGCCCTCACCTCCCTGGATCTCTCCGACCCTTTTCCCCTCGCCGCCGATGGGCCCCCTCACCGGAATCTGGCCGGCCGCCATGCTAACGCCGCCCAGGGACCCAATTGCTTTGATTTAATTCTTTAAAAGAGTCTGCACACAAGTTTTCAGGGGCATATCTGTAAACCTGTGTTTAAACTTGGATTTCAAAAACAGCGAACTTGTAAAATTCGTATAATCGTAGAAAAATCGGAAAAATACAAACTGAACTGTTTGGGAATCTTTAGATGAAAATCTACAACTTTTGTTACATGCATTTCTTCAGTTTCTTGCTAAATCTTGCTCTAAATTAAATGGAAGGTTTAATAGACTTTAATTGTACCCCCTGTTGTAGACAAAGTCTAAACATGAAATTTTAACAGTAGATTGGTTGCTTGATTTGTAATCCAGTGTAAAAATATTAGGACCAGAACCCATCTCTAGCTAAACTTCTTAATAAAACTTGTTTATGACATGAGATAATAAAACTAATTATAACTACTGTTCTGTTGTGATTCTTGTAGTGAAACTTCTTCAGAACGGTTGTTTTAAGGCCTAAATATCACAGAAAATATTTAGAACCTTTATACTTTCTGTAACCTATTTATATAGTTTTTGTGGTAGGAGAAATGCACTAATTCAAATAATTAGTTTGTTTGCTTGGAAAATATTCAACTTTTTACTGTGGAACACTTTGGAGTAACTATTGCTATGTGAAAAGTTTCATAAACAGAAACCCTGTAGAACATCCTGTAGAAATTAATCTTTATTAAACTAGGTGTATCTTGCTCTATTTATTATGTTTTGTATCTTGCACAGTAAAATCCAAAAATTTTACAGTAACACACATATGCGTAGATTAATTTCCTGTAAAATCTTTAGTGTCAATACTTGAATGGTTTGTCTTGTATAAAAATATCTAGGTGCTAGCAATGGTTGTGTTTTACATTTTTCATAATTAATCTAATGCGTAAAAATGTCTGACATTTTTACAGTGCTTTTGTCTCTGCATTTTGTGCTCTAAATAAAAATTTCATCACCAAAAGTTACCTAATCCAGAAGTTGTGTTTAATCCATGTTGTGCTTAGGAAATTAAGTTTGCAATATATCACAACCCCTTTTGTTTAATAAAATTAATAGTTTAAGTTATACTCTTTTAACAATTGCCCACAGAAATCTCAACTATGTAACTTCACAACCAAATCGATGATTTGTGAACTACAACTTTGACGCGAATGAAAATAATCGTCACATACCATCACTATAACTTATATTGGTGCATTCATATAGAATCGACGACTCTCGCCGACGGAACGTACGAGCTGGTGCCCGCGTCCGAGAGTGAGCAGCGTGAAGCTCAAGTAAATCTAACTGAATCTCTTGAAGACCCGAGCCTAAGTTCGGACGAGCCTCAAGCTAGCTTTTCCCAAGAAGGCAAGCCCCGGAGCATGAACCTTATTTTCTAAACTTATGGAACTTATTACTCTACTTTACTTGTGCATTAAGTTTGTAGGAGTTGAATGGAAACTTAGTTGCATGATCCCAGGTACCCATGCTCTGAACACTAGATGTAAGGTTCGATAGAATACTATGCTACATAGGACTCGGTAAAAGTCGAGTGATTTCCTGTCACTCGCGAGAATATAGGAGTTGAATGTTTACTACATGCTGCAATCATAAGGTCGACGGACGGGGCTATGGTACGATGTTTATGTTGATGATTGAGGCCCCGTATGTTTAGTGAAAAATGCTAAGGCCGCAGTGTGTGGTAGTGGTGGTTAAGTCTTTGAACGTACTAACCACATGCCGAGAATATGGTAATCGGTAAGCTTAAGTACTGGATTGAACCGAGGCCGGAATATACTCCCCACCGTCTTGAATTCGTTCACATCTAGCTAATGGCGGGTGCATTTGCTGCCACAGCCCGACGTACCGTGGTCTGTGGGGACGTGTAGTCGAAGGCGGTGGGCCTGTTCCGTGAAGCGGGAATTAAAGGGAAAAGTTGCACGTGTGACTCTGGGAGTAACCACGTGACGTGTGTTTAGGTTTCCCTTGCAAGGTTAAGAAATTCGATTCGAATCGTCCGTTTCTCGCGGTTATTGAGACTGCTTGACCCTTTTACCACATAGAGTAAGAAGAGGAACAATGATGATGATTAATCTTGTTGATGCAAAATAATTCTTCCACCATGTATGATATTGGATAGTTGCTTACCTAGAATGGTTAAAGAAAGCTAGAACTTGGAGCTAAAATCTGAAAGTAAGGACCTACTTATATATGCTTTTCGGCAAAACAAACCCCTCAAGCCAAAAGCCTTGCATGTCTAGGAGTCGGCTAAGTATATTCCACTAGTCGGGTAAGCCTTGCTGAGTATTAGTATACTCAGCCTTGCTTGTGGCTTGTTTTCAGGTGAAACTTTCGAGGATACGATTGCTAGTTTGACTTGGCCTTGTACCCTTCCTCCTGGTTGGTCGGTGGAATGGGATACGCCCCGGCTAACGGCAGTGATGCCGAGTGATGTCTCGTACGGGCTTCATCGAGACGTCCTTTATCGTCGAGTAGTTGTCGTTATCTTTTCCGCTGTTTGAACTCTAAAGAACTCATTTATTTTGAACTCTAAAATACCTTGTTTCAAGAATGTGAACTCCTTTGTAATATTAATTTATGATGAACCCTGTGGTGTAATCTTGTGGAATGTTGTATACTCTGGGCTCACCTTCGTGTGAGTACATGTATGTGTGGTTTCGATCAGCAAAAACCGTGGTTGCATCGGGAGGTTACCCGACAGACCAGTGGATTATTCCGTTTGAAGTGCGAGTTAGTCCTGATTACCCTTGTGGTAACGGTTAGCGCGCTTGAACCGGATTAATTCAGGTGATTCTGCCACAGCAATATTACGGTGGATGGGAATGAGCACACGTGTTCACATTTTGTCCGATTGCGTGCACGTGTTAGGATACCACTTACGCATAGCACTTACTCAGTCGTGGGAACACTTCTCGATCGATTAGTATGTTACAGCTATACTGGTAAGCATACTAGTAAGCATGTCCACCCTAACGCTACGATCCATAGTCCAAAATGAACACATGGTCCATAGTCCAAAATAAGATATATATGTTTCACACAGAAGAGATGTAACATAGAGTTTCTATGTTGATTACACAACTATATCCATAAAGCAAAATCACAACTTTATGGGATCTTAGTAGCTTGCTTGTGCTAATGCTACGGGTGACACTTTGATCATGCACATCAAAATGACCAATTGACAGCATTTTTATTGCTACATCTCGTCAGTAAATAATATGGCCATCTTTTGGAGAGAAATGCCAAGGGATTGTTCTTTGTTTATAGAAAAGAAAAGAAGAAGAAATGCCAAGGTGGCTCTGTCTCACAAGCTGATCCTGAATGAAGCGATGCAAGCATAGTCATATATCACCATCAGAGGCATTTGAATCATCAAATCCAAAAAAACAAAAACCTAGATTATAATAGATGTAATAAAAAAAGAATTAAAAATAACAAACTTTGGATAGTATTGTGATTTTTAAAAGCTCCATATTAATCCAGGCTTCCTAGCCCCACTGTACCAGTAGAGACAAATCAGAGGATCGGAAGAACCAATAAACATAGGTTTAAAAACTCTATGCAACTATTAACATGTTTAAAATCGACTTCAGGTCATTATTGCAATCACAAGCCTAGGCATCCAAAGTTTGCAGAGATTCGTACTGAAAATGAACGAATTTTACAAGGAAATCAAAGTGAGAGAATTTACACCTTCTTCATCCATCAAGGTTCAGGTAGGAGGAAGGCATTACACTTCACCAATGCCAGCACGCCCAGCAGCTTCTATTACAGCCAGCACAGTGCTCTGCTTTCTAGCTGTCTGCACGACGCGGCACGGCAACTCGGCAGACGACCAGATGCCACGCCGACGCGCAAAGCAAAAGGTAACTCCGTGTGGTGATAAAAAAATATTTACCCCTAAAAAAACAAATTAGCGCACGGCAAGAACAGGTGCGAAGAGGAAAAAAGGGAGGGGATAAATTGGGGGGAAGATGGAACAGGGGGTCGCGGCAGAGAATCCGGCGGTGGTCAGGACTCAGGAGCCGCCGTCGCGGTCGTCGCGGCGGCCGAGGAGGAGCGTGGCGAAGCTGGCGGCAGCGCAGAGCGCGGCGACGGCGTTGCCCTCGCGCAGCAGCACGCGGAGCTTGGCCCTCCGCGACGAGCGACCGCCGGGGCCCCCGCGAACGCCAGCAGCACCAGCACGGTGATCCAAGTCACCAGCATGGCGGGCGCCGCCACGGCCAGCGCGGCGCCCATGGACAGCAGGCCGAACACGGCGCCGTACATCACGGACGCGTACAGTGCTGCGGGCCACGCCGGGGGCGACGGCAAGGTGGAGGCGGCGGAGGCGGAGGTGGAGGCGTAGTACCAGGCGCGGACGGAGGCCAGCAGGCTCCAGGACGAGCAGAGCAGCGCCGCCGCCGGCTCAGCGCCCGAAGCAGGAGGGAGGTCCAGGGGGCCACGCCGCCTCCGCCGCCTCCTGATTCGCCATGGACGGGATGCAGAGATCCGATCCTGGGGCAGAGATGCTTGCTCCCGCCGCCGGCGACTCCTGCCTGCCTGGGTTTTGATTGGAGGGTTCGGCTCGGTGGCACCAGCAGCAGCTGGGTGGAGGGGAGCTCGCTTTGGTTTGCTTGGCTGGGTGGTGAAGGGAGCAGGCGAGCAGCTGGGGAAGCGGAGCTTTGCTTGGCTCGGTGGCGATTCTCATTTTCCCTTGCGATTTCTTGCGAGCTCCACCGTGAGGCGGCACGGGACGGCGGCGGCGGCGGCGGCGGCGCCCTCCCCCACGGGCGTAGCCGCGACCGGTGCCACACCGGGAGCGGCGACGGCTTCGAAGGCCATCCCGTGGAGCAGTGGCCGGCGGCGGGAGGCGGCAGAGGCAGGTGCCCAGCGAAGGCTGCGACGGCGCGGCGGGATGCAAAGGGCGTGAGGGGAGGCGGCAGGAGGCTAGGGGCCTCTTTGGCAGGGATGCACCTGCTCCGCGGACTCGGAGCCGCACCTGAAGCCCCAAGCGGCTTCCACACAACGGGCGAAGCCAGGGAAACGGGCTTCACGCGGCTCCAGCCGGAGGCCCGCGGCCGCTCGTCCCTTGTACCCCCAAACTTCGCAATATTTAGGACGTTTTTGCCACCCCTCTTTTCTCGTCTCTCTCCCGATGTCTCTCCCCCCGCGCGAAACGGAGCGGCGGCGACCGGCGGCGACCGGCGGCGGAGGGAGCGAGGCGCGGCGCGCGGAGGCGAGCAGGAGCCGGGCGGCCGGCGGGGGCGACGGCGGCGCGGACGAGGTGGCGGCCGGTGGTGCTGGCGGTAGGCGGCAGCGGGAGGCCGCGCGACGGCGGGAGGTCGAGCAGCGGGCGGGGCCGGCCGCGAGCTGCGCGGGAGGGCGGGCAGCGGCCGGTGGCGGGAGCTTGACTGAGTGACGGGGATAGGGCGGGCGGCGGCCGGTGGCGGGAGCTTGACGGGGATGGATGAGGCAGGCGGATGCATAAGGAGAGAGATAATGGAAAGAAAAGGGGAAAAAAGAAATAAAAAAAAAGAAATAAATGAGAAGAATGAAAAATAAAAAAAAGGGTATTGTGGTCATTTCACATTTTCTCTACATTTTAACATCTAGATGAAGCTGTTTCGTCAAATATTTTTTTAAAACGGTTTCAGCTCTACCAGAAAAGCTCTACCAGAAAAGCCGCTCCACCTGAGGAGCCAGAGCCAAAATTATTTTTGGAGGAGCCGGAACTGTTTCGCACATTATATAAGGATTGTAAGCCATTGATTTTGATGGAGGGGATTTTTGGATATATTTTTCTGAGTGCAGAACAGTTTGACTTCTCACCGGGGAACGTTTTGTTGGATGGCCATAGGAAAATTTAATCCGTGCTTTAGGGGATCGATACTTTCAGCTCTCACACCATTTTTTCCACCAAAAGCAGCAATATAGTGGGGAAATAAAGTAAAAAAACACAAAGCTAATTCTAGCTTTATTCTTCTCCATATGATCTAATTTCATGTTCATATATAATCATCGCTACCAATCATCAGTGCTTGATGTAGAGGTTGTACTCGACGGTGGCGTCGCCGGTCTTGAGGTCGAGGGTGTGCGTCCTGGCCTGCGCGTACCCTCGCGCCATCCTGAACACGCCGGTGCCGCCGACGATGGCCATCTCCCTGACGGCGTCGAACACCGCGTTCCGGCCCATGATGGCGACGGTGCTGCCGTTGTACCTGCCCGCCTGGAACACGAAGTTCATGTTCATCGCCAGGGACACCTCGTCCTTGCCGGCGGCGATGTAGATGCCCTGCGCGCGGCCCAGGGGCCTGGAGGACTTGCGGTCGGGGCCCTGGGTGAGCGGGTCGTCGATGACCACCACGGCGCCGAAGCCCGTCCGGGAGGCGTTGGTCGCCGCCGCGCGCGCCACCGGCACCGCCGTCGGGCTCGGCCCGCTCACCACGTCGTGCCAGTACAGCTTGATGTGCGCGCTCTTCTCGCCGCGCGCCGCCGATGCCGCTGGGATTAGGGCGACGTCCATGATTATTGGCAGCAGGAGGAGGAGCGCGCCGGCGGCGGCGGCCATGGCGAGCGGTGGTGGATGTACGTGTTGTGCCTTGTTAGTGTGGTTGTATGCTGACGGCGTTCGCTCGTATTTATACGCGAGGGCGCCAGGAGCAGGAGAAGCTTTTGGAAGTTTTAAAGGTGAGCAGAGAATTTATGTGCATGGCGTGTTAGGGTGGTTGCTTTCGCTGAAATGTTTGGTGAGATGCCATCGTGGCCAAGGCTACGGGAAGAAGTGATGCCGCTGTTCAAGGTGTAGAGCACCAAAAGGTGGGATTCGTGGACGCGAATGGGAAGGAAAAGGGGGTGGAAATATTATTGGTGCATGCTGATCGTGCACGGAAAGGCAGGCAGAGATCAATTGTTCAGTCAACAGCACTAGGCCGGCGCGTGCTATAGGTGCACCAACCAGTCGTCAAATTAGCCTTACGTGGCGCCACGTCCAAGCTACGCAACATAATATCCTCCTCGTTTAATTTGACTCGCATGTAATCGCGCTCAGCATTTACCCCAGGTGAAAAAAAAAGGAATACTGGAGGCCTACCCACCATTGTGGGAGGAGAAAACAACAACACAGGCTGATCAGCTTAATGGGCCTCATATAATGGGCCTATGTGGATCAAATTGCCCCTAGCTGACCCAGCTATGGATTGTAAGGCCATGTGCCAGACTGCCAGTGGATGGGAATTTTTCTCTTTCTTGTAGACAAAGGGCAATTTATTTCGTCATTTACAGCCTGAATTGAACTAAATCTGCTGGATTTGCATCAAAGTAAACCAACTTGTGTCAGAAGCTGACCCTAGTTCCGTCAACGTTCACTCATAATAATTGATCTGTGGGTAGGCAAGTAATTTAATTTTCTGATTCCTCCAATAGATTCATCAGGCGGCGGCCCTGGTCGGCCATGTGGGCAGGACGAGCACATGGACACGGACGGACACACGAACCCTTTGTGCTGCCCGCCCAAACGGATCGGACGGACCCCAATCGATCGACCTGTCCCCTTGACCACTTGCGACAGATCGATCATACCGCTCCTCCCTCTCGCTCGATGAGGAGCTGTCACGGCCACACCCGTACAAGCCCGGGGGGCGTGCAGTCCGGCCGGCAGCGGCGCAGCAGGCGCCATGGAAGCATGATCACGATGCACACAAACAGAGAGAGAGAGAGAGAGAGAGAGAGAGAGAGAGAGAGAGAGGAACATGTATGCATCATGGTACAGTGCGCGCCGTCGTTTCGTTGCCGAGTTATGGGTGACATGTACGTGGCACCAAAAGTGGTTGCTAGTAGCAAGGGACAGCATTACTATCGCATGCTTTTCTTTCTACACAAATAAAATAATGCCACGGCTTGCTGCGGCTCTCTGGTCGTCTCGTGCATGGTGTCATCACCGCCTCTAATTTGGTTGGCGGTGCTTGTTTAAGGACAGCAACCGGCCGGCCTAGCTAATCGCAGCAGCAACATATGGCGGTCCGTTTGGCACATACCGCATGCAACTACTTTCATAAACATGTCGTCCTCGCATGTAAGTCAATAACAATCCTTCCAGCAGGACATTCCGATCGAAACACAGATCTCATGATCTGAAGATGGCCAAAGTTTACTGCTAGTATATTCCTCTTGGTAATTGCCAGGCATCTATCCTTGTAATTAAAAAGTAATACATGTACCTTCATTATCATTCATCCAGCACAAAGCTCAAATTAGAGAAACATGCTAGTATGCTACTGGTAGTCTTCGTTTCTTGGCTTGATTATATATATTGCCTCTTGCGCATGCCGTTCGTGCCACCTCAGTCGTCTGATCGGAGATCGACGATCATGGGGGCATTACTGATCTTTAGTTCTTTACTGATCAGACGACCGAGGTGATCCAGGCACCAATTAACTTACGCCTCTAATCGGAGCAGAGCAATGATCCAGTACATTTTGGCACAAATATATCTACATGCACACCTTAATAAAGGTTTATCAGATTACCATGAAATGTTCACTTATTATCTCCGTGTTGCTGCGGCAGGCCTGCGGGCAAGGAAGGCGCCGTCGGCGACCGCCATGGCGCTCTTGCACCCGTAGAGGTCCGGGAAGCCGAGGAACCCGCCGGCGGCAGGTCGCCACGGACGCCCGGCGCGGCCTGAGACCGTTGGCTTTGCGGGCGCCAGCCAGAGCTGCTTGTCTTTGGCCGCGGCCACGGCGTCGTCGGCGCCGTGATCCGCCTCGTCATCCTCGCCGTCGTCGTCCCTGGTGCACTCGGCGAAGGCGGCGACGAAGGGGTCGCCGCCGTTGGCGTCGGAGGGCGCGGCAGCTGGAAGTTTGGCGCGCGGGCGCCGGCGCCGGCGGCGAGAGGAGGGCGGCTGCAGCGGCGGCGGGAGCGGCAGCGGCGTGCCTGTGGGGGAGGCGAGGCCGCCGCGGGACGAGTTCTTGGGCACGCCCGGGTGGCGCTCCCACGAGAAGGGCACGAGGGAGGAGGTCCTGGCGCGCGGGGACGGGGCCGGCGACGGCGACGGGCAGAAGGTGGATGAGGCGCTGGAGACGGAGGAAGAGGACGACGACGAGGATGAGTAGGAGCTGCGGTGGCGCCCGCGGCGAGGGGCGGCGGGCGGCGACGGCAGGCACAGAGGAGGAGGAGGCAGCGGCAGTGGCTGCGGCCCTTGGGTCGTCTGAGAGGCTCGCATGGCGTGCGTGCCGAAGGGGAGAGAGAGACAGCGAGAGTGCGGTGACGAGCAGAGCGATTTGCTGTAATAGTTTCAGCCGGGCAGTTGGAGTGGAGGTCAGTTGTGTCTTGTGTGGATAAATACCGTTGAGTATTTGCACAAAGGACCTTAGGTTTGTATCGTTATTTTTTCAGCGCCTGAATCTCCTCACACTCCAATTTCTGATTCTCTTTTCGCACGGCTCATTTCCATCTTGGGTGAAAATCCCGATAACTCAGTCACTAATATTATTAATCATAAATGAAGAAAATAATAGAAGCACAAAGAGGATCAGGATCAGGCGTATAGTGTTATGGGTTTTTGCAGCCTACAGGCAACGGTGAACGAGTTTGATTTTTCACCAATTCAGGAGGAAGCATGCACACACTTTCAGTAGGATAGCGCATACCCACATTGCCAGAGCCTAAGAATATGAAGCAAAGGATTTTTCTATTCCAAGAAGAGGACAATTAGGGTTTAGACTTTAGAGAGGTTGGGCTGCATGAGCTGTCTTGTTGGTATAATTATCAGCATGTGTCCTTCCCATGGACGGGACAATGCACGCCTGCTCTTTAGGATGTTTGGTTTAGGACAAGTTAGACGGTCACGTCCAAAAAAAAATCAAAGTCCGATCTCTCCTAACTCGTGAGTAAAACAACGCATAAGCCCTTCTTCCACAACTGAATCTTCACAAGCAAATTAAAGCAATCCCAAATGCGGCAACTACATCCACGAATAACTCAGCCACCCCTGAAAAATTGGCCATTTACAAAAGGGCACTCGGACACTCTTGTTGTTGCAGGAGGAGCAGGCGCTCTGGCAGCGCCAGCATGCACGTGGGTGGAGGAGGAGGAGCCGGCGGTTGGACCGTCCATGGCGTGCGTGGCGGTTGTTGCTCTTGGCCTTCTCTCTGCGCGCACGTCTCTCCCTGCACTTCTCTGCTCAATGATTCGCACGTTACCACCCTTCCACTCTGTCAAAATTTGTAACCTTCCACCCTGCTACATCTTACAGGCTGGGGATGGGAAGAGTCCGGCGTCCGGCCGGCCAAGACTCAACACTCAACAAGAAGAGCATGCATGTACTGACAAGGAGCGAGGAATATAATGAGGCGGTTTATTAAAGGCACCAATGCAAATGTCCCACATCCACAAACTAATCCGCTTTCATTCGTACTTGCTACAACAAAATATGCTCCTCCTAACCAACGCCGCCCTTTTCTGAATGATCCGGCCTATGTGCATGTGTGGTCACGGCCACAAGCCCCCAATAATGATGGCATCATCTCATGCAGCAGAGTGCAGGACCGAACCAATTTATTTGCTGGTTCCGATCCGTCCATCGTGCATAGAGTATCACATTCGTGCATGCAGCTGCCCAAGCCAAAAGAAAAAAAAGAAACCAAATGGAAGACGCACGCATGCACATGATGCACTCATGCATCCACGCACGCACAGGGCGTACTAGTTGTTGCAACAACAAATAAGTGCTGTCGGCATGCGACGACATTCTGATGATCGGCACAGCAGCGAGGTAGCTCTCCTTTTTTTTAAAAAAAAACTTTATTGATTTTAAGAGGATACACGAAGATGATACATCATCTTGAAATTTTCTCAGCCTCTACTTCAAGAGCACACATCCTTTTACAAGCAGAACAAAGAACCCGACACTCGAGTGATTGTCAATTCTAAAACTAGGACCCGCCTGGGAAAAAAATTAGTATGCTATACTAATTCCTTGCGAAAAGGAAAGCTTAATTATTGTAGGCTCGGGTGGACACAGCAAGTAGCAGCTAGCTAGGAATGAAATGATGGAGATGGGACAGGGTGTATACAATTTCCTTGTCTATACACTCTAGCTATATAGTACTTTTCATATACCTAACCTATGCGCCGTATTATACAGACATTATTACATGTAATGTACACGCATACGTGCAGAGCAATGATGGCAGCAGTTCTGCTTGGTGGAGTCAAGTACTTTCTGCTTGGTGGAGTCAAGTACTAGCTATTGTAGGTGACAGCAGCGTAGCTAGGCGCTCCATCGGGTCGGATGGATCCACGTAGCCTTTCAGCTGAATGAAAGGGCCGACACAAACACCATTCATTCCCTGGTTTTATTACAATTAAAATTAAATTACTATTATACCCTCATATTCGCTGCCCGTGGATCGACCGACGGCTCCAACTAACAGTGGGCCGCGGAGGAAGAAAACAGGGCAGAGAGGTGCCCAAGGTGAGGTGTTGGGCTGGGGCTGGGCCACCGACCATGATCAACACCATGTCAACACCTGCATTAATGAAGGAAGGGAATTGGTCGATCAGTGTAAACCAACACTCATCGTTTCTAAAACCACTCTAAAATGCATCCTTACAAGCTTCGAAATTGGTTTCGAGAAGCTTCCCGTTGAAATGAAGCTCGGACCCTGTGTTCCAAACTGCAGCACTGCCAGCTCGTGCAAATGCTACAGTGACGGCGTGCTTAAAAAATATCGAGGAAATATCAGACCTGGCCTGCTTTAAAGGCGGATGGATAAAATCAGGTGGCGTGCCCATGGCCGCGATCCTCTTCTCCGACTCCCGGAAGCAAGCAAAGCCACGGCGACGCGTCAAAAGCCCCACTACCCTAGCAGCGGGGGCTGCAAAGCTTTTGGCAGAAGCAACGCCCGCCCAAAGCAAAGCAGGAGCAAGGCTTCGCCGCTACCCGACTTGGAACCGGAGCGGAGCCCCAGCCAGCCACCCGCGAGAACAAGCCGGCCATCTCTCTCTTGATCCCTTACAGCCTTGCAAGCTCGCCGACGCCCACCGCTCGCCGGCCGCAGCCTAATAGCCAGCCGGATGGGCGGCGTGGCGCCGCCGCTGACGGCGTCGTGGCGGGCGCTGGCCGCGGCGGCGCTGGCGCTGTGGCTGGTCCCGGTGGTCCTGGCGCTGGCGCTCCTCTGGCTGCCGCTGCTCTGCTGCGCCGTCGCGGCAGTCCGCTTCCGGCGGGTCAGGACGTCGCGTGCCTGCGGCGGGCGAGGGGCGTCGTGGCGGGAGGCGATCACGGTCGATGGCGCCGGCGGTCGGGCGCGGCTGCTGCACCGGTACCTCCGCGATCAGATGGACCTCGTCGTCGCCGGGGCCGGCGCGGGGGACCTGCTGGAGGAGCTCCCCGAATCTGATCAGTAGTGCCGAAAACTTACTTTCCTTTCGGTTTTCAGATTCTAGTTCTAGGATGTTACTTGCATGTGTGTGAGAGCTGAGTGGAGCATCAGGAGCGGTTTCTTCTTTGCTGAGATCTCGTTTCTTGCTTCCGCCCAAGATTACAGGGGGGGAGTAAAGATGAGTTGTTGACTTGCAGTTCTTTCTGCTATGAGTAGTACGTAATACGGAGACAATGAGGCATGGGCTTGAACGAGCCTTCCACTTCTTTTCTCCCCGACTCTCTGTGATTGATGCTTCGAGTTCGAGGAGCATTTAATTGCAGTGTCTGACTGCTGACTGTATCTGGCGTTATCCATCCATGTTGATGTTGGATTGGATTGGATTGGATTGGAAACCACATGGATTACTGGTTGAATGGAGCGGTTGATGGGTTCAGTTCAGGCTCGGGATTTCTGGGAGACCGGGCTCCAGTGCACAAAATCTCTGCATTTACTCGGTGTTGCAATTGAGAAAAACAGGCTGCCGACAAAGAGCGGTGATGCGGTGATGCACAAAATCAAAGGCCCGATTTCTAAGGCCACATAGAATGTGATGAAGATGCACGAGTAATTGAATATATATAATAAACAGTACCTGTAGTTACAAAACCACTAAACACCATTCTCTAAATGCAGGTTTACAGATCAGCAATGTGCCCACATACTGAGAGTCTGAAACGACCTTGCTTGTCAGGGCCGACCAACCAAGCACTGAAATAGGTATTAACTTTAAAAACTAAATCTGATATACCAGTTCTAAATTTTTTAATACAAATCCATGTTTTACTGACTTGAAATGACATCTACTTTTTAAGAACCTGCAGCAACATGCATAAAGTATCTCTGGTGGATAAGGTTCTGAACTTAATTCTGATCCTAATTCCCAGTATCCCTGTATGCTACCTTTGAGCTAAACGCCATAAAAGATCAGCTGATATTACCAGCACTACCAAGCAGCAACAAGAGAAAAACAAAGCATGTACATGCATTGAGATGCATATAGTAGATAAAATGGGAGATGGAAAGAGTTGAAAGTTGAAACACGGATGTTTGCATTGCACATGCCTGAGGAGAGGGTTAATCTCTAGTTAACATCATGATTAATGAAGGTTGCGCATGAAATGGAAATTAAAAGACACGAACCTCAGTCATGATAAAGATTCATCAACTTGTCTGAATGCTAAGAAACAGAGGTACCGTACAGAAACCTGTATAACGAAATACAGGCAACAATTACTCCAACACATTCATCCAATTTATGTGCATCTGTCAGGGAGCAGTATCTTCAGAAACAAAACAGGAACCGCCAAGATTCCAGGAACACAGGCAAGTGCAAGAACAAGTAAATCCATAGTAGTAATACTGTACAAGGAAGGAAGTTCTCTTTTCTTTGTAGTTACCAGTCCTCTTTACATGTACATTCAAAGGAGTAAGGTTGGTTCTCACTTAGTCACAAGCTTTCTCTGAACAGTATGGAATATGTCAACATCCACAGCCAAACCAACTTCCCAACACTACCTCCTCTTCATACCAACTTGGTACTAACAAGAGCCAACGAATTTCCGTTCAATCTTTCTATCTGCTCGTCTTCCAGGATGGAAAAGTGGCATTGATTCGTCCTGCTGGTAGAGCTGTCCTGGACTCCTGGTACAAGCAGTGCTCATTATCATCCCTGTTGTTTCTTCTTGTGTTGGTGGCTATTTTTAAATGGGTAAACAAAGCAATTGATAAATTGAGGAGGGTGTTTCTTTGGAAGGCTCGGATGCTGGAATTAATCGTGTTGTCTAGTGTAAGTGTGAGCATGAGGTGTGAAAAAGCCAACATCAGAAGGATATCAATGGTGGGCACTGTCTTCTTGCTTGGCCACCATGTGTGCAGACCAAAAGAACTCGGCGGCCTTGGTATTCATTCAAATTCGGGACCTTGTATCAGAAGTTGAATTACAAGAGGATGTTGAGGACATTCACATTTGGACAGCCTCTACATCCCGCATCTTCTCTACATTTGGACAGAGATTTCTTCATACGAAGCACTGAATTTGAACCTTGGAGGTGTTTATGGAAATCCTGGGCCTCAAAACATGCTCACTTGGCTTGCCTGTCATAACTGATCACCTTGAGCGCCGTAGACTACCCCCACCCCCAACGCTGCCGTCTTTGCGACCAGGACGAATAGACTATCGATCTCTCATCTCCTTGACACCTCCGAATTCACCAGACAGCTCTTGTTTTAGGTCCTCGACAAGGTCGGTTTACACAGTTGGGTGCCAACTAACAGTCATTGACGATGAGCTGAAGGTTCTTTATATTAGTGCAATGCAACCAGGTAAAGGACCAGCTTCATGCGTGGTTCATACTAATTACCAGGCTAGGTGCAGTTTACCATGTCCACTCAAAGTTGAACAAGATGACGGAATGACTACATATGGAGAAAACTGGCGTGAGCTATAATTTTTAAGCTTCAGCAACAAATGTCATATGCTGATATGTCAAATGAGAGCCAAATAAGACCAAGGTAGCTAGCTACACCCTCCGTGTACAACAGCTTAATCATCAGGAACATGAGCTGTGTGCAAAATAAGGCTAAGGAAGCCAACCACATCGTCTCTGCTGTTGATTCCAAATTGCTGAACGTCTACCAACCGATTAGGGTCATCATCCATTATGCCTTCATTCCTCTCTTCTCTTGCTGAGTAGAGCAAACGATGACACTACAGACCACTTCTGAAGCCATACCCACATGTGCTCGGGCAACTGAACACTCTGGCCACCCTCCATGATCTGCAGAATCCTAGCGCGCATACGCGCGAATCGGATGGCTTCACAGAACAGGACTATCACTACCGGAAGTAAGTTTGCCGAGTGCCCCAGGCACTCGGCGAAGGACGAAATACCCTCGGCAAAGGGTTTGCTGAGTGTAACACTCGGCGAACCATACTCGGCAAATTTACACTCGGCAAACAGTGGGTTTGCCGAGTGTCGATCGTCGGGCACTCGGCAAATCCTTTGCCGAGTGCCAGAATACACTCGGCAAAATATAACACTCGGCACAAAGGCGATAACGGTCTGTGACGGTAACGGCTGCTTTGCCGAGTGTCAGACGGCCGACACTCGGCAAAAATAAAATCTTTGCCGAGTGTATTCACATACGGCACTCGGTGAACGTACACGGTTTGCCGAGTGCCTTCCACGTGGCACTCGGCAACATGGCCAATCCCGCAAAATTTTATGACGCCTTTGCCGAGTGTTTTGGCAAAGCACTCGGCAAAGACGTCGACCTAACAGAAAGTGGCCTACCTGTCCCCCTACTAAAAAAATAGAAATTTTACGTATAAAGAACCCTCTCAAAAAACAACCACAGAAGCACAGGCATATAAATTACACCACAGGCATATAAATTGCACCATAAGCATCACAAGCACACAAATAACATTCACAAGTTCTCGTCGAAACATGTAATTCACAAACAAGTAATTCACAGGTTTTGCATCAGAAACATATCTAGTTCACAAGTCACTGAGGAGGATGAGGAGGTTGAGGAGGATGTGCAGGTGGCCACTGCCCCCAAGAAGAATCTGCATTGGACGCTGCCGATTGATTCTGCACAAAGTTATAGAGATTGCATTAGTCACTTTTCTAGTGTAAGTCTGTAGTGCCTGTAGTTTCTAGTTTAACTCTAGGTTGATTGTAAGGTTGAGAGTGACTCACAGGAGTAGCTGCAGGAGGTGGTCGAGGTGACGGGAATAAGTTTGGTGGCATAGGTGGTGGAGTCTGACCTAAAGTGTGAAAGACACTCTGCATGTATTGCAACATCTGCTCCGTCCTCTGCCTTTCTAGCTGCCGTTCCGCCTCGATCCTCGCCTCGATCCTCGCCTCTAGTTCCTCCCGGCGCTTCCGTTCTACCTCCACCTGGGCCTACAATATTTCAACCCAATGTCTTATTGCCAAGCAAAAGATATGTACAAAATGAATGAAAAATTAAAGAAACAGGAATAACCTGCAGAGCCTGCATCTGTAACTGTGCAACGAGCATGATGCACAAGTTTTATAATCAGCAATAAAAATTGTGAAACCTTTAAGCATACAAAGATGTGCTACATTCATGTCGAAATTACATTAGAAAAAAGTGGCCAACAAATTGGAATTGAAGCAACGAACTGACCCGGGGCGACGGGCGGCGTGGCGGCGCCTTAGCACAAAGCGGCGGGGCGGGGCGCCGGGGCGCCGGGGCGGCGCGGCGGCGGGGCGGCGGGGCGGGGCGGCGGGGCGGCGCGGCGCCGGGGCGGCGGGGCGGGGCGGCGTGGCGGGGTTTTGGATAGAGGCCGGGCCGGTTCTTTGCCGAGTGCCCGCGATCTGGCACTCGGCAAAGTAAAGATTCAATTTTTTTTAAATCTGTTGGCGCACGAAATTCGACCTGCCAGGTACATTGCCGAGTGCCTGATATCTGGCACTCGGCAAATTTTCACTCTTTGCCGAGTGCCAGATCCAAGGCACTCGGCAAAGCCACGTTTTTATTTTTTTAAATGAGGAGGAGAATACTGCCAGTGGGCCCCCGTGCCTTCTTTGCCGAGTGTCTGCGGAAAACACTCGGCAAAAGGTACTTTTGCCGAGTGTTTTTTATATACACTTGGCAAAATATACTAATATTTCATGCACCTTCTTAACTTTTTGTAATATACTTAGGCAAAATCGTGTCAACATCACTCAACAATGGATAAATTATTTTTCTACTGATAATGTTCTATTATTTCATGCAGTTATAGCGCAAATTACATTTATATCTACTAAAAATCTATAATTGCTTTTAATCAATAAAAAATAGTAAACGCATCCGAAAAATTTCCAAATTTTGACACGAACCAATCTGTGTTGTATGTTGCCTATACAAAAAGATTTGAAGCCAAACCTTAACTCAAGTGTCACTTGGACTCCAAATCTTATTGTGTTCTCTCTAACTTCTATGAATCCTTCCAGGAGATGAGTCGGTTTCTAAGTATCATATGTCAGAAATTGGGCGAAACCTTCTCAATGTTTTACCACAGCCTCCACACATAATATCATGACATCTTGACAAATCTTGTGATTTTCAGATTTCGTTTGCTTTTTTTAGAATTTAACAACCATTCAACCACACGTTCGTGGTCGTGTTTTTTAAAGCAATGTTCAAAATTTCTTTTCATTTCCTGGTTGAGACCTCAATCCGGACTCCATAATATGGATATAATTTTTCCACTGATTATAATCCATCATTTCATGTACCTGCAGTTAAAATTTGACATGAATAAAAAAATTCCTATTAATGCAATCATTTCATTAAAAATAGCAAACACACCACAAAATATACCAACTTTTATTATGGATTACAAAATCTCCTACGTGGGGAGTAGAAAAAGTGTGGAGGCCAAAATGATGAATTTTTTTTTGTTTGCCGAGTGTCCAAGGTGAGGCACTCGGTGAAGTAATACGTTTGCCGAGTGTAGACGGGTGGCACTCGGCGAACTGCCTCTTTGTCGAGTGTCGGCGTCCAACACTCGGCAAAGGACTAACGGCCGGCCCAGTCCGGTGACGGACGGTGCACGTGCGATGCACGCGCCGTTTGTTTACCGAGTGTCGTACCTTTGCTGAGTGTCTACGAGCGGTTTGCCGTGTGTCGCATTTATGGCACTCGGCAAACGACCTTATTGCCGAGTGTAATATGTTTGCCGAGTGCCCCGTTGAATACACTCGGCAAATAGGCTGTTTGCCGAGTGCCCGAAAGAAAGTACTCGGCAAAATTTTTACACTCGGCGAATGTGCTGTTTCCGGTAGTGTATCAGCTGCACCAGTGACTTTCTTTGCCTTCTCATGTTTTGGTTCATCAATCCAAGATTTGGATTGAACTGGCGAAGGACATGGTATAGACTGGTCACCACTGGAGTGCCAAACACCAACTGCTCCCTGCGAATACAACATCCAAAGCATTAGTGTTGAGTGATAATATTTTTTTTCCGAGAAAAAGAAAGAGCAAATTCCTTCAATGCCATGAAAAATTAGGTGTGTCTTATGTGCTATAAAATATTTTGAATTGCCCTCAGTACTATTGAATCTAAGATTTATCAATCATTATTCAGATTCTAAAAGTATGCTGGTTGGCAAATTTTCTTTTGGATCTATTGGAATGTTGTACAGATATTTGATGTTGAATAGGGGTAAAATTACTATGTTCTCATTATATTTGCAAGGGTAAAATCACAAAGCAGGCAAAAATGAGGGTAAAATCACAATTGCAGTTCAAAGTGAGGGCAAAAATGCAATAATTTCAAAAAAAAATATGGCACATACTCCCTCCATCCCACAAAGAGTGTAGTTTTAGCATTCAAATTTTATCCCATAAAGAGTGTTGTTTTAGCTTGTAATCAGATCCATCTAATTAAAGCAATACCAAGTACCAAAAATACATATAACCAATCAAATACTTAGTAGATGTTACCTCTCTAGTTTCAATACATATGCATTAATTGAGGGTGCAGAAAACCAAGTAAATAACATGATTTTCAATCAAAATTGCTAGGAGTAGTTAGGGGTAACAAGGTCATTTCTTAGAATGGGTAATATGTCTGAAATTTTCTAAAACTACATTTATTTTGGGACGGAGTGAGCAAGACATCTAATTTTTCATGGCATTGAGGGAATTATGTAGTACCTGTCAAAACCACGTGTCAGCTCAATATAAGATGATGTCAAGCCAATACTTCTAACTGCATTGTCTTCTGTTGGAACGTAGCGGTCAGAGAACTTAAGCCACGTCCCATCCCCCCTCCGGATGGCCACTAGGTATGAATCAATTTCGTCAATGAGAATGGAGACCGTTGGCATGTTGGTGAACAGAAAGTTGATACGGCGCCACCCGGCGGTCGCAGACGTCAGAGGAACGTCGCGGAAGCGGTTCTCCTGCCCTGCACGGTCAAAATCCCGCTGTGCCATCCATTCGAGCGCGTGCTGATATTCCTGCAGGGACGGATCCTCGGCGTCGATGTCCACGGAGGGAACCCACTATATCACATAGAAAGATCACAGCTATTAATCAACAGTACCACTTGAGACAATTGCAAATCGATTTTTGACCAAAGCCAACACTGCCCAGCTCTACTGAAACCATAATAAAGCAGCACATAATTAGGGAGCCCACCACCAAGTAAACCTTAGACACTAACTTGACATTGTTGCAGCTACTACTCCTAAGAATTTCCACCTCCACAGAGCACAGAGGTAACAGCATCAAACTCAAAGCAGAGTATATATATGATGAGAGAAAAACACATCAAAGGCGCATATAAAGAAAGAACGAACAGCTCAGGGCAGAGGTGCCCACACGCAGACACGCTTGGGAGAGGGTGTCTTTTTTTTTTGGGAAACGAGAGGGTTGATGTCCTACGATTGCAAATCATTCATACAAAAAATATATAATTATGCAATCAGCAAACCCACATGCGCGCGAAGCCACTGGACCTATTCCGCCTAGAAACAAGCCACCGGAATTTTGAGTAAAAAAGGGGGCATAAAATTGATGCGAGCAAGCCAGCAGTCCAGATTTGGTTGAATAAAATAACGAGTGGACTCGGGGGCGCGGGGGGTGGGGGGGGGGGGGGGGTGAGCGCACCGCGAAGGGATCTGGTTGCTGAGCCATCGCGATCAACCAAGGACGGCGGAGCGGGTACCAGGTGTCGAGTCGCGGCGGCGGTGGCGGAGAGGAAGAGGTGGGGCGGAGACAGCAGCGTGTGGACGACGCCAAGTGGGAGGCAGTGGTGGACCGGTGGGGTTTTGCCCGAATTGTATTCCCACTAGTGTGCACATCTCCTCCGTCCTTCCTCCATCGGATGGCTGCCGTTCATCCGTAACTCTGGTGGTATCTGAAGTCGGCCGCACCTTTCGGATAACGTGGCAGTCTGAGAATGGTTTCACTTAAATGCTTTAGTGGTTTGATTAGCGAGCTTCAAATATGAATATTTCCTTACACAGTTGCCGGATCAACATTATGTCCAAACCATAGCAGTCCTAGGATTATGATGAACAAATCAAGATCCATAGTTGATATGTTTTGACATTGCAGAATGTTAATGACAGGAGGGCCCACATGTCATAACCCCATGTTTCCCGGCTGATGGATTTAAAACTTCTAACGCGCGTGTTTAACAATTTTTTTTATATTTTCCGCGTTCGAAGTAGATTCTCTATGCATGTATGTCTAATTCGATCGTATTCATGCATGGATGCATTTCTCCGTTTGTATTTTACTTTGTATGTGAAAGTTTTCACTTTCTACATTGCAGCGGCATGTAAGGAAATTGGACAAAATTTGCATTATTGTGTTAAGCGGGGCAAAAACTCATTCTTCATTAAGTGATGGAAATAGCATGGAAGAGGATGCAAATTTAAAAGCACTGGCGCAAAGGTAAAGTGAAATTTTTTATGGTACATAAGGGAATGGTATAATGTATACTGGCATACAAGAAATTTTTTCAAGAAGAAAAGAGTTCATGGCGCCCCATAAATTTCCAGTGATTGGCTGGGACAGATTTTGGTGCTGCCCAATGTAGTGCTTGTGATAATACGTCTGATCGTACCGGAAGGCCTTTTCATCATGCCTGTAGTGATCAATTCCAGTGCCGGTAGGAACAGAAATTGTATATGAATGGAAGTGGTGAAAAAGGTAATTAATTAAGATGACCACGAAATAAGTGGAAGAAGCCCATGTTCAACATGGCGGCTTGACGAAGCCCAAAAGAGCGGGTGGCAAGTATCTTATTCTCTCTCGAAATGTTCATCGCAAACACTCAAATGGATGAATAATCCCGGTAAACATTGTAGTTTTTTTTTTTTTGCTGTTGCCCATAAAACAGCAATTGAGACTCATAAGGCCACAGTGAAACGGATATAAACGGGACTCAAGGTTTACGTAAATCAAATCTGCATTGCAGCATAACCACAATGAGCACCAGATATATCAGTTCGCAAGCACCAGATATATGTTATAACATGGTGTGCACCTCAAAACAACTACATAATAGCTCACACTAGTTTACCAGGTCATCACGAGGCCAACTCATGTTAGTATTATGACACAATACCAATTCCACAGTAATCTAAGGAAGAAGTGACCATGCGACCAAAATATGCAAGCTCAAGGATCCAATGTGAAAATAACCTTCATTTCTTAGTGCTGACCTGGCACGAAAACCAAACTTTTTCTCAAGCCTAGTACGACTGCTCTCAACAGTGTCACCTAGATGTTCAGCCTTGATCCCAAGGATTAGTTGAGCCTTCTCCTCCACGACGACGACACGGCGCTGCAGTGTAACCTCCCCATCCTCACCGACAGACACCTCCTGCCCTCGGGTGTCCAGCAGCACCACATCCTCACCAATGCTCGTGTTGCAGGCAGTGAGGCGTGCACTGAAGTTGCCTGATCCCTTGCTGATGCGGGCCATGATGGTCGCCTCCACGGAACGTTTGAGATGAGCAAACCTGACCTCCACTGTGCTATGCTTGCTTGAAACCACCTCAGTTCTGGCGTAACTGAGACTGCCTTTGTAAGAAATGTTATTGTACCCAAAGAAATCCAAGCATAAAATCTTGTCGTCTTCAGATGATGAACTCCCTTTGTCCTTCACTTTTAGGTCAATCTCAAAAACAGGCTCATCCCATAGCAGGATGGCGCGGCTAGGACCGGTAAGTTCCAAAAGAGAATCCTGCACGCAGTGATGCACAAATTAAAGGCCAGCAAGTTTCAATCGCCTTTAGGAACACAAATCAATGAAGGTGCATCAGCAATAAAAATCAAAGGTCAGATTTCTAAGGTCACGTAGAATGTGAAGATGCACATGCAATTGAATATATATTTACCTGTAGTTACCCGTTAAACTTCACATGATTATTTTCATAAATGTTTTACCAATAAGAATGGCATAGAGACATCACAGATGCATCATGAGTAAAATTTATTTCACCGGTGGCAGTGATGCACATACAAAACCATTTAATAGCATTCTATAAAATACAAAATTACGGATGAGGAATCTGATATACTAAATTTTACAAAACCTACTGAAATCTTGCATGTCAGGGCTGGCCAACCAACCACTGAAATAAATACTATCAAAACTAAATTTGATATACTACTTCTATAACAATTTTAAAAACATAACATAGTTTTACTGACTTGCAATGACATCTTTACTTTTTTTAGGGCCTGCAGCAACATGCATAAAGTATCCCTGGTGGAAAGGTTCTGATCCTAATTCCCAGTATCACTTGTATAAATATTTCACCTGAATGCTAGCTTTGAGGTTAACGCCATAAAAGATCAGAAGATATTACCAATACTACCAAGCAACAGCAAGAGATAAACAAACGAAATGGTCCAAACTTCAAAGACGGATCATGTTTGCACATGCCTGAGGAGAGGTGAGGGTCTGGCAATTATCTCTGCCTCGACGGAAGAGGTAGTTGCGCTTATTGTCTAGGGAATCACGAACAGCGACAAAGCCGTGGACATCTAGTGGCCATTGGAAGTCGCCGCTGATCTGAGTCACCTTGACGAAGAAGACCTCCATAGTATCACCAGATCTAGCATTTGATGGCAGTACCGGTATGTCTGTGTAGCGCATGGGAGGGAACTCGGCTGACAAAAACAAGGGGGGTTATTTGCTAGTCCGGTCATGTATCATGTGACATCCTCATACAACTGATTACAGAAGCAAACAAATGACATATATATGGAAAATTTCTTATCCGTCCCCGTACATGACAATGTGAATAATTAGCAAAGTGAAATGTATGGAATATGGCATGACATATTTATAGGGAAATCACATTGTTCTCCTTCAACCCAATATGGGTTTCAGATCAAATGGGGTTCGTTAATAAACATGTAGCATTACATTTTATTCTTTTAAAAGAAAATCAGTAGGTTTTGTAAGCAACAGGATCTAAAATGGATGTCTGGCTAGCCAGGCCTCCTATCATTGATCTCAACCACCTAGGCAAACCTAGGCTCTCCGTTGCTGGCAAACCTAGGCTTGGCCGGCCACGAGAGTCTAGCGAAGAATCGAACGGTACGGGTACGAAATTACGGTTTCAGTGGATCCTAATCTGCTGGCCAGTATTGAAGCAAGCAAGAGAGTTGTTGTACAGACGAATACGTACTCTCGGCCTCGAAGGGTCTGGCGCTGTTTCTGCCATACATCATGAGCCAATCCTTGCGGTAAATCTCAAAGATACGTTCTGGCCCGAACTCCTCCTCGTCGTCGTCGTCCGTCTCCATGGCGCTGCGTTTGTCGCCGTTGTCGCACTCGCGCGGCCTCTTAGCATCGCCGCCCTGGAACACTTGACCCGCTGCCTTCTCCAGATCCAGATCAGACCTCTTGTGGCCGTGGTCGTTCCCACCCGCCTTCGTCTCCAGATCCACGTCATCCATCTTCCGCCGACGCCGAGAAGGTTAGGGTTTTGCTCCTCCGCCGCCCCGCCGAGAAGATGCCTCTAGATCTGGGATTGGTGTTGTGTTGGAACGGCCGGGTGGGTGGTGATGATTAGGTAGGTGAGGAACCGTGGGCTGCCTGGACTATTACACAGTAAAAGGGCCTGGATGACATGTGGTTGGCCCAAAGCTGGACAAAGAGCCCATTTCGTTTTCTCATCGCACACATTTCATCAGTAGTACTAAGTGACGCGAGGTCCAGGTAAAGCCGTGGAGGAAAAAAAAACGTTGAGAAATACAACTCATCCTCTATGTGCTATTGGGGAAATTAGCATATCCTTATAATGCCATCATTTTTTATTTTTCATTCCCTCTATGTTATTACCGTCAAATGACACTGACTGAGCCATTAAAGTGAAGGATAAAAAGATAATAATACCCCTAACTGCTGGTAATTTTTAATGTCCAAACCTGCATCATTGCAAGCAGCCAGTGTTGTCCATCCTACACTTTCTAGGATTGGCTTTAAGATGGATATCTAGCAGAAAACTGGTCTTAGGGTCCATCATATTAATGAAGGACCATTAAAATTTGGATCCAATTCAGATAATTAGGGGACAGAACCTTCAGGGGTCCGACGCCACGCCACCGCAGGATGGCGCCAGCGCTGCTGGGGGAGATCCGAGGACGAGGTCCTGCTCCGCATCCCGTCCGACGACCCCGCGGGCCTCATCCTTGACAACCCCATGTCGGTGTATCGGATCACCGACGAGTGAATTCATTTTGCGCGTCTAGGCTCGGATGGAAATACAAGGAAAGACACAATGTTTATATTGGTTCGGGCTGAATGTCCCTAAGTTCAGTTCGGAGTTCTCGTGTTCTTGCACTAAATTCGTAGTAGGGGTTACAAACGAGCGAGAGAGGAAGAGGGCTCCCGAGTCTCTGGTCTGGATGCGGTGTGTGTGTGTGTTTGAATGAGCTTGCCCTGGTCGGGCTCCTCTTCCCTCTTTTATAGTTCAAGAGAAAAGGGTCGGTTACATGAGAGAGAGAGAGAGTGGTCGGCTCCCCTTGACTCCTGCCCCGCGGTCCTTGCGGGTCCTCTAATACTGACGGAGGAGATCTGCTCACCCCATTCTTGGCATTGTGTCTGGCATGACGCGTCGTACTGCTTCCTGTTTGGGGTGACGTCAGTCCCTGTAAGCGGCGTGCGCCGGGTCACGCCCGGTTTTCGGGGGGGGGAGTAGCTTGGAGGCGCCTCCCCTGGCTCGAGCCGTCGCGTCGCTGTACTTCGGGGCGCGCCCCGGGTCGTGGTTGCAGTTTCCCTCGTCATGATTCGCCCGCGCCAGTGTCCTTTCGCTTGGGTCTGGCTTCCCCGGGATTGGCCTGTCCTCCTGCTCAGGTGTGGGGCCCTCCGCCTTGAAGAGTCAAACGTCCTTCGCGCCCCTTGCGGGGTCGGTCGAGGCGGCAATCTCCCACAGGGGTCAGGCGAGGCGTCCCACGGTCGGGCGAGGCGGAGCCTTCCCTGGGGGTCGGCCGGAGTGGGCCCTCCCTGTGGGAGGGCGTCATTCGTGGGCCTGCCGTGGGCTGCTAGCTTGCTTTCGCGCGGTGGGCCTGAAGGCACGGCGGGCCTGATTTCTGTCTTAGGGGGTACCTGTTACTTTCGCCCCCGTCACCCCGGCTTCCGCCGTCACCGGCGCGAGCGCGAGCTCTGCCGCCCGCCGCCTCCGGTGCTCGGCTTAGCCTGAAACCTTGGGTTGGCCTCCGAGTTCGTCTCGGCCTCCTGCCTCCACCTCCTGCGCACCCCCGCGATGAGCGCCGCGGCTGGCGCGCCCTTGATGCCCGCCACGACCGCGTCCTCCTCCTCGGCGCGCCCCTGCAGGTCGAGCGGAACCCCCTCGACGCGGGATGCTGGGGAGGCCAGCCGCTAGATGCAGGGCGGCCGAGGAGAGCAGCAAGGCGGTGGGCCGATCTAGGGTTCGGGATTTTCTGGGGGGTCGCGGGATGGGGGGCATCGCGTTCTTTTTTTTATCGGTCCGGTGACTGGTGAGCGCTGCTTCTGGTTTGGGAGGAGAGGTAAAAATGTCCCGAATGGAAAAGTTTAACGTTGTTAACATGCGAATTTGACGGTAATGGCATATAGGGGATGCGAAATTATAAACGATGACATAGAAGGGATTTGCTAATTTCTGATGGCACATAGTGGATGAGTTATATTTCTCAATGGCAGATAGGAAATTTGCTAAAAAAAACGCTAGTTGACAAGCAGGTGCAAGATCTACTCCCCCTCAAAAAAAAAGGGTGCAAGATCTACAAGAAACGTTTGGTTGCACGCCGCAAACAGCCACACCTAACCGTGGCGGAGTCACATAATTGATGCTGCTGGGTTCGTAACGAACGAAAAAACAACTCATGCATACAGGATTTGCACAATCAAGTGTGTGTTTCGACGCCTAAGCTACAAGTTGATTCTCCATTCTCCTGCCTAGAAGCGAGACTGAATCGCGCCGTCTGGATCGATACGTATTTGGCCAGAATCGCTGTAGAATCATTTCCAAACAGGAACCCAGTGCATGCATCGCCTAAACTCACGACGCTGCAATATTTCGGCTAGGGCATACAATACCTGACCCAAACCTGACATTTGATCAAATCTACCCTACCCTACCCTATATGGATGGAGAGGGAGGGCCTCAGTCGTCAACTTGTCTGAAAGGTAGAAAACAGAATACAGGCAACGATTACTCCATCCATTTTATGACCATCTGTCCGGGAGCAGCACCTTCGGAAACAAAACAGGAATTGCCAGGAACGAGTAATAATACTGTACGAGGAAGGAAGTTCTCTTTTCTTTCTAGTTAGCAGAGTACATTCACCGAAAAGTATGGAATATGCCAACATCCACAGCCAAACCAACTTCCTAACTCTACCTCGTCTGGTACTAATAAGAATCAACGAATTTCTGGTCAATCTTTCTATATGGTGACTACCCTACATCACCAGGTCGAGTCATGTTGGTATGACGACACGGTACCGATTACAAAGTAAAATGAAGAACGCGACCAGTATTGAAGCCACGAGAGGCTTGAAGAATCGAACTGTACGGGTACGAAATTACGGTTTCAGTGGATCCTAATCCGTTGGCCAGTATTGAAGCAAGCGGGAAACAACAAGATTAAGACCAGGAAAAACAAGCAAGAGAGTTCTACACATATGAAAACGTACTCTCGGCCTCGAAGAGTCTGGAGCCGTTTCTGCCCCACATCATGAGCCAATCCTTGCGGTAAATCTCAAAGATACCCAAGCTTATCATGGACAGATTGGCCAAGCTTGCTAATAAAATCATCTCCCCGAGTCAAACAGCTTTCATTGAGGGGAGATACATAGTTGATGGGGCTGTAATGCTGCATGAAGTGGTCCATGAGCTTCATTCTAAAAAAATGCGAGGTGCGGTGTTTAAGATAGACTTCGAAAAAGCCTATGACAGTATTTACTGGTCGTTTGTAGATGAGGTGATGGAAAGAAAAGGGTTTTCTACCAGGCTTAGAAAATGGATTATGGATACTGTGCAGGAGGGCAAAGTTTGTACCAATATCAATGGTCAGAATGGCCCATATTTTAAAACTCACAGGGGTTTGAGGCAGGGGGATCCGCTTTCCCCTCTCCTTTTCAACCTGGTGATGGATGCTTTGGATCACATGCTGAGCAAAGAAAAAGAGCAAGGACTGATCAAAGGAGTGGTCCCGCACTTGATGGGGGGGGGGGGGGGGGGGGGGCTGACACATCTACAGTATGCCGATGATACTATTATTCTTGTGGGGTGTGACAGGGTGCCCATTAAGAACCTAAAGTTTCTCTTATACTGCTTCGAATGGATGTCGGGCTTGAAGATCAACTATCATAAGAGCGAGCTGGTAGCCTTTGCGGGGAACCAAGAAGAGCATCAAACTATAGCAAACTGGCTGAATTGCAAAGTTGGCAGCATGCCTATGAAATATCTTGGGTTTCCAATCAGCGACAGAGCCCTGACTATGGGAGCATTCAAGAGTATGGTGGAAAAAATGAGGAAAAAGTTGCAACCATGGAAGGGCAAACACTTATCATCTGGTGGCAGACTTGTACTGACAAAATCAGTCCTTAGTAGTATGCCGACCTATCTAATGGGGGTTTTCAACATTCAGGAGGGGGTGCACAGACAAATGGATACTATTAGAAGCCAATTCTCCTGGCGGGGGGATTGCACTAAATTTAAGTACCATATGGTAAAATGGGACAATGTATGTTTACCAAAAGATTTTGGGGGCTTAGGTATTACAAATACTAGAACTTTGAACGAAGCTCTTCTTTTAAAATGGGTCTGGAGACTATATAAGAATGAGGAGGTGGACAGTTGCTGCCAGCTACTCAAGGCAAAATATTTGAGGGGCAGACCTATTTCTGTTTGCGGGGGGACAAATGCTCTCATTTTTGGAAGGGGATTAACAAGGTCAAACATCTTCTGGACTGGGAGGGGGGGGGGGGGGGCGCTCCTTTACTGTAAACAATGGACGGAGTGTTAGATTTTGGGATGACGTCTGGCTTGGGGAAACCCCTCTAAGGCTGATCTTCCCCAGGCTGTACGAGTACTATTCTAAGAAACAGTGCGTAGTTAGTGAGTGCTTTGTGGAAGGAGAATGGCAACTGCCCTTAGGAGATCCTTTGGGGTGGTGGAAGTCAGACAATGGGAAGACCTGCTGGCAATGCTGGAAGGGATACAGCTGAATGATGATGTGGACTTGATCCGTTGGGCACATGAGAAATCGGGACAATACTCGACCAGATCGATGTATAGAGCCAAATTACATAGGGGGTGATAAATACTAGAATGAGGAGGATTTGGAACAGCAGCCTACCGATGAAGTTGAAATGAAAGTATTCTTGCGGCTAGCGGTCCAGGACAGATTACAAACGGGGGTAGCACCGAAACAGAAAGGATGGAAAGGGAACGCGCTCTGTGGCATTCGCGGAAAGCCGGAAACAGTGGATCGCATTTTCTTCGGGTGTGTTGTAGCTAGATTTACATGGGCATGCTTCAAGGAAGCGTTGGGATGGGATAGGTCCCATGTTGGTTTGCAAGATTTATTTGATCATTGGATACCATATGGGTGTCGAGATCATATTGTGAAGCTTTTCCTGTTAGCAACTGTAATGTGGGCTTTATGGACTTCAAGGAACAAACGAGCCATGGAAGGCAAATTCCCGCGGCTCCCGTCTGACATTCTTTTCAAAACAAACTTCTTTTTTACAGAAATGGAGGGTATTATTGAAGGCTACTGACTAAGCCAAACTGCAAGTACTGGTGAACCAAGACCAAGTTAAGGGGTGGGTGGAAGTTTTCTTGGAGAAGACAAGGATCAGACCGCCGGAGGAAGATTTTATGTAGCTGTTCCCGTGTCCCTCTCGCATTCATGTTTTAGTCTTGGGTTTGCTTTTGTTAGCTTGTGCCCCATTGCGAACCGGTGTTCCCAGTCGTCTGTACCGTTTTATACGCTTTCTATAAAAGCTAGGTGAACCCTTTTTCAAAAAAAATCTCAAAGATACATTCTGGTCCCAACTCCTCCTCCTCGTCCTCCTCCGGCTGTCTCCATCTTCCTTCCGCCGCCGCCGAACAACATTGGGTTGCGAATGGGTAAGGTTATTAGGTGTCACACGTGTGACTAGCAGTTAAGGTGTCACACAGTTATATTTTTCAAAACCGCATATCCAAATTAAAAACTGACTGCACCACTGTTTTTCTTACGACGAAATCTTCAAAATAATATCATACTTGGAAGATTTTTTGTGGGACATTTTTTTCAACGTGGAATTTTTTTTAAAAGCTGAAACAATTATTCTAGTAATATAAAAAAATATTTCATATTATGTGATGATTTGACTGTCAGTCATTGTAATATTTCCGGTGCGAATGGCTCGAGGATCGGATTGCTTTGTGTTGGACACTTGGACGGCCGGGTGGGGTAGTAGGTCTGGCTCCGTGGGCTGCCTGCATTAATTTTGGACCGGCCCAGCCCGTTTGTTTTTGGCCCAAAGCTGGAGCCGCGGACTAGAAAGTGCCCGTTCATACCCTACACGCCTTACCACTTTACCAACTGTTGCTGCTGCTGCTGGGTACTGGTGACTGGTGAGCGGCTCTCTAGTCAACATCAGGATGAATGAAGGTTGCCCATGAAATGAAAAATTAAAGACATGAACCTCAGTGTCGATGAAGATTCGTCAACGTGAATGCTAAGAAACAGAGGTCCTGTTCCTGTATAACGAAATACAGGCAACAACACATGCAACCCATTTATTTTCATCTATCCAGGAGCAGTATCTTCAGAAATGAAACATCAACTGCCAGGATTCCAGGAACACAGCCAAGTGCAACAAGTAAATCCATAGACCTGTACAAGGAAGGAAGTTCTCTTTTCTTTGTAGTTAGCGGTCCTCTTTACATATACATTCAAAGGAGTATGGTTGGTTCCCACTTTGTCACAAGCTCTCTCTGAAAAGTGTGGAATATGCCAACATCCACAGCCAAAGTGTCAAACCAACTCCCCCAACTCTTTACCTCCTCTACAGACCGCCCTGGTACTAACAAGAATCAACGAATTTCCAGTCAAACTTTCTATATGGTGACTACCCTACAGGTTACAACTTGTAAAAAATGCCTGCCTGCACCAATTTGTGTGGTATATGAATCGCAGATTATCCGTACGTGTGCTAAAGCTAAACCTATCTCTGTCCATCTTGCTGGCACATGCAATCAGGCATCGGGAAGGTGTATATGGAATCGTTAGGTTTCCTGAATGCAATGCTCCTTACGTCGCTGTGCTGCAGTATTTCCTGCATGTTCTGCTTAAATCGATCCCATCTGAAATTGCAGCAGCAAAATTAAACAGCTCATCTAAATAACAGTTCTAAACGAAATTATGCCAGAATCAAGAATTCAAGATTGCAGCATGATTTGTTGGCTGGGGAAATATATACAGAAAAGTGTGAACAAGCTAGGAAAGGCGTCTGGTGTCAAAAAGTCAAGAGATCAATTCAATATAGGCTGGTGGGAATGCATATTGATTAACACAGTTGATTATGTTAAAATCAGAACAGCCAAAATGAACCCCTTTTGGTCAACGCATATTGTTTTAAGTAGTTGGTTTGGTAAAGAATTCTCATATGGGCAGTGTCAACTTTGAAAACCGAATTGTTGTGATCTGCCACTTAGTGGCAGTTAGTGATGAGCTCACCACATACAATTATGGGTTAATTGAGAGATCAAAACGTATGGTGAGTGCTCCAAACAACTGACCTGATATTGGGATCGTCAAAAGATAAAACCAGCTTCCGTTTATCTGGTTTTATTGTCTTTGCATTCCCTCCAAACAGGTAACGCCTGTGCCCCATCAGAAAGTGAGGGAAGTTTCCTCCTTGAGTTGTCACAAACACTTCGCTCTGAACGCAGACAGTGTAATCTAATGCTGCTAGCCGAGATGAATGTCCCTGCAGAGAATAGGTTGGTGAGTGCGATAATAAATCCATCATATAGAACAGCAGTATTCCTAATCTAACTTCTGTTCTCAATCGAGACAGATACTTCGGACCATCAAATGGTTCCAAATTTGTATGTGGTAAAGGTGAAGAGCAGCATGCATGCATATTCATTCAGTGTTAAAAAGAACTTCAGAGTCCTGGCGCAAGCAATACCTTGAACTGAGCAAGCTCTTCAGGCAAAGCAAGAGAATCCTTTGTTGCTAAAAGGGGGAATATCTGTCGAAGTGGAGCCATGTATTTTTCAGAATTGTATATTTTACCAGAAGCGACGTAGAGAGAGGTGGTATTGTCAAATCCCATGCCCCGTAGCATCATACCAACCTGCAAGAATCCATTCAGTGAGGACATCACCCTTTTTAAATGCTTTTTAAAAGGCAACTTAGTAATAACCTGAAGCTTAACCAACTCAACTGACTTGGTAACTGAATACAGAAAAGCAGGAAAAACACGATAAACCAAGCCTATAACAATTTGAAGGATATTTTGAAATACTGACTAGATGATTCAGTGCACAAATGCAACTGTCTGTCCCAACATAGAATGATGGACTCCCATGAGATGATCTACGTGCAGCCTAAAAGAAGCCTAGATATATAAAGTGTTTACAGTGGGATATATACAAAGAGACAAAAAGGAGGTCCTCCTAACCTCTAGAGGAGTAAGAGGACATTTTCCATCCCTTCTATTTGCCTCTGGATTTATCACTCGACCATGTCGACGAAATTTCCCTCTCCAGCTCCTTTCACGAGCATTGTCCATTTCAGTTCTCTCCTTCAAGCCACCATCATATGTACAGCATGAAAAGGCTACCATATCCTAAAATTATACACAGTATCAGTAGGGTGGAAGAAGATACCATAAATTTGAACATGTAAGAGAGAATTAATAACCTCTTCAAAGCGAAGATGCACCGAAACATACTTCCCACCAGTCAAAGAACCCTTTTTCATCATTCGGTCAACCAAATCGTCTGCTAGAGTTCTTATGGATTCAGAAAATCTCAGTGCATGGTAATTTACCAAACACCTCAAGGCCTGGATGTTTGATGGAACTGACTGGGCTAATCTATTTGAGAATGGGGCTATGCGCACAACCCTGCACAGAACAGACCATAAAATGAAACACACGCCTTGGCTTTGTCCCAGTTTAATCAAGCTCTCCTTCATTCAAGTTGGAGATGGGGAATGTTTTCCTTACCCTAACTCCAGCAGTTTTGGAAGCACCTTTTGCACATAGTGCTTTGGTGACGAGTAGGCTTTAGTTCTCATGTTTGGTATGCTGCTGATATTATGATTGAAGCGCAGCAAAACATCTTCAGGAAGTTTCTTCACAACTCTTACATGTTCTCTGAGTGTCCCAATGAAATGATCTTCGTCAAATATATCACCAAATTTGCTGAAAGAAATACACCAGGTCAGACCCTATATCCTCGTGAAAATGTTTACCAAGAGGTACAGAAGCAATACCATTGATCATTCTCAAATCAGAATGTTAAACTTTGCAGCTAAATGTTGTATGTTTACAACCTTTCACTTTAGAAGTATTTTCCAACAAAAATACAGGAAGCCACAGATTACAAGGGCATTTTATATGTAAACCAACAGTGAGACAATCAGACAAATAGTTACCTAGAATCACGCCAAACACTATTCAGATGAAATGTTGGGATAACAAGAGTTGCATTAAGCAAGCTGGCCACAGCAACAGCATCACAGATCTGCATTGCAAAATCTGAGTTAATAGTTATGCAACATAGTGTGAATATTCCAAGAACTTCAGAAATATAATAGATTATGTTAGAATATAATAGTGGCCCATATTGGGTGTACAGCCCATAGGCCTTGTACACTTGTAACATGTTTGTAACTCTAACCTATTAGGCTATATAATGAAGGTCACCCCCCCTGATTAGGGTGTGCGGTGTTTCTCTACATGGTATCACGAGTTTAGATTCAAACCCTAGGCCTCCTCTCCTTCCCTTCCGCCCTCGCGCCTCCCCTGCCCGTGCGTCCTCCGCGAGGACGTGCGCCACCGCACCAGCCCCGGCCGCGCGCGCGCACTCGCGCCGCCGCCAGCCCAGGCCGCGCGCGCCCCCGCGCCGCCGCCTCTGCCCTGCGCCGCCGTAGGCCGCCGCGCGGATCGCGCCGCCGCCCTGCCCGCGCCTGCCCCGCCTACCTCCGATGTTCGGAATTCGCGGGCCTCGGTTGCGCCTGCCTCAGACGATGCCGGCGACCCCGTTGGGCTCGATCCTGCCATCCTGTGGCACGGCGCTGCCCACTGGCTGCCCCAGGCGCCTCGGCAGGCCACGGCTCCCGCACCTCCTCCGCCAGCAGGTGCTGTCCCCCCTGCCCCTGTCCGGCAGCGGTATGACATCCACTACAGCCGTCGTCAGCATCCGGCACCGACTCCATAGCCGACGCCGGAGGTACCTCAGGCTGTGGTAACCCCGGCCCCAGCACCGCAGGCGGCGGTGCCCCGGCCTCCAAAGCCCCCTGCGCGGGCCACTCGTTCCCAGACGGGTTCCCTGCCGCCGCCCATGCAGCGGTACGGCTTCACTGCGGCAGCCTCCAGTCCGGCTTCTCCGTTGCCGGGCAACTCTCGCGCCGCGCTCGCCGATCCGAATAGGCGCGCGGCCATGGCCGAAGAATACAAGGCGCTCGTGGATAATGGCACCTGGCGTCTTGTTCCTCGACCGCCTCGTGCCAACATCATCACCGGCAAGTGGGTCTTCAAGCACAAGTATCGTGTTGACGGCTCTCTGGCTCGTCATAAAGCCCGCTGGGTCGTTCGCGGGTTCTCGCAGCGGTACGACATCGACTACGACGAGACGTTCAGCCCGGTTGTCAAACCGGCCACCATCCGAGTCGTCCTCAGCATCGCCGCCTCTCGCTCATGGCCGATACATCAGCTGGATGTGAAGAACGCCTTTCTTCACGGCCGTCTGAACGAGACGGTCTACTGCCAGCAGCCGCCCGGCTTCGTCGACCCGGCGGCTCCCGACCACGTCTGTCTCCTGCAAAAGTCCTTGTACGGACTCAAGCAGGCACCCAGGGCGTGGCATCAGCGGTTCTCCGGCTTCGTCCAGCGGTCCGGCTTCACTGCCTCGACCTCCGATACATCCCTCTTTATTTACAAAGCGGGTGCTGACATTGCCTACTTACTGCTCTACGTCGACGACATCATCCTGACAGCTTCATCGACCCTGCTTCTTCGTCGCATCACCGAGCTCCTTCACTCCGAGTTCGCCATGATTGATCTCGGGGATCTTCATCACTTCCTCGGGATCTCAGTCACGCGTTCTGCCGACGGCCTCTTCCTCTCTCAGCGCCAGTACGCTGTGGACCTGCTCCAGCGCGCCGGCATGGCTGAGTGTCACTCTACGGCGACTCCTGTTGACACTCATGCCAAGCTCTCTGCTACGGACGGCACTCCGGTGGCGGACGCCACTCAGTACCGCAGCCTCGCCGGTGCACTACAGTATCTCACGTTGACTCGTCCGGACCTCGCCTATGCAGTTCAGTAGATTTGCCTCTTCATGCATGACCCGCGAGAGCCTCACCTTGCGTTGCTCAAGCGTGTCCTGCGATATGTCAAGGGCACTCTGTCCACCGGGCTTCACATCGGCGCCGGCAGCATCACCAGCTTGACTGCCTACTCCGATGCTGATTGGGCTGGTTGTCCAGACTCTCGGCGCTCCACTTCAGGCTACTGTGTCTTCCTCGGCGACAACTTAGTCTCTTGGTCCTCCAAACGATAGACTACGGTCTCTCGTTCGAGTGCGGAGGCTGAGTATCGTGCTGTTGCGCACGCTGTGGCTGAGACTTGTTGGCTTCGTCAGTTACTTCAGGAGCTCTACGCACCCCTCTCTTCAGCGACGATCGTCTACTGCGACAATGTCAATGCTGTCTACATGACCGCCAATCCAGTCCATCATCGTCGCACGAAGCATATTGAGATAGATATTCACTTCGTCCGTGAGAAGGTTGCTTTGGGACAGGTTCGGGTGCTCCATGTTCCATCGTATCATCAGTCCGCGGACATTATGACCAAAGGGTTACCTGTACAGTTGTTCACTGATTTTAGGTCCAGTCTTTGTTCGTGACACTCCCGCTTAGACTGAGGGAGGGTGTTAGAATATAATAGTGGCCCATATTGGGTGTACAGCCCATAGGCCTTGTACACTTGTAACCTGTTTGTAACTCTAGCCTATTAGGCTATATAATGAAGGTCACCCCCCCTGATTAGGGTGTGCGGTGTTTCTCTACAGATTAGCATTACAGCTAATGTGTAGGGATCACAACAGCATTGTAAAGTCATGGTGAGAAGAAATACATTGACAACAGGACATATAATAGCATATATGTGATAACCAAGATAGTACTCCAGACTGGTTCGGCGGGTCCTAGACAGCAGGACCTTTAAATATCTAAAACCACTGATTTGGCACACTTATGTCAGAAACCTAATTGAACTATCCAACGTCATATATAAAAAAAAGGAAGGAGGGAGTAACTTTTTTTTCTGGAAAAAAAATACTAGGCTGTTGCCGGTTACCTCATTTTCATGATAAAACTATTGAAGAAAGCAATCATAGTTGAGTAAAGTATGAAACTAACATGACTGTCCCACATTACTTATTGGTGCACCAAAGATGCATAAGGCACTGGACTTTCATAAGACAATGACAATGGTATGTCTACTCAGAACCATAAGCACACATCTGTACAAAAATAATAATCCTGGTACTTACAGAAAGTCGTTGTTGATTCAGACCACCATTTGCTTCGATCATGAGATAGCCATTTGAGGGCGGCAACTCTGCAAAGAACCAAAATGAGATGAGGCTATCAGTGTTGACTTGAAGCTCATCCAGTTTTCTCATGATTATGTGGCCCAAGAATTCCATAAGGTATTTTATTTCAATTTGGTACATATGATAGATGGCATCATAGCAAAGGTTTCAAAATGGAACCTGATCGAGTCAACCTGCTATTGACACAGGGCATCCATGGCTCCCCAGAATTTTGATATTGTGATGTCATTAACTGCATAATAGCAATAGAAAACTGTTATATAACATGAAATTGATAAGAGCAAGGGTATCTAAAGACGAGCACAGATTGGCTCTGACAAGAATCACTATAAGCAAAGTAGCAAGCAGCAAGCTAATCTACATGAACAGATGTTGCAGGGAGCTCCACATTGTCCTTTGCCTACCAATAGTAGATTAGTAGTTCATTTTCAGTGCATTCTCAGATTGATTCAACAGCAATTTGAATAACAGAAAACCGATAGAATCCGAAATTGAAGCTCTCACGGGGCACAGGATTGTATGTAAATAGTATTATTTCTTCCCTTGGAATCATAGGAGGCTTAAACTACAAACATTATGTTCCGTGTTTAGCAAGGCATACAGCTATGCAACAGGAGTCCTAGTAAAGAAGAAAATAAGCGACGATGTACTAGTAGTAAAGAAATGCCGCTAGAATCGATCGCTGAAAAGCGAAGGTGAAATAAACAAGGGGGAACCAAGAAGCATACTGTAATTTTTTTTGGGCCGTGAAACTCACAACAAGAACACCACCCGACGAAACACGAAAAAAGACGCGCATCCCCTCCTGTTATTATTCAGAGCAGGAGCACGTAAAGGATGCCGAGATTCGCGGAATATTTCGCCTAATACTTGCAGAAAAACCCAGGAAGAGACGGAGCAAGGAAGCACGCGAGAACCTAAACTTGGTCCCTCCCGATGAAGCCGGCAAGCCCCGATCATCCCCGCAGCGAAGAAGAAACAGGGGGTGGTCGCTAGAAGTAGACACGAAGGGGAGCGGCGCGCTCACCATGCTGCGGCGCCAGGAGGCCGAGGAGGCGAGCGAGGAGGCGGACGCGGCAAGCGTGGCGTCGTCGCGCATGGCCGGCCAGAGCCGCTCGAAGACGAGGTGGCTGCGGTAGACGGACCCCGGCGGCGGCGGGGGCTGCGCGTCCGCGTGGCGCCGCCGCCCCCGCTGGAGCGGGGAGGAGGAGGAGGCCACCTCGACGCCCGAGCCCCCGCCGGAGAGCCTCCCGGCGAGCAGGAACATGAGCATCCCCGCGGCGTAGGCGAGCGCGAGCAGCAGGACGACCGCGCCGCGCCTCCGCAAGCCGCCGCCGCCGCGGGGCGGCCCCGCGCGGCGCCACGCGGCGGGCTTGCGCATTGAGGCCGCGAGGAACCTGGTGGGGGAGGAGACCGACCCTCAGCGGCGGCGGTGCTCGCGCGGGGGGATCATGTGAATGCGAGCTCGCTCTCAGCTTGGGGGGCAGTTGGATGGAAACGGGCGCAGGAATTGATGGAGCAGGCGGGAGGATGGCAGGCGAGGGAGGGAGGTCGAGGAAGGGGAGAAGCAGATTGGATGGAAGCCGAAAAGGGAGGAAACACGGGGTGTGGAATGTAAGAAGGAAAAACGCGGGGTTTAGTGTGTAACCGCCGGAATTTGCGTGGCCAAATGGCGGCGGAGATACGTGGCGTCGTGCGATGACCTCGGATTAATTGCCTAGTTGTCTGCGCTCTAGCTGCGTGTGGTCTGCTTTGCTGCTTCATGGCTCATGGGGTACTCCTAGCCATCTTGAGGGTGCTGTGTGCCTGTGTGAGTGCATCTTCGTTTGTATATTCTATGACTATATGCCAATATTAATAAAAATATGAATAATATCTAGTAGGTTTAAAGAAAAATCTCATTGTAGAAGTAGGTGAGTAAGATTTGAACTAGTCTACTCGAGCCAAATTCTAAGTTGCCTTGGTAACTCGGAGCAAGTGGTTGTTATCCATATTGATGTTACATCTTTTGTTATTGTACAACCAAGTCTTTGTATATTCTGTTAAAATCAACTGAGCAATTGAGATATGTAATCAGGTGCACTGTGCGTAGATAGTAGATACAAAATGAGCAGTCCTTTTCGCATACTATGCAACAAAGTTTGGACTCGCATACTTCCTAGAGTCGTTAAAGAAAACGAGAGCCTTGATTGAAAAATTATAAACGACATTTTGTATGTATCGTACCTTGGTTGTATGTTGCATTGTGTTCATTGGATAGTAACCTAAGTAGTTTGAAAAATCATGGCATCTGGTTTTCATTGAATTGGCAAATGTACCAAAATTCCAAAAAAAATCCCATTGTAGCAACCAATCCAACAGGACATACCACAAGAAGCTTGAAGCCTTGAACGAACACAAGGTTGCACATATAGATATCTGGCGCAGGGAATCCAAGGGTTTGACGGAGCTCCTCATGACTATGAATAATAAATAGTACTAGCATCCTTTGGAATTGGGTGATGCCAAGTTTCAACGGTCCTCCGATGAGGCGTGGACCTGTGATGGCAGGCTCTGGTGTGGTAGTCCTCCGCCGTGGAAGGCACGCTGACGCAAGTGGAGCCGGCACTGGCCACGACCACTAGGAGCTTGTGTGCGTCGGACTCTACCAGACCAGTTTGCTGTCAAACCAGTGGTGACCGGTGATTAGAGATTACAGCAAGTATTATATTATAATATTATAAGAAGGCTGAATGCTGAGATGGAGGAGGGATGAGAGAAAACAAAACTTTATAAAAGAGATAAATAAATTATGTATTAATGATTATGAACTACTATATAAGTGGGCTGAGAAATAGAAACCAGTAGCCGGGTTCATTATTAATCTTACTCTTAATAATGCATAATGCTTGGATCACTGCGGAGCAGGAGTACCAACACCTGATGGTAGTTCGCATCTCACACCTTCACCTGCCAGGTTAAGCAAATGCATTGGAATTCTACTGTTTCTCTGATTTCTTGTTTCAAGTCCTCTTTTTTCTTGGATAATTTGCTTTGGAATCTTGGAGTGGTCTCACAGACAGAGAGTGTCTCGAGGTCCCAAGGGAAAAAGAAGGTGCTGTGTGCATTTATGCGGCGGCCTAAAAATCTTGGGTGAGGTGCCGACCGTTGGCTGGACAAGCCAAGCGGCCGAGCCCTTTGTCCGTGGCAGGGCCGGGGCCGGGGCCACTAGTCAGGCAGCCAAAGCCTGGCCGCTGCTGGCTGGCCTTCTGCGCAAAAGCCGAGAGCCCAGAGCCCCATCCATGGTCGCCTGCATGTAGTACCACCTCGTGCCATGGACTTCCTGCTCATCCTCCTTTCGCTACAGCCAGGGGCGGATCTACAGGGGGATAAAAGCATGAAGAAGAAGAAGGGGGAGGAAGAAGAAGAGAAGGGGAGGAAGAAGACGAGAGGAAAGATGAGCCCTCTTCATATATCTTCTAGATGCGCCACTGGCTACAGCTGCTCACGCAAAGCGGCCGGTTACTCCGGGGTGCAGCCACACAAGAGTACAGTATTGTGCTAGATCAAGTAGGATCGGGGAAAAGCTTACACGATAGCTTGGGGCTTAATCACTAGCTGAAGCACAAAACACTTGACCATTCTGTCTGCCTGCAAACAATAACATGCTGATGTCACTGTCAGCATGCGACACACACCCCTTCCTTGCAGGGATGGTTTCGATTTCAGTTCAGTGGTATCCAGGCGTACATGCCGGAGTAGCACATGATTGCACCAAAAGCTTCCCAACCAACCTACAGATATTTCGATGGTTTCCGTTCAATTTCACCGAGGCGTGTACCAACAAACCGGCAGGATTAAAAAAGAATGAGGCGAACATTAACCAAGGCGAGATTTTTTTTTTATTTTTGTACGATATTCAAGACCTTCCAGGACAACAAACCGATTTTCAAGACCTAACAGAAAAGATCCTCAACAACGGCACGGCAAGATTATGTATGCTACGGTAGATTTGTCAAGTGAGGTCCATGTCAGAGTGTCGTAGTAGCATCTGCATTTGCTTCGGCCTCGACAAGAGAGACGGGCCGGACCAAGCAGGCCTGCCTGCAAGGCCCGCTGACCATAGCAAAAGCCCGCAGGCTGCAGCCACCCGCGAGACAGAGGAGGGCTCCTGCTGTTTTCCCGCCACCGCCCGCGGCGCCCGGGAGCCTCGCTGGTCCCCATTATCCAAACAAACCATTTGGTCTTTTTCAAATTTGAATTCATGGACGCTTTCAGACTTGTAGCAGAGAGGAATCCCCCGGCGAGAACTTTAATTTATCACAACAATGAATCGACAAAGTAACTTTAATTTAGGAGACTAAAAGAAAAGATCGACAACAAAAGAAAAGGACTTGCATAATACAAACATCCAGTCGATACAATGTATCATAGTACCATAGATTCTCGCCGAGGCAGTTCTGCTTTTGCCATTAAGGACCGGAATCCTTTCGTTGTGCCACGGGACACCCCCACAAAGTTTGTTTTCGCAACATGAAGGGTCCCAGTGGCAAAAAACCAAAATGCAACTGGGATTCCAGAACTTAATGGCAAAAGCAGAATTCGTGCACTCTAACGTTACAGCCACTCGGACAAGCAGCCCTAGGATTAAGCAAAAAGGAGGACCACTTGAGCAGTTCCGATCCTAGTAAAATCCTAGTGAACCTAATAACCTAATCTAGTTTAGCGTGGCATCTGCACTGGCCTCGACTTCCTTCTTGCTCCTGATCTTGCATCTCCTCTTTGCTTCCTCATCTAGGTAAACCAGGTCTTCGACCACCGCAATATGCGCATAGAGCAGCTCTTCAAGGTTGTCAACAAGAGCAGCCTTCTTACCTTTGCCATCTCGCATCTGCTGGAATTCTTCCTTGCCGTGGTTCCTGCTGGAGAAATGATTGTGGATTCTCATGGCTTCCTGAAACCCAGATATTGTTGGCTGGAACTTCACCAGGAAGACGCTCTGATTAGCAGGTCTTCCATGACTAACCTTCAACTTCTCACGTGGTACCCCGAGATCTGGATAAACAAGAAAAACATAAACAACTATTGAAGTCAAGCAACACCAGCAAAAATAACACAAGGTTGCTCTTCACGATTAAAGATTATCCTCTCAGAAATCTGTATGATTACAAAGCATTCATTTTGCTCTGAAAATACTACAGAATTGTAAAGGAACAAACGACTATGCCTACATTAGCCCAATGTATCAGTCAATCTCATAATAACATCTCAAGGAAGCATTACAAAAGATATCATGACCACATATTTAGGCACAATCCTAAGGTACCCATACAGATAAACACAATGTTAACAAGTGCACAGGTAGGTTCTTTTGAGGCTCAGTGAAAACTAACCTGCCAGTACACCTTCAATTTCTTCCATGGACACAACCTTTGCTTCAGTATCCTTTGCCTTGTTCACGATTGAGCTGTTATGTATCACAACCACTGGAGGCCACAGCATGAGATCTCCCCTCATGGCATTCACTTCCTCAGATGGAATCAAGTGATGGGCTTTAGATGTGTCTGGAGCAACAAGCCAATTCCACCCCATCAAAACACAGAGTGCTTTGTGAAACCCTAAGTGTCTTGTCTTCAACCCCTCTTTGCATGTATTGTAAGCATGTGACAGCAAGGCATCAATATCTGGAAACTTCCTTGCAACACTGTTGTAGGAGGTAAACAAAAAGCAAAATAAACAGAGCATTTCTTCAGGTTAGAGATTCCACATAAATGTTCAGTCAATCTAACTATGCAGATAAAAGAAATCATGTTTTCTGGAAGCATCATGATTCATAAGGGTATATATAGTCAACAAATTACCAACCAAAATCAAGTGGAAGAAAAAAAAGGGGTAACAGCAATCTTAATTGTCGGAAAATAGAGTTTGTAAACAAGTTGACTGCAAAACAAATGCTTAGGTAATCCAGAAACATCATAGATGTGCTTCAGACCACAACCAAACCAAATCTCTACTGCACTAACTCAAAGAACACTACTGCTGCTTCAAGCAAAAACAATATTGGCCATCTCGTGAAGATTTAATTGATGTAAGTTTAAAGAAAGAAAAGATACGCTACTTCCGGTTTGGGCAAGAATAATCAAATTTAGGTATACTTGGTAATCAATTACTTAATTGTTTAATCCTAGCAAGGTCATGGTAATGACTGATAAAAGGATGGTTTTAAATAGATATAGATATAGCTATAGCCCTGTGATATATACCTCTATAGGTGGTGTAGAGTAGGGTTTAGGGCACCTCACCACTATTCCACTACAAACACTAGGTAAAACCTTAGACTTGAAAGAGATACAGTAATCTAAATGGCCATAAGATAGGTACTATACAAGTATTGTCATCATAGTAAAACTAAATGACATTTCATGCATTTCAAATGCAAAAGTAGAATTCATGATCAACTTACCAGGGCAGAAAGATCAAAAGGTCATAAAATAATTATGTAAATAACATAATGCCTACTTAAAGTTTAAAGAAAACCATTGTTTTAGACTACTCCTGCAAGAAACATATCAGGCATGCCTTACAGCCTGCATAGCCCAGGCTGCTGGTATGTGCCTCAAAGTCCAGACCTATATATGTGCCAGCCTCTGACAAACTTACACGCGTCAATGGTTTTCAATAGTTCTAGTGAAATTCTAATTTACCCGTAAGCTAGATACGATCTAAAGAAGTAAGCATACTTAAGGGCTCCATAAAGAAGCTATGAAGATTATTACTTCAAAGTCCAAACACATTGCCAAAGTTGCGCATGTATTCTCCAAACTTGAACATGCCAATGTTCTCCAAATTTGCACATGTTGTCTGCCATGTGTCCGGTCCATGTTATCCATGGAGAAACAGCAGTTTGGCAATGTGCGCACCTGACCTCACAGGATGCAATCTTGTTGATACCAAAATATTAACAAGAAGAAGTTCTGAAAACACTACTAGCTCCAACATGCCAACAATATTCTGAAACTATTGTCTCATCAACAGAACAATGCTGTACTTTTACTTTTCCAGTCATATTGTCCAAATACATCAGCAAGACTGCAATGTATTACTCCACATAAGCTGCAACACCATTGAATCTCGCCTTACAGAATGTCAATTCACATCATAGACCTATGTTGGAGTGCTCAAACCATTGGGCACAGATGTTTTAATGTCTGAATCCTTAAACAGCACCAACATGCTTTGGAGATGTGGGTGAACTGAACCAATAAGTTGCCATAGTCCATATATCCAAATGATGGGTCTTGGTCCCTCAAAAACCTCATCGTGCACACTCAATTCTGCCAACCCAACTCATCCTAATGATAGCAATACGTAATAACGTGCCCTAAGCAGACCATATAGGTTGCTTTAGCCAGAAGGGGGCTCTAAAGCTAAAGAGCCTCTCCCAGTTTCCTAGAGTAAATTAATATAAAAGTATGTTAACCTAAACTACAGCGTCAATAAAGTTTATCTACTCATGTTTCCACGTGACTACACGAGATATCGTTTTTCCATGGATTCCTCTATTTCAGTCACCAAATCAGTAAGTAGGCAACTTCTAACGAAATTATAGGAGGAACTGTTTAGCTCGTAGAGTGTTAGTGTAGGCAAAGAAAGACAAACCTGCAACAGACACAGCAAGACAAAGATCCTTTTGTAGCCTCGCGGTATTTCTTCTGCGTGGCTGGGCTCTCATTTAACATCTTCGCGTAGTTAAGGAAGGCTTGGTGAACCTGCTTCCTGAATTCCTCTGAACCTTCTGGTGGATCTTTCTGCACAGGGACATCCACATACTCTGGAGCATCTTCATGCTTCACTTCAGAACCATCAGGATCATCTTCTGAAAACTTAGAGAATTTATTTGGCTTAATAAATTCATTTTTCTCTGATGGATATCCACCATGGAATTGATGAGGAGAAGTTTTCAGTCTCTTTTTTGCACTTTTAGTCAATCCTCCTCTTCCTCTTCCTCTTCCATGCATAGAAGTTCCCCAGAATTGTGAGTGGGAATTGGGTCTGGATAGCCTCTGAGACATAGGTATGTGTTTTGAATGCCCATAAGTCAAGATGTCAGAATGAGGATGGTTTCCCTGATCCATATCAGTCCATTCCCCATTGTTTTCATGTGGCAAAGCAAGCCTTGAGAAAACATCGCGGTTAGTTGGCATATCATATCTTCCATCGTATTCATCATCATCAACCATGTCATGTATTGACACTCTAGGTGGGGGTAGGTCATATGCATCCATATCATCATCATAGGGCTCATATTCTGCAAACCCACCATCAGCTTGATACACATCATGGTATAGATATGCAGGACTTCTGTATCTTTTCCTAGAAACCATAGGTGAAGCTTCTTGGTCACTTAAGTTCTCAAATGAAGCAGACTTGTGATGACGAGCTGGTCGCCTCACAATTCCAATGGGCTCAGTTTCTGGGGAGTGGGAGTAGCGACCATTACCACCCCTTGCTGTTGGGTACTGTATGGAAGCATCACCGTCATAAGAATGCTGATTTAAGTGCTTTGTGTCTTGATACATGGCTTCAAAGCTACTCTCAAACTCTTCAGTCCTATGAGGTAGCCTCAGATGGTGGTTAATCCTTTCCTCCCTGATGCCTCTCAAAGATGCTGCAGCTGATACGTGCCTTGATTTTAGTGAGGCACTCACACGTACGTTCTCTGGTGCAGCATATGCATCATTTATTGGATCCCTTCTGGCATATTCATCATGTGCATCATACTCCATGGATGCAGCTCTTGGTGCACGCTTAGGGTGTGACTGCCTTGCAATATCCAGTAATGCTTCATCACCATGAGCACTGCCATGCTCTAATGGACTTCCTGATAACCTACGAGGATGACCACTCACATGCCCTAGTGAGTCATGAGATGACCTGCCAAGGCCATTCATGATGTATCCATTGCCTGGCTCATAGTCAGGTTCAGTGTGCATCCTGTATGCATGGTCCTTAGCAAGCAAAGCTGAGGAAGAATCGCCAAGAACCTTCAACTGTGTTGATGGCAGCAGGTCAGGCTCCAGCATACCCCTACTAGAGTAAAGCATCTCTGCCTCTCTAACCCTCGCAGCAGGCACATTCCCAGCAGAATAAAACCTTTCAGTTCCTCCACCTTTCTCAGTAACTAAATCCCTACTGCCAGAATAATGTCTCTCCATATCTCTACCCCTCTCAATGTATGTGTCATGAGAATGCTTATGGTACTTAAAATTGCCATCCTCGTGCAGCAGGTGGGTGCTTCCAGCACCATAGCCATCACTGGCCTTCATGGCAGATCCCCTCCTCAAGAATCCAGTCTCCAGTGGCACAGAGGGATAAAGAGGTGGTGGGGACACCACAGCCCTTGGTGGTGGTGACTTCCGGAGCGGGGGCGACCTGCGGTCTTGGGAGTACATCATGGTAGTCCTTCCCAGTTCATTTGCACTAATTCTGAGCGTTACACCACCGTCGCCGAACAACTCGCTCTCCTTGCCAATGCTCCGGGGACCATGGCTGCCCCCAAGGTAGTCGTCCTTGAGAAGGCCACGGTCGCCAGAACCACCAAAGTAGTCGCTTTCCTTCTTCCCTGAGCGTTGGGATGGCCGCCCCAGGTCGGAAGGATGGTCGGGCAGCATGTATGCCGGCGGTGTCTCGTAGCCATGATCGTTGCCGCGGCCAGGGCGGTCGTAGCGGTCCCGCTCCTCGCGGTAGGCCCCCCTTCTGTAGTCCCTAGCCACGGGGGGCGAGTATTCCCTGCGCCCGCGGGGCGAGTGACGGTCGCCGCCGTATTCCCTGTTGGTTTCTCGGCCGGGTGGGTCGCGGGGATCCTCGTATTCCACGCGCCCGCGGCGGGGGGAAGCGTGGCGGTCGCCGTAGCCAGTGCGCTCGCGCCGGGGCGGGCTGCGGTCGCCGCCGCCATAGCCGATGCGGCCGCCGCGGGGCGGGTCGCTGTCGTCGTCCACGCCCCTCGGGCGGCGCGGGCGGCGGTCCGGGGACGGGGACGGGGTGCGGCGGGGGCGATGGTCGGGGCGCCTGTCCCGGTCGTCGCGGGAGGCGCCGCCGCCGGCGCGCGTGTCCCTGCGGCCGTAGCCGCCTCCACCTCGGCCTCCTCTTCCTCCTCCTCCTCCTCCTCCTCTGCCTCCACCTCCGCGGCCACGTCGCATGGCGCCGGCCGCCAGCTAGGTTTGGCTACTCCGGAGCTTAGGGGATCGCTTCCGTGGTGATAGGTTGCAGGGTGGGAGGATCGAGACGGGATTCAGATCCAGCGACCCGTACTCGGAAATCTCAGATGCGGCGGCGTGGCAGCGGCGGTGATCGTCGCCGTCGTGTGATGGTGATGGAATCGGAGGCGAATGGCGGCGGCGTTGGGGACTTTTGGGCGGCGGCGTCGGGGAAGTGGGGATCGCGGTGGGCTCGTGTGCGGTTGTGGGTGGCAATTTTATTCTGCTGATGTGGTTGTGGGCCTGCGCGGTTTTAGTTGGGCCTGTGGAGCCCATGTCCAAAAGACCACACGAAAGTAGTTAAAAAAAATCAAAGGCAAAGGAAAGTTACGGTTCAAAAAATCTCTACTATAAAAGAAAAAAATAAAGGATGAAGTCTTGGATATGCTTTCCTTTTTGAAGATCCCTAATTTTTGCATATACTTCACTTGGCATGCAACGATTGACTGGAATATGTACTTTAGTTTTCACATTTTTCTTGCACGCACCTTGGTCGCAACAGTATCCGACCACCAAAAGGCACGCTGAGAGTTCGAGAAAATGTACATCCTAATTGAACTGACATTTGATATCTTAAAAAGCAGTAGTGGCATCCGATGATCAACAATAAACAGAGATCAGGCAGTTGAGAAATATGGATTTAAGCCGACAATAAACACAGAGTTTAATGTCCTAGGGCTGGTGCAGTATCATCATGTACGTTCCAGGATTCAAACTTCAAATGTGTGCCAATTCCTTCTTAAAGGCACCAAGGCAGTCATCAAGATTTCTTCCGCACAGAAAGCCCACGTGTATATTGCACAATGGGTGTAACTATAATCCACTATAATCAGAAGAATAGATAAATCATCAATATCATACAACTACGAGTCTCGATGATGGTGGTTTCCACTATAATTTCCACTCGAAGGTTAGATAATCATCAATGTCCTACGAGTCTCGATGATGGTTTCCACTATAATTGAAGGAGAAAAGGATACACCAAGAGACTGAAGCGTTCTTTAAACAATATGGTTCATACTTCATAATTTACAGGTCTACTAGAAAGTGATGAACCACCAGCTAAAATGGATACATGGCCATCCCATCATCTTTTGGTGGCTACTGAATTATATGGAACACACACAATAAATTTACACAATTATCATTAAGCATATGTATCTGTACAAGAGCATATTCCATTATTCTTGCGCCACACAACTGGCAACACTGGCATTTCTGTCATTTCTGTAAGCCCGGGAACATCTATGAACAAATGTTTTCCTCCAACCGCGGCCTTCTTTTGAGAACTTCACATTCCCCCTCAAAAACGGTGCTGGTAAGAAACATGACCACCGATGACCAGGGTAAGCAGAGGAAAACGCCCACAATGAACATCCTGTCGAAAAATGCCCACAAGGAACATCCTGTCGGTTTGTCATGTGACAAGAACAGATGATGGTTTCTTGAAGCTGGAGCCACTTGCTTTATTGGAAGATGTGATCGCCCTATCCTTTGGAACAGGGCTGCCTAAAACGAATTCAGAAGAATTTGATTGCTGGTTGTTTTCACTCTGGTCCGGTCTGGCCCAGATTTTGATGAGGCCCTCACGACAGATGGTGAGGATTGATTCATTAGTGAACACCAGACCAGAGAGGGGATCGGCGTGTACTCGGTGGGCAACAAGGGGCGAGAGCTTCGGGACATCTCGCATTCTTGGAGAAGGCTGGAGAACACCTGTTGGAGGGCAAGCGTTGTCCCAATGTGCTGAAGGACTCCCACCGCTAAATGTCGGCGAGGCACTTGAAGGATGACGTAGTGGGACAACAATCTCGTCAAGCGCCAGGTCCCACAGAAGCAGTTGGGTGTCCTGCAAGTATGTCACAATGGAAATTTACTCTGTCACAATCGAAATTAACTCCAGGAATAAATCATGCCATAAGCAAAATGTCAATTGGCTATATTTAAGCATGTGCTAGTATGTTCAAGAAATGATATCAAACCAAAAAGGTTCTAGCCAAATCAACTTCATGCTCAAAACAAGAATATAACAAGGAAAATGGCCCCAATACAACATCAACAACAACATAGCCTTTTTTGTCCCAAGCAAGTTGGGGTAGACTAGAGATGAAACCCATAAAAAAAAACAAAGATCACGGATCTTCAGGTACGTGGATGGCGAGTCTCCAAGCGCTACTATCCAAAGCTACCTCTTTGGAGATATTCCACTCCTTAAGTCTCTCTTAACCGACTCGTCCCAAGTCAGTTTAGGTCTACCTCTACCTCTCTTTACATTTTCGGCCTGCTTTAGAACCCCACTACACACCGGCGCCTCAGGGGATCTCCGTTGGACGTGTCCAAACCATCTCAATCGATGTTGGGTAAGTTTCTCCTCAATTGGTGCCACCTCGACTCTATCCCGAATAACTTCGTTCCGGACTCTATCCCTTCGTGTGTGCCCGCAAAACCACCGCAACATCCGCATCTCTACTACACTCAGTTGTTGGACATGTCGTCTTTTTGTAGGCCAACATTCAGCACCGTATAATATCGCCGGACGAATCGCTGTCCTATAGAACTTACCTTTTAACTTTTGTGGCACCATTATGTCACATAGGACGCCAGAAGTTTGACGCCACTTCAACCAGGCAGCTGAGATTCTATATCTAACATCTTCATCAATGTCGCCATCCTTTTGAAGCATCGATCCTAAATACCGAAAAGTATCCTTCTGTCCTAAGGAAAATGGCCCCAATACTTAAGTTTAATTATATAAACAGAAAACATTTCAAAAAACCGCGAGAAAATAACACTGTCAGAACTGAAACAAAAATAACTCCTATGCTCTAGAAAAAATAAAACTAATTGATCAAACCAAAGTATTTCAACAGTGGACCGCACAAATCTGCCAAGGCTGATTAATGTAAGGTCTGAAAATGGTCCGGCAAGGGAAGATAATTGAAAGAAGGGTCTTGCAATTTCAGGTGTCCGCTATTATTTTTTCAAAAAAAATCCAGTATCTAAGCTTTCTGTAGAGCTTGTCACAATTATCACATGATCACAATACATAAAAATTGTGCTGTAATATTTCAAAAAATCAAACTAAAGCTCTCAGCTATATAAACTTGGCATACCTGACCAACAGAACCAAAGCGATAGACATTTTCTCCATTTCCATCAGAACTTGGTGGTGACCAATATGAATCAAAAGCAACTCCACTAACCTGCCACCAGAATAAAAATAACCCCATCGTCAATGAACATGTTTGACAGGGGACATTGAGAAAATGTATTGCAGGAGAAACCATTACCCAGGAATTATGACCTTCACCCCATGCAACGATCTTTCTGTCATCCATGCTCCATACCTGCACAAGATCATCTTCACCACCTGTTAATAGATATTTTCCATCTGAGCTGTAGAGACACAGACACACATTACATAAGATTAGGTCAGAGGCTGAAATGTTATTTAATGTGACAAACCCATATAACAGTGCGAACAATTTGCAGATAAAAAATCAGTGGTCAGAAATAATCAACAGAATGAAGCAAGATGAACCTTCACTGAAACTAGGGTATTTAACCATGATACTGAACAAAAAATAATTTTAAGAAATAAAACTATGTTGAAAAGTATTATTATGATTCACAGTAATTATGTAATTAGACCATGCATGAAGTATGGTGGACATCCCAGAACTATATAGTTCAGATCATATAAAAAGACACTTGTTCCAACAAGCATGAAGGATCTATGGCTGATGGAAGTCAATCAACAATTATTAGATGTTCCAGTAGCAACATATTTCAAGCTGTGAGAATTGAGGTTGAGCAACAGCAGTCAGCAAATTTAGTTGCCAAGCAGAATAGGTATGACTGGCAAGTGGCAAGTACCACAAAACATCAAATAAGCGGATAGAAGATGAAAATACTTCTAAGGACACAATAACGGCACTTCTTTATACTACTCAATACATATGCTTTTTGAGACTATAAGCAATAGAGTTCAGGAAGACTTCATCAGAAAGAGCTACAGCTAGATTCATTGAAATGTTTAAAATAGCCAACAAGAACTCAAAAAGCCAATGATGTAGATGCATGATGATAGAGTGAAATAACAAGGCAAATGCATGAGGGTAAGGGTATAGATGTCAAACAATTCTAACTGCACAAGTCATTCACACTTACCTCCAAGTGCAACACAGCAGTGCACCATAATAACTTTTTCCACCAAATATTAGTTGCTCCTTTGAAAAATCAAAAACTCTCAAATAACCTGCACATTGATCATCAATGTTAGATTAAGCAGAAAGATAGGTGGACCCTATGATGAGATAAAAGAAAAAACTTAAGATGCCTAAGGCAAAGCAAGTACCATCTCTCCCAACAGTCGCCAAGTATGCGCCATCTGGTGAAAAGGAAATTGCATTGATCGAACCTTGACAGATATGCCATCTAGCAACTGGGTTGCTCTGTAATGTTTATTCATAACATAAATCCCAGTTAATTATGGGGGCGCATTTCAAGGCCAATAATGTTCTATACCTTGATCAGAACTCTTGTCAAATGTCAGGCAGGAGCATTTCTAAGATACTCTAACAATAAATTCATAGAACCCTACACTAAAGCTGTCGTAGCAAAATAGATTCTACATCTAGTGATCAAAACCAATAACAGTGCACAGGTGAAGGCAGTACAAATGCATAGTGCTTGAGACATACAGCATTCTACCAAAAATGATGCTGCATGCTAGAAGCAAACTCTGAAATGCATTTAATACAACAACAACAACAACATAGCCTTTTTTGTCCCAAGCAAGTTGGGGTAGGCTAGAGATGAAACCCATAAAAAAAAACAAAGATCACGGATCTTCAGGTACGTGGATGGCGAGTCTCCAAGCGCTCCTATCCAAAGCTGCCTCTTTGGAGATATTCCACTCCTTAAGGTCTCTCTTAATCGACTCATCCCAAGTTAGTTTAGGTCTACCTCTACCTCTCTTTACATTTTCGGCCTGCTTTAGAACCCCACTACGCACCGGCGCCTCAGGGGATCTCCGTTGGACATGTCCAAACCATCTCAATCGATGTTGGGTAAGTTTCTCCTCAATTGGTGCCACCCCGACTCTATCCCGAATAACTTCGCTCCGGACTCTATCCCTTCGTGTGTACCCGCAAAACCACCGCAACATCCGCATCTCTACTACACTCAGTTGTTGGACATGTCGTCTTTTTGTAGGCCAACATTCAGCACCGTATAACATCACCGGACGAATCGTTGTCCTATAGAACTTACCTTTTAACTTTTGTGGCACCCTTATGTCACATAGGACACCAGAAGCTTGACGCCACTTCAACCAGGCAGCTGAGATTCTATATCTAACATCTTCATCAATGTCGCCATCCTTTTGAAGCATCGATCCTAAATACCGAAAAGTATCCTTCTGGACCACCACTTGCCCATCGAGGCTAACGTCTCCATCCTCATGACTAGTCGCGCTGAAATCGCACATCATGTACTCGATCTTGGTCCTACTGAGTCTGAACCCTTTCGACTCTAACGTGCGTCTCCACAGCTCTAACTTCCTATTAACCCCTTCCCTACTCTCGTCAACCACCACCACATCATCAACAAAGAGCATACACCAAGGAATATCATCTTGTATGTCCCTTGTGACCTCATCCATTACCAAGGCAAATAAATAAGGACTCAATGCTGACCCCTGATGTAGGCCTATGTTAATAGGAAAGTCAGTGGTGTCACCATCACATATCCGGACAAACGTCATCGCATCCTTATACATATCCTTGATGAGGGTAATGTACTTAGTTGGGACTTTGTGTTTCTCCAAGGCCCACCACATGACATTTCTCGGTATTTTATCATACGCCTTCTCAAGGTCAATAAAGACCATATGCAAGTCCTTCTGCTCTTTATATCTCTCCATCAATTGTCGGATTAAGAAAATCACCTCCATGGTCGACCTTCCAGGCATGAATCCAAACTGGTTTTGGGTCACACTTGTCACTCTTCTTAGACGGTGCTCGATAACCCTCTCCCAAAGCTTCATCGTATGGCTCATCAGCTTACTCCCATGGTAGTTAGTACAACTTTGAACATCTCCTTTGTTCTTAAAGATTGGTACTAATATATTTCTCCTCTATTCTTCAGGCATCATGCTGGACTGAAAAATAAGGTTAAAAAGCTTAGTTAACCATACTATCGCTTTGGCACCTAGGCATCTCCACACCTCAATGGGGATACCATCAGGGCCCATCGCTTTACCCCTCTTCATCCTCTTCAACGCCTCCCCGATCTCAGCCTCCTGAATTCTCCTCACAAAGCGTCCGTTGATGTCATCAAAAGAGTCATCTAACTCAAGGGTAGGGCCCTCATTCTCCCCATTAAAAACCTTATCAAAATACTCTCGCCATCTGTCCTTGATCTCCTCATCCTTCACTAAAAGTCGATCTGTCCCATCCTTGATGCATTTGATTTGGTTGATATCTCTTGTCTTCCGCTCGCGGATCCTAGCCATCCTATAGATGTCCTTCTCCCCTTCCTCCGTGGCTAGCCGCTGATACAGGTCATCATACGCTTTACCCTTTGCTACGCTCACAGCTCGCTTTGCAACCCTCTTCGCTAAATTATAGCTATCGATGTTGGTTGCACTCTTATCAAGGTGGAGGCGCTTGAAACACTCCTTCTCCTTAATAGCCCTTTGCACCTCGTTATTCCACCACCAGGTGTCTTTCCCTTCCTGTTTGCCTCCCCTACTCACGCCAAACACATCTGAGGCCACCTTCCGAACACATGTTGCCATCTTTAGCCACATGTCTTTTGCATCTTCTCCTTCCTCCCAGGGCCCCTCACCTAGTATTCTCTCCTTGAACGTTTGCGCCGCTTCCCCTCTAAGCTTCCACCACTTCGTTCTCGCAATCTTGGTGCGTTTATCTCGATGGACACGTACCCGAAAACGAAAGTCCGCCACCACAAGCTTGTGTTGAGGGGCAACACACTCCCCGGGTATTACCTTACAATCTAAGCATTTAATCAATTAAGTAAAAAAAACTAACGTTTAAAGGACAATTTTATATTTTAGTTCGGAAACTTAGGCATCGGTAATCTGCCCCTGGAATATTTTAGATGGAGTGCTCTCTTAAACACTTGAGATTTGTGTCATTATGTGCAATTTTGAATGATAGGAAAACCATATGGTAGTTATCACTGTTTAGCAGCTAACATTGCTATTTCCATGATTCACGAATGAAGAATAAGAGTGTTCATTGTTAAGGAAGATTTAAAGTTAGAACGCTGTTACACTGTCAAAGTTAGAATAGTTGAAGAGCTGAACAGTCTGCAAATTCATGCCAACAGAGCCAAAAGGAACACCTTTTAACTATATTAACTGATGCTAAAGCATCTTGCTTCACCAAAGTAATGCACTTTAGGAAAGCAGTCACAGATGAACTTAAAATACCTTACTCGACTTTGCATGTACAACCATAAACTGGGATTGATCCTTCACGGCTGGAAATGTACAGTCTGTGTTCCCATCCTTGCTCTGAATACAAGAAGATAGAATGTCAATTCAAATCAACTAAAACAAAGTCTAACAATATTATCAAATAACTAGCAGCTGCTCACTTTATCATAAACATACAAATTTCCATCAGAATGGCTAACAACGAAAATGCCTTCACGCTCTGGCACCCACGCAACAGACGTGCACCGACTGCAAAACATTTATATCCAGATGTTACTTAGAGAACTAATAAGTTAAATAAATACTTAAATAGAGCAAGATAGGCATCTACAAGGACTATAACCACAGAATGTTCTGCATATATTGCATTAATATCAAACTTTAGATAGCTAATTCATCCAGCACTAAAAAACATAAAGGTCGCCAAAAGAAAAACAGTTCCAGAGAATCCAGTTAAGAAAATAATCAATGTTTAGGAATTCAAATGCATTAAAGCAGCCGCTGTATCACCTCAGACGACGGGCACACAAAGAACCAAATTTCGAAACTTTAAAATAAGACAAAAGCAAGTTTGGGCTTCCAAGGTGTTCTTTGAATGCACAATCAAGTAATGCAGATACATAGAGTCTATTGCGTTACCACAAAGCCGCAAAGGACAAGAACCCTGACTCCACTAGGATTAGATTAATAGCATCGCTTATGTCAGAAGTCAGAACTCAAGAGTGCAAAGCTTATAAAAGGCTGAGAATCCTAGAAGTGCAGGTAACTTTGCTGCCTGCTAAACTTTGCCTTGTATCTGACTTTAAACCACATGAATCTATCCAGGAAAATGATGAGTTCTTGTGTCCCTATTACCAGACATGTACATGTGCTACCTTGATTGAATATCAAATATGGTAAATCACGGGATAGTAATGTAATCTAAAATAGTTATGAACAATGTTGATATAGATAAATTCAAAAGGTCATATGTATCATCTATAGCATTCGAATTAATAGTCAATATTCAAACATACCTGCCATTGGAGGAGCCGTCTTTATCGCCCTTATTATAATGTTGAGCTGCCACAGGCTTTCTTCCAGGATCTTGTAACTGTTGCCTCAGCGACATTGAATAGACTGCACGATAGCCCACAAAAGAGAAGAAAATGAAATAGAGGCCTCATATTTATGCACAGTCCACCTTGAAGCATAATGGGTTTCAGGTAATCCATTCCACTAACCATCCCCTGATCCCATCCCAATGATCAGGTCATGCCCCTCTTTGGCCTCTGGGTCGAATGCATGGCACAGTGGGTTTGAGTTGCTGAAATGGATGGACTTTATTGGATCCTAGTGCAAGTAACCAGCTGATCAGAAAATAGCAAGACACCAAAACCTGTTTGTAGCTTGCATCCAGTAAAAAGACTGAATACCTTCTCCTGTGAATTGAGATCACTAATGAATAGTGTATCAGCAGCATTGAAGACAATGTATGTACCCTTGCCATCATAATTTGTCAACCCTTGTGATCCACCAAGGTTCGTAGATGTACCGAGGCCTCCTCCTAAACGGCTGCTTCCAGCAACAGCCCGGTTTGCACCATTTGCCCCACCAAAGCTAAGTGCCTTGCTACCATTCCCACTGCCCAGAAACCTTGCTGCCGCAGATCGCATCCCACTGCTGGAGCTTGGTGTTGATGGCTGAGAGCCTTGGCTAGCAGGCTTCTCCTTGAGGTATGCCACTGTCAACTGGGACAATCAAAGCCAATCATCCTTTGTTTTCAGAACAACAAAAATAATTATCAAAACAGAAGCTTATCATTGAAATGAAGGAGGTCCTAAATTTATCAATTGCTTAATAAACAAGCTATCGCCGCTGTTAGCTGTGACAATGAAAACCAATGGCCGCCATAAATCATGCTACTGATCAGAAACACAAGCAGAAGTCCTAAATATATATATGAAACATTGAGAAATAAACCAACAAAATTTATCAATAGTTTTTTACTGTTTCTTCACTAAAATAAAGCCTCAAGTCATACTAAAACCAAACAGAAGCACAACATTACCCGTGAAGGTTAACAGCTAAAACTAAATTGCCTAATAAGCAAGTTAACGGCAGCGCTATTTCTACTATGGAGCACCCAGCGCAGATGCCCAAGGACACGAAATCTACCTCAAATTTGCTGTAAATCAATCCTGAACCCAACCAAACTCCGGTTAGCAGTAAAACCAAAACAACAAATCATCCACTGCAACAACTTGATTTCCCCATGCCACAAGCCACCCACCTAGATCCCCTAGCAGCAGAAGGCACCGGCGTCGGCCGTCGTACCTGCGAGACGGTCTTGCCGCCGTGGCTGTAGTGCAGGACGGCGGAGTGCGTCTTCTCGTACTGCAGCTTGTACCTCCCCTCGGGGGTCTTGAAGTAGGTCTTGAGCCCCGCCGCGGCGCCGCTTCCGGCGCCGCCACCCGGCCCCACCCCGGGCGCCCCCGCCATGCCAGGCGCCACCGCTGCCCGCGCCTGCTCTTCCCCCGGATCAATTCCCGGACCGCGACCCTACCGCCGCCGCCGCCACGCCGCTCGCTACCTCCGCCGGCTCACTGATGATCCGAAGGAACTAGGGGAGGGGCTGGGACGGCGTCCCTGAGGCGCAGCCGGATCCGGGCGGCGACGAGGAGACGGGGACGAAGAGGCGGTGGCCGGCTCGATTTGGGGAGAAGCAGCCGAGACGAAGAAATGGTCCGGTGTAATTTGGAGGCGGAACAAACAGTTAAAAAATGCAGCCGCGTTATTATTTCTCCGTTAGAATGGTCACAGCGAAATGGAAGGGCCCCACTCGTCAGCCACTAACCGCCTGCGGCGCGAAGGCTTCCGTGACGTCACTACTCATCCTGATCGCGCCACTCCGGCACTCCCGCCGCCAAGAGTTTTTCGTGGTGCTCTCAATTCTCGGCGTACAAATTACTCCCTAGTCCCTCCAGCCCACCAACTCCAAATAATTTTATCAAACAAAAAACTTCAAATAAAACGGAACGGAGGCATCCATTTTTAACAAAAGATCCGAGGTTTAGAGTTACCTAACAGGGAGTAGGCTTGCTATCTTATACTAGTCTATCAACCCGTACGAGACAGTCTAATTAGAATTAATATAAAAATAAAATTTATAGCTAGCAACTATAATCATCTATCTCATACTTTCTTTCATCTATTAAATATTCTAACATACAATACTCTAAATATACATGCTCATCATTATCTAATTATAATATGTTTAGTTAATAGTAATATTTTTCACTTTGTATCACAACTCCATATATGTTTGATATGTATTTAATTGAACCATCTATTTAAACTATGTGAATAGCATATTTTTATATCTTTCCCATACATGACACGCGCCATGGTGATAATTTTTATATAAGCAATAACATAAATAATATATTAATAATGATAAGTATAGTAATTTAGAATTTTATATTGGTGCACCTTAAGATTTTGATATAATTATATAATTTGATTCAAATTTAGGAGTTACTTTAACTTTTAATGTTGATATAATTAGATAATTTATATACAAACCTAGATGGTTATGTGATATTATTTTTATAATAGCATAGGTGGATAATTTGCATGAAGATTAGGGGACTATTTTCGATTATTTTTATAATGACAAAGATGGGTAATTTAGGTACATATTTAAGGGGTTTACTTTAGCTTTTTTTTATAATAACAGAGGTGGATAATTTATTAGAAAAAATAGCATATCCAATGTTTATTGTGATTTGAGTTGTCAGATTGATGGCCGAATATTTGTGATTTTTTAAAAAAATTTAGGATTTATCTATTTTTTAAGTATCCACTTAGGATCCTAGATGGCTTCATGTGGCTTCAAAAGAAGCCTCCAATTGATAATAGTAAGATAAGATGGTCTTGATAATTTAAAATTATTGGTCGATTCAGCAATTGACTCAATATTTGCTTGACCGCATACTGTTTTTTTTTTCCGACAGTCCCATCGCTGCTTTGAAGGGCAATGCCACTATTTAACTTTATCTTGTTTTCACGTATGCTAAAATAAATACAAAAAAATACAGGATTCGATAATCTTTGGATCCGAGGAGTGGTGACTCTAATGTGGTCAATAGTTTTTGAACTGAAGCGACAGCGGCCTGATCCATGAGACATCGAGACCTGAGCATGATCAGGTGGGTGTGGAAATGGGAATGTTTAAAAATGAATACAGAAGAACTCTTTGGCTGTTCGATCCAAAAGTTGACTGATGGATAAGCCGCAGATCAGTCACCTGCCCATAAACATTTTTTTTTTAAAAAAAAGTTTTCCAACAAAAGTACAATTTAATCATGTCTGCACTCAGTAAAACTCGATCTGAATGCTGGAGCATGCTGAATGGGCATCAAAGGCGCTCCGAATCGCGGCCTTTATTCCTGGCATCTCAGACTCGTCACAGTCGCCGCGTAACTTGACGAGCACCTGCTTGAGATTCGGTAGGCGCTCGATGCCGGGCGGCAAGCTTGACGCCATGGCGCTTCACATCGCTCGCAAGCAGCAGAAACCCGAGGGTCTCCACCTGGGGCACCGATCCTGCCTCAAAGGTGACGCCCGCTTCCGCCACGTAGGGAATCCTCAAGCAGCCAAGGACCCTGAACGCCGCATCGCCACTGAAGACGACCCCTTCGGCAGGAACGATCTCGGCGTCCAGCACAAGACGGGCGAGGGCAGGCAACCCTGCAAGAGCATCGACATCGTCCTTGCGCAGCTCCCCGACTTTGATTCTCAAGCTGCTGAGGGCGCGTAGCTGACAAACCCACGCGGGCATCCTTGGGTTGGGCTCCGTAAATACAAGTGGAGCTGCTCGAGATGGGAGCAGGAGAAGCGCAAGGAGCTCCACTTGGTGTCACGGCCAACACTGTCCCGTGCGAGCATGGATAAAGTCTTGAGGTTGCAACTGATCAGCTTCTCCAGGGAGGACAGCAGAGCATCCACGTGTGTTCCCTTAGTGGCAAAGCTTACATCACAGATCAGCAAATCAAGCACCCTTAGGTTTAGCAGTTCACCAAGGGCCCGGATGTTTGCCACCGACTGCTTGCTGGATGTGATCTGTGTTATTATATGATTCTGATCTACATGCACATATATTTAACTAGTATCGTGTTTTCACCCTCAATTTATGGGCTTTTTTTCTTGCCAGCATTTTGTTCTAGATCCTACATGTTTATGATATAAGCGCCACTACTTCTGGTCATTTTGCTATTTCATTTTCAGTTACCTTTATTTTCTCAATATATATTGTATTTTTGCAATTATAGCTTGGGACTTTTGCAGTTTTGCAGTTATGATTAAGCAATTTACTTATTATGCTTCAGCAATTTTGCAATTGTAACCTCACAGCTTTATCATTTTTCTTAATTTAGTGTGCTCCAATAGTTTGGCTGGCTAGAATTTCTGTAGGAATTTTACTTGGGTAGGGCTGTCTAGAAATCCTTTTTTTCTGAACCTCACCTTCTGTGGGAGCTTTCAACACTTCTCTACATCGTTCAAATTTAAATGCTTATTACCGAGGTTCTAGTTTGCTTATAATTTTCGAACCTATGCTTAGAAGTTTAAAAAAGTTGAATACATGAGTGCTTTTTTTAAGTGTGGTAGGAGGTTTTCTATCTGGCCCCTGATAGGCATTTCATTAATGTTCTGGAAGCATTTCTGATTTATCGTTTCAGGTAGTATAGTTGCGCCAACTATTGGGTGGTTTGGGGTAATTTAGTTATCTCTCTTGCACTGTTAGCAACAGTAGTACAAGGCTCAATGTTTGATTGGTAGCTCATCTATTTTCCATAGCACGTCCTTTGCTCTAATCTCGATCAGTGTTCATAGCAGCTTGCAGATTCATGCTTTGGTTTGATCTGCGGTTGGTTTCCATCTGCAGCTGCATGTTCTTATAAAAAAAAACTGTAGCTGCATGTGGGTTCAGTTGATTTTTCTTGACCACACTGGGAAGCAATTTTGAATTTGGTTTCTCTGTTAAGTTTGTTTGTGAAGTTTTACAGGTTCTTAGTATTCTTCTGGTCCAGCAACATAATGTCGGTTTGTTTTCCGATTCAGTTCATCAGTTTGACAGTAGAAGATTAGTTTGCAACATCTTATTATTGAAATGCCAATTTTCATGTTTTGTGTATGGTTTTACAAAATTCATTTGAAAATACTTTTGCCCATGCTCACAATTTCTTAGAATTTTGCTTATATGATTTGAAAAAGTTGTTTACTATGCCTAGAAAATTCCATGTTATTAGTTAGGCAAAGTAATATTTTTAGTTAGGCAGTTTTTTGGCTACGAAACAAGCAAAAAAATGCATATGCATGCAGGCAATTTTTATGACATTTTATATTTGGAATGAATTAGGATACACAAGCTAGTTGCTCAGCTTATCCAACCTACTTATGTGCTATATGCTATCTGATCTAGTTCTTTTTTTCTCATTGCATAGCAGGTCATGAAAGAAGCTCATAAGTTACGCAAGTGTGATGAAGTACAGTAATGTGCGTTTGGGACAATATGATTGTAGTTCCTTTTTGTGAGATGCTTGCGCAGCACCAAAGTGCAATTTTTGCCTATGATGTAAATAGACTACCATAAACTAAATTGCTATGATTATGATATTTTGCAGCTCTGAATCATGTGCGTGCGTGTACTTAATTATATATTTTATGTTTATGAATCACGTGTGGTAGAGCTTTTGAGATGCAACGGTTTTTCCGTAAGAAAGCAGATAAAAATTTGATACCTCGGTTAAAAAAAGGGCAGGCCGTACGGCCGGCCATCCGTTAGCCGGCGGGTACAGTTAGACAACACCTGAAGTTTGCTGAAAACGTATAATCGCAGTGAAGAAAACCTGAAAAGATCTGGCTAGAAAATTCAACTGCACGCTTGCTAGGATGCGGCCGGTACCCGCATCGACATCGGACAGACAGAGCATATATATATATACTATGAAGGAGTAAATTGAAAATTTTTCTCATCCGAATCGGATCCACCGTACCTCTCATGCTGCATCCGTTTGTCGGGGTCAAGGGAGGTGGAAGGGAGGGCAGATCCATAAAAATCGATAGTTAGAGAACGTTTCTGCCAAATAATAATTATGTTTCTCACCGGACGATTGGCTTATCTATACTATAAAGAACGAACGAGTAAAATTGAAAACTTTTCTCACCTGGATCGGCCCACCGTACCTCTCATACTGGACCCACCTGCCGAGGTCGAGTGAGGTGAAAGTGAGGGCAGACCTATAGAAATGGATAGTTAAAGAACGTTTCTGCCAAATAATTATTATTTTTCTCACTGGACGATTGTCTTAACCCGCCCGCCCATATCCGCTCGTCGTCCCATTAATCGCTTCACGCGTGTCTTCTGTTTCTTCTTTTCCCGGCCGAACTCTCCCAAGTTCCCATCAACGATTCACGGATCCGCTCACACCCAGCCGTCGCTCAACCCCCAGCCGCGGCCGCAGCTCCTTGTCCCTCCCCTCCGCCCCACATGGCCTCGGGCCTTGCCGCCGCCGCCGCGAGCCTTCCCTCCTCCACTCGACATCCAGCACCACGCCGCCGTCCCTGAACCTCTCTGTCTAACTATCGCCACGTTAACTCTCGCTGCGTGTGTCCGCCATCGCCGCCGGGCAACCCGTGGCCGCCTCCTTCACCCGCAGCCGCGCCGAGAACCTGCAGGCCACGCCTGCGCCTCCGGGGCCACCGTCTAGAGCCCCGAGCTGCTCGCCTCCTGCTACTGCTCTCGCCCCTTCAAGGCACTCACAAAACCGGATCAATTTTGGCATTAATTGACGTCAGCGCTGACTGCTGCTGCGCAATCAGGTGGTGCTGAGGGCGGCGGAGGTGTTGTCCAACTTGGGGGCCTTCGGGGTGAAGGTGCTGCTGGACGAGGGGAGCGGGGACTCATCCTCGGCGAAGCGGCGAGCCAGAGCATTGCAAGGCAAGTAGGCTTGCTGCGTATCTGTGTGGTTGAGCTCTGCTACTGATTTTCTGGCTTCCTTCCGTTGTTTGCTTGTTGCCTTCTCTATTTATTGTTCCCAGCCAGTTCCGGTTGGCGCAATTGAATTGTGGTTATAACTGCTTTCTTATTTACTTGTTTGCTTCTTGTATTTCGATGCTTGCTTCTCCAATTAAATAGTCAGAAAGTCTTGGAGGTCATATTCTGTTGGATTCACTTCTTGCATTTGGGGAGGAAACGGATTAAATCATTAATTAGAGTCTCCAAGACAATTATTTGTTTGATTTACTCTTTACTTTTGAGGAGAAAATAGATCGGGGAAGGATGGAGCCCACATGTATGCAAGCAAAATTAAATTCTCAGAGCCCAGAACAAAATGTCTCACTTGTTTCCTTGTTGGTGTGGAATTATCATTTACATCAATTGAATAAAAAATAGCGCTCCTAAATATATTGCATGAATAGTATACTTTGAAACATATATTTTACATCGGGGCTCTCGTTATAGTGTACTGCGAGAGCCCCCGATCTAGAAAGCGGACGACGAAGAATAAAAAGTCTAAGAAAGTAACAACACCGAATTACAGCTTCTCGGATTTCGGCGATCCCTTCAAGCTCCAGTGGGAGGTGGGCGGAGTGATGGGCGGCGAGCGCAAATTGAGAGCACTCTCTCTTTAGTGGCCTCCATTTTAAAGTAGTAACATAAACAATCAACTCGTCGTACGACTCTACCTGTTTGTGCACACCTACGACGTGCTCGGTGGACTCGTCCGCCATGAGCCCGGCCAGCTTCTCGAGGACCGAGTTCATCAGCCCCGTCGAAGCGCTCGCCAGCATCGTCGGCAGCTAGCCGGCGGAGGAAGAAGCGACCCAACTGGATATATGGTGGAGCGGATGCAGTGCAGGATGCTGGTGACCGCGGCCGGCGAGCCGCCGGGCGCAGGCGGATGAAGAATACGAGACGTGCTTGGTCCGGACAGATCGATACGCCCGCTTGGATTCGGACCGGCAGGACGACGAGGCAGGCGCCAGCGAGTCGAAGCGGCCGGCGAGGGATCGGAGGAGATGAACGGGCCGGAAGAGCTAGGCAAGTGCGGAGCTATGCCGTGGAGATGATGGTGGTGCTCGTATTATCAGTGGAATTAACGGTAGCGCATCGCACACGAAATATCTCGCAACCGACGCTCGTGTGGTGGCCGACGTACGACTTCATGTACACGAGCTCTGACTTTAGTGAGACCAAGCACAGCCACTCCATTAAAAGAAAAACCGGGTTCCTTTCAGCCCCAAGGCCCGCTACTTCCTTCCTTCTTCTTTCAGTGGTACCTGCCGTGTAGCGCTTTCGATGTTGTTCCATGGTTTTACTGGTGCTCAACGGCCTGCCAAAACTCTCACCTGTAAACAGACGATTTTGTTTTTACTGGCGCTCGTGATTGGCAATGCTTAATGGTGGTGGTCTGGTGGAATGTGGATGCCATGCATGCGGTCGGGTTCTGCCCCGTCCGTGACGTTCCAGCCGGTCGGCCCAAAAGAGAACGTGCATGGGCACGTACATGGCATTGGATGGATGGATGGCTGGATGGCCACTGGTTCAACAAAAATGTCTAGCTTGCTTTATCGCCTCGCCTGGTGTGCTTATCCTCACCATCATATTTGATGACCAAAGAAAGTCACGTACTTCTTGGGAGTAAAAAGATTTGGTGCCTCCGTATGAAACCGCAGCTGACCCGGAAAGAGAGATTGGATTGCCTGTCCATCAGATTCAGATTCAGTACGCACCGACCGGATTGACAAGGCAGCTAGGTTTGGCAGGCACGGCACGGAAGGCGGCTGCTCCACGTAAACGATCCATCCATCGCCGGAGCATATCCCGTCTCGTCGCCTTTCTGCACGCGGTGACGCATCGTCCTGCCATCCTGCCGCATGCACGGCCCGCCGGTGTACGGGCAGCAGCGCGGCGTGCACGCAAGGCCTGCATGCGCTTGCACGCAGACCTCGGTCGGTAATTGGCACGGCAGCGCCGGACCGTGCCAAGTTAAGGGCCCCCCTCGCGTAGCTTACCGAGGAGCTTTGAAAAAAAAAACTTCACATAAAGCTACGTTGAAGGATAAAAATTCATCAACGAAGCAATGCATCGAGCTCACAGCAAAAAAATGCAGTAAGAAGCTACAAAACTGTGGCTTGAGCTGCAGCTTCACCGGGTATCTATCGATCAATTCCCCTAATATAAATATAGGAGCATGTATGCAGTCGCAGCACTCAGTGTGTCTCGTAATAGCCATAAAATCTTCATGTACACAGGTCCGTCCGTCCGTGTGTCCACGTCATCAATCATCAGGAGGAGGGGGGAGCACGAGCAGCACACCCACCAGACGGTCCACCAATGTCCAATGCCATGCATGGTCCCCGTCGCCGCTGCATGCAGTGCAACCAATCATAGGCCGCATCTCCTTTTCCCCTCGGGAGCGTCACCCTGCTTGGCGCTGGGTGCTGCCTGCCCAAGCCAGCAAGCCTTGCGGTCTGCTCCTCTCGTGCCAGCCGAGGCTGTTGCTGGCCGGCCACTACGATCCTGCTTGCTACCTAGCCCTGGGAGGAGTAGGAGACACTCGATGCAATGCAATTGTCCCCAGAATGACTACCAAATTTATTTCAAAAATAAAAATGACTATCAAACGCGATGGCGAGTTTGGCGATTGTATGAATTTATTTCAAAAAAAAAAGGCAATCTTTATCTGCGCATCAGCACATGCAGTACTGGTACTACTGTTCTCCAGCCAGGGCGGTAAAGTTTTGAAAGCGGTACCAAAGTGGCGGTAAAAAGATGTAGCCCGCGCGCGCACGCTCGCTCGTCTGCACATGCACTCTTTTCGCTCTTTTGCCTCCGAGCGCTGTAAACTTTACTCTCTCATTCTTTTTACCGGCCTCGTTCGCCGGTAGCTACCAGGCAGTACTCCTTCCATTTTAAATTTATATAAAATAGTATTAATATTTATATTTAACTATCCATGTAATTAGATTAATCATGTAATATAATTTTATAGTAAATATATTTGGAAATCTAAATGTTAGTAATTTTTATATAATTTTGTTAAACTTCGAGTTATTTGAAGCGAGAATTATATATTTTTTTGGACGGGGCGAGTACGTGCAACTAGGCTGCGCAGGCTGGGCCGGTCGATCACGTGCGCAGCTAGCTTGCCTGCCGATCCGGCGCTGACCGGTCACCCGATGGCGCCATGTTGGGTGCACGCACCCGCTGGATGGAGGCCGGCCGCGTTCCAAATTTTCACCGTGGGAGAGGGGAGTGATGGTCACTGAAATCTTAGAATGCCGGCCCGGCCTCTGTCAAAAAGAGAGAGAGAGAGAGAGAGGGGAAATCTTGGAATGACAGACAGAGCATGTCTGCCCTGTGGCCAACTTGCAGCAGGAGATGAGAGAGGGAAGGGATGGGAAAAGAAAGATTCTAGTGGCGCTGCAGGGTTGACCGCATGATGGGGACGGCGCAGGCGATCCGGATCGACCCGGGGGTGGTAAACTAAGTAGTACGGGCAGTACTAGTACCGTGCGGTAATAAACGGCGATAAGTTTGGTTGGGTTCTGGCGTTCTGCTCGCTCGTTGACGGCCAGCCGCCAGCGACCCCGCCCCGCCAGTGAAGACGTGAAGTCAACAAAAGTGCGTGCGCCTTCAGCAGAGGCGGTCATCAGTCAGTCCTCGCATGGTCTCCGTCGCCGGTCGCCGCTTAGGGTTCACACCCCTGCTTTGACCAGCTGGCGGCCGTGCCTTCGTGAGATAGGAACTGGAGTAATGCCGTAATTACGTACCAGCAGGACGCTGTGTCCGTTTGAATCTGACGGAACGGAACGACGGATCCCGTAAGATTATCACCTCACCTCCTCCTGAGTCCTGACCATGGACCGGCGGCTACGGGCAGGCTCCGCTCATCGCAGCACGAGCCTGCGTGTATTGTCACGGGGTGGTGCTCCGCGTCCGTGAATCCTCCTCTCGCTCTGCTGCTAGCCTGCTACAGTGCCCGGGCCCACCACGGGGCCGTTCGCCATTGGTTCTTTAATGCGGGCGGGTGGGTCCAGGCTGGAGTTGACCGGCAGGAGACCCCTTCCCCCACCCCTGCACTGCATGTATTCCTGCCTGGCCTGTCCCTCCTTTTCTTTTGTTTAGGAGTATTTCCCTCGCCCCGCCCCCTCATCATCAGCGCCACTACTGCTAGACTATTTTGTGTAGTGCCGTTTCTTTTCCTTTTCCTTCCGATGAAACGAAACCGAGCAGCATAAAGTATTGGGCGGCTATTTTTATTCCGCCATGTTATGCGCGGGTAAAAGACATTCTGCGCGATCAGCTTGTTTAATCATTGCCGTCACGGTAAAGACTAGCACTCGGAAAGACAGCCACCAGCAGATATTCCTTGGCTCCCACCGTGCCTTTTCTTTATTATATGCATGTGTTCGCTGTCAGGTTCCAGTTAGTATAGTACTATATAACCAGTGGATCCAAGCACGAATACCGGCTTTATCTTGTATTGGCAGTCAGGTTTGGAAAAAGGGTTCCGCATGAATTTACTTATTATCGAGAGAATATATAAATAGCCTACTATTCTGTGTAGAAAATGGCCGTACATTACAGAGTGGCTGTATAGTTGTACAGGCATACACTACGCACAAGGCAGAGCCATATGGGACATGAGGAAGATAGAGAGAGAGGAGGGTTGTGGGTTGGTGCTGTGCTGCTGTTCTGTTGGGGGATGAGCTGTCAGCAGCATTAGATGCTCCCCGGTCTGACACCCCCCACCTGCAGTGTCCCCCGCCCCGACCCAACCTCTTTCAATTCCATCCACACCACAAAACCACCGCTCCGCTCCGCTCAATCATGCGCAAAAGTTCTACAACACGCTCCCTAGTCCTTCCCCCCGTCCAGGGGCCAGTCGGATAGGCTCCTCTATACTTTACCGCACATACATGCCCCAATTATTACGCGCAAACAGATCAAACACCTTATTATATTTCGTTTATATTCCGATAGCCATCTTTACATTTTACTGATGGATTTCGAAAAGTTGGAATTCGAACACGCTTCATTTGAACCCTCGAGTAGTTTTCCATGCATTCCGATCAATCTGCCTTCTTCAGAAACACACCACCACCTACCACAAAAGTGGAATGAGGACAGAGGAAGAGAGGAAAAAATTTAACACCGACACCAACCACCACAGAAAGGTGAAAACGCCCTCTGTGAAAAGCACGCGCATGCTGCATGCATGAGCATGTAATAAGCCGGTTACCTTTTTACCAGCTACCACCAAGTAGCCATCCATAATGCAAATGCAGAGACTGGAGGGGGAAGCGGCATGTGAAAAACATGCAAACCTATCTTTTCAAAAAACAAAATAAAAATGCAAACCTTCCTGATGCCCCCCACACACTTCTGTTTTCTTCCCTAGTACCTCTCTGAGCACTGCCGTCACGAATTAGACTCCTGCTGATCCACCCATCCATCCCAGCGCAAAGAATAGGAACATCCTCTTGCTTCAAAAAAAGAAAATATAAATAAATTTTTGGAGCCTCGCCTCGCCTCGCCTCGCAAGGTGTGGTGCACGTATTGCAAAGGGCGGAAAAGCAGGGAGGAGGGGAGGGAGAGCGGGAGGCCTGGACTCCGATCCCGCTGGCTTGACATTTCTTTGCTCCGACTCCGAGTCCATCATTCCGAGGACCCACGGGTGGCCTTACTCCTCCCGCTCCTTTCTCCCGGCCGCGCTGTGGTCTCCCCTCCAAAACAAATTAAAAAGGACCCTGCGGAAAGCCAAAAGCAGGCAAAAAAAGAGAGGGAAAGGGTGCCGCCAAAACCGTGCCGGGAATTTTTGGCTCCTCAAACTTTTGTCTTCTTTTCAATTTTATTTATCGCACGAAGAATTCTAAGTTACTCTTGCTGGAGCAAGGCCTCTCCGTGTTACTTCAACCGGTCACAGATACACTATATTCTGATTAAAATTTGGTTAAACTTAAAATGTTTTGTTTGCAGATGTAAAAATTATATGTGCAGATTTTTCTTGAAAAGGTAATGTCAGAATTCTTCACAATGTATTGCTATAAGATATGACTATGTCCTTGTAATAAAAAAAAATAGTGACATGACTCAATTTACACAAGAAAGCTACATGGTGACTATCCATTTGTCATGATTTATTCGCGTGCACCAAACATTTTGTATGTATATACGTGCGGAGAGTTTGGCATCTAGAGTGATCGTGAAAGTGAACAAGTGAAGTTAAATGTGGTTGGAGAAAACCGTGCCAGGAATTTTAGGGTATGAAAACTTTATTTTGTTCACTATAGGATGATATATCTACCTGTCACGCCTAAAATGTGTACTAGGATGGTAAATATAGGAACTGGGATGACATATTCCATAGTTAATAATTTGTCACCATGCATTGTATACGGGTGAACATCCTAGCACCTAAAACTATGACGAGAGCGAAATTGAATGCCGTGAAAAATCCAAAGAAAAGACTCGAGTGCAGATCATAGCATGCTGTAGTATGCAAAACTACCTAACTTGGATCGATGTTGCCAAGTGACACTTTTATGTTCATAACTCCGATCCACGTTCCTAACTGCGATGGATCTTACTCAGTAATATTTTTCCATCCCGGTTATTCATTATAACAGAAGAAATGTACTACTTCCTAACTTCAATCGACGTACGTTGCTAAGTGACACATTTTCCGTTGTTGTTATGTGCTACTTGCTAACTTCGATTGATGTTGCTAAATGACAAGTTTTCGTTTCAGTTGTTTGTCGAAATAGAAGAAATGTAATACTTTGTAACCTCTGTCGACGTAGCTAAACGACGCATCTCCGTTTCAGTTATTCATTATTATAGAAGAAATGTGTGAGTTTCTAACTTTGACCGATGTTACTAGATGAGTGATTTTTTCTAATAATATGACCGTGCACAAATCGCTCATATCAATACATTGTGTTAATTGCGATCCTTTTTACATACAGACGTCTCATGAGATGTTGGTGAGTGATACTATAACCAACCTAGTTTTATATTTTAAAAGAGGTCTATTGAATTTTGAAGGCATCGTGTTTTTTTTTGTTTATAGAAACAAACTTCACCCCACTTTTGAGGATGGAAATTCGGACTGGTCTGTCGACCAATCAAAATGAAGCGAAAGTGGGAATGTGAAAACGAGAGGCGACGCCACCCAATATCTGCTCTAGGGTTTTATAGAAATGCCGAAAAGGCCGCATAAACAAGAATAAGCAAAGGCCGCAACCCCACCCGGCCACCCTTCTCTGTCTGTCCCCCCCTCTCTCCCCTCCTGCCCCCGCTCCCCCTTGGCTGCTCCTCCCCCCTTCCCTCCCAACCCCACCCCGCCCCACCCCGCGCCGCCTTCCCCCTCCCCCTCCCCCACCGCGCCGTGCGTGCCCTGCACGTGCTCCCTGCCCCCCTCCTCCTCCGCCCTGCCTCCGGCCGCCGCCACACCGCGTCACGCGGCCTCCGGAATCCAAAGGCGCCGCCTTTCCATTCGGGCGCGCGGCGCGCCCCTGCCTGTAAAGGAAGGTTCTTTGGTGCCTTTGCTCCTTTGCCGGGAGGCGTGGGAGCATGGACCACGGCGGCGGCGGGGGAGGAGGCGGCGGGGCGCCGTCGAGCAGCAGCAGCGCCGGGGCGACTGCCGCTGCTGGCGGCGCGAGCGGTGGCCGCGCGGGCGACCACCACCCTTTCTACTACACCGGCCCGGCGGGGTCCAACTCCGGAGTGCCGCCGCAGCAGCCGTCCCCGTTCGCGGGCGCGCTAGCTATCGCGCCCGTCCCCGAGCAGGCGCAGCCGTCGTCGGCCGCGGGTGCCGACAAGAAGGCGCTCGTGCCGGCGGCGACCCCCGCGGCGGGGCCCGTGGTGGCGAAGCGGCCGTCCAAGGACCGCCACACCAAGGTGGACGGCCGGGGCCGGCGGATTCGGATGCCCGCGCTGTGCGCGGCGCGGGTGTTCCAGCTCACCCGCGAGCTCGGCCACAAGTCCGACGGCGAGACCATCGAGTGGCTGCTGCAGCAGGCGGAGCCCGCCATCCTCGCGGCCACCGGCACCGGCACCATCCCAGCCAACTACTCCTCGCTCAACATCTCCATCCGCTCGGGAGCCGCCGCCAACCCCACCCGAGCCGCGCCGTTCCCGGCGCTCGCGCTCCACCCGCACCATCACCAGGCGGCCGCCGCGCCGCACGACATGTCCGCCATGATGGGCTACCACCACCACCTCCTCCCGCCGCAGCAGCAGGACCCCAGCGCTGGCGACGCCTACATGCGGAAGCGCTACCGAGAGGACCTTTTCAAGGAGGACGACGACCGCCAAGATCCGAGCGCGCCCAAGGCGCGCGAGCAGCAGGCGGCGACGCCGCCACCGCCGCCGTCCGCCGCAATGTGGGCCGTGGGGCCGAACGCCGCGGCGCCATCCGGCGGGTTCTGGATGCTGCCCGTGTCCGCTAGCTCGGCCGCCGCCGCGCGGCCGGCCGAGCAGCCCATGTGGTCCTTCAGCGGCGGCGGCGGCGGGACCGCCACCGTGCAGGCGCCTCTGCAGTTCATGTCCCGTGCCAGCTACCCCAGCAGCGCTGGAGGAGGCGGCGGCGGCATGTCGGACACCAACATAGGCATGCTCGCCGGGCTCAATGCATACAACCGCGGCGGGAGCGAGGACCAGCAGCAGCACCAGCAGCCTGAAGGAGACCAGCAGCACGGCTGCGAAGGCGGCGGCAACGAGGAGGAGGACGGCGACGACAGCGGGGAGGAGAACCATGGCAACAACAGCTCACAGTAAGCTCCCGCGACAACATGATGATGAGCTCCGAATCCGCCGCCATGACCGCATCTTTCTGGTAGCTAGCATCCGCATCCAATAGGTGTTAGAGCTTATTAGAATCTTGCTGTCTTGCTCGCGGGAGGATCGCCCTGAGCTGTCACCGGATTGGGGTTAGGATGATTGGCTGGAGGAAACGGTGGCGTCAATCATGAAGATGGAGCGCAAGCGCGCTTTTGTGCAAGAAGCAAGTGAAGCAAGCCAAGCCAATGCAAGAGCAAAACTTGTTGCTAGTTCCATTAGTTTTTTTGTAATCTGTTTCTGTTGATTTTTTTTTGGATTGTTCTATGAATGATTGCGTTGTTGAGACGGGTGTGATGTTGATGATTAGTGGGTCCGAATTAGGAGGGCCGAGGACAGGAGTTTGAGAGTTTGAGAGGGATCGATCTGTATATACAGCTGATCATCTTGATTTTTTTACCCTTTTTTGCTGCGTTGTTAATTCTAGTTCCTCCTCGCGAATTGCAATAATGTTAATTGTAGTCGTTGGTTTGCTCATGCATCGTCACCATGAATTGTGACTAGTTGAGTTGTTTAATCATGGTAATATTTTCTGTGCTGGTGTGATGTCTTTGTGCTGTTCTATTGCTGGGTTTTTATAGCAATGATCTTGCTGCGCTCATATCATTGGGATGCACGTACTTTTGCTGTTTTTTTTTTGAAGCACTGGATATAATGCTTGCTTGTAGTAGCTTGAGCTTCTACTCCTACTTCATAGGCAGTGCATAAGGCCAAACTACATATTGTGATGTCACTGGACATGCAAAGCTGCATCGTTGTCCTTGGGCACTGCATATGGCAAAAACTTTTTTTTGTTTACAAAATAGTATATTTTCAATAGAACCATCCTCACCCAATCCAAGCTGACCTCGAATTGGATTTCATTTTGCTACGAATTCCATGCTTGCTATTTGTGCAATTGTGCTTGGCACAACAGTCAACACACACTGACAGGAGATAGATCCATACCGCCACCTGAACTTATGATCATACTGTGATTGTTACCGGCTATTTCTATTGTGTTCTTGACACGAGGTTTTCTAGCCATTTCTGGTAGACCTGAAAGAGCTCGCGCGGGGCCAAAAGAGAGCAGCATACTAACAGGAAGCTAGGGGGAGGATAATTGGATCGACGGGTGCTTGATGAATGAAGGGACAGAGCAGAGGAAAAAAGAAAAGAAAATTTGAGAGTGACGGGATCGATTAATAACAAAGCGCAGGCGTCGTTATCCCCCCTCACCAACGGGTGGCGAAACAAGTTGGGATTATCCCTTTAATAATTGCCCGTCGCGTCAGCGCTCACAGTGAGTGAGCTCGACGCTCCCCGTTTGCGGCCGCACGGATCTCGGCGCGCATCCGGCGGCTCTCCCTCTCGCGCGATGGCGCAGATATTTTCATTTTGGATAGAAGAACCAACTGCCTGAAAAGTATATATGTAAATATATATATATTTCAGTGCAAGAGAATTGTAGAAGAATGGGATTTAAATGTAAGATGTCGCTGTCATGGTCGTATACGTCATCGGAGCATGATGGCTGATGATTTTCGCGTCTTTTATATGGATGTGAAGGGGTACGTACAATACTGGAACAAAGCTGGGCATTATCCACTCTACTATTCGAGCATGCATTGCAGTAGACATCGATGCCGTCAGCAAAAGACAGCGAGAAAGTGACGGCAGCGTCCATCGATGACGATCTCGCCCAAACAAGTAAGGTCGCTGTACATGTACTGCTGCTATCACTCTGGGACGTTGAGTGGGCAGCAAAGAAAAAAATGGTCTGCTTAATCACTCTGCCCGGCCCCTGCTTGGAACGCAATATAATAATCTCGTAAAAATTGTATAAAGTGAAAAAAAACACTCCTTGATTTTTTTTCTCAAAAGAGGAAACAAACGGTACATGTAGTGACCTAGTAGTATATGTTTTCTCCACTTCAAAAGGGCTCCATCAAAAATCAAAAGGCCACGCATTTTCTTTGAACAAGAAATTGTCTTCTTTTTTTTTTTGTGTGTGTGCATGCTCATACTTGCGCGCCTGTATCCGTGTGTGGCTGCAGGCGTGTAAGCGGCCGTGCCATCTTCGGGAAGTGATGGATGTGTTTTGATTCCGGGGTAGGGGAGGGGATGGTGGATTTCACCCGTGGGCCACTTGCCGCCCCCTAGCTGCTCTTGTTGGATTGGATTGCTTTCCCTGGCATATCCCATGCACAGCACGGGAACAGCATGCAAGCTGGAAAGTCCTCCTGGACCGATCCTGACCATATCCACTCACTAATGGGCCCAATTCAGGCCCAAGTATGCCATGGAACAAGTCATCTCGAAGACCTTTTTTTTGAGGACTTGATGAACAGACTAATATAATGTCAAATGCTAAAGGTCCAGCCAAGTCAACCCTAAGGACGTGCAAGAAGGTTCATCCGAGCATCGACCACGCGACCACGATCGATAGCTTGCAGAACCCAAGCTTTTCAGGACTTGACAAGGAGTCATCGCTGGGAGTACTTGGAGCATACGTACAAATGATCAATTTGTTCTAGCTAATGGCAATGTAAGTGCTGTCATTTTGTGATAACCTATTGTAAATTTGAATCGCCCAGTACTACTATATGCTTCTGACTTCTGAAGAAAGCTGCCACTTTAAGAATTTCGAGATGTTATAGACACCGAATCCCACTTCTGTCTGTTCTTTTTTTTTTGTATACACCATCGACCTGGAAAAAACTCATAGGTTGAAAAATTGGAGGCAGAAGTATCAGAGCACCAGTACTTTTTTTATTTTTGTGTACCTACATTGTGATATAAGATTCTTCCACCTTTGTATACCTTTGTTATGTCTTATTTTTATAGATGGCTTATAATGTAGAGTAATGTACTCATCGACCTTCAACTGACAAACATCCAATCTTTGATAAACATAGATTTACTTTGAGTGATATGTTCAGATCAGAAATTTTAGTGATATGTCTAGATCTTTTAAGTCTATAAGGTTAGTCACCTTATAGATCATAAGATTTCTTTTCAGTTATTCAGGTACATCATGACACGTTTATCCAATCTCGGATACACAAAGGTTAAATGCATTGCATTCTGAGTTCTTATTATGATCATCAGTTGGTTTGGACTTGACATAGGTCCCTAAACTTGTCTCACTATGATATTCAATTATTCTAGAATGCAATTTTTCTCTTTATTTGTTATACTATTAAAACTAGAAAAAATAAAAAAGACACATCTGCATGAACAATTTGTGTGTTTCCCATCATTTAGCTAAGGGCCTGTTTGGATCCACCCAACTAAAATTAGCTAGCTAATATTTTAAAATCAAATTTTAGCTAGCTAAAAGTTCTCCCAGCTAAACTTATTGACCGATCTAAAAATTGAGGGATAAATTTGACATTCGGATCAAAATTGAGGAACTAAAATGCCTATTTTGCCTTAATAATATTAAGCCTCATGCTACAGACTTCAACTCCTGGTGTGCATATCATCTTTTGAACTGTCATTTACTTCTTTCTTACGTTGCATGTCATGCAGATAACCAAGTTAGATATGATGCGCCCCCGGTGGCTGGTGTTGTGAGCTTGATCCTTTTGGCTCCGATATGCAAGATCAAGGCCCCGTTTGATTCCTAGCGACTAAAGTTTTGCCCTGTCACATTAAATGATAATCTTATCATTTAGAAGTATTAAATAAAATATGTTTATAAACTTTTTGCACATAGGTGCTAATTCGTGAGACTAATTTAATGAGCCTAATTAATCCATAATTTGCTATAATTATGCTACAGTAACCATCTGCTAATCATGGCTCATCTTGAGAATTAGCCCAAAAGTTCTACGATTAATTTTATAATTAGATTCTATTTAGTACTTCTAAATGATAATATTCTTTTTGATGTCTTTGTATAACTAACTCTTTGTATTAATGGAGTACCTCTTTTATACCGATGAAATAATGTTCTTTTTTGCGTTGCTCTAACATCTATTTTACTCCATGCTTGATTACCAAAATATATAGTGTTTTGGTTGTTTGATTGCGTTTTCAAATGCCACCGTAACGTTAGCATGGGCATTATATATTATAAAAGTTAAAATAACTGAAATTTTTTTAGCCCCACTGTACCTCTCACGTATGGGTCAAGGCTAAAAGTTTGGCGTGGGGAAGGCAGAGCGGAAAAATAGAGCGAACGAAAATGATTCCGCCGATCGAAGGTGTTTTTTTTTTCACCGCATGGATAGCTAGCCCCCGCGCCGTGCCCACTGGAATCGCCTCTCCTTCCCTCCGCGGCATCCGTCAATCACGCTCATCTTATCTTTCGGCCGCCCAAGATCACGCGCGCCGCCTGCCCATCCGCGCGCCCTTCCGGTCCTCGCTCCCAAGGTTTCTAATTCGCTCTGACCCCCAAATTCCCTCTCCATCCATCTGCCACCCCTACGCTCGCTCCTCGCTCACGGCAGCGGCAGGACAATGAGGAGCGGCGGTCAGGTGAGTCCTACCCCTAGCCCCCAATAATTCCACTGCCGCAGAAGCACCTTCCTTCGTCTCGCCTTTGCCCACCGCTGCTGCTCATTCGCTCTGCTTTGACCTCTGACCAGTCCAATCTCGCCGGAGAGAGAACCGCCTGGAAAAGCAGCGCCGGAAGCAGCGAGCGGCACCCCATCTCCGCCGCTCCGGATCTTGTGGCGGCCGGCCTGGTCCCCCGCTCCCTCTTCTTCGGCAGAGCGACGATGAGCGGGACGGCGCCGAGCGTGGCGGCTGTGAGCGGGGCGGCCGCGCGCGGGATTGAGTCCCCCGCGGCGGCGGCAGCTCGGGAGGCGGCAGCAGCCGCGGCGTGTTTCTTTTTTGTTTTTTTTTGAATGTGCATCCAATTTCGGTATGGGAGATGATGGGTTCTATGTCAACAATCTGTTTTAGTTTTTTCAGGTCGCAGTCTTACAGGGCGGCCGCATCATGACCCGCGTTGAGATGTGCAGCGACGGCAGGGGACATCCCCTCATCACCTAGCGCTGAACGCGGCAGTCGCCTCCACGAGCGTGAGCACGAGGACATCACCACGCGAGCAGGGGGCAGGGGCAGCAGGTTCCGGAGGTGTCTTACATGTTACAGCGGTGGAGCATAAGATGTGGGCGCACAATGGCGTGTGCAGGTAAGCTGTTCGACGGAATGCCCCTGAAGATGCACAAATGCACATGGTGTCTTTGGTGCCGCTCAGCATGCTGGGTGGCCATGGGCACCGGAGACGGCGAACATCCAGTGGTAGGGTGTCTGGTGCTCCATGTTGGATTAGTTGGCGCTCATGCTCGTGGCTGGCCAGTAGGAGCAGTAACATGAAATGCATGACACCGTGGGACTATGGGAGTTGTCCGTCGGCCACCACGAAGACTACTTTGCCGTCCACTGAAAATCACATTCATCACCCCAACGGTGAGCAGTGAATCCAAGCTATTTCTCTTCCTTGCTGCTGTGGATAGGAACATAGACATGTGCTGTTACAAATCTTTATTAAACAAAAGATTTTTCCTGCAACATTGATGCGACTGGTAGAAAAAATGGTGGGTTTTCTTCAACAGATTAGTGTGAGATAAAATGATCAAATTCAAGTTTACCATGTAATGCACTAAAATACGTTTTCTGATGGGAGAAGTATCAGATGCTAATTTTTTTTAGGACTTGAGTTAACCACACTTGCAGCGATGGACTTCATGAGTCCAACGCTATTCCTGTCCTGGTTGCTTGCAGCTTGTTTTGATGCTTTGTAATTGTTTGATGATGAAATGTCAAAACTGTTCAACATCCTCACCATGGCTTCCATGCTTATCTTATGAGAAAAATTTATACACAACTATATACACAACATTTATTCTACTCCTATTTTCTGAACATTTATTATACTCTTTTGTGACATATTAATGGGTCTGGAGGCACCATCAGCATCTAAACAAGCTCACAGGTACAGAACCAAGATATTGACTTCATCACATTTGATTAGTTGATTTGCTATCATATATAATTGCAGTCAGAGGTTTGAGTAATATGTCAATCATTTAGTTTTGCTTGGTTGTTGTGTGGCCTCCTGTAAAATTTTTTCTTTACCATATATCTACATGCACAAGATATCTGCAATTACAAAACATAACCCTCAAGGAGTGAAAAGTTTATGATTATGTTTGTGCAGGCGACAAACATGTGAACGGCCTTTGCAAGCACCCATCCTGGGATCTGCAGTAAATGTTATAATGTTCAAACCTTCCTACGACAGTGCATGACCTGCCATCCTTCCAGTAGACATGTGCTACTTAGCTAAACTAGAGATCAGCACCAGCCACTTCATCCTGCCATGGTGACTGGTGAGCCACCTTGATCCTGTGATTTGCAATGTGCAACTGAAGCCATTCGCATTTGTCCTGAGATGTGAAACTGAAGTAAATTTCAATCAATAATAGCTTTGGTTTTAGTGTCCCATGTCTTTTTTCAATGCTAAATGCTACGGCTCATGAATGCTAGAATCTCAAATCTTGTTGTTCCTAATCCAAGGTGCTCACATTTACGAAATTTTAAATATTTATCTACCTTGATGAGTTTTAAAATAATTTGTACTGTCTGTTACGAGTTCAGAATGTATACTACATGACTTGACGTTATTTCAATTTGCAGTGACAAGTCCTAGACCTGTGAAAATTTTGATTAATGGTCAGGGGATGTCAAACTATTTCGGTTGTCAAATTGGTTCACCATAGGAAATGGTGTTGTCTGGTTGCAAATCCATGGGTGAGTCTGTGCTCTCTGTTTACAGATTCAGGATTATACCCTTTATCTATATTGACTGTGTTATCTGGGTGCTAAGTATGGCAGACAATTGATAACCAATGACTTTGAATTAGTCAACTTGATCTGTGTTGATATAAATACAGAAATTAAACTGAGATGACTATCCTTCTTACTATTCTCCATGTCTCGAGTCTCGACATTAACCTTATTATATGGATACATATTTTTCTTTTCTCATAATTTTGGCCACATGGTTGAAGCGTCATTTTGATTTATATTGTTTGATTGTATGCTGCAGTTTAAGGAGCCAGTGATCATGGGGGGATGCAAGCTGCATCTGATGGACAAGCAACATGTACTTTTCTGTTCAAAGATCTTTCAAATTTTTAGTTAATTTCTCTTCACAGTTGTTGGCAAATTAAGAAGAGGTGGCAGGTTACCTGATTAAAGCTATTTTTCTCTTAACAATGCAGATCTTTTAAAAGTTCAAATATTTGTCATAATTCAGATTGAGAAACGATCGGAGTAGTTGAGTATTCCACTTTATCGCTAATTGTAAAATATTTTTTGAATGCTCAAATATTTGTTTATTATTATTCGTTCCTTACTAGGCTTCAGGTTGAGGGCTTCTTCTTCCTCCGCGAGTCACCTTGTTGTCGCCTGGCAATGCATCGATGGGGAGCAGGGTCGCCACATCGCTACTCTAATGTGGCGGGGACAAGGCCTTGATTGTGATGATCTCCTGCCTGGACATTTTGCGGGTGATAGCTCATAGCTTTATCTGATGGTTTGATGTGTATTTGTTCCCCAATTGAATGATTGACCCGTTCAACGTGGATATTGTCAACAGAATTCATGGCGAGCTCTGCAAACCTATGCGGCTTATATTACTCTGTTTCAGGATATATAGAAGTTATATTACTCTGATTCAGGATAGTAAGGGATCCTGGTGTTAATGGGGTGCTATGAGTACGAGACCAATGTAAGTCCTACTTTTTACATATCATTCTATTTAGTTTCGGCCACTTATGATCCTTAAAAAAGCAATGTAAATCACAGTTTCAAGGGGTTGTGTTTCATGGGAATGTAGGGTTAGTTAACTGAATAGGGAAAAACAGAGGTAGCTAGGATTCTCGATTATGTGATTTTGCTTCTTGGATAGTTGATTTGCACCAAGTAATTTTGATCATTGGTTCTCGAAATCTACTAACCAGCAAGGGGGAGTGGATGGACGACCACAAGAAGGCGGGGTCCGTGGGGATGACTTGGAGAGCATGTGGAGAAGCAGCTCTCTGGTTGGGGACTCTTCAGCAATAAGTATGAGGAGGCTTCCTACCTCCTCAACAGGGCCGGCATCCTCTTCGAGCTCTACAAGAACTGTGAGCCCACTGCTACGCTACTGCATTCCTTTTGCAGGTTTGTTCAGCCTGGATTCAGCTCATTAAAGCGCCACCATCAAATTTGGAGGTATTATCTTGTTTGCTGCTCCTTAGATTTTATTTCCAGTTGTCGCCATATATATCTGAGCTTGTGTCCTTATAGGAGCTAGAGCTACCAATCATGTTTTAGCTGTGCTGATTGACTGATTCCCAAGTCCCAACTTTTGTAAGTCATTGGTTGGGAAACTGTTGGAGATGCAACCTGTTAATTATTCGTGTATTTGTTACTAGACCTTGACTCCTTAATCTAGAAACTTGTTTTTGATAAGAAAATTGTTTGTTGTTGAATTGCTTGTTGCTTTCTTGAATTGGGTTGGCCAGTATTATTTCTGAAATTTAGGCACTTGGAGACTTTACTGCTGCAGCAAAAAACACTATTTGCCTTTGGTGACTACAGATGATTTTTTTTGTTAGAAGACAGATTACTAACGAATGACTATTTTTAGTGACTATTAGATCTTGCTTGTTGATTCAGAATTTTTGTTATGGCACTTGATTGACCGAAATGCTCTCTTGATCTTGCTTGTTTTGGCACCTGATGGACCTAATGGTGCTGCCCCTCTCTGTTTTTTAGATGCCCCTTCATCTATGGTAAACATCCCGTGGATAATGAGTATCAACCGCCACTCAATTCCACAATAGGTGACACTATGTAGCATGTGAAGCTCTGTAATTCTTTATACTCCTTTTGTCCTCGAGATGTTGTGAAATATATTGGATACTAGGATTACAATTTCATTAGGATATAAGAACTGTGTAATGTCAAAATAATATGAAATCCAAATTATTTGATGATATAGCATACAAGAAAATTTCAGAGACACTATGTCGGAATAGACTCTCCAAATTTTTTTTTCTGGATAGTTGGCATCTTAGTCCATGGAATGTATTATAAGAGGTAAATATCTCTGTCTGATTTGCATAAATATTAGAAATCACATTTTATTTCCTGAAATCAGCAGTATGTCGTGTGGCCATGAGAAAGGTGATCACTACTTCCAGTTCTTCATGGTTACAGCTTCAGTAATGAGCATTCTAGGAAATATCTTTGTTATATAATTCTGCATGTGCATTCTAGAAACCACCACAGTACCATCTAACAAAAAAGATGATGTGACACTTATTACTAAGAAATAAGGCTAATCATTGTCTAAGAAATAAGGCTAATCATTGCATAGAACATCAGCTATGTAATGAGCTTTTAGCCTCTAAAGGACTTAATTTCAAAATTAAGCTACAAGGGAAGGTTATGAATCGTGCAGACTCTATTCATTTTTTCTTAACGTTGCAGGTTCGATATAGGAGTAAATATTATCTCTGGTTTATGCTAGGAGTGAACCTTTCTTTTATGTTTATTTAGCCTCTGGTTGATTTAAACAGTTGGTGTTGGTTTGATGTTCAAAATTTTCATTTCGTATGTATCCATTTTTATTTGATCATTTGAAATTTTCCTGGCAACGGATGGCCGCCTCCCACTTGGAGATAACATGAAGAGTCTGATATCAACGAGAACAATCATGGTACTTTTTTTGTTTGGAGTTATTTTTATATGATGGTTGTATTAATCTTGCTGTCTATATAAGCATCGTCCATGATTATAGGTGTTACCGCTGAAGGAGATGATCAAAGTAAACTTAAATGGAAGAAGGCAAGGAAGAAATATACAAGTTTGCCCGCTGAAAAAAAAACAGAGCTTAATGCTAAGAGGAGGGAAAGTTACCATTGGAAGAAGACTTAGAGAGCAGTTACTAACACCAGGATACCCAGTATAGGATAATTTGTTTCATGTATATTTAATATATTTTTCTACACTTCATTATCATTTTTTGTGATGGTTCTCTTTCATCAAATTTGTTTGATAAATAGAATCTATTTTTCCTGTTAAAGGGTAGGTGAGGGTAAGTTTGGTAGCCTGCATTCTTCCTCCTGTTCACTCCATTTTACCCATCCCATATTCAGATTGCTATCTGATTTAGTTACTAGCTTAAACCACGTTACTTTTTTTGCCATTTTATGAGACAACATAGATTGGACATGATCTGTAGTGTTGGCTTTTAAGATGTCAGAGGTACCATTTTTCTGCAAATAGAATAGCATACATGTGGTTCCTATTTCCTTTGTTTTCCTAATAGTTTCAAATAATGTGCTTCCACTCACAATATAGATGTGAATCTGGTTATATAATTTCGGATGCAAGCAAGAGAAAAAACATAAATTGGACAAAACATAGAAAAATGCTTTGCTCATCTTCTGTATGGTATATTTTTTTTTCTTAGTCTTGATTTCTTTCACTTTCTCTTTTAGGATATGGTGAGGCTGTGTTCGATCAATTTCTGACCTGCATGCTTGGAAATATTGATGCCAACATCTGTATAAATGAATGCATGTCTTCAGTTGTGGTGGTCCAATTTTATCACTATTGATGATGATGTGAAAATCCAGACGTTAAGCTTGCTCGAACAATGTTTATGTAATTTCGATGATCCGTACGAGGTATAACAATGCCTGCATGGAAATTCCATTGCCTCACAAGGAAGATGCTCATGTATGTGGCAATGTCTATTCCAGCACACTGAATAGGAAAAATACTCTTCTACATATTGGTTCTCAGGCCAAAATAGAAATCTGGTGTTGTAAGGCTCTTATAGAATTTTTAAATCAATTTAGTATTTATGGATTCGTCAGCAGTGTTTTAAAAGCGGCTTTTGAGCCTTCCCGAAGTATTGGAATCCTCAGCTTCGTATGAATCCCTTGATTTGTATATATTAGATTAGATTGGATTACTATGATATTAATAAATAAATTTTAATTTTCAGTAGTTGTTTGATTCAATCCAATTATTTTTAAATAATTTTTCTTTAAACACGTGCCTGTATCTCCACTAGTATATATAAGGAGAGGAAACAATCCGATGTCAACAAAACAAATCAAAGCAAAAAGGGGCCGATAAAAACAAACCCCCACGAATCTTGAAGGGGGATCACAGCCATGCAAATCTGGATGAAAAGAAGACAGAATATCTTATCACCTAGTAGAAACAAATTAAAATTCCAAGGTAAAAATTTGTTTTCCTGTTCTTTCCGTGTCTAACGCGCGGCACGCGGGCCAGCTCGGCACGGCTGCCCAAGCCCGGCTGTGGCTTGGTGGGCCGTCCCATTTCGTAACTGGGCTGTGGCCTGCGGGCGGCCCCTTTGGCCGGGAACCACACCGACAAAGGGTATGTTGACCTGGGACGGTGTGTGGATGCGAATAGGGCGGGAGGCCCCAGCCCCTTCTCTCTTCTTAGTACAGACGGCGAGAGCGGGCGCCATCAGGAGTACATGGATGAGGACGAGGTGGACTCGACCGGGGGAATCAATATCCTCGACTCCTACGGCGAGGATTGGATCCGCATGTATGGTAAAACTCGGGGCTCATTCGAGGACGAGAGTGAGTAGATTCTTCATATCGGTTACACGATTCGGATGGGAACACCCCTCCCGCGTTCCGCTTTTATTTGCCTCCAATTTATCTCCGAATCCTTTCGCGGCACATAGCGGAGGCATACGGTGGCCTAATTTTTTTATGCTTATTAGCTCATTTTCTTTTTGGATCGGGTTTTTACCCCCACTCTCTCTTATGCAAACGGTAATTACTTGTCTGGGCATGTATGCAAAAACTTCGTTCAGTGGCTAAACCTAGAAATAGAAATTTTATTGACTGAATTTTGTTGGGCACAATTTTGACTGACTTTTTTTTCCCGGGAAGACGACTGAAATTTTGGTTTATGCTAGAATTTCTTGAACTTAATAGTATTGTGGTGTATCCTTGTATCCATCAGATTGAGCGGATGATTCCTAGGGTTATAAGTTAGAATCCCTGTGTACTGGTTGTTGAGAAAAGAGTTCCAGAGAATGATAACTTCACATTTTTCTGTTAACGATGCCATCCTATTCTATGCATGAAATAATGACATGCATATAAGAACCTTGCAATGAATAATATTTGTGCGGGCATGCAGCGAAGATTCCAACCATGCGGCACACGTTTGGGCCGATCCTTCCAATCTCTACTTGGCCAATAGACATGCTGCAAATCTTTTTGGTGAAGGTGACGGAGATCAAGGGAGCCCTCCAGTGGCCGCTGGATGTCTATGGCCATGTTGCTGTGCGTGACTCGCTGGATAAAAAGCGCAACTATCTCTTCCGACGCATTAGGGAGGACTGCCAGACCCTCGCTTCACCCGAGGCAAGTGTTTCACCTGTGGTGACAATGAGACTTTATTTCACATTTGTTATAGTTGTGTTCAGCTTGTCATCTTTTGAAAAAGATATATTACTGCTGGGCGACTGAAACCTTCAAATATGATTGATCCAATCTGCTGCTACTAAAATTGAGGGAAACATGGTTCATCCTAAAAGCTTCCAGTTACTCTCTAATGTAGTTGTCTGCTTGTCTTTACACTCTATTTTGAAGAAAAAAAATTACTCTGCTTCGTGCTAGATGACGTTCCGTGTGATTGTTGCATCATGTTTGCTTTGCATTTGCTGCCTTTCACACTGTAGCCCTTTCTATCTTTTGCGTTTGAAGATACATGGTACTGAGCATATATAATTAACTGTGTTTGTACCTGCAGGATTCATATTTGAAACTCACAGGCCCTAGTCGTGCTGTCGTCCTTATCGATCCCGTCTTTTTCGAGGTTGACCTGAAGGTCAAGAGCATTGGAACACCATTTGAGTGTGAGGACAAGGTATTGAGTTACCATTGCTTTTGTTACAACAACATTCCTCACATGGGCAACACCGGCTTTGCCCAAAGAAAGGTTGAATCAACCGAACACAGCACGATGGAGTTTGTGTTTGCACCTCTCTCACATGCAGTGGAGGCTACCATTGAAATCCACGTTATTGAAGGATCGGCTGATTTCAAGGCCTGTTTCACTGCGCGCACAATTGGCATAAATGAAGATGTCATGCTGCTCGATTCTTTGGACAGGAAGGTGACAGTCGCCAGTGACGGTCTGGTTGCATTGGACCGTCGTGTAGTTTCGGTTGAGGAGGGGGAGGTGCACAACAGGTTTCTGTCTGTTTATGTGCAGGCCACAGAGGTTGGCGGCAGTGGCAAAACCTTCTTCAATCATGTAAACTTCATCCCCAGAGTGGCATTGAGGAGCCAGTTGCTCCTTCAACTTGAGTTCTGCAAGTTATCAGTGGAAGTCGCATGGTCAATGCTTTCGTGAACCTCTGCCATATCCTTAGCGCGTGACATTTGTAGTCTGTTGAAGTCTTCAAGGTGGTGACTTATTAAGTAATGGCTTGCTACTAGGTAGTGAGATATCTGGCTTGTGATCCGCATGAATTGTCCCAACTGTTGTGTTGAATTATCTAAGCTACGGACTATGATGATGACTACGTATGTGATTTGTGCTGCTTATTATGCAGTGTGAGTGGACCGGCTGATTGACACCTTATTGGCTTGCTGATTGAAATGTGCCCTAGATCTTTACTGAACGGCTGAGGAAACGTTGCACGTTCCAGCTGTGTAAAGCGCAAATCAAAATTAGTTTTTCTCGCACGCAAACACCCAAACTCTACATAAGGTTTCCAAGTTCCAAACAGCATCCTTTAGATCGGGAGATATTTAATTTTTGAGTTAAACACACCGGCGACCCTTGAACTTATCCTAAGGTACCCCTTAGGTCCACGAACTCGCAAATTTGAGATCTAGCACCCGGAACTTGTTAAGCTGTGCCACTTAGGTCCATACCCCTTGACGTAGCACCACATGGCATGAATATATGCAAAAAGGCCCTCTAAATTTGCCATCTTCTACCTTCACATCCTCCATATTTGAGGGAGTCAGGGAGAGATAGAGAGAGAGGAGGCAATGCCGCCTGTGTCGATGTCGAGCTCAAGGCCGCGTGAGGGAGAGAGCGCCACCGTTTGACGCCCACCCTATGTGCCGCCACTTGACCCTGTTGGGTGAGGGAGCGGTGCACTGCCGCCGCCCTTGGCCCGCGCCGTGCGCTGCAACCCGCTGGGCGGGGAGCGGCGCTTCAGCCCGCAGTGTGCTCGCCGCCCTAGCCCACACGCGCGCCACCGCGGGACCGAGCCTGCACGCTGCCACGTGGAGCCTGCCTGGGCGCCGCCTGTAACACCTCAGGTGTTTTAATTGTTAAACAAGCCTTATTAGCATAATAAAATACATCACTAACTAAGAAAATAAAAGGAATGGATTAAGTTTGGTTCTGCTTTTACCTTTAAAAGTTTGTATGTGCATAAATGCATGTACTTTAATGAATCAAATTGGATCACTTTCACATCAAAGAAAATATGGCTATGAAATTAAATGAGCACACCAGTATTAGCATGACCAATAAAAGTTTAGTTGAAGCCTAGGGAAGAAGATGAAATCTTGAAATAAAATGACGCGCCCTCCGAATAGAGTTTTCTTTAAGTTTTTAAAATAACTTTGGAACTAAAGCTCAAATGAACTTTGGCCTGAAACGAAACTTGTAGAACTTTTTATTTTGAACAACTTTCATGTTCAAAATATTTTGAAATTCAAATTAGAAAGTGGAGAAAATGTCCTGTTTGCAACCAGCCCCCTGGAAATTTTTGAATTCTCGCACTTAGGCCCTTGCCCCTCCTCTGCTGCACCGCACCCTCGCCCGACCGCCGCCGGCCACCTGGCCCTCGACGCCTGCACGGCACCAGGCGCCGAGCCAACCCCCGGCGCCCTGCCTGCTGCACCGCCCCCGCTCGCCCAACCGCGGCCGCGCCTTCTTCTCCTCCCCCCCACGCCGTGTCGCTGCCCAATCCCCGGTGCGCCACCGTGCTGCCCAGTCGCTGGTCGCCGCCCCCTCCACCCAGTGCCCCGTCATGCCGCCCCAGCTCCCCAACCGCCCGCCCGCGTCGCCTACACGCGACGTCGCGCCCCGGTGCGCGCCCAGCGCACGCACGCCACGCATGGCGCGCCTCTGGTCACCGCCGCCCCGCACCAATGGCGCCCAGCCTCGCCGCCCCCTCCACCCCGCGCCCCGGCCGTGCCAAGCCCGCCCCCATGAGCTCCACCAGCTATAAAGCCGGCACAGCGCCCCTCCCTCCCCTCCTTTCTTCTTCCCCGCAGAACAGAGCAAAGTAGAGCCGAGCGCCGCCCCACGCCGCCGCCGTGGAACTCCCTCCTTCGCCCCTCCTCGACCCGAGACAAGCGCTGAAACGGACCCTCCTCAGTGCGCTGAAGCTTCCCAGCCCGAGCCCCGCCGCCCTCATCGCCGGAGCGCCGCCGTCCGCGCCGCCCCACCGCCGCCGCCCCTGCTCTCCGCGGCCAGCCCGCCACCGGCCACCCCGAGCCACTCCAAGACCACCAATAGGTGCGCCCTGGTTCCCTCTCCGTGCTCCCCCACCTTGCCCTCGCCGCCGGCGACCCAGCTCGCCGGAATTTGGCCGGACAGAATGATCCCCGCCGTGAAATTGCGACCAGGGACTACATTGCAAACGCCCAAATCTTCCTAGGGGGTTTTCTGCTAGTTTTCAGGGACCCCTCTGTAAAGAAAGTTTTAACCAAATCAGTGAACTTGTAAAATTCGTATAAAATCATAGAAAATTCAGAAAAAATGCAAACTCAACTGTTCTGGAATCCTTAGAATAAACTCTACAACGTTTGTTACATAAAGTTTCTCAGATTCTCAATATATTTTGCTCTAGATTAAATGTAAGGTTTAATGGACTTCTTTTGTACCCACTGTTGTAGATCATTTCTGACCCTAAATTTTGGGCAGTGAGTTACTTGCTTGATGTTTAGGACTGTGTAAAAAGATCAGGACCAAAATCCATCTCTAGATACACCTTTTGTCCAACCTTGTTTTATGCCATAAAGTGTTAGAACTAATTTTTCCTGCTGTTCTGTGATGTTTAATGTCATGAAACTTTTTCTGTGTTGTTGTAGTGATACGTAGAGGCCATAGAAAAATTTAGAAACATTTTTACTATATGTAACCTGTTCATATGAATTTGTGGTAGGAAAACTTCACTAATTCAAAATAATTAGTAAAGCACTTAGAAAATGTTCATCTTTTTACTATGAAACCAATTAGAGTAGCTCAAGCTGTACAACAAGTTTCATACATAGAAACACTGTATAACATCTTGTAGAAAATAATCTTTAATAACATCAGTGTAGCTTGTCCCATTTATTATGCTCTATATCATGTACAATAAAATCTGAAAAATTTACAGTAATACAAAAATGGTTATAGAAACACCCTGTAAAATTTTTAGCATCAATAATATCATGGTTTGTTCTGTATAAAAATAAGTAGATGCTAGCAGTGGCTGTGTATTACATTTTTCATATTTAACATGCTACACAAAAATGTCTGAAATTTTTACAGTGACCTTATCTCTGCATAATGTACTTTGTATAAAAATTTAATTACCAGAAGCTAACTAGATTAGTAATTGTGTTCAACTGATGTTTGTGTTTAAAAAGAAACTAAGTTTTCAATATAACACAACCCCTTCTTCTTTAATGAAGTTAAATAGATTAAGATAAACTTTATTAACGATTGCCCAGGAAATGTTAAAGTAAATAACTTCACAGCAAAACTTATGTCTTATGAACTGCAACTTTATCGTGAAGGAAATAATGTCGTTTACCATCACCACTACTTAAACTTGTGCATTCATGTAGAAACGACGACTCTCACCGACGGAACGTACGAGTTGGTGCCCGCGTCCGAGAGTGAGCAGCGTGAAGCTCAAGTGAATCTAACTGAAGTTGCCGAAGACCCGAGCCCAAGTTCGGAAGAGCCCCGGACTAACTTTTCGCAAGAAGGCAAGCCCCGGAGCATGAACCCTATTTTCTAAACTTATGCAACTTGTTACTCTACTTTACTTGTGCATTAAGTTTATAGGAGTTGGATGAAAACTTAGTCGCATGATCCTAGGTACCCATGCTCTGAACACTAGATGCCAGGTTCGATAGAATGCTATGCTAATAGGACTCGGTAAAAGTCGAGTGATTTCTTGTCACTCGCGAGAAATTAGGAGTTGATTGTTTACTACACGATGCAATCATAAGGACGACGGACGGGCTATGGTACGATGTTTATGTTGATGATTGAGGCCCGTCTGTCTAGTGAAAAATGCTAAGGCCGCAGTGTGTGGTAAGTGATGGTTAAGTCTTTGAACGTACTAACCACATGCCGAGAATATGGTAATCGGTAAGCTTAAGTACCGGATTGAACCGAGGCCGGAATATACTCCCCACTGTCTTGAATTCGTTCACATCTAGCTAATGGCGGGTGCATGTGCCGCCATGGTCCGGCTGCGTCCGTGGTCCATGGGGAGGTGTAGTCGAGGGCGGTGGGCCTGTTCCGTGAAGCGGGAATTGAAGGGAAAAGTTGCACGTGTGACTCTGGGAGTAACCACGTGACGTGTGTTTAGGTTTCCCTTGCAAGGTTAAGAAATTCGATTCGAATCGTCCGTTTCTCACGGCTATTGAGACTGCTTAACCACTTTTACCCACAGAGTAAGAAGAGGAACAATGATGATGAATAAACTTGTTGGATGAAAATTTAATGCTTCACCATGTATGATATTGGATAGTTGCTTACCTAGAATGGTTAAAGAAAGCTAGAACTTGGAGCTAAAATCTGAAAGTAAGGACCTACTATATATGCTTTTTGGCAAAACAAACCCCTCAAGCCAAAAGCCTCGCATGTCTAGGAGTTGGCTAAGTATACCCCAATAGTCGGGTAAGCCTTGCTGAGTATTAGTATACTCAGCCTTGCTTGTGGCTCGTTTTCAGGTGAGACTGTCGAAGACATGATTGCTAGGTTGACTTGGCCTTGTACTCTTTCCCCTGGTTGGTCGGTGGAATGGGATACGCCCCCGACCAATGGAGATAATGTCGAGTGATGTCTCGTACGGGCTTCATCGAGACATCCTTTATCGTCGAGTAGCTTTCGTTATTTTATTTTCCGCTGCAACTTAAACTCTGAAGAACTTCTTAGTTATGATCACTGAAGTACTTGGTTTCTAAACTCAAACTTGGTTTGTAATATTCAATTATGTTAATGTTGTAATATTTGCTGGAATGTGGTATTCTCTGGGCTCATCGTCGCGTGAGCATTTGTATGTATGGCACTCGATCCGCCCTACCGTGGTTGTATCGGGAGGTTATACCCGACAGACCAGTGGATTACTCCGTTTGAAGTGTAAGGTTAACCGAGATTGCCCTAATGGTGATGGTTAATACACTTGAGCCGGATTAATTCAGGTGGTTCTGCCACACCGCCGCCGGATGCCATGGCCCGAACGCGCGCCGCCATGAGAGCCCCTCCGCACGCCTCGCGCTCGCGGCTCGTGCACACCGCTCGCCTCCGGCCATTCCTGGAGCGCGGTGGAGGTGCGTGTCGGCGACCTCCGGGACAGGCGGCTGTGGACGCGGGGGCCGGAGTGGCCGCCGGCGGTGGGAGCAAGGTGCATAGCCGGCAGATTAAGAGAGAGGTGAAAGAGACGAGGAGGATGTAGATATAGAAGATGATAAAACTCAAGAGCTTTTTTCATATATTCATAACATGTGGCGCCACGTCAAGAGGTATGGACCTAAATGACACAACTTAATAAATTCAGGGTGCTAGATTTGGATTTTGCGAGTTCGTGGATCTAAGTGGTACCTCGGGACAAGCTCAACGACCGCTAGTGTATTTAACTCTTAATTTTTTTTACCATAGTTACTAATAGCACGCATTCAAATGCCACTTTTAAGAATGATTCCTACATTTTGCCATCGGTGAGAGACATCGGTGAGAGAAGATTTCATTACTCATTTCCATTTTTGCTGACGTAGTGTGACATGTCAGCTAGCCAGCGTGGAGATGGCAAGCGAAAAGACTTCTTTGCCCCTCCCCATCTTCACTTCACTACCTTTGCTACGCGCCTACGCCGTGCCATGACTGACCTCTTCCTGAGTCATAGCCCAGCAGCTTGGCAGACCCGCGCTGCTGAGTCTGGCCAAGTCCGGAGCCGCTGGACGGAGGGAGGTGCTGGAGTCCGGCAACGCGGCGGTGCTGCTGCGGCACGTGGCGGCGGTCCGGGCGCTCCTGCTCTTCAGCCTGGACGGCGACGACACGCGCGTTGGCCTCGTGGCTGACGGCACTGTCGACATGCTCTCCGACGCGGTTGCCGCGCTCGCGACCATGGCGCTCACCAGCCTCGCCACCGTCGACATCAACAAATCACCATCGGGGCGCACCCCCTCGGGCATCCCGGAGCTGGTGGGGCTCCTCGGCCGCGGCGGTCCACGGGAGCGCCGCGAGGCGACCACAGCCCTCTATGAGCTCTGCAAGCTGCCGGAGAACCGCTGCCGCGCGGTGCGTGAAGGTGCAGCGCCCGCGCTCGCCGACTTCGCCGCCGTCGGCTCCGCCCGCGCCGTCTAGGTGCTCGGCCTGCTCGCCAAGTGCCGTGAGGGGCGCATGGAACTGTGCAAGATCCCCGGCATCGTGTCGGTGCTCTCGGGCGTCCGTGCTCTCGGGCCGTCGGGCGTCGCTGGAAGCGGCAACTCCCGTGCAATCGAGCAGGCTGCGCTCGTCCTCAACTGGATTTGCTCGGAGAGGAAAAAATGACATTGGAAGCGATAAAGCTAGGAGCTTTCTAGCTCTGTGAGACCTTGGTGAACGACGACAACTGCAAGATCACCAAGAACGCGGTCGAATCGGCCCGGACGCTCGAGACAACGTGAAAATTGGGTTGTTCAGAGATGAAATTTTTCATAATTTTGATTTGGCACCTGCTTGACTGGGTCTTGGCCTCATTATATAGAGGTAGAAACAGCAAAGGGGGACAGATCAGTAGATTTTTTTCTTCTCTCGTTTTTTTGACCGAAGATTTTTCTTCTCTCGTTCTGTTCATTTCCCCTCCTCTTTTCATCAGTATAATTTAGTTTGTGTCCATATGATCAGAACAAAAAAGAAAGAACATGGTTCGTGTTCTTATCAGCAAAGGTAGAAGAACCAGTGAGGGAAGAAGGACGAAGGGGAGGGGCAAAGATGTCTTTTCACTTGTTGGCTCTACGCTGGCTAGCTGGCATGTCACGCCACATCAGCGAAAATGACAATAAGTAATGAAATATTCTCTCACCAATAGCAAACTTTACTTCTTTTGCCATATAAATTAATCACAAGTTTCATCATATAGCATGTATACTATTAGCAAAGTTACTTTATATCACTAACCAAAAAGTTACTTTTTCAGAAAAAATTCATATACGAGTACTACAGTGTTACTTTTTCTTAACTTTCATGAAGTACAAAAAGTTACTTTTCTTAATAGAAGCAGTGATCAGAAAAAGTTACTTTTTGTAATATTAATGTATTATGAAATTAGTTTTTTCATAATTTTCACAAAGTACAAAGTTATTTTCTTAGCACTGAAGTTCTCAAATTATTTCTAAGTTAAATATGATAACTTTCTTTAAAAAAAAATCTAGTGCGATTAGACTTTCCATTTTAAGAAAATTTGAGGGCTCTTCTTTGTAACACCTAAAGTGTAGAAATCAAATTCTAAAAATATTTTATGAAATAACAATATAAAAGTAAGCATCTCTCTCACTCTTTCTTTTTTCTCTCAGCCCAGCCCAACTCCTCTTCTTCTTTCCCCTCCCTCCCTTTTCTTTCTCTCCCCCCCCAGCCCAAACGGCCCATCTAGCCCAACCCGCTGCCCCTCTCCCCTTGCACTCCCTCATATCTCTCTCTCCGACGAACGAGACCTACCAGTCAGCGTCATCCCCTACCTCCCGCTCCCCACATTCCTTCCTACTCCTCGTCGCGGATCCCGCCCGCGCCCGTGGCCCGCGCCCTCCCCCCCTTCCTTTCCTGCGTCGCCAGCTTGCCTTGATGGCTGTGGCACGCGCCCGGCGACCAGCCCCCATTCCCCCGCTGCAATTCAGGGCGCAATTGCCGCCCGCCGCCGAGCCCGCTCCCCTCCCCGGCCGCTCCGCCCTGCTCCCTCACCCACCCCTCTATTTAAGCAGCGCCCCGAGCCCCTGCTTCCCCTTTCCCACTCTTTTCACGCTCATCGACGTTGCAGCGCCGCCATTCCTCGAGCCCGAGCTCGCCGTCGCCGCTGCGTCGTCGACCTCCCGTTCCGCCACCTCCTCGCCGTCCACGACCGTCGCCGGAGCTTCTTCCTCGGAGGAGCACCGTCGCCGACCCGCCAGCCACCTCTTCCCGCTGCACCGCGCTTGGGAATCCCTCGCCGGCGTCCTCGTCTCCGCCCCTAACCACGCCCCTTCGACGACCCGCCGCTCCGACACCGCTCCGACGACCACAACCCTCGACGGAGTTCCGCGAGGTGGTGAGCACCGCGCCGCCCCTATTTTACCCCTCCCTCTCGCTCCCTTGCCCTAGCAATTCCTCGCCGGAGCTCTTGCTCCGCCCGCCGCCGCACGGCCGTCCCGTGGGCCCTACCGCCTTCACCGTGTCGCCCTCTCCCTCCCCAGCCTAACCCTGTCCTGAACCGAGCCCTGGAGCACCGATTTCGGTGAACTCCGGCGGTCCGCCGCCCCCGCTTGCCGCCGGCGTCCAGCGCCGCCCGGCCGAACCGCTTAGCCGAGCCACCGCCTAGCCGAGCCCGAACCTGAGCCACCAGAGCCACTGGATCTCGATCCAGCGGATCAGATCCGGCTGACCCGAGCCAAGCCACGCCACCAGCCGCGGTGAGCCCAGCCGACCCATCTGGCTCCGTCAGATCTAGATCGAGCGGATCAGATCCGCCCAACCGAGCCGAACCCTAGTTGCCTCCGGCACTTTTGCAGAAAAGCCCCTAAGGTTTCCAGGAATCAACCCTCCGTCCAGATTTGTTGAAATATAATTAGAATCAGGTACTATCTTTTCTGTTGAGGCCCCTGTCTTATCTAGAAATAGAACCCGCCATTCAGGACCCCCAGTTTTGCACCCAGGTCCTCTGTTTTAGATTTAATTATGTTTTAGCCCCTATTTTCTTCACATCTAGCCCCTGGAAGTTCAAAACTCTCGCAGATAGGTCCCTGAACCACTGTTTTAGGCATGTCTGTCGTTTCAACTCCGTTTTCAGCGATTCTTGCGCTCACGCGATCCTTGCATCATGAACTACAACTTTATCATCTTCTTACTCTCTATTTATATTATTTATTGTACTGTTTATTATTTATTTGTGTATGCTCATTTGTGTGATCGTGTAGACAACGTGATGTTCGAGCAAGACCAAGAGCACGCTTACGAGGAAGAGCACGCTTTTTTAGGAAGGCAAGTGGACTTCCCTCCCCTGCATGTTCTATTTTATCCCATCAATAGCATGATAATTAACTTTACTATATTGTCGCTTTGCATAAACTTGATGGGTCACCTATGCTAAGGATTAGCATATACCTAGTCTTTTACCCAAAGCTTGAAACACTGGGTTTATTATTTATGTTGGGTAGCCACGTTTAGTTGCAAACTTTGGGATTGGTGTTGGTTTACTCTTATGATAATGTTGCTCGCGTTTTATATTGTTGTTATACCTTGTTGATGCAAGATTAACTTTGTTTAATGGGAACATGGAGAACCACCTAAGTGAACCGTGCAACCACAAAGTCATATGGCTCTGACCTTAACCAATTAATTAGATGTGTAGTTAGCTGGTGGCCTTACCGAAAGGGCAAGGAGGGGTGTCGGTGCAGGGGTCATAGCCCGGTCCTCTTGGGGTAGCGGCATTTGCTAAGGAGCTCACCATTAGGGAGGCTTATGGACCACAATGCTATCAAAACTCTAGCGGGTTGTCTAGCTCTCGATATGTCTTTGTAAAGGTTTCGTAGTGTACCCCTCGCCACTCACCTCGGAAGTGTTTAAGGACCTTGCAAACCCGGGCGACTCAGGGGAACGCGTTTTGTGGGTAAAGTGTACAACCTCTGCAGAGTGTAAAACTGTTATAACAGCCGTGCTCACGGTTAAGAACGGCTTGGACCCTCACATGATAATGAAACTTGAAGATTAATTAACTTGCTGTTCTTGGTTTATGTTGTTGGTACGTTTATGCTTTTGCTTAAGTAGGTTGGTATAAACTTACATCTAGTTAATAGGTGCTAACTGCTGTAAACCTTAGCCTATATTTGATGGCCTTGCATATTTTTCCCCACTTGCTGAGTACCAACCATAAGAGTAGTCACCCTTGCCCCACTGCTGTTCAGAAGGGAACTTTGAAGAGGAGATCTTCGACAACTTCGAGGAGTTCTAGGCTTGCGTTTACCAGTCATCGGCTATGGAAGACGAAGTTGTTGCAGACTTCGTTTAGGGTATATCGGGGGAACGTTTAAAGATATTTGTGACTCCTCTATTTGGAGTGTAATAATGTTAAATACTCTATCTTGTTTACTTTTCGAGCATTGTCTTTGATATATTACACTTGTTTCGTCTATAATGTGTGTGCGAACTTGATCCTGGCGTACACATCAGATATATCTGGTTGACATCCTTTTAAGACTAAATGGAGAGATCTCTCCATTTAGATTTTACCATGTCACAAATTGTAAATAAACAAATATAGCGTCTTTAAATAGAGCAAGCACTTTTATTAGGGAAAATGCCCGTCTGATTTTCACCTTAGCATTGAATTTAAATGGTCATTAATTGAGTAAAATCAATAAACCCCCTCCGTCCAGAAAATTGCAATTCTAATTTTGCTCAAAATCAAACCATCTTAAGTTTAATCAATTCTGGTTACAAAATTTAGATAGTAAACCAAATTTTATTATTTTTAGAAAATACATATATAAGCAAAACCATCTACCAATTCAGTTAGAGGGCCAGATTTGTCCACTTCGATGATATCTAGTTTGTTAGTTCGATGGTTAAAGTTAGACTCCGATAATATTTATAACGAAAGTTTACATCATCTGTAAAGTATATACTCCTTCCGTTCTACAAAGAGTGTTGTTTTAGCTTGTAATGAGATCCATCTAATTAAAGTAATTTTAAGTGCCAAAAAAATATTGTATACGAAAATATATATAACCAACCAAATACTTAGTAGATGTTACCTCTCTAGTTCCAATACATATGCATTAATTGAGGATCTAGAAAATCAAGTAAATACATGGTTTTCAATTACAATTGCTAGGAGTAATTAGGGTAACAAGATTATTTCTTAGGATGAGTAATATATCTGAATTTTTCTAAAACTACATTTATTTTGGGACGGAGGGAGTATCTCTTATCTGCTACCATAAAAATGAAAACTTGGAAAGTTAAAAGCAATCACACAAGTCAATGGATTTATTAAAAAGGATTGCTGTGCAAAGTCAAAGGTGAGCAGTCAAATACACTCTTTTTTCCCCTTTGGAACTAGTAGTCAATACAAAGTCAAAAGTTAGCAGCCAACTACAATTTTTTTTCCAGCTAACCAAATATATACACGTTTAGTCGGCCTGTTTGCCCTCTTGATGGACACGCGGCACAGGCACATGCGTATGCACGTGTGTGTGGCTTTTAGGATGGTTATTAGTGTTAAAATAAATAAAGCCTGACCCTACTTGACGGCCGCACGTACGATTTCCTAGCTCGAGAGGAAGGTCTGGGCAAGGAGCCAGACAGCCAGTTCTTCGATCGGCAGCGCGAGGAGGAACAGACAGGACCCGGGGCCAGTCCGCCCGGCCGGCCATCACTGCCTGGAACGCGGTGGCGACGGAGAGCTAGCGTCGCCACCGCGCGCCATGGGCCAGTGTCAACGCCAGCTAGCAGAGGAACTCCGAGAGGAAGGGCAGGCACGGTGCACGGAGCCTAGCGATGGTTAGACGGCTGCGATGCGACTCTCTCCGGGCGGGGCACGCCGGCGCCTCGGCAGAATATTTGCTCAAGCATTTACTACTCTTACGAATTACGATGCGCCCTAAAGCTCACTCGCGTTATATTTCAGTCAGCAGGGAAGCAGAATTCCTTGCCATGGCAGGTTCAGTTCAGCGCAGCACTGATCTTGATATGTTCAGCTAGGTTCAGTTCAGTGCAGAACTGAAAAAGGGTTTAATTTCTCCCTCATTTCTTTTCGGCGAGTTCAAACTCATTTAGTTAGGTTGATCTCCCATCGTCTCCCACATTTCCTCTTATAAATCATGTGTGATTTGCATTTTTTTTCGAGGGAATTTAATTTCCAGGGCTTCAAAGCTTGTGCCAAGTACAGATTGTTACTCCTATGTGGGCTAAAGAAGACACATCAACGTTTGTTGACCGGCATGCTGATGATAATAAAGTTATTTGTTTCCTTTTTTTTTGAACTAATAAAAAGGAAGCTGCATGCAACCGTGGCTGTTGCTTGTCGGACGGACCCAACATCCAGTTTGCCTTCGAAACAAAGCCCAAACACCAGCAAATACAATCCCTAATTAACCTTCCTGGCGGCGGCCGCCGGCAAGTACCTGAAGTACTCGAAGATGGAGCCTGTGCCGGATGGCAATGCCCACGGCCACAAGAGGCCGGATCTGGAGAAGACCGCGGGGGAATTGGCGGACAGCGGCGACGCCAAGAGGCCGCGCGAGGGCAACCACGACCGCGCCATGGAGATGGACATGGACGACGACGACGAGGAGGAGGTGGACATGGAGCAGTACAAGCCGTTTGGCATGTACTGCAAGAATTGGATCTACTTATATGGCGATTGGGCCAAGTTCGACGACCCGAGTATGTATCTAATTTATTTGTGCCGTTTCTTATCATCGTCTTCGTCAGTTGTCACCGGCAGACCCCGCCGCCGGCGTGGGGTGATCCAGAGGGTGGGTGTGTTTTTTTTGGTTGTGTGCGTGTTTGGTCGGGCTGTTCGATTGGTTCGTGCTGAGGAGACACACGGGCTTGCAATGCAGTGGCACTGATCATTAGTTTATTACCCGTCGGTTTTTCCCAGCGGATTTGCCCCCATGCGCCACACTGATGGGCCGGTGCTGCCCCCGTGCGCTGAACGCCTGAACCTGTGGACACCATGGAGATCTTCCTCGTCAAGGTGGCTCAGATCACCGGGGGCCTCCAGTGGCCGCTGGACGTCTATGGCGACGTCGCCGTGCGCGACTCCCTGGACCACAAGCGCAACTACTTGTTCCGCAGACGCAGGGAGGACTGCCAGACACTCACCTCGCCGCAGGTGACATGGAAATCAGTAAAAACATGGTCTTGTAAACTATCAAAACATGGTCTCCATTGCATCTTGCTAATTCTGAACTTTTGCTCCAACAATTCCATCATCTTTTGTCTGTTTCTGCGTGCGCACCTGTGCAGGATTCTCTCTTGGAACTTAGAGGCCCTAGCCGTGCAGTTCTCATGTTGGACCCCCTTGAATTCGAGATTGACCTGAAAGTGAAGGGCAAGGAGGAATCTCAAGACACAGTTTTATGCTGCAAATACTTTGGATACAACAACCTTGCTTACAAGGGGGATGCCAGCTACGCCATAACAAAGGTGGTTCCAAGCGAGCATAGTGCAATCGAGGTCAGGTTCGCACATGTGACATGCTCCCTGGAGGCGACCATCTCCATCCGGATGACTACTGGATCAAGCAACTTCTGTGCGCGCCTCACCGCGCGCACCGTGAGCATCGGCGAGGAGGCGGTGCTGCTGGACACCCGAGGACGGGAGGTGTCCGTCGCCGATGATGGGAAGGTTAATCTGCAGCGCAGCGTCGTGGTTGTTGAGGAGCGTGGCAAACTGATCATTGGCTTCGAGGCTGCGCAGCTAGGTGAAGATGGCCAGAGTAGCATTACCGCCGCGAGGGAGATGACTTTTCGTGCTAGATGTGCATTGAGAAGTGAAGGCTATTTCACGATTGGCGCGACTAGGCTGCATGTGTTGGTCGCCTGGTCACTGCTTCCTTAAGCAATCGGTGGCGCGATGACCTAGTAGTGATGCTTCCTAAGATAGATTATTAACCTATTATTATGCTATGACCCTGCTGTAGTGATGGTATGACATCGGGTATGTATGTACTCTTGACATGTTATTTGGTAACGTGCCTACAACAACTGATGTGCATGGTGTTGGGTGCTGTTATTCAGTGACAGTTGAGTGCCAAAGTTGTTTATCGTAGGCAGTCGAGTGGCAGGTGCTTTGCTTATTAAGCTGAGTGTCTATTTCAAGATGCATTCGCTGTTTGTGAAATGGAATGAGCTTTACTTAGATTCGTTATTTCCTTGCCAACAAGCACACAAGTTTAAACTGAAAGCATGTCTGGTTCTTGTATTTTGGTCAGAAACTCAGGCCACGGGTGCTGCTGGAGCAAAATTAAACTCCCATGGTTCCTTGTTTGCTGCTACACCAGTGGTCTTCGTGATGGAGAGGTGCGCCGTGACATGTTTGGCATGCTTGCGCGAGAGTTTGCTGCCCTCGATGTAGCCCGCGATCGCACCTCTCTCTCCACGGTTCCATTCGGATGCACAAGCTGCCATTTCAGTGCACGTTGTTTCTGCGACAACGAACATCATGTGTTGTGTCGAGATTTTTCAGGGTCTAGAATTAGTGTGATATGGAGAAGGGCGGAGTCAGACTGTACCCATTTTCCTATCTGTGGATCTCTTCACTTGACCTGCATAACTCCCATAATATATTTGCCATCGAGTACTGGCTTCAACCTCCACACCCCACATCAAGATCTGGACAAGAAATAACCAGGACAGGCACGCAATAGTGTAAATCTCCACACTTGCAGTTACGGAAAAAGCAAAAATTCCACGACCATCATCTACTACTTTACCTAGGTCAGTATGGCACGCTCAACTCCGACGTATTTCTCTCCTCTCATGTATCTCATCCTGCTTGTTGAGGATATCAGCAGGCGTTTTCGGCTTTTGGGTAGGAGAGAATGGATATAAGCAGTGCCACCGGCCAAAAGTCCTTTATTTCTTGGAGTATAAGTCCTGAAATGCTGAGAGTGCCACATGCTTTGGTCCAAAACGTTACTTAAAACAAACCATCAGTCTTATGACAATGAAAGAAATTGCTTTGGTCTCAGGTAAAAAAATTTCCCTCGTCTTTCCTCCCTAATTCTTCTTACTGCTACTTCATTATGCTTATTATTTATTTATGATTGCTGACTATGCGCTTTTAACATTTAAAAAGATTTGACCTATATTTTGTCGGACCCTTTCAACAATTTAACTAATTCAACCTTTAGTGGCAAACTGTTGAAATAGTACTCTCAAAACGCTGCACTAGTATATCTACAATGTTCATTTTTCTAAAAGTTTTTCATGTTATCTTTTTTTTTCTTCTACAAAAGAGAGCGTAGCGGGTTCTCTAACACAACTTGGTGGCCAACGCCAGCTCAGGACACCGGTAGCCTCCTTCGCAGCAATGACGCCTCATTGTCTTGGTAAAAAAAAAATGGGTTTCCTTCAGCCTTTCCTTTCCAATTTCTTTAGTATTCGAGTGTTCCTGTCAGAGTTCACTTGTAATCAGTCACCTATTATTTAATTGGAACCATTACATGATAACCAGAAGATGGCTACTTTTTTGAAAATAATCGACAACTCATTGAGTAAACTGGTGACATCAGATCCGCCGAGAGCAAGACATGATCCTATGAAGACGGTTTGACATTTCCCACAGGTGGCAGCAGACGTTTCAGTGTTCAACCCAGGCGGTGGCTAAACTGACGCAAACTGTTGCTACTGCAGCTGGTTTACCTATCTGAATACTGCCTATGGCCTATGTTCAAAATGTCATCCCGTATCAGGTGCTGGATTCCACTTTTTGGCGTTTTGACTGCGACTGCTTCATCCACTCGATACACTCATCCATGGTTCCATTCGGATGCGCAAGCTGCCATTTCAGGGCACGTTGTTGCTGCGGCAAGGAGCACGCGTCATGCCAAGTTTTCTCTGGGTCTAGAATTAGTGTGATATGCGGAGTCATAGTGTACTTACCCATTTTCCTATCAATGGGCCTCCTGACTTGACCTGCATAACTCCCATAATAGATTTGCCGTCGAGAACCGGCTTCAACTTCCATACCCCATCAAGATCTGGAGAAGCAAAACAGCAAACCAGGACAGTTAAGCAACAATATGAACAAGTAAATCCCCACGGTTGCCGTCATGGGAAAATCACAAATACCACAACCATCATTTACTAGTTTACCTAGGCCAGTTATGGCACGCTCAACTCTGATGTATTTCTCTTTTCTCAAAGGCAGCTCAACCTGCTTGTTGAGGATGTCAGCAGCATTTTCAGCTTCTGGGTAGGAGAGAATGGATACAAGCAGTGCCACCCGCCAAAAGTCCTTTATTTCTCGTAGTATAAGTCCTGAAATGTTTGAGTGTCACATGTTGTGGTCCAAAATGTTACTTAAAACAAACTAAATATCAGTCTTATGACAATGAAAGAATCAGATTCAATCGTTAGAAAATTTGCAAGTACTGTAACAAACTAAATGTAATAACCAAATGTATACGAAGGATATCAGATTGTAGGTACCTCAAGGACTATAAGTACTGTAACAAACTATATCGCACAATCAAATTAAGCAAACACCAAACAGTATCAGATTACAAAGAACAAACCAGTTCAGAGGAAAAATTTAAAACTACAATGCTGAATACTGACCTGCAAAAACACAGTTATGCTGAATACTGACCTGAAAAAACACAATATACTGACCTGCAAAAACACGTTTCACACTGTCTGTAGGTATCTCAAGATATTCATCTTCCAGCTTCCCTTTGAGAGTTCCCACATCAACACTTGACTCAAGGAGAAGAATTAACTCAGCAAACTTCTCACTAGCAGCATGTATGTTGACAACCTTTAAGGGCGCACAGCATTATGACAAGTTAATTTGTTGTCTCAGTACACAAGACTGACCAGAATCATGTTGGAAGCAACTCAACAGAACATACCGTTTCAGCATCGCTAGCTTTCAACTTTAGTGAGTGCTTAATAATATAGCTAGACACAGGAACCTGCTTATGGTGCAACAGACTCTTCAGTGCACAATTGAAAGAAATAATACAGTGAACATGAAAGTAGATATTTAAGAGCAGCTTCATTTGTTCAACTGGATTTTTAATATCCAGATTTATTTGCTCATTTCCTTGCAGCCAAAACAAGCACCAAAATATTTATGGCGCAACAAGCTATCTAGTCACCAACCTTCAAAGAAATTACCCACATAATATACAGATCAAGATCTGGTTATTGGGCACCAGAAGCCAGATAAAACTACAAATTGTCCTTCCACAGGCATGCGAGCTTCCATGAGAGTGATGCTAGGTAGCAAGCATGCAGTGGTATGAGTAACAACTTACAGCAATTTCCACCAAAGTAAGTGGCCAAAGGGAGGTGATGCTCCATGAGGTGCATTGGACAGATAATCAAAATGAACCCGGATATCCAAAAGGATAGCATATGCTCTTTGTCTGAAGTCCAATTAGCAAGCGGTAACAAAATTATGACTGTTTGGTCAAAAGTGACATTATTTGTAAACTGAGCTAGTAAATGCACGCACTTCTATGTATCTTAGAGCAGTTAAGCATTCACTCAAACCAATTAGATTGTTAACAAATATAAATTTGCCTGCTTAAGGTGTTAAAGGGTTCTGACAGAAAACATCAAGAGCACTGCACATAGCATTCAGTGTAGTGAAAAAGGCAACAGCTATGGCACACCAAACTTGCCTCATCAGTCAAGTAAATGCACCCATTGACACACACTTGCTTTTAAGTCAACAATTTTAAGTGAACATAAGAGCACAAACAATTTTTTGCCAGTTTAAAACTTTCACAGCCTTGCATTAAAAAAATGGATGATGCAGAGCTTAGATGTTACCTTCTTAGATTTTTTGTCCAAGTAGAACATATTTCGTAGGGGAATGAATAATGCACTATACAGGTAAAGCCTTCGCTGCTCATCCTAAACACCATAACACATCTTAATGTTAGGGAAGCCAAGAGAGAACAAACCACAATCAAATAGTTCCTGCTAGCCATAACACACAGCTTGTAGTAAATCTTCCTAACATAGGAAATTCATTAAACATAGGTAAGATCAAACTGGAGACAAGCTTACCATCACATCACAACATAAAAGCTTTATTTATGCCTTCGTTCGTAGTTCAATTGGTGCACATTTTTCTGTAAATGCATAGTGATCTGACCAGTACCAATGAAGCCCACAAAATGTTACAATTCAGAATAGTATTAGTTTGTTTTTTTATTTGCAATGGAGTGATAAAGTATCACTATGTAAAGTATTTTAAGCAGAGCATCACACGAGAGTTTTTTTAATCTGCAATGGAGTTATATAGTATCACTCCGTAAAGCATTTTAAGCAAAGCATCACACAATCGAGGGAGGGAGATTTTCAGGTGTCCATTTAGTCATTTATCAAGTATGCTAAAAGTTTCAGACCTGCAACTTGGGGTCAGAACCACCGCTGAACACAGAGCTGCCAATAGAATATGCAAGATTCCAAGCTGCTTCAATATGTGAAACACACTGCCTGCATACCCGTAGGATATAAGAGATGAGACTATATTAAACTAGAGATGCTAAATTGTAGTGCACAATGGTGTCTTCTACACTTCCACAATCCAACAACTACAGTATTTTGACATACAACTGCATCACAAACATTTGCCTGAATCCATGATATAAAGATACAAGATGTAAGCACAAAGACATACCAATCACATTTGTCAAAAACTGGAGGGTTGGAGTTCTCTGGGAAAGAAAATACGACGTAAAATAGCCCCAAATCACGGATGTCAGACATTGCTTTAACAGGATGTTTGTCTGACATCATGAGATCAATCTGCAAATATACAAACAAAGAAATTGATAACCAAGGGTTTTGCATGCTATTTTACCAAGTTCATCAACAATGACAAAAGGCTTGGTTGTTGGTTGTACAATAAAGCAGCAAAAAAAATGAACCAACAGTATTTAGCAGTAAATGGTGTAGGCATCCAACCTCGTGACCGATACGTTCTCTACTAATCTTGCTACCAAGTTCTGACTTCACCCTTTCATCAGACGCGGCTTCCTTCAAGCCTTCAGCTAGTGTAAAATTGAATCTAGCAGCTGAGAGAGGCAAGCATTAGTCGGTGCAAAGAAAATATGATGTTCCAATTCACAGTTATATTCTTCTATTATAATTCACAGTATTCATTTCTTGACGAAGAATTAAATGAGCAATTATATGGACATAAAAAGGTTACCAATTGACCATACATCAAAATATCTATGAAACAGAACCAAGTTCTAGAGTTCTCATGTAACACCATTATCCACTTATTAGGAAGTAAACTTATCATGAATACTTTCTTGATATAATAAATTTAGCATAGAAAAATATTAGAGAATTGGGGGATGTTTGAAATTACCAAATCTTATTGCTCGAAGAACTCTAAGTGGGTCATCAAGGAAGGTAGCTTTGGCAGGTAAAGGAGTAACAATAAGGCCCTTTTTGAGATCCTCAATACCTTCACAATGACATAGCAGCATGAACAATGTAAAAATGGCCATATCAATTTATGTACTTGTACCACAGAAACTCACCTCTTCCAGTTAAATCTTCCACTGAGTTATTGTTGATATTAAAGAACAAACTGTCAAAGATAGAAATAGAATAAAATAAATACAGCTTCGTGAAGAATAGGCTTGCCATCAAAGTTTTGATTTCAAACTAGAATCAAAATTGCAATGATGGAAGAAAATTTTGGAGATACAAAAACCCATCTGAAAATGGAATACCAAGGTATTACCTATTAATCGTCAAGTCCCTGCGGTATGCGTCTTCTTTGGCAGTACCAACCTCCTGAAAATGGAGGTTCTAAATGTAAATCAAGCGGAAAACAAGATTATTACAAACATTGAGCTGCCAAAAATGTTAATGGCTATCTATCACAGTTGAGTCAACTTAGGTTTAGTTGTTAAACCTTCACGACAATACAAGACACACACAAAAGCCAAAAGGGACATGTCAATACTATGGGGGAATGTTCAGCTAAGCATATAAGCATGTGACAATCTCTCTCAATAATAAAGAACTCAAATATGCAAAGAGATAATATGTACTCTGTAAATGAAGTCGCTGAAACAACCATGCAAAGGGATGGATATACGTACACACCATGGTAGGAATACGACTGTTTTCAGCATACGTTTCAGATCTCAAGTTAACAAAATCAATCCAGATGTCGAGTATTAGCATCCTAGCAGTTTCCAAGTGCTTGGATTGATCAGGGTTGCTGCAAAACACTAGCAGAAGTCATGATTCAAGCTAATGGATAAACAAACAGTCATGATATATCGATCAGTGCAATTACTTTTTGTACCAAACAAGTGTAAAATGGTTAGGCAGCAATAGTAATGAGTTACTCAGAATTAGCATAATAAGAATTGCATACCACTGGATAACACCGATTCCTTTCTGCTCTTCCCCTATCAATTCTAAGTACTCATTTACTTTCTCGCAGAAATTCTGGCCCGTCATATTATCAAGGGCAATGTCAATGTCAGCAGAGTCTTTCCCTAATAGCTGCAAAGGCAAAAGTCAAGTCATAAAACCAGGCAACAATCACTTTATGTTATACAAGCTATGAGAGGCTAGTTTAGGGCAAAACATTATAGTATGATTCATAATATCGTACAGAATTAACAAACCATGACATAAAAAATGGAAAAAAACTTGATTAACCTTTACTTCAATAGTCATTTTGGGGATTATCCACAAACTATCCTGTGCAACATGGTTTTGAATTGTTGCGTCCAAAAATTTCCAGGTGAACTACAGTAGAAAATAGATTTTCGCTCGCATACAGACTACAATAAATCCAAGGCCAACAAATAAGCTGATCAGCGCATCCCCTGACCTAATCAGCACAGCAGTTTATGCAATTGACAAGCATGAACCGTAAACATAGCCAAAGAACATCATTCCACACAGATGTGAAATAATTTCAATAAAATGTTCATCATTGTATCAAAGTACAGAAAAGAATACCCAACTGAAAGGAGGAAACTTTCCTGACCCTTACCCTACCTTTGCTGGCGATCTGAGGGGGCAAAACATCATGAGTATATGACTACCTACTCGATCACAAAATACTCCCCCAGAAATCAACAGTAGCCACCTTAAAGCATACAAATATTCATTTCACTTAGCATTAAAAAATTTGCTCCCCTCCTATTTCCTCACAAAAATTATAAATGCCAAGTTGTCAACAGAAAAATTGCAACGTAAGTATCAATTAAAAACCCTGCCTTTGTGTAAACAGAGAGCAATCACACCCTTAAACCCCATTTAAACCCTACATTCTAAACACAAAACAATTTTTAAATTCCATAGTTCTTTCTGATACTCTACATCCAATGGGCCAAGAGAAAGCTACCTTTTGTAAATAAAAGTGGGTGGGGGGGGGGGGGGGGGGGGGGGGGGGGGGGGCAAGAACGAAAAAGTTCACCTTGTCCCGGACCCAGCCGCCGGCGACGCGGAGCTGCGTGCCGAGGCCGAAGTGGCGGACGACGTCAAGAAGCCGTCGGAAGATTTTCTCCTCCTTCTCCGTGAGCTCCACGGTCTCCTTCACCACCACGCTCCGCTGTTGCTGCTCCGGCGAACCCGCTGCCATGCCGGAGTACCCGGAGAAGGCGCGCACGGGGGAGAGGAAGAAGTATCCGGGGGGCTTGTTCGAGGGGATTCTCCGGAGAAGAGGAGAAAGCGCCGGCAAGCGGCGGCGGAGAGGGGGCAGGAGGCCGCCGCGAGGGAGGAGGAGGAGGAGGAGGCGAGGAGGCATGTGGCGGTCTTCGCTTCCCCTTTTCACCCCATCGCCATTCCGCTTCCAAGCGACAATACCTACGGCATGCCCTTCGACGAGCCGTTCGATCGGAAATCAGAGGATCTGATTGAGGTGGAGGATTTTTTTCCAATCAATAGATGAAAAATCCCACAGGTAGTGTCTGCGTCTGTATACTGTATTTTTTTAAAAAATATAAAGAGATTAAAATTAAAAGGTAGTATAAATCACAATAAATGGGTGGATTACCACCTTGTATGCAAAAAATGAATTAGCAAATGGTATTGATATGGCGTTAGATACCTTTTATCTTTCTCAATTCTCCACTCCAAGTCGATTCATGGAGAAAAAAACAAAGATTTATATAAATACCAATAAATTAGATAGAAATTTAAGTTTATGTCACTAAAAATATATATTTGCTTTTAGAAACATACTGCTAGACCATTGTGAATCAAATCAATAAAATGAATCAGGTCGGGAATTCTCTCCTCTTCAGTTGCCTAGAGTGGTTGTTGCATGCCACGTCTTATGCATAATATTATTTTGTTATCTCATAGGCTGTTCATATATAGAATTTAATGCATGACGTATGAAACAATAGAGATCATTGGATGAAATGAATTTTTTTTACCCCTCCACACCGGTTTAGAAGTCTTCAAGTTTTCTAAATAGGTCGGTCTCTCTAATTATAATCTAGTATCATACTATCAGTTTGCTTTTTGTGATGCCTCATTTAGTGAGAATATAAACCCATTTAGACTAGGACTACAAATGGCTATGCTTGCCCATATTTTGGCAAATGTTAGGAGTCACACGTGTGATTGGTAGTCAAATCATCACATAAGGTCCAATAATTTTTTATTATTTTTAGAATAATTTTTTTTGTTGTAACAATTATTATTTATTCTTGCAACAGAAAAAATTTGTTCCGGCAAAAAAAATATTCCAGCAATAAAACACGTATAGACCGGTTTGTTGGGTCGGTTTTAGGCCCAACACCAAATCCCTGTGGGCGCATCTTCCTGTGACACAGGGCAGCATGCAATCGTGCGCGCTACCACGAGCAGGCCCCGTATCTTGGGGAGACCATGTATGGCCTCTATCAGCATTCGGATATGATTAACCATATATGTTTTCCAATGTGTGGACTTCTCAACCACCTTCTGTCAACCTCCATTTGTGATCCATCCATTTCTTTGAATTTGTCAAACGTCAACTATGATGTCGTCTCTGAATCTGGTTTGGAGGTCAATACATGCATTATCACCGCAGGAACGCAGAAATAGTGGACCACGAGGCTATCTTGTACCATCATAACAAATATTACATTAAAGAAACATAATATCTTGTACCATCATAACAAATATTACATTAAAGAAACATAAAACATATACATCATTCATATTCTTAATTATGCATATATAATACGAACAATAAAAGATACACAAATCTTACAGATGATACAGTATATATGCATGAATGATAGTACTGGAATGCCGAGTCCAAGAACATATATACAATTCCACCGATAATCTATCATGAGCAGTCTAATTTTTATTTCCTGAGGATCCTGATCTTCTTTTTTTTAGACAAAAGGCCCTCGGCCCAGCTTTATATTGAAAGCAGAATGTTTGACTGGGATACCAGTTTTATAGATAAGTTGCAAGAACAACAAGAAGCGGAGACATCTCTGCAGAACAGAAACTCACTCTAAACTCCCTCTAGACACAGGAAAGATGACAAGAAAAACTGAAGACAAGATTGACAAATCAACTAGATCGCCAGGATTGAATTTGCAGATTTAGGCGCTGCGCCTCCTGCTCGAAGGATCCTGATGCCCTTCCAGCGCGACTCCATGCATATGGAGGCGTGGTTCTGCGCGTACACACCGAACTTGAAGTAGTGCGAGTCGCCGCCGCGGCCCGGCACGCGCAGCCGCTCGACGCCGTCGACGAACACGGCCACCGTCGACGCGTCGACGTCGTGGACCACGTTCAGCCGGAACCACCGGTCGTAGATGTTGTCCTCGACCACCTGCCGGTCGTAGTACCGCAGCGCGCCGTCGTAGACGTGCAGCATCAGCGTGGTGGCGGACTCGCCGGCGCCGAACACCTGCATGACGGACACCCCTGTCGTGCCGGACGGCACGTAGCCGTAGCCCTCGAACTGCCACACCCCGGAAGAGTAGTCGTAGCCCTAGAAAGAAAAAATAACAACTAACGCTGATGACTGATCTGAATCAAAATCCTCTGTCGTATATGATTAACTCTCTGCTTGTGTTAATCTCAACTAAATCTGTGAGAATTACCGTCATCCTGATCTCCGTTCTGGGGCTGGTGTTGCTGTGGGGGTCGTGGGGCTTGTCGGAGGACAGCACCCACAGCTGCCGCACGCCGCCGTGGAACTTGTACCGGTCGCCGCCCGGCACGTCGTACGGGCGCTGCAGCACGAAGTTGCTCTCGCTCAGTCTCACCGCCGTGAACCCCACCGTTGGGTCGCCACTGCCGACAGCAGCAAGGGCGCGCGACGCCGCCGCCGGCGACACGACCAACAACAAAGGGGCTACTGCAACCATGCAGACACAAGCACAGGAAAGCCAGGGGAAGGGGAGGAGAGAGTGAGAAGCCATTATTGGTATATGCAGCAGAAGCTTCCTTCTGCCTTGTCGATCTTCCTCGTTGAGCTGAGGTGACAGTTGCCTAGCTCTCTGAAGATCTGCTAAGCTGGCTTTGTGAGCATCTGCAGCTAAGGTTCATGTGGCTTAAATAGAACAAGGCTTTGGGGATCTTACTAAACTGGGGAGATAGATACGGACAGGTTTCTTCCTATAGAAAAATGCAGCTTTGCATACTGTAGGTGTTTACACATACAAGATTGGTTGGTTTCGGTTTTTTATAGTGAGAAAGGGTGGGTAACTGATGCTCTGTTCGTCTATTCTAGTGGCACCAGGCCAGCTGGCAGTCAGTCAGTCACTCAGTCATTGCATGCAGACTGACGGATTTGTTTTGTTCTGTTTCCAAATTTTAATCTAATAACTCATTGGGACGATTTTATCTATGGTAAATACATTGCTGTTGGCCGGTGCTGAACTCTGTTAATCTGTAGGCTTTCCCCGTCGTGTGCTCATTTCTGGCCTCGGAATAGCCTATACTTCCTGTTTTCAGTCAAGGCAATATACCATCTAGAATGCTATTTTGTCAAATGCTCAAAAAAACACAAAGATTTTGTCATGAACAGGTAAAACCATCCTGGTAAAATCCGCAAGATGCTACTATTTTTGTAAAGCCCAATATTTTTTTCGAGTAAAGCTTGAAGCGCATCTAGACCGATAGATGTTTATGGTAAGTTTCGGTGATTAATGATAACCATATATGACTAACGTGTGTTTTGAAGGAATTATTGTTTTATGGATATGCCACATATGAAATATGAAAGAAGACCCCTCAATTCTCAATGAAATACGTGTCAAGTACTCAAACATGAGATTAAGGACCTTTCTATTGTTAAGTGTCACAGAAGATGAATGACACTTGATTTAGGTAAGATTTTATAGCTTTTAGTAGTTGAACGTACTATTAAGAGGGTTCTTAAGTTAGTAGCTTGACCTAGTGAGAGTTGGCCTAGAAAACATACATACTTGCTCAAGCTAAGTCCTAGACAGCTCAAAGAAGCCAGAGCAACATCTTGGAGAAGAAAGAATTCGAAGAAAAGATCAACTCCAAGTCAATTGATCAAGTCAAAAATGGAGTCAACGGGTCAGTTAAACCGACGCATCAATTTTATAAGCGTTGGTGCATATGGAATTAGCAATGTGATCAAGTGAAGTGAATCCAATACCCACGGTTAAACCGACGGTTCATATTCTTATGCGTCAGTGCAATGTGTAGTTGCATCAGAGACTTTAGAGATTTGACTCAGAAGCACTCTTCAGAACCGGTTAAACCGATACAGTTAGCGTCAATGCATTGACAGTTGTCTCAGAGAGTTTTGGGAACTAGGCTCAGATATTATTTTCAGGATCGGTTAAACCGACGGGATCAACCAAAGCATCGGTGCATTAGTCAGATCAATGACGCCAGCCTATAGTACAGTGTCAGAACACTAACCGTTACTATTGGGACTTAGAGGGGTCGGTTGAACCAACGTATGGTGTCGATTAAACTGACGCTTTATGCTTTTTCAGGAAAGTACAAGTAACGGCTACCCCTTCATCTCTAGCCTATATATTACCCTTCCCTAGGGTCATTTGGGCTGCCTTTGACACCTTGAATACCTGAGGTCTCCAGAGCAGAAGAGAAACACTTGAAGCCATGAGAAGAAGAGATTGAGCTTGAAAGTTGATCGAAAGTTGATCCAAACACAAAGAAACATACATTCTTGAGTAGCAAGTGTCCTTGAGCTTAGGGCCAACTGTGTGTAGGTCAAGTGAGGGTTTAGCAACTTGTTACTCTTGGTGTTTGACGACACCTAAACGGTCTTGGTGATCGGAGGTTCTAGTTGAGCTCTTGGAGGTTGTGGGAGCCCCAGGAAGAAAGCTTTGTGCTCGGTGTGAAGCTCGCCGCTCTGGAGATGGAGAAGGAGCATTCTTAATAAAGCACTTGCGTTCTTGGTGATGCAAGGAAGCAATACCCTTAGTAGGTGCTCCAACGTGGATTAGGGGGAGCGTCAACTCCTCGATACCACGGAAAAAAAATCCGGTTATCTCGTGTCCCTCTTTTACATTTAAACTTTTACATTGCTTTACTTATTGCAATTCTTGCTAGCTTGCTTATTTGTTTAATTAGGATGATCATATGTTAGTATATCTTGTTGACTAGGACAATACTTGCTAGTGTGAGCCTCTTGCTAAGAATCATGGATATGCTAGTGTGTTTTCCTACCTAATAAGACTGCTCATCTTAGTGTGCTCTAGTTGCTAGGATCAAAATTTGTAGATTGGACAACACTAGTATAGATTAAGGATTCGATAAAAATTAAAAAAAATTTAATTCAACCCCCTCTTGAGCCTGGATTCTTTCTAATCCCAATATACTCGTAGTATCTTAATACCAACCACTCTCCGGTCACGAAAATAAAAACATGATTTTTTTGCAACATTCGATACAGGGAAGAAAATAAAAATAAAATACAAGATAGTAAGTACTCTCTCCGGTCATGAAAGCTTGTCGTTTCAGACAAGCTGGGGAGTGCAGTGTGTGTGTGTGTGTGTGTGTAGAGAGAGAGAGATAGAGGTTAATACTAGAATAGAAAAATAAAAACCAAATAAGTACGTATTGCGTGGTCGTGAGGCACAAGCACACAAGGTGATGGAAACGGCAAATGGAGCGTACGTGGTGCGAGCAAAATGCATGGCCCTAACTAAGACCTCGTGGACACGGCAACCTCTAGCAAGCAAGTTAATTCGACACGGCGATGCATGGTAATAAAGTGAAAATTTGCGTGGTGACTCTGATGATGCCGTAGTTAATTATCTGGCCTAAGGGACATGCATGCTCTTTTGATGTTGCTCTCTTTCCTTTGGAAAATGGGGGTAAAAATGTAAAATGAAGAAAAAAAAGAGAGACTTGAGTTCATTGTCCGTGTAGTGTGTCAATTTGGAAACCTACTCAAAGTTGAGTTTCCGTCAAAACAGGTTTTCAAAAATTACGAACAAACACTGAGCTACAGTTGAGGACTTGAGGCTATATGTTTTATGCCATGCAAAAATTCATAGAAAATTCGTCCCCTTTATATTATTGAAAACATTCCAAAGGACAAAAAAGTTATTCAGTACAGATGTCTTTTAATCTCACAAAATGGGACCGGATTTCTTTTCGAGTTTTCTTCATTCATTATATAGATATAAAACATATTAAAGTAGATGACAGCTTACAACAAGTGTAATTAAGGCGAGGTTCATTGGTAAACTTAATTCACTTTAGAAGCATTGTTGATCACTCTTTTTTTGAACGCCAATAATGTAAACAACTCTGTTGGATTATTGTTGCCTGTTGGTGTAGCGCGGTAAGGATTCAATCAGCTTGACTCATTTGGGCGTGGTCAACCAGCCTTTTGATGCGCGGACTCCTGTGCGTGCACAAAGGTTGCATGCCAAGTGCAGGGTGCTCAACGGAACGCGTGGAACCCGGCGGCCAAGCCACAGTGCTCGGTCAAGTCGCTTGGCAACCGCCCACCCGCGCCGCGCGCGCGAGCGAATCAAGCACCGCGTCGTGATCGTCTCCGATGATCCCAGGACCCAGCAGGCTATAAATGGGGCACCTCGGCGACGAAGCGAGGCAGCCCATGCCCGCCGCAGGAAGACGAGCGAGCATGGAGCTCACCACGTAGCTCGAGCAGCGCCGGCAGCTCGAGCAGGAAGCGAAGACGGAGCCGCCGTCCGCGTCCACCGGCGACGGACAGACCAGGGGGGACACGGCGCCCCGCTCCTCCGTCCCGGGAGGGGGGCAAGGCCGGGACGTAAGCAGCTCATCGTCTCTCTCTCTCTCACGACTCCACGCCATGGGGCCCGAGGAATGGAGCTCCGTGGCGCCGCCGTTGGCCGGACGCCAACGATTATGTATCCGGATTCTAAGACTCTCGCTGCTCGCGGAAGAGCGGATGAGAGCACTCACCCCCTGCTTTCCCTCCTCTGCTTCTGCTTCTCCTTCTCCTTCTCCTTCTCCTTACGGTAGATGTGTTGAGTCAGTTATCTGTTGTTTTCTTATGATCTTTTATTGTGTGAATAATAAAGGGACGTTATTCAGATTCTGATTGTTGTCAATACAATGCTATTCTCAAATGTATCCGCATGTATATCTGCAGAAGTGATGATCTAACAACAACTGACCTTACCTGAACCTCAGATCCTAAACACCTTGTTTTTGTCCTCTAAGATGAGATTCAGTTGAGGAGGCATCCTCTGTTCGTTAGCAAACAAGTATACTCTGCATCTCACGGCAGTTGTACAGAATATAACTCAAAGAGGAAATACAATGATGGGCTTCTGCATGCCTGGTGTAAGAAATTCAGTTACTGAACATCAGTCGTCTCTGAACATTTCAGTTTTGACATGTGACCTTGTTTTCCCTCTCTCTGTTTCCTTTTTCTTTCTGGGCGTGCAAGTGCAATGGGTGATGGATAAATTTCTTCAGATAACGAGTACTGCGTGCCTGCTGTAAATATTTCTGTCTGTGCAGAGGTTACCGATCCCTCCCAGGTCAGTCTAGATCGTTTTATGGTTTAAACCATCACTCTCCCTTTGAGTTCAGTGAGCAGAAGGAGCTGTAATCACACAACACAATCTGATCGCGTTCTCACAAGATGGTGAGTTCAGACAGCAAGCAAAAGAGAAAAGAAACGGATTGGGCCTTGGGGTCATCAGACTAGGCAACTAGCGGAGGAAGATGCCCAGTCGCCACTGCAGTTCAATGAACAACTAACTGCCAAATTGTTGGCAAGCTCCGCGATGGCAAATGGCAGCGTACCCCATCTTGCGTCTGCGCTTCGCTTCGTCGCCGCGGTTGCCCCTTTTCCGGCACCATTGCCAACGCCGTGGCCGTCGGCCGTCCTACCCTCCGCCTCCGCCACATCCGTGAAGATTTCTCCTGCACCCGCATCCCCCTCTGCATCTCCGCCTCCATCTCATTCGTCATGAACCGCCGCCGGGGTCCGGGGCATCGCCAAGGAAGCCCGCCGCCGCGCAGATAAGAATAGAAACCGGGACCTAAACCAGGGGGGTTTATGGAAAAACATGGATCGCGATCCGAGAATTAGGGGGTTTTGTGCAACAAAGTAAGGAGTTTTGTGAAAATAACCGGATCGCGATTAATAGTAGAGATCCTATCTAGGGGGTATTTTGTAAACTAGAAGGGGCATTTGGGTTTCGCCGATTAAACACCGCCTCGTCCTCCGCCGGCGCCATGCCGCACAACGTCCGCGAGCGCCCCTTCTTCTGCAACATCGGCAGCGCCTTCGCTTCCTCATCCACCTCCTTTCACCCCACGTCCTTTCACCCCACGTCCTCTCCACCATCAGCTGCGCCCACATCTCCTTTGCCGCGCGCCCGAGCGATCATGCATCGCGTCGTCGTCATCTTCGCCGATGATCCCCTTCCGCTGGCTATAAATGGGGCAGCACAGGCACGGTAGCCTCTCGCTGCTCGCGGAAGAACGGATGAGAACACCCAACCTCTGCTTTTGCTTCTCCTTGTAGAATAATGGTAGATGCATTTTTTTTTTGAAAGGAACAACCATGGTAGATGTATCTGAGCCAGTTATCATGTGATGAATAATAAGGGACATTATTCATATTCTAATTGTTGTCAGGCAATCTAAGTTTGTCTTCTGAATTTTACTGAATCTCAAGTTCTGAACGCCTGATACTCCAATACAGGGGTACATCACTGATTCAATTAATTAATTTTCCGCGCTGCTTCTGATGAGACTATGGAGTTTGTCGGCGACCTCCTTCATGGTCGGCCTCTCCTCGGCTACCATGCTCAGGCACCGCATCGCCAGCTCCGCGGCCTCGTCCAGCACCTCCACGCCGAGCTCCTCCCTAACCCAGCGGTCCATGACCTCCCGGTGCCGTCCGGCCTGCGCCGAGGTGATGAAGAAGAACGCGAGCCCCCCTTCCTCCTCCTCTTCCTCGTCCTCCACCGGGACGAACGCCTTCCTCCCGGTGAGCAGCTCCAGCAGGACCACCGCGAAGCTGTACACGTCGCTCTTGCTGGTGAGCTGGCTCGTCAGCAGGTACTCGGGGTCCAGGTACCCGAGCGTCCCCTGGACCAGCGTGGCCACCGCCGCCTCGCCGGCCGGCGCCAGCCGCGACGCGCCGAAGTCAGACACCTTGGCCGCGAGGTAGGCGTCGAGGAGGATGTTGGTGGACTTGACGTCGCGGTGGAGGACCGGCAGCGACGCCGACGAGTGCATGTACGCGAGCGCGTCCGCGGACTCGGCCGCGATGCGGAGGCGCGCGCCCGGCGGCAGCAGCTCGCTCTCGCCGTCGCCGTGGATGTGGCCGTGGAGGCTGCCGTTGGGGACGTACTCGTAGACCAGCACGGGCACCTCGACCTCGAGGCAGCAGCCGAGCAGCTTCACCACGTTGCGGTGGTTGATCTGGGAGAGGATGAGCATCTCCCGGGCGAACTCCTTGACCTGCTTGGCGTCGACCACCCTCGACTTCTTGACCGCCACGGCGGAGCCGTCGGCGACGACGCCCCTGTAGACGACGCCGTGGCCGCCGCGGCCGAGGACCCGCGCCTCCGCGAAACCGCCGGTGGCCCTGCCGATCTCCTCCTCGGAGAAGATCTTGAACTCGACGCCGGCGCTGGCCAGCGAGCCCAGCTGCTGCTGCAGGAGGAGGCCGCCGTTCTGCTCGAAGAAGCGCCGCTTTGCTTGGAGCAGCCGCCTCTTCTGAAGCCACAGGTGTGCCGAGAAGCAGGCCAGCAACAGAAAGAACACCCCTGCGCTTGTACCTGAAACAAACCAACATGGTGAACGCCAACAAGAACCAAAACCTCGAATCAAAGGCTCATTCCTGGCACTTCAGTTATCCCAGACTTTTATTCACTCAAAAATCCTGGACTCGCTCGTCGACTCAAATTGACATAAACCATGTCTAATCATTCACTAATTGTAGTTCATTCACTCGATGTACTACCTATGACGGCCTTGAGTGCTGAACTGAATTTGTTGTCCGGGCGGCAGCCATCCTGGATAGTGGCATTCCCACTGGATCCTTTGGGGCATGTGCAGATGAAGCTGCCCGGCGTGTTGACGCAGGTGCCGTAGCACGGGAACTCGTCTCTGTGCTGGCACTCATCGACATCTGCAGTTTGATTCATCAGAGATGAGATCGAGAGATAACTATTAGAACTTGTTCAAACATTCATGGAGCAGAGGAGCCCTGTACCCGTGCAGCCGTCGATCACGTAGGGGTTGCCCTGGTACCCGCCCGTTGGCCGATTCGAGGCACACGCTGTGCGCGCTCCGGCACGCGTAATTGTCAGGGTCTCGCTGTGCGGCGGCGCAGCCCGGGGCGTCCCTGATGGCCCAGTCGAGGACGACGGGCACGGCGAAGTCGCCGGTGCGGTTGAAGTGGGAGCCGGCGAACCAGAACCACCACGCGTCCACCATGAACGCGTAGGCGCAGGCGGTGGAGTTGGCCAGGAACGTCGTCTCCAGGCCACGGAAGCTGCCGAGGTGCGGGCGGTAGGAGGCGAGGCCGAGCGGGATGTTGCTCTGGCAGCAGCCGTCGTCGCCCCGGCACGACCCCGGCAGCGTGCGCTCGGAGGGGCGGCACACGGACATGCACCCCGTGACGTAGTACCCGTCGTCGTCGGTGAAGTAGGCGAGGCCGGGGCAGCGACGGACACGAACTTGCTCTTCATCGACGAGAAGAGGAACGCGCTGCCGTTGAGCGCCATGGGGTGCTCCCGGAGGCTGACGACGCGCCGGCCGGGGCGGTCGTAGCACGCGCGGCTGGCGTTCAGGAGCACGGTGGCCTCGGCCGCGGGGAGCGAGATGGCGGCGACCTCGTGGCCGTAGCCCGACACGGTGAGGCGCGGCGGGCGGCGGGCGTCGTCGTCGCACCGGACCCGGAAGCCCCCCGCGGCCGAGCCGCGGTGGCAGCCCGCGCCGATGCCGAAGGGGTACGGGACGGTCACGTTGCCGCACCGCCGCCGGCATCCCGGCGGCTGCTGCTGCCGCTGCGACGCTGCGGGAGGCACCAGTGAAAGGGAAAGCGCCAGGCACACCAGCAGCCACGGCACCTCCAATTTTGTAGTGCTCCACCTCTTTCTTCTCTGGTCTGTGATTGAATATCGATTGATTTGCAAGGAGAGAGGACGAGACGCAAAGCTCATCCGGAGAAAAAGAACACGCACATCGGAAGTCTTTTTCAGTTTTTCCCTCGGCAGGATTGCAGTGGCAGAGCTTCAGGTCGCGCCGGCACCTGCACGGCGGCAATCTGTTGCACCAGCCTACGTACCACGTCATTACGTCGAGGATTGACTTAACCTTGAAGTTGAAGGAGCCAGTCTTCAGTCTTCACAGCAAGGCCGGCCGGCCGGCCGTCGAATCAATATTGATTGAATTGGCTCCGCTACCTTACCCTATGTTTCTCAGGAACTTGGATTCTGGCTTCCACAATATGCCACTATGATTATGGGTTTCACAATACGTCAGGCGATAATGATGCCAACATATTCACCTTTTCTTTTAGGGAAAAGTCTGGTTTACACCCCCGAACTCTCGTAAAAGTCCGATTTTCAACCTTAAACTACAAAATCGGGTAAGAAAGGTCATCCAACTGTCGAAACCGGGCAAATTTGGCCTTTATGTGGTTTTAAAGGCGGTTTTATATTTTTTAAAAAATTAAAAAAATTCTAATTAGATCTAAAAAATTAAAACTAATTTATTTTGAATCAGAAAAATATGAAACTAGTACCAAATTTTTTTAAAAAATATAACTTATCTATTTTTGCTCTATTTGAATCTTATTTATTTAAAAATAATAGGCAAAACTACAAACAAACAGATACTATGAATATAAAAAAATTGGATCCGAATAATTGACAAGTATAGTGCCAATAGATAAGTTATATTTTTAGAAAAATTTTGGTATCCATTTTATATTTTTTTTATTTATAATGAATTGCTTATAAATTTTTTAGTTTAAATTTGAATACTTTAATTTTTACAAAATGGAAAACCACCTTCAAAATCAGTCTAAGGGTCAAATTTTTCCGATTTTAACAGTTGGATAACCTTTCTTATCCGATTTTGTAGTTTAAGGTTGAAAATCGAACTTTTATGATAGTTCAAGGGTGTAAACCAGATTTTTTCTTTTTTTATATCGAAGTAGTCAACATCTTTCAAAGGGACACGGGAGAGAAATTCATCATCGACATAATTCTACACAAATCAATAGTGATTTTTATTTTATTTTAAACCAGGAAATGATTTAGGGGAATTACTTCCTGTCATCTAGCTACTACTGTTCCTCCGGTCATAGGTAAGTGATATTTTAAACATCCAAACCATAATTAACTGCCAACTTTTATTACATTTCACTTGTAACACATAGTAGAAGAAGTATACTATATTATTATAAACTACTTTTGGGTAAAATATACCCATACCATTTTCAAATATTATATCCATGCCCATACTATTGTAAGTCAACTAACGGCACGCATGCAATCCGGCCACCAAAGCGCAGCGATGAGCCACGCCGCGGTGCCCAGTCAAGTTCCCCAGCAACCGCCCGCGTGCGAGGATCACGGCCGCCGCATCCCAGAGCTAGGCTGAGCGCTGCATGTATCACGATCGTCTCTGGAACGGATCCCCTTCCCTTCCCCTGGCTATAAATGGGGCACCTCGGCGACGAAGCGAGGCAGCCCGTGCCCGCCGCAGGAAGACGAGCGAGCATGGAGCTCGCCACGTAGCTCGAGCAGCGCCGGCGGCTCGAGCAGGAAGCGAAGACGGAGCCGCCGTCCGCGTCAACCGGCGACGGACAGACCAGGGGGGACACGGCGCCCCGCTCCTCCATCCCGGGAGGGGGGCAAGGCCGGGACGTACGCAGCTCATCGTCTCTCTCGCAAAGCAACTCCAAGCCATGGGGCCCGAGGAATGGAGCTCCGTGGCGCCGCCGTTGGCCGGACGCCAACGATTATGTATCCGGATTCTTCTAAGACTCTCGCTGCTCGAGAGCGGATGAGAGCACTCACCCCCTGCTTTCCCTCCTCTGCTTCTGCTTCTCCTTCTCCTTCTGCTTCTCCTTACGGTAGACGTGTCGAGTCAGTTATCTGCTGTTTTCTTATGATCTTTATTGTATGAATAATAAAGGGACGTTATTCAGATTCTGATTGTTGTCACTGCAGTGCTATTCTCAACTGTATTCGTATTAGTATATCTATCTGCAAAACAGCAAAAGTGATGATCTAACAACAACTGACCTTACCTGAACCTCAACACCTTATCGTCCTTTGAAATGAGTTTCAGTTAACGCATCCTCTGTTCGTCGGCAAACAAGTTACAATACTAGTAAGAACTAGGAACGTCTCTGGTATTATTTGTACTCTATGCAACTCACGGCGATGGGCTTCTGCATGCTTGGTGTAAGAAATTCAGTTACCAAACATCAGTCATCTCTGAACATTCAGTTTTGACATTTGGCATGCGACCTTGTTTCTCCTCTATCTCCTTTTCATTATGGTCGTGCAATGGGTGAGGGAAAAATTTCTTCAGATAGCGAGTGCTGCCTGCTGCAAATATTTCTTTGCAGAGGTTGTCGATCCTCCCAAGTCACAGTCTAGATCGTTTCATGGTTGAAACCGTGACTGTTGCTGTAGTGAAGTTGATATAGCATCTTCCGTGCTGCTACACACGCAGGATCTCTAGGCGAAACAATTGCTACTGCGGAAGTTGATAGCGATAAAGCATAGTAAGCTCAATGTTCTTTTTAGTTTTTACTGCTAGCCATTGAAAGAAAATAGTCAGAAAAAAACAAATGTTATACTTTGTGTTCTCGGTGACGAATTGACCATAGGTGACAGAGAAGGTTTGAACATCCGCTCTCTGAGTTTTTGATGGGATTATGTTGAGGATGTTTATTCTGGTACTCATCGATCGCCAGTGTAGTTGCTAATAAGGATCATGTCATGGTAATGCAGCATTAGTTTGGCAAAAATAACCAACGCTAATCTGACACGCATTGGTTTGGCTTCTTGCCCTCTGAAATTGAGCTTATATAATGGTCCAGTACGGCAACAAGCACACATTAAGAGTCAAGACACACAGAGCATGTGATAACCACAAGCATCATCACCCTGCTGTTCCAACGTACCATCGATCCGTAGAAACTTGCATGCCAATCAAACTAAAGGCATACAAACTCGTTAGCGTGTTCAACAATATTACACGGCACACCTTTGTTATTCCAGTACGCAATACCAACTGGAAAAGGCCTACCAAGCTGAAACTGGAGTTGAAACTCAATATGCAAATAAAGAGGAGATTTCATTTAGCAAATTTTATTTTATTTTTGCTAGGTTTATAGTTGAGTTTATGCACTTACACCGAAAACCTGCCAGACAGACCTCCCATAGTCTGAAGCTTCAGTTGGAACCTGGGAAATTCAGTCTCATACTAAAACATACAGTGTTCCACAAGGAGTACATATTCCAGACTCTGAGAATTAGAAAGGAGACCATGTCGTCTAAAAGGTTATGCTGCTTATGCAAACTGGAAATGCAATAAATCCTACAGAAAATAAACACGCACAATCATGACAACACAAGATTAAAGGTTGGTTCATACTTTTGTAGCAACATGAAGAGGGCAGAGTTTCGATACTGTCATTTCTGTGCTGTCATCAAATTTCCTCAATCGCTTTGTATTGATGTATAATAGATGTCTAGATGACTCATATCATACCAAACACAGCATATTTATCCTTTGCTGCCTAAAAACATGAGCCACTAGTCCAAAAACTGTACACACCTCTTAACTCTGAAGGTAAAAGAGAAGGGTCAAAAATAACAAAAAATGATTGCACTATTTTCTTCTGACAATGTGATCTTCACCCAAATATCGTGCGCACCTTTTGAACTGAATAGCATGAGCACTTTGACGTAACATTGGCATTTCACATATCAGTTGCAAGTCATTCAGTTCTCAACCAAGGTATACTATAACCCAAAAAAAAAACCTAGTACAAACAGGAAAAAAAAGGTTATATCAGATAGTGTTAGCGCCAAACAGGTAAATGGAGAGTAACTCAGGATACCTACCCGCCAATCACAATGCATCTGCACTCTTGCCACCTCTCTTGCTAACTAGTTCACAGAGTCGGCAAGGCAGTGTGTCAAGGCTCATTTCACGGGCCCTACCAAAGTTACCTAGAACACCACAGCGCCTCCATGCATGGTATTCTGCATAGGCTACAGGGTCATTTGCAAGTGCTTTCACATATGATGCCAGTTCTTTCAGAGAGCTGAATTTGGAAGCATCTATAATAGAATTGGGAGGAACAAAATCCCAGACATTGGGTGCCCCAAAGTATATGGGTACTGATCCAGCCTCCAAAGCATAGAACAACTTCTCGGTCACATAACTTTCCGTCTTGGTGTTCTCAATTGCAAGAACAAACTTGTAATGTGACATTGCGCAGTGCAGGTGATCCCACCAGTGTGGTGCGCCATTATCATTGGTGGAGCAAACTGGATACATGGATAGTGCCATGTCGGGACCACCAACATTGTTCAAACATCTGCCAAAGGAATGGTGAGGCACCAATGAGAGGAAGTCTTTTGCAACCTTGTCTCTGTGAGGAAGACACCTTGAAGATGACCAGTAAATAAGAGCATCCTGATAACAGACAGGGAAATCAAAAGTTCATAAGATTAAAACAATGCAAGGAGGAAGAATTACTACAGCAGGACTGATTTTATCTGAGAAAGTACAACAGCTGGCATGTACGTTGCAAGGGAGAACTAATACTGCAGGACTGATTCTATTGGAGAAAGTGCAACACTGATGCAAGAGCAGACATGCACAACTTCATCTCTCTGACAGTAAAACACAAATTACAGAAAAATACAGAAAATTTGAAACTTTGAGCAATGAGCACTCGTTTCCCCCTCTGAATTATCTTGTAATCACTCTTTGTATCATCCACTATATAACTGTTGCAGGCTTGCCATGGAAAGGTAAAAAGAAGTGGAAAACCTCCAGCTAGGATGGGTCTCTATGTACCTGGTAATTTCTAGAATAAACCAACGTGTAGACATGATCTACATTTTCTATGGACAAAGTTCAAACAGCCAATTGCTGATGGACATGACAGTGCCCATGAAAAATTATAAGTAATACAGTGATACTCATGTTAAGGAAAAACATAGCTGGAGTTAGGTAATGCACAGGGTGTTAAAACTACTATGTTTGTGAGGGAAGTAATTGTTGCCTTGGTATAATTAACTATGCTATGGAATTCATACTTTGCAGGTTTCAGACTTACATTTCTCTTTTCAGTTGATATATGGTAGCTCCGGCTGGTGTGAAATGATTTTCCAGCATATGTTATTTGCACATCATCATTCGCATGGTAACCTATAAAAATGTCCTCAAAACCAGTTGGCTTTCTACTAGCCTCTAGATCCAGATAAACACGAAGAGGCAGTCCTTTCATTCTCTGCAAAACATGTTACAGAACACTTGAAAGTGAGAATCATATAGATGAATATACTCAACCAGTTTATAAAACAAAGAAATAAATAAATCTTATATTATTCAAAAAGAGAAATAGTGTTTGATTCCACACAAGTCCTACGAAAGATGGCAAACTCGCAAAGCTGTAGCTATGCCACTGACCAAACCTTTAGCTACCAACTGACCACCCACATAAGTGAGATGCAAAGGTAAGAGCCGGCAAGTAATCTACAGCACAAAAACGTCCTGATGCAGTAATACTATTTCTCTTATTGACACTGACAGGTTATAGGTCCCAGCTAATACACAAAACAAACTTCTGAATTTTTCATTAATGCATCAGACCAATGGGAAGCCATGTCTGCTGTTTCACCAATTTACTACAACAAACACTTCGATTAAAAGAACTGGGATCATGAATTTACTCCCTCCATTTTTTAAATATATGATGTTTAGGACAAGCTACTTCGTTCATAACACCATATTTTGAACACAGGGGAAATATCCCACATTTCAACAAGAAAATTACATTAGCACCAAATATTTTGCCAAATACTGTCATCAAGCGTATTGAGACAAAGTTAGAAGACACTTCAAAAGCATTTATAACTTAAGCAACATTTTTTTAGATAATGACCTAAACAACATTTTAAAAGGGAGAACATGCTACCAATTACGCATATCCGTATCCGTGCAGCACAAGCTACCATCGGCACCTGTTTGGTACTCCTACCTCTCTCCCCAACAGAAATGGCCCCCAATTTTTCATCATTTTCTTTGGTATACCAATTCTCTGATTCCACGACACAACCATTTGAGAGTAAGGAACAGAATTCATCACCAAATTGATCTCCGAAGTTTCAAGTGCCCGAATTTACCACTTATCAGTTCATCGTAAACAGACACGCATCGTGAAGAGAAGAGGGGAAGAAATCCGGTACCTGCGGCGGCGGCGTGGCGCCCTCGAAGAGCAGCGCGTCGGGGCGGTCGACTGCTGCGGCGGACTTGCTCCAGACGCAGCTGACCCCGCAGCGGCACGAGTAGACCCCGTCGAGCGCGTCGGGGATCCACGTCCACCCCTTGACGAGCACCCCCACGTGGCGCGTCTTAAGCTCCTCGCACCTGGCCCCGCCCCACGCCGCGCCGCCGGTGATGGCCGCGGAGGCGGAGGCCTCCGCGGTGGCGTTGGCGGCGAGCTTGGCGCGGATGCGGGGGCACCCGACGGCGGCGTCCCAGGCGTTGAAGGCCTCGAGGAGGGAGGTGAAGGGGTCGCGGTCGCGGGAGCCGACGGAGTCGAGCGCGGTGGGGAAGCGGGTGGCGCCCGCGCCGGGGAGGAGGGGCGCGGGCGTGGAGAGCGAGGAGATGGAGGGCAGCTCGAAGTAGCCGGAGAGGAGGAGGAGCAGGATGGCGGCGGAGGCGAGCATCGGGGCCACGTAGTTGATGCGCGGCCGGAAGAGCATCGGGGGTGCTTCGGAACCTTCTAGATGCCTCCGCCGCGCGCCCGCTCGCTCGCTCGTCGGAGCGCGAGATCTCCAGGAAGGGGACAAAGCGCTCAAGGTGGAGCCCGTGGAGGAGGCAGAGTAGATGGAGGGGCTTTCCTGCAAAATTGGCAGGGCTTTGCTTTGCCGCTTTGGATTTCTTTCGTTGAGGTGCCTTTTCGTTTGGGTCCTTGGAAGCCTGGGGTAGTGGTTGGACTTGGACTGGTGTGATGGCCGCCGGTCGCCGGTGGTTGTTTTACCATTTTCGATGGCTTTTGGAGTACGTCTGCTTCCACGTGTCCAACTGACTATTGTTCCTAGACTTCCAAGAAGACGAGAATTCAAAACATCTTTCAATGGAACACCAAGGACGTCTCCTACTCAAGGATAAAAGTATTTCACGACCATCTTTGTTCTTGAGATGACGTTGAATTGCAAGGTTTTGATCTTTTTCAAGTATAGAGCTTAACTTCCATCAGAGGAGCACTACCTGATAATGACATTGCAAATACACGGCTTTGCAAGTGCACAGGAATGCAGGATCGAGGAAGACGACTACTCTTTTTTTTTTTAGAGAGAGAGAGAGGAGGAAGACGTAGTCTCGTCGTCTGGGTAGAGCGTGGGCCGATGTTGGTGCTCTTGGCCAGCCTTGGCAACTACTATTTAAAGTCCAAAACAAATTGGGCTCTTCTGCACCGGCCCATCATGAGGGGTGTCTAGCAACCGCACCACCCGCCCAGATAGACCCTGACCCACCCGGCCCAACAGAAAAGCGCAAACCAGCTTCGACTTCGAGCTTCCCCTCGCCGGCCCCTGACCTGCCGCCGCGGCTTCTCACCTGCTCCGGCAGTCCGGCCGTTCTGTAACTCGGTGCCAGCCTACCAGGCAACCCACCGGGCGGCGGCGTAGCGGTGCCCCTGCTTCTCCCGTCCCCAGTCGTGCCAGTGTCTCCCGCGGAACCCCCGCTGCTAGGGGCTGAAACCATTCCCCTTTTCGCTCGTGAGGTACGGTTCCTGCTTTCATTCGACTGCTCTTTCTGTCGGAGTCCTGTCGCTAAAGTTGAATCCTTTGCCTCAGCACGGGTCGAGGTGGAACGACGAGCTGGGAGGGAAGAAACCTGAGCATGCTAGCCACTGGGTTAGGTCAGTGTTAAGTTCCTCCCCTACTCCTTCCTGTTTTAGAGCTTTCAGACTACACAGTACACACGTTGCTTCATTTGCACAATAGGTTTCCATTTTTTTTTTCTAAAAAAATGAGCAATGCCCAATACTGCCACTTTGGACTTATCTGCCTTCATTTTTGGAGAAAATGCAATTGTGGTTCAGCAAGCTACTATTCCTCATGCAATGTTTAACTTTAAAGCTAGTCTTGTTTTATAGCTTGTAGGATCTCGTAAATGCCCGTTTGTTTCTGTCAATTAGGATGACCAAGTTACTTAGCTTCCGTTAAGGAAAATGCCACACATGCTGTCTGGCTATAAGGCTGAGGTAAATTATGTTAATCCTATATGTACCTACGACTACGAAAGATACATGTGAATACAGCTGTGTGCAAGTTTCAGATACATTATTACTATTGGGTTAAGTACTAGTATGATCCATCTCCTTTCTCTATCTCTGTATCACTATCTTTTAGTTAGCCGAAGCTGAAGATTTCATAATTGGAATGTGCTACTGACTACTAGGAGAATAGCTTTTTCTTTTTGGAAAAAAAGATACCTAATTAGAACAGCTGATGCTTCTCATCAGTGTTTTACTCTTATCCTTACCTAAAATTGCCACATTTAACTAGATGGATCTGCCTTAGAAGATTTTTCTTTTTTATTTTTGCAGTTGCATGTTACATGTTTAATAACATGAAAGATGAAACTATGAACCATATACTAGCTTTTATTTACTGATTATGGTATTCGAAGTACTTGGGCATAGACATTGTACTGGTGTCGGTTTTTGTTGTTTCGCCCAATAAAACAAGATTTGCTTTGATATGGTTACATCTGTAAGTTGCATTTGGATAGTTCTGCAAGGTCCTGGTTGTAGCAAGAACTCTGTTGGTATAGAACAGCGTGTTTTGTTTGAAGGTTCAGGAAACTATGTTTCTACTATCAAAATGTTTAGAGTGACATGCAGATATTTTCCAGGTGCAGTATAGTTGGATCCGATCTTTTCTACCCCCTGTGTTTTGGGCAGTCTATGTTGCACCATTTTGCTCAGAAAGTTGAGCCTTGGGCTGTTTCAATTTCAGTGTGTTGTTTTAGTTCAAACAGTTTTCCAAACGCTAATCCAAGGATGAGTCCTTGAATTGGTTTTATCATCAAAACATAATATTTTGACATTTTCACATTAGTTATACAGCTTCTTTGCTCTCCCCTGTTAACCAATCCAGTTCTGTTACAAAATTCTGCATCTTCATTGACAATTCATTTTGTTTCTCAGGAGTGTGACATCTGTGCACACTTAAGTACTAAAATACTACTGGTAGCTCCGACAGTCTGAGGTAGGGTCCAATGAAAATGGAAGGAAATACAGATGTGAAAAATAGCAACTGTTCCTCCCTCCCCTATTTACCCTGAATTCCACTCTCATTTGATCACATCAAACTTAAACAATTCGTATCAATTTTCTTCCATTCGAAATGAATCCTCATCGTCCCAGTGGCTCCTCAAATTGTAAGAGTTGTCCAAATGAGCCATTGGGAATGCCCAATTCTACAAATTTTCACCGCGCACAATTCTCACACCATGTGTCGTTTTCACAACCATCATATGCCATGAATTTCCCCCACCATCAATATCCACAGCAACACCTATACCCACCACATGTCCAATATGTTGTTGTTCAGCCACAATATGGTCCTTTCTCACTATCACAACCACAGCCTCCACCTTCTGGAGCTATGTTGACACCACCACCACCTCCTCCAGCTGGAATTATACCATTACCATCACCGCCGCTTCCACCTCCACCTGCAGGAGTGGTGCCGATATCAGTGTCAGAGTCAGGAACTCCACATTCAGTAACCAGTCCGGATGAACAAGATATTGTTAGTGTAGGCAATGACGGGAATGCTGAACCTGATAGAACTGCTAGGCGACTGAATTGGACGGAAGTGGAGGACTTAAGATTGGTAAGAAGTTTTCTATTCATTTTCTGTTATTCCGTACTAGACTTTACATTTTTTCCTTAAATTTTTTTTGGATATGCAGGTTAGTGCTTGGTTGAATAGTTCCAAGTCGAGTAATTCCAAATATTGGGCAAATGTTGTGGTGTTGTACAATAGGAACACCCCGAAAGATCGAAAACGGGCACGAGTACAATTAAAGCACCACTGGCAGAAGATTAATAAGAAGGTCGCCCACTTCTATGATTGCTGGTGCAAAGTTGAGGCAAAATATTCCAGTGTCCAGTCTGAGAAAATGCAACTGATGGACAAAACATGGGCGATGTATAATGAGGAAGCACGAGAGATGTACCTTGAGGAAGCGAAACATCATTTTGCCTTCAACCATTTTTGGAAAGCTGTTTGGGACCAACCCAAGTGGAAAAGATACATCTCTACTTTATACTCCAAGAAAACTAAGTTGTCTGAATCTGGGGACTGCACATCATCCTCCGAAGATTCCGAAGATGCACCTGAAATAGAAACAGGTGAACAGGGTAGCATGCCTGTGAAGAAGAAACATGAAGCTAAAGGTAAGGTGCCATCTCTTTCATCAGAGTTGCAAGAAGACATCCAATGCTCAATGGATCCTCAAACCATGACTGAGAAGAGTCACAAGGAGATGATAGGGGCAGAGCTTCAGTGCTCGGACCAAAAGCTTGAGCTGGCTAGATCGAATCGGCTGGAAATGAAGGACAAGGAAATGGTAATATCTGAAATGCACACAGATCTGTTGATGGCTGGGACATCAAGGATCCATAAATTGCAGCATGGAAAAGATGGACTAATGGCTGATTTTGCAAGGTTCAATGAGTTTCAGCACGGAAGTGCAGTGAGGGAAGATGTGCCTGAAAAGAAAACACATCCACAAGGTCGCAAAACGGTAGAGCACACAGGGACAGTGAGAGGTGGTCTTCCTGAGAAAGAAACATACCCGCAAGATTCCAAGATGGCAAAGTCCAAGCGGAAACGGAAAGGGGACGCATCAACTCCTCCTTCGGAAGTTCAGGAAGACATTAAACGTGCAGTGGATCTGCAGACCATGCTCCAGAAGGACCGCGAGAAGATGTCGGAGGTGCAGCTCCGCCTATCGAAAGAGAAGCTTGAGATAGCCAGGTTAAAGCATCAAGAAGCGAAGGACAGGAAGGAAACGACACTCTACGAGAAGTATACGGAACTGTTGATGGCCGACACCCAGAGGTTTGATGAGTTCCAGAAGGAAGAGCACCGAAAGGCAGTAAAGCGCATGGGGGAGATGCTATTTGGTAACGATGGCATGAAACTTCCTTCTGGTAACCTTAAGCACATGTAGTGAATGTCTGAAATGTCATATGTGAACTTTGAAGCACTTGCCCCTGGTTTCATTAAGCACCTGTAGTGAAATGTTATCTTCCCTGACATTGTGGCGTCATGTATGAATATTATTTTTAGTCGGTGTGCACAATGCTCAGCACCCTGCATGATAGCAGGTCAGTCACTAACATGGTGATCCTTGCTAAATCTGTCAGTGAGTAGCAGATTTCCATGAGGCCAGGATATCAACAGCTTGCACGCAGTGATCAGAAAAAAATAGACTTGTATATGCATCAGTAGAAATGGATCAATAATTCACTGCTGCATGCTCAGTACAAGCGCTATATATCAAGTTTATCTGAAATACTTCGTGCACAGTACATGAGTCTTGGTACTTTCATTTCATGACATGATGTGAAGATGGAGATGCTTCATTTCCTCCGTATTTTTCAGAGACGCTCCCTTTCTGTGTAGTTTGTGTCTGCTGATAAGCGAGCTCCCTTTCTGTGTAGTTTGTGCTTTTCAATTTATTGGTTCCAGTATGTAGCAGAGCTGCAGAACCATCAATGATCAACCCTAATAGTTCCTGCATTAGTGAGGAAGTGGGCTTATTTTGTGCAATTGATTAGTTAGAATATTGGGACAGACTTGCTTGTTGCCAGCCCTGAAGCTAGCAAAGTACAGGAAGGAGAGCAGAAGAAGTACACTGCCGAGCTGTTGTCTGTTGATGGCTGACACGCGCGCAGGTTTGATGAGTTCCAGAAGGACAAGAGTATTGGAACTTGGAAGGCAGCAAGGAAGCGCTGGGGGCTGATGCTGTTTGGTAAAGATGCAACTTCGTTCTACTAGACGCTCATGTACTAAAAATGAAAGAGATGTTATCCGTGTGGCATTGCAAAGTTAGCGATGCCATGAACGAAACACCAACAATAAAAACCATGCAATTGTTCAATGTTCTTACTGGTGATACGTATGCAGAGTTTCTCCAGCTCACATCGTTGGAGGCTTGGAGCTACTCGTGGAGCAGACGAAAAAAAAAATGAAAAATCACATACACTGTATTAGCAGGTTCTTTCTGTCTTTCCCTTAAGTCAGGTTAAAGAAACTTGATAGGGATACTCAATACCCCTGCTCGTTGCCAATTGGCTCCGTAAAGGGGCAAGGCCTGACTGACACAAGATCGTTTGGCATCGATCGACGCATCAACCCTGATAATTTACACGCACATCAACAGATCATGGGCTGCATCAGCGAGCTGGCCACATGACATGTGCTGCCTTGGTACAGACTGCTGATGACCCATGATACACTGATGCTTGTTTGGTCAGTCACTAACTAACATGGCGATCCCTGAATCCTTGATCTTGTCTGTCAGTTTGTGAGATAGTACCAGATTCCCAAGAGGTCAAACAAGTAGCAGAGATCAGATCACAGCAAAGGAAATTGCAGGCTCCCATACGTTATGCAAAGTAACTGAAAAAGGATCAATGACTAGCTTATCATGTTTCAATTTAGCAATTTCCAGATCCAGCATCACCATGTGCTTTGCAGATAGTATTATATCTCAGCAAAAGGGTGTTGAAAGATGCCCCCCGTACTAGTTGCATGAAGGTACTGTACTTCCAGCAATGAAGGTACGGTCTAAACATGTTCATGTTAGTGTACTAAACATAATGCAAGTACTTGTACCTTCTGAAAAATAAAATAAAGTGAGAAAAAATCCTTATCACTTTTATGCACAGTATCTAAGATATCACCAGTTAGTTCATATTGCACATGCTGATGAAATGGGATGCTCGTCACAAGCACTGTAATTGCTACCTGAAACAGACAATTAACGGTAGAAATCAAGCATTCACTCACATTGAGGCAGCATAGGAGGCAAGAAGGAAACTCAATAGACTAAGAATAATAAGAGTAGCGCATAGGATACAACAGGCTAGGAAAACAAGAACCCCCTAGCCGAGTACAAAGCCATAGAACCAACGGTGATGTTATACTACAGTGGAAAGGATGCAAACAGCAAGCAGAGATGACGGTGCATCTGAAACTCCCCAAGATCAATGCGATGAGATATCTGAAGCTGCCTGAGACTACCTATGTTTAGTTCTTCCCCTTCTTCTGAGCATTTTGGAAGTGCTCAGAAGGCATCATTGGGAACGAACCGCCAGAAGGCTCTCCTGTAAATCCATCAGCTGGCCCGAAACTGAAATTGAAGGAACCAAAGTTCGCTGTCGACAGGAAATCATCGCTGCCGCCATCGAACCCTTTGATATCCAGCACACTGTCACTGCCGGAGGAGGTACCCCACATGAAGCTGCTGCCCGTGGAGCTTGGGAGTTTCACCGGTTCCTGATGGCTCCCTACACCACCGATCTGGTCTGAAGAAGTCTTTGTCTCCTCTGCTGGCAATGCCGGAGTATGGCCTTGGAACAGGGCTACATGTGCGAAAAGCTTGTCCTTCCTTGAAAAACTTGTTCCACAGGAGCACAGCCACTTGTCGCGGCTGCAGTGCTTCTCGTGCGTCTTGAGGTCGGCCATGACCGAGAACTTCTTGGTGTGGCACCGGCTGCAGGTGTAGCTCTTCTCACAGTGGCTCCTCTTGTAGTGATTCTTCACGCACAGGATCGTCTTGAGGGGCTGGAAGCTCTTGTGCAGCTTGTTCCTCTTGCAGCCTACAAATGGGCAAGAGTACCTCTTCACCACTTCGTGCTCTGCGCTTGCGTCTCTAGGTGGCTTGGCTAGTGCGGCAGGGCTCTTGTACTCATCACCGTGGCCTCTCATGTGCATCCGCAGATTTGCATCCCTCTTGAAACCCTTTCCGCAGATGGAGCAGAAGTGCGTGTGTGGGGCCAATATCTCATCCTTCTCCAGCTGCAGTAACTCATAAGAGCCTGGTGGTAAGAACTCTCCATCCATGCCAGCATCACCATCTTCATCGCCATCCTTCGCATCCTGCTCCTCGACAAGAACATTGTCAATTTCAATGGCTCCTTCCATTGCGCCATCAGTGAAACCCTTGAAAAGTTCTTCGTAATCCTCAGGGCTACACATTTCTTCCTTGTTCTCTTCAGAAATGGTTGTCACATTAGGAACGAAGCTTGAGCTCGACCCAACATGGTTAACGATGCCTGTGTGTCCAGCTGGGGGGTGGCTCAGAAAGGATGAGTTCTTCAATGATGGGAGGAGGCTCCCGGCAGTAGAGATGGCTGAACAATGAGGCATGTCAGGTCTGCATTGACCACCTGCTGTTGCTGGGCGAGCTCCCCTGGACGACAAGGTAGCTGGCTACCATTATCCACCATTGTACGGATTACATCCTTCACTTGATGTATCTTCTCCTCGATGAAGGTGAGGTTGTCAAGCATGGTAGCTGGGTTCCAATCCATGTGGGGAATGTTGGTGGATGAGGAAGCACCAAATGGCGAGGTGAATGGCGCAAATGGCTGCTGAATCCCCATGCCAAGGAACGGATTGTCTGAACCGAACTGATAGCAGAGGTTTACAGCAGATTGGTCATGGATGTGGTTCTGACTGTGATCCATTGCCGATCAACTTCGAAAATAATCTCGCGTTTGAATTCAGAGGGAGACTCTAGTCTGCAAAAGAAAAGTTGAAACCAAACGACATTAGAACCAACCTGCAGATTTGAACACTCATGGTTCGTAGATATTCAGGTGCATATAAAGCTCAAGGCATTAGCTAGATTGATGGGTATAAAATAGCACGTAGAAACTTTCAACAAAGCCAAAAGGTTTTGAGGCAGCTACTTATAAAAGTTTCAAGTGTAATTTAGATGATCCTGAGGCAAAGGAAGGAGCAGCAGAGAAATTAGCATATATATTTGATTACTCAGATGTATTGTTGCCAGGTTTCAACTCCACTAATCCAACAAGTCAGCTTAGCATTCCGAGTAGTGTAGAAACTAGAGACTGCTAATTTTTTTTATACGACTTCAACACCAATTACTGGACACATAAAAAAAGTAAGAAACCCTACCATGTACTTGTAGCCTTGTAGGAGACAAAAAAAGGGGGCTAATCTTTACATAAATGGACCATCTTCGGTTCAGAGGAGGAGCCGAATATTTTCCACAGAAATGGACGGAAAACCTGGATAAATCGCCTCAACAATAAAATGAGGGTGAAACCCTGGCCGTCCTAAAACCATTGATCTCCTTTGAATGGGAGAACGCTAAGACCTTTGACCGAAGAACATCCCTCTTTCTCTTGTCGAGATCTCAAAGAAAAACGCCCTCTTTTATCGCTCTTAAAAAAAAGAAACAACAGTATGATGCTACCTAGGGACCTCTCAAGGAATCAAACAGAACAAACACTTCCCGGGATCGACCGAATCGCCTCAAGCTCAAGCGTGCGAGTTGCCAGTAACATACCAAACCAAAGGAGGAGGATCGGAGCAGCAGGTGGCGTCGTCGTCGGCGGCGGCGGCGGGGGCGGAGGTCGTCACCATGCGGCGGCGTTCCGTCGCCAAGAACCGGGGGAGGAATGGTGGTTGGGTGCAGGTCGGTCAAACTTATGGGAGCCCAAGAACCAATCGAGAGACTCTGCTGGAGTAGTTTAGTCAGTGGCGGGTAAATAATTGCGCATAGATTATTGATTGGATGGGTTCTTGCGCCCCCCGAGAGTCCCATCCATCCATCCATCCATCCATCCTCCTGGCTGCTGCTCGTCACCTCACCTAGTCACCTCGAGGCTGCCTCTGCCCGCTCGATTTGTTTAGCACATGGGCGAGTACAGATGCCCATACCCATGGCATCACATGATCCATTATACTAGTACTAATCCAAGTAGTGAACTAACTGTGCTAGTCCATCCTTTGCGTACGGTACAGGCAGTGGTGTACCTCAATACGTACTAGTCAGGCGTCGTCTACGCGAGAGAGAGATATCCGTAATCGACCACTTCTGTGAATCAAATTTCAACGTGTCAATCGGGCTGCTCTTGTGCCGGATTCATTTTGGAAAAAAGAAATCACCATATCAAAACAATAACTATGTTATGTCATAGTACTCCCCATCCCAAACTATTAGTCGTTTTGATTTTTCTAGATCCATAGTTTTTATTATAATTACGATCTTTATTTTATTTGGAAGTAAACTTTTCTTTTACCATGTCACAGCGTAATTGCAACCGCTTCAATAAAGTAACTAATAATCTTTGCACAAAAGAGGCAACACTACTCATGCATTTAGCGATACATGCAGTCATGCACTAATCATGCTGTTCTATTAACTCCTAATAATCGATCAACCTCTTCCTTCATTATATATATTACGGGAATTACATATATAGTTCAGCAAAATCATCTTACTTGTATATAGTTGTTGAGGTTGTGATTGAGAGCTACTTTTGGTAATCATGCAACTGGATATGTAGAAAGCACTAGAGTTTAAAATCCAAACCATTTAGTTGGTTATTTCATTATTGCAATATTTGAGGAAGAAAAAAATGATTTATATCATGTTATTTAATAGGGCGCATGGATAGTCATTTCATATCGATTTTTTTAAAACTTTACCCCTTGGTTACTTCATAGTAAAACGAAGTATTTCTTTCCTAGGTAAGAGCAGAGCCGTGGTGGAATGAAACCAGCCTCCAGGCGGCGAAGACGTAGATTCGAAAACCCGCCTTCGTACGGTGCCCGCCATAAAAATCTGCGCACACTTGACTCCCCTCCGCGCGCGCCCGGACAAAACCAACCGCCGCGCCGCACCGCGGAGGCCACGCCACCCTCGCCATGGCTCCTCTTCTCCTCCTCCCCCTCCCGTCCGCGAGGCCCGTGTCCCGGCCGGCGCCACGGCCGTGTCTTCATCTCCTCCCCTTCACCAAGCGCCGGCGCCTCCCCGCCGCCCTCCGAGTCCAATGCCGCGCCGAGAAGGGGCCCGCCGCGCCCCCGCCCGCGCCGCGGTGGCACGCGGCTTTGGCCGCGGCGGCCGGTCTGTACCCGGCCTACGTCACGGCCGGCGCGTCGGTCGCCATCGCGCGGCCCGAGGCGTTCCGGTGGTTTGTCGACATGGCGCCGGGGTCGTACACCGCCACGCTCGGTTTCATCATGCTCGCCACGGGCCTCACCCTCCAGCTCAAGGACTTCGCCGCCCTCCTCCGCGATAGGCCCCTCGCCGTACAAACTCATTCCTTCCTTCCTAGAAGCTTATTCCTCTGCCTCATCTGATTGATGGCATTTGCTCCCTGCCGATCCGTTGCAATCTTGATTCGTCTCTGTGCTCCAGATATTGTTTGGGTGCGCTTCGCAGTACACTATAATGCCTGCGGTTGGGTCGATCATTAGCCGCGCGCTGGGGCTCCCCCCATCCCTCTCAGCTGGCCTCATCCTGCTGGGATGCTGTCCTGGAGGAACTGCATCCAATGTGGTAAGATTGTCAGCTGAATTCAGTTTATCACGCTCCCTATTTCTGTAAGTTTCTGTGAGAGTGCGGATCCCCCCAACCGCCTCTTTTTTTCTTATTTTTTTTAGTGGACTTCACTTTTCCTGTTATGTACTGAAGTGAACTGATAGCTATGCAATTGAGAGTTCAGATGCATTTGTTCATAGAAATGGGAGTTGGGTATTTGGTTGTTTTAGCTTCTGGAGAAGCCAACGTCTGATGTTCCTACATGCACGAAGTGCACAAGTGTACACTTTTACACATCTACAGGACAATGCTACTGAACTTCTGAAAATTTGAAAAAAATTGTCTCGGTTTGTTAACAGTTCTAACTTCTAAGCAGTTCCGTTTTTCTGCCTCATGATCTTTTTCTCTCCTAGACGTGTTCTCCTATGCACTGACCTAATTTTTTTCATATAGCGGTTCAGGTGACTTTAGTTTCTCAAGGGGATGTTCCATTATCCATCGTGATGACTGTCTGCAGCACTCTTGCTGCAGTGTTCCTTACACCTCTGCTAACGAAAATTCTAGCTGGTGCTTACATTCCTGTGGATGCTGTGAAGCTTTCTCTCAGTACTTTGCAGGTGAAATTTTCTGGCGCCAATAGTTCGTATCAAAATTTTAGTCCTAGTTAGTTTTGTTTGTCTCTGACCTTTCTCCCTCTTCAGGTTGTTGTTGCCCCAATTCTATTAGGTTCTTCTATACAAACAGCATTTCCATCAGTAGTTCAATTTGTGACTCCTTTTGCACCTCTGATGGCAGTCTTGGCTTCATCGCTTCTGGCATGCAGGTTCAGACGTTCGGTTCATTCAAATTTATCATGTTATTTTGGCCTGGGAATATGAGAAACTGTGCATCCTTTTACCTTTTATCTTTTAATGTTACAGTGTCTTCTCTGAGAATTTTGTAAGGCTAAGATCAACAATTGCTGATGCATCTTCTGTGAATGGAGACTTCTTCTCTGGGGATAACGGAGTTGTCATGCTCTCTGTCATCTTGCTGCATTTTGCTGGTTTCTTTGTTGGGTGAGCACAAGAATACATATTATACCCTTTAGGCCTTTACATGTGATGCAATTCACAAATTTGCATCTTAAGGGATCTTTTTTTTTTCATTAAAAGAAAGAGTATAGTAGAACTGAACTTGGTGTGAACCATAAAAATTCAGTTACTTAGGTAAAGCTACAAGTTATTGACACTTGTCGTCCAGATGTCTAATTGTTTAGATGGCTCTATAACAAACAGGTATGCAGCAGCGGCTATAGGTGGTTTGAAAGAAAAACAAAGGAGAGCAATATCAATTGAGGTACGGATCCTGACCAGATCTAACCACATTTCCCAATTAACGTAGTAATGTGTATAAATTTACTTGGCCTTATAAGTATATGTTGAAAATAGTGCATCTTTATAAGTATATGTTGGAAACAGTGTACATTACTGCAATTTTTGCATGCATGTTGTCCAAAACATCACTTATTTGTGACTGTAGGGATTAGTACTGGCAAGCTGTTACAAATTCCGATCATAGGATCAGAAATCTTAAAACAATAATTCTGTTGCCTTGACCATGTTTTATTTAGAATGCTTTCTACCTGTTTGTCTTTCAGAATTACAATGCCGATACTCAATTTGAATATGGTAATCTGAAAAATATTCAACCTTATTTTTTCCCGGATTGCAGGTAGGAATGCAAAATTCATCCTTAGGGGTAGCGTTAGCAGCTGCACATTTCTCCTCACCCTTGGTCGCCCTGCCACCTGCACTCTCAGCTGTCATCATGAACATAATGGGCAGCACACTAGGTCTCGTATGGCAATATATCACACCTTCTGGTTCAGAGAATGAAACCACTGATATCCACAACGCATGATCTACTTTGCTGTTGTGTGCTTAATCTCCTCTGTCATATCTGCTCCACAAACATGTGTAGTGTTGAAACCATGGTTCCTTTTAGTTTTGACCATTTATTGCATGCCCTTGTTTGGTTTTGTGGATATTGTTGATAACTCTGGAATATTTATTGCCTTGGTGAGCTTTGAAATAACCGCATTCAATAACTTAAAAGAACTTGAGGAGGTATGCTGTCATTTAATATCACCCAAGTTAGAAGTCCAGAACTGTACTATGTGCATTGACAAACTAAAGGGTGAAAGAACCCACATTATGTTTGTTTTAATGTGTTGCGTGAAAAATCTCCAGTTGGCATTCAAAGGTAGGACTAGGGTTGCCTTCGTCTGAACTGAAGCCACTGGTTCGCCATAACCAGGTTTCCTAAGCAAGCTAGTTGTTTCTGTTACTTATGGCAGAATGCTTGCTTAAGTACAGGAAATTTGTCTTGCAATAATGCAATGCTTCAAAAAAAAGTCCCTCTCAAAACATGATCTTCGTCTAGGATCCATGCAACCACCAATATTTGATATTTCTTTAGAGCTCAAGGTGAACCTGTTTAGCTGGAAAAAAAACTTTTTTGTTGGGCTGAGCTCCATTAGAGTTGCAGGACCCATTTTAGTCAAGGACCAACATGCATGGGCTCGTTCTCACTTCTGCAACCAGAGGAAATAATTTTGCATGTGACCTGGTACAATTCTGTGCCTGCAAACAAAACCCTATGCCTGCTTTGGCTGTTGTTGCCTGTGCACTGGGAGGTAGGGTGCAATGGCATCAGTCAGGGACATGTACCAAGTACCATTGCATCGATGCACTTCTGGCAATGATCACCCAAGGTTGCAGCAAACCCACATGGAGATGTGCTGGCTGGTGAGGTTCATGGAACCATGGGAGCAGTCGCCGGTCTCTATCGTTCTCCTCATCCTTACCTAGAGGACTGCAGACTTCTTTAGTCTGCATAATCTGAGAAAGATACATCTATTGGACAGCTGTAGAATCATGTGAGTCACTCGTTTTTCTGGGAGTTGAATAATAATGTTCAGGAATGTTTAAGTAAAGGTCTGATCAACACTAAGAACAGGACATACGTAGGATCTTATCAGCTCTATTTGTGTTTTTCCTGGAGTCGAATGAGACGGTCAACACTGTGTTTGTCGGGAAAAAAACGATCAACACTGTAGCATGCCAAGATCAGGTCTCGATTTTCTGAATCTTGGTTAGTGGATCGCAACTTAGCATGATGTGGTCAAAGGAAGCTATCGTGCCAATGAGTCGTCAGGCTTGACCGATTTGGACTGCTCTGAAAGAAAAAAGAGAGTTGTATCCCCCCACTTGGCCATGGCCGAGACTCGCCTGCAGTTGCTGCCACTGATTGCAAACTGCCCGGCCTAATGATGTTTTTCAAGGACGGACCTGATGACAAGCTCCGAATCGCTCATCTCTCTCTCTCTCTCTCTCTCTCTCTCTCTCTCTCTCTCTCTCTCTCTCTCTCTCTCTCTCTCGTACTGATATGTTTTGGTATGATTCCTGAGTGGGGAAAAAAGATCATGACAATCCTGGCAGTGCCTCCTGACAAAATCCCCGATCGATTCATATGGTATGTGCTGTTGCCAGCTTCAGGAACTCTACAGGTTGGTTTCAGCAATGGCTGTGTCTACCTCTCCAGGGCTCTAGCTCCAGCGTTGGACAAAATCAAATCGTGAGGGTGGAAAACCGAACCGAGCACACTAGAGGAGTCGACTGTTGGATTGATCTCTAACCTAAGGTCCAAAGGCCTTAGCCTTGATCCGCGCCCTGATCGGGGGCGCCCAACCCAACTTGCGTTGGTGGGCCCCCGTCGCCAGCGCCACATAAATAGAGAGATGGGGGCCGGGGGGCACGCACGCCAAAGATTGTCGTGCCCCGACTCCCCACCGACACCTAAACCCTAATCCGATCCCGAGGGGTGGCGCTGCGGCGGCGGGAAGCTCTATCGATCTGCACTGCACCGACCACCGCCGCCCTAGAGCGGATCTGCTCCGATCTTCTGCACCGCGCGACGCTGCCCGTGCGCAGACGCCACCAACAAGCATGATGGCGTCGTCTTCCTCAGAGCAAGGTATACTACCCTATCTTCCCTACACGTTTGATCTCGCACACACACACGTGCACCATTGTTTGATGCTGGAACTAGAACAGATAGAACCCGAGCCAATCCCGCACCTAGCGATCCGTGATCTAGACCTAATAATGGTACCAGAGCCTATCTAGGTTGCGTTTTTGACTCGGTAGAAGAAGAAAAAGGGGAAGGGATCGAGCAAATAGATCAAGAAGATGCAAATCGAACGAAGAAATCAAACAGAGCTCGAAAAACCCTAACCCTAACCCTAGATCTGAGAACACCCGGCGTACCTGGCCCTTCATCCTCTACTCCTTCTTGTTGATCTTCTCTTCTCCTTCTCTTCCCACCGCCGTATCCCTCTTTTCCCGTACCCCAGAGATCCCCTCGACGGAGCCGCGCGCGAGACGCACGCGACTCCGGCGAGGAGGCCCATAGGGCACAGTATCGCTTCGTGTGGACGCACACCGAGCCAAGAAAACAGAGTTTGGGTACTGGAAAGTGGATCTGGCCATGGCACGGCCGCCGGCGTCAAGAACGAACGCGGCGGCGCAGCCTCTGGCCGGAACAGAAAAGGTGAGGGAGAGGGCAAGAGAACTAGAGAGAGGGAGGGAGAAGGAGAGGAGGCGAGGTAGATCCGGCTGCCAGCAGGTGGCCGGCGGCCATGCCGTCCGCCGCGCTGGAGTTCAAGCCGGCGGCGGAGGCGGCGACCAGAGGCGAGGAGGAAGAGGAGAGAGCGAGCGAGAGAGAACGCAGGCGAGCGGGCGAGCGAGAAATGGTCTAGGGTTTCCGCGATCGTCGCCCGGCCGCGAGGCTTAAATACCTCCCGAAACGCGCGCTCAGCCGTCCGATCGGGATGGACGGCTGAGATCGACGCGGGGGGGGGGGGGGGGGGGGCGGCCGGCGCGCGCGCGGGTGGGCCGCTTTCGCGGCCCAGGCCCAGGTTGCGGCCCGTTAGCCGCGGGCCGCACAGTAGCAGGCCGTTTTCGTGAAGTGGGCCGGGCCGCGGACGTGGTTTTGGGCTGAACAGTAACGGGCTGCATAGTAACGGGCTGAACAGTAACGGGTTGCACAGTAATAGATTTTCGGCCCGTTTACACAGATGAACAGTAACTTTTGATAATTTTAATTCTGTTTTGAAGAAAATTTGAATATTTTTGCACAGAATTTGATCTCTTTTCATTTTGAACCAAAGGGATAAATGTTTAGAGAATAGATATACAGAATTTCACAGATATTGCTTCAAAATAGAATTATTTTATTCATGTTTCCGCTGCATAGATAATTGTTTTGACTTGAATTTAAATTTGAACCAAAGGGATAATTTAAATTTTGAGTCACAGATAATTTCAGATTAAATTGTAGTATTGTTATTTTCTGACCAAAGTTGATGATAACAATATTATGATTTTACAGAATATTTTTTCCAGATTAAATTGTAATATTGTTATTTTCTGACCAAAGTTGATAATGACAACATTATGATTTCCATGCATTTGTAATTATTGTTATATTGTTCTCACTTGAGCTAACCTGTTTCAGCTGATTTTCCTATGATGGTTTCCATCAAGGATATTCCGATTCTGAAAGGCGACAATTATAATGAATGGTACAAGAAGTTGGATCTCTTCTTTACCATGGCTGAGCTAGATTGGGTCCTCACTGCACCGGTTCCAGTTGAACCTGAGAGACCGGTCAGAGGGGAAGATGTTACAGATGCTTCTTGGAAGCAAACAGAGCTCGCCTACAAGGCGAGCAAACAGAGGTATGACGCTGATCATGCCAAGTGGCTACCTGCCAACAAGAAATGTTTGGCAGTGGTCAAGAACACCATAGAGCCCGCCATTCTGGGGGCAATCACAGATCTTTCCACTGTCGTTGAGTACCTCGACAAGATAAGGAGTCAGTACACTGGCTCCTCAAAGACTTATGCTACCCAGTTGATCAAACAACTGGTGACTGAGAGGTACTTGGGAGGTGAGATAAGAGAGCACATCCATCGCTTGGTGAACATTAACAACAAGCTTAAGCCAATGGATATGGAGTTCAGATTAGAACACATAGTTCATTTGGTTTTTGCCTCGTTGCCAAAAGAGTTTGACAACTTTGTTGTCAATTATAACATGAACCCTGAAAAATGGGATATTGAAAAGACCATAGCGATGTGTGTACAAGAAGAAGAGAGAATAAAGAATGCACATGGTGGATCCATAAACTATGTGAACAATAAAAGATATAATAAAGATATTCCCTCTTCATCCAAAGGAAAGGGACCCCAGTTGGCTCAGCCACAACCACAGCACAGGCCCAAGTTTGGGCAACCACTAGTGGACAAGGACCAGTGCCTTCACTGCAAACAGAAGGGACACTACAAGACAAACTGTCCCGACTATCTAAAGATGATCATGGAGAAACGAGGTGAGAACATTATCTCATTTATAAATGAATCCTTGTATAAAGATTATTCGAAATCTACTTGGTGGATTGATTCAGGAGCAACTATTCATGTTGCAAACTCCTTACAGGGATTCCATTCAACGAGAACTACGGGAAGAGGAGAAAATAGAATTAAAGTCGCAAATGGAGTCGAGGCAGATGTTGAGGCGGTTGGAGACCTCCTCTTAGAGCTCGACACAGGCTTTAATTTATTGCTTAAAGATGTATTTTATGTTCCCGTAATTCAGAGAAACTTGATTAGTGTATCTCGTCTTGATGACGATGGATTTGCATGTCGTTTTGGAGACGGCATGTGTGTAATAGAATTTGATGATACAGTTGCTTCAATTGCATTTAGAAGAAATGATCTTTATTTATTATCGCTACGTGAAAGTGTGAATTCCGTATGTGATGTGAATGCGATTGTGTCTCAAACCACAGATAACAACAGAAAATGAAAGAGAACTCAAGACACGTCGTCGAAATTATGGCATTATCGTTTAGGCCATATTTCGAGGGGGAGAATAGAAAGGCTGGTTAAGAATGAAATTCTACCTCCTCTTGAGTTCTCAGACTCAGACAAATGCATTGATTGCATTAAAGGAAAATATGTAAAGATAACAAAGAAAAATGCTGAGCACAACGCAGGTATTTTAGAATTAATTCACACAGATATCTGCGGACCGTTCTCAGTTAAAAGCATAGACGGTTATGACTCTTTCATAACGTTCACAGACGACTATTCCCGTTATGGATATATCTATCCAATAAAAGAGAAATCAGAGGTATTAGATAAATTTAAAGAATTCAAGGCCAAAGTTGAAAATCAGCACAATTTAAAGATAAAAGTTGTCCGTTCTGACCGTGGAGGGGAATACTACGGTCGGCATACCCCATACGCGCAGGTTCCAGGACCTTTTGCGAGGTTACTAACAGAACAAGGAATAGTAGCCCAGTATTCTATGCTGGGCGATCCTCAGCAGAATGGAGTGGCTGAAAGACGAAATCGTACCTTGATGGACATGGTACGAAGCATGATCGGCTATTCTACGCTGCCAGTGAGTTTATGGATGGAGGCGTTGAAAACCGCTGTCTATATTCTCAACAGAGTACCCAGTAAAGCGGTGCCTAAAACACCGTATGAACTGTGGACAGGAAAGATACCCTCACTGAACCACCTACGGGTGTGGGGGAGTCCTGCTGAGGCAAAGATATTCAACTCGAACATTGGGAAATTAGATCCCAAGACAGTGAGTTGCCATTTTATTGGTTATCCAGATAGATCAAAAGGATATCGTTTCTACTGTCCAGACAGATTTACAAAGTTTGTAGAAACGAGACATGCTACCTTCCTAGAAGAAGAGATGATTCGGGGAAACACAACAGTTCGAAAGATTGTTCTTGAGGAGAAGCGGGTATACGCACCCACTCCAATGATTCAGGAACCATTTTTCTCGCTGCCTGCTGAGACTGCACCGGCAGTACGAGTTACTGTGATGCCAGTTCCCGAATTGATCCCTTCTGTGGCGACGCAGAATGAAAATGTGGAACCTGTCCTTCAGGATCCTATAGATAATAACGTTGCCACAGATCAGGGGGAGCCGTCACAAGTTCCAGCAGATAACATTCGAACAGAAGAGGCTCGTAGGAGATCTCAAAGAGAAAGAAGGTCAGCTATTCCCGCTGACTATGAAGTGTATAACACAGAAGAGTTTCGAATGGAAGATGATCCCATCTCATTCGAAGAAGCCATGAGAAGCAGACATTCATCTAAATGGTTTGAAGCTATGGAAGATGAAATGAAATCGATGAGGACCAACCGAGTTTGGGACTTAGAAGAAATTCCTGAAGGAGCCAAAACAGTAGGCTGTAAATGGGTCTACAAGACAAAATGTGACTCCAAAGGGAATATAGAAAGATACAAGGCTCGTCTTGTGGCAAAAGGATTTACACAGAAGGAAGGAATAGATTACAATGAAACCTTTTCTCCGGTCTCATGTAAAGATTCTTTCAGAATAATTATGACTTTGGTTGCACATTTCGATATGGAATTGCATCAAATGGATGTAAAGACGGCATTCCTAAATGGGGATCTCGAAGAAAAAGTTTACATGGCACAACCTAAAGGTTTTGTCGTAAAAGGAAAAGAAGATATGGGATGTCATTTAAAGAAATCCATTTATGGATTAAAGCAAGCTTCAAGACAGTGGTACTTGAAGTTTAACGAGACTATAAAGAAGTTTGGGTTTACAGAGAATGTTGAAGATAATTGCATTTATGCAAAATTCAAGAAAGGGAAATATATTTTCCTGGTACTGTATGTGGATGACATTCTACTAGCGAGCAGTGATGTCAGTCTACTGTTAGAAATGAAAGAATTCTTGTCATCGAATTTTGACATGAAAGACCTTGGTGAAGCCTCTTTTGTGCTAGGGATTGAGATTCACCGAAATAGAAGAAATGGGGTGCTAGGTCTGTCACAAGAGACATACCTACAAAAGATTCTAGAAAAATACAGTATGCATGCAAGTAAACCTACTCCTGCTCCGATAGTTAAGGGTGACAGATATGGAGACTTTCAGAGTCCCAGAAATAAGTATGAAAAAGAACAGATGAAAATTGTTCCGTATGCCTCGGCAGTCGGAAGCTTACAGTATGCTCAAGTGTGCACACGCCCTGACTTAGCCTTTGTCACTAATATGCTTGGCAGATTTCAGAAAGATCCAGGTCTAGAACACTGGAAACTTGTAAAGAAAGCCTTGCGATATGTGAAAGGCACAAAAGGCCTCATGCTAACATACAGAAGAAGCAATTCTTTAGAGATTAAAGGATACACAGATTCAGACTTTGCGGGAGATGAAGATGATAGAAAATCCACGACGGGTTACATCTTCACTCTCGCAGGGGGAGCTATTTCATGGAAAAGCTCTAAACAATCGGTCACAGCAACATCGACGATGTATGCTGAGTTTATAGCATGCTACGAGGCCTCCGGGCATCTAGAATGGTTAAAGAAGTTTATACCTAGCTTAAGAGTGGTGGACAGTATAGAAAGACCACTAAAGATGTACTGTGATAACCAGCCAGCAGTGTTTTATGCTCATAATAACAAGAAGAGCACGGCTACAAAGTCGATACAGATAAAATTTTATTCGATAAAAGATAGAATCCAGGATCACACCATAAGTCTCGAGCATATAAGAACAAAAGATATGCTTGCGGATCCGCTAACGAAAGGCCTACCACCCAGCGTGTTCATGGAACACGTAGCCGGGATGGGAATGAGGTACAGCCTATGATCTCTGGATAATAGAGGCCCAAAAGGAATACAGAATCTATTTCTGAACAGAGGCGTGTATTGTGGCTATTGATTCTATCGGCAATTGCGCGTGACGATGAGATATGCCCTATACATAAATCTGTGATGAGATAAGGAAAATAGAAAAGTGAAAGAGAAAGATAATGTGAGATCAAGGGGGAGATTGTTGGATTGATCTCTAACCTAAGGCTCAAAGGCCTTAGCCTTGATCCGCGCCCTGATCGGGGGCGCCCAACCCAACTCGCGTTGGTGGGCCCCCGTCGCCAGCGCCACATAAATAGAGAGGTGGGGGCCGGGGGGCACGCACGCTAAAGATTGTCGTGCCCCGACTCCCCACCGACACCTAAACCCTAATCCGATCCCGAGGGGTGGCGCTGCGGCGGCGGGAAGCTCTACCGATCTGCACTGCACCGACCACCGCCGCCCTAGAGCGGATCTGCTCCGATCTTCTGCACCGCGCGACGCTGCCCGTGCGCAGATACCACCAACAAGTATGATGGCGTCGTCTTCCTCAGAGCAAGGTATACTACCCTATCTTCCCTACACGTTTGATCTGGCACACGCACACGGACACGCACACGTGCACCATTATTTGATGCTAGAACTAGGACAGATAGAACCCGAGCCAATCCCGTACCTAGCGATCCGTGATGTAGATCTAACATCGACTGCTCGTTATCAGACGGGAAAATCGAACTCCAAACTCTGTTCGACTTGAGCCAATAAACAATTTGACATGAGCGGTGCGACCGGTGAACAAGAAGCGAGGAGAGGTAAGATTCTCAATTTTTTTTATATCCCGGTTGGTCCCACCAGTCGAACTCCACACAGGAGCTCGCGAACCCTGATTGCCGCTGATGTTTCCCTCTCTAAAATCGATGCTGACACTGGAGCTGCCCCTTGCAGAGAACATGAAAGGAATGCATAGGAGCTGGTGCTGACGTGGCTCCCCTTTGCCTATGTTAATTTTGCCGAGGTTGATGTCAGCCATCTTTGTTCAAGTGGCCAAGTGGAGTGTATGATGAAATTTTGACGTTTAAAGAAGTTAGGATATCAGTCAAGCACTTGAGGCTATTAATGATTAATGATTATAAAAGAGGCTGCCGCTGAAGCTCAAATACGTAGCCCATGCATGGCTTATTTTTGCTTTGAGGATTTATCATTGTTAAGCCCATATGATTATGATGGAACTCTCGGCAGCTATATATCATATAATCACAAAGTCCGTTTTGGGCTATTAATCACGACAACGTGATTGTGCATAGCCCCATGCATGCATCTGTTTCACGTACAAGTTTATTAGCAGCACCTGCATGTACATGCACACATTTCAGGAGCCGGTCGGCGTACGTATTGAGATACGGCCGGACCCGCGTATGGTCGGCGTGGCCCACATGGTTCTAGAAGCTTGGAAGGTTCCGGAAACTTCCATTATGTGCGGCCAGGTTAAGATTTTAAACAAGCTAATAAGAGATAGAGATGGATTTTGTTGGAGATAGTTGAGCCTAACAAACAAGAGGTGCGCGCACGTATCTATCTTTTGGGAATACGGTGGAATCTTCTCAAATTGGCCCACCTCTCATAGAGCTCTTTGGCTGCCGATCTCTTTTATCTCCAAGTTCAAATTCCAGATAGGGATCGCACGTCTTGCATTGGCTGGCAAGTAAACAGCTTAGAGATAATTCTCTTCAAAACTAAACGTCTTCCTTGTGTTTGTTGCACATTTACTTGATTTTGTATACAGCACGCCTGCGTAATTAGTACTTATGTACGACCCCTATTAGCTTTTTAGATAGAGGAAGCTCCTCGAGGGGGAGCCTTTCTTTTCCGCGAAACATGGAGATTAGTAAAGTTATTATTCACTCTGATCTGTGTTCAGAATTTAATTTGTTCATATGGTCTGTGAGTCATGTGCTGTGATTTAACTAGTCTCTGCCTCGACTAGTTGCAGATGATGGTGCCCAAGAACCAAAAGAGAACTGACAATTCTTACAGTAAATTCAACTATTACGTTCGAATCGGCTTCGTCCTGTAATTTGTCAGTCATTGCTATAGCATATTAGCATTGGTTCTTCTTTCATGTTCTCGAAAAAATAAAAAAATAATTCTTTTTCTTTGTTGTGAGGTCAATACAGCTATTCTTGAGGAGATAGTGATAAAGATTAGATTCAAATTTCCGGCATCGTCACGACTCTCGTAACCGACTATTCTATACTATGGACGGGTGAGAAATAAATTACGTCTACGTTTGTGCTATGTTTCTCAAAAAAAATTGAATAAAAAAAATCATAAACACAGATTTTTTTAAAAAAAACATATGGCTCTGATTTTAAAATCGGAGCAACATCGAATAATAATTTGACAAACATATACATGAATGGAAATCAATAATTATCACTACGCCCATTTGGCATTTTATCAGTGCAAGCAGGCAACATAAATTTCAGAAAGCTATGGACAGACAACGATCATTTCTGCAGTGTTTTCCAACGCTTTTGTTCATCCGAAGACTTGCCCGGGAGTTTGGTGCAAAAAGTCAAAGATGGCAAGGAGACCAGTGCGTGATTAGTGGGCACGCATGCTATCCCATTGAAATATTAAGCGCTTTCACTATCATTTTATATTTTATTTTTACATGTGCGTGTTGTGTGATTGTGTCCTTTGTTTAGTATTATAGCAGTGTTCATTCCGTTGCACAACTTGGCATCTTCATCCTTATGCATCTTTGCAAAATTTAAAAGGACATGAGGATATGCGTCTGCAAAAGTGGTGGATCGGCACTATATTAATGTAATTTTTTTTTTTGGGGGGGGGGGGGGGGGGGTTCATAATTTGAAATCATTGTTGTTAGCCAGAAAATGGTCAACATTGGTGAACTAGTTGGGACTTGAACTCATCCCATTATTGGTAATTTGGTATGAGTTAGTCACATGGAATTGTGGTGATGTGTCACTATTGTTACGGCAACCCACGGAAATGAACTTTTGAGAGAAGTCAGGGCTTACCACTAGGCTTCATTTTTTTGTCTTTGCGCAAGTAGGCTTTCGTTTTTAAATGAATTTTAGTTAAATCTTTTAAAAGACGGCTTGAAGCTTTATTTACTAAACATGCCCAACAAGATTATTATTATTGAACACCTAACCACTTTCACAAAAGAAAAAATTACAATGGAGGGAATTGTCATCTGGAATTTATCAGTTACATATACATTGGAAAACAATATCTGATCGGTGAAAAATTGCAATGACATGTACCGAAGAGTGGAATCTCATTAGAAGAATGTGTATACTACAGCACTGCCACGCCATTCATCAATCATTATAGTTTTCATTTTCAAAAAAAATCCATCAATCATTATAGGACCGGGTGAGATATGTGCTCAGTTTAATTGAACATAAAACTCATTGAAAGTTTGGAGAGTTTCTTGTTATGGTGATATATAAATGGAATAGGCTAATAAATGGAATTTGGTAATCAACGCCTATCATCATTGATGAACTAGTTGTAGATAAGTTTTCCCATCATTGATAGCTCACATTACAATTGGATAATTGTGCTAACATAGCATCTTACCTATTGAAAACAAATTACGAAAATAATTTCAAACTCCCTGACGAATCTACCTTCAAATTTTCAGATAACTTTAGTATATTTTTCTAAAACAAAAGATGCTACAAAAGTTTTAGTATTATTAAACAGAAGCTCCAACAATGGAGTGATAAACAATTAGATAATTAAAAAAAAGAAAGAAAAAAGTAATGGAAAAGGAAGTTTCCGACCACGCTGTGTTCCTCCTCTCTCCTCCCCTTCTCCGTTCTCGCCAAAAGGAGGCGAAGGCGATAACCACCGACATGCTCCCCCACATGCCCTAGCGATCCGTTCCCATTTGCAGACCCAATCCAATCCCCGAGCGATCACCAAACCTAGCCGTGTAGATTTCCACCCTCACATGGAGGAAAAATCCAACCTTCGCATGTGACCTCTCCTTATAATCCCCCGCAAGAATCAATCAAATCAATCCCAAAGGGGAGAGAAGAACAGAGCAATCCCGTTGCTTCGCGTCTTCGCCTTCCCATTGGCGTTTCTTCTCCGTTCTTCGGCCTGCCCGGCCGCATAAAGCTCCGCTAAAGCTCCTCTGTCGCGCCCAATTCGTCAGCCATTCCCCCAAGGATCCCCACAGGCGAGAGGCACCTACGCCAAGATCCAATCCTTCGAGTTATTCGGTTTTAATCCGTGCAGATTCCTCCGGAGAGTACCCAGAATTGGAAAAGGTTTTCATTTCTGATCGGTCGCCGGCGCGGATTCGTCGAGCCTCGCAGCGGTTTTTTTTTTCCAGGAAGGGCAGGCCCTCCGTACGGTTACGGTTCTTGATCCGGGGAGGAATCACCGCCGGTGAAAGGCAATGCAGCCAGACCCGCAAGGCCCGGGCAGGGGGAAGGCGGGTGGCGCCAATGCGCACGCGCGGCTGCCGCCGCCGGTGACGACGGGGTCGGCGGGGCGGCCGGCGTCGGTGTTGCCCCACAAGACGGCCAACGTGCGCGACCACTACCGCATCGGGAAGAAGCTGGGGCAGGGGCAGTTCGGCACCACGTACCAGTGCGTGGGCAAGGCGGACGGCGCCGAGTACGCCTGCAAGTCGATCCCCAAGCGCAAGCTGCTGTGCCGCGAGGACTACGAGGACGTGTGGCGCGAGATCCAGATCATGCACCACCTCTCCGAGCACCCCAACGTCGTCCGCATCCGCGGCGCCTACGAGGACGCGCTCTTCGTGCACCTCGTCATGGAGCTCTGCGCCGGCGGCGAGCTCTTCGACCGCATCTTCGCCAAGGGGCACTACAGCGAGCGCGCCGCCGCGCAGCTCATCAGGACCATCGTCGGGGTGGTGGAGGGATGCCACTCGCTCGGCGTCATGCACCGGGACCTCAAGCCGGAGAACTTCCTCTTCGCGAGCACCGCTGAGGATGCCCCGCTCAAGGCCACTGACTTTGGGCTATCCGTGTTCTACAAGCCCGGTGCGTATCTGTGCAATTATTTGTGGTACAGAACAACAACATATCCTTCTGTCCCAAGCAAGTTGGGATAGGTTAAAAATAAAATTTATAAAAAAACAGAGATCACGGATCTTCATGTACGTGGATGACGAATTTCCAAGTGCTCATATCCAAAGCTATCATTTTGGAGATATTTCACTCCTTAAGGTCTGTCTTCACCGACTCGTCCCAAGTCAGTTTAGGTCTACCTCTACTTCTCTTTACATTTTCGGCCTACTTTAGAACCCTACTACGCATCGGCGCCTCAGGGGATCTCCGTTGGACATGTCCAAACCATCTCAATCAATGTTAGGTAAATTTCTCCTCAATTGGTGCCACCCCGACTCTATCCCGAATAACTTCGTTCCGGACTCTATCCCTTCGTGTGTATCCGCAAAACCACCGCAACATCCGCATCTCTACTACACTCAGTTGTTGGACATGTCATCTTTTTTAGGCCAACATTCAACACCGTATAACATCGCCGGACGAATCGCTATCCTATAGAACTTACCTTTTAACTTTTGTGGCACCCTTCTGTCATATAGGACGCCAGAAGCTTGACGCCATTTCAACCAGGCAGCTGAGATTCTATATCTAACATCTTCATCAATGTCACCATCCTTTTGAAGCATCGATACTAAATACCGAAAAGTATCCTTCTGGGCCACCACTTGCCCATCGAGGCTAACATCTCCATCCTCATGCCTAGTCACGCTGAAATCGCACATCATTTACTCGGTCTTGGTCTTACTGAGTCTGAACTCTTTCGACTCTAACGTGCGTCTTCACACCTCTAACTTCCTATTAACCCCTTATCTACTCTCGTCCACCAGCACCACATCATCAGCAAATAGCATACACCAAGGGATATCATCTTGTATGTCCCTTGTGATCTCATCCATCACCAAGGCAAATAAATATGGACTCAATGTTGATCCCTGATGTAGGCCTATGTTAATAGGAAAGTCAGTGGTGTCACTATCATATGTCCGGACAAACGTCATCGCATCTTTATACATATCCTTGATGAGGGTAATGTACTTAGTTGGGACTTTGTGCTTCTCCAAGGTCCAGCATATGACATTTCTCGTATTTTATCATACGCCTTCTCAATGTCAATAAGGACCATATGCAAGTCCTTCTTCTGCTCTCTATATCTCTCCATCAATTATCGGATTAAGAAAATCGCCTCCATGGTCGACCTTCCAGGCATGAACCCAAACTGGTTTTCGGTCACACTTGTCACTATTCTTAGATGGTGCTCGATAACCCTCTCCCAAAGCTTCAACGTATGGCTCATCAATTTAATCCCACGGTAGTTAGTACAACTTTGAACATCTCCTTTGTTCTTGAAGATTGGTACTAATATACTTCTCCTCCATTTTTCAGGCATCTTGCTGGACTGAAAAATAAGGTTAAAAAACTTAGTTAACCATACTATCGCTTTGGCACCTAGACATCTCCACACCTCAATGGGGATACCATCATACCCCCCTTCATCCTCTTCAACGCCTCCCTGATCTCAGCCTCCTGAATTCTCCTCACAAAGCGTTTGTTGGTGTCATCAAAAAAGAGTCATCTAACTCAAGGGTAGGGCCCTCATTCTCCCCATTAAATAACTTATCAAAATACTCTCGCCATCTATTCTTGATCTCCTCATCCTTCACTAGAAGTCAATCTGTCTCATCCTTGATGCATTTGATTTGGTTGATATCTCTTGTCTTCCGCTCGCGGATCCTAGCCATCCTATAGATGTCCTTCTCCCCTTCCTTCGTGGCTAGCCGCTGATACAGGTCATCACACGCTTTACCTTTTGCTACGCTCACAGCTCGCTTTGCAACCCTCTTCACTAAATTATAGCTCTCGATGTTGGCTACACTCTTATCAAGGTGGAGATGCTTGAAACACTCCTTCTTTTCCTTAATAGCCATTTGCACCTCGTCGTTCCACCACCAGGTGTCTTTTCCTTCCTGTTTGCCTCCCCTACTCACGCCAAATACCTCTGAGGCCACCTTCCGAACACATATTTCCATCTTTAGCCACATGTCTTCTGCATCTTCTCCTTCCTCCCACGGCCCCTCACCTAGCATTCTTTCGTTGAACGTTTGCGCCGCTTCTCCTCTAAGCTTCCACCACTTTGTTCTCGCAATCTTGGCGCGTTTATCTCGATGGACACGTACCCGAAAATGAAAGTCCGCCACCACAATTATTTGTGCTATCTGGTTTAAAATTTTTTCTGTACAATGTTGCTATTTGGTCTACATGATGCGGCTATTCTATGTGGTCTAACTGCTAGCATTGGGTTTGGTAGGGAGTACTGCACTTTAGACAGTTCTTGATAGACCTGGAAGCATATTAACATTTCATTTCCATATGTTGATCATTTTGCTAGCATAAAAAGAATCACCGTCACAATGTTGCTCATATCAAAGTTATAATGAAATTGTGGAGAAAAATTTGTGTTGCAATGTCAGAGTATTTAATACCTGTTAATAGTGATAAGCCTTTACAGGGTTGATGGCAAGATCTGTATTTTCTCATAGAAATCTAACAGAATTTGTGGCAAACGTCAACTTCCTGTTGTGATTTACATAGTGTATAGGATTAATGAACTCTCAGTTTATTTTGTGTTTTTGTTTTCCTTGAAGAGATTGATCGAACACATAATGAAAGCTATTCTTTTCATTTCTCCAGGTGATAAATTTTCTGACGTTGTTGGTAGCCCCTATTATGTTGCCCCTGAGGTGCTTCAGAAAAGCTATGGCCCAGAAGCTGATGTCTGGAGTGCTGGAGTGATTCTGTATATTTTGCTATGTGGTGTACCCCCATTCTGGGCAGGTAAAGCGTTTGATTTATTCCAACCATTGACTTGCAATTTTGAGATCTATTGTTGTTTACCGATATTAGCATATTTCCATATGTAAAAATCTTCCTGTTTTCCCCTCCTTTCAGAGAGTGAAGCTGGGATCTTCAGGCAGATTTTGAGAGGCAAACTTGACTTGGAATCTGAACCGTGGCCAAATATCTCTGATAGTGCTAAAGATCTAGTCCGTAAGATGCTTATCCGGGATCCTACAAAGAGATTGACTGCTCATGAGGTTCTATGTAAGTTTTCTGCCTACATGCCCTCCCTCTCTCTCTGTCTGAGATTTCGTTTGCATGCTCGTGCTCCTGGGTCATGGAAGTTCATTCTCATTAAACATGGTGACATTGACTATGCCAGGTCATCCGTGGATTGTTGATGATGCTGTTGCACCTGATAAGCCTATTGATTCTGCTGTTCTGTCAAGGCTGAAAAACTTCTCTGCAATGAACAAGCTCAAGAAGATGGCATTGAGGGTAAGAAGTTCCTTCCTCTCAAATAAGAACTTTTTATCCCATTGTTGATATGTGATTATGTTGCAAACGAAATTCAGTACTTTGTTTAGTGCAATGTTAGGTTCAGTGCATCATTTCTATTACTACACTGCCTTACAAGTTACAACCTACTATTTTTGTGCGCTCAAGTTTACTTCATCTGTATCCTTTTCCTTTCTCTTGCCCCTGGTTTTCCATGTTAACTGGATTTTTTGTGCACTTTAAATCTATATTGGTCCTCTTTATTTTTCAGAAAGCCCAATTACACACATCTGCTTAAAAACCAAAACTTTTGAAACCAGGCCATTTAACCGCCTATTGTTGTTTCTAATGGCCACACAAACCTTCCATGTCAAACAGTCCCACTGTAAACAAAAAGGTGGCATGTCACCTACACCTCTCTTCCATACAATTCACAGAAGTTCAGAAGAATGTGTTGTTCACAATTGGTTGTCCTTTTCTTTTTCTTTGAAGAGAAGAGATTCTCTGTTTTTGCTTAATTGTCTGACACAATACTAAAACAACCAATGCCCAGGTTTTCACTATGGGTTGTACAATATTGTTTGCTTGAACTCTAGATGAACTGGTTTCTTGCATAATAGACATGACATAAGGTTGCGAATGCTTAATAAGAGATGATGGTATGCGATACGTGCAATGACCATGGAAATTGATCTTTTCAGAGGCATCTTTTTGTTCGTGCAGGTGATTGCTGAAAGCCTTTCTGAGGAGGAGATCGGAGGCTTAAAGGAGTTGTTCAAAATGATTGATACTGACAACAGTGGGACAATAACTTATGATGAACTGAAGAATGGTCTGAAAAGGGTGGGGTCAGATCTGATGGAACCTGAAATCCAGGCTTTAATGGATGCAGTAAGTACTACTATTGCATCACGCCTATTGTCCAAAGAAAGTAGGTGCAGTGTAGCATCCTTTGATTGTAGGTACCATTGAGATTTTAATGTGGATTTGTGTGGTATATCAGGCTGATATTGATAACAGTGGAACCATTGATTATGGAGAGTTCTTAGCAGCTACATTGCACATGAATAAACTAGAGAGGGAGGAAAGTTTGGTGTCAGCATTCGCATTCTTTGATAAGGATGGGAGTGGCTTCATAACAATTGATGAGCTCTCACAAGCATGCCAACAGTTTGGTCTTTCTGATGTTCATCTTGAGGATATGATCAAAGATGTGGACCAAAACAATGTTGGTCCTCTTAACCCTTCTTTTTTTTTATGTTATCTCCATATTTGTCCCTTGTCCCTTGTCTCATGTCTTATTTAATTGGGCGCTAACAACTAAATACATCATTTTGCAGGATGGACAGATTGATTATAGTGAGTTTGCTGCAATGATGAGAAAGGGCAATGCTGGTGGAACTGGAAGGCGAACCATGCGGAACAGCTTGCATGTGGATCTTGGTGAACTCTTGATGCCTTCTGAGAACTAATTGGTATCAGAGGATTCTGCTTTCCAGATGCTTCCTTCTGAAGTTTTGTGTGCCTCATCAGCTTATGCCGATTGAGCACTTTGATCTATTGCCAATGCCCCACCAAAAGCTGTTAAATTTCTGCAGTGGTACAAGTAGTTAGTGGAAAGAGCATACTATGGTATCCGTGTAACAAATTTTAGGTGCTGGGAGATGATATACTATGCTTACTTTGGAGTCCTGTTGTCTTGTCATGAATGTTGTTGATAATTTCAGGTCTGTCTGTACCATGACTGACCTTTGTTGTCAGTGTACACTGCTGTTGTCCCATAAGATAGGCATCTAGGTCTCTCCATTTGAATTACCAATCCATTTGTAAACATGTTCTCTCAAACCAATTTGTTATTGATGATTTGTCGCAAAAAACATTTTTGTCCATTTATTACAGTACTAGGAACGGTTGCATCATTTGTCTTCCTGTAGGAGGTCATGCCTGCCTGCCTGCTTCTGTTCACATAATACTAGCTGTTAAAAGTTATATTCCTACAGAGATGTTAACTCAGGAATAATGCTCACGTATAGTATTTCCGTCCGGTATACGAAGATCATTGTATCATGTGTCGAGATAGATGAATATAGAGGCCGGTTTATCCTTCATTTAAAAAAAGCTGCAGCCGTTGCCATCACCGGATGCCCCCCCAAAAAAATACGCAGCATTCGACAAAAACTACGTAACCAACCCTGCGAATATAATCGATCCACGGATGTAATCTCCGGAGAGATGCCCACCGCACGCACGCATCTAGCATCTTACAGGCAACAGTTGCTGGCGAGATACGTCCACATAGCCTGTGTTTCAGTGTTTGGTTGTTCTCTGACAGCCTCATCAGCCAACCTTGGATTCCTTTTGATGTCAGCTACTTATTCAGGCAATTCCATGGCTCAGAAGGTCTCAGAACCTTTTAACCTTTTTTTTAAATAGTACAAAATAAAATGGGATGGAAATCAGAGGAAAGATCTCGCCAGCATGAGGAGTTGAGGATGAGGACAAAAGGAGCTGATCGATAGCAACAGTTTCGGAGCCAGTGAGAAGCAGCCACTCCATCAGGGCATCGGCCACCGAAATCCAGAGGGCAACCTCAGCCTCACAACGCACATCCATCCCTTGTGCTTGTGCAGCCACCACTGGTTTGCGTTTACCTTGTGCTTAAATACGGGAGGCTGCTGCAGCTCTCACCATCCTAAGGAAGGACGGAGACACTCGATCGATTCGATCACTCGTGTGAACCTGATCCCAGTGGCAGCCTGCTGCAGAGCCCTAGCTAGCTCCTGGGGGTTAGTCTTCAGGAAACAGCAGGAGGAAGACGAAGATGGCCTCTGCTACCCTGCTCAAGTCCTCCTTCCTTCCCAAGAAGTCCGAATGGGGCGCCACCAGGCAGGTCGCCGCGCCCAGGCCGGTCACCGTGTCCATGGTGGTCGTCCGCGCCAGCGCCTACGCCGATGAGCTCGTCAAGACCGCGGTACTCATTCCGACCTTCTTCTTCCTCCTCCTCGGTATGCTTGTGCTGACCTACGATGTGCGTGCAGAAAACGGTGGCGTCGCCGGGGCGGGGCATCCTGGCCATGGACGAGTCGAACGCGACGTGCGGGAAGCGGCTGGCGTCCATCGGGCTGGAGAACACGGAGGCGAACCGGCAGGCGTACCGGACGCTGCTGGTCACCGCGCCGGGGCTCGGCCAGTATATCTCGGGGGCCATCCTCTTCGAGGAGACGCTGTACCAGTCCGCCGTCGACGGCCGCAAGATCGTCGACATCCTGGCGGAGCAGGGCATCGTGCCGGGGATCAAGGTCGACAAGGGCCTCGTCCCGCTCGCCGGCTCCAACAACGAGTCGTGGTGCCAGGGCCTCGACGGCCTCGCCGCCCGCGAGGCCGCCTACTACCAGGCCGGGGCGCGCTTCGCCAAGTGGCGCACCGTCGTCAGCATCCCCAACGGGCCCTCCGAGCTCGCCGTCAAGGAGGCCGCGTGGGGCCTCGCCCGCTACGCCGCCATCTCGCAGGTTGGCCGGATTGCATTCTTGGATTAGAATCAGCCCATGATTGGACCATCCAATAACATATATATATAACCTGATGTGATCTGCCTGCAGGACAACGGGCTTGTGCCGATCGTGGAGCCTGAGATCCTTCTGGACGGCGAGCACGGCATCGAGCGGACCTTCGAGGTTGCGCAGAAGGTGTGGGCCGAGACCTTCTACGCCATGGCGGAGAACAACGTGATGTTCGAGGGCATCCTGCTGAAGCCGTCCATGGTTACCCCCGGCGCCGAGTCCAAGGACAGGGCCACCCCCGAGCAGGTGGCCGAGTACACCCTGAAGCTCCTCCACCGCCGGATCCCGCCGTCCGTGCCCGGCATCATGTTCCTGTCCGGCGGGCAGTCGGAGGTGGAGGCGACGCAGAACCTGAACGCCATGAACCAGGGGCCCAACCCGTGGCACGTGTCCTTCTCCTACGCGCGGGCGCTGCAGAACACCTGCCTCAAGACGTGGGGCGGCGCGCCGGAGAACGTGAAGGCGGCGCAGGACGCGCTGCTGCTGCGCGCCAAGGCCAACTCCCTGGCGCAGCTCGGCAAGTACACCTCCGACGGCGAGGCCGCCGAGGCCAAGGAGGGGATGTTCGTCAAGAACTACACCTACTAAATATTATATAGTCGATCCATCGCGGCTATATATACTCCGATCCGACGACGATTTATACACTACTGATTAAGCAAGATATATAAGCACGTATTCTCGCCATGATCGATCGAGATACTGCTGATGCTGTTATTACTATTTACTCTGCTACTAGCTACTGCAAAGATGTCGAGCTCGCCATTGAGATGCAGGCTTGCTTGAGGCCGGCATGGAAGCGCTATGTATATATAGTATATATATGCATGGCTACCGGAGAGGGATTATGGTTACTTATATAATCAATTATTACCGTGTGCTCGTTTTCGTCGCTACTGTGTTTCTTCTTAAACGCGATACGAAGATGTGGACTGTGTTATTGGTACAATCACCGATCAATGTATCATAGCCGGTAGGGCAATCCATTTCCAATATGTTCAGTTGATCTTGGGAAAATCATATTTATTGAATTGCCACGACCTTGTAAAATAGTTGTAGCTCTCATCAAGAGACTGAAGACTTTGTAGTTGACCACTCTTCTATCTTAAATCCATATAAGTTCCCAAATAATTCTTACCTTTATTTTGTATAACAATAAATGAAAAACCTAACGTTAGAGCTGATATAATGATAGTATATAAAACATATATTGAATTTTATGCAACATTAAAAAATAGAAACACACAAGTTGGCGAACTTATATTGATGATTTTTCATTTACAGCACAACAATAATGTGATGGCTACATATAATGACGCCAGCATAAAAAATAGTCACCATTGTCAACACTAACGCAATGGCAATAGGTGACGGTACCACATCATTGCAAGTGGAGACAATGAGTCACCCTTGTGGATGCCTTAATCTTGGATTCAATCCCTATATTTTTTTTCAAAACATTTTGAAAGTTTTTCTAAAAGTTTATCTATATCCATTGTTTGAAAGTTCCAAAATTGCAGGTGTGTTGAAACCCCATTTGACTGTTCTCTTTTAATATATTGGAATTACCGTAAATTGATTCAACTTATTAAATTGATTTGAAATTTTCTATAAATCAAGTTTAAATCACTTTTTTCCATGTTGGTGATGCTGAAAGTTTCATTTTGTAGTAGGTTTGGGATACGGGATTAAAAAGTTGGAACACATCAAACATGATGTTTTGGGTTCAAGAAAGGAGGAGGAAGGGGGTGGAAGAATCAAGTGTGAGTGGATCCTCATGTGCATGTCCCATTTGTTTGGTTAGCCATGAAACATAAAATGCATGCACTGATAGATTATTGACATGTGGCATATTATCTCACTTACTTTTTCTAGTTTGTGAGAGAGTAATTCTTATATATTTATATTCGCCATCATGTGCTGAGTAGAGCAAGCTTGTTTATTTATTTGTTCAGTATACTTGTGCTACACCAGAAAGAGAGGAGACGATATTTGAAAAAGAAAACAAAAGAAGTGAGATCATGGTGAGTAGCAAGGATATGTATACTGTTATAACCCAACATTTTCTTGTAACCCACGCGTGAAAAATATGGGATGATATTGAATTCTTTCCTTAATTAACCCTTGTATAGTGTATATGTAAATATGTGCAAGTATAGGCTATGAAGTTTATTCCTTGCTCAATTAGCTCTTACAAAATATATGTAGTTATGTGCAAGCATACATGACGTCGGAATTGGGTGACTGTTGATGATGTAGACTGTGGGTACATTCAAAATGTTTATTCTGGATTGAGATATGAAAGTGTACCATTTAGATACGATCTCTCAATTGTCAAGTACATTTGTCTCAAGATTGCACCATGGTCTTGTAGTTTTGCTAGGCATTCATGTGGTTTCTTTAACATACCTGCTCATAACATCATTGTTAATGCAATTTGGTATACATTAACTTTCCCACCAGAGGATACTCAAGAAAATGAGATGACAATGTCTTTGTTATGCTCTGACCTTATGTTCCATTTTAGCCAACAGTCATTGGTCGGATCTACCAAGCAAGATACAGTAGTATGTCTAAGCATAAGGCTATAAAATTGTTTTATTCTGCTAGAGGTATTCTTTGTGATATAGATAAACTAGCAAGTACTAGTGATCAGATTCTTTAATGCAACAAAAACACAGCCTTGAAAGATGTCATGAAATCGATGGGATATATGTGGGCTGATGACATGTTGTAATTGGTTGATGCTTTGAATTATGGCTCGAAGTTTAAAGTGTTATGTTGAAAATTGATGATTAGACTTCTGTTGGTCTTGTTAATTTCCTCGCTAATATGTTGTCTCAGTAGTTATTGGTCTCTTTAAATTCATTGCTAAAATTGATTTCGCCATTAAATTCTTCTGCTAAAGCTAAATTGGCAGCAGGAAAAAAAACTTCTTGGGAAAGCAATCCTTATTTAGGATAGAGTGAAAGAGATTTTAATGTCAGATAAAAGAGTAGGCTCTTTCTATGCTCAGTTAACTTTTCTATTTGATGCAAACAAACAAATTTGAGTTTCATTCTATATGTGGTGCAGCGAGACATTTAACAAGTCAAGAAAATTATATCATGTGAATTTCTGGCTGTCAAGAAAGGTATTCACAATGACATTAACATAAAAGTTATGTTCTTTGCCGAAATCTTGGATATTTATTCAAATGATCATAAATCATTCTAAGCAAGATGATCTCCGGTGTTAAATTGAGTATTTAGCTTTGCATGTGTGTTGCCTTGTGAGAAGAAAAATTTGGTTTTATGGCACCCAAAAATCACGACTTTAGAGAAACAACACCTCAAAGTTGCAACATTCAGTTTTTAACATTATATCACATTCTTCGCTACTGCAGTTCTCTTTACCCAAAATACTCTTCTCTCCCTTCCTCCCCCTCCTCTCTTTCCTCTACTGCTGGAAGAAGCGACTGCCACAAGAAGAAGGGAAGAAGAGCTTCAGGAAGAAGATTGGGAAAGAAAAAGGAAAGGACATCACCAGAGGATGTGCTTAGATTTGACTACGTGCGTGCGGCGGTATGGCTATCCAAGGAGCATTGGCAAGACCACATGAGGGGTAACTCTTCTTGAGGAGTGGCGGTGGCACCCTTCATCTCTAGGAAGTAGCAAGGATGTATTGGGGTGCCCTTCACAAGGAGCAACAATGGATCTCTTTGGCAGTGCTGCCGCTATACCAGGAGTGCTGACTGCTAGCACGGGCGGATACACACCTTCTTAGACTGCAAAGATGGTGCCCTTGACTCCCTAAGGCAGTGGAAGCAGCAAGTGTGGCTGGGAAGTTGAGGGAAGGGGAGAATAGAGGGGGCAACACTGGTATTTCACAACTCAGGTTTGGTGTAAAAGAAAAGAATCGCGAACAGAATACCATAGCATTTTGATGCTACTTTTCTGAATTTGTGTTGTTTAGTGCTATGAAATCAATTTTGCTTTGCAAGATTAGTTCTTATGTGAGTTAAATAAGAATGGATGTGTGTATACGTCTTTTTTACCCCGTCGGACACATTTGTAAGAATGTTACCTTCTTATCTTATAGGTCGTTGTTTTAGCTGCGAGCTATCTCATAATAAGGTATGGCATCCTGTCAATGTGATCTACGAGGGATTGGATGAAGATGAATTTGCCAACTTTTTGGACTACATTTGGACAACACAAAAGACAAAAAGAAACATGAATTTTGACTACTTTTATTTCAACTCTAGGACAGATGTAATATTATCCGAGAGGTTGGTTGAGGCAAGAGAAAGTGAGAGTGATGAGTACTTAGAGTGCATTTGATGCGTAAGTCTATTTTATAGTCCATCAATCAATGCTAACAATCTCAACTTCTCAAGATTGGTATATGCTACTGTTAATTCTCTATTTTATCCTTTTCTGTCAGATGGTTTCTTAGTGGGTAGTAGGGTTTATTTTGCGTTACAATTGTGTTGTCAGCCTTCCACTTGTTTGAGATTTCTTTAAATTAGAGTTAAGGATTTTCCTTTCATCATGAAAGAAAGAACTTTAAAGTGATTAAGATCATATAATATCTTTTGATGCACACCAGCATATTGTACTATATCCGGTTATTTGTTGATTTCTTGTACTATCCAGCATCTTACTCTCTATTCCTCTCCATTCTCAAATCTTGTATATAAAAACCTTGCATATCAATACAAGGCTGCTTGCCTGCCGCAGCCCCCGTCAATGCCAGCAAGCGACAATTCCTTCAGTTCAAATGGTGAGCTTGGTGGCGTGCTACCAATCCCAATTATCTGAACCCATGTATGCTGTGCCAGATCATCGATTCTATTGTGTCGTCGCTTGGTCGCCAAGGTTTCCTCGTCCCATCCGCTGCTCGGCTGCTGTCACAGTGTCACTTGCTGACTGACAGTGACAGAACATGCAGTGATCGCATGGCATGGTGGCGCCAAGCAAGAGCAGGGCCACAGCCCACAGCCACGCAACTCGTGTGGCCATCCGCCGCTGCACGCTGCCGGCCGTCCGTCCGTCCGTTTGTTTCCTTTCCTCCCCACCCACGGACGCTGCAGCGCCGCCACGCCCTGACAGGCGCGTGGCCGCCTCACTGCCACGCGGGCCCGTATCGTGGGTCCCCTTGGGAGGCATGAGGTGTCCGACGGAATATTGAGAAACCTTGAGGGGCCTTGCTGCTCGCTCCATCCATCCCGCGGGGCAAGTTCAAAATTTTCAAATCCGGATCCGGCGGCCGGTGGCGAGGGGAAGCTGCGAGGACCCGGTGCACCGTGGGCGCGAGCCTCCGACGGCGGGGCCCACGCGGTGTGGGCGTTGGTGGGATACGGCGGGGGTGCGGGCCATGTGGACATGTGGTGCACACGGTTTGGGAGTCAATGGCGAGTTAATGGGTGTTTTTTTGCTAATAATTGTTGGGGTAATGTTTCAGTGAGGTCCTGCACCTATCGCGTTATCAGTCACGATTGAGGTACATGCCCTTCCGTGAAAGGGATGACCGGTGCAATCAAACGAAAGAAACATTTGTGGTACTTATTCGATGATGTCTTGACTACTCCTTAAAATGCCGAACCTTTTTTTAGAAACATCCAGCCACATAATGCTATAATGGAGCAATCGTTGATATGCACTTACTACTAGTCATCAAAAAATCATGACGAATTTCTAGGATTAACAAGACAATACTTTTAATAACACATAATTGTTGCGTAAAAACTCTACACACTTTGGGCTTGTTCGCTTGCAGCCCCGGCAAAGCTGCCCCCGCGGGCAGCAAGCCAGGCGTCTAATTTCGGTCACCTGGAGCCATGATCGTTGCCTGGACGGGCAAGCCGTCTGCCAGGCTCAATCCAAACAAACCCTTTGTGCGCCTTAGATTTTTCATGGTTCGGAAATCCGTCTTTTTGAGAATGATTCACTAGGCTTATGTGTTCCAAGATGGAATCGATGATGTCCTGTTATCTACTAATTTCTTTTCTTTGGTCATCCTCAATTAGCTGAGTTCATGAAATCTCTTCAAAAATTAGTATGTAACCATGTGGTATCTTTCTCTTCTCTAATCATGTGAAAACCGAGTTTCATTAAATCCGACGAAAACAGCAAGAACAAGTTCAATTCGAAAACTCTCAAACCATGAGTAATTCTTCATGATAACCGAGGACTGGAGTGACTGAAACGCAAAACATCCACACGCTAACGAAGGAGCCCACGACACCAGGGGAAACGGAGCAGAAGCACCGGTCCACCTGTTGCTCCTACCTCGCCGGCCGCCGCCGCCGCCTCACGAGTCCCCGCGAGCTCCTGCCGCAAACCTCGCCATGAGCGCAGCCGCTTCCGCGGCGGCACCTAGCCGCCGCACCCGCAGCCGGCCGCCCTCGGCCTCCTCCCGCAAGTCCGACGACCCCTCGGCCGCCGCCGCCAACGGGAATGGGAACGGGAAGGTCGCCTCCAAGCCCGCCTCTCCCCACCAACTCACGTAAGCGCGCAGCGAGCCTCGTTCACTTATCTCCTTCCATTTCGCCCCCTCGGTTCGAACCGGGACCGGCAAAGATTGGATTTTTACTTGTTTGTTTGGGCAGAGGGGAGAGGACGGTGAAGAAGCTGCGTCTGTCCAAGGCGTTGACGATTCCGGAGGGGACGACGGTGTCGGATGCGTGCCGGCGGATGGCGACGAGGCGGGTCGATGCCGTGCTGCTCACCGACGCCCAAGGCCTCCTCTCGGGCATAGTCACCGACAAGGTGGTGTTCTTTTTTATTTTCTTAATTTTTGGGTTCAATTTGATGGTCACAATGTGTTCCATTGTGCCTTTTATAATCATTCAGAGCAGAGGATAAAGTGACAGATTTTGAATTTGACGTAACAGTAGTCGAAAAAGCCACATGTCTTCTCACTTTTTCGGGGGGAAATCTATGTTTGGATTAGATTATAGGCTTGGAGCTTAGCAAGTGGCTGTTTCTGTTAAAAAAATTCCCTTTTATTTGGAGCTTTTGATCAAGCCAATTTTTGACCAAACTTGGTTGATTCATTGCAATTTCGTTTTACCACTTCATATCTTTCCCATTTACGTTTTCCCCTTCCGTCTTTAGAACTGAAAATGAAAGATAATGTTCTTGTACTTGCTTAGTAGTTAGTTTCCAGCTAAGTGCTTAGTAGTTAGTTTCCAGCTAAGTGCTTAGTAGTTAGTTTGTACTTGAAAGTGATGATGGTTTGCACAAGACTTCTGTTGAGCAGCCTTGTAAATTGCTTTTTAACCAAGCAGGTGATGACCAATTTTTACTACTTTCAAGGTGACTTGTTCATTTTCTTTTGTATTCAAATTGGGGTGCAGGACATAGCTACAAGGGTGATTGCTGAGGGGCTTAGGGTGGAGCAAACCATCATGTCCAAGATCATGACACACAATCCAACTTATGTGATGTCCAACACGCTTGCAATTGAGGCATTGCAGAAGATGGTTCAAGGTATGTCTAGTGAGGCATGCCCTTTGATAGAGTTCATCAGATAAATGTCTGTACGGACAATATGACAACAAAGTAGAGCAAGTTTAAACAGTAAAATTGTTATTTTCACTAAATTATGCTACAGGCTGTCCTCTGATACATGTAATTGTAGTACACCAACCATTTGTGTACATTTTTCACAACAGTATTAGCTACATCCTGAAGTTCTTGTGCAACTCACATCTTTTTTCCTTTACTAATATGCACTTTTTCTGTGTCAGTGTCTTAAACACAACCTCATATTGAAAAAAAAAATATCGTCTTGTTTATCGTAAGTCGCTATCAAACCAGCTGAACTTGCTTATCGTAATTGCAATGAAAACATAATTTTGGGTAGATCATTAGGCATCTTTAGCTGAATTGTATCTCAGTCCTCAATTTTTCAGCAACAGATGAATTGATCGGGATGGTTAGATATCTAGGATTCATTTGGCATGTTGCTGAGTTTCTGATATGATTTTAACAACAACATAGGTGTATATACTGTGTAGGTTGGTTGTTCTCATGTCCTTGCATTGAAACCCGGAGCTGACACTTAGTTGGATATTTGCTTCCTTCTTCACTAACATCGGCTTTTCCAATATGTTCTTTCATATTTTAGGGAAATTTAGACACCTCCCTGTAGTAGAAAATGGTGAGGTTATTGCTATGCTGGACATTGCAAGATGCCTATATGATGCAATAGCAAGACTGGAAAAGGCTGCAGAACAAGGAAGTGCGATAGCAGCTGCTGTTGAAGGGGTTGAACGTCAATTAGGAGGCAACTTTTCAGGTCTTTCATAAGACATGCTATCTCAATTCAAAAACCATTTTTGTCTTGCTAGTACATTGAGTTTAAGGTATATTTTAGAAAATAAAAAATCATGGTACGCCTTATCATTCTAAATCCAAGTGAAACGAAAATTCATATCATACCAACTTCTTAGGTATATCCTGCTCTACTGTTGCATTCTTATATTATATACATCTAGTTTTTTGTTACTACATTCTGTAACTTTTTTTTCTTACTTTCTGTTATGTTATCAATCATTTAAAGGTAGTTATTTTCTATGATTGCAGCTCCTTCTGCTCTAATTGAAACTCTAAGAGAGAGGATGTTCAAACCATCTTTGTCAACCATCATCACAGAGAACACAAAGTACTACATTTGTTTCTCTGACTATTTTCTTTCAATTGTTAGCAATAAAAAAACATTGAGCTTACTATGCTATCAACTTCCAGGGTAGCAATTGTTTCGCCTACAGATCCTGTGTGTGTAGCAGCACAGAAAATGCGAGAGTTTCGAGTTAATTCGGTGGTTGTCGCTTCAGGAAACACATTGCAGGGGATCTTTACGTAAGCATTCTATATTAGTAAAAAAACAAAGTATTGCACATGATCTACTTGCTAATTATTTACTGTTATATGATCATGTTATGCAGCTCAAAAGATGTACTTATGCGGGTTGTCGCACAAAATATTCCCCCTGAGTTGACCCTAGTAGAAAAGGTATTCCACCATATTTACATTTTTCCTTATTCTCATTATCTAAGTTTTGTTTTAGTTGCTTGTACACTAACTGTGTTAGTTATAACTTTGTCAGGTGATGACTGCCAACCCAGATTGTGCCACATTAGATACAACAATTCTTGATGCATTACATATAATGCATGATGGCAAATTTTTGCATATTCCTGTTATTGACAGAGGTGCGACCTGATTTCTGTCTGTCTGTGAATATATTTATGTCACTCATCTTTTACATATCTAATGTCTTCATTTTTGTAAACAGATGGACAAATTGCTGCTTGCCTGGACGTCCTACAGCTTACCCATGCAACCATTCAATTGGTGATCCTTAACTCCATACTCCTTTGTTCATCTCTGTTCTGCTTCATAAGCTGAATTTGTCAATCTATTTCTTGTAGGTTGAAGGAGGGAATGGAACTGTAAATGATGTAGCAAACTCAGTAATGCAGAGGTTCTGGGACTCTGCTCTTGCTTTGGAGCCTCCAGATGAGGAATTCGATAGCCATAGGTTTGTTGATGGGTCGTTAGAGGATTTTTTTTCCTTCCGTTTTCCTCTAATACAACTCTCCTTGTATTGCTCAGTGAGGTATCTTTACTCCTGCCGTCAGAGGCTGGAGATGGAAAGGGTAGCGTTTACCACCCTGCGATTGGCAATTCATTTACCTTTAAGCTTCAAGACAGAAAGGGCCGTGTGCATAGGTTCACTTGTGGTATAATACCTGTTCCATACTTTACCTGCAAATGTATGATATAGCTGCAATTCAGCAAATATAATTGGGTATTAATTTGTCATAATTCATTACTGCAGGATCTGAGAGCTTGGATGAGCTTGTGTCTTCTGTAAGACAAAGATTAAGTATTACAGATGAAAAGGAAACAGTACAACTCTTGGTAAGGTTTAGTATTTTGGCATAATGGCATGGAAACATTCCTATAATGTTAGAATCCTAGTCTATCTTCTGTGCGGCATGCCAGGCTTGTGCTCGTGCACGCCTGGGACTCCTGCCCGTGCGGATCACGCCTGCCCAACAGCCTTTGGTTGTAGGCATATATATGTAATTTGTATTATCCCTTGATAATCAATGTATTGTGCGTGTGATCTATTCCGCTATCATATAATTTAGTAGGCATCTAGAGCATTTGGATTGAGAATATTCCTAGGGTCCAATAGGATAGTTATTAATTCCCCCCCATACCTAATAGCAAGTTTTCCTTGTTCTGTCAATGAAAAAATTCACTGTTTATGTGCTTCAAGCGTGTGTATTGTCATTCATGTCTTTGCATGGTCATCATTTTCTGTGCCTTTTCGGTGATGCTACAAGCAAATTTCAATAATCATTCCATTTACTAAAGGATTATCCGTATTTGACTACGCTAACCAACTTAAACGGTCTTGTTATGTATAGTATGAAGATGAGGAAGGTGACCAAGTGCTGCTGACAACAGACTCCGATCTGGCTGGTGCTGTGCTCTATGCCAAATCAACTGGATTGAAGGTAACCATTCTTCTTGCCTTCTGTGGTTGTTTATTCAATTGCTAGTTGTAGGGCTAGGTGTTACCTGCTCAACCCACCTGACCAAACTGAATGTTCACCGTCAGGTGCTGAAGTTGCACATCGAAGACCCAGGTTTGTATACTGAAGTGACAAAACCGTCACAGGAGCTGGCTCCACCTCCCAGCAGGAGTGGGATGTCGCCAGTTCATGTTGGTTTGATGGTCGGTGCAGTTGCTCTCAGTGGCGTAGCAGTGATGGTTTACTTGAAACGATCTCAGCTGTGATTTCCGAAACCCAGAGGGAACCATGGCCCTTTTCCTTTTTTTTTCATCTTTCTGACGAGCGGGGATCGGTGGCATTCAAAATTAGCATTGCCATCAGCTAATGCTCACTCGGTACCAAGCTAAGAAATGAAGGAAACTATCACATCTGTGGACAAGATCGCTTTTGGTTTTGGAGTAGGTGAATTTCTGGCAGAAGAGCCTGCCTATCCTCGTTCATTCTGCACGTACGTGAACAGTTTCACGACTACGGTGTAATGTATAGGCATTACATATACGTTGACTGTTCATACTTATGTGTCTTTGTTTATAGATAAACAGATGAAGTGAGCTCATTTTAGAGGATGACACTGTTGTTTCCGATTCAGAGGGTAACACTGATTGTCTGATTCCGTCTCTCAGGCGTTCAAGTTGTGTTAGGTATCTGCATTGCGTAACTCCGACTGGCAACCACTAGCTGAAGAGCCTCTTGCACTACAGGCTACAGCAACAGTCATCGTTTACTTGAAACTTCTGGAATCTAGACGGTGACTTTGGAAGGGATCGGTAACTCGAGCAGAGTAACTTTTACAGCGGCTAACACTCGCTACCTGAAGAAGCTTATCTTCACTCATCGTCAACTATATCTTCGCAGGACACTGCCCACTTCCTGGTGGACACGCAGTTTCTCCTCCATGTCTCGCAGGTCGCAGCGCGACGGCCCTCCACAGCACATCCTCAGCATCGTTGATGTTGGAAGCTGAACATTTCCAGAGGAAGGGGATGGGAGGCGTAGCTGGAGAGGATGTAGGTGAAAGGTTGTGGATGGGGAGGCGAAGGCGTCGCTAATGTTGCCGAAGAACGGGCGCTCGAGCCTCGCGGACGGCGGACGCGGTGTGGTACGGCCGCGGCGGAGGATGAGGCGAAGTCCGGTCGGCGAGCGGAGGAAGAAGACCTGCTTTTACAAGATACCCCTTACATTTTATAAAATACCCCCTAATTTGGATCGCGACTATTAATCGCGATCCGATTATTTTCACAAACCCCCTTATATTTTACAAAACACCCCTAATTTGGATCGCGATCCATAATCGCGATCCGATTTTTTACGTAAAGCCCCCTGGTAGGTTCCGGATCTTTTTCTCCGTCCATGCGCGACAGCACGACGCCCGTCGTCTCTCCTTCTACAGCTTTATCTCCTTCTCCTTCTCTCCCCTCCACTGGTCGTCTTGTCGTCTTCCTCCGTCCTCAGCTCGCCAGGTCTCGACGCACATGCAGACTTCGCCTCGGCATGCTGCTGCCATGCCCCGTCTAAGAGCCACCGCTCCGGACGCCGATGATGCGGAGGCCGTCATGGTTGCCATCCCGAGGCTGGAGACTTCGCGGAAGTGAAGCCGCGCCTCCTCCCGGCGTAGGCATGCCTCCGCTGCTTCGACGAGACGTGCGCGAGGTCTCTGCACGTCGCCCTGCTCGCCGAGCCCGCCCCGGTTGAAGCCGTCCGATTTGGGTCTCGGTTCCTTTTTCTTTTCTGCGCGGCGGCGAGCTTCCTCGGCGAGGTCCCGAGCCTCCGGCGGCAGTTGCCGACGAAGGAGGCAGAGAACGGAGATGCAGAACGGGAGGAGGGCGTCGTTGAACTACTCGGACGAGGCTGATGCGTGTGGCGGGGCCAGGACGCGCTGCTCTTCGAGGGTGCCTCGCCGCCGCCGGCGCAGGTACCGGATTTCTTCCCCTCTTTTCCTCCAGCTGTATGTGGACCTGTCAGAGTAAAAACTGTCAAATTGTGTTGTGTGATTACAGCTCTGCTCTCATCGAAAACTCAGAGAGCGGATGTTCAAACCTTGTGTCACCTATCGTCAATTTGTCACCGAGAAAAGAAAGTATAACATTTGTTTTTTCTGACTATTTTCTTTCAATGCTTAGCAGTAAAAACTAAAAAGAACATTGAGCTTACCATGCTTTATTGCTATCAACCTCACAGTAGCAATTGTTTCGCCTACAGGTACTGCGTGTGTAGCAGCACAGAAGATGCTATCAACTTCACTACAGCAACAGTCACGGTTTCAACCATAAAACGATCCAGACAGTGACTTGGCGGGATCGATAACCTCTTGCAAAGAAATATTTGCAGCAGGCAGCACTCGCTATCTGAAGAAAATTTTCCCTCGCCCATTGCACGCCCATAATGAAAAGGAGATAGAGGGAGAAAAAAGGTTGCGTGCCATATGTCAAAACTGAATGTTCAGAGATGACTGATTTTTGGTAACTGAATTTCTTACACCAAGCATGCAGAAGCCCAGGGCCATGAGTTGCATAGAGTACAAATAAAACCCGAGACATTCCTAGTTCGTACTAGTATTGTAACTTGTTTTGCCGACGAACAGAGGATGCGCTGGTAAACTGAAACTCATTTCAGAGGACAACAAGGTGTTGAGGTTCAGGTAAGATCAGTTGCTATTAGGTCATCACTTTTGCAGATAGATAATTAGATATACTAATGCGAAATTACGAATACATTTGAGAATAGCATTGTATTGACAACAATCAGAATCTGAATAACGTCCCTTTATTATTCACACAATAAAGATCATAAGAAAACAACAGATAACTGACTCAACACATCTACCGTAAGGAGAAGGAGAAGGAGAAGGAGAAGGAGAGGAGGGAAAGCAGGGGGTGAGTGCTCTCATCCGCTCTTCCGCGAGCAGCGAGAGTCTTAGAATCCGGATACATAATCGTTGGCGTCCGGCCAACGGCGGCGCCACGGAGCTCCATTCCTCGGGCCCCATGGCGTGGAGTCGTGAGAGAGAGAGAGACGATGAGCTGCTTACGTCCCGGCCTTGCCCCCCTCCCGGGACGGAGGAGCGGGGCGCCGTGTCCCCCCTGGTCTGTCCGTCGCCGGTGGACGCGGACGGCGGCTCCGTCTTCGCTTCCTGCTCGAGCCGCCGGCGCTGCTCGAGCTACGTGGCGAGCTCCATGCTCGCTCGTCTTCCTGCGGCGGGCATGGGCTGCCTCGCTTCGTCGCCGAGCTGCCCCATTTATAGCCTCGGATCGGATCGAGACGCGATCGCGATGCATGCAGTGTTCGTTGAGGCGGCTCTGGCGAGATGATCGGAGACGCGCGGCGCGCCCGGGCGGGCGGTTGGCAGCGACTTGACCGGGCACTGCGGACTGGCCGGACTCCGCGAGATTTGGGCGCCGGCCGCCGGGTTCCATGCGTGCCGTTGAGCACCCTGCACTGAGCGCGCATCGATCTAGTTGACCATTTCCTTCGCCATGGATTTATCTATCTATGCATGCGAGGATTCCTTTTTTTTCCTTAAAAAAAGATTGGTCTTGCTTGAACAATGCTTCTTGGGATACTATTGGATTGGTACCCTAATCCTTGGTGTATGGATTGATAATATCATAATAATGAAGACATGATTGTTATTTGATAATTTGAAAGGAAATGGTGTGTGGTTGAAGCTAGCTTTTGGGTGAGCTCTTCTTTGTGCGGTTAGTTAGCTTAACCTCCTCTGTGGCAGGCTTGGATTGGAATGTTACAATGCGCTTTATTGAATTGAAAGGCATGCATGCACTTCTTGGATTATATATGCAATCATGTTAAACCTTTTTCATACGTCATGTAAAGCACCTATGAGCCCTTTCGTTGCTCGGGTACGGCGCAGTGCAGTGCTTCCTCGCTGGATGCCTTTGATTTGGAATTAATAATACGGCACGCAGGCGGTGTATGTGTGTGTTTTCACCTACCTAGGGGCTAGGAGTGGATGGCAACATATATGCATGTATTTTAAATAAAATTTCACCATTTACATAAGATTTATAAAATTGCGTATGCACTGTGAATCTAAACATCGAGTCGATCGATGCTTTAATAACTTGTTTTATTCTTTTGAAATGACGCATGGCTTTTTTCTTATAAAATAAAATATACCATGCATGATGGAGATATTAATTAGTAGGCCGGCATTTATTGTAAACTGTATGGTGATGATCAAGAACCGGATCAACCGGAAACCTGCCAGTAGTTGGCGTGGCAAAACGACTACTCCTGAGTCCTACAGCTAGCCCATAATATATACAATGCAGGTGATAGAATCACTATGGATGATTGTAATGGCAGGTTCCATACATACAGTACACACATCTCAAGCTGACAGGGACACGTACGTCCAGATACTACATGGGGCCCTGTTAATAAGCAGCATGACGGGGGTTGCAACTGAGTGAGCTTAAAGGGACAGCCACGTGTCCACTACTCCACTCCACCGTGTCCATCTTATTAGCTGCAAGAAGCTAGCTAAATAGCCTGCAACGCAACGTGCCTTGGAAACTGGAGGCCCTCCCTAGTCTATTAATTAAGGTCCGAGCTACCACCACCGCCTCGTAGCTACAGCAGTAATTCGAGATGAGCACAGTGCCTTGGAATCCGTGCGCGAGAGAGGGAGCCACCTCGGGCTCTGAGCCGAGACTATCGCTCTGCGGCGCGACCGCCTCCTCGTTTTAGCGCTGTTCACCGATTAAAAAATTTATGAGCTCAGCCGTCGGAGGAGGCCTAGAGAGTCCAAGATTCCACTCAAGAATATTGCCTCAGTGGTCAGGACGAGTATAGAGTAGCACCAAAAAATGCGGGTGAGTCTCGTCCAAAATGAGCAGCACACGATATCACGTCGAGGACGATTCCTTGGTGCTGTGATGGGATGAGATGATTGCGCGTGTGCGGCGGACCGACCATCTCCGACGACGGACGACGGCCGGTCGACAATCTTACCTTGTGTGCAACCAACCGCTGACAGGCGGGCCCAGCTCTCCACGTGCCACGCAAGGGAAAAAGTTGGCGGCCAAGCGCCGTGGACGTTTTGTTTAACCTCAGCAAGTACGTGTAAACACTCGTTCTACCTTCCTCGCTGCAGGATGACTTCCATTGGAATCCTTTTCTTTTCTTCTTCAACTTCTTTTTCCTCCTCCCTTAATCTCTTTGCATGCGATGCAAACTACCAGCTTGTGTAGCTTGAAAGCTAAGTATTGGATACCCACGCTAATGACTTTCTCGTACGCCATAGTACATCCGTGAACTGCATAGCCTGCAGGATGCCGCTGCTGAATGAATGGATGACTCGCATGCAGATGCAGTGCTGAAGAAAAATGTCAGGACGTGCTTCTTTTTCTAAAAAAATAATAAGAAAAATGTCAGGACGACGCAAGGGTTCTAACTGTGACTCCAGCCGCTGATGATTGTGCGGCCACCGGTCTTTACATCAACCGGCTTCTTTCAGCTTATTCTCTCACAGAATATTATTGAACCAGCCAAAATCAGTCGTGTTTTAGATCAGCCGAACAGAATGCGCGGACCCTACCCGCAACCGGCCTCTGACAAGCGCGGGCTCTACCCGCCGCACATGCAGACGATGGGGAAAAAGAAAGGAAATGCAAGGCGGCGAAGCGAGAGGAAGGAAGGTTAGGGTTACTCGAGGACAAGCAAGCACGAACCATGGTCGGTTCCACGGAAACAACCAACGAAACCTAACGTACACACAGGTTTCCCGGCCCAATAATTTCTTTTCTACTCGATCAGAACGTGTAGATAGGTATCATTATATCATCAGTGATAATGAGGAGAAGGTCCGGACGGTACCATCGGCATGCTAGTATGCTACCACGTACACGGGACAAGTACCATCAACGCAATGATGCAGCAGGTAATACACACACTGGAAATCATTAGCTCGTAATGGCATGTCGCTCGGATCCGATACGCTGCTGCTGCTGCTTCGATACTGTCGGCAGGCAACGATTCTGGTGGACACGGTCAGTGTAGCTAGCTAGGCTTGGCACGTGCAACGTTGAGGCCTTTTGAGCTACTGGACGGGCGTGTAATATAATATAATTAATTAATTTTAAAGATGGTGTTTACAACAAGATACTCTCTCCGTCCTCAAGAGTCGATTTGATTTGTCCTAAGTTTGACCAGCGTAGAAAAGAATAATAATATTTTAAAAATTAAAGGAGAATAAGTAGTTGTATTTTTATAATTTACTTATTTTGATGTGTTCTATAAATTTGACATCAAAGTTAGACTTTTTACTTATAATAAAATAAAATACCTTACATTTTATAATAGATGGAGTAGCTATCAATTTTATAAACAAAATAATTAAAGAACACACGGATTACTGAAAGTACCTGGTACTAACATAACATCCTTTTACAATTTGGCCACTACTACATGTAAAATGCCAGATGATGTGAAAAAAGGAAAAGGTTCTATTATCGAAAATAGTTTTATGTGGAAAATGGGTTTTCTTTCAAAAGAAGTGCAAACATAACAGTTTTACGGGTGATGGGGGTGTTTTAATTTGTTATAGCGATATTGTCAACTTTATTTCTCTTTCTCCTATTGGTGCCAACGGCTAGAGGCAGAACGGTGCCATCGCAGCTTGGAGGCAGGCGTTCCGTTCCGTTCCCATGCTTGGGGCCGGGCCGGCCGGGGCGACCGACGGCTCCCCACGGACGGCGACGGCCGCCCGTACCGACGGCGCAACCGCCCCCTCATCGTCCAGGCTGGGCCCCACCTGGCACATGCCCCGAGGAAGAGGCGGAAAAAGGTCGCTGGGGCCCGCCTGACAGACAAGCGGACAGGAACCGTCGTCACCGCACCAGAACAGCGAAACCCCGACCTGCACTCAAAGTCTCAACGCTCCTCCGACACTCCACTAAAAAAAACCAAGCTTTCGTCTCCTCCCAAACAAAACAAACTTTACGTCTCTCCTAAAAAGATTAGTAAGAAAAAAACCAAATTGTTTTTTTTTTCTGAAAAAGATTGGATTACAAAAAGAATCCCGCGTCCCCTAATCCGTCGCTGCAATCTCGCAATCAAGCGCCAGAGGCTGGAATCTTTAACGGCTAATGCAGCGGTGGTTAGTATGGTACTACCTAGGATTAGGATTAGATTAGGAGTACTAGTACTTTCACCCAACAATGCACCAAGTATGCTAATCCTACTTCAACTACCAGTCCACCACTGTACTCAATGTTGAGGCTGCTGTGAGCCAGAGAAAGGACAGAGAGAGAAACGGAGGTAGGGGACCGAAAGAGGAGAGGAAACCAGAACAGGTGGCCTGCGCGTTTGCCTGTCGATTTGAGCCCCCCCGCGCGGGAAGAAAGAACAAGAGCGCTCGCTGATCAGAGGGAGCAGGCAGGAGGAGCAAGACGCCAATGGCGCCGCCCAGTATTCCCACTGTATGTATGTACTCCTATGTACGACTACTATTACTCCATCTCCTTTTTCTTTTGCATTTCTCGGAGGAGGGGTGAAAACTGAAAAGGGCGGCCTTGGATCCTCGCATTTATCGCTCCCTCCGACGCATCGCACGCGCGCTGGGCATCACCATTTGCCTCGAGGCCCGAGAGCATTCGAGGAGGAGGAGATCCGAGCTCCTCCCACACCCACCAGTACTTGCGGCCTCCCCACCTCACATGGCGAGAGAGCCGCAGGTGGTGCCCGCGGCTAGCTAGTCGTATCCCCTTTCGCCTTTTCAGCTCGTGTTCTTGCGCGCTTGTCCGCTTTGCTTGTTCGCCTCTCCCGGTCGAGTGAGCTGGCTGCCCGGGGGCGCCGCTTTTCCGATCCCCTCCCACCTGCGCCGCGCTGTCCTACCGAGCTATAGCGGGGCTTACTTACGGAGAAGAGAGATAGAGGGGAGAGAGAAGGCGAGAAGCCATTGCTTGCTGGGCTGGCTTCTTCAGTTCTCTCACGGAGAGCGAGTGTCCTTGTGTGTTCTTGTGATGCGTGGCAGTCTCCGTGCACCGGTTTAATTCCAGGTATCAATGCTCACATTCATCGCCTCTCCTTCCCCACTTCGTCATTGACTCCTTGCTGGTACAACTCCGCCATGGAGCATTGCGTATATTTTCCCCTCTTCCTTGCTCCTCCTCGTGGGTTTCTCCGCTCAGATTTCTCGGATTGAGTTAGACCTGGATTTCCGGACTTGCAAGATGGGATTGCTTCCGGATTCCTCCCTCGTCTCATCCGGATTCCCCTTTTCTTACTGACTTGAATCATCCTAGGCGAGATGTCATTTTCTTTTTCAACAGATGTGTGGAGCACGCATATTGGTAATTGGTATCCGTTTGTCCTGATTCTATCAGGACAGAGGAATTTGGATGCTAATGCTCGATCAACGTGTTAGTTTTTAATGGGAAATTAGTCTGATAGAGAAAGATCAGCTGCTCTCTACCTTTGGACTATCATGCTAACAGTAGTTATAATAGTCTCTCCAGCTTTCACAAATTGTTTTTGTTGGTGTTGTTGGAACTGCATCTTTCATGATTTGCTGTTATCATTCTCAAGTGACAATTTATGCTGCATGCCGTTTAATTCAGATTAGTGATCAGCATCTCTGCTTGGTGCTTGTGGTGCACAGCTGTCTCTCCAGTGCCAATGTTGATATCTGAAACCTGCACATGGTGGTAGCCCTCCAAAAGAGGCAGAAAGCAGAAGACCCACTTTTGATCTCTTGAGTGGTTCATGGTTATGGATCGTGCGGGTTGGCTCTGGAGGCGCAAGTCGTCGGATAAGAGCCCCGGGGGTAGTGACAGCTCTATGTCTGTGTCGTCACATTCCGAGCAGTGCTCTGACGATCAGGTGCGTCTTTTCATTTCATCACGGCAGCTTGGTTGCTGTTATTACGATTTACTTTATGATCGATGTATTCTGAATTACCATATTATGAGCTGTAATGCTCTTTTCAGTTGTGGGGGCACTGAAATTTCCTTAGGAAGAAGTTTCCTAATATTTGGCTCTTGTCGATTGCGATCTTAATCAGGAATCATGTATTTTTACAAGCAAAATCCAAACTTGAGTTCTACTAGTGCTAGCTTTTCACCCTGTTGCTTGGTTGATTCATACACTGTTTAGTCAAGTCCCATGTGTTTTCTAACTATAAGAAATTCATATTTTGCTACTCTGGCTTCAAGTGAGAAACTATTGGGGCATTCTTCTCAGATTATTTTTTTCTTGTACATTTGCCCCCAACATAGTAAACAACAGGCACATTTAAGGGATTCATACTGGCTTGTGGCTCAATCTTAATTTTTTGGGCTACTATCTCTCTTTAGCTTCCAATGATAGTGTCAGTTGTTCTTTTGAATGGAATATGGAATTAGTAACATCTGTTTTTTGTTTTTGACCACATGAATTAGCCTGCTGGCACTGGCAGAAAAGGATAAAAATGTATTGTTAGATAAATAGATTTTACATCTGCGAAGTTATATGCGTTGAAACTTTGAATTCTGTCTTCCAAAGGTATTAAGTTACTTAAAATTAATCACATTAAATGTACCTTTTTGTTAACAATCTACATCTTTGCGCATTCATCAGAAGAAAGGTGAATGTTTTTACAACTCAAATGGAGAGTTTGGTAACTAACGACATTTTAGCATGGTCTAGACATACATAACTTCTAGTGCTAGTTCTGGACACAGTTTGAATACTGCAATGAATTATTTGCTCTTTCTATGAAAAATAGCCTGTCTATATTATTTTTACCCACGTAAATCCAGGAGATTATGAGTCTCATCTCAAATAATGCTTTGCCATGTCAGGGTCAATCTCCTGAAGCCTCTTCAAAAAATAAATATGATTACAGCCAAGAAACTGGAACCACAAGGTCCTTGAACGGCAAGCTAGCAGCAGGGGTGAATTTAAATGATTCCAGTCCAGAGCATGGTCAATCAGTAGGACCACATGTATCCTCCAATGTTAGAGATGAAGAGATCAAGGAGACCATGAGGAGTTTAAACGAGAAACTCTCTGCTGCACTTCTGACAATTAGAACAAAAGAGGACTTGGTGAAGCAGCATGCTAAAGTCACAGAAGAGGCTGTTGCAGGTAACTTTTACTCCTTAGTGAATTCACTGTAAGTGGGTGAATAAATTATTTTCTTTTAGAGTTTCACCTGTAAAGTCACTGTGAGAGAACAATTTGATTCATTTCATTTGTTTTTCTAGTACTGAATGGCAATATTAAGTTTGCATGTGTGTGAAGTTTGTTTTCATCCTTCTATGTAGCCGTTCTCTTAGTCTTGTTTTGAAAACCTCTTCTGTAGGTTGGGAACAAGCTGAAGCTGAAGTTACTACTCTGAAGGGGTTACTTGAAGCTTCTTGTCAGAAGAATGCTTCTCTCCAGGATCAAATCAGCCACCTAGATGAGGCCCTCAAGGAATGTGTCAGGCAACTGCGGCTGGCAAGGGAAGAACAAGAGGACAAGATCCGTGAAATAGTTTCCAAGAAGTCTCAAGTGCCGCAGTCTGAAAACTCTGAGCTCCAAAACCATATCGCAGAGCTAAAAAAGCGTCTGGAATTGACCAGATTAGAAGCATCATCGTCCATGCTATTACAGCATGACCTACAAGAAAAGCTTCAGGTAATTGAGAAAGAGAACTTGGACCTTAAGGCCAAGCTTCAGGCAATTGAGAAAGATAATATGGATCTCAAGGCCAAGCTTCTTGTACAGTCCAAGGATCTGAAGATACTAATGTTGGAAAGAGACCTGAGCAACCAAGCAGCAGAGACAGCAAGTAAACAGCACTTGGAAAGTGTTAAAAAGATTGCAAGGGTTGAGGCAGAGTGCCGCAGGTTACAGCATCTAACTCGGAAAATAACACTGATCAATGATTCTAGGCCTACACAAAACAATGGTTGCATGGAATCACTGACTGACAGCCAGTCCGACCATGGGGAGCATATGGTGGCTGTAGATAATGATCTGCGAAATTCTGACTCGTGGGCGTCGGCTTTGATTGCGGAGCTTGATCAGTTTAAGAATGGTAAGGATGGTTCAAGAAATCTTGTGAACAATCCTGTTGAGATTGACATAATGGATGATTTCCTTGAGATGGAAAGGTTAGCTGCGTTGCCTGAATCAGACCGCACAAGCTCTAACTTTGAAATGGAAACAGATTCTGACAAGGCTGCGGCAAGAAGCTTCTCCTTGAAAGTCGAAACTGAAGAATTGCAAAACCAGGTCACAGATTTGCAGGAAAAGTTTGATGCCATTGAAAGTGAGAAAAGGGAGCTTGAGACGGTACTTATGGAGGTTAGAAATCAGCTTGACATTTCCTGCGATGCACTAGTGGCAGCAAAGAACAGGCTGGTCGAAATGCAAATGCAGTTGGACTCGGCAAATAACTCCAAATTTGCAGCTTTGGAAGATGTGGAGCGTCTGGACTCTGAGAAGAAGGCTTTGGAGTTGCAGTTGGAGTCCAAGTCTGTAGAAGTTGATGAGCTACTTATGGCTGTAACTTTGTTGGAAAAGAATGCTGGGCAGAAAGAGTTAGAGTCACAGTTAGAACTGATGTCAGCACAAGCCACAGAGCTTCACCTTACTATGGCATCATTAGAAGAGAGAATTCACACCGAGAGGGCTCTTTCTATGCAGCATAAAGAAAAGGAGGAGGCTGCGTTGAATGCTAAGGAAGAACTGGAACAGCTATGTTCAGCAAACACTGAAATGGGGAAACTGCGTGACATTGTCAAAGCACTAGAGAATGAGGTCAAAAAGGAGAAGGCATTGCATGAAGAACTAACAGCACAGTTACAGGTGAAGATGGAAGCAACTGTTGATGCAGTTAAACAATCATTGGAGGTGCAGTTATGTTCAGCAAATGCTGAGGCAGGGAAGCTGCGAGATGTTGTCAAAGAGCTTAAGAATGAGGTAGAAAAAGAGAAGGCATTGCATGAAGAGCTTGCAGCACAAGTAGAGGTGAAAACTGAAGCGGCAAGGACTGCTGAGGCTGTTAAAGAATCCTTGGAGGCAAAGCTGTGTTCAGCAAACACTGAAATACAGAAACTGGAAGATATCATAAAAGCACAACAGAGTGAGTTAGAAAAAGAGAAGGCACTTTATGAGGAACTCTCAGCACAGGTAGAGATGGAGATTGAAGCAGAGAGAACTCGTTCTGTGGTGTCTGCTAAAGAATCATTAGAGGAACAACTCCAGTTAGTGAACTCGGAAGCTGCAAACCTGCGTGATATGGTGGCTACACTTGAGCACGATGTGGAAAAGGAGAAGGCATTTTCTGCAGAGCTCCAGATGCAGCTAGAAGCTCTAGAGGCTGTGAAGAAGGTGTTGGAGTCAGAAGCAGAGTCTGCACTTCATGATGCCAGAAATCTCAACCTGAAGGTGGAGTCATTGGAAGCAAAACTCGAGGAGCAGATGTCATCAGCTGAAGAATTCACTACCAAGGCAGAGGCTTTACAATCAGAGAGGATGGCTATGGAGCATAAACTTAAAACAGCAGACAGGGAACTCATAAAACTGACAAACAAAGTGAGCTTGCTCCATAGGGAGATCGAGCGGGAAAGATTGCTGTCAGAAGAATATGAACAGAAATGCCAAAAGCTGGAGGCTCAGCTGTCAAGAGATAGTCGGGACGCGAAGCTCTGGCGGCTTGCAAACTCGAATGGAGATTTGAAGGTTAAAAAGGTAAATTTCTATTGATACCTATTTTCCGCTTCCTTGAACTTGAAACCCTTATGAACCTGTAGTACTTGAAGGATATCATATCAGAGGATAAATAAGAGTAGTAACATCACTGAATCCAAGTCGAATTGTTGTCAATTGTTGTAGGAGAAGGAGCTTGCCAACGCAGCTGGGAAGCTCGCAGAGTGCCAGAAAACGATTTCTTCTCTAGAGCGTCAACTGAAATCACTGACAGACCTCGACAGTGTGGTGCTGGAGCCTGAAAGGCTTGAATCCAGCAGGGAGATGCCATTGCCACTGGACTTGAGAAATGGCGATGCTGAATTCGCGATGTTTGCGGATGACTTATACGACTTTGAGCTTCCGAACAGCAACACAAGCTGCTTTTCTCCGCTCCCGCCGATCCAGCCCTCGTCCCCGCCCTCAGAGATGTCAGTGTTCGCGGGAGGGCTGTCAACTCTTAGCAGTTACAGAAGCAAAAGAGCAAGTCGGAGGTGACCGAAAAAGGCTGCCCAGATGCCATACTAACAAACAGTTGATGGATGCGGTCATATGTAGGTAGGTCGATGTACATTCACAGAAACTGATTGTTAGATTTGTGTGCTGAATTCCATCCATTCCAGCAAGCTCAGTTTTTATAGCCTGCTTGATGAGGTATTAATATATCCGTGAACAGTGATTGTGGTTGTTTGCCGCAAAATGTAAACCTGCTGGTATCTGTGTGTGATCCCTGTTGCAGGAAAATGCAGAGGAAAGTACAAATTCAATGTTCATCTGGTTTTTGCATGTATTGCTGTTGAACTTAATTTTCTTTGCAACAGTGAGCTGCGATGAATATATACTATTGGGGAGATGTGGGCGTAGCTAGCATCGATATTCCGTTCTTTTGGAAGCTGAGGAAAGGGTATTTATTTATACTTATAGCTAGCACAACAGATGGAACATGGGTCTCAACTTATTGCATATATTATCCGCGCCTTAACCCGCAATGCTCACTACAGTAGTAGTACGACTAGTAGGTACATGTGCATCGTCCCTATCTTTTATGAGTTCGATCTGTTTGACAGGCTTGTGTTTCCTAGCTCCTCCTCACCTCGACGACCAACGGGCTTTGGATCCTGCGCTTGGAATTGACGGCGTCCCAGATCAAGACTCCTTCAGTAGCGAACATCTTGCCTCGGTACTCGGTCGAGATACTGAACGTGAGCTTCTCCCCGGGCTGCGAGAAGCTCAGAAATGTGGGGCGAGATGTCCACCTCCACACCAGAACCGTCGGTGATGGCAACCGTGGCATACCAGTTATCAACCGGACCCACGTTCGTCAGCGTTCGCTGCACCGTGGTGTTCGCCGGCTCCATTATGCTGGGGTAATTGAGGTTGAAGTCCATCACCTTGGGCAAGCTCGAGCAATTCAAGCTCAAGTTGCCCTCGTCGCCGTCCTTGGCATACTTATGGCAAATGAACCCAGCGTAATCTCTGACATCGAGGTCGTCATAGATCAGCCCCGGGTCCACGGCCCGCGTGGGGTTGACCTGCCCCGCGCCCCGAAAGAAGATCCTGGCCTGCCTGAGCTGCTCGTCCCTGATGATGTTGCCGTGCTTGCTCTCGAAATCAGCGGTGGTCACGATGGCCGACCTTATGGCCGCCGGCGACCAGTCCGGGTGAACGCTCTTGAGAAGAGCGACGACGCCGCTGACCTTATGGCCGTCGCCGACCTGCGTGCCCTGGAATGACACCAGCGCCGTAATATGCCAGCGCCGGGAGTAGTCCTTGAGCACGAGGCCAACGGCGCCGGGCAGCTGCAGGATGGAGGCCCCGTAATCCCTTACGATCAAGGTGTACCCAGATTTCTCCTGGCCGATGACCACCACCTGAGCGGCGCCGTTGTCGTAGAGGCTTCTGAAGATGCGGGCCTGGGCATCGACGCCTACCGAGGCGACGGCGTCGTCTCACATGACGATGTTGCCGCTCACCGTCGTCTGAGCGCCAAGGTCGCTGCACGCGCCCAAGTAGCGGAGGGGATGCCAGACGCTGGCGTTGAGCCCCTGCACCAGGGCCTGGCTTTCCACGGTGCTACCCGTGTCCAGCACGAGGTGAGCGCCGATCTTCCGATCCACGGATCCGGCGCCCACGGTGAGTTGCCACGGGTAGTTGTTTTCCACAGACGACCATCCGGGACCTTGGTTGCCAGCTGACGACACGACGACCACACCGCTGGTGACCGCGCGGAACGCGCCGATGGCCACCGCGTCCATCTCCAACGGTCGTTGTTCTGTCGTTCCGTAGCCGAGGGAGACGGAGAGCAGGTCGACGCCGTCGCGCACCGCCTCGTCCATCGCTTGAATAATGGCAGTGTTGCTGCACCCATTACGGTTGCACACTTTGTACACCGCCAGGTGCGCGCCGGGAGCGATCCCGGCGGCTGTCCCGGCGGCCTTGGCCGTGGATCGAGGCGTTGCGGACGAAGTTTCCGGCCGCCGTCGACGCCACGTGCGTGCCGTGCCCGCTGTAGTCGGTGACGGAGTTGTCCACAAAGGACTTGGCGCCGATTAGCTTCTTGTTGCAACGGACCTCGCCGAACCACCAGCCGCCCTTGCACGCACCCTTCCACCTTGCCGGTGGCGGCGACATCCCGGTGTCGTTGAACGACGGATGCTTGTAGTCGATGATCCCGATTACGACACCTTTGCCGAAGTGGGAGTCGGGCCACAGGCCGGCGTCCTTGGTGAGGCCGAGGAACCCCGGCGTGTAGGTCGTGGTCGGGTACATCTTCCGCTCCGGGAACCACCGCCCGAACCCGGGCTTCTTGGAGGCGGCCACCAGCTCGTCCTCCGTGAGCCATGCGGCGAAACCATCGAGGATCGTCTTGTACGACCGGACGATCCGCGGCTCGCCTGAGGCCGTCAGCTCGTCCGGGAGGTACGACGCGTACCAGCTCCGCCGCTCGCCGTCGTCCATCATGTGGGCGTCGGCTCGGGCCTTGAGCAGGATGATGTAGAGCTGGTACGACGACGACGTGGGATCTGCATCTGCTGCCGCGGGGCGTGGATGCGGGAGGGGAGGGGAAGCGGATGATGGGCGGCCGATGGCAGGTGGTGGAGTGGAGAGGAAGACGGTGGTCAACAAGCAGAGTACAAGTGCTGCTGCGGGCGCCATTGCCGCCATGGATCGGAGTACCACCTCTATGACACGACGACTAGCCAAAGCAGAGCACCCTACGTTATATAGCCGGCCGGGACTCCACTCCAGTACCTGCTGATCAGATCCGTGAGCTGTGCAGCTCGATCGGTATGTGACGCGCCGCACCGACCGCACGCGCTCCTGCTGGGAGCGTGACAGACTGACAGTCCAGACCTGACCCTGATCACGATGGAGCTAGATCAAACACATTTATGCAATGCAACGGCTCCTGATGATCTCCTTGCTCGTCATCAGCCACCAATAAGCTGCCTCCCCCTGTCTGCCGCACCATATTACTCATACAGTATTATGTAGTAAAAAGACGACTCTTCCTATTCATGGTCAATACTAGCTATTTTTGCATTTTGATGATGGTTGCTTAAGCAACAAACCACCAAAATCCAATCATTCATGGATAAGATAGAGTCATGTGCAGTACTCGTTCCGTCCTATAATATAATATTGAGTATCCTAGTAATTTTATGACAAATTAAGAAAATAAGAAAATGAAGCATGTACCCTTACTTTAATGTCTCGTTTGGTTGCTGATTTCACGCCCAGCTGGAACTAATTAGTTTGCAAAACGTCTTACAATGCCTTATGTTTGTGTATAAATTTTAAACTTTTCAATATCTTATATTTCAGGACGAATGGAGTATTTATTTAGGTGGGAGGGAGATGTGTTTCTAGTAATAGAAATTTAATTGGTAATGTGTCGTAACAAACTTTAATCATCAAAAGAATAGCGTTTTAGTAGTAGAGAAAGGGATGAGCAATCTAGTGGGTGGAGATATTCTAACCGGCCATATGTACCGTTCCATATGGTGGAGGGATGAGCGGAATTCAATCCTCTTTCAGGCGCTCGGAGCAGGCCAGGCCAGGCCAGGCAACAGCCTCCATGATGTGCAGTGTCATTGCATGCAGTCGCGGCCCATGGACTCGTGCCTTTTCGATTGATATCGTGTTGTCCATCGCGTCACGTAGGCGATTTATTCTGCATATGTGGCCGTGACCAGCCACACTTTACCCAAATGCAATCCAAGTCGATCGGCTTTTTGGGTCAATAGGTACCAGCTGTGCACGTGCATATTCTCTAACTAGAGGGGGATGCCTTTGAGGAAACTAAACAAACTCCAGTGCGCGTATATTCTCTAATTTTGTTCCACTACCGTTTTCTACAATGGCAGTACTAGCTGTCCAACTGAAAACCTTTCATTCATATATGTAAATCTATATCGCTGAACTAAACGGAGGCCTCGGGAAGCCTCAGTTACTGTTACCGCGTGGGGCCCGCGGTATGGGCCGGTCCACCTACACGAAGACCTTTGCGTCGTTCTTCAAAGCCAAAAAATTCGATTACATCCGGTTAGCCTCACACCCTCACCTCGCGGTCAGCGCCGCCGCCAGTCTCCTCCAATCTCCGTGGTGCTCTGGCTCATCGCTCCAGCCCGTCCTCCGCCGCCTGCCAACCCACCGCGGGTGCCTCGCTTTCTTGGCTCCTCCACCGAAGTGACCGAACCTCAACCCGTCGCTCTCATCGCTCGCGCTGCCTCCTCCATCCCCATCCAGATCGGACGCATTGACTCCTGTGACGCTAGCAGGCTGCAGCTCGCGGCGGCGTCTATATATGTGCGAGTGCAATGTGGTGGATCCGTCCGAACTGACGGACGCGGAGAAGAGAGAGGTAGCTCGTGCGAAAGGCGGGGCGCCACGAGGAAGCTGCCGGAGCTGCGGTCCTCCTTCCGCTCCAACAGGACGCGGTGGCCGCGACCCTCTACATGCTCTGCACGGTGTCGGTCCCGTCTCCAGCAGGCGAGCCATCTGCGGCAATCCCACCGTTGCCGATTCCCGTCGGCTCCCCTGCTAGAGTCTGATGGCTGTGACAGACTCGACATTTGCCTTGGCCTATCGTCATCAAGGTCCTTCACGTGAGCAACCTCCTGCTGCAGCTACGTCTCCACTCGTGCCGGACAAGGTTGTCCGCCTCAATTCAGCTAATCAGACCTAAGCCACCTTATCACATTTGCTCATCACGAATCCAGTGCCAATGCTGGGTACAACTAGCCCTCTCTCTCTCTCCTCAAATGGTGTTGTGGTTGATTGAAATCCTTTCTGTACACTCTTTTGTTTCCCCAAATTGATCTGCAATTCCTTCCTGCAGCCTTTTGTGTGCTCATAATTTTGCTACAGGTCTGTCAAGCATATGTGCTCGAGCATGCAGCGATTCCCAATGAGGCATCTCTGTGGGTGATGAATACTACATTAAATCGCAAAAGGAAAGATGATAACCTACATCTATTTCATCGTTTTCCCAATGTTGCAAATCTTATTATCAACATGATACAAATATGTTCATCTTCCTATTTCTAAGGTTCTGAAATCAGTTTCTTTTTTAATTAACTAAGAAGGTATTTGGCAAGTTTTGTTACTCTGAAACCTACCATAAATCTGGCACCTGCGCACCTCAAGTCTTATACTTTTCATATCACCTCATATAAATCATCTTTGACTTTGCTGCCAATATTGGAAAAATCATCTGAATAGTTTTGGCCACATCTAAATGCTAAACATTTTTTTTATTACGCAGTACAACTTAGAATATAGTTTAGCTATAGAAGCTATTTAGCTCACTGTTATTAGGTTTGTAAAGTTTGTTCCCCATCATGTTGCTTTGATCCCTGTAGCTTTATTTACCTCTGTTTGGCCAGATGGACCATGGACAACCAATTTACACAAGAGAAAATTGCATTGTGTACTGTGTAGTTCAGTAGACCGTGCAATGACTTTAACATATTAGCAATTCCACTGAGTCTTTTCTTTATTAAGAAATAAAGAACATTTCAGAATATACTAAATGTTCTGAAGTACTCTATCTTGCAGCTCTTTGTGGTATTCAATGTTCCGAAGTAGCAAAGATAGTAAAAAGATTACATGTCTAATTAAGTTACATGCCTATACTCAATGTTCCGAAGTGCTCTATCTCAAATTAGTATGTATTTTAGTATACTAGAATTTCATAAGATAGGAAGGTACAATCAGATTGATTCTTTTCTCATTTCCTCTTCTATTTTTGGTAGTATTCTGTTGTCCCATGGTAGTATCAGATTATTTCTTTAAAGCATTGAATTTGTAATGTTGCTCAAGGCACCCTACAGGGCATCAACCACATATAGCTATGTGCCTTTATTCTTATTGATTATTGGATTAAGGGGATGCTGATTTCATTTACATATCATGAAATTGGCCCTTTGGGTGAAAGGTTCATTTCCTTTTCTCATTACTGGCTTTTCTTGCAAGTTCTTTGGGTTCTAAGAATTGAGGAAGTAATCTGGGTTCTTGATATTTTGAATGGTTACATATCTCACATGATGCCATAGTTTTTTGTCCCATGTTCTATATCTCCTTGCCGAAAGCGTCAATATCGTCTCATGCTATAGTGTGTCAGCTCTAATTCACTTTCAGGTATCGGTTTGAAGCAGGCTGGAACTACAAATCGCCACTATCTTGCGCATGCTGTTCAGAGCCACAACATATGCAGTCATTTGTGCTTTATCATTTACAATTGTAATTGACCTATTTTCGTGACGAATGATTGCATGGCCCTAACCAGTTCTTGAGTTCTAATGTTCTATGCTTTAGTGTCATTTGATAGATGATACCTATTTGTACTGTGCATTAGTTTGCTGGCTCTTAAAATGCAGGGCCTTGCTTTTTGTTGCTTGGACGACTGATAGCACAGGCCTGCGCCTTCCGTACTCCACGACACACACCAGCACGCACAGGCAGCACCGGCGCAGCGAAGCGCGCCAATCTTCCTAGTAGTCTACCAACGACTTCAGTTTCTCTCTCTTTTTCTGTGGCCATGTGGTTCCAATCCCGTGCACGATGTCCCACATTTTGACCCAAAGGTTTTTAGGAAAAATTATTAATTTCATAAAAGAAACAAATATTTCCAGGCAACTCCCTCCTCAATGTTTCTTTTTGAAAAGTTGCCTTAGTTTGCTTTCATGAGAAGTTGAGAATTATACTTATCATATTGCAGCATACGGTCATGTAAAATGAAGTTTTTTTTTTGGAATGCACATCAATTATCACACAACAGGTCCCAGCGATTTACCTCATCTTCGCAGCCAGTCCAGATGCCCAAATTCGTGTACAACACCTCGACCTAGCTCTATGTAGGTACAAAATGGAGAACACAGAATCGATATTTTCTACATAATTACTTTAAATTCTTTCTTCTATATAATTATTTCCACGCATGGATCAAGGAGCATTAACAAGCACACTACTAAAAAAACATTGCGCTTAGGTCAAAACGTATATGTGCTGGTTGTATTGACATCCACCAACACAAATCAACATTTATGCTGATGTGTGCACAACTGCCAGGCGGTCATCTTAAAGGTTCATCTGCACAAATCAATTCCAATCTTTTTAAAATTTTAAAATGCAAAAAGAAATATTTCACATTTTAGTAGACATCTACACCCAACCGTCCATCATTTGACACAAGTTCTTCATATTTTAAACATATTCGGTGTACGTGGTTCAAATCTGAGATCTCTGGTAAGAGAATATGCATCCACACCTAGTTCCCACATATATTTCTTGCACGTTGTCCCACGCTTACCCAATATAATTCAAGTCAATCGGCTTTTTGAGTCAATAGGTACCAGCTGCGCACTGCACATGCATACTCTCTCACTAGAGATGCCTTTGCCCCCCTTTATCTTCCCCAAGAGGAAACTAAACAAACTTCAGTGCGCGACTACACCTTTTTTTACACGTGTTACATCGATATACATATATCTATTTGTAAATACACACAAATGACAAAAATACATATATATATATACCTATATATGTATATGTATATATATAATCTCTAATTTTGTTCCCCTACCATTTTCTACAATGGCAGTACTAGCTGTCCAACAGAAAACCCAGCTAGGGAGCCAGCTACTTGTTGAGTTGTTATACTACACTCATATAGCTAGGCAACCTTTCATAGTCTACCAACTTCAGCGCCTCTCTTTTCCGTGGCCATGTGGCTCCAGTCCCTTCTCTCTCATGTTCACACCTTGTCCCCACATATATTTCTTGCAAGATATCCCGGATTTTGGCCCAAGGGTTTTTAGAAAAAGTTATTAATTTCATAAAAGAAACATATATTTCCATATAATTTCCCCTCAATGTTTCTTTTTGAAAAGTTACCTTAGTTTGCTTTCATGAGAAAAGTTGAGAATTATATTTATCATATTGCAGCATATGGTCATGTAAAATGAAGTTTTTTTTGGAATGCACATCAATTATCACACAACAGGTCCCAACGATTTACCTCATCCTGTGCAAACTAATATGGCTTTATCAAATCCAGGACTATTTAGGACAGATTAGGAACTTCTAATCCTGTGTAGTTACCCAACAATCTAGAGGACCTCCTTCATGCAGTAGAGGATTTGGATCTGCTGGACCTACCTTTCACAAAGGAGGAAATAAACAATGTTGTGAAGAGCTTACCTACAGACAAAGCACCTGGGCCTGATGGCTTTAATAATGACTTCATCAAGAAATGCTGGTCCATCATAGCACCAGACTTTTATGCCCTTTGTGAAGGCTTTCAGAGAGGAGACATTTGCTTGCTGAGCATAAATGGTTCTTTTATCACACTCTCGCCAAAACTTGATTCCCCCTCTAATATAAGAGATTACAGACCTATCTCTCTACTCAATTGTTCAATTGTTCCATGAAGTTAATTACCAAACTCCTGGCAAACCTTCTACAACAAAAAATTATGAGTCTCATCCATGCAAACCAATATGGCTTTATCAAATCCAGGACTATTCAGGACTGCCTTGCATGGTCTTTTGAGTACTTACATCTCGGCCATCAATCAAAAAAAAAATTGTTATCTTAAAATTGGACTTCAAGAAGGCATTTGATAGAATGGAACATGCATCTATGTTACAGATAATAAAGGCACATGGTTTTCGTAATACCTGGCTAAGATGGATGGACAATATCTTTGATTCTGGGACTTCATCGGTTTTGCTCAATGGAGTCCCTGGCAAAACCTTTCACTGTAGGAGGGGAGTAAGACAAGGGGACCCTCTTTCCCCCCTCTTGTTTATTCTTGCAGCGGATTTATTGCAAACTTTAGTCAATAAAGTTGTAGAAGAGGGCCAGCTCAACCTGCCAATTCCTTGTGCCTCTGATTCATTCTTCCCAATTGTGCAATATGCAAATGACACCCTAATAATCATGGAAGGTTGCTCCCGCCAACTACAGATTCTTCAAGGCATCTTAAAGGTTTTCTCAGAGGCTACAGGCCTAAAGGTTAATTACAGCAAATCCCTAATGGTTCCTCTATAAATCAACAAGCCCTGGATCTCCTGGTTACCAGTTTTAACTGTACCAAAGGAATCTTACCTTTCACTTATCTTGGCTTGCCACTGGGAACTACCAAACCGAAATTGGAAGATTTCCTACCTCTGGTCACCAAATGTGAGAGGCGCCTACAAGCTACTTCAATGTACCTATCTCAAGCAAGAAGACTATAGATGATCAATGCAGTCTTTACCTCTTTACCCATGTTCCACATGGGGACTTTCCTCTTGCCCAAAACAGTGATAGAACAAATTAATAAGTACAGAAAACATTACCTTTAGAGGGGGTCGAATGTCAATGCAAAAGGGCCACCAAAAGCAGCTTTGTCAATGGTTTGTCTGCCTAAAGAGGAAGGAGGTTTAGGTGTCATTAACCTTAAAACTCAAAATGAGGCGATGCTTCTGAAGAATCTCCACAAGTTCTTCAATAAAGCAAATACACCTTGGGTACAACTTGTTTGGGAGAAACACTATAGAAATGGTAGGCTGCCCAGTCATACAAAAAAAGGGTCTTTTTGGTGGAGAGACATTTTAAAACTTCTAGATGCTTACAAAGGGATGACAGTGGTAAATCTAAAGAATGGTTCAACATGTATGCTCTGGTTGATATCTGGGGAGGGCAAGTACAAAGCCAAGCTTTGCCTGAATTATTCTCTTTTGCAAAGAACAAGTTACTCTCAGTCCATAAAGCCCTAAACACAGACCCTTTCCATAGCCTTTTTCACCTACCTCTCTCTGAAGAAGCTTTCCAACAAATGGGGATTTTACAACAACTGCTCCATGATCAACATTTCACGGAGGATATAGATGGGTGGCAATACATTTGGGGTTTCCCACAATTCTCCTCCAAAAAAGCCTACCTACATTTAACAGGCCATGGTCAGGTATACCCGGTCTTTAATTGGAAATCCTGCTGTCAGAACAAACATAAAGTCTTCTTTTGGCTCTTACTAAAAGACTGTCTCAACACCAAGACACCAGGAACATACTCAGATGGAGAGCAATGATCTTGGACTCTTATGAATGTGTGCTTTGCAGCATTGGTGTAGAGGAAACAGTGGAACATCTCTTCTTTCACTGCCCCTTTGCAACAACATGTTGGAATTTGCTGCAAGTACAAATCCCTCATAAGCCTCTACTTTCCACACGGTTGATAGTTTAAAAGCTCAGCTTCACACGCCAGTCCACATGAGCATTTCAATCCTACTCTGTTGGGCCATTTGGAGTTCACACAATGACGTCATTTTCCAGAATAAAAGGGCCACCCCTCTCAACTGCCGGGTCCTTTTCAAGAAAGAGCTCACCCTGTTTGTGCATCGTGTGCAACCAAAGTTGAAAGAAAGCCTTCTATAATGAATCAACCTTTTTGGATAGTTTTTATTCTTAGCTTGATTTTCTTCGTTTCTTTCTTTGTTTCTTGAGGCTCTCCTGTAACAACTCCTTTTCTTTTAATATCTATATATATATATATATATATATATATATATATATATATATATATATATATATATATATATATATTCAGTAGGGGGTGCTCACCCCCTCCTGTTGCATAAAAAATAATTTACCTCATCCTCGCAGCCGGTCCACATGCCCAAATTCGTGTACAACACCTCGACCTAGCTCTATGCAGGTACAAAAGACAACACGAATCTATATTTTCTACAGAACTAATTTGAATTCTTGCTGCTATATAATTATTTCCACACGTAGAGCAAGAAGCATTGATGAAGCATTATGCAACACACTACTATAAAAAATATTTGCACTCGCACTCAAAACATATATGTGCTGGCGGTATTGACACCCGCCAGCACAAATCAACATTTGTGCTGAGGTGTGTACGACCGCCAAGCGGTCATCTTAAGCGTCTGTCGTCACAAATCAATTCCAACCTTTAAAATTTTAAAATATAAAAAAAATATTTTCACATTTTTGTAGGCATCTACATCCAACCGCCCATCACTGGACATAAGTTCCATATTCTTTTTAAGCATATTCTTTTTAAGCATATTTAAATTAAAATCCAATACGAAATTTCCCGTACATATATACAGCCCAAAAAATAATTCTTTTCTTTCAATATCTTTAGGAGGTAAAGTCCTGTGCGATGCTACGAGCACATAATTTTTAAACAAAATAAAATAATTTTAAATAAATATGGTAAGAAGATGATAGACACATTGTCTAAGCTATAAATTTCAGTAGCAAAATATATGTTAAAGATGATGGAAATGATATATCTAACATGCCGAATGTCTTAAACTTATGATATAATTTTCTGAGAATCAACTAAATAGAGAATGGTATAACAATTCATGTGTTTTTTATTTGTGAGACTAATGTAGCGTCGAAGATAATCTCATCGAACTTCAAATATATAGCGTCCAACATCTTACAAATCTTATCCTTCCTACCTATGCCACACTAACCACTAATAAGTGAGTTATAAATCTCGAGATCAAACCGATAGCCGGCATCAATCATCTCCTTCAACACCCTACACACATCCCCAACCCTTCTAGTGAAAACATACATATCAACAAATGATGCGTACATCATCCTATCCACAAGTAAACACTTGCTCCTGATCTTCTTGAACAATTCCGCTGCCTCCACCATCCCACCCTTGCAGTTGCATATGCCATCACATCCGGATCCACGCCATCCTTCTCCATTTCCTTCCACATTATGGTGCAACCATCCATATACCCCCCCCCCCCCTCCACAAGTGTGGTGTATACTGTATCACGGGTACTGTTTATGCGGATCCAGCTGTTGATCCAGCGGAGCGCTGGTGTGCGTTTTTTTAGGCGGTAGGGGGACGGTGGGGAGGCAGAACCACGGGCGGATGACGAGGATAATACCGCTAGCAGTAATACTGTATTAAATTTGCACCATGCATGCATATGAGGCCTTGTTTAGATGCAAAATACCAAATTCCAAATAAATATTTGCACACATGCATGATGTATTAAATGTAGTTGAAAAAAAAATCGTATTACACAGATGGTCCGTAAATCGCGAGATGAATCTAATGAGCCTAATTAGGCCGTGATAAGATAATAAATTGGTACAATAATGCTACAACAAACATGTACTGATGCTGGATTAATTAGGATCGTTAGGTTCATCTCGCGATTTACGGATGGAATCTGCAATTAGTTTTTTAATTAATCTATATTTAATATTTCAAATGTGAAAAGATTCCATTTTAAAATTTTTACAGAATGCATCTAAACACCTCCTGAGTTGAAATCCCATAAATTGTACGATCCATGGACGCCGGTTGCCAGAGCAACTAGCTAGCTAGCTAGCATTCTTAATGATTTTGGTAGCAACGTGCAGTCGTGCCTATCTGCGCTCCATCACCTAGATCATCTCTCTCCGGTCCTTCCCCAGTAGATTTAGTTGTAGATCAGTGCAGTGCTACTCCTAGCTAAATGGCAATGGCGTCCGCCTTCATAGTTGCTACAGTCTTGCTATGCTCCAGCACCCTCCTCTTCCTCTGCACCGCTCCATCATCCTTCAGGGGCCTACATGCCGCCGCACCTTCTCCATCATCAAAATACAAGAAGTACATCGTGTTCCTCACGCCGCCACCGGACGCCGCCGCGATGGACGACGACGCTCGCCGGAGTTGGTACCAGTCTTTCCTCCCCAGCAATCTGACCGACTCCGGTGAGCCACGCATCATCTACACTTACAAGACCTTGTTCCAGGGCTTCGCCGCCTGGCTGACCGAGGCTGAGCTCGACGCCATGTCCAAGAAGCCCGGCTTCAGCTCCTGGTACCCTGAGATAATACTCCACCCAACAACACTCTAGTCGGTAGTTCACCAAACTGAAGTTGGTGGCAAATTAAGGGAGTCGACGTTGGTGGCGCCTCATCATCTTTTAATTAGCAAACCAAGCTCCCGATCGAGGATGATCCATTATATGATATGAATAAAGTTGATCTGGTTGCTTGATTATTTCCTAGTGAATGACTGGCACCAAACCGGCCACATTTCCTTTCCCGTTCGTCACATCCCGCGCGGGCATCTCGTCGAACACCCTGCGCGCGTCGGCCACACGCAGCGTAGAACGTGACGATTATGTTGCCCGCGAAGACGTCCGCGAGGAGGAGGGTGTGCCGGAGAGCAGCAGCGTGGAGCTCGAGGCCCTTGTCCGGTCGCTCCACTGCGGCAACGGCGGCGTGGAGGGAGAAGTGGAAGGTGCGGTCGGGGGGGGGGGGGGGGGGGGGGGGGGGGCGGGGGGCGCACCATGCACCCGCAGGGGCCTCGGCGGGGAGGGCGGCGGAGGCGAGCGCGCGGGGCAGGGAGTTCCGGAGGAAGGCGGAGCGGGTGGTCAGGTGGTGGCGGAGGACGAGGCGCGCCGAGGGGACGTCGCGGAGCGCGCGGAGTAGGAGAGGAGCAGCGCGCCGGCGAGCGGGAATGAGGCGGGGAGGGCACCGGAGACGAAGGCGGCCGCCGCCGCCGTATTGGTGGAGGCGGAGGACGAGCTCGTGGAGGGGGCGGCGGGAACGGGCGGCATCGGGGTGTTCGGTCAGCCCCAACACCGCCCGGCCCATGGGGCTTCATGGGACGCGGGGAGACAGGCACAGGGGAGATGAGGCTTCATGGGATGCGCGGCGGGAGGCGGCGCTCCGGCGAGTCGCGGCGGACGGCCGGACAGAATTTTGCGAAAGCCCCCCGAATATTTACTTATAGACCCCTAATTTGGATCGCGATTAGTAATCGCGATCCGATTATTTGCAAATTGCCCCCGTGTATTTACACATAACTTCCTAATTTGGATCGCGATTCTTAATCACGATCCGAATATTTTGCACAATACCCCTAAAATGTTCATATAACACCCTGGTCTCAGATTGGGTAGTCTTTCCGCCGGCGCCGCCCTCGCCGGCCTCCGCCCCTGCCGCAGGTGCATAGCTCCACCCACCAACCCCCTCGCTCAAGAAGATTTGCGCTCATTTCCTCCTGCAAGCCGCAGCGATATCTGACCACTTTCTCCGCGCGACCCAACTCGCACCGGTAGGGGTATGCACGGCGAGCTCCGGCAATGGCGGACATGAACGAGAGAGCAGTTGAACGCAGCAGCGTTGGCAGCTTGCAGGGTGACGAAAACGAATTAATAATCGCAGGCTCCAAAGTAAGTAAAAAACGTCTCCTTCCTTCCTACTGCTACACGATTACTGCACTGACTGAAACCTCCCGATTTTGCCAAGCGGTGAGTAAGTTCTAGTATCAATTCCACACTTCTCAAAGCTGCAGAGACTTGCTCCTTTCATTTCTTCATATCTTCATAATTGATCAAGGTTTCACAGTGACAATGCAACTCCCGTCCAGCAGGCACGTCCTCAAATGTCATTTACAGTGACCATGACCATCTCTAAAAACAATGGCAAACCATTGACACGACTGAGCAAATTGTTACAAATAAACAATGGTGATAGTGTGATACTCTCACAAACTTTGCTCAACTCAGGATCAGGCACCCACGTATCTATCTATCTATGTATCTAATATCTATATATATAGGACAAGAAACGCGGAAGGGCAATGCTTATGTGGAATTTTTAGAAACACAAAAAATGAAACCTCCCATTGAGAATATACTAAACGCAACCTACATTAACAGAATTCCTAGGAGTCTGCTCGAGGAATGATGTGTGCATTGAATGATCATTTTTTTTGCCTAATTATTGACCATGTCGTCTCCTTATCACAAAGTCAGTGCATTTTTTTTATTTTGGGGAGATCGTGCGCTGTTTCAATTCTACCACATTTTAAAGCCACTCTTAATTCTTTTAATTTTGACCTGGTCTCATGTGGTATGTCGATTTCTTTAGTTGAAAATTGAAAACAGAGTTTACGCACCATTGTACCATGTTTTCAAAGTCAGACCTTAAACTAATCTTAATTTTGACCTACTTTTGCATAGTTTGGCCGACTCAAATCTTTAGGTGAAAAGCAGAGTTCGATTTCCATGAATGTATTGTTTATTTGGAACTTTCAATATTTTCTACTGATTTAAAGTTCCATTTATTGAGCATCGTATCTATTTTTCCATTTTCCTGGACAGCCGGACAGGCATGGTATACAACTACTAGTACGAGTAATTTCATTTTGGAAACTAATTTCTATTATGACTTCATCCAGAGAGGAAGTTATTAAATACAATGATATGGATATAGTGTCCTTTTTGCATATCCTGATCGAGTACTACCAAACATTCACAACAGGAATATCTAACCATACCCATCAGTGGCTTTTACACCATAACATGCAAATGGCCCCTGATGTAGAACATACAGTGCCACTCCATCATACAACATGGGTTGGTTAGGGCACACATTATGGAAGAACCACCACCCTTGAGCTATAAAGCCTTGGATCTGCCTGTCAAAAAAAAAATAAAGCCTTGGATCCGCGTGCAATCAATGGTCCCGCGTGTAAGTGAAGGAGGAAGAGAGATGAGGAGGAGAGGCTGGACTGTCGGTGGAACTGACGGGTGGGTCCCGCCATTTCTAACGGTGATAGCTAACAGAAGGTGACGACAGTGTCAGTTTGGCAATAAAAAATGGACTTGGGACATATAGGTAGGAAATGAACATTGGGTGTCAAATAGGCGAGGGCTATTTTTTCTAGTTTCAAATTGGCAATTCTCTCATTTATATTTAGTGGCTCCGCTCTTAACGTGGGACCCACGTAAAAGTCTAGCCACACCGCTTTGTATAGACTAGTGTCAGTCATACTGAGTCACCTCCAACAAATTTCAGTCAATTCAGAGTAAATTTTATAGTGTGAACATAAGATTTTATTTCTAGGGTCCGGCTCTTGATATGGGGCCCACGTGCAGTTCTAGACACTCTGCTTTGCACAGAGTAGCTGTCAGTCATACTGAGTCATCTCCAACAAATTTTAGTCAATTTTCATAAAATTTATAGTGTGAACGCGATGTTTTATTTCCAGGGTCCGGCTCTTGACATAGGGCTCACGTGTAGTTCTAGCCACACTGCTTTGCACAGAGTACCTGTTAGTTATACTGAGTCATCTCTAACAAATTTCAGTCCATTTTGATGAAATTTTATAGTGTGAACGTGAGATTTTATTTTCAGGGTCCGGCTCTTGACGTGGCGTCTACGTACAGGTCTAGCCACATTGCTTTGTAGAGAGTAGCTGCCAGTCATACTAAGTCATCTCCAACGAATTTTAGTCAATTTCGATAAAATTTTAGAGTGTGAAAGCGAGATTTTATTTCCAGGATCCGGCTCTTGATGTGGGCCCCACGTGCAGTTCTAACCACGCTGCATTGCACAAAGTAGCTGCCAGCCACACTAAGTCATCTCCAACAAATTTCAATCAATTTCGATAAATTTTATAGTGTGAACGCGAGAGAGGTCTCCTTCCTTCCTACTGGTACACGATTACCGCACTGACTGAAACCTCCCGATTTTGCCAAGCGGTAAGCGAGTACTGGTATCAATTCCACACTTGTCAAAGCTGCAGAGACTTGCTCTCCTTTCATTTCTTCATAATTGATCAAGGTTTCACAGTGACAATGCAACTCCTGTCCAGCAGGCACTTCCTCAAATGTCATTTACAGTGACCATGAGTGTCCCTCTCTAAAAACAATAGCAAACCATTGACATGACAGTCCTTTTTGCATATCCTGAGTACTAACAAACATTCACAACAGGAATATGTCACCATACCCATCAGTGGCTTTTACACCATAACATGCAAATGGCCCCCTGATGTAGCACATACAGTGCCACTCCATCATACAACATGGGTTGGTTAGGGCACACATTATGGAAAAACCACCACCCTTGAGCTATAAAGCCTTGGATCTGCCTGTCAAAAAAAAGCCTTGGATCTGCTTGCAATCAATTGTTAGCACAACCAGATCACATATATACAGGAGAAAGAAGCTGAGCACCACAAGAATAAATTAGCCTCCGTTTTGGGTGAGCACTGCATAGGGTTTAGTCATGGGAGGCAAGTTAATGCTCAAGGACTAGGAGAGGCGCATGGAGTAGTTTTGGGTTAACCATCTTGCAAGTGATGATGGGTTTGTGGAGGAGGACAATTAAATGGGCATGCAAGCAAGCCCAATCAATGGCTGGAACAGTTGGTTGCAAGCTTTCCTTTTCCACAATTTGTTCTTCCTTTTTTTCATTGTGTATATAGAGCTTCTAGAATCCTTTTTTGGATGCTTGTGACCTTGGAAAGAAAAATCGGCGACATTTATTGGCGATTGTTCATCCATTTGGAGTGTGAGAGGTGCTGGGTTGAATGTGCACACTTTTGGTGAAGTGACAAGTTGGAATGAGTTTGGTGGGAGAGAGGTCGTTATATATACATATATATATTGCTCCATGCACACGTTGTGGGTGGATGACGAAGACATCTAAGATCTTTCCTTAATTATTTTTGCGGCCCCTGTAAATCTTCAATTTCCTATTCTAATGTTTTTAGTAGTGCTCTCGAATATTCAGCTACCTCTTGGCTTATTTTTATCGAGGTCCCTCATTGATCAGTGCACTCAAAATATCAAGTTGTTTAGGAAAAGAGCGAAATAATATGCTTCGACGATTCCTCTTGTATAAATCAGTATAATTCTACCAATCTTTTGATGTAAAAATGGATGTGGTTGGCATACTATTCCTTTTTAATAAAGTTACTTGGGTGCAGAGAGAGACAAATCAAATTAAGATGAAACGATTTTGGTCCACCACTAAAAAACTCTGTTTATCTTAAATTCTGCAATACTCTACCCTCTTTTTATTTATGAAAAACGTGCATGCGTCTTGCTTCAGTATTGGTCTCCGATAGGGAACAGAAATAAAGGGTTCAATTGTCCTGCTGTTTGCCCCATGAAACATAAAATATGTTCGAGAGAGAAATGTTGTTAGTGTACGAAGCTCTGGTTTGACCTAAACAATCAACTTCAAAGAACAACTGGGGCATAGTTTTCAAAGTGACATTATTGCTGCAACCTGATCCTTCAAGTACATAGTATTTCCTGCACACATTTGGTTGAACGCCCTAGCTCCTACGTCTCCCGGAAATCTAATACTGCATCTGGGTCATCTTTAGATGATGTTTCAGACAACAAAGTATAGCTAAATCTGTTGTCTGAAATTAAACGTCCTTTAGATCTGACCAAACGGACGGAGTAGCTTCATAACATCATACTCGATTTTATTCAAGAGGATCTATCTCTCCGCAACTTTTTTGTCCGATTTAACTAAATTACCTCACTCGCAGCGGAGTTTTAGTTCACCGAAATGGTTCGAGTTTTCATCTAGTTATTATGAGTTTATTTAATTTGTAATATCGATCGATACTGAAACTCTAGAAGTTTCGAGAAACATGTTTACTACTACATGCAAATTCAGCTCTGCAGTTAGCGGTCTTCAGAGGCCTATCTTGGAAAACTGGACTTGTATACGCAAGAGCAGAGCATGTTTAAATGGTGTCCTAGGTAAGAACAGATGAATTGACGCCGATTAGATTACTGCAATGATATGGCTGGTAGTAGTACTAGTAGTAGCACACAAGGCAGAACAACCTCGTGCTGGAAGATACCGTTGGAAACTCAGAAAGAAAGCAACCGCCTCCCTGATCCCTCCCCCCGCCAAAATCGCAACAAGAAAACCAGTAGCACTGTAGGAGGGAGGGAGGGAGGGAGGGAGGGAGAGCGCGCGGGGGGGGTGGGGCGGCGTCCAAGCCATAATCCTCCCCCCCCCCCCCCCCCCCCCCCCCCCCCCCCCCCCTCTCCTATGGCAATTCCCCATCATCTTCTATCCTTTTGTCCTCTGTCCTCCGATTAACTCTGAACCAAGAAACCAGTCACTTTCAACTCGTCCTTGTTCTGGTCGTCGCTCTTCTTCTTCTTCGCCGTTACCGGCGTATAAAAGCAGCAATCCTCGGCCTATTCACACAACAGCTGGCCACAGGCAGTAGCCCCTGTCCACGCTTTGAGAGCGCCCTGCTGTGGCTGTAGCCTGCCTGCCGCTCTCATCGTCGTCGTCCTCCATGGGCCTCTTCAGCTCGCCAGCGAAGGTCTACAAGCCGGCCGCCGACGTCGACCTCGGCCCCGGCAGCGACGAGTTCTACATCAGCCCCAATGTCAAAGGTCTTCTACCTTGCTGCTAGTTATCAATTCTGTGCGGAATTTTTGCGAGAATTCTGAATCCTCTTGTCTGAATTCAGTTCTTGGAGTACATAAAAGTTCTGGTGGTCCTTGTTTTCAGATTTATTTATTTTTCTCTCTCTCTTGGTTTTTGATGTTTAGCTCCTCGAGTTGCTGGGCTCCTGGTGAAGATCTTCGTGTGGATCCTGGAGATGCCGATCGTCGGGCAGATTGTGCTGTACATCCTGAAGAAGGACAATCTGATCAACAAGGTGCAGTTCATCACGCACTAGAGCCCCTACTCCTCTGAAAATTCCATCTCTTTATTCTCTACAGAATTTTTTTTCCTCAATTCATGCACCAGAGCCCCTACTCCTCTGAAAATTAAATTCCATCTCTTCCTCCATAGACAATTATTTTTTTCTCAATTCAAAAATCAAAATCTACTCTGGCAATGTTACAGTCAAATACATAGGAGTAGAAGTCATCATGTATACGCATGTAAAAGGTGAAACTGGAGTTTGACCAAAACACTGTGAGCACAGCAGCCATCGGAACAGGAAACGGCACTTGTGTGGTGTTCCGTTTCGAACTTCCCTTGGCTGCACTTTTGCTAGATCAGTCAGCAGCCGGTCAGAGCATAGAGTTTTTCAGGATTCACATTCCGCATCTCTGACACCTTTTTTTAAAGCATCTCTGACACCTGAATCCACTGTTGGCAGCTGGTCTCTGACGCCGACATCCCGGAGCCGCCGCTGTTCACGGCAACCCACAGCTGGGAAGGTTCTGTTCTGACCGACCTCTGCACTCCGTTCTGTCTGGCGCCGCCCTGACCATGCCAAACTCTGAACTTCCTGAACTCTGAACCGACCAAACACTGTTGTTTCTGTGCAGACATTCCGGAGCAGAACGTGATGCTGACCAAGCCCGACCTGCCGGCGGCCGAGCGGGTCCAGGAGGCCGTCGGCTGCCTCCCGGCGCGGCTGGAAGCCACGCTCGCCGCCGACGCGCCGTCGCCGGGCCTGAAGCGCTGGACGATCCGGGACTTCTACGACGCGTACAGCTCGGGGGAGACGACGCCTGTTCAGGTGAGCGAGTCTCAGGTTGCATTCTTCGCTGTACATGCCGCGATTTCCGTTCTGAACCATTTGAGCTGCCGTGCACGCGTGCAGGTGGCGACGAGGTTCCTGGCGGCGGTGAAGGAGAGCTCGGGGCCTGGCCTGAACATGGCCTTCTTCATCAGCTGCGACCCCGAGGACGTGATGAGGCAGGCCGAGGAGTCCACCCTGAGATACCAGAGAGGTAATAAACATTTTTTTGTTGGAGGACGGAGGAAGCTGCCATTCCTGCTGTTACTCTCACTCAGCCATCAAACACCTCAGCTTCTTTTCGGCGGATCTGAAGGTTGATGACGACCTCTCAGCTCAGCTGTGACGCCTAGCTAGGTAGCCCACGAAACTCTAGTTTGTCTGTAGCCCCTTGCTAGATGCAACTGCAACCAGCCCTCATTTCCAGTAGGCAGTAGTAGCCTGCAGGCGTAATGAGAAGGTGTCCAAGAAAGAGAGATCGTGACTCCCCCCGAGTCCTCCGCACGGCAGCATGGGCATCTGAAAACAGAAATTGGGCAGCACTTGAAACAGAAGAAATGAAGCCTTGTTGTGGTTACACGTTGCTGTCAAGACAAGAACGAGATCCGGTCACACGAGTGGCAGCAGCCAGTTTTTTTCCTTTTTCTTTTGGTTGAGCGCAATTGCAGCAGTCAGTTTGGCAGCAATTGGTAGGAGAGGACAGAGGTATAAACAGACAAGACAGATGGTTGCCGCTGTTGGTGTGTGACATCGACACTGACAGACGATACGGCTTGCTATGCCCCAACTCCCTCCACCGGCATCTGCCGCTCTCATTCATTGCGCCGCCGCCGCCGGCCGGTTAGATGTCAGCCTGTAGGCACTAGGCAGTGCCCGTACGCACGGCACTGCTACAGTAGAATGTGGAGGTCCACCTGGATCTTGGTCGCTCTGTGAGTCTCTGATCGTAACCGTAAACTCTGATGGTCCGAGCCTGGTGCAGGTGCGCCGCTGTCGGCCCTTGACGGCGTGCTGGTGGCGGTGAAGGACGAGATCGACTGCGCGCCGTACCCGACGACGGGCGGGACGCGGTGGCTGGGCGCGGCGCGGCGGTGCGAGGCGGACGCGGCGTGCGTGGCGCAGCTGCGGGCCTGCGGCGCCGTCCTCGCCGGCAAGGCCAATATGCATGAGCTCGGCGCCGGCACCAGCGGCATCAACCCGCACCACGGGTACGTACCTACCTACCTACTCGTATACCTGCCCACCCTGTACGTATACGTACGTACGCGTGCACATAGCCACTGCAGGTACCCAATACTACTGTCTGCCTATGCAGGTCCACGAGGAACCCGTACAACGCCGGCAAGGTAGCCGGCGGCTCCTCCAGCGGCTCCGCCGCCGTCGTCTGCGCCGGCCTCTGCCCCGTCGCCCTCGGCGTCGACGGTGGTGGTACGTGCGGCGGCCACGCGACCGTTGATCTCCTGCGCGGATTTCTTGTCTTTTCTTTTCCAACGTGCAACAGCGCTGAACGATGCCGTACGTGCTTGCGCCGCAGGTTCCGTCCGGATGCCGGCGGCGCTTTGCGGCGTCGTCGGGTTCAAGCCCACCGCCGGTCGCCTCTCCAGCGCCGGGTACGCGCCGACGATGCACTCTGTTCTGTTGCCACCACCAAAGAGCTCTGCTTTCGGTAATCCATGGCCACGTCAGATTTCTGAACACCATTGCTGCTCGCTGCTGCTGCAGGGTGCTTCCGCTGAACTGGACGGTCGGGATGCCGGGGATCTTGGCGGGGACGGTGGAGGACGCCCTCATCGCGTCAGTCACCGCGCTCAGTTTCTTTACAGCACCAACAGCATTTTTTTTTGAATGCAACAGCACCAACAGTATTGCGAATAACTGCAAACCGTCGCCTCAAATCTGAGAAATCTTTTCATTTTCTGTTTCTTTCAGCTATTCGGCGATCGTCGATCAGTCCCAGCCGTCCTACTTGCGGGTAAACTCGTTGATCAAAAGGCCTACGTTTCTGAACTTTCTCTTGCTGTTTTCAGTACCTGATGAACCTGAATTACTGACAAGCTTTTTCATCTCCAGCCTGAACTGAATCTGCCTCAGCTCAAGTCCAGCCTGTCCATCAACAACATCAAACTAGCAAAATACGCAAAGGTTCAGTGCCTGCATAATCGTTTACGATAATTCAAATACAGCGGTCAAATCTTAACATTTTGCCGTTGAAAAAAAAAAACCCTCCGCATCCGCAGTGGTTCAACGACAGCGCGGAGGACATCAGGAGCTGCTGCGACAAGGCTCTGAAGACGCTGCAGGCGCACTACGGCTGGCAGGTGAGCGACATGATGCGCCCTGCACTTGCAATTTTTTTGTAGTAAACTGAACACGGAGATTAATTCAGTTCGAATTTGCCAATTTTTGTTTTTGCGATGCCGATTTCGTTTCCTCCGCTCTTCACCCCAAGACCGTGGATGTGACCATTCCTGAGATCGAGGAGATGCGGCTGGCGCACTACGTCACCATCGGCTCCGAGTGCACGACGTCGCTCGCCAAGTACCTCGACAAGCTGTAAGCAAGTTTGAATTTTCCGATGCTGTTTTGAAAATTTCATGCGAATGGCCACCCAAACGGCTGCTGATGAACTGGAACCGTGCACGTACGGCATCCTGTGAATTGTGGCAGGAAGAGGTCTGAGATCGGCTGGGACGCCAGGGTCGCGCTGAGCGTCTACGGTTCCTTCAGCAGCAGAGCTTACCTCAACTCGCAAAGACTTCGGTGAGTTCCTGACAAATAAAGATTCAGATGGAGTAGTACTCTACGGTACATGTGTAGTGTAAATATCTTAAACATGACATGTAAAAGGTCAAAACTTTTTGACAGGAACCGGCAGATGTACTTCCACAAGGAGATCTTCAAGACCGCCGACGTGATCGTCTCACCAATGACCGGGTACCTTCAGCTCTACAGCCGCCATTTCTCATCCGATTAGCTGATCTCGTGTAAGATGTAGCCTAGCTCTGACCCGTCGTCCTCCCCCCTTGTCATTGCCAGTGTGACCGCCTACACGCTGCAAGACGATGCGTTCGACACCGGGGAACTGGACTACATAAACGGAGGTAATAAGAGACCAAGGATTCATCAGCAACATTTCCAGCGACCGACTCCAAATCCAGCACCATTCATGTGATCCTCTCCTAACTCCTCGTGCTGTTTCAAACTTGAATCGAACAGCCGCGCTGGTCCGCTACTCCATCGCAGGGAACTTCCTGGGCCTGCCGGCCATCACCGTCAAGGTAATGTTAATGGGGGCTAGCTTCAGTTATCTGTGATTCCTTCATCTTCTTCAGAAATTAGACCGGCCGGCAGAACGCAGCGTTGAGAAAACTTAAACAGCAATGTCCATCTGGTGGTGAATTCGTCAGGTCGGGTATGACAAGGGCGGGCTCCCCATCGGGCTCCAGTTCATCGGCCGGCCGTGGTCCGAGGCGACGCTGCTCCACATCGCGTTCGCCATGCAGGCAAGTGGAGACACGACGCTCTCTTCTGTTTCTGAACCTGCTGCTGAGATCTATCTGAGTCTCTGTGGCTGCTGTCTGTACTCTGTACAACTGAAACCTGACGGGTTGCGACTGTGCAGGAGGCCTGCGCCAAGGGCTACAGGAAGCCGGCGGTGTTCTACGATCTCCTCAAGAAAGAGTGACCGGGACTGACGACGGCAGAGAAGGATCTCCAGCTCCGTCCGTTTTGATCTTGTGCCCCTAGTTGTAGAGCGTTCGCCTGGATCATGGATGGATGCCTTCGGCTGGCAGTGCGAGATCGAGTGGTAAACAGGGAGCCAGCTCGACTGTGCATCCAATCCATGTGGAGAATTGTACTGGTAGATTGTTCTTGTTTAGCGTAGAGGGCCTGAGGAATTGAAGAAACATTGAGAGTAAATCGCTCAAGTTCAGTGAATGAATTGAAAAATGTTTGGAATGTTTTTGTGTTATTACGAGTGTGTCTCATGAAAGAGGATATTTTTCATGTTTTTTTCCATCTGCTCCATTTCGCGGGTATCTGGGAAAACAGAGGAGATCATCGGCAGATGCGATCGTGCCATGCTGCTGTTTCTTGGTTTGTCTCATCAGAAAAAAAAATTGGAGTCCTCGAAAAAAAAAGAAAAGAAATGGAGATGAGGCTGCATGTGGGGGCATCTGACATGCGGGCCCCGCGAGGGAGTCACCACCAATCGTGTTGTTCTTCTCAGCGCCTTGAGCGCGCGGTACACGTGGGCGCAGGCGGCGAGCCACGGACGTGGCGACCAGTACCTCCAACTATTATTCCGTGCGTGGACGGTGCTGCCCCTCCGCCCATGTGGTAGCGGACTCGCGGTGGATACGGTCTTCGGGAATCGGGAGGGAGGGCAGGGAGCCGGTTTGCAACCGAAGCATTTGAAAACTAATTGACATAGAGCATTAGAGGTTTAGAACTTTATCTCAACTAACTAATGTTGGGTCGATAAGATAGTCATAACGTTGTGTTTGGATGTGTTTGCTTGAACAGAGTGTAGAGAAATTTTGACAAAAAGAAAACTGTAACAAAGATCATAAGTCCAACCATGAAAGAGGTTAGAGGTGCCATTAAGATTTGTATGATATGTTTCTAGTAAGTCTCTAGCTTTTCGCCACATAAATCAATGTGCTACGAAATCGATTGTAATTAGGTGCACTTGGTACGACAAAATATCCACCGTACTCAAACTGTCAAACAATGTAACGAGGGGTTCCGTGTATTTGGCTGAATTTATCAAAGGCCAAGCTAAAATTTAAACCAAAATTATTTCATTCAACTTCATCGACACAAGTCACCCGGCTCGAGACGGACGGTCCTGCCCCTTGCGGTCGCAGGGGCAAAACCGTCCACATCACAAATCTCCCCATCCCCACCTCGCAGCGCCGTGGCCCTCTCGTCTTTCCCCACCCCACCCACGAGCTCCTCAGATCAGATCGGCGAAGCCCAAATCCCAAGCAGAGGAGCGAAATCTCGAGCGCTCGTGCCGGCGACGACCACGAGAAGGAGGCCGCGGCACAAGAGCTCCCCAGGGCTCTGTTTCTCTTCGCAGCACCAGCGGCAGCGGCAGCAGCAGCAGCAAGAGGAAGATGTCGTCCGTGTTCAGCGGCGATGAGACCGCCCCCTTCTTCGGCTTCCTCGGCGCCGCCGCCGCGCTCATCTTCTCATGTACGTACCTCCCCTCCCCCTGGTCCTCCGCTATGTTCTACTTTCTGTTCCGGTTTTTCGAATTCGGGTGGGGAGAAAAGGTAGGAGCATGCGCGACCCAATCTCCGATCCATTCGGAGCGTTGAGGTGTCTCCCTCCTGGTGCACTATTCGTTCGATCCGGGACGCCTTTCGTTTTGCTCCGATCTGCTGCGATTCATAGGCTTCATTGCTACACTGGGCTCAGATTAGTTTGACAATGCGATACTGAATGCACGCCTGCAAATTGGGTTTTTGATCTGCTTTTTGAGACGAGGGGAAGTAAAACAGAGAGAATTTCGGGTGGATCCATCTGTGTGTCTGGGACAGTGCGAGGGAGAAATTCCTGATGGTGAATGACGAGATCTATCTCTGTGTGTGCCTTGCAGGCATGGGGGCGGCGTACGGGACAGCCAAGAGTGGCGTCGGCGTGGCGTCCATGGGTGTCATGCGCCCTGAGCTCGTCATGAAGTCCATCGTGCCCGTGGTCATGGCTGGTGTGCTCGGTATCTACGGCCTCATCATTGCCGTTATCATCAGTACTGGGATCAACCCCAAGGCCAAGCCATACTACCTCTTCGACGGCTACGCCCACCTGTCGTCTGGCCTTGCCTGTGGTCTTGCTGGGCTTGCCGCTGGTATGGCCATTGGTATTGTCGGTGATGCTGGTGTCAGGTAAAGACCCTTTGCCTGCTCTAACTTACCTGCTATGTGATGCACACGCTTGATGGTTTGGCAGCTAATTTGTTCGTTAATGAAGTAGTTATGGCAGTCACTTCTAAAATTGCATGTTGTCAATACCTGTATGTAGACAGACTTCTCCTCTATTACGATACTGCATTTAAAGCTGAGGTGAATGCTCCATTTACATCTTAAAAGTGTATATATGCTGGTTGTTGGGACTATTTTGGAATTAGTATTTTCATAGGACTAAAATCTATCACTTGACATGTTGTGGATTTGCATAGTAATGACTTTCTAGTTAACATCGATAATGTTAAACGTTACATTTTTGGTTTGTAAAGGTGGACACCATCTTTCAAATATCAAATGACAGTCACACCATTGACATAAACCAGCTTATTTAAGGTGAACTATGACTGCTCGTCATACTATTCTTAACTGTTCTCTACTAATGTCATGACTATTATAGCAACTAAATTAGGAAGCTTCTCTAATTATGTGGTAAAATGATAGTGATTTGCCTCAATATATTTATTTATAACTCGTTCAGGATGAGCTTAAAGGCAACCTATTCTTGTCTTTCCTTGTTTATTATTCATAAATCATAATGATGCTCCGCTCATGTCACACTATCATATTGTTTATCTTAGGAAATTATCTTGATCCATTGAAAACTGATGATGGTGCCATTTCTTGTTGAAGACAATGATGCCATTTCTTGCAGCACTTGCTATATTTGGGAGTGTAGCTTGTGTGAGAACATAGTTATCAACCTTGTCAACTTACAAAACATATCAGAACGGAGCAGGGAGGGGGGATATCATTTGCTGATCTCTGTTATGATTTCAGCATTATGCTCTGTTTGCTTTGTGCCTTGGTAGTTTCCTAGTCAGTAGAATCTTTTATCCGCACATTGTTTTATTTCTAAGTCATGGATCAATAGAAGGCTGGTTGCTTTTCATAGCTTATATTTAGCATTTATTTTAAAACTTAAAGCTTCAAGTGCTTATCTCTGTCAAAATGGTAATTTTCATTTTCGCATAGTAATTTGATGAGCAAGTAATGTTGATAGTTATTTCCGGACTAAAACATTTCTTCTAGAATGTAGTTTTCTTTTCACTTCTACTTTTTTTGAGGTTATTTCAGTGTTTCAGACATGTTCCATTATATGTGCTGCATTGAAATTGAAGTATCTCACACAAATTTCTAATATTTACCGTTTTCCATTTCCACAGGGCTAACGCTCAGCAACCTAAGCTGTTCGTGGGCATGATCCTCATCCTCATTTTCGCCGAAGCGCTCGCCCTGTACGGTCTCATCGTCGGCATCATCCTCTCATCCCGCGCCGGCCAGTCCCGTGCAGACTAGGTGCGTTCCAGATCTCGATACCATGTCTGGCCCTGGCTGGGCCTTGTTTTATATTCATGGGACAAGAAGCTGGAGCTCTTTAGACGGTTATTTTCATTCTGTCTAGTTTTCGTTCTTCTGTTTGGGTCCAAAAAAAAAAACATGTGCAGCCAAGGGAGGACTTCCCCTTGTGGTGCCGATGCCATTCTTTCTCCGTCGTGGTGGTGGTGGTGGGCTGTGGTCGATGCTCATTATTTATGCACAGTTTTTTTGTTGGGGAGTATGACTGGACGGCGTTGTAATCTGGTGAATAAGAATAAGCAAGGACATGCAATGCGACGAGTGTCGAGGACACCTTTTGTTCATGCGTTTCGTTCTTAAGATGATGATGATCTTATGACTAGTGCGCTCGTGGCACTAAACCCGTTTTACTGTTAGATCTTTGGCAGGGTTTTTGTGGTCTGGTAGAAACCACAGTGCACACCTGTACGACATTGTGGATGATTTGCATAGTTTTTTGACTACTGCATTGTGCGGTTGTGCCCAACCGGCAACGGGTATGCCAGCATCTATCGGTCGGCATTGCAACTTCGGTGGATTTTGAGGACTCCACAGACCACAGTGAAAGGTGCGGAGATGTTAGGATTAGGGGTTTGAGGCTTTGCCGCTTTGGATGGAGGTGGTGTGCGGCTTGAGAGGAACACGCGGTGGAAGAACGTTCGGCCGGCCCTTTTACGGGGACGCGCGCGCGGCACGCGAGCAAGCAACTGCGCTATCTGAGCATCCTCAGCATCCTCCCTCGGTCGAACTGCGCGCGCGGCACACGAGCAAGCAACCGCGCTATCTGAGCATCCTCCCTCGATCGAACTTAGGGCAGTCCCAACCCTCCTACTACAATAATTTCTATAGAACTAGTATAAGTCCCAACCCTCCTACTACAATAATTTCTATAGAACTAGTAAAGTGTACGTGCGACGCGCACGTATTTTCAAAAATATACACATAAAAATTTTATAATAAATAATAATTTATATCTATATGGAAAATGTATATCCAAGGCTGTATTTTCTAAACATTTCATAAACAAAAATCTTTGACAATAGCAACAATTAGCATGGCATGCATTAAAATTGTTCAGTAACTAAAAATAGGATATTTGAATTCTTTGTGCAATGAGTTGTAGAATTTTTTTCCTGGCCAAGTAAAATATAGGGAAACAAGCCATAATTATTTGAGTTGCGGTACTACATAACCGTCGTGACATAAAAAAATATGTTGCGACATACCATCCATACATTTCTTAATGATTTACATCATATAATGGTTTTTTACTTAGAATTAAGAAATAAACAAAAATATTGTTTATGGATGAACTGGAAATATTATTAATGGGACTTCCAGAGCCTGGTGAAAGAGCTGAAGCGGTTAACCGTAGAAGAGCCAGGTGGCACAAAAGAATTAATAAACCTGCCATATAAGCAAAAATCTGATGTAGCATGAGAGTTAAGGAGGAGAGAAGAAAAAAATATGGAAACCGAGTCGCATGCACGACCCAGTTTCGGCGGTCATTCCAAGATGAAGAAACCAGCAAACGAAGTGTGTTAGGCTCGACTCATCGTTTCTTCCCCCGTATTTTCCTCATGCCCCTCGATCCGTTGCGCTGGTGCCTCCGCCCGCCTCCCGCCGCCTGCCGCCATGCTCATTGTGTGTGCATGCTTCTCCTGCGCGCGAGCCTTTCCCGCGCGCCAGATTCCCGATTTTTTTTCGTGCGCTTCCGAATCCGTGGAAGTGGCTCCTCCCCAAGCCGTGTGCAAGGATGAATCCAACGAGATTGAAGAAGCATAAATCGAGATCCAATCGGAGCGTCGTCGAACAGGCCGCGCATGCTCCAGTCGCCGATGGTGCTACAAGAGCCGGTGGTGCTCCTGACACCGGTGCTGTAGTACCATCACCAACAGAAGCAAAATGGAGCTAGTGTAAGTGGAGTTGGTGCTGGTGCTGGTGCTAGTGCTGATTACACTGAAGCTGGCTCTGAAATGGACAGCCAGCAATCTCTGATCACATCTCAGGAAGAAGAATTCACTACCACGGATGAGCAGGGGGGGTCCTACTGAGAATGAAGGGACTCACATTTTAGTTCACAACGAGGGTGGCTCTTATCTGATGGATTCCAACAAATGGCCGACCATGGAAATCGATCCAGACAAGGGAGCTGTGCCTTCTCTGACTCAAGAATCCAACTCACCTACTCTGAATCATGAACAAAACACGCCCTCTCTAACACCTGAGGAAAATGAAGAGCTTGTGTGGCAAGAAGCCCCGTCCAGGAAGAAGAAATCCAAGCCAGGAAAACAGAAGATGTTGATGGCCACCAGAGCGAGTACCAGAATTCCGAGGGACGGGGTTCCAATCTCTGACAAAGCCATCAGGAGGGTGCAAGCAAGAAATGAACTACTACCAGGTACCAGCTCCAACCCCTTTACTATTCTTAACAATGCTCCGGTCCATGAACTGAGAAAAACCATTTCAGACCTAGGTATTGTTTCTGACAACATAGACTTACAAATTTTTGCTTTCAAAGCTGAAGAATTGGCTCAAACAGATTTGGCCCAAGCTAACTATAAAAACTATCTTGATAAAAGAAACAACAAGAATTCCCCTCAAGGAGAGGAGGGACTCAGGGACTTATCCTTGGAAGTGATAGATAATAATGATAGGGATCTGAATCCCAACTCTAGCCATATCTCCCCAGATGGAGGGAGATTGACCAATGCTACTTGTGCTCAATGAGAGTTCTTATCTGGAATGTGAGGGGGCTTGGGAAGCCGGCTAGAAGAGGTCAACTAAGGGATTACATTCTCAAGGAGAGAATTGACATTGTGGGTTTGCAAGAGACAGTTAAAGTGGATTTCTCTAAGAAGGATTTTGCTGAGTTAGACGGTGGCCTGAATTTCACTTGGAACTGGTTGCCTGCCCATGGCAGATCTGGAGGAATCCTTTTAGGGGTCAAGGTTGACCTACTAGAACTTGAGGACTGCAAAATTAGAGACTTCAGCATGGAGGTGACTGTCAGGAACAGGGTCTCCAACTTCAGATGGGCTTTTGTGGTTGTGTATGGCCCTGCTCAACATGATACTTCTGCTCTCTTTTTGGATGAGCTTACCTCATCTGTAGCTCTAGTGCTTTGCCTTTGGTGATTGGTGGTGACTTCAACCTCATTAGGAGTATGGATGAGAAGAACTTGGAAAACTTTAATCACTCCCTGATGGCTAATTTCAACAACTTTATTGGCAAGCACCAGCTTAGGGAAGTGACTAGAGGTGGACCAAAGTTTACTTGGACCAACAAGCAAGCTTGTCCTACACTGTTGACATTGGACAGATTCCTTATGACTTGTTCTTGGGAAGAACATTATCCACTTTGTTCAGCATGAAGCTTGACCAGAGTGGGATCTGACCACTGCCCTATTATCTTGGATTATGGAGAGCATGGAGTTCCCAGACCTAGATATTTTTTCTTTGAAAGCAAGTGGCTTCTTTGCCCTGATTTCCACTCTTTGGTCACACAGAAATGGGCAGAAAATTCCCTAAGATGACCTGAAAGTTGCTCTGCCCTGGATGCTTGGCATGACAGCCTTTGCTTCCTCAGGCAGCATCTGAAAGGGTGGAATATCAGGAAGAGTGGGGAAGAGATGAAAGAGAAAGAAGCTCTTCTCCTACAATTAGAGGTGTTAGATAAACAAGCAGAACTGAGAGAGCTTCCTCCTGAAGAGTGGAATTGCAGATACACTATAGAGGGGGGTTAGAGCATCTCTATCAAATGGAAGAACTCTATTGGCAGCAAAGAGGGGATCTGACTTGATTCCTGAAGGGAGATTCAAACACTCAGTTTTTCCATCAGTTTGCCAATGGGAGAAGAAGGAAAAATATGATTAGGTCTTTAGAGGGGGATGGAAATATAATCACTAACCAGCAAGAAATAGAGGAGCATGTGGTAGACTTCTATAAGAAACTGTTTGGGGTTGGAGCCCATGGAGGGCTCAGCCTCTCCCAAGATTTTTGGGCAGACAGAGATAAGGTATCAGAAGAAGAAGCTGCTGACTTGATCAAACCCTTCCAAGAGGAGGAAGTGAAATCTGCTATCTTTGGTACGAAGAGTGCTTCTGCTCCAGGCCCAAATGGTTTCGGAGTGCAATTCTTTAAATCTTTATGGCCAGAAAAAAGGGGGATTACATGGCCATGTTTGAAGATTTACATAAAGGGATACTGGATATCAGAAGGCTCAATTATGGGGTAATCACTTTGGTGCCAAAAATTCAGAATGCCAACAATATCAAACAATACAGGCCAATCTGTCTTTTGAATGTGGACTACAAGGGCATTACTAAGTCACTTACCAACAGATTCTCACTTGTGGCATAAAAAGTGATTGGAAGAAACTAGACTGGCTTCATGAAGGGGAGAAACATCCTAGAAGGTGTGGTGGTTCTCCATGAGGTGATACATGAACTGAAAAGCTCAAAGAAGGAAGGCATTATCTTGAAAATTGACTTTGAAAAAGTTTATGATAAGGTCAGGTGGGACTTCTTGGAAGAAGTCATGAAAGGGAAAATTTTCCAGACTTGTGGATTAACTGGATTATGCAAACTGTATATGGGGGGAAGGTCTGCATAAATGTTGATGGGCAAAGAACAACTTTTCAGGGGTTGAGGCAAGGGGATCCCCTGTCTTCTCTCCTCTTTAAGCTCGTGGCTGACGCCCTTAGCGCTCTTCTAGACAAAGCAGTCAGCAAGGGCCACATCGGGGGGTGTTGGCTGATCTGATCCCGGGGGGATCTCGCACATACAATACGCCGACAACACTGTAATTATGATTGACAGCTCTAAGAAGTCAATCCTGAATCTTAAATTGGTCCTATACTTCTTTGAGTGGCTGTCTGGTCTCAAGATCAACTTTCACAAAAGTGATGTCTTTATCTTTGGGGTTGACCAAGACACACAATAAAAGTTGGCCAATATGCTAAATTGTAGGTTGGGGGAATGGCTAATGAAATATCTGGGTATCCCTATTTCCCCTAACATATTGGGAATCCAAGCTTTCAGTGGAGTTGTTGAGAAAATGAGGAAAAGACTGGATCCATGGAAGGGTAAGAATCTATCCTCGGGAGGGAGACTTATTCTAACCAACTCTTGCCTATCTAATTTACCCAACTATGTTATGGGTTTCTACTCCCTACCAAAAACTACCCACATAAGCATGGACTAGATAAGAGGGAACTTCTTCTGGCAAGGGGCCAGTGAAGATTTCAAGTATCATATGGCAAAGATGCACACTATTTGCAGACCAAAAACTTAAGGGGGGCTAGGTATAATTAACTCAAAACTCATGAATGATTGTCTACTGGTTAAGTTAATTTGGAAAATATTAAAGGGTTCAAATGACACCTGGTTCAAGCTTTTGGAAGCAAAATACATGCCAAATGGGAATTTTTTCTGCTCCAAAACCAGAGGATCCTCGCAATTCTGGCAGGGGCTACACAAGGTCAAGCACCTCTTCAAATGGGGGGCGCTCCATGGCCGAAACACCTTTTTCTGGACTGATATATGGATCAATGACACCCCTGAAGATACAATTTCCACACTTGTTCAGCATGAGCAGATATCCTGATTCTTTAGTGTCTGATAATTGGCTGGAAGGGTAATGGCAGATTGAATTCAGAAGAAGTCTGACCCCAGCGGAATACATGGATCTCTCAACTATGCTGGCTTTTCTCCAATCTTACTCCCTACAGTCTGGGCGCGATAACGTTGAATGGGCCCTGGAGAAGAAGAACAATTTCACGACCAAATCTTTATACACGAGCTTAACTGTCAGAGGTGTCCGGATTGGAAGCTCGGAAAGCGTGTGGAATTGTAAAGTGCCACTTAAGATCAAGGTGTTATTGTGGCAGATTGACAACAATAGACTCCCGACGGCTCATTTCCTCAAACAAAGAGGCTGGAAGGGGAGTGCTTCCTGCTGCCTCTGTGGGAACTTAGAAGATTACGACCACATCTTCTTTTGCTGATCTCTAGCACGTTTTCTCTGGTGTGGGGTTCGTGATGCCTAGGGCTGGGCGGACATCCCGCTCTCATGGGAGGACTGGCGAGGGCGCTGGATCCACAGAGAGTGTGGCATGTCGATCAAATTTAGCATGTTCTTGTTTGCTGGGATGGCGGCACTATGGAATGCCCGCAACAAACTAGCCATTGAACACATCTCACCTAACTCACCTCTGCAAGTGTTATACTCTAGCATCTTATTTGTGTAGAAATGGCGCCAGCTACTGAAGGCTACTGATCAGAGAAGATGCAGGAACTGGAAGATAAGGTAAAGGCCTGGGCGTACGCCTTCATTCCAAGTATCTCTACTGTAACACCTCAGGTGTTTTAATTGTTAAACAAGTCTTCCGGGCATAATAAAATGCATCACTAACTAAGAAAATAAAACGAATGGATTAAGTTTGATTTTGCTTTTACCTTTAAAAGTTTGTATGTGCATAAATGCATGTACTTTAATGAAACAAATTGGATAACTTTCACATCAAAGCAAATATGGCTAGAAAATTAAATGAGCACACCAGTATTAGCATGACCCATAAAAGTTTAGTTGAAGCCTAGAGAAGAAAATGAAATTTTGAAATAAAATGACGCGCCCTCCGAATAGAGTTTTCGTTAAGTTTTTAAAATAACTTTGGAACTAAAGCTCAAATGAACTTTGGCCTGAAACGAAACTTGTAGAACTTTTTATTCTGAACAACTTTCGTGTTCAAAAGATTTTGAAATTCAAATTAGAAAGTGGAGAAAACATCCTGTTTGCAACCAGCCCCCTGGAAATTTTTGAATTCTCGCACATAGGTCCCTCCCTCACCTCCCCCTCCTCTGCTGCACCGCACCCTCGCCCGACCGCCGCCGGCCACCTGGCCCTCGACGCCTGCGCGGCCCCAGGCGCCGAGCCAACCCCCGGCGCCCTGCCTGCTGCCCGCCCCCGCTCGGCCAACCGCGGCCGCGCTTTCTTCTCCCTCCCGCACGGCATGCCCCTGCCCAACCGCTGCCCCCTGCACCACCGCACTGCCGCCCAGTCACTGGTCGCCGCCCCCCTCCACCCAGTGCCCCCGTCGTGCCGCCCGAGCTCCCCAACCGCCCGCCCGCGTCGCCTACACGCGACGTCGCGCCCCAGGCGCGCCCAGCGCACGCACGCCACGCGCACGACGCGCCTCTGGCCGCTGGTCACCGCCGGCCGCACCAATGGCGCCCAGCCTCGCCGCCCCCCTCCACCCCGCGTTCTGGCCGTGCCACGCCCGCCCCCACGAGCTCCACCAGCTATAAAGCCGGCACAGCGCCCCTCCCTCCCCTCCTTTCTTCTTCCCCGCAGAACAGAGCACAACAGAGCCGAGCGCCGCCCCCCACCTCGCCGTGGAACCCCCTGCTTCGGCCCACCTCCGCCCGAGACAAGCGCTGAAACGGGTCCCCCTCAGTGCGCTGAAGCTCCCCAGCCCGAGCCCCGCCGCCCTCATCGCCGGAGCGCCGCCGTCCGCGCCGTCCCACCGCCGCCGCCCCTGCTCGCCGCGGGCAGCCCTGCTCAGACCACCTCCGCCCCAACCGTGACCACCCAAAGGTAGCCCCCAACCTCCTCTTGCTCCTCCCCCACCTTGCCCTCGCCGCCGGCGACCGAGCTCGCCGGAATTTGGCCGGACAGGATGACCCCGCCGTGAAATTGCGACCAGGGACCACATTGCAAACGCCCAAATCTTTCTAGGGGGTTTTCTGCTAGTTTTCAGGGACCCCTCTGTAAAGAAAGTTTTAACCAAATCAGTGAACTTGTAAAATTTGTATAAAATCGTAGAAAATTCAGAAAAATGCAAACTCAACTGTTCTGGAATCTTTAGAAGAAACTCTACAACTTTTGTTACATAAAGTTTCTCAGATTCTCAATATATTTTGCTCTAGATTAAATGGAAGGTTTAATGGACTTCTTTTGTACCCACTGTTGTAGATCATTGCTGACCCTAATTTTTGGGCAGTGAGTTACTTGCTTAATATTTAGGGCTGTGTAAAAATATCAGGACCAAAAGCCATCTCTAGATACACCTTTTGTCCAACCTTGTTATATGCCATAAAGTGTTAGAACTAATTTTTTCCTGCTGTTCCGTGATGTTTAATGTCATGAAACTTTTTCTGTGTTGTTTTAGTAATACCTAGAGGCCATAGAAAAATTTAGGAACATTTTTACTACATGTAACCTGTTCATATGAATTTGTGGTAGGAAAACTTCACTAATTCAAAATAATTAGTAAAGCGCTTATAAAATGTTCATCTTTTTACTATGAAACACAATAGAGTAGATCAAGCTGTACAAAAAGTTTCATACATAGAAACCCTGTATAACATCCTGTAGAAAATAATCTTTAATAACATGAGTGTAGCTTGTCCCATTTATTATGCTCTAAATCATGTACAAAAGAATCTGAAAAATTTACAGTAGCACAAATATGGTTATAGCAACACCCTGTAAAATTTTTAGCGTCAATACTTGCATGGTTTGTCCTGTATAAAAATAACTAGATTCTAGCAGTGGCTGTGTATTACATTTTTCATATTTAACATGCTACACAAAAATGTCTGAAATTTTTACAGTGACCTTATCTCTGCATAATGTACTTTGAATAAAAATTTTATTACCAGAAGCTAACTAGATTAGTATTTGTGTTCAACTCATTTTGGTGTTTAAATATAACACAACCCCTTCTTCTTTAATAAAGTTAAATAGATTAAGATAAGCTCTATTAACGATTGCCCAGGAAATGTTAAAGTAAATAACTTCACAGCAAAACTTATGTCTTATGAACCGCAACTTTATCGTGAAGGAAATCATGTCGTTTACCATCACCACTGCTCAAACTTGTGCATTCATGTAGAAACGACTACTCTCGCCGACGGGACGTACGAGTTGGTGCCCGAGTCCGAGAGTGAGCAGCAAGAAGCCCAGGAAAATCTAACTGAAGCAGTTGAGACCCGGGTCAACGTTCAGACGATCCCCGGACTAACTATTCACAAGAAGGCAAGCCCCGGAGCATAACCTATTTCTTTCCTAATTATGCAACTCATTACTCTTTGCTTGTGCATTAAGTTTATAGGAGCTGAATGAAAACTTAGTTGCATGATGTTAGGAACCCTTGCTTGAAAACTAGACGTAAGGTTCGATAGAATGCTGTGCTAATAGGACTCCGGTAAAAGTCGAGTGATTTCCTGTCACTCGCGAGAAAATAGGAGTTGAATGTCTACTACACGCTGCAATCATAAGGACACGGACGGGCTATGGAACGATGGTTACGATTGAGGCCCGTCTGTCTAGTGAAAAATGCTAAGGCCGCAGGGTGTGGTAGTGATGGTTAAGTCTTTGAACGTACTAAACACATGCCGAGATTATGGGAATCGGTAAGCTTAAGTACCTGATTGGCCCGGCAAGGGGACGGCATCCTACCCTTTGAACTTCGGTCCCACTATATGGCGAGTGCACGAGTGGTCACGACCCGGCGCCGAACCGTGGCGTGGGGCTCGTGTACTCTCGGAGGGTAGCCCCGATCCACGACCCGGAAAGAAAGGGGAAAAGTTGCACGTGTGACTCTGTGAGTAACCACGTGACGTGTGTTTAGGTTTCCCTTGCAAGGTTAAGAAATTCGATTCGAATCGTCCATTTCTCACGGCTATTGAGACTGCTTAACCATTTTTACCCACAGAGTAAGAAGAGGAACAATGATGATGAATGAACTGGTTGGATGAAAATTAAATGCTTCACCATGTATGCTTCTAGCTAGCTGCTTATCTAGAATGGTTAATGCAACTAGAATCTTGAGCTAAAAAGTTGAAAGTAAGGACCCACTTGTAGACGCTTTTCGGCAAAACAAACCCCTGAGCCAAAAAGCCTTGCATGTCTAGAGTCGGTGGAGTAGATTCCACTACTCGGGTAAGTCTTGCTGAGTATTAGTATACTCAGCCTTGCTTGTGGCTCATTTCAGGTGAGACCTTCGAAGATATGATTGCTAGCTTGACTTGGCCCTGCACTCTTCCCCCTGGTTGGTCGGTGGAATGGGATGCGCCCCCGTCCAACGGAAATAAGGCCGAGTGATGTCTCGTACGGGCTTCATCGAGACATTCTGTATCGTCGAGTAGTTTCCATCGTTTATTTTCCGCTGCAACTTAAACTCTGAAGAACTTATTTATGATAATTGAAGTATTTGCTTTCTAAACTCAAAACTTGGTCTGTAATATTCACTTATGCTAATGTTGTAATATTTGCTGGAATGTGGTATTCTCTGGGCTCATCGTCGCATGAGCGTTTGTATGTATGGCGCTCAATCCGCTCACCGTGGTTGTATCGGGAGGTTATACCCGACAGACCAGTGGATTACTCCGTAAGGTTAACCGAGAATGCCTTAATGGTGATGGTTAATACACTTGAGCCGGATTAATTCAGGTGGTTCTACCACATCTACTGTTACGGATACTGTGGAGCTTTAGCTGCGTATTTGTAATCGGATAGCTGTTTTCTTTTCATCTTTTGCTAAACTTGAAAACTGGCGACCCCAGTATTGTACCGTTAATCGCTTTCAATATAAATCAGAGCCATGCCCCTTTTTAAAAAAAGAATGGTCGGGGGAGACGAGGAGCGTTAGGCCGTCCTCAACGGGCTGGGCGACGTCGCCAGCTGAGTTGGCGGTGAGATAGAAAAATATATATAGTAGTTTACATCCTCTCTCCTGCACATAAATCAAGTGGCCCCACCCTCCTCTCTCACATTGTCTCGATGCCCGTGAAATCGCTTGCCTCTTGTTCCGTTGCTAGCTGGGCTTCTCTCTCCTGATTTTCTCCCCCACCACGTCAGATAGTGCTCTGGTCAGCTAGCGAAATTGCTAGCCTTTGGAGGTGGCCTTAGCAGTAGGGCCGAAACGGACGGGAACAGGCGGGAAAATCCGTCAATCATTTCCGTTCCCGTATTTTATTGCAGGAAACGGGAGCGGAAGCAGAATATCCGGGAGCGGGAGCGAAAACGGGATATACGGGTTACAGAAACGGGCGGGAAGCGGAAACTTTACCGGAATACATTATTATTTAATCATCGTTAACCTCGCATGAATATAACATTACACACTCTTTTACACAAGATACTTTTTGAAAATATAATCAAGGTTTTGCGTTTCCTATGTTTAAACCATGAAGTGCACAGATTAATGTTGAGAAATAAGAGAGGATATATGGTGTGTCTATTAAAATTTTTCTGCATTTTATAAATACGGAACAAATACGGAATCATCCCGGATAAAAATGGGATCCCGCAAATATGGGCGGGATACACCCCTTCCCGCTTTCCATCCCATTTTCGTATTTTTCCGCAAATACGGAAACAGACGGGATAAATATAGAAATACGGGCGGGACGGGGCGTCTGTTTTCATCCTTACTTAGCAGAGCCCACACGATCAGCGGTGCAAGATGGCGAGTGGGGCGACTGTCGAGGCAAAGCCGCGCAGCGGCGCGGCGAGCCACGGTGACCAGAGGCGCTTGCCTTTTTCCTTCTTTTTTACTTTTTTTGTTGCAATGGAAAAAATTTATATATAAAAAGTTATATACACAATTTATGTTCTCATTTTATTATTTTTGTTTCTTTTGCATGAGTTATATATATAACTTTTTGTGTAGGAAAAGTTATACATATAATATTTTCTTTTTCTTGATAATTTTGCTTATTTCGCATAATTACATATATAAATTTTTATAGAAAAAGTTGTATACACAACTTTCTTATTTTACTAATAAATTTTGCTTCTTTTTTATGAGTTTAGGGACGGGGGCCGCGGTATGGGAACCATCCGTGGCAGTGTTACCTCGCAGGCTGTGCTTGTGCGATGGGCACGCGGAACTGCGGACTCTGCAAGCCGAAAAGGAAATAACATATTTCCGAAAAGGGAAATCGATTGTTAGTTTCCCTTCTGGCGCGCGCTCGCGCATTAGCATGGCCGGCCCTCGTCAGTCTCGGTCGAGCTTGGTCGTTCGCGTTCCCCGGCCAGGCGGATTCCTCCCCACCCATTTTTTCTTATGCTCCAACGGATACCATTTCCCTGTAACTGTAACGATTTGAAAGGCAGGCCACGCACAGTACAGCCTTTCGGAACACGACATCTTTTAGAAAATTCTTGTGTGTTCCGGCCAAAAGGGCATAATAAACTTGTATGCATACTGCGAGCAGTTTGACAGTAATTTGAAGGGGTTTGTTCAATTTGCATGGGTGGCTTGGCTGCACTCTCTCCCACAGCTACCTTTGGATCGGAAGGACTTACCCAATGCAAGGAAGAGAAAAGACGCCGTCGCACACCAATGCAAGTAGGCGAGGGCGGACGTAGAGGATCGATCCGGCCTCGTGGGGCGCGCAGCCCTTGCTCGTCACCCCGGCCGCCCGTCGAAACGTAAGCGATCGAACCGTTTGAGTTTTGACCGGGCGCGTTTGGTGGGGGGACACAAGTAACGGATGCTTGCTCATTCTCTAGCGCCAGGCTTTCCATCTCCAGCCCAGCGCCGGCTAGCTCATCCGCTCCTTTTTTACTGCGTACCTTCAATTGCGTGCCAACAGCAACAGGGGAGACAGTCTGTCTATTGGTCTTGTTGCCTACAGGAAGCTTATATATCGAGTAATAAGATTGGGCTTTTCCATATTGGAGCTTGCAGCTTAGCTGCTTGTTCGGCTGGGAAGAACTGGCTGGGGCGGCGACGGGTGCGGCGGGGGAAGGGGACGGAGGGGCGGCGGCTCGGGTTGATAAGTCCGGCCAGAACCAGCCCAGCCGGCTGCTTTTCCCACTAGCCGAACAGGGCCTAGGTAGTTTGTGTGACTTGTAGGTTGAGGAGCGATGCCTAATGCAAGATGTCATATAACGAATTTCAAAATTTGTCGGTTTGCCCATTGCTAATTACACGTGCGCGTTTGCAGATTGTCGGTTTGCGCCTGCTGCAGGTTGTTGCTTTGCGTTCACATGGTATTGGTATGTCTAGTTTCCATCCATGGTCTAATGAAATTGTAGGTTGCGGCAATCCCTTTAATTTTAACCCTTAATGAATTAGCTCATCATTTGCGCCCTCTATGTTCCCTCTAGAAATCGGTTTGTGCGTTATCTTAACGGAATTATCGGCTTGCGCTGCTGCTTTTGCGCGCCAAGCTTGAAATAAATCGTATCGTAAAAACGGTAATGATATATATAGTGTACTAGCTGGTAGATTCTCTACATTTTAATGGCGAAGGGTTTGGTGCCAATCTTTTCCCGTCGTGGTGATCGATCTGCTGTGGTTGATGCTTAAATTTTTGTTGGGGGTCAAGCTGTGAGGTTTTTGAAACCTGGTGAATAAGCGAGCGAGAGAGCATGCGATATGCAATGGGAGCTCATCAACACTCCTGTTTATCCTCTTGCTTGCTTTCCTGTTCGTCCTTCGTGACCTATGGATGGATTCGTTCTCCCGTGTCTCATGTAATGGTTTGAAATAAAGCTACATACAGCCGTATCTTACATAAACTCACTCCCTAAGCTAAGGTCTCCATTGGAGCATAAGATTTATACTCATGATCTCCGGAACCTGAACTGATTCTCATGTGAACTTTTGGCCTATATATACTACATCACGTGTTGGCACGTAGCTAGACGAACTTTCATATTGAGTGGCCATGATCGATGGGCACAACAAAGTGCTAAGAAATTGTGTTTTTAAGGGCTGCTCAAGAATTGACAAGCAACTAATAGACGTAGTAGCAGGTATCGTATGAAATAAACATGGCAAGGGGCTGCTCATTCTAGGCAGGTAGCTAGTGACATGTTTTTCACCCTGATGAGACGCAGAATTTTGCAGACATAAACGAATGTATCCTAGATTTATCTGGAGCGTTCTACCTAGATTCTATATGAAATTTTTAAAGACCAAACAAATGCATACTATAGCTAATAAAGTTATAAATAAAGACCAAACACAGATACAAAAATCCGAATTTGTTCCGACCAACCAAACAGGTACAGAGAGCACGATTCAGGTCCTCAAATGATAAACATAGCCTAATCAAACAAACGGAAGTTTTTAAGAATTGAAGCAACGACACGGATTGAAAGTAGATAAGTTATGATTGGGAAATTAAGAAATGATAAACCTAGTCGATCTAGAAGGATTCTTCCTCATCGACGATCATCGGCGGCGCCGGCCCCTCGAGCAGAAACGGGTCCAGCTGCAGCGAGCCCGGCTTGTCGTCCGTCGGGTTGGCAGCTGCCTCGCCGGAGTTGTCGTCGATGTCGCCGACGTGCAGCTCGCTGGAGAGGTACTCCCCGGGGCGCGGCAGCGGCGGCGGCATCAGGCGGTCCACGTCCTGGCTGCCGGCCACGGGCTGCTTCTGCGCCGGCGGTGGAGGCTGCTGCTGCTTGTCCTTCCGCTGCCGGCGAAGCAAGAGCACCTCGCTGTGCGAGCTGTCGTGCTCTCTACAGTTGAAGGTGGGGCTCACCTGCGGGCGGTACTCCGGCAGTAGCCGCCCCTGGTTGTACCGCACGCCGCACGCGTTGCACAGCGTGTGGGGGGCCTTCGGGCCTTCCCTCCATTTCGGCGTCGACGACGACGCACAGTGGTCGCACAGCTTGCTGTCATTCGTCTTGGCCGGCTTCTTCTTCTTCTTCTTCTTCTTATTCGAGGGTTGCTCGGAGTCGGGGTCCGTCCTCGCCGCCACTGACGCCGGCAAGGGATCCGTCGCCGGAGGCGGTGACGTCACCCGGTCGGGAGCGGGAGCTAACCCTTGCTCACAGATCTTTACGTCCGGTGGGGACTCCGGGTCCGGGATCGGCCGGATCTCCAGCGGCGGCGGCTGCTGGTCGGAGACGGTCCTCGCCGTCACGCGCCGGGGGCGTCGCCGCTCCCCCCACCGCTCTCCGGCTGCCCTGTGCCGGACCCCGCAGCCGTTGCAGAGCGTCCCCGGCCCCGTCGGCCCGGCCCTCCACTGCGGCGTCTCGTTGGCGCCGCAATCCACGCACCTCCCCGCCCTCAGCGCCTTCCTCATCCTCAACATCGGCGTCTTGGCCTTGGGCGGTGGAGGGACGGGCACGGGACGCCTGAACGCCCACGAGCGGGACGAGGCTGGGCCACGACGGCTGCGCTTCTTGCGCGGAACGGCGGCCAGGAGCAGCGTCCACGCCGGGGCGTCGTAGGCGAGGCGCCCCTCCCGCTCCCTCTCCGCGTCGCCAGAGCCGGCCATGTCGCAGGACGCAGGCCGCCGCCCCGGGCACCACGGACGGCAGGCTTCTGCTTGGGCCAGATCCCGGCGGCTGCGGCTGCGATTCGTCGGAGACCGGCGTCTCCTGCTGTCAGCGTCGTCTATATACTGGGCGTGGGCAAGGGCAACTGTGGTAGGTAGGTGGGACCGTGGGAGCCGGGGTGCCAACGTGGCAACGCCAAACGGGCTCCTCTCCTGTGTAGCCCTAGCTACTCTGGGAGACTGGGAGTCTGGGACTGCTCCGGATGGCCAGCGCGTGGCGATCCAACAGCAGGGATGCACAGGGGCTCCACCATTTTTTTGGCAGGCGTTTAATTTCATGGGCTCATCGCCAGATTATCACTATTCACTCCAGCCAATTTTTGTTGCAGACAAAACAAATACAGACAATACAAATTTACAGACGCGTATGCCATGAGATAAGGTCCTTGGGAATCTTTTTACAAAAGTTTACGGGAGCCTATATAGGGATGATTAACGAAGAAAAGATTAGGCTTTTAGAAATTAGAGTTCAATTTGCACGTTATATTTCTCTAGATTCTTGTTAACGTGTTATGAACTTATAGATTTTCGGCTCACATGCTGTTGCTTAATGGCATTGTGGATTCATGGTGGCTGCCCATTGCAGAAGGAACTTGTAGATTGTCGGTTTGTACAATTGCATAGAGCATTTGCATATTGTTAGTTCGCTTTTGTTGCTTGATGCATTCGTAGAGTGTTAGTTGGTGATTGTTACTTACGAATCTATATTGGTGTTGGTTTTTTAATCTAAAATTTTTATTATAGACTTGCGTGCATTGTATACCTATGTTATTGACCATAGGGTTTCCATCTATTGGTTAAAAGATTTGTAATTTTTCATTTCCCCCCTAAGGTATAAAGAATTTGCCGACTTTCCATATATAGCCAAGCGCCGGCGAGAAGCACTGATCCTAATACCCGTCATATAACAAACTTGCAGATTGTCGGTTTGCGCTCTTTGCTGAATGCACGTGCATGCTTGCGCATTGTCGGTTTGCGCCCGTTTCCGAACACCAGTTACCGTCTAACGAACTTGTACATTAACTGCCTATTTGCATAAGCTACATTAATGTTGTCGGCTCCCGGTCTATTATTGGCTAATGAGATTGTAGTTGTCGTAATCCATTTATTCCTTACCGACTTTGTTTGTCGGTTTGCGCCAATTATCCCCTCTAGAAACCGTTGCACGTGATCTTAACGAAATCATCGGTTTGTGCCACTGGCTTGCACGCCAAGCTTGTAAATTTGTAGGATACCAACGGTAATGATTGGTCACCTCAATTCAAGCCTTATGAAGCACGATCTCAAATTATTAAGTATATTTTAATTAATGGCAAATGATTTGGTACCACCAGTGCCGTTCATTTCCCTTGGCGGTGATCTGCTGTGGTCAATACTTACGGTTTTTTGAGGTACGGTCTAGCAGGGAGGTGATGCAATCTGGTGAATAAGCGAGAGCATGCAATATGCAATGGGAGCTCAACCGAGTTTTGCTGTTTGTTCTTCACGATCTATGATTTTTTTTCTCGCGTCTTGGGCAATGGTTGAAAGCTACATCATATCCATCCTACATACTAAACTGTCACACCCTAGATTACAGTCTCCTTTGAAACACATGATTTCTTCTCATGATTTCTGGAACATGAACTGATGATTCATGCGAACTTTGGCTTAAACTCGGACACACATACCATGAATGACTAGTCCGCGAACATTTTGTACGATCGTCGTCACTACAATATTGGTATAGACTTCGACCGGCAATTTTTCGTAGGCTATGATAGGCACAGCAAAGTGCTAAGAAATGGTGAATGGGCTTCGATCATTCGACGCAAGAATCGACTCAAGTAGCAACTAAATACTACACAGTCTAATTTATTATGACCAGACCAGATACACACAAAATACAAATTTATTAGGTCAATTCTCCAAGTCCGGCAACGATAAACTTAGCCAAGTTTTTAAGACGACAAACACCCCACAGTTTTTAAGACGAAATAAACAAACGCACGGACATTGGGAAATGGATATATAAATGATCATGGCGCCAATATGATCCAGCAGCTGCAGGAAGAACCTAGCTAGCTAGTCCTAGTCGATCATGATCCAGCAGGGTGCTTCCGGCTCGACGATCATGGGCGGTGCCGGCCCTTCGAGCAGAAACGGATGAATCTTAAACCGGCCGCGCTTGGTCACCGGGCCAGTCATGCGGGGCGCACCTGCGTTGTTGGCCGAGCCGTCGGCGTTGGCGCCTGCGCCGGCGCGCAGCTCGCTGGCGATGTCGGGGCGCGGCAGCGGCCGCGGCATGAGGTCGACGTCCTGGCTGCCGGCGTCCACAGGTTGCGGCTGCGCCGGTGGCGGAGGCGGCTCCTGCTGCTTGTTCTTCCGCTGCCGGCGAAGCTCGAGCACGTCGCTGTGCTGCGAACTGGTGTGCTCTGCCTTGTCGAAGGTGGGGCTCGCCTGCGGGCGGTACTCCGGCAGCAGCCGCCCCTGCCTGTGCTTCTCCGCCGTCTTGTTCTGCTTGTTGTTCGGCGGCAAGGACTCCATCGTCGGTGTCGACGGGGACTTGCGCTTGCCCCGCTCCGGCGGCGAGGCCGGGATCTCCTGTGGCGACGGCTGCTCGAAGTCGGAGTCCGTCCTCGCCCTCACCGTCGCTTGCGCTGTCAAGGAGTCCGTCGCCGGAGGCGGAGACGTCACCAGGACCAGGTTGGGAGCGGGAGCTAATAACCTTTGCTCGCAGATCTGGGCGTCCGGTGGGGACTCCGGGGTCAGCCGGCTCTCCTGTGGCTGCGGCGGCTGGTCGGAGACGGCCCTCGCCGCTGCCGTCCGGGAGCGTCGCGGGCGCGGCTTCCCCCACTGCTCCCCGGCTAGCCTGCGCCGGACCCCGCAGTTGTTGCAGAGCGTGCGGGGCCCCATCGGCCCGGACCTCCACTGCGCCGTCTCGGTGACGCCGCAGTCCTTGCACCTCGTGGCCGGCGGCGGCGTGGGGGCGGGGAGCCTGAAGGCCCCCCAGCGGGGCGTCTCGGCGCGGGCGCGAGGGCTGCGCTTCCCGCGCGGAACGGCGGCGATGGCGGCGGCGGCCAGGAGCAGCGCCGCCACCGCCGAGACGGCGCGGGCGAGAGGCCCCTCCCGCCCCCTCCCCGCGGCGCCGCCCGCCGCAGGCCGCTGGGTTCTGCTTGCGCCACATCCCGGCGGGCCGTTGGGGACCGGCCTCGCCGCCTCCCGGCGCTCCTGCTCGCTCAGCGACAAGGACGTCATGGCGTTGGCGTGGCTCTCGCGGTCTGCACGTCGAAACTGAAGTATTCTGGAAGAGAGAGAGGGGCGCTGCCTGCCTAACATACTGTGGGGGACTGGACCTGCTGGGTTAGGGTTGAGCGGGTTCGGTTGGCTGGTCCGGTCCAGGCAACGTTGCAGCGAGCGAGTTCCATCAGAAATGCGTCTCCTTTCTTCCATCGCGCGCGGCTGCTAGCAACGTTGTACCCATGGCACGTCCTCGCCTGACTGGCATGTCCTCGCCTACGACGCACGCGCGCTGCGTCGCGTGCCCGGCCGCCGTGAGCCACGCGCAGGGAGCCGGAGGAACGGCTAGAGTAGTAGATGGACGAGCGAGCCTCGATGCCGGCCGTCACACGCATTGTCCACTCGCGCGCTGTTGCTTGACGCCATTGTGGATCTTTAGCGGCCGCGCGCCCATCGACGATTGGCAATTTTGTGGATTGTCAATCCTTTTCCCCATTACATAACGCATTAGCATATTAATTTGTCAATTTTCACCTATTGCTTGATGCGGTTAGTTTGTGCTGCTACTTAATGGATTTGCATAGTGATGGTTTTTATCTAAACTAAAGGAGTTCTCGTCGATTTGGGTCCATTGCATATCTAAGTTATGATTGTCGGTTTCCATTTGTAGTTTGTTGTTTCGGTCAATTTGCGCTCCTTTTCCCTTGCAAAAACGGTTTGCACCTTATCTCAATGAAATCATCCATTGTCAGTTTCCACCGAGCTTCAGGAACCGGTACGTAGCCTCTCGGTTTGCACCTTATCTCTATGAAATTATAGATTGTCGCTTTCCATTTATTGATAACGAATATGCGTTTGTCGTTTCCTCTTTAATAAATGCACGTGCACATATGTGAATTGTCGGCTTGCGCCCATTGCAGATTGTCGGTTATAGTGTAACGAACTTGAACATTAATTGTCGTTTTACGTCCCCTACATTGATTTTGATGGTTTCCATATATTGAATAACGAGATTGTAGTCTGTAGTAATCCCTCTTATCCCTTGACAGATAAGCTTGTCGGTTTGCGCCCTCTTATTCCCTTCCCCTTAGAAATTGATCTGCATGTTATCTTAACAAAATTATTGGTTTGTACGTGTAGCTGGCTTGCGCGACAAGCTTGTAAATTGGATTACCATGTTGGGTAATGCTTCGCCACTCGAGTTCAAGCCTTATGGAGCTCAAACTCAGTTTAAATCATTATGTACACATTTTAATGGCAAACGATTTGGTGCGAGTGCCATTCTTTTCCGTCCGTGCTGATCCGCTGTGGTCGATCACTCTTAAGTTTTTGTTGGGGTCTTGCTGGGATCCAGGATTTTTCCTGAACCTGGGCCAACTCCACCTGGTTTACCTATTGGGCTGGACCGTAGAGTGTTTTGAGTTGAGCTAGCAACGGTCCATGATATTATTCCACTGGGCTGCAGCGTAAGGAGTCGGAGCCGGTGCCCAGGGTGGCCGGGCCATGGGCCTGCCCCTGGATGTGATATAACTGAGAGCATGCAATAGTGTGCAATCCGAGCTCTTGGACACTCTTGTTCATCCTCTTGTTTTGCTAGCTGTTTGTTCTTCAAGATAGGCAGAACAAAGTGCTAAGAAAAATTGTGATTTGCCTCACTGCAATGCAAGATCAAATGATTAACTAGCAATGAAACCTAGCAAGTGTGTTGTGGCCAAGTATGGCAAGCGGGGCAAAGCACTCCTAGTATAAATGGAGCTCAAACCAGGCACGCAATTTCCTGATCCCAGTACATGAAATAAACATGGCAAAGAGGCCAAGAAGCCAGTATCAGAAGCGTATCTCGCCATATGGTAATCTGGATGGAACGAACCAGCCGGACTACCGGAGGAATAGGTACATCTCACCGTCTCATACTCTCTCCGTCAGAGGAACTCAACAGTGTACTCTCCCAATAATCGGACTCTAACTTCACCAGGACTACAAAAGGCTGGAGCTCAATTCATGGAAGATGATGAAGCCTTGAGCAGAAGAATGTTCCAGGGCAAGCATGATGGCTCTTATACAGTCCTAATACAGCGTATCATCATGCGATGCATATATGCATCATCACCTCACCTCGATCTATCTGTTGCAGGTTTGCAGCCGACCTAAATGATAGGTTAGTTGTAAACAATTCCTAGAGATTCTACACAAAAACTTTTAAGACCACACACACATACACATAGCCAAATGTGTTAAGACCACACCATACACAATCCAAACTTATTAAGACCAAATAAATTAAACAAGTACATACTGACAGACATCAAAGGTTACTTCTAGGGGTCCTGCAATGATAAGCTTAGCCAAGTTCGACAAACACCAAATAAAGTTACTAAGACGAAACAAACACACAGACGAAAATCGATAAATTATTGTTGGGAAATAGATAAATGATCCAGCAGGAACTAGGAAGAACCTGCTAGTCCATCACGATCCAGCAGGAGGGTTAGTTCTTGTTCCCGCTCGACCACCATGCATGATCGCCTTGTTTGTGTTACAGAAAGAACAAAATTATAGCTGCATATGAGTGAAACACTTGTGTGTCTTTGGCTGCTACAAAGTGTGTGGTACGGTGTGCAAAATGGTTGTCGCACATTTAAAAAATTTACGAAGGGGACTGGCGTCTCCTGCTCGCTCCTCCGCGACAAGGAGGGAGGGCAGCGGGAGCACGTCAGGGTTGGGGTTGCTGGCTCCTCGCTCGAACCAGAAGCGACTGTGGTTTGTAGGAGCCGGGGTGCCAACGGCCAACGTGGCTCCAGATCTCATGTGTAGCCCTAGCAACTCTGGGACTGCTCCGGATGGCCGACGCGTGGCGTGATCAACAGCAGGGATGCACAGGGGCTCCACAATTTTTTTGGCAGGCGTTTAATTTCATTGGCTCGCGGCCAGCCAACAATCACTCCTGTCATTTCTGTTAGGCTGTTACACAGGCAAAACAAAACTACAGATGAGATGAATTTACAGGCAGCAGTATGCCATCATATCATATGTGTCATGCACACATTAAATTAGGCCACATAGATTTCTTGTGGCATGCACTCGATATCTAAGGCCACAAGATTGTATGTGTGAGTTGTGCCCATTGTTATAGATACAATACATCTAATAATAATTTGTTGAATTTTAGTTTTTAAGAAACAACACTAAACACTACGCATTATTATGTGTGTTGTATCATTCTTGTGTCTAGACAAGTTGACAACCTTGAAGGAAGTGACATCATAGCCGGTTGGAATAATCTAGCTACACACATCAGGTAGTAATTAAATTTAAAGCTGCATGTTCACCCTGGGATTTGGTTCAGTTCTAGAGCCTAGGATGTCTGGTCAGTTACCACTGCCATTGGAAGGCGACGACCACCGGAGACGACGTCCCTGCCCGGGTAGCAGGCTGCATCGAGGAAGCTGAAAGAGCATCTAGGCCCCTAATTTGATTTTAGTGATTAATGACAATATAATCATTGCGACTAACGTGTGTTTTGCAGCGGCAATTTTAAGTTAGTGCAATGATGGGTTTTCATGGTTTTCTTGGCCCCCATCTTTGTGGCTCTCATTGTATCGGTGCAAAGGATATGCGCAAAGATTAAGGATAAGCTAGTGCTAAGTGTCGTTTGGTGTTGAGAGACACTTAGAGTAGTTTAGGATTTTGTATTTTCTTTGGCTGTACTATAAAGGGGGGCAAGGATTATTAGCTTGACCTAGATAAGCCTAGAGTTAGGTGTGATGCACACTTGTGAAAATCTAGTACTAGGTAGCTAAAATGAAGTCATGAGAAGCAAAGAGACGGGTTAGAAACTCAAAGAGTTTGAATTGGACGAGTTCGAAACACAACAGTTCTTATTTAGCCTGATAGAATGATTCTGTGGTGTAAAAATAGGGTCACCAAATCAGTCGGTGGTCCCTGGCTGAGATATAGGTGGTTCTGTGTAGACAGAATGATTCGGTGGTGATCAAAAGAGTATGGACAGAATCAGTCTGTGATTGTGTGCTGGAAACATGCTTGAAGGATAAATTCATTCGGTGGTGGTCAATTATAAGGACAGAATCAGTCTGTGTTTGAGTCTGGCTTTGCAGACCTCTCTGTGTAGATAGCAAGGTTCGGTGATGGTGAAAAATGGCAGGACCGAATCAGTCGGTCAGCTATCAGTAGCCGTTAACTCCTATCAAAAAGTGATCACCGATTGATTCGGTGATGCACAGTTTACATGACCGAATGAGTCGGTCAGGGCTGCGTCTGCAGCACTAAGGGCAACGGCTAGTTCCTTTGAAGTGGGCTATATATATGTTCTCTACTGCTCCAATACGTCTCTCTTGGCACCAGGAAGCTTTCATACTCATATTTGGTAGTCAAGGGCAAGTGAAGCACTAGAGTGATTTGCAAAGTTCTTAATTGAAGATTAAGGACATCATTAGTGCTTAGAGAGTAGCAAGTGTGCATCCACCCTTTCTCTTGGTCTTGTGCAGGTCAAGTGAAGTCTTTGCTTGTTACTCTTGGTGATCGGCATCATCTAGACGGCTTGGTGATGGTATTCTTGGTGAGCTCTCAAGAAGGAGTCTTGTGAGAAGCCCTAAGAAGGTTGTGCTCGGTTTGGAATCCGCCGATCCGGAGTTGGAGAATGGATATCCACTAGAGAGCACTTGATCCTTGCGCGGATCAAGTGGGAGCTATACCCTTGCGCGGGTGCTCCAACGAGGACTAGGGGGGAGTGCCGACTCTTCGATACCTTGGAAAAAAAATTGGCGTTCTAACCCTACTTTCCGCAATTTCAATTCCTAGAATTGTCATGCTAGTATAGGGTTGGAACTAGGTTGCAAACCTTTGGAACATCTAGAATAATTACATTTTGTAAGGTTTAGGCACATGGGATGATTAGACTTAGTTGTAGGTTTTAATTTCCGAAAGAAAATTTAGTTAGAGCCTAATTCACCCTGCTCTCAGCCATCTTGATCCTTTCAGAAGCTTCCTCCGGGCTTGCATGCAAAGACACTCTGCTGGCTCGTCAGTAGTAACTAGTAACCGATATGGCTGTAGGCTATAGCAGCCCACATACAATACAACTGAAGCATGTGTGATGAGTTGTGCCCGTTGTGTGTTATAGACACAATACAATCTAATAATTTGTTGGTTTTTGGTTTCTAATAAGAAACAACACTAAACACTACTACGCATTATTATGTGTGTTGTATCATACTTGTGTCTAGGCAACTAACGTGACAACCTTGAAGAAATTAAAGTGACATCATGTATAGCTGGTGGTTAGTTGGAATCTAGCTACACATCATATATATAGCTGCCGGTTGTTTCAATTCAGTCGTCACTAGCCGACACCAGTACACAGTATAACTGCACTGCAGGCAGCTGGGGCGGGGCTGCATGATCCGTGCGGCCTGCATGCATGCATCACGGAAAGGCCGCGGTCGATCAGTTACACTGCCATTGGAAGGAGACGACCACCGGAGACGGACGTCCCTGCCCGGGCAGCAGGCTGCATCGAGGAAGCTTCCTCCGGCCTTGCATGCAAAGACACTCTGCTGGCTCGTCAGTAGTAACTAATAACCGAGATATGGCTATAGCAGCCCACATACAACTGGAGTGTAGATGCGTAGTTTATTGGGGCGACTGGAGGAGATATATATGAGTAGTTTATTCGAGATGCTCGAAACACATTTTGCGTCTCTAGGACCGCGTTTCAATCCTCAGCCGACACACCGTCCACATGTCATTTTTCCCATTATTACTGTTATGGAAAAAAAATAAAAGGTTGGCTACAAATAAAGCTCTTACAGGTGGATGTTGTAGATGAGACGAAATTAATGGTATTCCAACTAATTTCCAATAGTCTTATACATCAATTAGAAAGTTGAGGAGGCTTCTATAGAGTTTTTTCTGTACTGTACTGTACTGATAACCTAGCTTTTTATAGTTCACGGTTAATGAACTTTTGTAGTTGGTTTGTGTCCTTGTGTTTGTAAATCGGCTTGCACCGTGGACTGTCGGCGCCCATCTAGTGCCTAACACATTTATAGTTTTTCATTCCTCCCTTTCCGTAAGGAACTTATATATAGCTCGTCGGTTTGCGGTTTTACATCTTACTTTAATGAGATTTAGGATTGTCGGTTTCCATATATCGGTTAACGGATTTGTGATTTGACGTTTTTCCTTGCCAAATAGAACTTGTAGCTTGTCCATAAGTGTACTTTCCCTTCGTTTTCAAATCGGTTTGCCTCTTATTATCTCAACGTAATGATAATGGGATTGTAGATTGTCTGCTTGCACCTTAACGGAATTGTACATTGTCGGTTTACGCCAGTCGCATGACAAGCTTGTAGGTCGATCAGACCTCAATAGTGATGATTGATAGGTTGAATCTCAACAGTGATGATGATTGATCACCGCAATACAAACCTCATTAGGTTTATTCCAACGGGTAACAATGTGGATATGATGACCACTACAAAGTTTGTCCCCAAAGCTCCTACCTCACCTCCGGCAAAGTCAGGGATTGAAATTAGGGCTTGGGATTTCAGGATTGGGGTTCACTGGAATCCAGCAGGCTTGAAAACACCTTGAGGGCTAGCTGGATTAGACGGCCCACTTGTTTTGGGTCTTCAAAACACCTTGAGGGCCCGGATGTTGGGGGCCTTCAAAACACCCAGAGGGTGGGCTAGACAGGCCGAAAAGCAACAACACAACAAAGTCAAGGTGTCAATGTTGTTGTGCCGTGCATTAAGGGGGTGCTTGCACATGTGTATGAAGGCAGAGGCCACGCTGGCTATTGAGGACGCAAGAAAAGACGGAAAATACGGTAGAGTCCAAAGGGGCTCGAGAATCTGTTGATTAAGGGGCGTTTAGTTACGGGGGTGTAAAATTTTGGGGTGTCACATCGGTTATGCCGGTACACATTTGCAGTATTAACAAAACTAATTACAGAACTCGCCAGTAAACTGCGAGACGAATCTAATGAGGTATATTAATCCATGATTAGCGGATGGTTATGTAGCACCACTGTTATAAATTATGAATCAATTAGGCTCATTAGATTCGTCTCGCGAATTATCATCTTTCTGGAAAAAGATTTTATAAATAAAATTTATTTAATACTTCTAATGGTAATATTCTTGGCCTGGCAAGGGCTCAAAAAACAAGGATACGGTTTGCTCAGAGTTCAGTGAAACATGGCAAAGAATGATAAGGTGATGACTGATGAAGTCACGGTTGCAGGCAAGCATCTGCCGCATGCTTCTGCTGCATATATCATCATTGCCATGCACCAACACATCTGTTGCAGCTATCCTAAATGACTGAAAAGCATTGCTACAAATCCTGCCATGACAAAGGTAGCGACCAAGCTCCACACGATCGAAAACTTTCCATGACATCAGAGACATACATCAGCAGTTTCCTCCCAATTCAGTGAAACATGGCAAAGATTGGTCAGGTCATTGTAGGCAGGCGGCATGCTTCTCTGTTCTCTCTCTCTTGCTTTTCGGTGCAGAGCAAGAGAGAGAAGCATCATCACCGTACCCAATCTGCAACTGCATCCCTAGGAACAGGTATGCCTCCGAGTCAGAGGACTATAGAGTACGGAGTACCCACCTGCACATCGTCTTGCCCAATTCAGCTCTCACTTCACATCGACAAGACTGGAGTATGTACCATTTGTGTTGAGACTCATGAAAAGTCAGATTTGGCTGGAGCGTTGCTACAAATCCTGCCATGATTTCAAGTTATCGACCAAGCTAGCTCTACACGAAAATTTTCCAAGAGGAACAGATACACACAACCAAATCGATAAAGTTACCGGAAAAAAAGTCGAAGAAGATTACTATTCTCATCTCAGCTGATTCTCTCTAGTTGGATAGGCTAGCTAGTTGATCAAGGACTCATCTCCGTCGACGATCAGCGGCGCCGACGGCCCTTCGAGCAGCAACGAGTCCAGCGAGCTCGGCGCGTCGTTTGGACCATTGCTGCCGCCGCCGCCACGTCCTTGGGCCGAGTCGTCGATGTCCCCAACGGCAACGTGTTGGTCGCCGGCGAGGCTGTCCGCCGGCTGCGGCAGAGGCTGGTGCAGCGGTGTTGGCGGGTACTCGTCCTTGTTGTGCCATCGCCGGGGCAGGAGCACGTTCATCGGGTCATCGCCGCCGCTGCACGCTGGCGCGCCGGTCGGGTCGTCCCCGGGTCGCGGCTCCGTTGGCAGGGGGTGCTGGTTCTTGTGGCTCTTCCGCTGTCGGTGAAGCTGGAGCACCTGGCTGTGCCTGTTGGCGTGCTCCGACGGCTCGAAGGTGGGGCTCGCCAGCGGCCGGTACTCCGGCAGCAGCCGCCCCTGCCTGTACCGCACGCCGCACGCGTTGCACAGCGTGCTGCGGCCCAACGGACCCTCCCGCCACTGCGGCGTCGACGACGAGCCGCAGTGTAGGCACCGCTTCGCCGACTTCCGAGGCCGCCACGGCTTCTTCTTCGGTGTCTTCGGCGCCTTCTTCTTCTTCTTTTTCTTGACCAGGAACACCGCCGGCGCCGGCGGCGACGCGGGCTCCGTCCTCGGAGGCGGAGACCTACCCTGCTTCGGCGGCTTCTTCCTCAGCAGGTACACGTCGGGAACTGACCCGGGCTCCCAGATCGGGCCGTCCGGCGACGAGTCTGACACTGGGCTGACCGGGCTCTCCGGCGGCGGCTCGGCGACCGTCCTCGCGGTCGCCGGCGGGGGCCGGTGCACCTGCTCCCGCAGCGCCCCGGCCGCCTTGAGCCGGACCCCGCAGGCGTTGCAGAGCGTGCCCGGCCCCATCGGCCCCGACCTCCACTGCGGCGTCTCGGCCGCTCCGCACTGCAGGCACCTCCTCGCCCTCTTCGACGGCCTCTCCATGGCTGGCGCGAGGGTATGGGGGTCGGGGGGCGGGGCCTGGCGCGGGCGCGGGGGACGGCGAGGCCTCGCCTCCTCCGTCGGATTCGTGGCCGACGCTGTGGGGGCTGGGCTCTTTGCCTCCTCCGGCGCGGGGACGGGGAGCTCGAAGGTCCACCAGGAGCACGGCTGGGCGCGGACGCGGGGGCGGCTGCGCGCCTTGCGCGGGACCGTGGCGTCGAGGCAGGAGACGGCGACGGGCAAAGGCAGCGCCGCCGCCGGGAGCGAGAGGACGTATCCGAGGGCCCCCTCCCCTTCCCGCTCCCCCTCCCTGCCACCGCTGGCCATCTCGCCGGTCGCCATGGTCACCGCAGATCGCCGGGTTCTTGGGCCTAATCCAGGCGGCTGCGCAGCTAGACAAAAATGCTATCTTTAGCCGGCTCCCGAGCTGAAAGATTAGGGGAGGGGAGATGCGATTGCGAACCCATCACCCCCAACCACCGAAAATAAAGAGAGATTAATGAATCACACCTCTATCTGGCCCCCTTCCACCGTCGCCATGGCCGGCGGAAGGACGCGCTGCGACGGGAACGCGGGGGAGGCGGCGGCGGCGGCTGGTGAGGGAGCGAGCGAGCGGCGACCGTCGGGGGGCGCGTCAGCAGCAGGGGGAGGAAGGAGAGTGCGGACGGATGACGAGTCATGCCTCGTTTTTTTTTTTTGCCGGATTTTCTTTGGTTGCCTCGAGGGTCACGAAACCCGCAAAATCTTTTCACGAATTCCGGCAAACTTTGTCGGAGCTGAAAACGCGATCTTTGCGTTGCGTGTGCCCCTGGCTTGTATTTTCTTCCGTAAATACGAAACCACAAATGGTGATGGCGCAAAGACGTGCTGAATATGGATTAAATTCGAATCAGGTTGCTGGTATGAAAGTGTGCTGGTGACACGCAACTTCGACGGAAGAAGTCAATTTCGTGACAGGAGCATATCTAATCATCAGGGAAGTTTTGGCAGGATTTAGTGCAACTTTTAATAATTTGATTATAAGTAGCTTCAAAAATATTTTATCTGCAAACATAAAAAGTATTTTTTTTAAGAATTATTTTACGACATATTTTGAGGGCGCAACGACTCAATAAGCAACGAGATTTGTGCGAAACTTCGTCCACCTCCGTCTTAAGCTTCACAAAATTCAGCCAGATTTAAAGTTAGAGTTAAGAAGACGAATGGTGTTCTAATCATAGAAGTACCACAGGTTCCTCATCTTCTCAACTAACCATCGACATCCACTGCAGCCGTAAACACCGCAGTGGAGAACTGGAGATGGACAGCTCGTCACGTATAACTTTGGGTGGGAGCAATGTCCTTTGTAGTGGTTGGCAAGGGAGGAGTGGCAGATTAAAAGGTTTTTCTGAACATACTTGTGTGTCTCTTTATGGCTTTGTATGGGTTTGAAATGTTGTATGTAACTTTCAGATTGATATACAACTCTGTAAAATGTTGAATATAGCCCGACAAGCATGGTTTAAAATTTTACATTTTATTGTTGAAGATGTGTTGCAAACTACAATACACGGGCACCAGCTAGTGAGCTAGCTAAGAATGTATTACAGTAGTATCGAATAGCGGTGTGTACCCATTCATTAAACAGATGTGATAGTCTTGGCAGGGTTAAATTTAGATCACGTGCCACTGCAATACGAACGAATTCAGCGAGGATTCCGACAGTTTTTCCATGAGATGCGGTTGACCATTGTTTAAAACCTCGGCGAACTGAAGAACAGAGGCACCGCACCATTCAAGATAAAAAAAACAGCGGCCAACAGTTATCTCACGATAAGAGAACAAAAGCAGCAAGAATCCGATGCCATTTTATTTTAAACACATTCAGGAAGCATCACATGAGGCTACATCGAAGTGCTCTTGAAACAGCAGGATATAGCTTCTCAGCATCAAGACTTTAAGAGAAACCACAACTTAAAATTCAAGGTTACCCTCCTATCGGAACAAAAAATACAATCCTCATGATCAACTACCTCGAGAATAGTCCATTTTATTTCCTCTTAATGAAACACGTGCTCAGGCACGTTCGTGAAAAAGAGAATAGTCCCTTTTAACATTGACATGTTGGCCCTCTATCTCATCTCCACAGCTGAACGTGTCAAAAAGAGTGGCAGAACCGTTAGGCATACAACTGAGCCAGATCATTCTCATACGTTTTCCTGATCACCTCCCTCTTGAGCTTAAGGGCAGCAGTGACGAGGCCCGAGTCGGGGGTCCATGGCTCTGGTAGCAACTTGATTTTGGCTGGGATCTCAAACTTCTCAAGCCGAGCTTGCTTTGCAGCCTGAGTGGCAAGTGCATCAGTGCTCAAATTACATATGATTTGTCTTGCCTAACATGCTTGTAACTTTAAGTGTGCATGAGTACGTGTATATGATCGTTGGCCTCAGGTATAAAGAAGTGTTGCCAGTGATATCAACGTATATGAGACTACAGTCATTGCTTGGTTTGAATAAAAAGTGGGAACAAACATTCCTTCCTTTACTATTTTTTGCCTAAAAGATATAAATATCATGCTGCTTATAGAGAAATATGTATAATTGAAACACTTATAGAGTTGAACTTATATGGCATTATTGAGAAAGTATAACTGAGCACAATATGAATAATGAATGCGACGTATCCATACTTATAGAGTTGAACTTATAAATAATTTCTTACATCTATATGGAAGAAAATAATGAATGCATGTATGAGAGACCACGGTGGTCCATGGATGCGTAATTCTTGTATTCCATATAAATGCACATTTAAAAGCATTGAGCCAAGCAAACAGATGGGGTCAATAGAGAACACAAACCTTTGCTAAAGATCCGAGCACTTCTTTAACAGCCTCTTCCTTCTGGCACAAATCTGAGAAATCACTATATTTAATTCCTTGCTGCGAAGCCCAGCTCTCCAGCTCACTGTGTGCAGCTACCACAAGTGCAACGCAGTAGTTGTGGAAAGGATCAGCGTGAACCATGATGTTCTCCACATACGGGCTCACAATCAAAGCAGACTCCACCTGTAATCGTTCAATCAGTTAAGCAGTGCAATCAGCCAGTCTGACCAGAACTACAATATTGCTTACCTTCCCAAGAGATACATATTCGCCATGTTGAAGCTTCACAATATCTTTCTTACGGTCAATGATTTCAAGGCAGCCATCTGGATGGAAACGTCCAATGTCACCAGAATAGAACCACCGCATACCTTTTTCATCATCCTTCACAAGAAATATGAGATTTATGCTTACATGAACTGTGAAAAACTTATCAGTGCATTTCATGAAATATCCTGTGAAAATATTGGCAAGCATACCTTGTAAACTTCATTTGTTTTGGCTTCATTCCTGAAATAGCCTTTGGTTACATTAGGACCCCCTATGACTATTTCTCCCCGAGGCATAGGTGAATCAGTTGTTAAGTATCCACCTTCAGGCCAGTCAATCAACTGAAAATACAATGGCCAATATGTCAGAAATTGCAAGAGGCTAACAGTTAACACGAAATAATGACTATACTATCACGAGAACTAATCTCCACTGAGACATAGGATCAACAAGCCAGAAAATTCAACGCACAGGCATGTAATTCATCTTGAAAACAAGAACAGCAAACAACTTATTCCCCAATTAAGGAAGATCTTCAATATAAAAACCTTCTTAGGTATTAAAAAGATTATAAATATGTCCACACAGATCGCACAATGGGGCAAAAGCAGCTTTGTTACGAAAAATCGATCCACCTCAAAATTGAAATATGGCTAACCAACCGAAGCTGACCTTAATATATGAACAAGGTAGTGGAGCACCAACACGGCCAACAGATGTATCATCATACTCAGAAAATGTACCGCCAGCACAAGTTTCAGTCAGACCATACCCTTGCCCTATTGGAGCCCTGAAATTGCACCCGAGACTGTCAATTTCAGACTAGGACAACCAAGAGAATTGCCATCAGACAACAAAATGAGGATTTAAATAATCTTACCCAAGGCATATATTGATAAATCTCTGAGTATCCCCAGATAGAGGTGCTCCACCTGAGAGTACAAACCGAATCTTTCCTCCCAAAATTGCACGCACCTTTCCGAAAACAAGCGTATCCCACAAGAGTTTCTCCAATCCCCAGGCACCAAGCCAGCTTCCATTGATTGCTGCAAGCTGGCGGTTATAGCCAATGTCAAACAATTTCTTTGCTACACCACTCGTAGCATCCACCTGAAGTCACCTCAGCACAAATGATAGCAGTCAATAACCAATAAAGAATACTGAACCAGAACAGTGTAAAGGGCATTACCTTTTTCCTCACACCATCACGAACACGATCAAGTATAGCAGGTACAGCAGTCATCAATGTTGGTTTCAGTGCAGAAGCATCACCTAGAGTTCCCTTTTTTATTTTGCTCGATGTATCAGTCAGGGTCAAAGGTGATCCGTATCCGATGGAGGCCCCGACAGCAGCCATTACTACCTAAAAAGCACAGTTTTACATGTGGTGAATGAAGATTAATAAACAATAATGTGACCAGATTTGGCCCATTCAGATGCCAATTGAAAGCTACCTCAGCTGCCAGCTCAAGAATGTGTGCAAGTGGGAGGTAGGCCAAGTATATATCTTTACTACAGAGTGCAGGCACTATGGTCATAACTGCTGAGAGTGTAGCCAGGACATTGCGGTGGGTCATCATAACTCCCTACAAACAATTCAGATACATGTCAGTTCAGCAGAAGAGATATAATTACAGAAACTGCACTTCTTTGTTTATTTAAGCATGTTATGAATCAACTCCCCTCATAAATTCTAGTACTCAAGAAAAAAATGATACAGAAAAAACAACAAAATGAGAAGAACCAGGATGTATAAAACAAACCTTGGGTAATCCGGTGCTACCACTTGTGTACATTATCACTGCAACATCAGATGGGAGAGGCATGTTTGCTTCAACAGGTGCTTCAGTTCCTAACCTACTCACTTCATCAAATGACTCAATTATCCAGCTAGTGCTGTTTCGAGCTAAAGAAACTTCATCCGAGATGCCTTCCTCATTGATATATACAACACGTGTGACAGTGTCAAGCTGCCCACTTATATCAATCAACTTTTTAAGTTCTTTCTGACCACAAATTACAGTAGTGACCTCAGGCTGGAGAGCAAAACGGACAAATTAGTTAAACATAGAAGCACATCAAATAGCAGGCAGGTGTTAATTACTTGAAACAGCGGCATTAGGAATGGCACATATACGCAACTGGTACAAATTATTTTCTGATGTCTATTAGAAAAAATGCCGCTAATAGTACGAACTGATTTGTCTTGATCAACCAAGAGAAACAGATCACATGAAAACTTAGCAATTAGAGACAACATGAGACAAGTGACATTACTGACCTCATTTAGTGAGTGGCACAATGCTTCCTCTCCCAATGAGGCATAGATGGTGACAACTGTAATATTTTGTCTGAAGCATGCCTTGCAAATGAAAAAGAATGTGTAACTCAGAATTTCAGGATTCAAGGGTTTTATAACATAACATTAAGATGAGAAATGAGGCAAAGCGAAAAAGAGGAACATCACACTGATATGATTAACACAGCCATCAACCATGTATTTGATGCATTATAGATATAAAGTGGCCAGTGACCTTGGTTTACTTCAGTATTGGAAATTGCTAGTGAAGAGAACAAAAATGCATTCACTAGTCTATCTTTATCTTTTGAGAGAAGAGAGAAGAGGCTACCTGCAAAGCAACCTGCCATTCAGCTTTCGTCTCAGAAAAAATGGCAACACGCTCATTCTTCTGGTGGCCTAATCGGATTAGGCCAGATGAAAAGTCACAGACACTCTTGAAGGCCTCAGCGTAACACTTCCACTCATACTCGCCCAGATGAAGCTTCTCAAATGATCTTCCACCAGGTGCTGATTCAATTTCCCTCGAAATGAGCTTCCTGGTGCCAAGGAGAGGCATGTAAACATACTCCTTGCAAGATCGCTCGAAAAGCTCAGCGAGGGTGGACACCCCTTCCCAGTGTGTCTCAACAGGCTGTTCAAATCGATAGTTACGGACTGCATATCCAGGCTCTCCACCAACCTCGACTTGCACTCCCCTCTTCCTTTCAGCCTTTCTCCTCTTGTGGAGCAGCAGGGAAACCGCAACGGGGACAAGGAAGCCAACAAAATAAGGATTCATACTTCTGCAAGGCTGGTCCTTGTAGCTACAGTAAGTGAACTAACAGGGCCACTTGCCCTGAGGCGAAAACCTGCAGAGAAGTACTAACTATGAGGTAAAAATTTTCAAGGTTTCAGGTCCAGATTGTGATATCAAAGGAACTTTTTGAACATGAGAAGAGACTAACTGCACGATTACTCCTTTTATCTGACCTGGTCCATGGAGCAGCACAACTGCACACCACCACCCCACTTATCGACAGAAAAGGGACCAGTTAACTATACACCATTCTGACCTATAAGGTAAAGTAGCGCAGTGTGTATAGCTAATCGTTGACCTTCTAATACAAGCGTCCATCCTGCTTGGTCACCAGAAATTTGTGGACAGTAACAAAGGTTACTGGACACCCTTTTCCTCAAAAGAGAAGTGCATAGCCACAACCACAGCGCAGTAAGCAAGCGACAGTCGCGCAAAGCATTCCTGAGGCCGTAGGAGTCTCCCGAAGGTGAATCGGATCGCCCCCAGCCCCCACCACTACCCAACCCACGTACACATCGTCAACAGAACTCAAACTGCGGCGACAACAATGAGAGGAGGAGAGTGAGTAGGTAGTCGAGTACCTTCCAGACGGCGGCGCAAAAGGGGCGCGTAGGTTCTTCGCGAGGGCGGCGGGGGCTGAGGACGCGGCGGGCGGCGGCGGAGCGAGTCAGCGAGGGGGAGAGGGGTTTCGCCTCGCCTCGTTTTATAGTTACGGTTTGGTTCTCGCCACGCCACTTGTGTCGCTCTCGCCTGCGGTTGCTGCTCCGCTCCGTCAGGCGGGCCCTACCGAATCCAATCCCTTCCTTTGCCGCCGGTGAGCCTGCTGGGGCCGGGCCCAGTACCCGTTCACAAAGTTGGGCCCCCGTCTCCTCCGCCGGGCCGACCTGCCGCCACCGGCCCTCCCTTTTATAGCCGGCGGTGAGCAGCAGCCTCCAGCAACCCCGAACCCCGAAGCCCCCAACCCTAACCTAGCCCAGCAACAAACGCCGGCGAGCGGCAGCGCAAACGTGAGGAAGGAGAAGGCCACGAGCGGCGACACGAGGAGGAAGGTGCGGGCTGAAATCGTGATTGGGCGGAAATCACCTTTAGGTGATAGTTTTGTGCTTCGTAGCACAAGCGATAGATAGCCACTGGGTGCGGCTGGCCACCCTTTTCCTACTTCTTCTCTCACTTTCATTTTTTTTTCTCGACACTTGTTTAACCGATGGCTGTACTTGCATATGTACCGAGCACTTTTTTTTTTGAAATAACAGTATATAAAGCAAAATGATTAGTGTCTCACAAAATTGCATATACAAACTTTCTCGTGCAAAAATCCACAGGCTCACTCAGTCACTCTTCATGCACGGCACACATCAAAAGGTTATTACTGAAGGCCACCATTCCATGGCGTAACAGAAGCTGGAAACTCACTATCTTTGATCCGTCCCTAGTTCCTCAGATAATGGATAGCTGCAACATAAAGAATTGAAAATGTAACAGTAGTTTAGCGTAGCAACAGAGCGCAATGTATATACATTATACATCAGATAGCTGCTATATAAGGGTCAAAATGTTACAAGAAGTTTTGGTGCCTACAGCACCTTATAGAGGGTGCTGGGGCCATCAACTAATGGTGGGTGTATATGACCAATCAATGGCAGAGGCCGAAAATTTCAACCAGAGGCAGCCGCAACCCTTTCCCGATCTGTGCACTCCTCTTTATCAAACTCCTCTATCAACTCCCGTTGCCGTTGTGTGACCTCCCTGAAAACAGGAATACTTTTGTGATTACCCTACTGCTTTGTCGATTAAAATTGAAATGACATTTTTGCTGGAGGTGGCAAGCCGTACGTTGGAATCCTGATATTGAAGTGAACATACTGATTCCCAAACATCGATGATTTTCTTGCTTTTATTCCTGAAAATAAAGTACATATGTTAATTACATTACTATCATCTGACAAAAGAACGGAAAAAACTAATATCTATCATCCAAAAATCCATTAAAAAGGGTCATATGGTAACTCCAATAACAAACCTTTGCCCCGAAGGACAACCTTCTCTCCCGGTTGTGTACCTTGGCGAACCTAGACAAATAATATCACAAGCACAGAAAGAATTAGGACATCAAGTAGAGGTATACTGCAGTGATTGGCAGTCATGCAGGAAGAATGTGAAACTTTATAAGAATGAACACATACCTTGACTGTAACATTTCCAGTGAGGGTTGGTACTGAGACCGTTCCACCTAGGACAGCCTGTAAAATGAGCAGTTTACTGTTTTAGAATTTAGAGCTCTTCATCCATCCCCCCCCCCCAAAAAAAAAAGAATAAATAATTTTTTTAAAAAAAAGACTATTTAGACAACAGCATTCCAAAGAGAGTACCAAACTCTGCACTGGTGACCTTGATCATGCATGCCTCTGTATGCAGAATCAGGGATTCAGGGTGCTTGCGGCCATTGAACTTTGGGCCCACATGCCCGCCTATCACTATCATGCCACGCCTCTTAATGGATATCCACCTCCACCCAACAGACCTACACGCTCGTCCCTTACACCATTGTGCTCTGGGCTAGTACACTCACCATTTCCATTGAGTGGTATTTGTGAGTGCCCATGACAGCGGCTCTGGCATGCCCGGCCATGCCTACTTGCCCTTGCCACCAAATCGCCCTACCCCAGCCATGCACATTTACTGCTTAGATCTACGGCAAGTGGCAACTAATAAAGATCAAGAGACGGTGTGGTCTAGTGTTTGGAAGAGACAATGGAGGCTTGAGTGGTGGAAACGCCAGTGTTGATAGAGGCTAGTGGTCAGATGGCGTATCTGCCCAGTTGCCACCAGACAAGCCTCAGAATGAGATTTCAGATTGAGGGGAAGGACGGAGAAAGAGGTAACTGCACAAATGTGTAAAAATAAATCTCTTGCATGTGGGAGGCAGTTTCTTGAATTCTATGGCTGGGATCAAGTGGACAAAAGGTATCCAAGCACTTTGTTACTTCTCATGGTATACCTTTTATTATTTTTTCTCTACAGAAAAGAAAAAAACATATCTAGTGTCAACTAAATCCTAGCTCAAGTCGGATACTTCCAGTGTACACCATGTGATGGTACAAAAGAAAGCAGGATTGCTTACTGTGTGCTTGCTAGTAAGATGTAAATTGATTCTATTTGAAACAAAGATGAAACTTGCATAGCATGGACATGTACCTTGATCAGAGTACAAACCAAAAAAAAGTTAAAAGAAAGAGATTGACCTGGGAAATGCTTAAAACAGAATCAACATGCACATGGTTGCCTTCTCGTCGAAAGATAGGGTCCTCTCTGACCTGTAATAGGAAAATGAAAATTAATTTCATCTTTTACTTTCTTGAGATCTTGCATAGTACTGACTAAACTCAGGGCAAGGGTTGGCATATACAGAGAAAAAAATGGAACCTTGATAGTAACATAAAGGTCACCAGGCTTATTGCGCTCAACGTCTGCACCGCCCTTACCAAAAACCTTCATGGTGTCATTATCATCAATTCCTGAAAAAGGATTCCAGTTACAATATGCCCAAAACACAAGTATGGCAATATTCATTTCACAATAAATACCTGTGATTGCATAACTGTTGGAAAGTGTCAAATGTTGACAGAACAAGCAGAAATGCTGAATGATTCAGTAAAATCATATTTTATAACAGGGCAGCTCGATGATTTATTTGCCTTGTATATTTAACTTAGTAGTGCTAGTGTGCATGAAAGACGTTATATGTATAATACCAAGTACGCCAGTTAGAATCTCTTGTAATTCCACATAGGCTAGTAGTAGTCTTACTTATACCACTAGTTTACACTTTACAGCATACAAACCACCAGGAAAAAAGAAATATATATGTAGTTAACATTTTGCATAATGAACAGAAAATTCAGATAGCATGTCAAGCATATACATATATCAGTAGAGAAAATTCCTCCTTACCTGCCATTATGTCTAGCTTGACTGACATTTTCCCCTTAACTACCTGTTCACCTTTGCAAGTCTTGCAAAAATTCTACAAATCGTTTTTGAAGATAAGCCATGAAGAAAAAAAACATCATCAAAAGTGATAAAACACATATATATATATAGGTATGCAGTAAAATGCTGGTCAGAAAAAAAATCCCTAAAGAACTAAGTACACTCAAAGCGACACGGATGTTGCTTAATATTTCAAGGCAATGACCATGGCCCATGACAAATGAGATTTTATAATGTACAACTTACTGCAGAAATTAACATCGGATAAACAAATTTACATGAATATACTAGTGAAAAAGATTAAAAAAATCACCTTCACAATTTTTCCGCTTCCATTGCATATCGAACACGTACATTCAACAGTAAATATACCCTTCTGCATGAATATCTGCATTCATGACAACATGTTGATGGTCAGAGCACTCCAATCTAATATACTATTGTTGGAGCTCCAAGCACGCAAGACAGAACAAGGAAACAGCTAACACTTTCAGTTCCAGGGCATTTGGTGGGGGAAAAAATTGCTTTGAATGACCGAAACAAAAGGAATTTGTGAACGGAATCAACTTGCTAAAATGCCATCTGTAAGAAACATGCCATGGAAAAATGTGTTGACAAAGGATAGTTACCACACCGGAACCTTTACATGTTTTACATGTTTTAGGCACAGTTCCAGGGGGAACACCACTTCCATCTGCAAAAACAAAATAGAAGTTCGGATTAAAAACAAGAACAAAAGGGGAGGATCATCAATGAAATGAATATACAAGCAGAAGCACATACTGCAAGTTCCACAAAAAGTATCAGCTTCATATGTAATGGTTTTTCTGCAGCCTTGGACAGCTTCCATGAATGATAGTTCAACAGAAACCTACAGTTCGTGGGATGAAGAAAACAACCATTGCATCGATATGTTTGATTGAAAGCAAACAAATACAGCGAAAACTAATTGAACCTTGACATCTTGGCCTCCTCTGTATGCATTATCAAAAATCTGGTGGACAACAAAATTAAAATATATCAGGTGCATACAACAGTTCAAATGCAGATAAACAAGGAATGAATTATATGCATAAAGAGTTGAAAATGAGCAGAGGAATTTGCTAAATATTGAGAAGATACTGTTCAAATCATGTTTAGCCTGGCGCATGACAAAGGTTAATATGGTGTTTATATTAAAATCAAAAGCTGTGTTCATTGCATGTTACAACATAGACAAAGGCCAACACAGAAGAAACAAAATAATAGAACTTAATATAAAAATATTACAATCTTGTAACATGATTTTTCATGGCCACCTGCATACAATTTCTTTTCCATTCATGTTTTTCACAGTTGCAGCTGGCAAAACAATCGAACAGAAATATCGCATATTTAAGTTGTGAATCATAGGTCTCATGCATAACTTCACCAAATGACAGGTGTAATAAAATGAGAGTACAGATCAATCTAGGGCAAATTTATGATAATAAAATAAAATCCCAAGGACGCTCTTACGTCGCCGAAGATGTCACCAAATGGGTTACCCTGAGGAAAATCCTGCCCTGCAGGGTCACCGCCTGATGCATGACGCTCAAATGCTTCTGGTCCAAGCTGCCAATTACAAAAGTTATACTGAGCACAAAATATTTTACTGTTATGGCAAAAGAAGGTTTCATGAGTTATGGAAGTTAATGCTGCTACCAGCTAAGCAAGCGAAGATAAACACAAAGGTACAAGTTTATCATAGTTTTATATTATCAGAATCTTTTGTTTCATAAAAAAGAGAAATGCCAATAACCTGATCATATATTTCACGCTTATCATCATCCTTCAAGACCTGAAAAATGCACAGATAATATCAGCATTTACAATGATCATGTACTATGGATTTATGGTTCATAAAAGGTAACTACATTATCTGCAAGAACATTAACTGCAAGAACCTCATACCTCATAGGCACGGTTAACTTCCTGAAATTTTTTTTCTGCATCAGCATCATCTTTATTGGTATCAGGATGGAACTTCTTAGCGAGCTGGAGAAGAATGATAAGTTCAGTAAAAACAAAAGTTTATCAGATTACACAAAGGAGAAGAAACCAAATCAATGGGAGCAAAAATGGAAGAAAATAAAATGATGGAGAGGATGATAAAGTCAGCATGCAAAGCATAAATGGCCAAATTGATCCCAAGATGCAATCTGGGTTGGAATGGAAGGACTTTTCCATTTGTGGAATGCCCTTTGGCTGACCCTGGCTTATTTTACCTGAATCTAGAGTTATCTGTCCATCTTATCATTGAAATGTTATCTTCTGCGTTGAAACTCTGCTCTGATTATCCATGCACAGAAGCAGGTCATCTTAAGTCTTGACGAGTTCTACAGGTGTTTAGTTTATGCTTTTCTGTACATGAGTTTCCATATCCAAAATATGATTACTCGATCAGCATGGACCATCCCAGGCGCCTAAGCTCCGAACCAACAAGGTGAGCCCCTAGGCATCACCCATAGATGAGCAAAAAGTAGCATGAGCTGAACAGGAAATCATATAAATCTTGTGGTAGTTGCACATTGGATAGGTTAATCAGCCATGTATCACCAATACTTTCACTAACCTAGCTGTACCCATATCCGATACCAGCACTTCCCCCATAGTATCATAGGGTTGTTTTTCAAATTGCATATTGCAGTTTCACCGTATGAATATCACCATACTGATACTGGTATACCGTATCAGAGACACAAAGTTAACCAGTATTACAGTAAGTACCATAGTAGAGGGATGGTTACAATAGATACTGTCAAAGGAAAAGCAAAGAGAACAAGAAATAGCAGAGAAGCAAAGATTAAAGTAGTCGCAGAAAAAGTGCACAGAGAAGAGGCGAGAAGCATAGGCAAGCAAATCACGAGCACAAGAAAAACTGAACAGATCACAGGAGGTAGAACAATCAATAGGGGGGCAAGAAATGAAGTGGGTGGAGTGCCCTGGATCTGGACTCTTGGGAGAGAGGACAGCAGCAGTGAGCTAAGGAAACTATCAGCTTGAGACAACTGGACCTTAGGCCCTCCAGGCAGCAAGGTTGAGATGCACATAGGGAGGCAGATAGCCAAAGAGCAGGCACAGGTCATCAATGGAGAAAACTATCAGCCCAAGCTCGACACCTGGATGGAAGGCTTGAGCCACCCCTGGTAATGTGGGTGCAGACTACAGAGGAGAGAAGCGAGGGTGGAGATATTAGGAGGAAAGGAAGGAAAGATTGAATAGATGTTGATGATTGAAGCTACACCAGCATCTACTTACCTAGGATAAAGTAAACAGAATGGCAAGGTTGCATTAGGACAAGGTGAAGAATTGAAGATTCGCACTGCTTTTGATGATTAAACGTGTAGCAAAAATTATTTTCATAGTTGAGGCCTCGAGGATGAAATCCACTATAGTTGAGGCCTTGATCGGGTATAAATGGAGTTTTTCCTGGCTCAGCTATCAGATAATAGAAATCAGGAACGAAAATGCAGCCAAGCAATGGCCAGAGCACGTTCTGGACCTTGTGGTTCAAGTATAGAAACCAATCATATGTAGCAACTACAAACAAGTTTGTACTGTAGCATTTGGATTGGTAAGCAAACAAAAGCATATAAGCCAAACAACACGCCAAAATTCATTTGGGCCATCCATGTTCAACATTCGAGTACTGTAACATTGGGGAATTAAGGAATATGAAACCCCAGAAGTTTAATGATGTCCAATCAATAGACGATACCCTAGCTTTGTTTCCACAGGAGGTGCACATCCTCACTAAGACAAATAAAGATGCATACCGCATAATATGCCTTCTTTATATCTGGTGCAGAAGCATCCTTGCTCACTCCAAGCACATCATAATAATCCCTTGCATTCATCCTCCTTGTGGCTAACATCATGGAAATGCAGATGTTTTATCATAGGCACTAGTGCATCAAAAATAATAGCAAACACGTTTAAGAAATAAAATTTATAATTATTAAAGAAGCAACCCTAAGCACCTAACACAGGGCAAAGCAAACTTAGTATCAGCAAATGGCAAAGACAATCCAGTTATTTGTTTGTTAATTGTTTATTTTGGTGCCCAGTATTTTTTTTTTATATGGGGTGCCTAGTGTTGGGTTTTATCTAGTCTAACACAACTCGATTGGAAATAAAAGGTTTGTTGTTGTTTTTTTGTGTATGGATCATCCTGGAGATCACTTGGGATGGTGGCTCTTAAATGAATCAGATGAGTTAATTACACGATTCTAACAAAATTGTATACAAATGGTAAAAATGCTGGCTCCCCGGGCAGAAAGCAGAAAGACAGAGCTAACCTTAACCAGAACATGTGGTTTGTTTTAATTGTCATTTTGGGACGAGCTGTAGCATATACATCAAGCCACAGCTCCTTTCGCAAGATGAACTACTGCGTATGACAAAATGGAAACGTGAGCCATCATATCGGCTGATGTACTCACCATGGAAAGACCTGCTCGGGCACCACCAGCTCGTGCTCCGCCGCTCCCTCCCTGCCCAATTCACCGGATTAGCAACGCACGTGCACGGTGCACAGGCCTGCCTCGAGCAATCTATTCAGAAGGCATCAAACGTTCCACGCAAGGCGGCTCACCTGGTTCGAACAGCCGCGACGGGCCGGTCCAAGCAGTGGCCGCGGCGGCGGCGAGATGGCGGGCGAACAGCTCGCGCTGGCACGGAGGCAAAGCGGTTAGCCGCGGGGAATCGGGGTTGGATGGAGGAGAAAGTGAGAAAGGGGATGAGAGACTAGCGGAGGGAGCTCACCGTAGGGGAAGACATCACCGCGGCGGCGAGCCTTGAGGCGGCGGCGCGCGCCATGGCGGCGGAGGTGGGCGGTGGAACCCTACTTTGCAGCGGGCACGAAGGCGAGTGGCGCACAGCAAAGAACGGGGAAGGGTTTTAGAGTCCGATTTTCGAAAATCAGAAGAAAGTCCATTTTGCTACCGAGCCCTCCAAGTAGAAATTCGGCTGGTTCCCAAACAATCAGCCTAATAAATGACTAAATGAGATTTATCTTTCTTTTATCCATGCATTGGCTAATTATTGCATGTTTAGATTTGAAAGGTGACATAGGCCAACATAGTAACTTATATTAGAAATATAAAATAGGAATTTCGTGAGATTATTTTATATGTTAGAGCATTTAATACTAAAATAATCGTAATAAACAAATAATAATTAATTCCTTAATATAGGATATTATGTCATTTACCACCTCATAAATTTTGAACCTAAAACTCAAATTAAAATTGAGTCATCAGTCGTTTTTTATAGCTCATAAAGTTTCAGTTGAGAACTTGAGATAGTTGTTATCTTCGCATACTATCTCCATTATCATTTTCACTTTACTACCTTCTTCTCAGGGTAGCGAATGAAAATTAACTTCATGACCATAATTAACCAGGTGTAAACTGATGTGAACCATCTCGTCTCCCCTCCTTCCGCACTAGATCTGACATAGATTATCACTTGTATCGTGCCCCCTCCCTTCATGTCCTCCTTCCTCACCTCGAAGGCTAATGAACCCCATCCCCTTCTATATAGTCAAGTTTTTTTTTATATAGTGATCGAGATTGAGTTGTACACTAATACCAGTAGAACACAGGCCGCATGATGTAACTTTCATTTTTTTCTTTGAGAAAACATGATGTAATAAGGATGGCAGCGAGTGAGAAACCCGGTGGGAGCAGAGAATCATACCCGCCCCACCAAGGTTGAAATTCTCCACGCCCCGCCCATGACCCGCCATGAGTCTTAATTTCCCATACACGCCACCCGCGTGGGTAATGGATACCCATCGGGTGACCCACACCATATATTAAACTGATCAACAAGTAATTCCGTATCTCAAATTACCAATTACACAAGCTAAGAGCACAAGATCATAATTTTATAACCAAGCAAATATCATCCGAATGATCATGAAATCCATCCAGCAAGTTCAATCACCACCAGGGTCGCAGCCGCGCAGGGCGGCGAGCCAGGCGGCGGTGCAGGACACAAGGCGCACGAGCGGGGGGCAATGCAGGGCGCAGGACGCCAATTTTTCCCTGGCGACTCGTGGGCGGTGGCTGCTGGTGGGAACTGAGAATTAGGTTTAGGGTTTGTCTCTTGTGGTGGTTATATACACAGTGAGTAGGGTCCACATATCAGGTTTAATGGTGCCCCATCGGGTAACGATTTAAGGCTACGATAGAACACACCTACACCCGCCTCACCCAATGGGTGAGGAAAAAACCTATTAGCAGACCCGTGGGGGAAAAATGCCCATACCCACACCCTAATAGAGTTTATACCCGCGGGTGTCGGGTCGCGGGTCCCCATTGCCATCCCCATGTAACAACATTCTTGGATCGTCTCAGGAGCCAGCCCATGAAAAGGGCTCTTTGCTTGGGCGGGCTCCCACATCACACCCTTAGCGCGAACAAGGCCCTTTTAAAACAAGGACTAATGGGCCGAATTGGGAAGCTCCGGTCCAAGACACCCCCGCCCCACATCCCCAAAACCATCGGGTGTGAATCTCAAAGCGCATCGTCCCGAACCAGCCTCTGGAGTCAGGTCGGAGAGCGGCGAGCCTGACCTGACGGGACCCCTACCTCGCCGGCGGCGGAGCCGAGATGGTGGCTGCGGAGGGCAAGAGGTGGCGGTTCGCGATGGTGTGCTCGTCCAACATGAACCGGAGCATGGAGGCGCACTCGCAGCTGGGGCGGGCGGGGCTCGACGTCGAGTCCTACGGCACCGGCACCCACGTCAAGCTCCCCGGCCCCTCCCTCCACGAGCCCAACGTCTACGACTTCGGCACCCCCTACGGCGCCATCTACGACGACCTCCGCCGCAAGGACCCTGACCTGTCAGTACAAACACTCTATTATCATCTTCCCTTTCCTGACCCGGGGAGCCCCTAAAGCGTTACCACATCCTGTTGCCCCTTGATGCTCCTCCTTTTATTTTTCCTTGATTGATTTGAGAAAATACCCTTGATTTTCTATGGTTTGGATGGGGTTCGTACGAGATTTAGCGTGCGTTTGATGGAAACAGATAGCAACCATACCAATCTTATGCAAATTTGGGGGGCTCTGTTTGCAATGTATCTATCTACTAAGTAAACCCTTGTGAAAATTTGTTTGAATAAGACAGGTACTTGCTGAATTGGGCCGGAAGGAATGTTTCTCCTCGCTTGTTTCTGTGTTCCTCTTGCATTCTCGGCCATCCTGCATGATAACTTCAAACCGTGCATTTTCTGTGGTGAACCATCCAGGTACAAGAGGAATGGGCTGCTGCCAATGCTGAAGAGAAACACCTCAGTGAAGCTGGCGCCTCAGCGGTGGCAAGACAATGCTGATGATGGGGTGTTTGATATGATAATGACCTTTGAGGAGAGGGTCTTCGACTTGGTTGTTGAAGGTAAATTCATTCACGTCCCAACTGGAACTTGATTTTGGTCTAGGAGATTAACAGGCGGCTATAAGCAGTGGCATTCACTAACGGAAGCAAAATTCGTTGTTTGTGTCCAGATATGAACAACCGCGAGCCAAAGCTGATGAAGAGTGTGCCGATAATCAATATGGATGTCAAAGATAACCATGAAGAAGCTGGTGTTGGGGCAAAGCTTGCTGTAGAGTTGTGCCAGAAGGTATGAAAGTAACATAACATTACGTAGTGCATAAGCTGTTCCCACTGTTAACTTATTATTTATAGGTCTGGCTGAGCAATCAGTAACTTGCCAAAGTACTGGGGATCGAATGCCGCGTAGATGAGGGACCTATAAGTGAGCATAAGTTGACAGTAGAATTAAATAAGTGTTAGTTCAAGACTTCAAGTAAATAAAAACTGAATGATAAAGATCAAAATAGATGCCACCTGCATGAGTCAAATGCCCAAAGACAACCAAGCCGTCCATTACACTCCTAGTCTAAGTTCGAGGGTCGCAGTTGTCATTCACTGATCTGATTGCACGCTCAGTGATTGGAGGACAAGCCTCAACTTGAAAGTGAGAGGGAGGGAGGGATTTGCTACTGGTGGTGGGAGGCAATTGATGGGAGCAAGGAGGAAGGGAATGCAAAGATAGGAGAGGGTAGGATTTGGCAATGGAGTGGGGAGGCTGCAGGGGGTGCTCCTGCTTTGCCTAGCATGGTCATATACTGCAGTGGTAATAAAAGTAACTTTGCTAACCAACTCTTGCATTCATTTCTCGCTCTGTCACTGCTATGGTTATAGCAAACTATTCAATTATTCTGATTGGTGCATATAGTTGTGTTTCATGGGCGTTGTTTTTAGTATCTATGGTTAATAAGCTCAAATCTGTGATATTCCCATCATCCTATGTTTTGATTTTCTACTTGAATGTTGATATTATTGGTAACATTCATATCTGTAGAACCCCCATTATCAGTGGTTTGCAAATAAAGGCATGCAGCACTGCTTCCTCTTGAATTTTGATCAAATATATAGTAGTTCATATCTTGAGACCTCTTGCCCCTTGAAAAATAGTGTGGGAGAAACATTTCAGTAGACACCTTTTATGCAGTGAGAACCAGTTTATGAATTCAGCATCCTCAGTGTAAAGAACTTTCCATCTTATTTGATATAATCATGTTTATTTGAGATATTTCTTTTGTTTCCTCATGTAATGCCCCTAACCAGTTATCATTGCAGAATGCAATTTTGTTCTTGTCAATTTTTTTTTTGCCAAAATGTTCTGCACTACTGCGCCCCATGGCAGATACTCAGTTTTGCAAAGTTACTGCGTACAAATTTGAATGTACCAAAGCAGCTGTGCTTGTTTTTGGTGAGCAACGATGAGTTAAATTATGTTTTTTTTTTCGTTCCAGCTTGAAGCAATTGATGGTGACTGGGAGGAAATTATTGATGACCTGATTAGTGGATTCGAGAAGCAGCACAAGCGGAGGCTTGCATACAGCATTGCATTCTACCAACTTGTATAGTTCCTGTGCGGGACACAGAGGCAACAGTGGACAGTCGATAACTCTGGCATTCTAGTAAAATCTGCACCGCAATGAAGCATCAATGTCGTGGCAGTGTCGCTCAGGTTCTTCCACGCTGAAGAAGTGACCTAAGAAGAATTAACTGGTAGCTGTTTTTCATTGTTTTATCAGTGTTGGATGGTACAGATGATGCTGATGTTGCATCGAAGCCATCATCTTGATTCTTGAACTCCTCATCCAAGTTGTAATGTTGTTTGAGTCATGAGTCTATGCGAGTGGATATCTGGGTTCTGTTTGGAGTTGTTAGTAGGTAGTAGTAAAATTCAGAAAGCAAAGCCATGTAAACAGGACATGCACTTTCCGCTGCCTGACTGACTAAAAGTCACTCGGAATGCATTCATGTATTTTTCTGGTCACGCGCTGCTGCAGCTTTCTATGATATCAACATTGATGTCGACAGTTTTTCATGTCATTTTGCTTGCTTGCTGCTTTCTATCACGCCCAGACTTGTGTCATCTGCAAGGCGATGGATCGCTTGCTGGTGCCAGGAGCCGAGATACAGACACCCAAACTTGGTTGAACCCTCATCTCTATTTCAAATCCTTTCTTCCATCTTCTCGATTCGACGACCGGGGAAGAAGAAAGAGCGTGCGTCCACTGAGAAAGGCCCAAAAGGCCAAAATTCGTGGCGAAGTCATCAGACAGCAACCACAGAGAGAGTCGCGAGCGGGCCTTTCTCGTGGCGAGCGATACCGTCCGTCGCGGCCTCTCCTCCAATCGCAGCACCCCTCGTGGATCGCGCGGCTTATCCCCTAGCCCACCCATCTCCTCCTATCCCTCCTCCTCGCCTTCCACACAGCCTTCCATCCCCCTCCCTCCCCACCACCATGGCCTCCACCTTCTCCCCCACCTCCGCCGCGAGGGCCCTCCTCCCGGCCTCCACCTCCCGCCCTCTCTCCCTCGCCGCCGCAGCCTCCTCAGGTAACATCTCCCTCACCTCCCCTCTGTTTCCCAGCGCCGAACCCGACACTCCTCGGCTCACTCTCCAGCTTACTGCAGGGCGCATTCCACCGTCCAGGAAGGGGCTCGGGTTCCGCCGCGGCCGGTTCACCGTCTGCAATGTCGCCGCCCCCACCGCCGCCGAGAAGGTAAAGTCCCCTCCTAATCCTTTCCCCCCGGCCCGCATTCCGCATTCGGCGGGGTCGTTTCTCAAAATGCGCGCGCCGCCGCGCCGCTTCTCGATTCGCGCAGGAGGCGACGGCGTCGGGCGCCAAGGAGAGCCAGCGCCCCGTGTACCCGTTCGCGGCGATCGTGGGGCAGGACGAGATGAAGCTCTGCCTGCTGCTCAACGTCATCGACCCCAAGATCGGCGGCGTCATGATCATGGGCGACAGGGGCACTGGCAAGTCCACCACCGTGCGCTCCCTCGTCGACCTGCTCCCGGACATCCGCGTCGTCGTCGGCGACCCCTTCAACTCCGACCCGGACGACCCGGAGGTCATGGGCCCCGAGGTCCGCGAGCGGGTCCTCCAGGGGGACACCAGCCTCCCCGTCACCACCGCCAAGATCACCATGGTCGACCTGCCCCTCGGCGCCACCGAGGACCGGGTCTGCGGCACCATCGACATCGAGAAGGCGCTCACCGAGGGCGTCAAGGCCTTCGAGCCGGGCCTGCTCGCCAAGGCCAACAGGGGGATACTCTACGTTGATGAGGTCAATCTGCTGGACGACCACCTCGTCGACGTGCTGCTGGATTCTGCCGCGTCAGGGTGGAACACGGTGGAGAGGGAGGGTATCTCCATATCCCACCCTGCCCGGTTCATTCTCATCGGCTCTGGTAACCCGGAGGAAGGGGAGCTCCGGCCGCAGCTGCTGGACAGGTTTGGGATGCACGCGCAGGTCGGTACGGTCAGGGACGCCGAGCTCAGGGTGAAAATCGTGGAAGAGAGGGCTCGGTTCGACAGAGACCCAAAGGCGTTCCGTGACTCGTACAAAGAGGAGCAGGAGAAGCTCCAGGACCAGATCTCATCCGCACGGAGTAACCTCGGTGCCGTGCAGATCGACCATGACCTCCGTGTCAAGATATCCAAGGTGTGCTCTGAGTTGAATGTTGATGGGCTCAGAGGTGATATTGTCACAAACAGGGCTTCCAAGGCGTTGGCCTCATTGAAAGGAAGGGACAAGGTCACAGTGGAGGACATTGCTACTGTCATTCCAAACTGCTTGAGGCATCGGCTCCGGAAGGATCCGCTCGAATCCATTGACTCGGGTTTGCTCGTCATTGAGAAGTTTTACGAAATCTTTAGCTAGAATGCTCTTGAGGTAAATGTCCCCAGTCACAAATTTTGGCCGGAGGCCTCCTGTTCTGCTGTTATAATGTTATCTGGATATCAATTTTGTGCGTCTAGCATCATAATGTAGAATCCATTGGAGCGCATGTCATGAGGCGAGGATGTTTTTTATGCATTTCGGTCTTCCTTGTAACTCAATCTTGTAGTGATTGGACTGAAGTAGAGCATAATTTCCGCAATACATACCAATGCATTATCCTGTAGATTTGTTTGAATATCTAAGCGTATGGTTTTGACCTTGTGCAACCGCAGTACCAATGTGCGGGTGCTGAGACAGCTGATATTGCTGTGTCAAATTGGGTATGTTGAGTGGTAGAAGTTGAAATACATTTACTTTGCAATTTTTAAGGTATTTAGTACATGCTTTTAAGGAAGTTTCATAGTGTTGGGATGCTGAATATTTTGAAAAATGAATATGCATTGTTTAGCTGGTAATGAGAAAACTTAAGTGATCCTAGTTTGAGGCAATTAATTGATATGAAGCTAAGTGTATAGTATGTGAGGTGTAATTTGGCATGTTTTCATGATAACAGGAAGTTAAACAGACTTTCCAAACATGGGAGAACCTTCACAATTAGCTTTTATTTTTTTTTAAAATATACCTACACAATTAGCTGAGGTCTCACTGTATTGGTACTTTTGTATCAGTCAAATGACATCTCTGTCAGGTTGTTCCATTTCAGAATTTGGGCAAATATTGCTCTCAGTTTAGTACTCTGAGCTGGCATATTGATAAGATTTTGTCTTTGCAACTTAGCTATGGGCTTTGTTATGCTCAATTGTATGCCAATTGAGATTTGAGCATGGCTCGCTTGTCAGCCTGATATGTACCCCCCCCCCCCCCCCCCCTAATTAGTTTCATCACTCAGCTTTCTTTTTCTAATGCTCACTTATTCTGAAGGTTTTGTGAGCTATTAAAGTTTTGTCTGCCTATACCTTTTGTAAATATTTTTCTCCGGCAACCATTTCTTTACTGCTTATTCATTGGAGTGCTTTGTGTGCATAATGCATGGATTAAAGTTGTCATGCCCATTTATTTGGTTTTCTCATTGGAGAATGCTGGTTTGTTGGATATCTTTACCCAATTTTCAAGGTTGCTAGTTTTGTCTACAACTTTTCTCTAATGCTTACTGATATGAAGGTTTGTGCACTTAAAATTTTGGTTTGTAAATGGAGAATGGTATAGCTGCTGAGTCACTTAATGCTGACTAGTCCGGAGGATTTTGTGCTGTTAGATTGAAGTTTTCATGCACATTTAGCATGGGTTTCTCAATTGATAATGGTAGGTTTGCCGGCCTTGATATCTGTAAGTGTTTTCCTAAATTGTTTGGTTAGGACTTGATTCCTGTAATATCCTGACTAGATGGGAATTGGTTTCATCTTTGTTAGCTTTTGAAACTTCTTTTTCACTCATCCAATGCACAGTCTTGAAGGTTTTGTTTGCTTGGATTACAGTTTTTCTTTCGCGTTTAATTTGTCATGGTTTTGTGGATTGAAAATGGTAGGTTTGTGGTGACCCAGTTTGTCATGTTTTTTTTCTCGACTAGGTGTATGCCCGTGCGTTGTGTGTTGTAAGTTAAATAATCAAATGATCTAAGTTAAATAGTGTTTAAAGAAAAATAAATATACTATCAAAAAATGTGTTCTGTACTTGGTGTTAAATCATTTAAACTGCAATAGTTAATGGTCCGTGTGTTGCAACGGGCAAAAAGAATTGCACAATATATTAGTTCATCCAAACAAATGACATGCAAAATTAACTCAGGTACAAGATTTGGTAGAGATGTCTACCAGCCAAAATAAGATTTTTGAGCATCTTTTGGAGCAAACAACGATTGCCAGCTGCCTTGAATTCATTGGGGGTAGAGCTATGGTATGCTTTCCTTTGGATGTTCAAGTAAAATAAGTGGAGGCTCAAACCATTTGTCACTGAATTCAGACACAAGCTACACAAGCTAGCAGTACAACACTCCGTATGTAAAATCTGTAATCAATACAAGCAAGCTCATGGACATAGAGCCTATTCAGAAATGAATGCTCCATTACGTCCAATTCAGCTCGAGGAATCCATTCACACCAAGGCAGCAAATGCCTTGAGAAAGTTAAGTAGCAGCTGCAGTTAAGTTCAGTTGCATATCAGAAATGAAGCCAGTAACCTAAAAATGAACTATGTATATAATCAAAAGTAAGTTACAAATGAATACAATTATATTTGCGCCTCTGAAACCAACCTTTTGTAACTTCAAACTCTTTTCCTCTTAATGAAAAACATGCTCAGGCACGGTCACAAAAAAAAAGATAAAGGCAGAGCAATCAACATGCCAGCAAATAAGAGAACATCAAAACAATATTATTCAAACGTCTGCATTGTAACTAATCACCACTGAATGAGCAATAGCAAGAATTTATCAACTGTTTATTACATTTATTCTCTGTAGTAATTACTTATAGTTAGTACTTTCTAGCAAAAGTTCATACTTATGGAATTGTGTCAAGTTTATCCTTTGCCCACAACTTATTCATTATGTTAAACAAACAGTAATATTTTTATTATTATATAGTTCATATTCGGTCCTTGTATGGTTAATAAACCTGAAGGTTTCAGTAACCAAATGTGTAGAACAAAACAGTGGTTATGAGATTAACCTGGATGCTTCTCTGATTGCTGATTTGATGCAATAGGATGCATTGGCAAAGCTACAAGTTGGAGCCAAAGATCTCGAGCTTGAAGTAGCCATTATGTAAAAGTAAAGTAAAAAACAAGCAAAACAAAAATTTTGGATGTAATAATACAGTAAAAGGAACAAATTTTGATATGGTTAGTTTGTCCCTTGACTTAAAAAGCAAAGTAAATTATGGCTATGGACTATTAATTTCTGTATAAACCACAAGTTGTGCAAGCAAAATTATATTAGAGAACAAGAAGGCTACTGCAATGATGTAACGAACAATAAAACTGAAAGCATTTCTAAAATTCGCACCAACATGATAGAACAGTCTGCCATTTTTTGCAAAAGTTGAAGTCATAGGGGAGCAAAAATAATAATCGACCTGCATAAGGCAAAGCCATAATCTAGCCTTTAATATAGGAAATCTTGCGACAGTATAATTGGGGTTGCAAAAACCTACAAATTATCTGTTATCATCATAGTACTACAAATAAATTATCAGCCTAATTTATTTTTATGAGAGTAAATGGCAGACTGTTCATGTTTTTTTGCAGTAAAAACACTTGGCATTTTCTCATATCCCAAAACTAAGGTAAAACAATTTGCTAATTGCAGATGCTCATTTTTTTTAGTAACCAAGAAGTTCACCTGAGGAAAGTGAGTAATTAAGCTCATAGAATCTATTGTTCGAAGACGATCAATTCTGAGGAATCGGGAACTCACCTAGTCACTTTAGAAGTTTATATATATATATATATATATATATATATATATATATATATATATGCCACTCGCACCATTAATATTGTCTTATGCATTGCCAAGCAACATACCGTTTCCTGAAAAACAACATTCAGCGTTACTTTCCAATCCTCTGATCTGCACATGAGCATATCACTATAATAAGAAATTATTAGCTAAAGAAGGAACACTCTTCTCTTGTTCTTGTAGGGCTGCCCATGTAAAGAACAAAGATGATCATCGCAAGTGCATGGTTAACCAATTGATCCTCATGGGCATGGTTAACCAATCAATTATCATGGACCTGACAACTTGGTAGCACACTACCTTACAGAATGCATATTTGTCCCCGTTGCTCATATATTTTCAGGATCCAAGCTTTCTTTTCAGATAACTACTACAGTTCTCAAGCTAGCTTGCTTGCTAGAGAACATATCAACTGTCATGTGTAGTGTAAGAGTCAAACTTAGTGATATGATGTTCATTTAGAGGACTATGCTTACTTCAATGTTATCTAGAAAATCACAGTATGTTTCCCATTTTTTTTCATCAGAAATTCCCATTGTTTGATCTCCAGGTATCACATTTATTGCCTGCATATTATGCTTCTTGATTAATTATACTTACCTCTGAAGTCACAACATCTTCAAAGTTATCTGTAAAATCTTAAATCTCTTTGAAGAATTCCAGTTCTGCACTTGCAATGACTCGATTAATGAACAATTCAGTAATTTGGTAAAGGATTAATGAAATGTGATGACCACTTTAAAGAATGACTTGAGCATTTGATCAGCCACTGAAATAACGTGAATAATTCAATAATTTAGTAAAGGATTAATGAAATGTGATGACCAATTTAAAGAATGACCTAGAGCATTTTATTAAATGTGTAATCTATTTTTCCATGCTAATAACCTCAAAAGGCAAGGAATTCCTTGCTAGCTGATCCAATAAATATGTAAATGTGTAACCTATTAATCTAATCCGAACGCTGCAGTCCGACCAAATAGCAATAAATTCAAACAATGTAAGAGCATCTCCAAGAGATCCCGGCAATGTATCCTCCTATATTCTCATATTTGGAGCCCTCCCAAAACAATTCCTTCCCTGAATCTTGTCCCCCCTAAAACAGTTCCCCTAAAATTTTAGAAGTGGCCAGGTTATACAAGACAAGAGAAACAAACTGTGATCAAGCAAATCCAAATACAGCTTGTTCTTACTAATTTATGTTCAGTCATATTGTAATGTAATTGGATAACCCCTGCACGCACACATCTACTGATTAAAACGCTAGAAAAATAGGTATAAAATCTCACTCAGATAGATTTCTGTAACTCTGCTTATTAAGATTAGCTGCTGACCCATGGTGCTTGTGTTCACGCACTGCAAAAAGTTCAGAGCCATGAGAGATGAGAGTTGAAATCAGATATGCAGCCTGTCGGTGATAAGGGCAAAGCTAGACAGGAAAATTCAGGGTGACGAGTGACAACTTACGTGGGGGCTAGGTCCGCTAGGTGATTCCAGTCGTGAGCTCACTGTTGCTGCTATGGACATGACCCCACCGCGCCGCCGCTGCTTTCAGGGGAGGCAGCTCCTGCTCACCTCAGGCACCCACGCACGCCGCCCTGGCCCGCAGCAGCATGTCGCTGGCGAGGCAGATGTGGAAGAGGGGGTAGCGCGTCTTCCAGCCGGGGACGGCTCGCCACGCTGCACCGCTTTCAGCCCCGGATCCCTCGCGCGCAGCGCAGCATCCGCGCCGGCTTGCGCGCACGAGGCAGAGGTGGAAGAGGGGGCGGTTCGTCATCCACTCGGGGATGGGGCCGCGTCCTTCGTGGCCGCTGGCCTCGTGGGCGGCCATCGCTCCTTGGGCTGGACGCCCCGCCGCCGCCGTCGCTCCTTGGACAGCACGGCGTGGCGCCCCCGACTGGATCGGTGGAGATTGAAGAGAGAGTCTGTGGGGGCGTGGGCAAACTGGATTGCGGTTGCGGACCTGCGGACGCGCATTTGCAGGAAGGAGTAAGACGGCGGGGCCGCCGACCTGTGAATGCGCATTGCGGGGAGAAGAGCGGATCGCGGGGCCGACCGAGGGCGAGGACGCCGCCGTGCAGATCGCGTCGCTGACCGAGGGAAAGGGCACGAGGTGCAGATCGCGAAGGTTTGCAACGCTGGCTCGGAGAAGGACGCAACGGATATGGCGAGGGGGCGAGCCCGCCTGAGGGTTTGCAGCGCCGTTTCGAGCCCACCAAGGGCAAGGGCGACGACAACGGCCACGGAGGGAGTCGGCGATAGATTGTCGACGGCGACGGCGACGGCGACGGCAACGACGAGGGAACGAGGGTGACCAGCGCCGGCTCGAGGAAGGCGGCGTGCGGATCGTGGGGCGTGCGACGGGGGAGGGGCGTGCCGCGTGCGGACGGAGAGGAGGGGGTGGGGGGGTGAGGGTGAGGCGGAGAGGAGGGGATGGCGGAGAGGAGGGGGAGACGCGCGGTAGGGTAGATCGGACGGTAACGCTGGTCGAACGGCAATCTGGGACCGTGCAAGGAGGGACGAAGCGGGGGGCGACGTCGGTCGCACCAGGGTGCAGACGAGGGTCTTAGACGAAGGAAAAAAAAAACCCTTACCGGCTTTCCAGTAGAAGAGATGGAGGCTCCGTTTGGAGAAATAGTAAAAGTAAAGGATTATTTTAAGAATTAAAATTTATTTTAAGAAAATAGCTTTTTAATAAAATAGTTCTTAAAATATCTGCATCCAAGTGTTTAGCTCCTAAAGTACTTTTTCAATCATTTGGCTACCACTTTAACAAGAGAGAGAAAGAGAGAATCAGTAGGTCCTACCCAAAATAGCCCCAAATAGCACCTCTTGGAGGGGATAGTTTTTTAGAATGGGCTATTTACAAATAGCTCAGAAATAACCTTTATGTTTGGCTCGTTTAAAACTATTTAGCCTATTTAAGTGGAAGGTTAAAATATAGCTCATGAATCCAAACAGGACAAGAGATTGGAAACCGAGAGTAGCTTGCTCGTCCTAATTTGTTCTGTGAATTTGATGTCTTGTCGAGTTGACTATCTCTAACGGGCTTTATAGCTTGGACTGCAGATTGTAGCTCGGTTATCGTCAGCGCTATAAACATGTCTAGCTGTGGTAAGGTCATTTTCATTGTGGTGCCAAGAAGCACAATGTTTGTGTTTGCATGCCCAGCAGAGCAAGGCATATATAGCAGCATGGTGTTGTAATCGATGCGCAGCAAGTTGCCCCAACCATCATACACGGCTCTTTAACGAGTATCATTGCGAAATGCAAAATGACAACATTCATAGGCTTGTAGAAGCCCCAAACCTGATGGTATTTTATAAATAGAGGCACATAGCCCCGTTTCTTCATCATACATGAAGCCATTCTCAAAAAAAAAGGTTATATATACACACACCTTTTTAGCAGTGAGAAACCTATCGGGTTTTGTAAGCCGGCCTCAATTCAACGCTTGTGACCCTTAGATTTAATTCAAATGACTGGCCCACCTACCGTGGCAGGCTGGAATTGGGCTGTCCCAAACGGGCGTCGGGATTTTCCGGCCCAAAAACACCCCATGGGGGGGATTCTCCTGGCGTTCCGTCCATCATCTCGGCTTCCTTGTTTCCGCCGCTCCTTCCCCCGTCGTGACTTCGCCGCCGGGAGAGATGGGGTTCGTTGGCGACACGCTGGAGTCGATCCGCTCGATGCAGGTCCGCCACGTGCTCTCGCAGATCATCAGCCTCGGTCAGTGACGCTCTCTGCCTCAGCATCTTCTTCTTCATCTCTCCTGATTCTGTTTTCTGGAGCTCAGATCAATGCGTTGCTCCTTGGGGAGCCGTGTACTTCTTGGGTTGTGGTCAGGTCGATTGCACTAGAATTTTGGTGGGTAGTCCCGTTCTATTCAGATTTTTGGGAGGGTTTTGGCCTGTAGGATCGGGGGCGGGGGTTCTCTTGATCTGCTGCCGCCGTCTTCTCCTCCTTTCTTTCTTTTTCTTTTTCTTTTTTTTTTGGGCTAAAAAACCACACGGCAACGGGACTGGAATATGAATAGCAAATGCACTGGATGAAAGTCGTAGAGAGCTGAACTGGGATTTTCCTTCCTCCCTGCTCTCGCTTAATGTGCAGGAGTACTGTGAATTATTGCCGGCCGCTTCAAAAAGAAAAAAAAAGAAGTGCACTGTGAATTATGCATCTTCTCTCTAGAAGATTTTTGTATCAGAAATTTGTAATATTTTTGGGGCTGGGGAAGGGGTGGCTTGCTGTTACCATGTTATCTGGCTTTGTTAGTTACTGTTTGGGGGTATAACCCGCTGCAATTAGATATTTTCCCTCAACCATGATGGAGTTTTATAACTCCTAAAGGATAAAGTTCCTCTTGGCAGGTATGATTGTTACCTCAGCATTGATCATATGGAAGGGATTGATAGTTGTGACAGGGAGCGAGTCCCCAGTGGTAGTGGTTCTTTCTGGTAGCATGGAGCCTGGATTTAAGAGGGTGAGTTATCTCCTTACACAAATTGGCAATGAGCTCAGCATGTTCGCTGTTTGCATCATATTTACACACTGGATGCTTAGCTACTAGGACATGGGTTCTAAACAGTGATGCTGGTGGATTGCTATTTTTAGTTGGTTGTGGGCTTGGGCTTTAGTTGGATGGCTCATGCATTTTTTTCCCTTCCCATGATAAAATACCTCTCTACAAATGACTGATCGACCATGATTAGCTAGCACCAATCTGAACTTCAGAAACTACTGCAGAAAGAGGATAATTTCCATTCTCTTACAAATGTATGTGGTCCCTTAGAAGTTCTGGTAGTTTGCACGTGGTGAATGGCTGCATAATTACTTTACAATTCGGATTTTTCCTTTTTAAGATGTGTGCCATTCTAGCTGCTGATCCATCGTGGTAAATATATCTACTGCTTAGATTTGACTTCAAGGTTTACTATCTGTATCTTTATGAAGTGCCAGCATCTTTTACACCAGTATGCCTGAATGGCTAGTTATCTCCTTTACAGGGTGATATCCTGTTTTTGCACATGAGCAAAGACCCTATCCGCACAGGAGAAATAGTTGTTTTTAACATCGATGTAAGTCTACTGCTTAGCTGTGAATAGTCAGATGGATCACAAATTCATCAGTTTTTATGTACGCTTCATCGTAATGTCTAATGTCTGCCTATACAATTCTCTGGAAACACTAAAATATCATTTAGCTGTTATCTATGTAGGGTCGTGAGATTCCAATTGTGCACCGTGTGATTAAGGTAAATACATATTGGAGTCTTAACAGTTCACATCAAGCAATGATATTTGCTCTGAAGTTTCATGTTTGCTCTTTTTGCTGGCTTAGTTTGTTTACTCTTCTCTCTCTGTAGGTCCATGAACGTCAGGACACTGCAGAAGTTGACATCCTCACAAAAGGTACCATTTCTTTTGCGATCAATGTTTTATTTAGATTATTAAACTACCGTCTGATATTGAATAATGGAGAAAATGATAACCAACAACTGCTAGTGAATGATCTACTGCGCATGTCTCTGCAATGTATTCATTATTGGCCTTTCAGGTGACAATAATTTTGGGGATGACCGACTTTTATATGCACAAGGTCAGCTTTGGCTCCAGCAACATCACATCATGGGACGTGCTGTAGGGTGAGAATCCTCAATGACTCGACTTAGACAGCATTGACCTGTTGCGACACCTGGTTAAAAATGATATTTGACTTTACCTTTTATACTGTGAATAGCTTTCTTCCATATGTCGGCTGGGTTACAATTGTCATGACCGAGAAGCCAATTATTAAGGTACGCTCATACTTGCTGTTTTATACCTACCTGAGAACATTTTTGCTATATGTTTATAGGGCATGTCACCCATTCTCCTTTTTAGTTTAGATTAGGCAAGTAGATGGTTATTTATTTTCTAGATATTTCTCAGAATTAGTATCGAAAGGGCTGCTTAGAAATGTTGTCTCTTGCTGCAGTACCTGCTGATGGCTGCACTGGGTTTGCTGGTCATAACATCGAAGGACTAAAGATGTCAACCTCATCATATAACTTGCTCTTATGGTGCGAGCAGTGACCCTATGATACCATTCTGTTCCACCATGTATCAAACGGAAAATTATCTTTTATATATTTTGAGCATGACACTAATCTAGTAGTCAGTTTCTCGTACAATGTCTATCTTTTGATACTTTCTAGTTTGTGAGTTGAATCTGTAATTGCAATTGATAAGGATTTGAATACCAAGCTAAACTTGAGGTTATAAGAACCTAAATAAGAAGGGAGGAAAACCGAGATGTTTGAGGGCCTGTGTAAACTACACCTTCAACAAATAAGCATAAAATTGAGAGCATTAACATGGCTTGCAAATGATATTCATAGAGGAGTATACAGGTACACTTTTACCTTGACATTAGCATAGACTGAAAATAACCTAGCCAACAGATGTAGAATTACACATCGTCATAGGGGTTGCATTGGCAGGTACATCATGGTTGACTGGGGAGGCTTCTAGACTGAAGCCCCAATTGCAATGTGATCTAAAACGTGGATGGCAGATCGACAGGCACGTGATCAGAATCAGAAGGTGATCCAATTTTTCCTAGACAACAGGACCCAATTTGCGTGCCATCTCAGCATTTGGGTGGTTTGTCCAGTCTCGAACTTTTCCAACCTTGGAATAAGTGGAATTCTCTCCATTGGTAGTGGACCAATCCAACCCTGATTTGAGTTATGAATCAGATGAGTGATCCATTTAAATTGTCAGAACATACTTTATGGTGTGGTTCCTGGCCTAAAATTGTCAGACCTGCAATTTTCAGGTGACAACTGTCATGCCCGAGCAAACTTTCTGAGATTTTGACATGATGAAGTCGACAGGTTTCCATGCCATCTGTTTGCCTCAATCTGACCGGTCAAGAGTGTCACTTGCAAGGCGCTCGATCATCTGCCGGTGCCGGAATCGACATGATGTTGAGATCCAATTTTGGAGTTCTGACTCGCAGTTTGAATTCCAAACTGTTCTGCGGGTTTCATTTTCATTTCATCCCATGGTCTCTGGTTGTCACTGCTGGGGCCGCATTTTTGGGTCGCTGTTTTGCTGTACTTTTGCAGTACCAGGGTTACTGGACCAGCCGTCCTGCATTGTTGTTTGGTCTCCGGTGACGGTGACAGTCTTTCAGTAGCTGGCTAGTCTTTGTAGTTTTGATAGAGCTTTTGACCTCCTTAATTTTCCATGGAACTTTTATTGTCAAAAGTGGTTAGGTTCTTGCCGTAATGGTTTGGATTAATGGCCCCATTTCTCTTCTAAGCTAAGGTCAAATCCTCAGAATGGAGGGTGCATTGTTTGGATAAATAGGAGTGCAGCTGCATATATTATTGTTTCGTTTGTGATGGAGAGATTTTGTTGTGCGAACTAGAAAAATCAAGTTCAATTTTATGTATCTGTCCTTCAATTTCTCGATGATAATGAAAATTTCTTCCTTGGAATTCTCCTGTTCTTCTGTAGTGGATCAATATTGAGCTATTTTAATGTCAGATTCAGATGGTCCTATGCAGATTCTGAGAACTTTTTTTTTGATACTTGATTCTTTTAACATTTATGAAGAGGCCGGCAAACTGGTTAAGTTTGAATACCAGCCATAATTACAAGGCTGCCTTGACCCGCTGAAACCTAAATGGGCAATTAGGTCAATAGGTGGTTTCATTTTGTTGTTTCCAAGAGTGCCATATCAACAAAACACAAATGAAACCATAGATGAAACTCACTCCATAATGTATTTTTCATGTTTGTTATTCAATAGGTTCTCATCACATTTAATTCTAAGATTTATCAAGAGTTGGTAACTGTGCATACATAGTTTCATCTATGAAACCCATTTTATCATTCTCATTAATCCAGTGCCACATTATTAAAAATGGTGACATGACACCCTATTTAATGTGCCTGAAATTCTTGTGAAACCTCCACTGGAACTGATCTTAGTTCATACACATTTTCTTCAAACTGCAAGTGCTGCAAACCTACAACTGCACTAGAACATGACATGTCCAACACGACACCAATACACGTACACATCCTCTTTAATCGTTTCCTAGAAAGAAGGAACAAGCGAATGAAAGAAAGGCCACCACAATTAGGTTTATAGTATGCCTAAACATAACTGCTGCATGCACATACATTAGTTTAATGCGCCACGCTAATCTTGTCAAACCAGTCTTTGACCAGATTCACTGCAGAAGCACATTCACACGTATCGTTGCCATTCCTAGAATGTGCCACAAAGAACACTAAGTCCCAACTGTTCACTCCAACTCGTCTTTGCTCCTTATCAGCTTGAGGGAGTGTGCGAAACTCCTGTTAGATTTGTGCTAAAACAGAGCTTTGGTTCATATTACACTTTTTTTAACCCAAGATTGTGATTTGTAAAAATAATTCTACATCTTAAGAGAAGGGAGTAAGAAGTGAACCTCGAAATTCATTGAGCTTATTAGCTTCAAAATTAAAAAATACACCATATTCTCACGTATTGTCCTCTTGATGTCGGCAACATACACTTTAGTACAATCACTCAATATTCTATGTTGGGATGTCTAGCTTGGACGAAACATATTTGCTTTCTGATAAATATTTTATGCACCCAATTGTTTTTTTAAAAATAGAAACCACACACTAATTGTGCCAAACTTGGCCACCTTTCCTGATTAAACTACCCAACACATGTTGATGTTGCTCGCCATTACCAAGCTATTCTTTCTGACAAGTGGTATATGCAAATCCAAGGAGAGTGCCGTGCAATTCCACACGTGCGCAACAACTGAGTTTGCTGGGATCGACGCTAGCCGACATCAAGCGACGATGACGTGGAGAGGCAGGAATGAAGTGCTCCCTCTTGCGACACGTGTGGTTGTTGGGCTAGTGGACATGGAGGGCCTCGTGCGATACCCTTCGACGAAAAAGTGCGACACGTGCTGGGTGCGTCGTGCATGACGTGACACTTCCCTGAACAGGTTCGATCCCTAGGTTGTGGTGGCCTGGCCCGGCGACACGTAGCCCATTAGGGTCGCTATTATTGGAAGGTGATCTAGGTAAAAGCTGTAGGTTATGTGGCCTTTTTTTCCTTTCTTTATGATGAAACTAGTTGGGTGTGTGACTGTTTGATTGGAGGGCAGGGCTCGCCTCACACGAGAGATCAGATGGATAATTTCGTGGGTTTTATAGGGAATAAATGGTTTTCCAGGGTTTCAAGATTTTCTTTCGTTCTTTCTTTTTTGCGAAGATAAGTTAAGTTTGTGGTGCCAGATTTAAACTGACGACACTATCGTGTATATATCCGTGTGGTATTAGTTTTCGCCACCTAAATATATCCGTGGAGGAAGCTTTCTTTGTTCAACTTAGCTTTTCTTTTCTTTTCTTTTCTTTTTTTACTCATATAAAAATTTCATGCAAAATAATATTGAAGTCCGGTAGATCACCTACCTAACTCTATATAAACTTTTAGATGATTATAGACATTCACATGTGAATGTTCGAGACCGAAATTTTTCTTTATCTAAAAAAATATAAGCTTTTTGGAAAATTCAGCTAGCGTGGAACTTGTGCCGTGGATGTCCATTTTGCAAGGACCTGTCGGATTGACCGAAAGCATGCATCAGGTGTCGTGTATGTGGACAAAATAAAACTGACCAAACTTAGCTCAGTTGAGTTCCATTTGCCAGTTCAATAGGTGTAGTAAATTTCCTAGAAGTCGAGAGAATGTTGGAACACGAGAGGTGACACCCACTGTGAAAAACTACACAACCAGCTTCCGTTACTACGCACGTTGCGGCACGTATCTCATGATTTGAGTTGCTGCACGATTCATCCTCCATAGTGTGTCACGATTACAAAATGACGACGTATAAATATTTCTTCTCCTTTTCTTTCTATAAGACATTAGGATACAAACTTTATGAATTTTGACCAGCAATAGTCAAATTATATGCACCTTTAGTGTATAAAACTTGTATCCATATATTTGTATTTTACGGATCTTTTACCATAGTATTGATTTTTTCTAGCAAGTGATAATATGTTGTGCGACATTAGTACTCAAAATATAATGCTTTAAAGACCTTTTCAAATAATAATACACTTAAAGAATAGAGGGAGTACTATTAGAAAACCCCACAGGAAGAAGTATGTCCAAAATATAATATTTTTTACTTTTTACAGTTATTATATTATGAACTATTCATGTATACAGTATTTCCCATGACTCATCTGCTTGATAATATTAGTATTTTTGTTACCGTCAAGAAAAAAAAATCTATCCTAGCTAGCTACAAGGCAAGCGGAATTTTTTTAATTTTTTTTTTGTAGAAATCCGTGCAAACAAAAGGCCATGTGCAAGTAGGAACAAAGTTTGGACACGCTGATTCCTTAGTAACTTGGATTGCATCTTGGAGTGTATGCATGCATGCATTGCATCTTGGATAAACATGCATGTCGATGATCACTGTTCCAGTTACGGCACAGGCACACAAGCAAGTTACATTTATCTGCATGTCGACCGATACTTATCCATTCCTCTGTTATGCAAATGATAAATGAAATGAACACGGCCTAAGTTGGCAAGTGGTTGAACTGTACTATAAAGTATACTGACTGATCATTCCATTGTTTTAGCATGCAATAGGTTGCTGCGAAATAATACTTTTAGAACGCATTATATTTCTCCGTGTTTTGTACCAGAGTTACCTACCCTACCGGGACTATTTGTTTATCTGCCTACAGATACTTTTTCCTACTTCTCTTATTTTTCTTAGAAATAATTGGATGAGAAATTTCGGCGCGAATTAATTAATTATTTAATTAATTACGGCCAGCTCCCGTGCCTAAAGGTAATCGCATCCGCAGGCCTTATATATATGGACACATGTTGCTCGCCAAGGAGACCCGGCCGGAACCATTTCTGAGAACAAAAGCTCGCGCCTGTCGCGTAGCTGGGGCGGCGGCCGGCCGGTGCCTACTGGATAGATCGTTCATGTGCCACGCCGCGGTGGCGGACTCGGGGGAGCAGCGCGGGCGGCGGCTTCTCGCCGCCGGCGACGTCGGCGGCGGCGGCGGAGACCGCCAGCAGCCCCTGCCGCTGGCGCCCGTGGTGATGGAAGCCAACACGGCGGCGTTGCCGGCGCTGTCGCGGGGCAGGCAGGTGCGGGAGATGTCGGCCATGGTGGCCGCGCTGGCCAGGGTGGTCGCCGGCTCGGCGCCGCCGGATAAGCAGCCCCACCAGGCCGTGCAGGAGGCCTCCGCGGAGGAGGCGTGGTGGCCGTACGACGAGCTCGCCGCCGAGCCGCCCCCTGCCTTCGTGCTCGACGGTAAGAACACACGGCGCGGCAGCATCATACTCAAGTTGTGCATGCACGGCTGCGTTTGGTACCATAGTATCAACACACGTGCATGGACATGTGATTTTTTACTTATTTTTTAATTGCCGCCCCTGCAACTGCACGGTAAGGGCTGATGACACCACTATACATCTACCATTTGTCTTTATTTTATTTATTAATTAACCCACTTGTTATTTAGATTTCGTGGTAGAACATATAAAGGACGTTGATTTGTTCTAGTACTGTTCTATGAGCTGCTTTGATCTGCAACATGTGTAGTGCTCCTTATCGCTCCGTGTGCATTCACACGCACGCAACTGCTCGATCTGCTTGTTTAAGCAAGAAAAAGAACGCTACCAACTCAGCACGTTTAGTTCATTTGTCTTTTGTTTTCACACTCTCCTTTTGAAGAGAAAAGAAATATGTCCACAATCTGCACGCTTAGTCTAAGTGGAACCTTTCGCTTCAAATGCATGAATTTATTATTTATTTATTTGTGTATTAACAGATGAGGAAAATGAACAACTAAACCTGTTCGAAAAAGGTCATCGTATCACACTAACCATGTTGCTTGCTTCGAAACATTAACCGAGCTTTTAAAATTCAGACGCTACAAGTGCATTAGCAATCAGTAATTCTCTAGAATCTACTCTGCTTCTTCGATGGTTGAAAAAACAGAGCAAGGAATGTGCAAAACAGAGGAGCTAAACTAGCCGATAATAATCTTGTGGACTGTGTCGGCTGATCGGCGCTTTTGATTTGTGCTGAAAGTTTCTCTCTCTTTTTCTTTGTTTGGAGCAACAGTGTTACTCTGAAAGATTTGGGACGAGATTCTTTCAACTGAGATGAAGATATTTTCTGTTTAAGAATAAAAAAGATCAAGATATTTCTCCCCTGAATAGAATAGCTAACCGATCTCCTCTGTTTCCTGGATCCTTCGTGCAGGCTACGGCGAGACGCAGCCGCCGCCGGAGCACTACTGGCCTACGTCTGCGGCGGCAACAGAGGCGGCGACTTCCTCGCCGACGCAGTACCGTGCGGCCTCTGGCGCCGCGGCCGAGGAGGAAGTACCCTCGCCGTCGTCCGCCGGCGCCGGGGCGAGCGGCAGCGGCAGCGCGGCGCCGCGGAAGAGGTACCGCGGCGTGCGGCAGCGGCCGTGGGGGAAGTGGGCGGCGGAGATCCGTGACCCGCACAAGGCGGCGCGCGTGTGGCTCGGCACCTTTGACACCGCCGAGGCCGCCGCCCGGGCCTACGACGGCGCCGCGCTCCGGTTCCGCGGCAGCCGCGCCAAGCTGAATTTCCCTGAGTCCGCCACGCTCCCGTCCCCGCCGCCACCGGATCCCGCCTCCCGCGCATTACCGCCGCCGTCCAGGCCGGAAGCGCTGCTGGAGTCGCACTCGCAGGCGCCCCCCACCGGCGGTGGCATGGAGCCATACGCGGAGTACGCCAGGCTCTTGCAGAGCGCCGGCGGCGACCCCGGTGGCTCATCCGGGACACCAAGTGGCACGATGCCTCTCCCTCCTGCAAAGTACAGCTTCGCAGCAGAGGGCGTGACGACACCGTTCAGCTACCTCTCGCCGCCGCAGAGCCGCGGCGAGCCAGCAGGCAACCCCGCGGCGGCGTGGGCGAGCCACCACTACCACGGCTCGTACCCGCCGTGGCGGTGGGACCAGTCAGGTTGACCCCCGTCAACGAAAAACGGGTGCCTACGTGGGGAGATCCGGTCAACTCCTCTAACGCCACGTGGCCGTCGGTTAACGGTTCAGACGGCGGGGAAGTCGAGGGAGTGGGGACGGCACGAGACGCCGCGGTGAACCCTCGCTGTCACTGACAGGCGCGGCCGCGGGTTGCGTCGTGGAAAGACGCCGTCAAGCTGTTGTGCCTGTCCGTCAGTCGACGTCCCGGGTGCTGCGGTCGGACAGTTCAAACGGTGCCGGGTCAGATGGACGGCGCAAAACGGCAAAGATGATTAGGACGCCCCGGTAGCTTGGAATCAACGGTCGCTTGGAGTTGGAGAGAATCGACCAGAAACGAAGCCCTTGGCATGGATAACTTTCTTCATTATTTTCTTTAGATTCAAAATTTGAGTGCTTTCTTTGAAATCCTTTGTTCGAAAGTGCTCCCTACAACTAACACGTTAAATTCCCTCCTGGCAATCAACCTGTGGCCCCTTCATTTGATACGATTTGTTCGGGTGAAGCTGTAAACGAAGTGTAACTTCCTTCACGTTTTGCCAACCATCTCTTTATCTTCTTTCCAAAAATAGAAAAACAGCCATCTCTTACGTCAACATGGTTGCTTAGACCACGTCAAAAAATGGTTGATTGGATACGCTGTTATCCAGTTACGCCACATATATATATATATATATAGCACGAGAAATGCACCTCGCGGTAGGTGTTTGTGTTTGTGCATTTGACCACGGCATCTTCTGTTATCTACTAGGTGACGTGTGCATTGCTTATCCAGACCAAGCGCTACCTCTTCATTCACATCCTCCAAGAGGTAATCAGAGAAACACAGAATCAGACAACTCCATGGTACTAAAATGCACAGATCCAAACTATGAGACTAGCTTGTACTGTAAAACAACATTGATTGCAATGGCAGATGCAAATTCAAACTGTGATTACATTGACTATGTCTATATACAAATAAAGGATCATGGTTGGATTGCCAATTGCAAATCTGAGGCAAAGATAAGGTCCCAATGTACAACAGGCAGTTCAAGATACATGTCAGATGCCCTGCCTGTCTTTTTTTTTTCTGACAACTTCCAAAGCGGGGTGGATCAGTGGATGGACCACAGTTTGAACTTCCAAAGGATGTTGTCCTCATGCTGAAGAATGTGAAATTGGGACAAAGCATTTTGAACACAGAATTGGAGTGGTTTGGAAACTTTTTGCTCCATCATGTCAACTTTTAGGTGATGTCTGCTCCTACCACCTGACGTTCAGCACCTTCTGCGCAGCAAAGTCATTGGCAGCTACCATGATACAAAAATGTGGAAGGTCAAGACAGTGATGGTTCATTCGTTTGCATATGTATTACTCCTGAAATTTGATACACCAATAGCTTGCTTTCCTATCAAAAGAAAAGGTTACTGGTCCTTAAATATAATTAGATGCAAGACATAAAAGACCAAGAGCAAGAGTTTTACATTAACAGGGCATTTTTTTTTCTTGTTGTCTTACACGAGATCCATAGACAGATGGTAATTGGACAGACTTTGTAAACCCAAGGAAATAATAACTCAGATTTATATTGCAAGTTCAAGAATTTACTTATTTCGGCATGCCAGGGTTCCTATTGATTTTACCACAAGAAAAAAAGTATGTGTACTTGTATTCAATAAAAGTAGTTAAGGTAAGCATACACAATCATCGTCGTCGTTGCCGCCTCCTTCTCTGAGCTGTTGGTGGAAGCTTCTCTGAAGGCCCGGAAGGAAGTATAGTTCCTGTCTCTTGCTCTATGTGTTTCTTCAGCTCTCTCAGAATTCGGATTTGGCCCAATTTTTCTGGAGATAGCTTTTCCCAGTAAATCCCTGCATACAGAAATCCCCAATATCTGGTCACATAACACTTCTTTGCAGGTTAAACAGATAATAGTAATTGGTCAAACCTTGTGGCTTTGGGATTGTGGTCTTCGTGAAGATGACCTGAGTTGGGGTGCAGATAATGTCAACCGGCACATCATGAACTAGCAGCTTCTCTACTGGAATGTCATTCACTAACTGCTTGTCATGCACTGTAAGAAAGCATAGACATAGTTTTAGCAATTTATGTTAGTGACCAGCCACGAACTAAATATGAAAAATGTAGTTACTTTCAAATCCAACCAAGAAAAAACTGCACTAATAGTTCTCCAATTAAAAAAAAGGAGATGAGGCATGCATGTATAGACAATATTCACTTATCTCAAGCTTTGCAAGAATCACGGGCTAAAATAGTTGTTACTCGAGCTCACCAGTAGTTACTACCATGGTTGAATCATCTATAGCTCCCATATATCGAAGCATGCCATATTCCAGCTCTGCAAATCCCTGTAGTCGAAGTTCATAGATAAAGTTATGAACGAGAACAGGAAATTTTTGTTAAGAACAGTTTTTCATTTTTAAGGCAGTGTCAACTAGACAAAATACCATCAAGTTGATCAAGTTAATTTTCTGTGAAAGGAAGGTAGAAAAGAAGGTGAAACCATGAAAACTTCATTGGTGCTCTATTAACTATTACTGTTCAACTGTGTATACAAGAGAGAATAGTTACCTCACCCTTCCCCAACCGTGCTCCTGAACTTGGGTCAACTGCAACTGACCCAATCACAATCAAATCCACCTTAATCCTTTCATCGAGACCTATTGGCCTCCCATATTTAGCTGCGCCAACAGAAGTGCATGCTTCAGGAATGCATCCAATGGGTATCATTTGAGAGTCCAGAACTGAGAAAAATCCTGTCCTTAGCCGAGGTTGTGGAGTCAACAGCTTTTTATCACCTGGATGACAAAAAGGAACATCTGATCAAAATTTGAAAATTCTACAGTAAACTTGGACTCCTTGGTTTGCAGCACAAAATTCCAGGACAGATCAGGTGCTACTAACTTATGGAAGTTAATTAGGAATTAGAATGATATAATGACTATGTGGAAGTGAGTATCGACCTCATGTATCATGCCTCACCACACCTAATTCAGGACACACTTGATCATACAATCTTACACCAGAAAAATCAACTTCAATAACCTGGCTAGCTGCAGGAAAGGTTGTCGATACTGACAGCTACTTGTTTAAGCAAAACAATGATCAAACTGAGAGTCAATCAAAGAGGTAGACGCACTGCAGTTTTGATATGTGTCATCAGACAAAGTTTTTGCAGATGCTAATATGCTACTGCTAGAAAGAATATTTAGAGACAGTTAGGCCATGATAAGCAGTAGCAGTCATAGGTAATGGACCTGACAGTGTTAAGAACCGAACTTGCTTCTGAGGCGAGTCAGGATTGACCTTTACACATTGGGAATTCTGAAATACGTCAAGCCTCCCCAACTGGTGACATTTTTGAAACATTGTGATATTAGTGATGAGTACATAAATGAGCTACTAAGCAACTAGAATAGGACATGCATGTATAAGAAAGAGGTTTCAAAAAATAACTAAGCAAATTGTATGTGTATGGGTCCACAAGTTTAGCACATGCGCTAGCGGAAGCACCTGCTGATTTCAAGAAACTGCCATCATGTTACAGTTTCTTATACATTCAGATGAACAAGATAACAAAGCAATTTTTTGAGTACCAAGTTTCAATGGGAGGAAACCAAAAGATTTTAGGTACCTCACATGACATTTTAACTGAAAACAGAATTTGGCGAAATGCAATTCCCGGTTCGACATGACGTTGTCAAGGAAGATCCATTCAGTTCTGCTTGCGGGCAAAGCTTTGCTACAAGTGTACGACAAGCAACAGCCGAAGAATGCAAACCACGAAATGCCTCACGCGGGCCGCTACCGAAATATAGAAATGATCCACTAGACGAGAACAAGGCACAGAACGGGGAGGCGACAGAGCGAGCGCGCATAGCCGCATACCGCGTCGGCGGCGGCGGGGGCGCCGTCGAAGTTTGGGATGCGGTGGTGGACGGGGCGCGGGTCCCGCGCGACGCCCTCGGCCTCCAGCGCGTCCCACACCCGCTTCCGTATCGCCCACTTCCACGCCCGCGGATCCGCGTCCGCCGCCGCGGCAGCCGACGCCATCCCGTCCCGCGCCGCGGCGTCCAGGCGCAGGCGCTCGGCCTCGAAGGCGCCCGCGTCGAACGAGGCCGAGGCCGAGGAGGAGGAGCCCCCGGCCGCGGACGCCACGGCGAGGCGCGCGCGGCGGGAGGCGCGAGCCGCGAGGCACAGCGGAAGCGGCGGCGCGGCGGCGGGGAAGAGGAGCCGCATCGCTTGGTTGGTTGGCTTCTGTGAACGCACGCTCCTCACTCGCGCGCCAGAGAGCAACAGATTCCGGCAGGTTCGGATCATCTGTGACGCTGGCATGTGGGCCCGCAGAAGCGGTGGGGAGCCGGTGCGCAGGCGTGCGGCGAGCCAGCAACTCACATCAAACAGCATCATTCTAATACGAAATATTCTTTTAGAAAAATCCAATTCGAAATACTCTGCATTTTTATCTCAGTTTGATGTTTGCGATTCGAAATACTCAACAGCACAACCATCCGCAGCAGTAGGCAGTAGCTCGGAGAAAGTGAAGTATGGATCTTTGGACTCTGGCACTCTGCAAAGCTGAAAATGTTTCAATTTGCCCCCCAAAAAAAGGTGTACACAGCTTAGAATTCCACAAGATTTGTCCCTATGTTGCTGGTAGCTTCACTTCATAGAGTATTTCTGATTTCTGATGCATTAGCCATGCAGTGAACTGGATGTAACTTTATAGATCATTCTAACAGTGGTCCACATAGAAATGTCCTCCTACACAAATGGTTATTACCTTTTTCCCTCCCATTGTGTGCCAAAGCTTGCTCGGTGACTTGTTATTATCTGTAAAATTTTTAAAGAATGTCAGCACACGTTTAAAGTATTAAATATAGACTAATTAAAAAATTAATTTCAGAACTCGTCTGTAAACAGCGAGACGAATTTATTAAGGCTAATTAATCCGTCATTAGTATATGTTTACTGTAGCACAACATTGTCTAATTATGGACTAATTAGGCTCAAAAGATTCGTCTCGCAAAATACACCTAATCTGTGACAGGATTTTTTCTTCGTCTCCATTTAATATGTTATGCATGTGCGAAAACATTCGATGTAACATTTTTAGGTGTAAAATTTTTGAATCTAAACAAGACCTAAGTGGCCTTACTTATATGTCTTGTCAAAAACAGTAAGATACTCTCTCCGTCCTGAAATGTAAGGCATTAGAGGGTCCAAAAATTGTATCCAAATGTAAAGCATTCTAGGACTTTTAGATAAGTATTAAAGGAAACCGTTTAATTTTTCTTAACGCTTAGCTGTATACTCACCTTTTCTATTGCTTCCTCCTTCTTAATCTTAGGAATAATTTTAAGTATGGTTGGTAAACAAAGATCTTTTAGAGGGTACATGCGTCTTTTATTCTATTCCTTAATATATCCTAGAATTGCTAAAATACCTTAGTAGGTTCATAATGTTAATCATCCTACATGCCAAAAGACTCAAAACAACAAATATCCATATAAAAGATGTGCTACCTCACCCTTCCCTATAGCTCTCATATATCAATCGACAGAGAAAAAGACTCACCAGTGGTTACTATTATGGTTGAATCATCTATAGCTCCCATATAACGAGCATCCCATATTCCAGCTCTGCGAATCCCTACAGTTGATGTTCGTATACAAATCACAGACAATGAGGAGGAACAGTTTAGTTTTGGCAGACAAAGTATATTTTGTCTGTTTAAAGCAATGATGGCTGTTGAGATTGAAATCAGTTCAATCTAGTTTATTCTTTCAGCTAAACGAAGAGAGAGAAAGGCAGTTGAAAGTTTGTACTCTATTACTTATAACTGTCCAAATGTAGAACAAAAATATCAACTCGGCTTACGTCACCCTTCCCTAGGCGTGCTCCTGAAGTTGGATCAACTGCAACAGACCCAATCACAATCAGATCCACTTTGATCTTTTCATCTAGACCTATCGGTCTCCCATATTTTGCTGCACCAACAGGAGTGCATGACTCAGGACTACATCCAGTGGGTATCATTTGAGAGTCCAGAACTGAGAAAAATTCTGTCGTCAGTCGAGGTTGTGGAGTCAACAGCTTTTTATGGCCTGAATGACACAAGTAGCACCATATGTGAGAACAACAGGTACAATGGAAATGGTGGGTAGAATTCATTTGCACATGCCCAGGTAACAAGCCTAACACATGATGGTGGTTGGTCGTCTTCACTTGATTGAGTATGACAAATGTAAGATTGATAAATAGTAGTATCAATCAAGGTAACTGACCTGACAGTGTTAAGAACCAAACTTGCTTCTGAGGCGAGTCAGGGCTGACCTTCACACATTGAGCATTCAGAAACACTTCAAGCCTTCCCAACTGCTTGACAGTGTTAAAACTAAGCAAGCGCAGCCGGAAAGATTAAATAGAATGATCGAACGGACAGTTTCATGAGGCTTGAAGAACAACTAAGAAAACCACACCGAGATGCTTGTACTGAAGCTGATGCTAAACTGCTAAAGCACACGCTGTTGAAGCGAGTGCTGAAACTGAATACAGACTACGACTCTGGATGCGTCTGTATTCTCCGAGTTCCATGACAGATTGGCTAGTAAACCGGCAATTGTTGTCAGGCAGGTGCCATAGCGAGAGAGAGGGGGCGCCGAGTCAATGGCGGCGGCGGCGCCGTCGGCCTCCAGCGCGTCCCATACCCGCTTCCTTATCGCCCACTTCCACGCCCCCGCCCCCCGCCTCCGCGCCGGTGGAGGCCATCCTCCTGTCGCAAAAGCGCTCGGGTCACTGGAATTTTGGGGAAAAGCACCGGAGAAGAGCCGGGAGTCTGATCTGAACGACGACTACCTTCGACTTTAAAAACTGTCACCGTTGACTTAAATTTTTAATTTGACAAATGCAAAATATTCGAAGTAAACTTATCAGGACTCTGAAGTAGTCTAACTTAATATACTGCCTGTATTTCATTTTGCATTGATTTCGAAACTTTCAAAATTTCAGCCGAATTACAGGGTTATTTGAAAGGGATAGGAGTCTGATGAAGGTTGCAGGGAAACAAAGTAACAATGGAACCGTGAGAATGACAGGAGCATCACGAAAGATTGCGCCCGGGAAATAATCTGGCACAACTGTCTGCAACGACTACACTCTCCAGCATCAATGGTTCCAACATGTTATAAGTTCAAAATTTGTAATGATCTTAATCATCTCCAATGAGAGCAGCTCATATTTGCAATACAAACCGGTCCTCCAACTATATCCAACAAAACTGACGGAAAAAAAAAAACCGAACAGTATCTGGTAAGACATTTTACTTCGACAACAGGACCAGCAGCTCAGTACTTGATAGGTGCCTTGACCTTGCAGTAGAACCTCTGCTTCTCATCGGTGGTCTGGAAGCGCCCGTGCCCAAACTTGGACGAGGTGTCAACGAACTTGAGGTTGACCTGCTCCAGCGCCACCCGTGAAGTCTGCTTCAGCAGGGACTGGCGGAGTGTCACCACCCTCTTCTTGGGGCCGACACAGCCCCCCTTGATCATCACGTAGTCGCCCTTGACGATTCCATAGTGCGGAAAGCCGCCCATGGGAGTGATGTCCTTTTCAGTCCTATAAAGACTGAGAGAATTCAGTAATCAATACATGTATAAATAACAGAAGCAACATATGATCATGGATCAACATGTAACTACAGAGAACCAAGAAAATGTTACCTGTCAAAGTCTGTAGAGGCGTTGTGGCTTTCCACTCCAGCCTTGCCAATCTTGTAAACCTTCTTTCTCATCTCAGTACGGTGGTGGTATCCATTCTGACCAGCCCGGGCAACAGTGTACGACACCCTTGCAGGATGCCAGGCACCGATACAGGCAACCTTGCGGAGACCCCTGTGGGTCTTGCGGGGAAGGCGGGTGACACCCCAACGGGTGACCACACCTTCGTACCCCTTACCCTTGGTGACGCCAATGATGTCAATCATTTCATCCTTCTGGAAGACGGCTTCGACCGGGACCTCCTTCTCAAAGAACTTGTAGCCAAAGTCAACTTTGTCTGCGATCGTGCCACCGTTAACTTGGTTCTCCATGAGATGGGCCTTCTTCTGCTTCAAACCCTTCATCTTTCTAATCTGAAATCAGAAACAGTAGAGCATGTGAGAACAGAACACCGTGAAACACTAAATTACAGAGCTGCGATGACAGTGAATGGAAATATCACCTGAGTGTGGGCGATAACACGGACAACGGAAGCATACTTTTTCATCTTCTCAAGCTGCAACTGGATTTCTTTCTTGCCTGCATCACTGTCGTATTTGAGGGCGTACTTGGTGAAGGCCTTCTTCTTGCTCTTGCACCAGTTCTTGTTGAACCTTCTCCTCACTTCTTCGCTTAAGGTGCTGGGCCCAGACAGAGTTGAGGGTACGCAGACCACGTGGGGTCTTAACGTACGCCACAAGTCCAACAATGACAAGAGGAGGGGTCTCAATGATGGTCACAGCCTCACAGGTTTCCTTCTTGTGGAGCTCTGCACAAAATCACACAAGGCGATTACATCTCAAGCCCATACCACAAACAAACAATAATTTGACTTGGAAAACTCAAGGACCAGATATGGGGATAGAATTATCAGGTAGCATTCTCCAGTTTCCTTGTCTGATGGTTATTATATTAACAGCAAAAACAGAAGTATTGTTTTCTCAAGGGAACATTTAACAGGAGTGACTTCCTCTGACAGTTTACTTACTGGAGCCAGGCTTCTCGACCTCACGCACAATGTGTCATGCCAGTCTTGTAGCCAAGGAAGGCAGTAAGGTGGCAGGGCTTCTTCGGGTCATCCCTAGGGAAGGACTTCACTGCAAAGATATAAAAAAAAAAAGAATTGGCACATCAGACACATATTATCATGCCCATTAATCGAACTGCACAGAAATAACAAGTAAAATAATATATTAGATAAAAAATACTATACATCCATTTGGAACCATTGGTGATACCTAAAATTTCACAACAGCGTCACATTTTTGTATTTCCAAATTCAATGTTTGCAGCACACGATGACACAAACTATCACCACGGTTCAAGAACACTATCAGCCACGATCCCAAGTGCGATATACTAGTCAATTAATGCGTCTAAGATGTGAACATGACAGCAATTTTACTCAATTAGCAATCTCCGAAATCTACCCAACGCGCACAACAAACAAATGAAATCATGACACAATCAGAGTACTGGTACACAACACAAGAGATCAGCAACGAGACAGCTCAAGCAGTTGATACCCAATCCCCACAGCCCGATCGGAAGAAAAAAAGCGATGGGGGAAAACAAGTAACCAGACGAATGCATCGGAGTGGCAGCACGTACCCTTTCCGCGGTGGCGGGAGGATCGCTTCCTGGGGAGGAAGCCGAGGGACCCGTGTCTCGGGTGCTCGAATTTACGGTGCGACATCCTCGCCGACCTCCTTCCTTACCTGCAGCAATCAAAGCATCCATGAAACTATTAGATCGGTGTACACATGTTTTTTTTTTCCGTTTGGCGCAGCAGGAAGGGAACTAGGGTAGAGAAGGGGAGGGCATACCTGGTGGGTGTTCGTCGACGGCAAGAGATGAGAATGCAGCGGCGGGGGAGCCTTGGTGGGGGCTAGGGTTGGGCGCAGGCGCAGCCTTTCATATGGGCGACGCGTGGATGGGGAGGGGGTGCGGGCCATTAACGGGCTATGCCACACTAGTGGCCCAAGCTCGGCACGGCGATTCGGGCCGAGACGGCCGGATCGTGCCGTACTTGGGTGTGCCCGGGGCGGGTGCGGTTTATGATTATTAGGAGTATCGGAGTGTTACGAACATTAAATATTATACCAATCAGCAAATTTACTGATATTGCAGAGTTATTTATGAGGAGTGAGGTGGGGGAGTGTCATAAAATAAGAGAGGAGTGTTATCACCATAACCCTCTTTTGGCACACTCCTTAAGAACCTCTTCTCTTCTTGGTAACTGTGCGATGACACTCCCCACTAAGACTGGTCTTACAAACCTTCACCTGAAGAGAAATTAATTTTTCTCTCCTTGTCGGACTATTTTCCTGTGGGCCGAGACCCATTAGCAATAAAAGAGGGATAGATCACACGTATGCATGCAAGAGAGCACAACAACTATGACGTTACCTATATGCATGCAAATTTCAACGCAAAAAGCTATAACTATTAAATTGAGCATCTAAATTAAATTCCGATTGAACCATTATCTTTCTTATGACGAGATCTTCAAAATAAGACCACACTTGCCTATGTTTCCACGATATTTAAAATATATATTTCTTAATACTCAATATTAAGTTTTGGTTCATGGGAACAAATATTTTAATAATACGAACAAATGATTATTTTTCGAAAAAAGTTACACGTAACAAACAAATAATAATGCACGACGAATAAAATATTACACATCGCGAATATTTGAGAAATAAATATTACGAATAAATAAGTAAACATCACGGAACAGTTTAATCTACGAAGCAAACAAATAATTTGACATTGCGAATAAATTAATCACACATAGAAAAATAATTCGGACATAATGCTGCCGTTTGCTTTGTCACGAACGATAGCAGTTAGCTACTAGAATAATTAAAAAAAAGGAATGACTATTCACCATCCGAGTGTTTTCTATCGTGTTTCAATCGATTTTTTAAATAAATGGGTTGAAGCCACGTGGCATTGACTAGTACACGGACTATAGGTGAAGAGATGCTTGAAAACGGTCTATTCTCATAAAAGAAGTGCCAAAAACATCGACTGAAAATTTTGGTCCATATCAATCGAATAAATGCACAAACACCAAAAATAGGAACACGAAGTTGATGACAGAATTCATGGATAGCGATGAGCAAAATTAAAAAAATAAAATAATACTAGTTTTGATCTGACACAAGATGACAATCTACAAAACAAAAGTTAAAACAAAATGAAAAGAAAAGTGAAAAAATACAAATAACTACTTCCAGCCTCAACAGAAAAATTATGAATTTCATGGAGTCACATGGAAAATAAAAAACGGATCCAAGCAAATCATGTCCTGCTTGATCCCGTTAACCACCAACAAAAAATCATCAGCACAATAGACTCATATCCCTCCTCGAGTCAGCAAAAAAATGCTGCTCCCACAACATGCGGCTAATGGGCCGGGCTGCAAAAAACATTACCATAGGGAAGGAATCAGAATCACGTGATGCATGCACATGGTAACAAAAAAAAGAATCCTGATAAAAAAGTTAATTTGGCCTGACGCCTGCCAGCTAGTGCTAGGGTACAACAACTGCTTTCAGATCGGATACCTGGCGCATATTTACTGGCCGCAATAAATATTGTTGGGCTGAATACAGCCCAACAAATAAAGGGACGAGCCTTCAGATAATGGTTTTGAAGTTTGTCACGCAGGTGATAGATAGCCATCCCGGTCTGGGGCCGCGTGTTCGTCCCTAGGCATCTCGATGGACGATGGCAGCGAGTTGCTGACTTTCTCTTGCTGCTATTTTTTTTATTTCTTTACTGATTGTTATAAGTCATCATCCCTTTGCATACTGCTATCTTTTTAATAAAAATAGATGGATAGCAAAATTAGTTAAACTTTTAATTTTGAAAAATTAAATCCACTCTTATTTTTCAATATTTCAATCAAATTGATTAATACAAATGACTTCTTGGTTTTATAAAAAAATATCATTTTACAATACATGCTGGTTAGTGAAGCAACCCAAAAACAGATTGAGTGAGTTCTACGTCAAGTTCCCCCAAATGCTGGGTCCAACACATAATATGGGGTGTATACATATTTACACATTATATGTTGAACGACGGATTTCTATATGAAGAGTGGTCACTATAACAACCTCCATTTGTTAGGTTTAGAGCCATTTTGTTTTGGCACAAAATTGTCACTAGAAAGGAAGAGGCCAAGATAAAGTTTGGCTCGACAAGCTTGGGTACCTAGGGTAACAAACCAAACACCATTAAACTTGACTATGCTTCTAAAAATATTGACCAATCTAAAAAGCTGCATTTTCTTTCTCTTCTGCCCTGTGCAATTTTTTTTCCTTTGATGATAAACACTTCTACTTTAGTGACAAATGATTAATTTTTTGAATATATATTTTTCATCTATCATTTTATACAGGGTTAGCTGCTTTTTTTTACGAACAATGGTCCAACCATAGGACAGTATGAACCTTTACCCTTGGGCAATCCAGCAGCCAGTATAAAATAACTGTGGCCCCTTCCCGTTTCCTTTCGCGCGACTGACTGACTGGAGATCTTGAATTTTGAAGTTAAAATTCGAATTCCAGATTCCAAACTTTTCCTGTTATCTATTTTCAATTTAATCCTCCTTGTCCAGCAAGCCTCCGCTTGGGTGGGACAACCACGACGACGGCTCTCTGGCCCCACCGGTCAGCCTGTGAAACACCGCCGCACCTAGGGTTGAAAACGGGACGGGAAAATCCCATCCCGACCGGCACCGTATACCGATTATCCCATCCAGATATCGTTTTACAGGAAAAATATAAAAACGGGAAAAATCCGGGAAAATACGGCGAAAGCGGTCGTGGAAGCGGTTCAGGTGTTTTCCTGACCGTATTTCCGGTTCCCGCATTTATCCCGGGAAATTCCCGCGGTACTATCCCGTATTAGAGGACCAAACTTCGTTTCAGCCCATGAAGCTTTCACAGCCCAGCCCACTACAATTCCCGAACCCTAATTTCTCTTCCCCCCCCCCCCCCCCCCCGCGCCGGCGCCTCCCCCCGCGCCACGCCTCCCCCCCGCGCCGGGCCTCTCCCGCGCCGCGCCTCCCCCCGCGCCGGGCCTCCCCCGCCGGCGTCTCCCCCGAGCCGCGCCTCCCCCGTGGGGCCTCCCCCCGCGCCGCGCCTCCCCCCGCGCCGTGCCTCCCCCGCCGACGTCTTCCCCGAGCCACGCCTCCCCCCGTGCCGTGCCTCCCCCGCCGGCGTCTCGCCCGAGCCGCGCCTCCCCCCGCGCCGGCGCCTCCCCCCGTGCCGTGCCTCCCCCGCCGGCGTCTCCCTCGCGCCGCGCTTCCCCCGCCGGCGCCTCCCCCCCCGCGCCGACGCCTCCCCCCCGCGCCGGCGCCTCCCCCGCCGGCGTCTCCCTCGCGCCGCGCTTCCCCCGCCGGCGCCTCCCCCCGCGCCGTGCCTCCCCCGCCGGTGTCTCCCTCGCGCCGCGCTTCCCCCGCCGGCGCCTCCCCCCCCCCCCCCCCCCGCGCCGCGCCTCCCCCCGCGCCGTGCCTCCCCCGCCGGTGTCTCCCCTGCGCCGCGCCTCCCCCCCCCCCCCCCCCCCCCCCCGCGTCGCGTCTCCCCCGCGCTGCGCCTCCCCCCGTCGCCCGCACCGGGCCTCCCCCAAGGCAGAAGGGCGCCAGGATGGAGGACGGCGGTAGCCATTGCCCGCTTGCCCCTAGGCAGGCCTGCAGGTTGCACTGCTGCAGCGAAAATGAGGAGCAGATGCAGCCGCCGAACCCCACAGGAGACGTAGATGCTTCTACAATGTCGTCATCGAGGCACTCACAGTCGCAGCGTCGCCTCTTGCTTGAGCCTCCACCTCCGGTGCCGGTGAACATGAACAGCAGCACACTTTCTCGTACTGCAACTCCAGGTACTGATGTAGTGAATTAGTGATGTAGATCCTTCATGTACCGTTGCTATTGCTAGGCCTACATGTTTAATCTTTGAAGAAGTATGCCATATTTTTATTTTTTTTCATTGTGATATGTGATACATGATACTTTGATCACACAATGCACAATATGTTTCCATTGTAAAGAGAGAGTCGAAAAACATCCAGATATAAGAGATCTATTCATACTTTGTCAAGAGCTTGGTGATTCGTCCTGATCTTTTGCACCGAAGTTCGGATGGCTAATGTCTTCACTAAATCTTTTGCACGGTAGCTGTCGCTATGTGAGGACCACTGTCAAAAATGCACGTAGAAGATTTTGCTTACTGGTGGCTGATAGCACTGATTTTCAATATGATTAGTTCCATTGTGATATTGATACTTGATAGCAGTGCTTATTATTTGAAACTAGGGCCGTTAAACCACAGTTTTTGGCATTTGACCACTTCACCCGCCAAACAGAGTGGGAATATCGATGGATGCAGGAAAACAACGAAGGCATCATGAAGCTGTGACACGGGCGCAGATTGCAGCAGTTCAGAAGAGAATCCATCAGGAAGCGCGGCGAGTAAACAATCGCGTTGACAGGGAGCACAAGTACACCATCCCATAACAGAGAATCCAACATGCTACAAAGTTCAAAATTTTTAATAATTCTAATCATCTGCAAGAAAGCAGCTCACAGTTGCAACACAAACTGGTTCTCTGAATATCTCCAACAAAACTGAGGAAAAAACAAACTGAACACTATCTTGTACGACATTTTGCTTCGACTGCACAAATGGCAGCTCAGGTCTTGAGCTTGCCGTAGAACTTCTGCTTCTCGTCGGTGGTCTGGAAGCGCCCATGGCCGAACTTGGACGAGGTATCGACGAACTTGAGGTTGATCTGCTCCAGCGCCAGCCGTGAGGTTTGCTTCAGCAGGGACTGGCGGAGTGTCACCACCCTCTTCTTGGGGCCGATGCAGCAACCCTTGATCATCAGGTAGTCGCCCTTGACGATACCGTAGTGGGGGAAGCCGCCCATGGGAGTGATGTCCTTCTCAGTCCTGTAAACATCAAGCAAATTCGGTAATCAGTACTGGTATAGATAACAGAAGCAACAAATATTCATCATCGTGGATCAACATGTAACTGCAAATATTCAAGACAATGTTACCTGTCGAACTCAGTAGAGGCGTCATGGCTTTCCTGTCCAGCCTTGCCGATCTTGTAAACCTTCTTGTTCATCTCCGTACGGTGGTGGTATCCATTCTGACCAGCGCGGGCAACGGTGTACGACACCCTTGCAGGATGCCAGGCACCGATACAGGCGACCTTGCGGAGACCCCTGTGGGTCTTGCGGGGAAGGCAAGTGACACCCCAACGGGTGACCACACCTTCGTACCCCTTACCCTTGGTGACACCAATGATGTCAATCATTTCATCCTTCTGGAAGACAGCGTCGATCGGGACCTCCTTCTCAAAGAACTTGTAGCCAAAGTCAACTTTATCTGCGATCGTGCCACCGTTAACTTGGATCTCCATGAGATGGGCCTTCTTCTGCTTCAAACCCTTCATCTTTCTAATCTGAAATCAGAAACAGTGGAGCATGTGAGAACAAAACACCGTGAAACACTAAATAACTGAGCTGCGATGACAGTGAATGGAAATATTACCTGAGTGTGGGCGATAACACGGACAACTGAAGCATACTTCTTCATCTTCTCAAGCTGCAACTGGATTTCTTTCTTGCCTGCATCACTGTCATACTTGAGGGCGTACTTGGTGAAGGCCTTCTTCTTGCTCTTGCACCAGTTCTTGTAGAACCTTCTCCTCACTTCTTCGCTAAGGTGCTGGGCCCAGACAGAGTTGAGGGTACGCAGACCACGTGGGGTCTTAACATAAGCCACAAGTCCAACAATGACAAGAGGAGGGGTCTCAATGATGGTCACAGCCTCACAGGTTTCCTTCTTGTGGAGCTCTGCACAAAATCACACAAGGCGATTACATTTCAAGCCCATACCGCCAGCAAACAAGAATTTGATTGGGAAAACTCAAGGATCATATATGGGGATAGAATAATCAGGTAGCATCTCGAGTTTCCTTGTCTCAAGGGAACATTTCAAAGAAGTTGCTTCCTCTGACAGTTTACTTACTGGAGCCAGGCTTCTCGACCTCACGCACAATGTGTGTCATACCAGCCTTGTAGCCAAGGAAGGCAGTAAGGTGGCAGGGCTTCTTCGGGTCATCCCTAGGGAAGGACTTCACTGCAAAGATATATATATAAAAAAGAATTGGCACATCAGACACATATTATCATGCCCATGAATTGAACTTCACAGAAGCAACAAGTAAACAAATATATTTGAGAAAAAAGACCATACTTCCATTTGGAAGCACTGATAATACTTAAGATTCCACAAACAGCATCATAGTTTTGTATTTCCACATTCAATGTTTGCGGCACACAATGATACAAACTACCACCATGGTTCAAAAACACTATCAGCCACGATCCCAAGTGCAATGTACTAGTCATTAAATGCATCTATGATGTGAACATGACAGCAATTTTATTCAATTAGCAATCTCCGAAATCTACCCAACGCATAACAAACAAATGAAATCATGACACAATCAGACTACTGGTACACAACACAAGAGATGAGCTACGAGTCAACCGCAGCAGTTTATACCCAATCCTCACAGCCCGATTGCGCGCAGCCCACAAAGAGTGGGAATATTAACAAAAACAGCCGACGAGAAAACACAAAGTAGCCACACGAAAGCATCGGTGTGGCAGCACGTACCCTTTCCGCGGTGGCGGGAGGATCGCTTCCTAGGGAGGAAACCGAGGGACCCATGCCTCGGGTGCTCGAATTTACGGTGCGACATCCTCGCCGACCTCCTCCTTCCTTACCTGCAGCAAACAGAGCACCCATGAAACCATTGGATTGGTGTACACATGTTGAATGCTCCGTTTCGCACAGCAGGAAGGTAACTAGGGAGGAGAACGGGAAGGCATACCTGGTGGGTGCTCGTCGCCGGCCAGAGATGGGAATGCGGCGGCGGCGCCTTGGAGGGTGGCTAGGGTTGGGCGCAAGCGCAACCTTTCATATAGGGGGACGCGTGGGATGGGTAGGAGGAGGTGCGGGCCATTAACGGGCTATATCCCGGCCGGCACGCCGTGCCACACAAATGGCCCGAGAACGGCTCTATCAGGCCGCGCCGGCACAGGCACTAACTGGACCGGATCGTGCCATACTTGGGTTGCGCCACGGGCCTTTTGTTCGGCCATGTAGATTTACAGGCCGAGGCCGTCTTGTTGGATGGATGATGGCAGGCTGGCAGCTAGGTGTTTTGCCGTTATTTTTTCTTTTCTTTTATTACAGGTTGTTATAAGTCATCGTCGTTTGCATACTGCTACTTTTTTAAACACAGTACAAATGCAAATACTTACAATACGCACGCACACTCATCCCGATAAATATACAGCACACAACCCTACCCTTATGAGCATCTCCGAGAGACTGAGCCGGCAAATTCTTAAGATTGATAAAGTCATCATAGGCGTCTCGCTGTTGACGGAAACATCGCCTACCACTGAAAGCACAACGCTATTAAATCCTAAAAAATTTGCTCTCACTGCTTTTTTACTAACAATAGGAGAACAATAATATTGGTCCAACTTTTAATTCAAACGACTAAACCCATTCTAACTTTTCTAATGTTTTGATGAGCATTTTCTTAAAAAACATTACTGTTTCATATTTTTATTTTTTCTTAATTCCTCTAAAGAGAGAAAGTGAAATCAGAAACTATTTTTGTCCTTCTAATGTGATACGTTAAGCACGAGTATATGTTCAAATTTAGATACATGCATCTAAATGGTTACATCAAACACGTCATACCTACTAAATTATTGTACTCTCCTAATCTCCTTCAATCATTATGTACCCACAAACCTACCCACACCAATGTACGTCGTACACGCATAGCAGCATAGCACATTGTCGTACGTGTGCCTGAGTAGGGGGCGACGCTACGTCCATTTTATGCAGTGTCAATGCAATAGTATAAGAAAGTTTTACCCACTGGGCAGGCTAATAATCTCAGTGTATCACTAAAAAGTTGTTTATGTTTGTTGAAAGGCGCACCATGGTAAATTTAGAGCTAGCTTCGCCGTCTCGCATCATACTCCCAAGTCCCAACTGGATAATTCTGTGCGTGAAAAAGGAGCGGATAATTCTGCCGCTATAGGAGCGGGCCCGCCTGTCAGTAAGCTTTTCTGCTTTTCCCACCAGGGAGCGGCGGTACGGAGAACGGGAAACTCGATCTCGCATCACCACTAGCCACGCTGATGACTCGTGGGTCCGACTTTCCCGCTCCGATTTAGGACCCCACATACCAGTGGAACATCTCCGACGCCTTCCAGTACCCTCCCACGCTCCCGCTCTCCTGGCCCCCACACTGCGCGGGAAGTCCCAAAATGGCAAAATTCAAAATCAGCCGCCTCCTTCCGCTGCAAGCTTCCCCTTCGCTCCCACTGCCACAGCGTCCCCACCCCGCGTACACTGCCTGGGCCCGCCCCTAAGCGTGGGGAGTCACCGAGAGCACGTGCCCCTGGGGACCCCGACCCGAGGCGGCGCCACGCGGCCACAGACCACTCCTAACCGCATTCCCACTTCAGGGTCAATTCCCCAACCCAGACGGAATCGCGTCGTCGTCGAGCCGTCCTCCTCCAAATTTCGACGCGACCGAGAAGCCGAAGCCCGAGACGGCCGCCGCCGAGATGGCTGGGCCGTGGTGATCTCCGGCGGTTGGGCTGCAGTGCGGTTGCGGGGATGGATTTCGCGGGGATGAAGCGGCGGGAGCTGCAGGCGCTCTGCAAGCGGCACGGCCTCCCCGCCGGCGGCACCAACGCCGACCTCGTCGCCCGCCTCGACGCCGCGCTCTCGGTAAGGACGCCTCCCCAGTAACCCTCTCTGCTCGCTAGCCGCGCGTGCGGTCCACGCCGCCAAGTGCTCTCGGGAATTCTTCGCGAGTTCGATTTGTTTTGGGAAATGGTTGGCGCACTGCCTCTTTTAATGCTGTTGGGTTTACTCTGCAGGGGGCCGCTGGTGCGGAAGAGGAGGATGATGTGGTCGGAGTAGTAGCGAGGAAGGGGTGTCTGAAGCGCTCGGTCGGAGATGCTGGCGAGGCGAAGAAGGTGACTTTTGCGGTGGAGGAATCTAGGGGGAGGAGGCCGAGGTCCCGGGTCGTCTGGTCGCCGGTGGTTGCCAAGACAAGGGGGAAGCGTGCTGAAGCTGGTAATACTGATTCTGCTGATGACGCCGGAATTTCTGCAAGGGCAGGTGAAAATGTTCCAGTGAGGCGGTCCAGGAGGAATTCTTTGACTGCTGCCGAGGTCGACGAAGTAGAAGAAGCTGTTGCTGTTGGTAGGAAACGGAAGCCGAAGAGCCAGGAGATTGCTGAGGACGCTGCTGTCAGTGCTCAGCCTGTAGCTTCTTGCAGAGTCACGAGGAGGTCGAGCTTGTCAGGAACCAGCGTTCTGTTGCCTCCTGCTGTTGAGAAGAAGAGAGGGAAGGGGAAGGCGACAGATGGTAAGAATAAAATTGTTACTGAGGAGCCGGCTGCTGAGGCTCAAGGTTTGTCTGCAGCGGCGCCACCTACAGTTGTGGAGAGTAAAAAGATCAGGAGGAAGGGACCTGATGTGCAGAATTCATCTAGGGTGGAAGTATCCGCTAGGATCACAAGATCCCGCTCAGTAGAAGCTGTTGTGATGTCGCCCCCTGTGCTTGAGAACAAGAGGAAGAGGAAGTCAGGAGATGCACAACCAGATGTAGAGCTGCGTCCAGTTGCAGAGGTGCCTAGAAATGATGCTCCTGTCACCAGATCTTTGAGGAACAGGGTTGTCCAGGTTAACAACAGTATTTTGGAGGGAACTCACACTAGCCAGCAGCCAGAAAACAAGACGCAGCCTACTAGACCAGCTACACGCAGGAATCAACAGGTTGCATCTTCTATGGAGGAAGAAGATCAAGAACAAGCTGCTGCTCCTAGTAAGGCCCCTCCATCGAAGCGATCAAGGAGAAACAATTCAGAGGCCAGTGATGCAAATTCAGAAAGCAACAAATTGGTTAGTGCTCCAGTGGAGGCCAAAGACTCAAAAATAGCTCACCCATCGAAGGCTGAAGATGTGGAGAAGCAACCAATAGTCAAAGAACCTTCTAGGCGATCAACACGTAAATCTGTTGTCTCAGCCATGCTTGATAATGAAAAGGATCTAATTGAAGAAAAGAACCCTGAAGCACATGCTAGGAGATCAATGCGGAGATCTATTGTGCCAGTTGAAGATATGAAAGGTGCTGGTGAAGAGATTCAGAATGCTAAGGGTGAAGATGCCGCAAAGCAGCCAGCAGTTAAAGAACCCGTTAGGCGATCAACACGTAAATCAGTTGTCTCAGCCATGCTTGAGAAAGAGAAGGTTCTCATTGCAGAAAAGAACCCAGAAGCACACGTTAGGAGATCAATGCGGAAATCCGTTGTTCCAGTTAAAGATATTAACGGTGTTGGTGAAGACATTCAAAATGCTAAGAGTGAAGATATGGAGAAGCAATTAGTTGTGAATCAACCTGTCAGGCGTTCATCACGTAAATCTGTTCTGCCCGATATGCTTGAGAACGAGAGTGGATCTCTAGTTGCAGAAACGAATGCTGAGGCACATGTTAGGGCACGGAAGTCTGTTCTTCCTAATATGCTTAATGAGGAGGACCCAGGTCACAGCAAAATAGCCAGAAATGAGAACTTTCAAATTGGTAAATGTGAAGATGAGAAACAACAAAAAGTAAAGGAACCTGTAAGGCGATCAAGGCGATCTGTTGCCACAGTGATGCTTGAGGAACAAAATAAGGGTCTTCATGAGAGAAAAATGGCAGCAATTCCTTTGAGGAGATCAACACGTAAATCTATTGCTCTCAATGTAGTTGAAAATGGGAGCAATCACACTGAAAAGGTTGGAAGAGAACAATCAGGAGTTAGAACAAGGAGGCTGAAAGCAAGAGATGATCAAGCTGTGGCTGTGGAGCCTGTGGTTACTTCTGGAAATGACTTGCAGGTAGATGTGCAGAACAATCAAGGCCTGCAGCGGTCAACAGTCAAATCTCCAATTCATAATTTATCTGATGGTAACGAGACACATCCTGGTTCAGACAAGTTTGTTTTAGGTGAGAGGGTTGGTGAAGAGGGCTTGAAATTGAGAAAACACAGAAGGTCTTCGATGGAAATATCATCTCCAGCCAATGAATTCTGTAATATGGAAGATTTTATTGGACAGAAATTCAGGAAGCAACAGAGCACACAAACCCCAAGTGAAAAAGATAAAACAGGGGCTAGCTATAATAAACCACAGAGAGTACAGCAGGCATCAACTCCCCCAACTTCAAAGGGAAGGTCTTCAAAGAGGAGACGGACAAGGATAACTGCTCCGGAAGAAGTTGTGTCTGCCGAGGAGGCAAATGATGGCATGGTTATCAGGGAAGAAACAATGGACGCACATGAAGCGTCTCATGAATATAGTAAGGAGTCTAGTAGCAGAACTCAAGAAATTTGTCAGGTTAGTGCCACAAGTGAACAGTTCTCTTCAGGTCAATTGCTTGGAACGGTAACACTCCTTGACGAGATTTACACAACGCAGAGTGTACATAAGGTGATACCTGGATCAGAAACTGGTGGCCTTGCAAAGGAAAGTTCGGAGAAGAGTAAACAACTTCAAGAACACTATGACATTCAAGCTGATGATAGCCATTTATCTGAAATAAGAAATGAGGAATTGAATCAATCATCAAGCATCGCCGAACTATTCCCACACAATGATTTTGTCTCAGAGGACAAAACATTGATGGGCGAAGGTGAGGTTAACATGGGTGCTAAGGGCATCAATTGTTAATTTATTACCTGAATAGCCAAATCAATACGCTTTTGGTATGTTCATTTTATCTATTGTAGCCAGGCATCATCACAATATAATTTATCTATCTTCTATGGATGCCCAAAAGTAACTTCATTGATTTTTTGAAGTTGCAATTAGCTTTTGCTGTTACTGTCTTGTTAATATACTGAAAGGCATCCTTGATCCTTGTGAAATCTCCAGATGTTTTGCCTGTTGACTTCACTATTGGAGATGATAAAGGGCAAAGCCCTGTAGCTGGGCAAGGGAGAGTTGGCTGGGAAGCAAATACAAGTGAGTCTGGAGAAAAGAACCTAGCTGATGCCATGTCCACTGGTCTCCACACCAAAAGCCTGCAACATGATATTGACATACTAGCTAAAGAGTCCGGTGAAGGTACAGCCGCATTCATCCTGTATCCACAACTAGTTACTGATTTGGAAGATAATAGGTTTACTTATCAATCTGTTAAACATCCTGTTAGCGAGATGTATAGGCCGGTCCTATGGGCTGTTGGTTAGCCGGCCTTGTTGGCCTTTAGGGTTGGGCGCCGCACCCCTGATGGGATATTTCCATATACCTAGGTCATCCTTGCCTATATATATCTCACCTGTGCTTTGCACCCTAATCAATGCATTATTATCCCGAGCCACTATTGCTTACACATCCAAGTTCACCTATGCCAGTGGATTAGTACTTGCATTTTCCATTTTGTTGGAAGCTCAAAACCTGGCACCACTTTTTTTTTTAAAAAAAGATTCCTGCTTAGTTCTGTCATTACATTTGTTCATTATTTTCAATACACTAGATTAAACCTGCAAAATCTCCACTTCTCCATATATTGCTACTGAAGAGCATGGAATAAATTATCCAGTGAGCCCTGTAGCTATGGAAATGAGAGTTATTGGGGAAGCAAGTGCATGTGAATCTGCAGGGAAAACATTAACTGGCATCTTGTCTAATGATCTCCACTCCAAACATCTGCAACATGATTGTGATGTACTAACTAAAGAGATTGGTGAAGGTAAGATTGCCCGATCTGTGAGACGATGATGGAAAGTTGTGGCATCTGCACTGCCTTTTACCAATTTGCTAAACATACTGAGTTCACCTATGTCAAAGAGGCTACTTGTGTTTCCAATTATTTGTTTTGTAATACGCTTTCTGTTTGTTCAATTTGCAACCACTAGGCCTATATTCATTATTATTTGTTCTCTGATAATCATTCTGAACTATTTATTTCTTCCATTCCAAATACGGTTTCTGCTTTTTATATAAATCATCACCAATGCATTTGCCCTGCTGACCATGACAAAATTTGATCAGTGACCTTGTCTTTCTAATACTGTCATACTGTTGAACAGCTTTTGGATCTTCCGGACAAATATCAGACAGTAATCCAGAAGTTCACTGTGATGCGATTGCTGAAGAAAGCATTCGAGCTGCTGATCTGGGGAGCTGTCCCAGCAATGATGGAAAAGGGAACCCTCTTTTGAAAAATCTGCATGACAGTATTCCTCCAGTAATGAATTCTGCTCAGGGATTTTCATCAGATGGAAGACGTTCGTCATTTGGTCTTGAGTTTCTGTTTACAGAAGAGTGCAAAGAAAGCTGTTCCAGAAATGTTGAAAATATTGCTGTAGAAGTTGATGGTGGAAACAAATCTAGCACCTGTGTAACTCCTGATTTTTATGTGGGATCAGATTGTGGTCTAGAAGATGAGGATGTGCAACCTACTGGATTTGATGCTGATAAGAAACTTGATGTGGATCAGGATGTCACAGAAGAAGGTATGAATCCTCCATAAGACTTTCTGATATTAATTGGTCACCTATATTTTTTAATGTATCCTTTCCCCCCTTCACAGAAGTTGTTATTGAGGAGAAAAGTTATGATGAACATGTTGCTGCCAAAACTGACCTAAGAACAAAGTTAAATGGTGAACTTACTGGTCTTGATATGGAATCAGATTGTTGCATTGCTGAAAACAACGTGAGGCTTGTTGCAGATAATCCGGATAATGAAGAAGTTGCAGTTCAGGTCCAGCAGGCTGATGTACAAGAAGGTAAGCATCCATTATGTGATATGTGGATTAGTGGATAGTGAGTCTTTGAGTTGTACTATACTAGTATTAAGTATTATTTGAGAGTAATGCATAAATGTGTGTCAGGTGATCCTGAGAAGCCATCACAATTTTCAGCAACACCAGAGTGTAAACATGAATGCGGTTTGCCTGAGGAAACAGCACTGCATTCAAAGAAGAACAAGGGATGTTTATCAAGTGAAGAACAATCACCATTTGGCCTACAATCCCTGTTCTTGCAGCAAAGCATAGAAAAATCTGTGGAGTGTGGTGCCCTTGCTTCTGCAACAGTTCATGCAGAAAATGGATTTGATGAATTAAAATATGGCCATGTGAAGTGTTCGCTAAAAAAGACTCATCTGTCAGAACCTTTTTCACAACTTGATACTGATGAAGACAGCTGCCCGGTTTCCAAAAATGATGATTGTATGTTCATGTCCCAGCAAGATAAGGGAATAGAAGGTATAAACACAACATTCCTTTTCTTCTTGTATTGTTTTCTCCCTTTATAATTTCCTTCCATTCCTGCAACCTATAGCTATGACGTATGTTCTGTCATTTAAATGATACCCATAAGAACTGTTCATTTTTTTAGGATTATCAATGGCTAGCCTTGATGAAGGATCGGTTTCATCAGTCTTTTCGTTGGATGCAAAGCACATAAAGGAGTAAGCATATTTTTTCCATGGCACCACTAAAATTTCGTATGTTATGCAAATGGTATGTGTTTGATCATTTTAAGATGGGAAATCCAATTTTGTAGGGTCATTAATTCTGAGGAAGTGGCCTGTAAGGGCGAAGGAAGTAAGAAACTTGTCCATTCTGATGACCTTAAAGCTTCATCTGAAAAAACAGATGTCAATGGTCCAGGTACATCCTTTTATTTCTTTTGATCGGGTATATCCTTTATTGATTCTGCAATTCAATTTACTCTTACTTGGAAAACAGATATTTTTGTTCTTTCAACACAAATTTAGTGGCCTCTCATCAGACTAAAAGCATGCTCAGATATATTTTAAGTGTTGACAGTATTTTTTCCCCATACTGCAGCTGACAATGAATATGGTGTTAGCAACGCTGTACTGAGCATTGCACTGCATGCTCCTGCCAATGACAACTATGATGTATGTTTCAGTTCCAATTCTGAACTGCTGCACCAGGGTGATAAAGACCGATGCAGTGAGGACACAGAAGAACGATTTGCTTCCAAACCCCAGACAAATGTTATTATTGAGGAGGCCGCGGCCAAATACATTGAAAGCGAAGTCGTACTTGTACCAGATGAAGGAAGATCTGATCAACTTAACTCCAAGTTGGAAGGAGCAAAAGTTGTGGAAGGCCTTAATTTCAGTAAGGATAAGGATAATGGATCTGTTGTGGGCATTGTTGGTGAAAGAACTCTATCTGGTTCTGGTTTACCAAAAGATTCGTCCAGAGAGTATAATCTACGGCAGGAGCTTTTAGATGGCTCCTCAGTGGAAACATTTCTTGATGGGTCCACTACTTGGGAAAAAAATGTTCCTAGAGTAGGTCAGTATCTTGCTGTTTTTTTATGAATCTTATTTGTACTATTGGTTTTCAAAATCTAAAAAAAAACCTAATGTGTATTTTGTTCATTTGATGTGCCAGATACTATTGAAAATCCTTCATTTAGTTTAGCAACTCCTGGTTATAAGCATGAAGATGCTTTGTCTGAGGAAGCAGTGCGCACAATGAAGAAATATGCTGGAACATGCTCATCAAATCCCAGAGAATTACTCATGGACCTCCAGTCCCTGTTCTCAAAGGAAAACACTGAAGAATCTGATCCGCATGATGGACTCGCATTATCAAGTGCTGAAAGTCCAGGAGCTGAATCAATTGATATTTTACAACAGGTTAAGGTACATCTTGGTTCTAATCTGTCTCAGTTAGGATCAACTGATCTCTTGGATGAACTGATTGGGTGTTCCAAGACTGAAGTGCTGCATCAGGGTCATAAAGATATACGCAGTGAGGATAGGGAAGAGCAAGTTGCTTCTGGACCCTGCACAAACGATATTGTGGAGGCTGCCACTGCCAAATACATACAAAGTGGAGCTGTGCTGCTCCTGTCTGAAGAAAGATCAAATTTGAAAGATGGGCAGCTTAACTCCAAGCAGGAAAGCCCAATAGTTATGGAATCTAGCCTTAACAATAAAGATGTTACTAATCCTTCGATCAATAGGTCTGTCGTGGATACTGTTGATCAAAGAACTCCATCTGGTTCGGGTTTAGCAGGAGATTGTCGTATGGATGATAACCCACAACGGGTGTTTTTAGATGGCTGTTCAGTCGAATCATCTCTTCAAGGGTCCACAATGTTTCGGAAGAAAATTGAGTCTGCTGTAGCAGGTCAGTAACTTGGAGTGATTTCTAAATCCTGTAGTTGTCTTTTGAACTATTTCTTATCAATTAATATTATTTGTTCAAATGATGTGCCAGGAACCATTGGGAACCCTTCATTTAGTTTAGCAACTTCTGATCAAGAACATGAAGGTGCTTTATCTGAGGAAGCAGTGTGCAAAATGAAAAAATGTACTGGAACACGCTCGGCAGATCCCAAACATTTACTCATGGAGCTGCAATCTCTTTTCTCAGAAGGAAGCATTGAAAAATCCGATTCGCATGCCGATCTTACATTTCCAAGTTCTGAAAGCGGAAGAAAGGAACCTAGCGTTTGCCATGCTGAGAAACTGGTTGACACACTTGTTTCTTCAGAATCTGATACGTACCAAGGCCTTCGTCAAGATCTCAGCAGAGCTGAAGAAAAAGCGAGTTGCATGCCTATTTCCGTGCAACTAAATCCTGAGCTGGAGGACGATGAAATGGAAAAACACAGCTTAAACTGTGAGAAAGCCACCAGTCAGATTCTTGGTATAACTAGATCTGCGCTGAGCAAATCAGCCCTGTTACCCAAGGACAGTCATACCATTTATTGCCAGGAACAGGAGCTGCCAAATGACTTATCCCCACTTAAATCTGCTAAGGAAGTTGCAATCTGTCTAGATGAGAGTTTTTTAGGATCTGGTTAGTATTTCTCTTCACATTTAAATATTTTTCACCTTTTCTTTTATAAATTCGTTGGTTCGACAAAGAGCAGGGTCCACAAAAGGAAATTTTGATTTCTAATTTCTATTGTATTTTATTGATTAAGCATATAAATACTATAGTACTATGAAACTACTTTCAGGCAGTCCTTATAAACTCCAAGTGTTCAAAGCAAAATGTTGAAGGATTTTGATGAATGGAGTTTGGGTTGATTAGTTGCTTGCAGCCCAAAACAACACTTATTTGGCACTGGAGGAAGCAGTAGATTCCATTTGCGTATTAACTCATGACTCATTCTCTTATGTTAGGAATTTGTCAATCTCACGGCCAGAAGCACATAGTTGAAAGCAACTCCACGCTATCGAGTTGTGATACTGAAGTGCTCCATCAAGATCATAAAGAGGAAAGCAATGTACTTAATGAAGAGAAAACTATTCCAAAAGTCCTTGTAAATGATATGCCTGAAGTTCCCCGAGTTGAATGGATGGAAAGTGCAGTAATGCTTCCCTCAGTTCCTGGAAAGTCAGAAATATCTGATGAGCTGCTTAACACCAAGCCGAGTGAGAAAAACAGCTTTAGTGGTGATAAAGACACAATCAAAAATTTGTGCACTGGGTCAACGAAAAACGATCCGCCTCTGCCCAAGGACTGCCATATAGACTCTTGCCAGAAACAGGAGGTCCCAGATGTCCTTTCTTTACCTAAATCTCCTGAAGAATCTGCAAATTGTCAGGATGAGAGTGTTTCAGGATCAGGTCAGTAATTATGATGACTTGCTTATATTTTCTTGACCCATAAGCTTTAGCAAAGTCATCTGTAAAAGATTCCTTTGTGTATTGTGATATTGTGTCATGACTCTTTTTTACATCAGGACCTTGCCAGACTAGTTGGCAACAGTGTAGAAATGAAAGCAGCAGTGTTCAGGTGACTTCTAATATTGAAGCGTTCAATCAAAACCATGAGGGAAGCGACCAAAATAATGAAGGCCAAATTACTTCTTGTATTCCTAGCGGTGTGTCTGAAGCTGCAGATATTGAAAGAACAGAAAGGGAAATAGGTCTGACCCCTCCTGCAGGACCGTCAGCATTGCCGGATGAGCAGGTTGACAGCAAAGCATCCAGTTTGCACAAAGACAGTCGCAAGGATCCTCCAAGTGATCTATCTGCTCCGAGATCTCCTGAGGAATCTACAGTTTTTCAGAACAACTCTGTTCCGGGATCAGTAGGTATCATGTTGATTCTGACGTTGTTCACGTTACTCTGACACAATGTCCTGTTCATTTTCTTATTGTAGTATCTGTCAGCGCCTCCTGACTTTCATTTTGCTTTTCCATTAGGAGTCTGTCAAAGCAGCAGACGAAGAGGTATAGAGGAACTCCGTGCCAAGCTGCAGAGTTTCAAAGTTTCCAGCACTGTAAAAGGAAGCTACATTGCTATGAGTGCCCCTCGCCCGAAGCAAGGTGACGACCTGAGCCAATCTGCAATCGCGTTGCTCCGGAGCAGCAAGAACGCTCCTGCTGTTAAAGTAGACCATCCTGCTAAGGTGAACCCTGATGGCTCGGTCGCAAAGGACTGACTCGTCAAGACAAGCGCTGCGGCCTATCAGTGGAAGACCAAGGGATCACTCGTAGATAGTCGGGCGTACGCCGTAGTTTATTGTTGACAGTTTGCGTTTGTGTTCAACATTAGTTGGTGGTGGTGGTGGTGTTCAACCTTTGGTTGAAGGGTTATTAGGTGTGCAGCGTGTAGTGACGAAGCTGCTCTGTGCATTTGTTATTATCATTTAACATAACATGTCGTGGGTGTGACCATGGTAGAAGTGTTAAGAAACTGACAGTCGTACAGTTGGTTAATTGGTTATGCAGGTGTTTGGTTTTGGTTTGTAATCCAGTTATCGTGAACAGATCTGTTATTGGTACCCGTGCTCACTTGTTTGGTTGACGTAATCTCTTGCAATGTCTTACGAGATGCGTGCTGCTGATCTCCTGAGTTGAGCACCTGCCATTCGCGTAATATTTTCATTTGTGTTGCTGACTTGAGCATTTTTGCCTAATCTGTTTCGTTAAAAATTAGGATCATGTTCCACACCAATGTAAGATCACAGATGCTGGGTCGAGACAGGAGAGAAGCAGGCAATTCGGAAATGGGAGCAGAAGAGGCGCAGCCGCGCAGGCCGTTTGGGCTTCCATGAGCATGCACTGCCATGGATAGCAATCAATATTGATCCACGATCCTTTGGCCTTCTCTTCCATGAACGCCGGCCGCCCACCCACAATTCAACCAGTGCCCGCGCACGTTATTATTATTATTATTATTATTATTATTATTATTATTATTATTATTATTATTATTATTATTATTATTATTATTATTATTATTATTATTATACGAATCGTCATCGATCATATTAATTCCGGCCGCCTAGCGCTGCTATATATACAGACCTCGCGGCCGGACACCTCAGTCATCACGTCGAGCAGGTACCCAGCACGTACTTGATCAGTCGAAGCAATGGCAATGGCAATGGCAGCCGCGCCACTCCTACGCCTCGACGTCGTCGCCGCGCTGCTCCTCTTCCTCGCCGTGACGCCCCCTGCGCCCGCCGTCGCCCGCGGTGCCCCCGCCTCCGCCGTCGTCCCGCCGCTGGTGGCGCGCCTCCGGGCCTTCTCCGTCTCCCTCGACGGTGAGCTCACTAAATTAAACTTGGTTGTCCTCGATCGGGCTCTGCTAGCCAACTTCTTGTTGTAAATAAAAGCTAACAAGCTGTGTACGCGTGCGCAGAGGCCGGCGGCGGCGGGTTCGCCGAGTGCTGGGACTCGCTGACGCGGCTGGGGTCGTGCACGAGCGAGATCGTGCTCTTCTTCGTGAACGGCGAGTCCTACATCGGGCCCGAGTGCTGCGTCGCCGTCCGCGGCGCCACGCGCCACTGCTGGCCCGCCATGCTCGCCTCCGTCGGCTTCACCGCCGAGGAGGCCGACGTCCTGCGTGGCTTCTGCGACGCCGAGGAGGCCGCCGCCAAGGACAAGGGCCCTCCTCCGGCCCCCTCGGGCCCGGCCCCCGCGCCACCCAAGCCGTAGCCCGTGCCGGTGCCAATTTATATATATATCTTGGGGTTTCTACACGATGCACGTTTGCTAGAGCTGCTGCTGAGTGGCACGGGTTTCTGTCTGGTGTTCGGCCAATAAAACAGAGTCAGTGTACCCCCATGGCCCGTTTCTCTGAATCTTTCTATTTTTGGTCACTACGTTTTCATGGGATGAAAGCGTAGCCAGCGTTTGGGCTCGATCGTTCGATGTTTGTGCTGTGTTGCCCATTTACGATTTGGGCCAAGCCCATTTAACTCGGCCCTTTCCCAATTTCTCTCTTTGGACACCAGGCAGGAGAGGGAAGCTGGAAACACAAGGCATCTCTGAAGAAAAAGACCACCACCACATGTGTTTTTTTGATTAACAGAAAAATAAACAACAAGTGCAAATTATTGATATTAAATTATGCAACCACGCTACACATCCTTTTCGCATTTCTCTAGGGAAAAAATGAATAAAATCCTGCTATATTCATGACCAATCAGTCGCACAGAGCCCAGTACATGCACAAGTGGCAACGTGCAGGCGCAGTCCGGCATCCGAAAGAGACCTTGGTATAGTGGTGTTGTCGTGGCACGCGGACGCGGGGCACCACGGACAACCACCGCACCCATCCTGCTAGTGCTAGCTTCTGCCATGGATCCATGTGCAGCTTTCGGGTTCGCAGATCGATCGGTCTCTGCACGAGCATGGTGCTTGTCCATCTGTACCGCGGCTGATGAGTGCTCCCCTGGCACGATCCGATGCAACGCCGGCCGGCCATTAGGAGATGCAGGCCACCAAGCACAAGATCTGTTCCCAAGCTTTTACAAAGCTTAATTCATTAGTTGGTCTTTAGGGTTTAGGATTTAGAGTTTAGCAGACATGGTCATTCAATGATTAGCGTGTATATGTATTTCCTGTGTCTTGTTTTGTCATTTTATTAATGATTGATTGATGTATAGTCTCCAAAAATGCCTGCTTGCTGGAAAGCAAGAAAATACTGGACATGATCTCGTTATCAAGATAGAGTTAGGAAATGGTATCCTTTTAATTATTGGATGATTACTTACTTGGGGGATTCTATAGCCCACAGATTGTCAAATTGGAGTTTCTTTATGCGCAAAGGAATGGAGATCTTTTTTTTTCTGAATATGTGGTCACAATTGATGGATGGAGCCCAATTTGTCAAACTCACCTTTTAGTTGGTTGCAGTGAACTAATTATTTTTTCAAAAAAATTGTACCAATAGATATATTTCTTATATTCCTTGTCATAGCTTTTTTTGATTGTTTCCTTGTCATAGCTCGGATGCTTGTGCATTTCGTTTTCAGGAGGGAACGGTCTATCTGTGTCATAATAATGACAGCACAGCGCGCAACTAACCCCAATAGCAATACAAAACGCAATAATTCTGTATGGATATACCTTTTGTACTATAAAAAGATCCATAAATAACTTATCAAATGTGTATTTTACTTAACTAGATATGAACTCTGTTGCCAAAGATCGGGAAATGCATATAGTTAATGGTGAATTTATTCATCTTTGATATGAATGGATAAAGTTGGTTAAATGTTACTCCCTCCGTCCCAAATTTCAATTCGTTTTGACTTTTCTAGATACATATATTTTTCTATACATAGGACGGATCGGAGGGAGTAGCTTCTATCTTGATGAATCCACTTGACCTAGACAAAAGTCTATTCGTATCAGGACCGCAAATCAAAGAGGAATAAATATCTTGGTTTAGGGTCGCCATCATTCCGTGTGATATGCGAGGGAAGCTCTATCTGGCCTTTTGTTTTTTTCTACCGGCCGACACCTTCTCCCTCTCGTGATCCAATTGCATCACATCGTGATCGCGCCTTTGCTCAAAGTTAATACTAAAGGAGAAAAGGATTGCTAGAGATTGCTTAAGCCACAAACAATATCATCATACATGCGTGGTACATTAGCTGTTGATCAGATTTTAATCATGAGGAGCAGCTTAGTGTGGAAGAATTAGGCTGGCTCGCTCCTTTGATTTGCCTTAAGACTTTTCGGAGAACTAATTTTCAGCTCCCATGCATGTAGCACATATATCATGCATAAATGGCATTAGCAGTGAAGTGCATGAATCAACAGTGCACTCAATAATATAATATTTCATAATCTGAACTTTGAAATTTAGAGCATATACACTAATCCAATAATTGTCTCAAATTATTGATTTTTCTAGATGCATAAATTTTATTATGCACCTATACATAACATATATCTAGATACATAACAAAAACTACGCATCTAGAAAAATCGAAACAACTAATAATTTGGGACAGGGAGAGTAGGTTTATTGACATATAGATTGAAAAGCTTATCGGTGTGTTCAAAGTTATGATAAATTGTCGAATAATTTTATCCAACTAGCAGGTGGCGATGTTTTTTTTTCTTGAGTGCAACATTCTTTTTTTTAGAAAGATACCAGAAAATTGTCTCATTTCTGATTCATATGAAGAAAAATAATTGGAGGTACAAAAGGACAACTTGACACAAAACGATAAGAATAAAATAAAATTACATCGAAGAGTTCTCTGGTCGTCTTCTTCAATCGATTGTTCGTCGTCCATCGAAGCTTGAAAAATACACTGAAAAGGCAGCAAGGGAAAGGGACACCTGCAAACGCCATTGCCACACAAGGCTTTGAAGACCGCAAAAACCACTCGCTGCTTACAACGAGATCTACCAACCGCTGAAAGAACATCGGCTGGGGAAACACCTCAAGCAACGCAGACTTGCAATCCTTCACCATCAAAATAGAGAGGGTAAGACTTGCGGAACATCTTTCGTTAGAGTGGTGATCTCGGAATATTCTAGTAGGATGGATTATCCATCTGCCGACACTGTACCTCATCCATTGATTGCTTAGCTTGGATCAGAGGCAGCCAATCGCCAATTCAAGAGGTCGGTGGGCCGTGCCGCCCACTACTAATCGCGGCGCGGGACCCACTCCCCCTGCCCTACACGGTACCCGGCCGGTCCGGTGGCCGGTGGGCAGTGCATGTACGTAGACGCGTGGTGCATATCAGATTCATTTAGATTTAGATGTTCGTCTCTAATTAATCTCTCTAACGCCTGCATCGCCATCATGTGAGTACGACGACATTTCTCCATTTGCTGCTAGTTTTGCAGCCACTACATATCAGAACATGCAACTATTTTGCCACAAGCTGTGTAGAACAACTTCTTCTATCTTATGTGACGCGTGAAAATAGTTTATAGAATTTTTGAAATTTTCTAGTAGATGTCTTGAAATGAACTATACGTACTTTGGTGAACCACAAAACTACTTTGAAAGATGGCAGCAATGCTTGTTGCAAGATGAATATTGACGTAGTACATATATTTGTAACAACATGTTGTTACTTTTTATTTCATAATTTGATACATAATATAATATCCCTCAACAAAAAATGCTCGAAAACTGCATTTCAACATACTTTGCCACGATGTAAAGAGTGTGCTCTTCATGCATGACAGATGGAACCACACAACCACTTGTCAAAGACCGTGAAGTCATGATATCGAGTATGAATCGACCAACACCGATGTGAATCCTACTAGTAGCCCAGAGCCCACGGTTTACACAACAATAGTACAACATACGCTAGGCAACAAAGTATATGTATACACGTGTCAGGTGCATACCTTATGGTACGTGTACGCATTTCCACATCGCAATAATAATCCATGTCAGCACACTAGTGAATGAATGAATAATATAACGGCGGCATCACCTCCACCGTCCATTCCACATAGGCCGGCCGGCTCCGCCTATAAAACGCGAGCAAGTGCCGAGAGGTGCCAAGCAAGCAGCAGCACAACACCATCATCATCCTATTGTCACTCTCGCACTTGAAGGTTCCGACCCGTCAAGTTTAATTTCATCCATGGCGGAGGAGAAGCACCACCACCACCTCTTCCACCACAAGAAGGACGAGGAGGAGCAGCCCGCCGGCGGGTACGGCGGCGAGGCCGCCGCCGAGTACACGGAGACCACCGTGACGGAGGTGGTGTCCACCGGCGAGGACGAGTACGAAAAGTACAAGAAGGAGGAGAAGGAGCACAAGCACAAGCAGCACCTCGGCGAGGCAGGCGCCATCGCCGCCGGCGCCTTCGCGCTGGTACGTCTGTCTCTGTCTGTCTGTCTGCTTCCTTTGCTTGGCGCAACTAACTCGATCATGATGTGATTATATATGCAGTACGAGAAGCACGAGGCGAAGAAGGACCCCGAGCACGCGCACCGGCACAAGATCGAGGAGGAGATCGCGGCGGCGGCGGCCGTGGGCTCCGGCGGCTTCGCCTTCCACGAGCACCACGAGAAGAAGCAGGACCACAAGGACGCCGAGGAGGCCGGCGGCGAGAAGAAGCACCACCACCTCTTTGGCTGAGTCGAGTCGTCGACGTGCAGTGTGTGCGGCGGCCCCACATGTATATCTGTTTTATTTCTCCGTGTGCTACGTATGCGTGTGTGAGCGTGAGAGGCTGAGAGGTGGACCCGCGCGCCCTGTGTGTGTGTGTGTGTGTGTGTGTGTGTGTGCTGGCTTTCCTGGGTACGTACATGTGTACGTGTTGAATAAGGGGCCCCGGTTCCGTACGTGGCTCCGTATGTATGTATGTGTGTATATGTTGTATCTACGAATGAAAAATGTGTGCAAGTCTGATCTGCGTAGCTATACACACTGCTTCTCTTGTTGAGTGAAAATTCCACAATAATTAAATTGTAACACAGTAATAATAAAGTAATTAATGAAAAAAGTGGCGCATGTGTGAACAACGATGGCAACCGCTCCTTTGGCCTCCTCAGCATAATAACAAGTAAAAATAGCGGAAAATGAGTTGTTAAAAAACTAAAAATACGTTCCATGATGGCGACATTTTAGAGGCTGGTGTTCTTACCCGAACAAACCTACTCCAGTTAGTAGCAACAACACTAGAAAGTATAGCGATTGGAGTCATCTCCATTTTTGTCTTCAGGTTAATTATTGGGTTTGACTCACGAGTAACAACCGGTGCTTTCGTAGCTCAGTTGGTTAGAGCACCCGTTTAGTAAGCGGGAGGTCTTGAGTTCGACTCTCAACGAAAGCATTGTGGATTTTGATTTGTGTTTTCCCCTTCCCCTTTCCTTTGTCTTTTTTCCCTTTGATGATGATGTTAACCTTGGATTTTGATTTGTGTTTTCCCCTTCCCCTTTCCTTTGTCTTTTTTCCCTTTGATGATGATGTTAACCTTGACGAACAATACAAATGATTTGACGATTATCATTTTGTTTTGTCTGGCGAATCAATTTCATTCACTGTGCACTTCCTTTCTTTTTTTTTTGGAATAATCTTGTGGAGCAAATTTGACGATTATCATTTTGTTTTTGGAAAGGCAAAAATGTATAAAAGTCACAAATGATGATAAATCGGCACATATAAAATTTATGCAACAGATGATAATCACTGCGAATCAATTTCATTCACTGTGCACTTCCTTTCCATTGCAACAGATGTAACAAAATTACATTTCAATATATACTACTCAATCAAAATTTGGAAACAGACCCCACAACCTAGATTCTTTTTTTCAGCTGTCGAGTCTAAAGTTTAAACACAAGATTACGACTTCATGACTACATCTCCACATCTGCTCCACTTCCAGCATGCCCAAACACTGCCCTGGAACCTTGTTTCTATCTTGCTAGTGGAACCATTCTTGCACATCAGCTGGTTCGTTGAGATCTTCAACTCATCACAAAGTAGTTTACTGAAGCTTTGGTGCTTTCAGGAGATATACACCCCTCACCAAACCTTTACCAAGGTCCCCAACCTCCTTAAGGATAGATGTCGGCTCTGGCATGGTTTCATCATCCTCCTCTCTGCCACGCTTCTGTGACACATAAAAAGTGATACACCTTAAATACTTCTGCATTGTCATGTGCGCGCACACACCCAAAAAATACTATGCATGATGATGCTTATTGGCAAAATGGACAGAGTGGATGCAAGTCTGTTTAGCGTGAGTGTAAAAGGGATTCTCTCTTTCTGAGAAGATAAAAGGGGAAAAAAAGACTGATGGTCTATGACCCAAGTTGGTGCCAATACCTTCGGGTTCTCCCACGTAAGACCAACAGCATCTCCTCCTAGTGAACCATACCAAAGCTTGAAGGTCTTGGGGAATGCGCCCTGTAAGTAGGAAGATGTTAAATTTTATTACCAAATGGATGGACATGTTTTTCAAGAGGTGAAGGGCTTCAATTTTACCTTCAAGTCTCGCCGGAAATATGTAGTTGGGTCAAAGTTTACCAAAAGTTTATCTCTTGCATCATGCAAACTTTTCACAGCCCCTTTATTGAGTGGCATATAGGGATGGAACTCTTTACTGGGTTCGCCCCATATCACCAACTTACCTGCTAGGTTTTTACAAAAATTGATTACATTTGAACAAATAGGATGAAGGTTGTGTATTGATCGAAAAAAAATCGAGGTCTGGTCAACAAGAAATGATCAGCTAATCAAATTAATTATGTTTTATTATTCGGTGGTGCATTTGTGCGAAACAAATACCTCTGCAACTTACAGGAAATCAGGAAGCAAGTGAAACTGACCATTAGGAGTCTCGGCAGGGAAAAGTACATGATCGGGACGGCAAAGCTTCTCTTGATGGAGGAGCACAACAGCATCATAATTGCTCATAGGTGTACGGAACAGGCACTATAGCATGCAAAGATTTATACTGATGAAAAAAAAGACACTAAACGAAGATAGAGCCGACGAAAAAGCAGAAGAATAAAGTTACCTCCCACGAATATTGCCCTGATTGACCATTTAGTATAAGATTTGTTAAAAGTTCTGCGCTGCTTTTAGCATAAGCAGCCAGCCGTTTAAGAACCTAGTTTACAAACGAACAGAGGGTGAACAAATGAATAAATGAACTCAACCCGAAACATTTTTAGGCTAATATATATGCTATTCATGGTTGAAGTCTCAACAGCAAGACTACCTATATCATATTGCAAGAAAGAAGTTAATACTACAAACAGGAAAAAAATGTCATATTAATATATTATGCATAAAAATGGAAATAGATTGCATTTTTCAACACTTATACTTCAATAGCTTAGGTTAGATGGATATCGTTCAACAGTAATTATCTTGTCAGCTGTAAAAAAAAAGCACATACCGACTTGCTTGGTGACTGTTTTGTCCATGCTTCAGATGCTTTATCATACGACGTAGCGAGAAACATTGCAGGCTCTATATCATGAGGATTTTGCTCATAAGATTTTCTGCTCATCATAAAGTTTTCCTGTAGTGTATAAATCACTATGTTAAGAGCTAGAGGGCTAATCAAAAAATGAAAAGAAAATAGAGAGAGAACTGACATTGATCTCCTTCTCATCCTTCAGATTGAATTCATTATTTATGTCAAGAATCATGGGTGAAAAGGTCCAGTCAAAACTGGATAACAACCGCAAGAACCTGTCATTGTAGTAATTGGTTAGAGGACTTCTACAGCTTTCAGGGCTTGCAGAGGTATAACCGACTTGTAAAGTAGGAAAAAAAGGATGGAGAGAGCGAGAAAGAAAGAGAGAGTGGCACAGAAACCTAATAAGGTGACTAATAACCTTGTGAGCCTTGTAAGCCTGCTATCTTTAGGTATAACAAACTAGACTAGAGTCTACAAGGATGAAATAGTACTGATATGAGACTAGACTCGTTCTTATTCTAGATAATGATACACGACACTCTATATAGTGGGCGCTGGGTCATCTGACAATTCTTAACCCTGACAACTATTCCTCACCTAAAATGCCCTTAAAACATTCATGTTTCCCTCTCCTTTCATGGTCAGAACCCTGATCACATCCTCCTGGCTCAGACTCTAGCTGCTATGCCTCCTCCTCATGTTTAATTAAGTGCAAGCTGAGACATGGATTTAGAGGGGGGATTGTGTATTTCACAGGATGATTACAAGATTTCTAACAAAACCTTTCTCCCCTATATCAGCCTACCAGGACTACTAATCAAACTTTTTCCAGCAATCAAGAAATGACTAAGCTGGTAGGATTGAAGGAATCTGTCCGACAAAAGGAATAAAGCTGACAAAATGAGCAGCAATACAGAAGATTATCTGAGAGGCTAATGAAAGGTTGCAGAAGTTTACCTGAGAAACCCAGCAACCCGAGAGGAAGGGGCATGGAATGGGAATGGCTTCAAAAATAGATATGCAACCACCAACTCAACTGCCTCCTCTGAGATAAATGAAGAAAACAGATGTGCAGATATCCATCTTTTTGCTAGCCTTTGAAACAGAAAGAACATAATACAAGCTTACTAAGTATGCTTCATATTTTTAGGTATGGGGTATTTAATTAACAACCTTCAGAACCTTGAAAGTTACCTGACTACTGGTCCATACATCTGGTAACGGCCATGCAGCCCATTGATCATACTCGAGTGTTGGCTCCGTTGAAAAAGCACCTTATCTTGTGATAGAGCAGTTTGAATGTTATCATCTCCAGCTGCGAGGCAATGAAATAAAATTATCGAACTCTGTGATCTTTCTGCAGTAGCTAATAAGCAAATATAAGAAATTATTTGAATACATAGTAATTAAAAGCTAACCTTGCTTTTGCAACACTAAGCCTCTTTCATGAAATATTTTGAGTAAGAATGAATATCCAGACGAAAGGACATTCACCTCATCTTCACTGGCGGAAACAAACATTCCTCGATCCTCCAAGCTGACATTAAACAAGAATGAGCAAATGGAACAGAAAAATAATTCAATCTATCAATTCTTTTCTCTTCAATGTTACCACATACCTTTCACCAATTTTCAAAAGAAACGCAGTCTTGGTCTTCTCCATGGCCACAGGATCCAACGGCCAGTTACCAGATCCCTCTAGCTATTATTGAAATAGTGGAAAAGGGAATAAATTTGTGAAAAAGCAAATCCCAAACTGAAGCCTGGCTCTATCAGACACATCGTAACATGAAAGTTTCTGAGAAAATGAACACCATATATGAAACTATTGAAGAAAGATTATATTATTCTATTTTGTGATATAACACAACTAAAAAAGGTTATACCTGAATCATAATTTCCATAGATCTAATGCAAGTTGTTGCTAAATTTGGCAGCCTCTGAGAATTCTTTCCATATGCCAGTGGATGAGGTTCAGGAGGAAACACAGAAGTGTGCCTAAAAGCTGCCATAAGAAAAAGTGAAATGAAAGGAAATGTCACATGCTTGTGAAAAAAAAATCTGCACAAACTATACAAAAGATGCTGTGTCAAACCTGAGTCTAGGGGTTGTACAGTAGATATTCTAAGAGGGACATCATCCAACAGACGTAACTGCTTAGATAAAGTATCAAAAGCTTCGAGCAAAGCTCCAGAAGATGAGACCGGATCTGCATAATCCCTATTAAGCCTAAAACCAAGGACATGCTAACTGTAAAGCAACATAAAAGGATTTGGAACTTACCTTGGCCATCAACTAAGAGGCAAAAGTCCAGCTGATCAACAACATGAATCAAATCATCCTTCTGCAGCGACAAATGTTTCATAAGCACATAATCAGCTATCCTTTTGATAATTGCGTGCCTCTCCCATGATTCAGATTCCCACACTGCAGTTAAAGAAGATTCATTAAGATGTTAATGCTTTTCAGATAACTGAGTAAACAAAAATAAGATGCAATAGTTACCTGTGCTTTCAGCAATATTTCCATCCTTGAATCTCCGAAGTTCAGCTTTCTCTCCCCAAAATTTCCTAAACTTTATAGCCTTGAGATTATAGTAACAATGCATATCAGCGTGTTAGATAGCAATTGCAGTTCATCATTGTTCTTTATTCTAGAAAAGGACAAATACCTCATTGCGGTTCTCAGGGTTTGGACCAATATCTACAAGACGAAAACTCTTTTCCAATGAGCTAAGCATTATGCCGACAAGCAGTGGACTGCTACCAAATTCTGAGAAACCCTATAAAGGCGTGCTTGTCACTGGACTGAATTGAAGGGGGAAAAAAGTTAAGAATACTAGTGCTGACATTACATACATCCATTATTTTCCATTCGGAAGGTGTGCTTCTCCACAGGACTCGGATCATCTTTGTTCTATCTGTAAGTCCTTGTTGCAGCAAAGACTGAACATCTTTTTCCAGAATTCTCCAAGATTCATTATCAACACAATAGCTTAATGAAGTAACTTTAGAGTTATCTTTCAAGTTTATCCTGACAAAAAGCAATGCAAGTGAGAACTTGATCAGCCGAGGGGACAGCCTCCAATCTGGGAATTATACTAGAAAAAGAAATTGGCTCATTGACAATGTGAAGATGTGCAGATTGGAAATAACATACAAAGTGTGGCTGACAAGTGGGGCCTGGGGGCACTGTTAAGCAGGACAGAAATGTTTATTCCAAACATTGTGAGTGCATGGGAGTTTTGATATGGATATACAAAAATAGTTAACACGATCACACACAAGTATGTAAGCACAATGTAAGTAGATAGTCTCAGACTGAGGATATGCTGCATTGCTCAATCATATAGTGGTTCAAGGGAAAGTCATAATAACACCACAATGTGATGCATCATAATTCATCATACCTCAAGCATGAGTCGAACTTAGCACCAAAGTCAACTTTGGTCATAAAAAGCTCTTCAAATCCACCATCTCTGCATTTATCAAGGCAACTAAGCGCGCAAGCTGCCTCATCTTGAAGCTGAACAAGAAAAGGTGTTGGAATAAAGCAGAGATTACAAGAGTTCAACTCAAAGAAACTTGAAATATTGATTACATATGTAGAGAGTATTATTCTGAAGAATAAAAAAAACTAAACTAGATATCTACCAGGGATTGTTGGATTATATCACAGGGTTGTGCGTTTCAGTAGATATACATGAGGTATAAATAAAAGGGAAAAGTTAGATGAATGAAAAACGGTTTGGTGGCTTAAGACTAGCTTCACAATGGTACATACTACATACCTCTACAAAAGCAGACTTTGTCATCCGAAATGCCAGATTTACGTGGCCAGATATATCCCATATGGCAATATCAAATGTTTTCAGGCAATTGGCAATGTCCTGAAATATTTTACTTTTCATCAGAATATCATGATTCATGAAGATCAGAAGAATATACAATTACTCAATTTACTGTGTGAATCAATAGCACTATGTGCAAAGGTTGTATACAGAATTAGGTGCCATGTGAACCAAAAAACTCTTCAGGTATTTTTATTACTCAACTCCAGGAACCCATGGTGAAGTATGACCAGACAAGCAATTAAGTATGGAATGCCAATTGCCATACCATATTACCATGTTCAAAAACTAACACAAAAGGACCTATGTGCAGGAATTATGATTTTGCATGCAAAACATTATTTCATTTACTCTATATATACAGGTAGGATGCGTAATATATTTATGATGGCTTTCAGCAATGGTATTTGTACATAAGGTTGACAAACCTCTTTCGTGATTGTACGCTTCTTCATTGATTGAATCACCAAACCCTTTGCCCACACCTTGGAAGTTGCTACAAGAATACAGATATGCTTCAATAGAGTAAACATTGTCAAATATTCCTAAAAAATCAACTTTCTTTTGCTTGGGTGTACCCAAAAAATTCATCACAACACGGAAAATTTGTCTTGTGGTCATTGATTTAGTAATAATGCTTCCTCCAGAGTCCACAGTAAGAAACACAAGGATGGCAGATATTAAGTATCCATTGAGGCAATCATGTGCGTGTATTGAAGTTCTTTGACGTGCCCAAACCTGCATTTGAACTAAACTATTAGGCTGCCTTCAAGGGGAAGAGAACACATGCATAAGCATAAACAAACTAGAGTTTAGGAAGAAATGTTACTTTAACTAACACCAAGGCCTCTTGCAAAGCTTTCCAGTCAGCAAAGGTGCTGCTCATAAATTCTGCATTTTCCTCCAAAAACATATCCTCCAATATGCTACAATTGTACTTCGGTGTGGGTAGGTTTATGCCATCTGAAATACAAATCCAATCACCAAAGTTTCAAAGAAAAAACTATAAAACTATGTTAAATGACAAACTATGGTATAACAACACTGGTTTCAAAGAACAAGTACTGTTATCAACATTACAGCAGAACTGATCATATTTAAAGCACGTATCACCTTTGGTATATGCACGGACATTGTTTCTTGTTGATACATTCAACTTTGAAACATTGAACAAAGAATTCGCGGTTGGGATAATTCTGACATAGAACCCAGGAAGGTCTGCAATTTCTGTTGCTGCACCAATGAAAATTTTGAAATGAGAGGGAGTATAATGACGAAAATGCTACATATGGAAGTATCAGCTTCAAGTGCACTTTGATGCGAAAAAAAGAAAGATTGGTAGAAGAGAAACCTGGATATACATGAAGCACAGGCTTTCGAGCTTCATCTTGAAAGGTAGACCATGAAACTTCGCGGATTAACCGAGAGGACCTCAAGTTCTTCTCGATGACACAGAGGTAAAGGCACCGCTTTGCATGGTACCGGTGATTTAGGAAATCCTTCTCGTGGAAGCATTCCTGTGGCAAACGCGTAAAGAATAAATCACAGGACAATCTAAAACCTAAAAATTTTTAATCACTTGCTACAGTAGCATTTAGGTCTTGATTCACGCTGGCATGCAAAATTAAAAAAAAAAAACAGAAGATCTGCGATCATAGCAAGCTAGTTTTCCATTGAAATACCAAGAGATTTATGAATTTGTGACGGTATATTCCATTGTAGGCATCTATGTGCCTCTACCATGTTAATTGTCTTCCAAATAACAAGAAGCTTATAAATCCCATCCACGAAATTGACAAAAAGAGCTTATTGCCTTATTCTAATTAGAGAAGCACTTATTATACTTAAAATCTTCCCAACCAACAAAAAATATTGTTGACAAGACTGATTGAACAATTTAGCATAGCTCTGCAGCCTTTACTGTCAGTCGAATAAAGTGAAATGTTTGTGAAGAAGGAAAACTAATGGCACCTCGAGCAACGTAAAGAAAATCGGTATACCCCAACAACACCTTCCCTTGAGTTCATTTGAGTATAAGAACTACACTCAAAACTAAGCACCAGAATCTCTGTGATTTATTTACCAGGAACATTGCAGATAGTGAAAATGAACACCAATACAGACTTCCCAGCCACTGCACTAGACAGAAACCAGAACTTATAATGAACAAGATGTGCAAACAATACGAGAACTACTACGAGGGCCTTTTTTAAACCAAATCAACAATATTTACAAGCCGATATCCTGAAAAAGGTACCAACAATGCAACATAACACTAGCAATTTGAAGGTAGCGTGCATCGCACAATAACCACACAGGCTGAACAATGCCAACGATTCTCGTGAAAATTAAACAGTTCTTCTGTTGACCGCAATGCTAAACCAGAGATTGGAGTGAATCAAACGGCTTAATTCTAAAACATCACATACCTTGGGCAAGCGTACGAGAAGGTCGGCAGCGACGTCGGGCCTCGTGACCGCGCCGACCGCGTGGCTCCCAGCGAGCCGCACCACCTCCGGCGGCCGGAAGGTGAACGCGAGCTTCTCTTCTTCCAGTCCCAGGTCCCTAACGAAACCTCGAGCGGCCTCCGGCGTCGCCTGCTGCTGCGGCACCCTCTTGATGAGCTCCGCGACGGCGTCAGCGGCCTGGGCGGCGGCGCGGAGGGCCGCGGCGCTCGGCCGAGCTTCCTCCACGAGCTTGGAGAGCTTGCAATCGATGGAGTATTCGGCGGCGGCGGCGGCGGCCATGGTGGCTACGGTGCTCGCCGGCGGCGGGAAGGCGAGTGCGGTTGCGGGTTTAGGGTTTAGCCACGCTTCGAACGAGGAAGAGCATAGTTTTCCTTAGTAGGCTGAAAAAGGAAATGGCCCATGAATGGAGGTCCGGGCCAATACGAACATGACGGCCCAACAAGCCGACACTTCGTAATCTCTACCTACTTCCAAAGCAAGCATGGATTCCTAAAGCAAGCATGGATTCCTTGATCCGTCAATAAAAATTCTAATTAAATCCGGACAAATCAACTAGAATTTCAATTAGAGCCCGGAAAATCAATATCTCACGTGCGGTAGGGCCTGTGCATGGAGCGAGAGAGTACGAAGGTGATGATCTCATGATTTATATTACCCGTAGCAACACACGGGTACTGTGCTAGTCAACTCAACAAAAATAAAATCGAAGCCGACACTTCACCCTTATCTATATTTTACTAGATAAATATGTCCGTGCGTTGCTACGGGTAAAAGTGGTATAGATATCGGATATGTATATTTGCCCGTTAAATTGTAAGGATCTACGTGATCGAGTCGTGAACGGAGGGCTGATCCAACTCGCATACGGGATAGACTAACGTCCACCTGTCAATGACATAAGACGGACCAACAAAAAATTTAGATGGAAACGTAAATCTATATTAGATAGATTGTCTGCTTATACCACTTTATTTGGTTCATAAGTCTCGTATATGAGCTGGAGTTTGCCAAACGTGTTTGTGCAAAATATATTCTCTTTCTGAAACAAGCTTAGCAGCTACGCAAAGCTTTGCCAGCAGACGGGAATAACCATGAGCCTTTCTTTATTAGTAGGAAAAAAACCGTCGTATTCCCAACGAAAAAGGCACATAGGAGTGTCCACGATGCAGGCCGGATTGTCGTTCCAGCACGATGTGCAGCTAGCGACGTAGTAGGAGTACGCCGTAGCCGACTGTCGAGGGTGCGCAGCGCATGTGTCCCCTTTCCGCGCACTCTTGTTCTCTGAATCTGAAACCCCAAAGCCCAAGGGAGCACGCCCAGCAGAAAACGACTGCATATCCAATCGCACACCTGCATGGAACGTACGTATTGTGCATCCCAATGCGCGTCAGACTAAGTGAACGCGAGCTGTGCTTCCAAGATGCATCGTCCTCCACACGCCAATCATCTGGTTCGAACTGACTGGCGACTGATTGCTATTTAACCTCGATCAGTCGATCGATCGTCTACTCTTTCCAAGCAACTCGATCGATCTGAACTAATAAAGACAACAGAGCTATAGCTAGAGATCAAGAACTGGATGCGTTCTCTTGATACCTAATGGCGGCTTCTGTCAGAGTTTCTTGGCTTCATCTCCTAGTGCTTGTCGTGGCCATGGCCGCCACGTTCCTCCATGCCCTGGCCGCGGCCGGTGCCCGGCACGGCGGCCGCGGTAGCGGGAACCCCACCGCCGGTTTCGAGAAGGTGGAGCTCGCCGACGGCGACTCGCGGTGCAGAGCCCGTACAACGTGCCGGAGAGCCAGCGGTTCCGCGACGGCGTGCGGACGTTCTGGGTGTACAAAGACGACAAGCCCTTCAACACCGCCACCCACACCAACCCCCGATCCGAAGTCAAGATCCGGGTTCGTAAGCATGCACGCTCTAGCTCTCGCTCGTTCATGGCGGCGTTCGTTCCAAGCAAGCAAGCAATTCGTCGGCCATGGCGGCAGACCAATCTGATCGATCGCATCCTCTATCATTAATTTGCAGGGCCACGACTACTCCTCGGGGGTGTGGCAGTTTGAGGCCTACGGCTACGTGCCGTCGGGGACGTCGGGGGTGTCGGTGATGCAGATCCACAACGAGGAGGGCGCCGCGCACTCCACCGTGCTGATGCTGCACGTCTACGACGGCGTCCTGCGATTCTACAGCGGGGCAGCGGTGGAGCCCGACATCTACGACCAGTGGTTCCGGCTCAACGTCGTCCACGACGTCGGCGCGTCGACGGTGGCCGTGTACGTCGACGGCCAGGAGAGGTTCAGCACCAGGGTGATCCCCAGATACTCCTACTACTTCAAGTTCGGGGTGTACATGCAGCACCACGACCAGTCCAGCTGCATGGAGTCGCGGTGGACCAACGTCACGCTCTACACCAAGCAGTAATTAGATGGGTATAGCTAGTCATGCGTATTTCTTAATAATTTATTATATTGTACCATGTATTTATACGTCTACGTACGTCGCTGTATGTATACTATTACCATGTGAGAGTTAAATAAAGATGGTTGCTTGGAGAGTATATGTACACATATGGGTGTTACATTTACATCGTACTCTTGACTTTGTATTTTTTTTTGAAAAAATGAGATTGATTTGTTTGATCAGCTCCAACTGGTCTGATGGGCCGCAGTTGCAATTTTGAAAAGCATTGACTTGGGCCCGTGGCAAGGTGGGAGATCGCTTCGAGCCCACCTTTTCTGTCACTCTTCTAAAGATCGATCCTCCTGTGTTTGCCACGTGGGTCCACACTCCACAGTGAGCACGTAATAACAATTTTATTCAGTAGTCCATTCAAATCCATTTTATTACAGTCGTGCATCTTATTTAAGGTTGCATGCAGTGATATGGTCGGTACAGCAACAGTGCAATTCAGCAACCGCTCGTGTCCATGACTCCATGCATGTGTCCCATTCAGACGTACTGTATGTAGGCATCAGCTGCTCATTTAATTAAGAGCTAGCTCTTGCAGACACGCTGCCTACTATGGCGCTGAGCCAATCTTCAGCGATGTAGTGGTAAGCCGCCTCCGTCAGGTGGACACCGTCCCAGAACAGACGGATGGATGGATCCTCGCATGTGGTTGCAGCTTCATCGCCACACACGATCGACAGGTTGTAGTGGTACCTCCCGGGTCCTCCGCAGCAAATGGTACGAGCGTCTCTTTCAAACCCTTCAGCCGCATGTTGAAGTTTGAACTCGCTCACCTTAAGTAAATTTACTCAAATTCTAAAAGGTGTTAATAGGTTCGGACTTCGGATGGATCTTGAAGTGCAATCTGATGGAATATACTGACCGAATTTTTCAGGCGATTTGACCATCTCCATGACGTGGTTGAAGAGATCGGTGTGGACGAGGGCCACGTCGGGGTGCTTGACGCGGAGCTTCTCGACGGCGTCCCGCAGCAGCGAGTTGTGTAGTGTCACGATCTCGTTGGGATCTCGTTGGGCTCCTTGAGGCAGTCGGTGGTGGCGTCGTATTCCGACGCGTCGGAGTCGGCGAAGGTGACCAGGACCGGCGGCGCGCATCCGGACGGGATCATCCCGGGGATGACCACAGTCTTGGCCCCGTGCTTTATCACTCTCTGCTTGTTGCGTAAGCAGTTTTCATGATGTCAAAATGTAAAGGAGAGGACACGATAGATGTTTAAATTGTTGAAAGGAAAAGAAACTTGTGTGAAAATGAGCAGCATGTTTGCTGGATCGGAAGAGGAAGGACGAGTGACATCATCAGGATCGGTCAAAGTGCTCTTGCCTCGGCTCCCATGGAGATGATCTGGATGAGATCTGGGACGAAGGCTCTGATTTCTTGCATGCTCTTCTTTCCGAAGGAGTACTGGTAGTCGTTGATCCCGAATTCACCCACGAAGAAGAGTGACCTGCCGAAGAAATCCTTGCACTCTGCAGTGAAAAAATAGCACACTATACTGTCCATTATATTTATTTGATTATATGTGCACATAAAGTGTATGTATGTTTGGTTGATGAGCTCGATCTGTCCATTTATAACGACCTTGTTCCGTTTTGCACAAGGAAGGCTTGAGCTCCTCGAACCAGCCAAGCTGCACTTCGAGGCTGATGTTGAGAGGGAACGGGTTGGCGCCGGGGGCGTCGCCGATGTGGAAGAAGCTGGAGTTGAGGCCGGTGGCGCTGCCGACGGCGAAGTTGGCGCCCTGACGGAAGCTCCCCTTGTGCGACAGGTACGGCGGCACGAGAGGCAGGCCCAGGCCTTGCGCTGAAAAATCAAATAATTTATCATCATGAGACAGGCAAGCAGTGCAGGTTGGTCGACCGATCGGTCGAGCTAGTTTTTTACCGATGAAATCGATGACGAGGCGGCCGTTGCAGTTGCGGCCGGTGGGGAGGCCGCCGAAGAAAGTCATGCCGTAGGGAGGGCGCATGACGACGTCGAAGATGTCGTACCACCCGAAGACGACGGGGTTGTTGCCGGTGTCCGTGAAGGAGTCGCCGAAGGCGAAGATGGAGTCGAACGGCCCGCCGCCGCGAAGGGAGGCGGCGGCGGCCGACGAGACGAAGACGGCGGCAACGACGAGCGCCGCCGCCACGAAGGCAGCAGGCACCAACCTACGACCACCGCCGCCCATCTTGATGTATGCCTCGCTCCTCGCTGTACGTGCTGCTGAGATGAGCTGCGTACGTATCATACAGATCGACGCCACCGCTCTTTATAGGGCAAGATGCATGTATAGAACGAAGCAACCACCACAATCATAACGTGGCCGGCCGGATGAACAAGAGGCTCACAGCATCTCTGTCGCTCACGTCTTGATCCTAGCTCGGCCGGCCACGACGCCGAGAAAAGGATCCATATTAACTGTGTTGCTCTTCTTTATTAAAAGCTCCATCATTAATAATATTTTTAAATTTTTAATAATTAACAGATTACTCAATGGATAGGGTAGAGGGAGGAATCCCCCTACATTTGAGTACGAGGGAGGTATGTTTTGGTAACATCAAAAATATTTTGGTATTGAAGATAGAATTGGTAATTTGCTAGAGTACCTCCCATTACAAAATAGATAGTTTTTAGTACTAGGAAGAAATATAAGTAATCCGCTGGAAATGCTCTTAGAGTGGACAAGCAGGTCGAATTTATTGGTACGGTGGCTACTCCCACATCACACATTAGAATGCTCGCTATATACATAGGTACAACGTCATCATCACTATTAAAAAACTAGCCTATCAACCCGTGGTCCCGCACGGACTAGTTAGAATTAATATAAAATTAGAACTTACAGCTAATAATTATAATTATCTATGTCATACTCTCTTTCATCTATTAAATATTCTGATGGGTCCCGGGACCCGGGGTCTCCACTGGACCCGCCACGCAGGCTAAGGCCGGGAGGGTCACTGTACCCGCACCTCCTAAAAAGAATGCTCATGGGCCGTTTCAGCCCATGAGCCCCGACTGGGTGTTCTAGTAAGGCGGTCCCTGCAGCTCAACCGCATCAAGTCCGAGTGTGCCTGTTCGGACCATGCGAGGGGTCACAGGAACCGTCTCCCCTCCTGCCTTTTGACTCCCGACTGACCAGGAAGACCTCAGGATGACCCTAGAGGAAAAGTCCCATTGAACAAGGAATGGATAAGCACAACCCAGGTGGGGTCAAACCCAACCGTACCAAGTGACAGTCGCTTCCCCGGGATCGTACACGCACAGTGGGCCATTGTGCCTCTGCTGCTGCTGCTGCAGGCCCCCACTATGCCACCAACCCGTCCTTGTGATGACCGGGTCGACCATCATCATGGCTTGGTCACCACGCAATTGCCTTGAGGGATGGAGCATGGCGTGTAAATAGCTGCACGGATGGGATGGCCACACCGTCCCAGTCATGCCCTCCCATACCACACAGTTGACCAGGCTCGACGCGCAGGAGCAAGACCAGACGCGCCTCTAAAATTTTGGGTCCTCATGATCTGCCATGGACACTCCCGACTGACGACGAGGATGGACCCGATGACAACACGAGCTCCCCGACTGTTGAAGTTAGAAATATCTCTCTAGATCTTCTTCCCCGAGACATCTAATGTAAAAAGGGAATCCCCTTGTACTATAAAGGGAGGGCCCCTTCCCCTGAAAAGGGATCCAACTCGATTCTAGTTTTCTAGCACTCAAAAGTTTTTTCTCCCCAACTCTCACGAGCACCTGGGCTCGAGCAATACATCCGACTGACCCCAACTGGATGTAGGGCGTTCTCGCCTGAAACAGTATAATCTCTCGAGTCATTGTGTACAAGGCCACATCCCATCACGACGCACGACACTTGCTTCGAGTAGTTTAGCCATCGCCCATTTCCGGAACCGACATATTCAACACAATACTGTAAAAGATACATATTTCTCATTATCTGGTTACAATAGGTTTATTTAGTTACTTTGCATCACATCTCCATATGTGTTTAATATGTACTTAATTGAACCATTTGTTTGAATATGTGAACAACATGAAAATTGATATTCTTATCTCTTTCCTCATACATGAATACATGGTGACACACATCATGAGTAGTATTTTTATATAAATAATAACATAAATAATATAGTGATAATGATAGAAATGGTAATTTAGAATTTTATATTGGGGCACTTTAATATTTTATTATAATTATATAATTTAGATTATATAAAATATTATACAATCGACGAACTGCTGCATGTCTTGAATTTGTGTTCTTTGGTTGATGACATGTCAATGCTAACAAGTGTAGGTTAATGCAAATATCGGATGATGAATGGCCTCCCATGGCGTACTTTCCAAAAAGCGGGGACACAGAATGCAGGTCTGCCCAAGCTGATTTGGTGATTGCAATGTCCATGAGAAACGAAGCATTCCAAGAAAAATGTGCCTTGCAAGGAGAATGGAACATTAGTTACTGAGAAAGAAACCCTTTTGAGGGCGGAGCAGATTGCAAGTTTGAAGATGGAAGCTCGGCCTTGCAAGAAGGAGGAGATTCACGGGGGCCTGAAGAGGGAGGATGGTACTTTGTGTGCCTGATTTGTGAACTTATTAGTATGTAGTGATAAACCAAGTACTTCGGTGGTTTTGTAATGGTTGCGACATGTTCTGAACACCAGTATTCACTAATAGCTATATTATGAAAGTACTTTGATCTTCAAACGATACAAGGATAGACAATCCATGCTTCATTTACTTTGCATTAACTGCTGTGCTTATTGTTGCATTCATAGAATTCATGGTGCCATGCTAGTAGATCATGACAGGTTTCACCAGAGAGACTGTTGAGCTCACCGGATAGACAATCTGGTCCGTTCTGTGCACGCAAACACCAGTTCCTTGGTAGAATTGTAACCAAAGTATTACCCTGATATGAAGCGCCTGTTTGCGTTTGTGAATTCTTTCTGTACCATTTGTTGCAGTGAAATGTGCAGCAACATCATATCTTACTGCACTCATAGGTCAGACCCGTGGGCTCACCGTACAACATCACCGCAACATTTTCCTGTACATCAAAATTGCCCCTCCTACTCTTCAGAATGAGCCCCACTTCATGGGCCGCCAGTTGGGCTGTGCGTGTACATGGCTCACACGTCATTGAACAATTGCATATTCTTGCTCCTTTGCGTGGCAGCACGAGTCTAACCGGTGATCCCTCCAAAGGTATCCGGTGATTGCGTTGTTCAGCTATGAACGTTTTCCATTTGGATGAACCTCCATCTCAAACTTATTTCATTTGGATGAACGTACATCTCAAAATTGTGCGATTAGTTCATGCTGGCGCAAGCTGTTTGTGACCCATTTTGCCATTACAAGCTCATGACATTAAGTTATTAGAATTACAAACAGATTATTATTGCCATTCAGTCATTGAAGTTGTATTTTCACAAAATAAGGCCATGTTTAGATCCACAATGTATAGAACTTCTTGCTACAGTAGCCTACAGTGTATAGAAATCAGCCCAATGCCTTCTTGCTACAGTAGCCTTGAGTGTATAGAAATCAGCCAACGCCTAAGGCCATTGCTCTAGTGGCCCAAGGCCTGCATGCATGCATGCGGCATGCATGGCCGACATGCATGGCTTCCCGAGGGTACCATCTAAACACAACCTAACAACACTAAAAGACTGATGATATTTTCATTCATTGTCAGTAGCATTACAAATACAACACCTATAGCTACAGAAACTAACAATGGAGATCTGGACATTCCAAACACAACACCAACGGTTACAACAACACACTGGAGATCTGCAACACAACACCAGCAGTTCACCAGACTCAAAACTACTTCAAATCTATAGCCATCCTTGATCTCCAGTTGCTTAGCAATCCCATAGGACAGGTACACGTCTGCGGTAGCGTACTTCACCTGCGAGGGTGACAAATACCACGAGTGCCAGTTATCGTGGTCGGGAGCCACCTTGCGGAGATGAGGTAGGCACAATACTGCTTTTGCGATCTTCTCGAGCGACGAACGCCTTACTCCGAAAATTGGATGGGGTCCGCCGAGGTACTCATATCTGGGAGCGGCTTTGGGGACTACCAATTGGAGGTCCATTGGATTGCTTATTGTGATGCCGAAATTGTCCCGTAGCTGGTTCACGTCGTTCTCGATGTGTGCACCGGTGAAGATGTGGTCCTCATCTGTCAGGAAGCTCTTCAAGACTGTGGGGAGGTTGCCGCCGTCGGCATAGAGGACCTGGAACATAAGGACACAAATTCCAATGCACAACTGCAAGAGGGCCGTCGTGAAGGCGCCGCCATCGAGTTTTTCCACTCGGTGTCCAATCCAACGATCATGCCGCGTTGTGGTGGGTTACCTCGGATTTCTTCAAGATAGCTCGCCGCCGCCACCGTGTCACATGTTACCGTCGTGTGGAGGAGCTTGTCCTGGAATGAAACCCATTCATGCCTCCTCCCACATTCTTCGGAGAGTAAGCTTGCGGCTCATCCCAGCCAGACGGTGGCGGAGGCGTAGGCGATCGGGCAGCCCTGGAGGTTGACGGAGGCGTCGGCGACCGGGCAACCCTAGAAGTTGACGGAGGCGTCGGCGACCGGGCAGCCCTGGAAGTTGACGGAGGCATTGCCGGAGCAAGAGCGGCAGCCATAGCCGGAGGCGTCGGCGATCGCCGAGCCCTGCACAGGCGGTTGCGAGGGGAGGAGCGGGAGCATGAGCAGGAGTGCGGGCCAGCCATCAGGTCACACTACGGCTTTGCCCGCGAGAGAGGTTTTCGTGTGTTAGGGCTGGCGGAGTTACAATCGATGGTGGAGTGGTGGCCTATAAATGCCGAGCGGCGCTGGAAACTGCACTCGGGAATCCCAAAGGACACGTCGGGAACTGAACGGGCACCGCACACGCTCCCACCCCTCCCCGGGCCTTGGGAATCCCAACCGATGCTGCAGGAAACAAATCGCGCAACCCCGCGGCCAATAAACTTGAAACAAAAAAAGACCAGATTTGAAAGTTGAAATTTTATGATGCTTCTTTTACATTGCATCGGCTGCTGTGCTTGTTGTTGCATTCACAGAATTCATGGTGCCATGCTAGTAGATCATGACAGGTTGCACCAAAGAGACCGTTGAGCGCACCGGATAGGCAATCTGGTCCGTGTCTACTTTGTGTGCCATGCTAGTAGATCATGACAGGTTTCACCAGAGAGACTGATGACCACACCGGATAGGCAATGCAGTCCGTGTCCATGATGGTGCCATGCTAGTAGATCATGACAGGTTTCACCAGAGAGACCGTTGAGGCCACCGGATAGGCAATCCGGTCAGTGTCCATGAGAAATGAAGCATTCCAAGGAAAACTTGCCTTGAGAGGAGAATGAAACATTAGTTTATGAGAAAGAAGCTCTTTTGAGGGAGGAGCAGATTGCAAGTTTGAAGACGGAAGCTCGGCCTTGCAAGAAGGAGGAGATTCACGGGGGCCTGAAGAGGGAGGATGGTACTTTCACCATAGCTATATTATGAAAGTACTTTCATCTTCAAACGATACAAGGGTACTGTGCTTATTGTTGCATTCATAGCATTCATGGTGCCATGCTAGTAGATAATGACAGGTGGCACCAGAGGGACCGTTGAGCTCACCGGATAGAGAATCCTATCCGTTTTTTATGGACTCGGCAGATATCCTGATGGAAATGTTCTTTCCATAGACCATTTGGACCGGCAATGGGCCATGGCCCTAATGCTCTCTTCACAAACCAACTTGACCCTTAATATTTTTAGCTCAAAATTGAATAGGATTAGAGCCCGGCCCTTAGATTACCTAGGCTAAAAAGTAAGGCCCTTTACCACCCTGCGAGCCTACCGATTGATAATTGCCCCCGCCTACTCTTCATGGGCTAGGCCCGGCGCCCGCCCCCATCCAGTCCATCTGCCTCATGGCCTGCGTCGGTTGCTTCACAAGTTCCTCTTTTATTGCACGCACCAGTCAGACCAAGGTGGGAGGCTGGGATATCACCGGACATGTTTTCATGTAGGTTGCTTCACGTGTTCATCTTTTATTGCACGCACCGGTCAGACCTGGGTGGGAGGATGGGATATCACCGGACATGTTTTCATGTTCACCGGACGCGCTCCTGGATATGAAACGCCACTGCTCTTCAACTCACCAGTTGGACCATTGGTAGATGGAGTGTCTCCCTATGCAGTGGGCCTGTTGCCTCAGAGGCCCACCTGTTTGCAACTTGATAATTTTGCTAGTAGATAATGACAGGTGGCACCAGAGGGACCGTTGAGCTCACCGGATAGAGAATCCTGTCCGTTTTTTATGGACTCGGCAGATATCCTGATGGAAATGTTCTTTCCATAGACCATTTGGACCGGCAATGGGCCATGGCCCTAATGCTCTCTTCACAAACCAACTTGACTCTTAATATTTTTAGCTCAAAATTGAATAGGATTAGAGCCCGGCCCTTAGATTACCTAGGCTAAAAAGTAAGGCCCTTTACCACCCTGCGAGCCTACCGATTGATAATTGCCCCCGCCTACTCTTCGTGGGCTGGGCCCGGCGCCCGCCCCCATCCAGTCCATCTGCCTCACGACCTGCGTCGGTTGCTTCACAAGTTCCTCTTTTATTGCACGCACCAGTCAGACCAGGGTGGGAGGCTGGGATATCACCGGACATGTTTTCATATAGGTTGTTTCACGTGTTCATCTTTTATTGCACGCACCGGTCAGACCTGGGTGGGAGGATGGGATATCACCGGACATGTTTTCATGTTCACCGGACGCGCTCCTGGATATGAAACGCCACTGCGCTTCAACTCACCAGTTGGACCATTGGTAGATGGAGTGTCTCCCTATGCGGTGGGCCTGTTGCCTCAGAGGCCCACCTGTCTGCAACTTGATAATTTTGATGCACGCGATCATTTGTGTTCTGATTATTCATGAATGTGGGTGGGAGGATGCATGACTATCTCACCATGTACATATGATCTGTCAAGTGAAATCCAATGAGAAATGAACATTCCCAAGTGTGGGTTCATTTTAAAGGTGCATCATAACTCATATACGCAGGGACGTCTAAGTTGTGCTTAGACACAAAAGCATATTGTGTCTATACAACTCAATTGGCTAGATATTAATTGTTGCATAAAATAAGGAAAATGTGATTGTAACAAGCTACTAAATTCTACTCGATTAACACGATTTAGACGAGTCCATGTGATAGATAATGTTGTTATAAGAAGGCACAAAAAAACCACATGATTTGGACATCATATGTGAATTCTATACATGTTTGAAGTTTTTATTACAATTAAAATACAAAAAAAATAAGATCAATGAAGCACTAAGGAAGGACTGATCATGGGGTCTGCGCCGACAGGTCGGTCCCGCATGTCATATACGTGTGGGACCTGCATGTAAGTGGCTCTGGGTATGGAAAGACTCTACGCTTTTAGAAAAAAAAATCTACTCATTGTCCCCTCCCGTTCCTGGATGCGCCTCATCCGCAGGGTGACTCGTTTGACTATCGTGTGGGCCCAATCGCTAGCAGGCCCACATGTTAGTGATATCTGCCGACTGGACTGGAGCGGTTGTGAGTGGATGGAATGAAAACTTTTCCCCTTGTCCCCACATCCCTTTTATTAATGAATCGCCAAGTCTGGAGTCCTCCAAACCGTTCGCATTCTCCCCCAAGTTTGGAAGAGGGTTTTCTCCTCCCATCGCCGGCGAATCCTCTTCCCCTCCCATATCGCCAACGAATCGTCCTTCCCCTCCCATTGCTGGCCGCATCCTCTCCCTTCCAATGGACATAGAAAAAGACCAGTCCGCGCCGAGCCCTGGTGCGGCCTCGGGGCCGCTGTCGAGTGGCGGCCTGCCATCCCCCATGTGGAAGGTCGATGGCGGCCCGTCATCCCCCAAGCGGAAGCGCTCTGCTCTGTCTGAGCTGCAGACGGAGTTGTACTACTCCTCTGATGAGATAGCTCGGAGGGCCAACGCTCCTCCCTCCCCGCCCGCGCCTCCGTACATTCCGGCGCCACGGAACTGCCGCTTCCCGTCGAGGATCGTCGTGTTTTCATATGACAATTCCGATTATGATTCGCCTCGGCAGTTGGCGCCCCATATGCACGAGGCCTTCTGGGTGAGTTCTTGTTTGATTTCCACATAGGATTAATATACCACTGTCAGATTATTTTCTCTGGGATCAGTATTCTCTGTTTTTCCAACATTCTAGTCGTCAACCTTTCCAACATTATAGCCGTCAACTTTTCCAACATTATAGTATCCTAAATGTGCCTAAGGTGTTCTTAGATCAATCTTGCATGTTATACTAAATGTGCCTAAGGTGTTCTTAGATCAATCCTGTGATGCAAGAATTTATAAACTAACGTGTGCATGCATTAATAAATGGAAGGAAGGTGAAAAGTATAAGGTCCTTTTCGGAAGGAAGTGATGCAAGAATTTATAAACTAACGTGTGCATGCATTAATAAATGAAAGGAAGGTGAAAAGTATAAGGTCCTTTTCGGAAGGCAGTTCCTCGTGAACATGTACCACTACCCAGACAGCGATCTCGAAGAGGATGGAACTCCTCTTCCTACTGGCAAGGAGGTGATGGTCATTCCCTTGATTATGCTAGCGTTCCCTGATTTCTTAATGCTAATTGGTTTCCTTCTATAATGTCAGGTTAGGGATGCAGCCGAGAAGCTTCGGCTCATGATCAAGCGCTACATGAATTCTCGGAAGTGGGACGAGATGAGGCGCGACGGCTCCGACGAGTGAAGACGAAGGCCACAGTTATCTTAGTCATCTTAATTATCTTAGTTATGTAGAAGTAATGAGAGGCATGAACTCTTAGTTGTATGTAATGGATGTAGATGTAATGAGAGGCCTGAACCTCTGCTTTTGTCTGATCCATGCACTTGTATATAATGGATGCAATTAGTTTGAATGAAGTCCTTCTATTTATGGGAGCTCTATCTCATCTGATTTTGCAGTTGATAAAGTTGATCAGTGTTCATGGTAGAATATCTCAGTGTTTTGCAGTTGATAAAGTTGAAAAGTATACATGGTGTAATTAGTTCATGAAGTAAACTTTGCAACACCAAATTGGTTTGTTTCCCACTACATTACATAAGTAGGCCATGCTAGTAGATCATGACAGGTTGCACCAAAGAGACCATTGAGCGCACCGGATAGGCAATGCGGTCCGTGTCTACTTTGTGTGCCATGCTAGTAGATCATGACAGGTTTCACCAGAGAGACCGTTGAGCGCACCGGATAGGCAATGCGGTCCGTGTCCATGATGGTGCCATGCTAGTAGAATATATCAGGTTTCACCAGAAAGACCGTTGAGCCCACCGGAAAGGCAATCCGGTCAGTGTCCATGAGAAATGATGGTGCCATGCTAGTAGATCATGACAGGTTTCACCATAGCTATATTATGAAAGTACTTTCATCTTCAAACGATACAAGGATACTGTGCTTATTGTTGCATTCATAGCATTCATGGTGCCATGCTAGTAGATAATGACAGGTGGCACCAAAGGGAACATTGAGCTCACCGGATAGAGAATCCTGTCCGTTTTTAATGGACTCGGCAGATATCCTGATGGAACTGTTCTTTCCATAGACCATTTGGACAGGCTAGTAGATACAAGTTGGCTTGTTGCCCATTACATTACATAAGTAGGCCATACAAAATACAGTTTGAGGCCAATTGCAAGAGTTTATGCTCTTGGCAAAATAGGACTTCTCAGTAATCACTTCGGTTTTCTAGTCTTGCTCTAGTCATCTTCTTGGCAGGGAATGTTCACGCCTGCACGAAGAGGAAGTTGATCGACCTAAGGATGATACCCGAGAATGCGGAACATGTCCTCGTACAGGCTCTGGATCCTGCATTCCTCGCTGCAGAAGCACTAGGCCAGGCACGGGGACTTGCTGGTCGTTGTTAGGCCATACCTCCATCCACAGCGTGTCGAAGGCTTCGTCGACTGGACGCGCAAGCCCGCGGTCGTTCCAGACGGCGAGCGCCGGGTCGTCATCCGCCACCTCGGCCAGGAGCTCCTTGGCCCGGAGGTCGGCCTCGGCGCCACTATTTGCTCGCCACAGGAGCATAGCGAGCATGTACGCCGCCGGCTTGTGCCCCCCGCGGGCAGCCTGATCTAGCTCGTCCAGCGACGCATGAAGAGCCCCGCTATGCTCTCAGAATATGACCCTCATTGTGACAACCCTGGTAATTACAATTCCAAAATCAATGTCATTAGCCTAACTCTATGTTTTAAACCAACTAATGAAGAGGGTGGAAAGAATTAAAACGAGTTCAGTTGGAATTCAAATTTAATTTGAGCACATTGGTTACTTTTGAACTTTTAAATTTAACTTTCAAACCATAAGCCAAATGGGTTTTTGCCTGAAACCAAATTTGTAGAACTTTTTATTTTGAACAACTTTCGTGTTCAAAAGTTTTTGAAATTCAAATCAGAAAGAGGAGAAAACGCCCTGTTTGCACCCAGCCCCTGGAGTTTTCCAAATTCTTGCATCCAGGTCCCTCGTTCCCCCCCCCCCCCTCCCCTGCCGCACCGCGCGCGCTCGCCCGCCCGCCGCGCGCCAGGTGGCCGGCGTCGCCTGACCGGCGCGAAGCGCCAGGCCAGTGGCCGCCGCACCACCCCGCCACGGCCGGCTTTGCCCCGCCCCCACGCCGCGCGGCCAGTCAGCGCCCGCGCGTGCTGCCGCGCCCAGCCCGCCGCCCGGCCGCCCAGTCGCCGCGCTCCGCCGTGCCGCCCCGGCCCCCGCGCCCCACCAGTCGCCGCGCCCGCCCTCCGCCCAAGCCGCTGCCGCTGCTGCTTCCCCACTCCGCGCCCGGCACTATCTCTCCGCGCTCACGCCATATCGCGGCCGCCCAGTCACCGCGCCCGCGCTGCCGCACGTCGCGCCGGCGTTCTGCCGCCGCCCGCCGCGGCCAGTGCACGCCGCTGCCGTGCCCCGCGCCGCGCGTCGCCCAGGCACCTCCACACCCCCTCCTGCCCCTATAAAAGCCCCGCCCGGCCACGCGCGCGAGCCACCGCAGCCCAGAACGCCTCGCCGTCGCCATCGCCGCCGCCAAGCACCGCCCGCCCATGGACAGCCCTCCACAGCCGCCCCTGCCCAAATTGAAGCGCCAGCCACCACTACATAACCACACCGAAGCTCGCCGACCCGCCCAACGCCACCCAGAGCCACCGGAGCGCCGCCGCCCGCGCTGCCGTCGCCGCCGCCGCCCCTGCTCGCCGTGGACAGCACGACCCCGACCCCCTCCGTCCAAGCCGAGCCCCTGAGTAGCTTCCCCACGCGCCACTGAAGCTCACCGACCGGACCACGCCGCCCCAAGCCCGCCGGAGCACCGCCGTCGACGCGAGCCGCGCCGCCGCCGCCTCTGCTCCAACGCCGGCGAGCCCTTCCCGGCCGTCCCCCACCTGAACAACACCCCCACAAGGTAGCCCTCGCACCCCTGAACCTTCCCCGACCCTCGCCCCTCGCCGCCAGCGAGCCCCCTCGCCGGAATTTCGGCCGGCCGCCGTACCCGAGCCGCCCGAGGACCCAATTGCAAGAATTTAAATCTTTAGAAGGGTCTGAGCGTAAGATTCAAGGACCTGGTTGTAAAAGAAAGTTTCAAACCTAGATTCAAATTCAGTGAATTTGTAAAATACGTATAAAATCGTAGAAAATTCAGAAAAATGCAAACTCAACTGTTCTGGAATCCTCAGAACAAACTCTACCACTTTTGTTACAAAAGTTTTCTCAGAATCTCAAAATATTTTGCTCTACTTTAAATAGAAGCTTTAATGGACTTATTTTGTACCCACTGTTCTAGAACAATGCTGACCCTAAATTTTGGGCAGTGAATTAGTTGCTTGATGATTAGGACTGTGTAAAAAGATCAGGCCCAAATTCCATCTCTAGCTTTACTGTTTGTTAAACTTAGTTTTATTTCATGTGTAAGTAGAATGTTTTATCCCTGCAGTTAGGTGGTGAGTCACCCATTGAAACTTTTCCTATGCTAATGTATTGGTACCTAGAAGCCAGAGAAAAATTAGGAGACTTTTTATCTCACAGTAACCTACTTATTTGATTTATGTGCTAATAGCATACATTAAATCAAGAAAATAGTATCTTAGCTTGGAAAATTCTCAGATTGTTACTGGGAGATACAATATGGTAGAGGTTGCTGTGCAAAAAGTTTAATGGACAAAAACCCTGTGTAGGGTCCTGAAAAAAAATGAATCTTTGAATAGCCTAGGTGTAGAATGTCATATTTTCTATGCTCTGGATACTGCACGATAAATCCTACAAAAATTACAGTAGCTTCTGCATGCTTAAGTGGGAGCTCTGTAAAAGTCTTAGACTCATTTGTTGCACCAATTGTTCTGTACAAAAAGAACAAGGATCTAATAGCAACTATGCAATGTATTTTTCATAATTAATCTGTTACATAAAATTGGCTGAAAATTTTACAGTAAGCACATCTTTCCTTGATGTGCCTAAATCCAAAATTTCATGACCAGAAACTATCCATTGTAGTAATCACTCTTAAATCGTATCAAGTACCGTTACCACAACTTAAACTTGTGCATTCATGTAGAATCGACGACTCTCGCCGACGGAACTTACGAACTGGTGCCCGCGTCCGAGAGTGAGCAGCGTGAAGCTCAAGCAAATCTAACTGAAGCTTTTGAAGACCCGAGCCCAAGTTCGGAAGATCCCCAAGCGAACTGCGAAGGCAAGCCCCGGAGCATAACCCCTTCTTTCCGAAATTATGCAACTCATTACTCTTTGCTTGTGCATTAAGTTTATAGGAGTTGGATGAAAACTTAGTTGCATGATGTCAGGAACCCTTGCTTGAAAACTAGATGTAAGGTTCGATAGAATGCTGTGCTAATAGGACTCCGGTAAAAGTCGAGTGATTTCCTGTCACTCGCGAGAAAATAGGAGTTGAATGACTACTACACGCTGCAATCATAAGGACACGGACGGGTTACGTAACGATGGTTACGATTGAGGCCCGTCTGTCTAGTGAAAAATGCTAAGGCCGCAGGGTGTGGTAGTGATGGTTAAGTCTTTGAACGTACTAAACACATGCCGAGATTATGGGAATCGGTAAGCTTAAGTACCTGATCGGCCCGGGAAGGGGACGGCATCCTACCCTTTGAACTTCGGTCCCATGTGCATATGGCGAGTGCAGAGAGTGGTCACGACCCGGCGCCGAACCGTGGCGTGGAGCTCTTGTACTCTCGGAGGGTAGCCCCGATTCACGACCCGGAAAGAAAGGGGAAAAGTTGCACGTGTGACTCTAGGGAGTAACCACGTGACGTGTGTTTGGGTTTTCCCTTGCAAGGTTAAGAAATTCGATTCGAATCGTCCGTTTCTCACGGCTATTGAGACTGCTTAACCATTTTTACCTACAGAGTAAGAAGAGGAACAATGAGGATGAATGAACTGGTTGGATGGAAAATTTAATGCTTCACCATGTATGCTTTAGATAGCTGCTTACCTAGACTGGCTAACGAAACTAGAATCTTGAGCTAAAAGTTGAAAGTAAGGACCCACTTGTAGATGCTTTTCGGCAAAACAAACCCCTGAGCCAAAAAGCCTGGCATGTCTAGAGTCGGTGGAGTAGTTTCCACTACACGGGTAAGTCTTGCTGAGTATTAGTATACTCAGTCTTGCTTGTGACTCGTTTTCAGGTGAGCCCTTCGAAGACATGATTGCTAGCTTGACTTGGCCCTGCACTCTTCCCCCTGGTTGGTCGGTGGAATGGGATGCGCCCCCATCCAACGGAGATAAGGCCGAGTGATGTCTCGTACGGGCTTCATCGAGACATCCTGTATCGTCGAGTAGTTTCCGTTGTTTATTTTCCGCTGCAACTTAACTCTGAAGAACTTATTTATGTTAATTGAAGTATTTGGTTTCTAAGCTCAGAACTTGGCCTGTAATATTTACTTATGTTAATATCGTAATATTTGCTGGAATGTGGTATTCTCTGGGCTCATCGTCGCATGAGCATTTGTATGTACGTCGCTCGATCCGTGCACCGTGGTTGTATCGGGAGGTTATACCCGACAGACCAGTGGATTACTCCGTCTGAAGTGTAAGGTTAACCGGGAGTGCCTTAATGGTGATGGTTAATACACTTGAGCCGGATTAATTCAGGTGGTTCTGCCACACTCATCCCCTTGACGAAGCGTGCCTCCAGGTTGCCCAAGGTGTAGGTGTTCGCGATCAATCGCTCGCGAGTCTCCGCGTCGTCCGAGTACCGCAGCGCCTGCCTCAGGTTGAGGCTGCGGCGCACCAGCGGTGCGCTGCACACCCTGTCTCGCAGGAGAGAGCAAGCCCCCCTAAGGCAACGGAGATCGGCCATGGAGAAGCTGGATGATGCCGCAACGTGGGCGGCAACGTTGATGTGGATGTCTTCTGGAAGCTCGGTGAGGGATCTCGCAGTCGCTATAGGCGAAGGGACGAGGGTTTTTTGGAAGGAGGGGGAGAGCGCAATGGCGAAGGGATGAGGGTTTTTTTGGAATGAAATGGGGTAGGGCACGACAGAGGTGCCGCGGGCAGGGGTGGAGACTGCTTCGCGGAAGCTTCGCGCTGAAGGGAGCGGAGGGTCTCTGCGGTGGCCGCTGCACAAAGAGCATGTTTGCTCCGGCAGATGAGCGCCAGGTGGCACGGCGGACGGACCAGCTGCGGCCGCGGCGGAAGATGGCATGCACCAGGCGCATTCCAGAGGCTCTTGGACTAGTTGGACGGACCCAGTGGCACCGTCATCACCGGCGCGCCATACGCCAGTGCAGCAACTGAGGCAGTAGTGGTGATGGGACGCATAACCCCCTCCACCACCCTGCTCGGACACACGTCCACGGAGAGGGAAGGGGAAGGGGGGGTGGCCGGCCCGAAGGGGGAACGTGCGGAGCGGCCCAAACGAGGCCCAATGGCCGAAATGGCCAAGGGAGGGGAAGAAGCATGGGTTGGCCAGAAAATCAATCCCGTGATTGGTTCCGGTGGCGCACCGGTCTGCATTGTGGTAAGTGAGATTTTGCATATGATAGTCCTCTCTTGTCCTCGAATCTGCTCACATTTCTGGCCATTGTCCTAAATATCAGAAGTTCAACAGTAACAAACGCAATTTCAAAAGTTTTGTCAAGCTAGATAAATGGCTAAATGGGTATATACTTAGTAGCTGTTGGCGCTAAAATCGGCCGGATAGGAATTGGCCGATGGGTCTTCAGCGTCGGACACACGACCCGAGAGAATCTGCTTAGCTCCTGTTCGGGTTATCGCCCTGGTGCGGTTCGCGCGGCGTGCCAGTCAATCTGACCTGTTGATTGACAAGGAAATAGAGTATTAAATTCCAGGCGCGTCGATCGGCTGGGGTTCCGATCTGTCCTGAGGAGCGCGTCGGCGGCGAATCGGCCGATTTGCTGTAGAGATGATCGGCTATAGATCAGCCGATGATCGTATAGTAATTGTAAAGAAAACTGCTAGAGCAATCTAAACAATTACTACAGGAGCAACACTTGAAATAGATCTAATCGGTTGTATGATGATAAATCGAAGGAGAACGATGACGAAGCCGATTACTCTGATCTCAAGCTGGATAACTGGTGATAATACTAGAACAACAGGTAAAACTTGCAATTCTAGTAAATATCGATAACTGGTGAATAAATCCAAACGAAACCACAACGATGCGCCCGTAGTTAAAGCTCGGATATTACTCGGTAAACGGAACCTACCAATTGGCCGGAGATCAGGTTGATGCAGCCCTGCCAATCTGTACGAACTCGTAAAAGAAGAAAAGGTATTGGCGAAGTCGCCGACTTGAAAGTAAATTGCTTGAAAAAGTAGAAGTATTGTTGTTGATTGATGTGTTGATGTTTTTTTTCAAAGCCCTGACGACTCCTATTTATACCCTAAAGCTAGGACTCCTGGTCGATTACGACTCGTTACAACCTTATTTAAAAACGGGAAAACTACTATATCTATAATATCTTTTTAAAAAGGAAACGGACTCCCGCAGAATCTTCCGCCGCCGTTCCCTAATCCAATCAGGATTCCCTTCAATTGCTCCTTGACCGACTTGGCGTGCCCTGTTGACCAGCTTTTGACCAGGATCTTCTAGAATAATCCCATCCTGTTGGCATAGGCTGCGCCACCAATCGGCCGATTTCCAATTGTTACCTCAATCGGCCGATTCTTTACTGTAGCCTCCAGATCTGCCGCATCGGCCAATCTTCTCCTCCTGACGCCGATTCAACACGTGTCAAAATCTGGCGTCAACAGTAGCATTACAGCATGTTCTGAGTTCGCACTCGAGACAAAATGTTCGCACCGGAACCAAATTTTTCACCTAAAAAAATGCATGTATGGCCATCCGCCTACATGCCCTCGCTATTGTCCCCCTTCTTCTGAGTTCTAAACACATTGTTTTTTATGTGCATGAGAGGGGACTCCTTGTTCACAATACAAATGGCTGCCCGAAGATTCGCGTATTTTAGCACCATGTATGTCCTGCATTGCAAGTTCATTAAAGGTAATAACATCAATGCATTGCAAGTATTCAGTAGAATGCTATGAACAGGAGCCTGTACTCACGCTGCCCAAATAAGCATAAGTCGTTTCATCTTCATCTGAATGCATGAAACAATCCCGACCGTTCACTATGTAGAGATGACAAATCCTGGTCCCCTGCTCAGCATGAACAATCACCATTTTCTTCACATCTTCTTCTCCATCGATAAGTACTAGTCCTGTTGATAGCTCACTCAAGGGTGGGAGGTAGTACAACTCTGCACTTCCTGTGTATCCATGAGTACACAAACACTGCACCATAAAGTGGTACTCAACAGTACGCGGCTTTGAAATTGAAAACTGACTAAGTTGGTCTCGATTGTCGTCGTACAACCGTAGATCAGAATATACTTCCCGAACATGGTGAACCTTAAAATCCATGACCACATTCTGCATGTATTATGGATTAGACAAATTGAGGTAATGTGAGTACAATTCGTTGTTGCAAAATAAAATTCATTTACCGGGGGATGCTCTTTGTTTAATAATATGAAGAAGTTTACTCGTGGCATAGAGATAATATCAGCTTGTTCCTAAAAGTGCAAACATTTGAGGCGTTCAAGATATTTGTATAGATATTGCAAAATATCAATTAGTATAGTACCGTAGTTACCTCAACTTTCTTCTTGCCACGAGCCTTCTCCTGCAAGATGGAGGACTCAACCAGGGACTTCAGGTTTGAGTGCTCCTTGGCCAAAGCATCGAACTGTGATTTTAACTGGGCAAGAGCCGAATCCATTTTTTCTTCATCTTTCTTGATGTAGGCATCATTTTGTTCAAGGAGCATACTATACCCAGTGTTTGCGATGGCGCGTTCCTCGTCTACATTGTAGTTGAGCAAGTCATCACACGCTTCTTTTGCTGCTTGTTTCACAAGGTGTGCCATTTGATGCTCCAACTTGAGGACCCATTTATCGTATCTAGTCTCGTATTGTTTGCCCGGATTGGCACGTTTAGCTTGCTACGCTCCCGTTTCCTGCTCACGCTAGTTTTGCTACGGTCTAGAATTATCTTTAGATCCAAGTCGTCACGGTCCGACATGAACTGTTCCATCTTCTCCTCCACCTCGTTCAGGGACTGCTGAATTGGATCCATGACAACTAGGGATACATGCAACCAAAAAAGTCATATGCTATAAGAGTCCCTTTTAAAACTACATTTCACTCCAGGTCGTCAAAGAATTACAATATGTAGATGATAAAAACAAGAACTGAGTAAACAAAAACAAAAAAGGCCTGTAATAATCTTCTTGTTGCCTGCCTTTAATGTGCATAATTCAAATTAACATCTGAAGAGTCCACGTAGATTCCTACACAATGTGATTGTTTAAAAACTAATTGCTCGTTTGAATACGAACGGAATGCGCGCTGCGCCGAGGGCGAGGGCGACGCGGAACGGCGGCGCGACGGATTGAGGCAAGACGCGCGTCGCAGCCGGTACGGCGCGTGGCGTGATGACGCGGCTGGGCGAACAAAAATATTGGAAAGACGGTGCTCACCACAATCTTGAGGAAAGAGAGGCGAACGATGACGTGGCGTCGGACGAGTGGACGGCGATCTGCGGCGCGAGGTCGCTAATGGTGAACGCAGCGCGGCAGTGGGCCGGAGGCGAGTGCAGCGAACGAAGGGCTCTTGCATACTAAGGTGATTAGTGCCCGACGCTCGGCAGCAGCGGCAAAACAGAGATGGTGGCGGTGGCTTACCGAGGCAAGGCACAAACAGAGATGGCGGTGTGAGGGAGGAATGGCATCGGGGCTGAGGTTTCGTAGGTGTAGGGGCATGGACTTAGGGCTCCCAACGACTCGGTGGCGACATGGGCTGGTATTTCCCCTTAATTCCGGGCGTGATTGGCGGTTTACGGCGCTGGACCGCTTGAGAGGCATCGGGGACACTGCACGGTGGGGCGACGCGGGGCGTGGCGCTGCGCGTGGTGCCTGACTGCCGGAACGCACGGCGACTTCACAGTCCGGTGCGTGGAAAGACCGGTAGTGTATTCCGGTGCGTGGAGTAACCAGTTTTGATGCATAACTCCCAATAGCGACCCGTGCTACCAGAACATTTCTCCCCGGTCCAAGTGGTGTGTTGAAGCACATTGGCACTCGTCCGTGTCACCTACTTTGAGTTTGAACTCGATTTCTATCAATTTATTTGTTGTATCTGAGATACCTATTTCTAGAATAAACAGTGTGCACCATACTAACATCTAGGCTCATCTTAGTTGAAGCTACTATTCTTGCCCCCTCATAATATTATGGCCAAGGGGGGGGACCCCTATATTTTTCGGGAGGACGAAGATGACGGCAGGGCCCGCTGGAAGGTGGTGAGAGGGGAACACCATCCGGTAGTGTTGTCCGGCGCGTAAACAGTTTTGATGCAAAACTCCTAACACCTTGCACATTCGACCGGTGCTACCAGAACGTTTTTTACCGGTCCAACTTGTGAGTTGAATCACAGTGGCGTTGCATATCTAGGATCTCGTCCGGTAAACGTCCACTGACTTCACAGGTTCATTTGGTGAGTACAATTAATATGGAACTTAAATACTGCAGGCTTAGATGGTCTACATGGGCTGCCCAAGCTCAACCAAAGCCACGTCGACCCAATAGCATACATGGTGCAGATTTAAATTTTTAAAATGCAAAACTTACCATCTATTAACTTCATCTGGAATCTCCCATAACCAATCCGGAGATTACGCCTCCACTCTTTCCCGTAACTGGCAATCCGAAAATTACTCCTTCATTCTTTCTCTCTCCATCTACACGTACTCCACCGCCGAAGACGCCGCCCTGCAGCTAGAGGTGCCGGCCGCTAGCCAAATTCCTCCACGAGCTCACACCGTTTTTCGCTCCTTGGTGATAAGGAAGGCCGACCTCGTCGCCGTCGCGCCGTGGTCACCACGCAGTCGGTGATCTTCGTCGCGTTCCGGCCAGAAGTCAACCCCACGTACTGTGACAACCGCATCTCATTCTTTCTCTCTCCATCTACACGCACTCCACCGCCGAAGACGCCGCCCTGCAGCCAGAGGTGCCAGCCACCAGCCAAATTCCTCCACGAGCTCACACCGTTCTTCAGTCCTTGGTGATACGGAAGGCCGACCTCGCCGCCGCCGCGCCGTGGTCACCACTCAGTCGGTGATCTTCGTCGTGTTCCGACCAGAAGTCAACCCCACCTACTGTGATAGCCGCATCTCCAGGTCCTCGTTTGCACGCTGACTCCGTAAGTTGATGCTTTTACATTGGTGACCTCCCCATTACTACATTCTTGATTGTAGCTTCACCAAATTTATTTGTTTTTTCTAATATTTGATAGTGCATTGGTTTCGTCTCGGTAGCTTTCACAAACGCATGGCTACGGAGGTATAAAGTGATGTGGACGGTCATCCTTCGCCTACAATTGACACCGTCAACACAACCAAGGATGGCGACAATATTAGAGGTATGCATTGTGCTAGTTCGGTCACGCACGCACAAAAGTGGGACAATGATAGATTCTCGCCCACTTCTAGGTATGCATCGCGCTGCACAAAACATCTGACTATTCTCTAATTCACTCAATTTGATGCAGATAACGGTAGCAAAGAACCTACTACAACAGAGCCTGTAAGTACTCCGCAGTCGGTAATCTCCACATCCAGTTTCAGTTATTTTCTAAGTGCACTGTTCTTTTTAGCAGCATATCATCGTCCAAGTGGTTGCTGCAGGATTCCAAAAAGCCACATTTAACAAACTCAACTGTGAAGTTTGCAAACACCATAGCAAAGTTGACACAAGTCAAACTGGATGCTATTAACGAATTGGGATTCGGGGAGCTGATTAAATGCCGAACACGTGTCTCCGAAGACAAATGTTAATTGACATTGGAAAACAATTCGACGTGGCCAGCCAAAGCTTCAACATTTGTGGTCAGTATGTTTGAATTCTTCCAGGGGATGTCAAGGATATATTGGGCCTTGAAATTGAAGGCCTCGATGTTGCCAAACATCTTGGCCCAAAACATACCAAAAAACCGGATTTGCTGCACAACGATGTGTTTGCAAGGTTAGGCGATTTAAAGAAAAATGAACTGACCATAAACAAGCTGCAGAATTTTATTACAGACCCCACCACTGTGGATGATGACTTCAAAAGAGCCTTTGTCTTGTTCACAATTGGTGTTATGCTTGCACCAACAACAAAGGATTTTGTTCATTCCAGTTATCTGCCCCTCGTTAGAGATGTATCACGAGTTCCGAAGTTCAATTGGGGAGAATTCAATCTAAACAATTTGTTCAAGAGTATTCGTACCTACAAGGCAAAGGGTCAGCAGGCCACATATCGGGCAATTTGGCTTTGCTACAGGTAGGTTCTATATGTTACAAACAACACCTATAAACAATGTTTATTTTTGATCCTATGTCTTTATTGCATTTTGGGTGTAGTTTTGGTACTGGGAGCGCGTCATGTCGTACCCCAAGTGCGCAGTCAACTACGAGCCAATAAAACCACCACTGATGGCGAGGTGGGAAGACATCAATGCTAGACGTCGATGGCTTGCTTATTATAAGGACCAAATAGATGGAGGAACTATAAGTTTCCAAAAATTATATCAACATGTGGTTCTTGTTACGTGTACAATCTAACTATCTTATCAAGTGTTCGCAGCTTGCCTTGCGCCTTGGTTATTGGACCACCCAGTCAAAAAATAAAACAATAGAGCCACCAAGTATACCAGTAAGAGAGGGCTCCGGTGGACGTATGCCAGAACGTCAACAGGGTGTAACCAAGCGCCAAGTAAGTATGGAATCTATTTATGGGCCCAACCAATTTTGTGTGCTTAATTCATCTTTTCCTATTTATGTAGAGGCAAATCCTTGAATCGTTGGCGAACGATGCCCGAACGGACATTGGACTACAAATGGACAAAAGACTTTTGCAGATAGAGCACAAATTTGATAAGAAAATGATAGCTCAAAATGAGGAGTTAGCTAAGCTTAAGAAGGACAAAATAATGGAGGTCAGGTTGAGTGGAATAGAAGATGATATTGCAGAAATGCAAACCGATATCAAGGTAACCAGCATGAGAGGAGTGATTGTACTTATAGCTATCTAGCCGTCCTTCATTCTCTAACATAATTCCTGTTTTCGGAAAACAGGAATTGCGACTGGGACAACAGCAAATCCGGCAGGGACAACAGGAACTCCTGCAGATGGTGCAACGTTTTCTTCAGCCATGTCCACCTTCAGCTCAACATGTTTAGCGTCCTATGCCTGCACCTACACATGTTGTTCAGCCATCTATGCCTACATCTTCACATGACCATGTATCGTGCCAACACTCAGGATTAGATGCCACATTACCTTTCTTAAAGGCAAAGGCGAGATTAGAGTCTAAAGCAGAAATTGCACCAAACCGAGAGACAAGATTTAAAATGCAGCATTAGGGCAGCCCCTCCACACAGCAGCTTGTTGACCCCTCTCCACACATCGCCCGAAGGGAGCCTATTATCGACCACAATTATAAATTGACTGAAGACGACAACGACGCTGCAGCCTTTGTAGAATTGAGTTACGACAACGAAACGATGGTTGAAATAGAAGGCCATCTTATTGAAGCGAAACAATTGCGCGCAATTGTGAGTGAAGGATTTATGGTTGGTGAGGTACGTACTGTCATTTCAGATCTCATGTCGACAATAAGATCATGCAAACACATGTACTAAATAAACCCTTTGCAGATCATAGATGCCTATGTTGATATCAGCAATGTGAAGAATGCTTCAGTGTCATTCATATGTACTTTACAAGCCATGGTGCTGCTTACAAATAATCTACGCAATGAAAAGTACATGCAATTCAGGAAGCTAATAAATGATAAATGTGTCGGAAGGCATTTGGTATGTAATGCTGATTTTATTTTGAACTTCAGTATTTATTTGTACTCAATATAGTTATTTTCCAAAGAGTTGTTAACTAGGACATTCCATTCAGTAGTTTAAAATTTTTTGATACAGATTTTTGTGCCAAAGAATGTTAACAACAACTACTGGGTTCTCCTAGTTTTGAATTTAAAAAAAATAGAGGTACAAATCCTTAACTCTATAGCCGAAATGCGAGACAAAGAAAAAGAAAAGGCATTGGTAAGTACAGCTCCTCTGCGTAACACGTAACATCTATTCAACTTTGGTCGATCAAAGTTAACATGTATCTCACCATCCACTAGGTACAAGGCATACAATATTGTCTTGACTCTTTGGGAACACCAATTGACTTGTGCGGTTGGAAAACGGTTCCCTACCCGAACATACCACAACAAGAAGATGGGTACTCTTTTTTTGGTTCTATATTAATGTTGCACTCCAGTTACTTACGTTTATGTTCCGTTGCAGACATTCGTGTGGGGCATTCGTGGTAAAGTATATCCTGGCATGGGATGGAGACAAAATGGCTCATAATTTCACAAGTGTGAGTCTTAGAATTATTTCGATTCCAAACTGTTACAGGCTGATAAAAAATTTGCAAAATGATGTGCACTACTTTCACTTGCAGACACAGATTAATCTATTTAGCTAGAAAATATGCTCGAAGCTGCTCCATTCTAATCACAACAAGAGACACTTGGACTCATACAAAGTGCCTTTGTCGGTCCGTACATTTACTTTGTATTCAAAATCTTCAACCTTGTACAACTTATTCCAGGTAGTACACAAAATAAACCCGGTGTATAATGATTCTTAGGAGGAAGCTTACTTTGCGAAGTATCCAGAAGAACAACGCAAGGATACACAGGATGAAGATGATAACAATGTGGAGATGGTTGTGAATGGAACTGGAAATACATCAACCCCTGCTGACAGCAAAATAGGAGGTAAGGGAGGTAAAGGAACCCCTTCAACCACTGCGGCCAGCACGGAAGGAGGAACAGGACCTGCGAAAAGGAAAAGAGGACGACCAAGAAAAATACCTCCACCTACTCCTGGAACTGCCTCATCAGCTGTCTTAGAGAAATTCAGCCTGAAACTATCTCTAATCGAATTAAACGAGTACGTTGAACCGGAGACAAAAGGGACATCAAATCTGGGCCACAAATGAAAAGCCCTTATAAGGATGATTATTAGATGTCTGCTGACAATTCTATCTGTTTTGTTTGAAATCTTTAATGATGAGTTGATATGTACAGGCTGAATTGCCGCAGATTTTTTGCATACATTCCTTGATGATTTTGAGTAGTTTGTGCGAGTGCTAATTCCTTTGCATCCAGTTGCTCTATAGTTTGTTTTTGCCCTTGTTCACTAATTAGCAGGAGGAAGCACTAAATTGTTGTTACAACCCGCATGAACAAATGACGCTGTAGAACTAGGTTGCTCGTACATATCAAATACGTTGAAAGAATTTGGGTTGGAACACAAAGGAGTTGAACTGGAGGAGTTTCAGGTCTTCTTCATTCACCGGTTTCGCTTGTGGTGTCACCGGACAGCTCCAGCGGGTGAAGTTTCAGTTAGCTGTAAAAAGATAGGACCGTTTGGACCCCACCCCCTAGGCGACCATTTGGACCCCACCCCCTAGCCTCGGCGACCATTTGGACCCCACCCCCTAGCCTCGACGACCATTTGAACCCCACCCCCCTAGCCTCGGCGACCGTTTGGATCCCACCACCCTAGCCTCGGCGACCGTTTGGACCTCACCCCCTAGGCGACCATTTGGACCCCACCCCCTAGCCTCGGTGACCGTTTGGACCCACCTAGGTGACCATGAATAATATTCCAGAGATAGTCACCTCTGATCACCGGTCAAACATTTGTGTGTAACCATCGTGTGGTTGCAGAGCATGGAGTTTTAGAAAATCAATCCGGTGATTGGTTCCGATCGCGCACCGGTCTGCATTGTGGTAATGTGAGATTTTCCATATGATGTTCCTCTCTTGTTCTTGAATCTACTCAAATTTCTAACCATCGCCATAAATATCAGAACGAGAAATGTTGGATGAACTACTCGTATAAACACTTGCAAATTGTAGACAGAGTGACACCATCCAATCTTTTGCTACCTTTCATAAAACCAAAAGTCTGAACAAAGACAAGACAATAACTCTGTAATCCCCCGTGCAGGGCCGGATACAAGTAGCACTCCTTGAACATCACTATATACACGCTTAAATAGAAGTCAAGGGAGCGCTCCCTTAAACAACAAATTGTGAATAGAAGTCCTGTTGACGCCAGATTTTGACACGTGTTGAATCGGCGTCAGGAGGAGAAGATTGGCCGATGCGGTAGATCTGAAGGCTATAGTAAGGAATCGGACGATTGAAGTAACAGTTGGAAATCGACCGATTGGTGATGCAGCTTGCGCCAACAGGATGGGACTACTTCGGAGGGTCCCGGTCAAAAGTTGGTCAACAGAACGACGCTAAGTCGGTCAGGAAGCAATTGAAAAAGTCCTGATTGGATTAGGAGACAGCGTTGGAAGATTCTGCGGGAGTCTGTTTCCTTTTTAAAAGATATTATAGATATAGTAGTTTTCCTGTTTTTAAATAAGGTTGTAACAAGTCGTAATCGACCAGGAGTCCTAGTTTTAGGGTATAAATAGGAGTCATCAGGACTTTGCAAAAAGATCATAATCACATCAATCAACAACAATACTTCTACTTTTTCAGCAATTTACTTTCAAGTCGGCGACTTCGCCAATACTTTTCTTCTTCCATGAGTTCGTACGAATTGGCAGGGCTGCATCAACTTGATCTCCGGCCAATTGGTAGGTTCCGCTTATCGAGTAATATCCGAGCTTTAACTACGGGCGCATCGCTGTGGTTTCGTTTGGATTTATTCACCAGTTATCGATATTCACTAGAATTGCAAGTTTTACCTGTTATTCTAGTATTATCACCAGTTATCCAAATTGAGATCAGAGTAATTGGCTTCATCATCGTTCTTCCTCGATTTATCATCTTACAGCCGATTAGATCTATTTCAAGTGTTGCCTCTGTAGTAATTGTTTAGATCGCTCCAGCAGTTTTCTTTACAATTATTACACGATTATCGGCTGATCCATAGCCGATCATCTCTACAGCAAATCGGCCGATTCGCCGCCGACGCACTCTTCAGCACAGATCGGAACTCCAGCCGATCGGAGCGCCTGGAATTTAATACTTTATTTCCTTGTCAATCAACAGGTCAGATTGACTGGCACGCCGCGCGAACCACACCAGGGCGATAACCCGAACAGGAGCTAAGCAGATTCTCCCGGGTCGTGTGTCCGACGCTGAAGACCATCGGCCGATTCCTGTCTGGCCGATTTTTAGCGCCAACAAGTCCCAATGTGGATCACTGTCAGTAATGAAGGGCTGGCCGAATGGATTACTACGAACATAAGTTTGAACATCATCGGCAGCAGCTAGGTGTTGCAGATACACGCGAAGGTCTCCACCGGGCCCTGCTTGTTAGGAATAAAATTTGTTGTAGTAATAAGCTAGGTAGTTGTACATAACAATAATAGAAATAGACACATACCAAATGAATTATCTTTTGGGTTCATATAACTGTAGGGGTGAGGAAAAATTCTAGTGTGTGGCTACACAAGATTAAAAGAGTGTGTCCTTTCAATATTGGTGAACATATTAAAAAGATCGATATAGGGAGGTATTTGGACAAATACAGGATTGCGAAGAGCTTTGTAAGGAGAGTCATCCACAAGCAATGTATTTGAAGGTGAATAGTCCCCCTCTTCCCATGGAAGATCAGGGTCTTCCTTCTGCCACAGTTTCCTCATCTCCTTCAGCACTAAAGGTTTGTCACGATTCTCCAGCGTTTTATGCATAGTTACTGTGCATTTAGACATGTCCTGCAAATATTACAACCATAAATATTAGGATTTAAATGCTTAGAAATTGGAATATACATGTGTATAGTTGACTAACCCAATAAAATTTAAGGCGCGGTTTAAAATTTTTCATAACGATATCAACCACCGATTCCACATTGTTTATGGAGAAATTAGAAAGGCACAATAAGCACAAAGTAAAACAAAATGGGAAAGCTTGAGACTACAAGCCCAGAATTGTAAAGAGATCGTACTTATTTCTTGAGGACCATATAGCTACCTCAAAATTCTGGGCGCAAAAGTCGAGAAACTCGTCACAGTAAGGCCTACGAAACACTGGTAAAAGATGCATCAACATATATTAACATCTTTCGTTACAGGCTACATCCGCATATGTGCAAAGAGTAGCAATGGGAGATAATAATACATGATATTTACCTAACTTCCCTTGAACCTTGCCAACTGCCATCATACAGTTATGGTTGTCCGTGTTAATATCCTCAAGCACACCGTTAAGATCTAATATAAGAAGCTTCTTCTTCGAAAATGCTTTCAAGGACTGTCTCGGTGAAAAGGCACCTGGCACACAATTATCCTGCTCCTGCTCTGAAGACTTCTGCTCTACTGTCTTCTCTGCGGTCTGATTGCTGACCTCCTCTGCTGCCCGATCTGCGGTTTGATCAGGCACCACCTCCGGTGAGTCATTGTGCAAGGGAGGGCTAGGCTCAATCGATGGAGGAGGTATAATAGGGTCAGTGGAAGCAGCAGGTTCCGAACACGAACGATGCTCAACTATCAACGCATCGGTGTCTGAGGTAACGGAGACCGAAGGTATCTGAGATGGCTGCTCCTGCTCTGAAGACTTCTACTCTGCTGTCTTCTCTGCGGTCTGATTGCTGATCTCCTCTGCTGCCCGATCTGCAGTCTGATCACGCACCACCTCCGGTGAGTCATTGTGCAAGGGAGGGCTAGGCTCAATCGATGGAGGAGGTATAATAGGGTCAATGGAAGCAGCAGTTTCGAACACGAACGATGCTCAACTATCAATGCATCGGTGTCTGAGGTAACGAAGACCGAAGGTATCTGAGATGGCTGCTCCTGCTCTGAAGACTTATACTCTGCTGTCTTCTTAGAGGTCTGATCAGGCTCCACTTCCGGTGACGGCGGTGAGTCATTGTGCAAGGGAGGGACCGCCTGCAGATCTGGGAGTGTAGGAGAAGTACCCAGCTGCAGTGGCGACTGTCCTGGCAGCACTGTCAAGTGAGCAGGAGGCACGGAGAAAGCTAGTAGAGCCGCTACTGGAGGTTGCTCCATTCCAGAAGGCTGGAATAGGTGGCTGATCAAGAGACGCGTACTCTCGCTCTCTCTCTGAAATGCCAGGCTCATCTGATTCTACAGCTGCTGCACAGCGCACCACATGTTTGAATCATGCTCCTCCCTAGCTGCTGCCACCTCCTGCATCTTCATCATTTGCTGTTGCATCAGCTGCATGTGCGCCTGCATGTTGGCCAACAACTACAAAGTATCGGAAGCCTGAGTCGGCACTGCAGGTGGAACTGTAGTGGGAGGTGGAGCTGGCCGAGCTGAACTGGAACCACCTGCCTCAGCATCGTGAGCTCTAGGAGGTGGGGCTAAGATCGAGACTCCATAGTCTGAGTCTGAGTCTGAGTCATCAGAATCGTAGTCATCCCACAAGCCATGAACAACATCCAAATCCTCCATAATATCATCCTCTTCAATAGCAGCTGCTCGATCTTGTGGAGCCATTCCACTCTGAGCAGCCACTAGGGCTCTCGGGCCACGGCGAGGATCCATGGATGGCGGCGGTCTGTAGACCATGTAGGCAGTGGTGCTATCTGCAAGCCGGTCATGAACCTGAGGTCTTGTTCTCTGATCAATGGCCTTTTCCAGCAAATAACTGATGATGTGAGCATACGGTTGCTAGCTACATGCCCGTAGACCATCTGCTGTATAGTCCTCAATCTCACAGAAAAAGAAGTCCACAATGTCGAATGGTGTATGGGATAGGATGTGAAGAAGAAGCCACTGTTGTATGCTGGTCACTGACTCTACAGCCCCCATCCTAGGTAGAAGAGAGCATCTCAGAGCCTTGTGCACGGTCCGAGCCTCCGTAGTGAGTCTGTCAGGTGCACGGGAGGACTCAGGCCTGAACGGTGGGCGGAAGCAGATACTGACTCTCTCAAAAGGTGGAAGAACCCCGCCAACAAGTGCACGTCTGGGTGGCTCGGCACCTGGGTACGCCAACTCGTGAAGCCGGGTGTCATGTAGATCAACTCCTAGAGCCTCTGCAATATCGGCCCGGTAAAGTCTGAGATCCCTGCCTCTTAACATGAACTGAATAAACTCCCTGTTGTGCTCAACCCAAACTGTGGCATAGAAGATTTTGATCCACCGCTCCACATATCGGCCTGACCGGGAGAGCAACTCAGCAAGTCCTCTCAAATAGGTGAAGTGTGCTTCAATATTACCTCCCCCTGCAGCCTGTGTCAACCGCCGATAGACCAGCACGTTGTGTTTGCTCAGCTGAATCCCTCTGAGTTCATATGCTCTGTAGAAACCTGCCTGAAGGAGTGTATAGAAATCTCTGCCGGCATCATCGTCTCGTGGCTCAACAAACCACTCCTCAAGAGACATAAATCGCTTCTTCTTCACCCAGCTCGCAGAGGAATTAATGGGAACTTGAATCAGCCTCCATGTTGGATGCAATAATGCCTCTGGCTCTGCATCTAACTCTGCCTCACCCTCAGTGCATGCCCTCTTCCTACCAGACCGAGTCGTAGGTGGAGCATCCATCTCATCGGGCGAAGCTCGACCGCGAGTGGATCTCCTACGAGGTGGAGACTGTTCTTCCTGAGAGTCGGGGTCCATGATCCTGAAAGCCCCTGCACGGCCACCAACTCTTGCCGCATCGGCTGCATCTGATGCTGCTACAGCTCTCTGCATGTCCCTCTGCTCTCTGTACTTCTTCTTCTTCTTGTGAGGCTCTTCCATGGCCTTGCCCTTGTCCTTGCCTGCCAGTTCCTCCTTGGACTGCTTCTTCCTCCTCTTTCCATGGTCCTTGCCCGGTCTGCGTGGTGGCTCGCTGCCTTCACCACCGCTTTCACGTCTGGCAGTATGCTTGATTCCACTCATCACTGACAACAGAAGAACTGGCAATTCATGTGGAAGATGTGCCCTGCCAACCTCAACTGCAACTGCACAAAGCAACTAGTTGTTACTTCAAAGGCTTGGCAAATAGAATAAAATTTCTTGTGAGAATTGAACAGCTCTCTGAATGTGTGAAGGGTTTCTACTTCACACATAAATGAAGGCTCTGAAAAAGGCACAATCTACAAAACAATTTTATTGCTTCTACAGAACAATTTTATTGGGAACCAACATTACCACCTATATAGGATAACATTATTGCCTGATTTCTCCTATGTTATTGCCTAATTTAGAGCCAAGTTATGTCTAACAAGAAAATGGAATGGAAAGACATTCATTATTGTTCATTGCTCTAAAGAAAGTCAAGCTGCAGCTGCCTGCATGTACAGAAAATACCAGTAAAAGCTACTTGACATGTCAATTGAGATGAACAAAAAGCACATGAGCTAAAATTCATTCTACCGAATAAACTAAACAAAAATTCAATTCATAGGCCAAAAGCAAGCAAGCCATGATTAAACAATGTAACCAGCAGCTGCATCACTATACCATACTCTAATGGACATCTAAAACCTTGTTGGATTACTGAGCTGCTTTTGGAACAATTTTAATCATGGCTTCTACATTAAATACATTCGAGGATGAATTAGGAACAGAGAATAGCAACCGTGTGTTGTATCTAAAAGAAAGGCAAGTACCCTTTATGATCGCATCACATAAATGAAGGCTCTGAAAAAGGCACAATCTACCCGAATGAACAAGGCACAATCACAATAATGTTCATGTAAAAATTGCAAGAAAAATACTTCATTCGGTCACAACATTGGTTATTTGTAGCACCATTAATAGAAATAAAGAGAGCTGCTGAGACCGATAGTGCAGCAAAAAGGGGAAATCCTCACCCACAAGCCATCAGGAGCGGGTCCTGCCGGCTATGGAGAACGACGGGTGCGAAGCGATTGGGTTTCGGAGTCATGGAGAGGGCGAGCAAAGAGGTGACCAACAAGGGTGGCGACGACCTAGGGCGGCGGCGCGCTAGGGTTTGGGAGCGGTGGCGGCGCTGCGCGGCAGAGACGAGGCCGCGGCGCTACACGGGAGAGACGATGCCGCGGAGCTGCGTGAAGAAGAGGCGAGGGTGGCGTCGCGGCACGCGGCCGCGATGGTGAGGGCGTGCGGAGTCGGCGATCGTGGCGGCGGCGGCAAGAGAGAGAGAGAGAGAGACACGGGCGCATGGAGTGCGAATTCGTGAGATATAGCCATATAGGGTTAGTGGTCCCAGCGCGAACGGTTATGGAAGGACGGACGGCTCACGATCTGGCGATTCAAAGTGGACGATTGAGATGCGCTGAACAGAGCCATCGACACATGCCAAGACAGTGCGTCCACAGGATAATATTACAGGCCCATTCGGTGAACGCAGGAATCCAACCGCTGCCAAACACCAACGTCGCTGCCACCACTGCTTGCTTCTTCCCCTCGCTGGCCCGTTTCGGCCATTGGGCCGCGTTTGGGCCGCTCCGCATGTTCCCCATTTGGGGCGGCCGGCCTGCCTTCCCCCTCCGTGGATCCGTGTACGGGCAGGGTGGTGGAGGGGGTTATGCGTCCCATCACCACTACAGCATCGGCTGCTGCACCAGCGTACGGCGCGCCGGTGATGCCGGTGCCACTGGAGTCCGTTCAAGAGCCTTTGGAATGCGCCTGGTGTGCGCCATCTTCCGCCGCGGCCGCTGCTGGTACACATCCGCCGGATTGAGCCTGCTCTCTGTGCAGCGGCCACTGCATTCCCCCCGCTCCCAGCCGCTCCCCTTTTGCGCGAAGCTTCCGCGAAGCTGCCTCCACCCCTGCCCGCGGCTCCCCCCCCCCCCCCCCCCCCCCCATTTCCAAAAAACCCTCGCCCCGCTCACCTCCACCGCTCCCGCCTTTTCACAACCGCTGCTCCCACTGCCTCGCTAAAGACCATCCGGCAGCAAATACCATGACGGGTCTCCCCTTCGATGGAGCCCTTCCAGGGTCATCCTCTCCGGGGCTCGCGATGCATCACACCTCTGCCTCGTCTTCCTCCTCAGGGGAGACCCCCACATTCCCCACCCCTGCGCCGGGTCCAGTGCAGGCGCAAGTGGAGCTCGAGGAGGGGGAGCTACCGCCTGATGGAGAGAGCGCTGCCGCTTCTGCTGGAGATGACGCCGTTCCACCCCAGCGCCCGGGCTACATCGACATCTACACGCAGCCCATCAGGCTGTCGCGCTTCTCCCACCTGGCGTTTGCGGTGGTCAACACACCCACCACGGCCCCAGCTCTTGTGGTCCATGACGCGCTGGTCGGCCAAGGAGGTAACCCCCGTGTCACCCTTGCGTCATCCACCTTTGGTGTCATGTTGGTGATGTTCCAAAGAAACAATGCCCGCGAGAATGCCGTTGAGCGCCAGCCGTTCCTGGGGCGGGAACACACCGTGACCCTGGTGCACCACGACGACGACACTCCCAACCGCCACTACTTCGAGCACAAGGCGTTCGTCATGGTGGCCATCAAGGACTACCCGCTGGAACACTGGAACCACGAGCGCATCATCTTCTCCGCTGGCCCCTACGCCAACCCCTATTAAGCTGACCCTATGTGCATTCAGGGCGTCGACTTCTCCGCTGTCATTCTGACCGTCAAGGCGGAAGGGGTCGCCAACATTCCTTTTGAGGAATACTTCATGAACCACTGCGGCGTGGGTGCCCTAGTACGCCTCGAGATCGTCGATGTTGAGCTCCTGGGAGATTCCGGTTCCGACTTAGGATTCTTCTGGTCCTCCCTCTCCTGGGCCGCTGATCCCCAACGGTGCTAGAGATGGCGCTGGGCTATCCACCCCGGCGCAGTCGAGCGGCTCTGTCCTTGGTGCTGGGCTATGCGTGCCCGACGCGAATCCTAGCCCCGGGGTGGGAGGCGCTCGGCTAATGGCCCCGCCCCTGCACATGCGTTCCTGGAAGGTCCTGCTGCTCAGCGTCGAGGTGCTGGGCCAATGTTGCTGGATGACATCCTCCCGGCTCCCTTCGGGCGCCACAATGGAGAACGCATCATCCCGGAGGTACGTGAGTGCCCAATCCTCACCGAGCCAAGCAAGGTGGGCATCCGCGCGCGCTGCGGTGCCTTCTACAAACTTTGGGTGATCGACAACGGTGGCAACTGCACATACTTCAAAGTCCCCTACCAGCCCTCTGCACCGACGTTCGTGAAGACCAGGGTATGTTGGTGGCCAACTTGTGTTCGGCCACCATCGCAGCTCGGTTGGCGCAGGCGAGCACACCACCTTCTCCGTCGACGTCATCTGCTCCGGACCGACAGCTCCTCCAGGGAACCTATCCCTGCTGGATGCGGCCAACCTTTGCGACGTCGGGGGTCTTCCACGCTCCTTCCCTGCTGTTGGGCCAATCCCTGTTGGGCCTCTACCTCCGGAGGAGCGGGAATGCCATGGGCCGCCCTCTCCTGCTGTGCCGGTGACCGTGGTCACCACGCCCAGGTTGCCACTTGCTCCCGCTCTGGTGCGCCAAACCGGTTCCTCTACGCCCCCCGCTCCCCTAGGTCAGGGAGTCTGCGCACACCGAGCTTCAACTCCCTCAACCTTGAAGTGCAAGCTTGCAACAAGGCCGGCTCCTTTGACGGTGGGCTCAACCTGGACAACATCATCGGGATGGACCCGTGGTTTGTTGACACGACGTTGTCCGTCCCAGCCTCGCCTGGCGTCGTGTTCTCGCCCGCTCCAGCTGCGGTGGTCGTGTCGCGAGCACCTCAACCGCTGCCGGGCCCAACCATGGTGGACCTGACCACCCTCAACGCGGTGGCGCCTGCGGAACCTGGGTCCCCCGACATCCGCTGCTATGAAACCCTGGAGCCGGTTGCTGCTGCTGCCGTTCGCCTCAAGAAGCGCAAGCATGGGGTCGACTAATGTCACCCCATCAAGACTGGATTAGTGTCTCCTTTTGCTTCCGCTGCCCCTAGCCAGCGATGAACTATGTAATAGGGCTAGTCGTTGAACCATGCCGACCGGCTCCGTTCTATGCCGAGGCCCTGTGTGTGCTGGGCATATGTTGTCCCGTTGAAATCTGTTGGTTCGTGGTTGCTTGTGTTGTGCTTGTTATGTGCTTTCTTAGCTATGTTGTTCATAGTCCTGTGAAGTCACTGGACGTTCACCGGACGAGATCCTAGATATGCAAAGCCACACTATGCTTCAACTCACCAGTGGGATCGGTGATAACCGTTCTGGTAGCAATGGTAGAATTTAGTCATCGTAAAGAGGAGTCTTTGGAGTTTTGCATCAAAACTTTTTACTCCATTCACCGGACTACACCATCGGTCCAACTAGTGCGTTCACATAATAGTTCCAACAAAATCTTTCCTAAAGGTAAACTAAACGGTAATATTGTCCCACCAGTCGGACCGGTGGATGCGGCAAGAGAGGAACTAATCAAATCCATCGCATGTGAAATGCTTTCACATGATCAGATCTATCCACACACTTTACAGCATCAAATGTTACACAAATAATCCTTGGGGATTCTTTGTACCACGAAGAATTTACTTAAGTCTTAATGGCAAACAGACATTTCATATCGGTGTAATACTTTGGTTACAACTCTAGCGAGGAAGGTCTCTAGAGATAAAATGAGCTAGCAAAAGGAGAGTTAAGAACAATGAAACCCAGCTCCACTGATCTCCATTGTTACCATCGAACCAACTCTTGATTACAAGTCCATGATATCGCAAGTCGCGCACGAAGAAGATGTAGATCAACAGCCATGTTCTGTACAAGCAGGAAAAAAGGATAATTTAGTAACTTAGTCATCGTAAAGAGGAGTTTCTCAGCGAATAAGAGAAAGAAATTGTATGATGAAAAATGTACAGTTCTGCACCACCTTACCTACAAATCAGTCATCTAGCACATCTTCAGGGAGCTTTGTTTCCTACAAATGAAGATGAACATTAGTCATAACTACTCATGTCTCACAGACGGCCTATTCTCACCTATGACAAACTGAGAAAATACCTCATTTCTCATGGAGCATGTTCTCCGATTGTGACCCTCACCATTACAAAAGGAACATTTAGTATTAGATTTACTGGAAGTAGAATTCGGAGCCCCTCTGCTAGGCACATGCATGGGATCCAAGACATCTCTGATGTCTTCACAATCAGCCTCCGGAGCTTGTGGCAGCACCAGTCTATACATATTGGCTTCGTTCGCTCCCACATTTGGTAGGATCATTTCAGCTTCCTGAAGAAGGGCGCCTTCGAGCCGCTCATATCCTTCAGTTGAACGAGATGCTGCGAAGGATGCAGCGCGACTAATATTGCGTAGGTCATGGTACCTCAGTAGAGTTGCGGAATACTCATACATGGTGCTCTTCCTTTTCGGCGGAAATGCACTCTTCGCCCCTCTTGTCCACCTTTCCAAAACACAGCAGTCTGGAAGCTTGTGTTCTCCCCGACGTCCCAATACAAAGAAGATGTGTGAGCAGGAGGTTCCAACGGATTGCAACTTACGACAAGAACAAGAAATCCCATCAGATTGCCCTCTACAATAAATTCACATTTCACATAGATCATGATGTCTGGTTTGTCCTTCCTGCCAACATAATACTCTTCTGTATTATCGCCATCTAGGATCTCAATCAGATGACACTTTCTGGCTGCTTGTATGCTTAACTGCACCAACACAAAAACATTAGGTGTGAACCTTTCCTTCGCATCTATCTCAAGAGGTGACGCGTCCGGAGCTGTGAATGGCTCAGATTGCAAGGCTTTAATGTCATCATCCGCCTCATTTCTGCGCACCCTTGAAAGGCAGGTCTCATAGTGCTCTACCATTTCTAACAGCGTCATTTTACCATCCAGTTGCATCTGAAGCCTAGCATTGATGCTCTCACTCCGTTGGTTGCTCCTCAATCCTAAATAGCACTTACCCGCATGATACGCAGCACACCAGATTTTCCTCACCTCATACAGCTGATAAAGCCACAAGTCCTGTGTAACCTCATTCTTTGCCAGGAATGCCAGCCATTTCCTCTCAATCTCCTCTATGGAGCAACAGTCATACATAAAGATCCTGAACGCTTTCTTCACTTTTTCATCGTGAATATTACGCACAAGGTTCTGCTCAATATGCCATCCGCAAAGCCTATGCGATGTATTCGGCCACACTATCCTTATTGCTCTCTTCACAGCAAGGTCTCCATCAATGATTAAGAAATAGGATGCTTCTGAATATTAGCATCGGAAAATGTTCTCAGCAGCCACTCATATGAGTATGAATTCTCATGAGAAATTATTCCATAGCCAAAAATAACAGTGCATCGATGATGATTCACCCCAACAAAAGGAACATGGGGCAGGTTGTACCGATTTGTTTTGTAGGTGCTATCAAATACAACGACATCACCAAATGCTGCATAATCAAGCAGACACTGAGTATCACACCAGAACAGTCCCACCAGATGTCCTTGCTCATCAGTCATGCTCCTGAAAAAGAAATCAGCATCTCTGCGTTCACGTTCCCTAAGGTGTCTGATGACTGTTTTAGCATCACCAGTAGCAATTGTCCCCTGCTTATGGCGATGGCAGAAATTATACAAGTCTCTTTGTGTGTAGCCAACTTTATCATACCCACTGTACCGCATTTCTTGAATTTCAAATATCTGGTGTTTGCGGATCCCACTAATCTCCATCTCGAGAATATCAGCTTTCTGGTCATTGTTGATTCTTCAATGTGAACGCAGCAGAAAACTAAGGTCTTTTGGCACCAGAGGATGGTTGTGTTCGTCGATGAAATCCTTCACATACCACTGTCCCGTGTTCTTATCTCGTGCAATCACAAATTTCGCACGGCATCCAACACGAGTTATATTTCGTGGCCTCCGCTGCTTATTCTCCCTCTTCACGTGCTTCTCTTCACGGAAACCTTCACGACTGCAAACAAACTTCCGGAGGGTCAGCTCATTGTGGCTAGCGTCCCACTCAACATAGCTCCTCCTCACACTAAATCCTTTCTCAAGACCGTATGCATTATAAAACTGAAATCCTTCATCTTCACTAGCAAACATCTTCCTAACAATTTGATTATACTCTAGCAAAGACTCAAGATCTGCCATTGCCTCCTGCATCCATCAATAGTGTGGAAGTATCATTAGGAGACATGCTAGCTGCATTGAGCGGAGGCTTGCTAACATTTTTCATTTCCATGTCCATGCTTCTTGGGCGATCTATCTCTAGCATCATTAGGAGACATCAACAAACACATATCGTGAATTACTATACAGACAGTTCTAGGAGGAGATTGAATTAAGAAATAGGGCGATGAACACCAACATATCAATAAACAAAAAAAATTAAGGAAAAGGCGGAGTCCAAGCTGTGGACGGATGGCGGTTGATGAATCTGGTGCAGGCAGCCGCAAGGGCGCGATGAGGTCATAACGGGATCCTTTGTGGAAGTAGGGAACACAACCGGCAGGGAGGCGGTGGCGGTGGAGTGGGGCGACGTCCTCTAGCGGCGGCTGGCGAGTGTAGGGCGGTGCGCAACGAGCGACGGTGACCTGGCAGTGGCGGCACCGGTGGGGGCTAGGCACAGAGAACGCGCGGGCGGGGCTAGGGCGTGCGGTTGGGGTACGTGGGTTGGGGTGGGGTGGAGTTTTGGGGTGGACAAATGACCATACTACCCTTGCGGGATTAATATTACCTAAAGGGATAATTAAGGGAGGTACCAAGAGGTACCTAGAGGTACCTCCCAACCAACGTAAAAGGACTCGATTATATAATCCAGCGTATGTATGTGTTCTTGCCCAGAAAAGAAAAAAAGATAATTTGGTACGGAAGAGAGAGGTCTCCAATGCAAATTATATATCAAAGGCAACTAATGGACCACATTTTATCAATTAATTTTTTCTATGAATATAAGTTTTTACCTTTAATCGTACTATGGATGAACACGGTTGCATCTTTATCATGTCATCTCATTCATTGCAGACTTGAGGCCGAGAAAGAAATGCGCATTCATTGTGTCATCAGTCTAAGCTACTTGCTTTTTTTTTAGAAAACGGAACAAGGTTCCTACCTCCATGCCTTTGCGAAGACATACGCTGTAGTTTAAAACATCAACGAGCGCTGAGGCTCCACCAGAATTCAAAAGGATAGAGTATGATACAGGGATGAAAACAACACGACCAAAGAACAAGACTAAGCTTCAATTTGGTTTGAGAATTTCCATCCAAACTTGGCGAAAACTTCCATGATGACTGTCTCCAGCAAGCGGCAACCCCTCATGAACTTCTCCTTCGCCTTCTTCTCCTTATGCAATAGCGACCAAGTGCGAATCCAGTACGTTGCACAGAAGATTACCTGCAAAAAAGTGGTGTTCTTAGCACCGTTGAATACCATATCATTTCTATTCAACCACATTACCCAAAAAAGAGCTGCTGCACCCACTAGGATTTGATTCTTGAGCTTAGGCTGAATACCGTTGAGCCAAGAACCAGCTATGTTTGCTATACTAGAAGGGGGTTGTATTCCAAATGTGATACGAATTGTATTCCAAATTGCACGGGCAAAGTGACAATCAAAAAACAAGTGTTTATAGTTTCTAATGAACTACAAAAACAACACGGGAGGCTACCTTCCCAATTTATTTTTGTAAGGTTATCTTTAGTGAGGGTCACTCCGTTTTTGAGATACCATAGAAAAATTTTAATTTTCAGTGGGATCTAAAGTTTCCATATGGGGCACTTTTCAGGAATAATATCTCGTTGCATTATGGATTTATACATAGACCATACCGTGAAGATACAACTATTATGTAAATTCCATACAAAGAGATCCTTGTCATTGACAAGGTTAACATTGATCACTTTCAACACAAGTTGATGCCAAGATTCTAAGTTTTCCCCAATAAAGGATCTCCTAAATGAGACATTCAACGGTGTAGAGCTCATCACATCAGCAACCGTTGCGTCTTTCTTTCTTACAATGTGATAAAGATTATGAAAAACAATTCCTAAAGGTGTATCACCTATCCATGTATCCTCCCAAAACCTAGATTCGGCACCATTACGGACATGGAATTTTCCACTTTCTAGAAATTGATCCTTGACCTCCATCAAACCTGCCCAAAAGTGTGAGTCCCCCGGTTTTTTCTTAACTTGAGTGATGGTCTTGTTGGACAAATATTTCCTTCTTAGAAGGCTTTGCCACGTAACGTCCTCATAATTAATTTGAATAACCATTTACTAAGTAACCATTTATTTTGTATTTCAAGATTTTGGATACCTAGTCCTCCAAAATCCTTGGGCCGACACAAAATTCTCCACTTAGTAAGCCGGTATTTCTTCTTATGTTCATCACATTGCCAAAAGAATCTCGACCAATAATAATCTAGTTTTTTGAGAACACCTTTAGGTATCTCAAAAAAAGATAACATATACATAGCTAGACTTGTTAAAACCGAGTTGATTAGGACTAATCTACTCCCAACGGAGAGTAATTTTCCTTTCCAACTAGCCAATTTTTTCTGAAATTTCTCCTCTATCCCAACCCAATCTTTATTCGAAAGTTTCATATGATGCATCGGTATACCGAGGTATTTAAAAGGTGTGGATCCTGTGGTGCAGCCAAAGAGATGAGCATACTCATCCTTGTGGTCCTTGGCCTTTCCATAGCAATATAACTCACTTTTATGGAAGTTGATTTTCAAACCCGATAATTGCTCAAAAGTACTTAACAGTAGTTTAAGATTTTTAGCTTGAGTCAAATCATGTTCCATAAAGAGTATCGTATCGTCCGCATATTGGAGGATCGAAAGGCCATCATCCACTAAATGTGGCACAACTCCTCTAAAATCGCCATTTGCCTTGGCTCTCTCAACTAGAGTTGCAAGCATATCCGCTACTAGGTTAAAAAGGAGTGGTGACAAGGGATCGCCTTGTCTAATTCCTTTCTTAGTTTGAAAGTAGTGGCCAATGTCATCATTGACCTTGACCCCCACACTCCCTCCTTTTACAATTTGTTTAATCCATTTGCACCATATAGGCGCAAAGCCCTTCATTCTCAACGTTTGTTGAAGAAAGGACCAATTGACCTTGTCATATGCTTTCTCGAAGTCCAACTTAAGGATCACACCATCAAATTTCTTCTTATGCATCTCATGAATTGTTTCATGAAGAATTACTACACCCTCCATAATATTCCTACCACTCATGAAAGCGGTTTGGGAAGGTTTAATAATTCTTTGTGCCACCGATCCAATTCTAATTGACATTACTTTTGTAAAAATCTTGAAGCTTACATTAAGTAAGCAAATTGGTCAGAATTGTTGTAATTTTTTGGCCTCCTTTTCTTTTGGTAAAAGAGTTATGATTCCGAAGTTGAGGCTAAAAAGGGGCAGCTCTCCTTTATGGAACTCCTCAAACAGGGTCATTAGGTCCGGTTTAATGACTTCCCAAAATGCTTGATAGAACTCGGCCCGAAAACCATCCAGACCCGGTGCCTTATTGTGTTCCATGTGAAAAATAGCCTTTTTTACCTCCTCCTCGGTGAACTCCTTTACTAAGATATCATTTTCTTCACTAGAGACATGTGTGATGTCTTCTCTATTGGACTCATCCATTGAGAAGTTGCTTGTCTCCGGTGTACCAAAGAGGCCCTTATAGTAAGTAGTAATGTAACGTTTTAAGTTTTCATCCCCCTCTATAATCCCCTCTTCTTGTTCTACTTGGAAGATCCTAGTCTTCCTATGTTTGCCATTAGCTACTAGATGGAAATATTTGGTATTACAATCCCCAAGTAACAACTTAGTTGTCTTGGCTCTTTGATACCATTTTATTTCCTCCTCCCGTAGCAATTGCACTAGGCGTTGTTCTAGACATTGTTTTAAATCAAACTCCAAGTCACTCAAGAGTTGAGTTTCGGCCTTCTTGTCCAATTCATCCGCCTTCTTAATTATCTCAGCTTTTTCCTTTTTATAGGTCCCACTTACATTTTTTGCCCATCCTCTTAAGAACTGTCTAAGCCGCTAAATTTTAAATTTCCACTTTTGCATAGGTGTCATGCCCCTCTTCTCCTTGTTCCAAACATCCGCAACCAATTCATGAAACCCCTCCCTAAGCAGCCAACCGAGTTCGAATTTGAATAACGGTTGCGTATGAGAGTGAGTACCATGTCCCATATCCAAAAGTAGGGGTGTATGATCCGAGATATCCCGATTCAAGGCTTGAACCGTTGAAAGCGGATAATTGGATTCCCACTCGGTACTTACTAGAATACGATCTAAGGTCTCGTATGTTGGAACTTCTCTAGAATTTGCCAATGTGAACTTCCGATTAGATAATTCGAGCTCCTTCAAACATAAGCTATATATGACAGCGTTAAATAGAAAGGGCCATCGAGGGTCATATCTATCCTTATTTTTCTCTTGTGGGTTTCTAATTATATTAAAATCCCCACCGATTAACATAGGCAGATTTTCTTTTGAGCACGATTCAACCAACTCGGCCAAGAATGCTTCCTTGTATTCTTGTTGTGCGGCTCCATAAACCGCCAAAAGAATCCAACGAAAATCGTCACTCTTATTTCTGAGATGAAACTTCACATAGAAATCCCCCACATCAATACTCCGTATATCATAGACTTCAAGACTTACTCCAAGAAGAATTCCACCGGACCGACCATGAGGTTGGGACCGGTGCCACAAGAAGTCTTGTCCCGCACAAATGTTTTCTAAAGTACCCTGATCATAATCTTTTTTACCGGTCTCTAGTAGAGCGACGAAGTCTAGCTTCTGTTCTCTACAAGTATCTGAAAGAAATTTATGTTTAGCCAAGTCACTAAGACCTCTGCTATTCCAAAATATTCCTTTAATTTTGAACCATTTTTGTGTTTTTTAATGACCCTAATCTTAGGATTTTGCTTATTACTAGAGGATACTTTTGATTTATTTTTCTTTAAGACAGTTTGGAAATCACAGCTTAGGTGATCACTGTCATCATCTAGAACTTCCTCCATCAAATCACCACATAAGTGACCAAGAGTCAAGTTCTCGAAATCATTATCCTCCTCACTATCGGTCTCATAAGAAAGGTCACTAGAAACATCCACCTTACTAGCAAGTTCAGCTCTAATTCTATTTAACTCTGCCAATTTTAGTTTAAACACAGAATCTGAAATTTCTTTGTCATTGTGTCCTAACTTAACACCTAAGCAGGAAATATTGGAAGAAAAGGATTGTTAAATCTTTACCTTGTCCCCGGTTGAGGTTCTTCCATGCGGTTCTTTTCTTAGACTTGTCCAGTTCACGTTCATCCACCACTGCAGCTAGGCGGGGGCTTGAGCGGGGCGCGCCCGACGTAGCCTCCTTTATTCCTGTTGCCGCCGCAAGCGCTTGAGCCAGCACAGCACCATCACCACGCTCTGGACGCGCCGAGTGTAGCTGCCTTGCATGTCGCGGTGGAGCCGAGCCAGCAGCCGAGCGACGGCCGCGTTTGTGTGCCGCGCGCCCAACCCGACTGTCAGCGATCGGCGCCATCTTCGTCTGTTCGGCCTGAACGGGGACCTCCGCCCCTGCAAGCCTCTCTTTGTCCAGGACAGTGACATCTGCAGGTTGCGGTACCGCTGGTAGCAGCCCGCCCCCATCCACCACGTTACCCTGCACTTCTTCCTCGAGCACGCCAACAGTCGTACGCTGCAGGACAAGATCAGTTCCTGTGGTAACATCCCCTTCAAATTCTGCTCCCGAACCACTAGTGTTCTTGCACACATCATTTGCATTCACGGAGAACAGATCACCCTCTTCATCTGAGACATTCTCATCCAAAATTCCATCCACCATATCATCATCTTCAGCGAGAACCATATCACAACAATATTCGATCGTTCGGTTCACAGCCATATCCATGATCTCGTTAGCCATCCTCTGAATTTTTTCCTCCAAAGCTGCATTCTGTTCCATGCTACCAAGGCTAGCTTCGGTGTCATTTGCAGCCCCATCATTGTCCACATTCATTCTGTTATCCTCCATAGCCATGTTGTCGCAGCGAGACCACTTCGGGTCCCTACTAGCGTGTTCATCCTCGTCCTCGGCCCTCTTTTCTCCCTATGAATTCCCATGGTCGTCATCCCTATCCAAGTCCATTTCCACCTCATCTCCATTAGAGTCGAAGCCTTTTCTCTAAATTTCTATCTTCAACTCAAAGTAATGGTCACCAATTACAACGTCCACTACCGGTGGAATCAACTTTGGGTCCAAGACAGCCACAAATATGCGTCCAAAGTCATTTTTCCTAGTTGTCTCCATGTCAACTGTTTGAGTTGATCCCAACATGGTTCCTATGGCCCAAAGGTTCAGAAATTCTCTCAGCTTTTTGCGGATCCCGGTTACCTGTATCCACACTTTCGGGAGCAGAATACCCTCTTTCTTGACTCGCCATTCCTGGAAAACCAGCCGCACACCAGTAGAAGCTCCGTTCTCGCACACATCTGCACCACCGTACGCGATAGAGCGCTGCAGCTCAATCTTCAAAGGGAACGCAACAATGAACTCATTCTCTTTATGAACTGTCGGCTCCCATTTCTATTTTCCGGGAACAATGCGTTGCAATTGTGCCACTAACTGATCACTTGTCAAGCTACCTCCAACCACCTTGACAAGCGCTGTTTTGGAGTCCTTTTTCTTCCTTGTCAATGGCGGGTGCGGGATATGATAAAATCCCAACCCTTGAATTGAGTAACCTACAGCATGTGCCACTGGTCTTGGTTTTTGCAGCAATGGGCAGCGGTGATTTACATGGTCGTGGCCATCACAGATCACACAGTACACCTCCACCTTCCACTCCGTTGCCGAGTGCCCTTTCTGAGTGCAGTGATTGCAAGTCTTGGCTATAGAGCCCTGTCTAGCAGTCTCGTGTTCGCCTTCCTCTGCAAAAGATTCAAACTCGTCATGGGAACTAAGTTCCTGAGCTGATTCACCTGTCGCGCCATTGCCTGGACCTGGTTTAGCCCCAGCCGGCGCTCCTTTGGTTGCGTCCAACTGTGCGTTGCCTCCAGCGTGCTGTTGATTGGGACCGTGCCAGCCGGCCCCGCTCCGACCACCATGGCGGCCAGCTTCCCCGCCACGGCCGGACCGGCCGGACCGGCCGGCCAGGCCACCACGTCGCGTACCAATGCCGCGAGATCCCCTTGGGTGAAAACCCCTTCTGGGCCAACCCCGACCCCGGTTACCATGGCTGTAGTCGCCATAACCAGGATCGAAGTCGTAGCTTCCGCCCTGGAGGTCCCCGCCGTGGAACGCTTCGCCCTCGTAGCCTCCACCGTTGGCACCATAGCCTAGACCGCAGCCGCCTGCGCCACGTCCATGGCCACCACCACCGCCAGCCTGGTTCTTCTCCATGCCGCTAGCACCACCGTCTCCCTCACAGAGAATTCCAGCAGTTGCCGCACATTCCACAGGCATAGTAACTGCGTAATCAATTTTTGAGGGGCACGAAGCAACGGGAGGCGCGGAGCGAGACGAAACCCGAGCCGCTTCGACTGGCTTCCCCGGACGATGCCCCGCGTGCGTGAAGAGTTGACACAGGCCCGATGGAAATCTGAAACGGGTCGCCCACTCTTTGTTCTGAACCACAACCGAGAGGCCCACTCCCGTCCCAGTTAAGCCGACCACCCGACCAAAACCTCCGGGATCCCGCTCATCATGCCCAGATTCAAAATTTGAATCCGAATCCGCCGGCGAGCTTCGAACACACCTGTTCGCCGGAGTTGAGGCAGGAGTCGACCTTCCCGAAGCCTTACATGTCGACGTCGGACCCATCATTCCTCCGTGCGACACCATCATGGGGGGGGGGGGGGGGGGGGGGGTCTGGCCTTAGCATTAGCTAAAGCGTCCCCAAGTGTCATCAGCGGCGAGCTCCTTGCCGGCGGCAATGGACCCCGCCACGGCTTCATCCGGCGGTTTGCTACTGCCTCCACCATCCTGTTCGCCAGTGTCCCGCATTTCCCTGAAACACACGAAGCAGATTTTACCATTGGAGAAGCAGCCGCCACCCCGGAGAGGTGTTCCTCCGCCGTGAGTATCTCCTCGATGGAGAACCCAACTGGCCGTGCGTCGCGCACGAACCGAGCCGTCGATTCCTTGCTTCTCGCGCCGGTCCCTTCTTCGTCCTCGTCATCCGAGCTTAGCTCGTCAGCGAGAGGCCAGAACTTAGAACCTGAGAGCACCCTCCGACGGCCGGCCAGCGGGTCTGCCGCCACCCGCCGCGCTGGCGCAGAATGCTGGCGGCACTCCTCCGGCGTTGAGGCCGTCGCCGGCGTCGCAGGTGAATCCGGCGACGTCATCGCCACACCCTCCTGAGCTACTTGCTTATAATGCACGTGCCAAATTCATTCATATAATGCCACAAATCTATTTAATACATTTAATACGCCAATAGTGACACGGTCATATAGCCACCGGTCGATGGCCGTGTCATATAGGAGTATAAGCAACCTAAAGTAGCAGCATTTGTCCCTATCGGTAGATACAACATCATCGTCAAGAGGCAAAGCACTCCTTTTGCACAACTGCAATGTGGACAATGGGTCCGGAACAAAATCGATAGGATGGCTATACATCATACACCTATACTATAAATAATGTCTAAAAATTGAAAGAAATAACAATAGCAAAATGTAAATTAAAATATATCATAAGATTGAGTTACCTATATATCATAACACGTTGTCGTCAAGAGACAAAAGCATCATGCTCTAGTTGCACATAATTGCTCTATCTGCCAACATTATGCTGGGATTACCTGTACCGCTGTACGTAGCAAACCGTCCAGAAGTAACACACCAACCACTTGAAGGATGCCGACACACAAAAACCCTCCGATCCCGCGGTGAATGTTCGCCGTCTTTGATGAATGCGACGAAGGACTCCAATGGATTCTATTTCAAATTTGTAACCGATTCAAACCAGGGCACAGGGCAGATTCGAATCGAATCAGATACGAAGGGCCCGGCAGGCGGACCTATATTATATTTTTTATTAGGTTTACATCTACTCCGTCCAATTAGTCCAGTCCGACAGCCATACCGCGAAGGTCCAAGGCGCATTCCCCACGAGGAAGCTTGTTTCTAACCGGAGCGAGGCTTTGGTGACCACCACTTATGTGATTTCATTACCCTGCAGTTGTAGGCATCCTAGTGTTTGCGGTTGTCGTCCGATCTATTGGTTATTTATTATTTGTGTAATCACCTTACTTGCTTATGGTCTTGCTATGTTTTGCTCTCCTATAATTTGTAGTGGCCTCTTGAGCGCTCTTTGCACGTTGTATTAAAATTTACTTCTTCTTAATATAAATATACGCAGCTCTTCTACGCATTTGAGAAGAGAAAAAAACTACCAACATGTTGTCGCCAAGAGACAAAGCATGCACTCTGTTTGCACATAATAGTTGCTCTGCCAACTTAACAATAGACACACAACAATATTAGAGCAGATCCAATAATTCAGCCAAGCACTTGTCTATAAGACTAAATACATCAGCAATATAATAGACAAGTCATACAATAATAGTCTTCTACTTATCTCCAACCAATCTAATAAATAGTTTTATATCATATATGCCCCACCTTTCACCAATCAACCATCTCCTTTTTCTTCTCTCTCATATTTACTAAAACTGCATTGGGGTTTGCGTTCAGCTGATCGCTCAACCCAGCGACAAGCTCGTTTCTCTCTCATCACTTTTCTTATCGAGAACCACAACGAAGCTGACGTGCTCGACGTTACGCCGATTATTGGACCTGCTCTTATGCCGGGATTACCGGCTACTGTACGTAGTAAACCAGAAGTAACACACCAACCACTTGAACTTGAACGATGCCGACACAAAAAACCCTCCGATCCCGCGGTCAATGTCCGCCGTCTCGGATGAAAGCGAGGAAGGACTCGCATGGATTCTATTTCAAATTTGCAAGGTCAGTCCTAATAGAAGGTTTCATGATGTTTCATGCACATTAAATAGGGTGTCACATGAGCAATTTGGATAACATAGCAATGATTTAAAGAAGAGAGAGATGGAAGTAGTTTCATCTAGATGAAACCCCATCTATACTGTTTCCAAGTTATTATGTGTCTTATAATTAAATGCAATAAGTACATAGAAAATATCAAAATTGAAATCTTACATTGTAGAGATTGTTTCATCCATGGTTTCATAGTATTTTAGATGATGTGGCAGTATTAGAAACAGTGAGATAAAACCACCTGTTGCGAATAGCCTAACGGATTCAAACCAGGGCAGGGCAGATTCGAAACGAATCAGATACGAAGGGCCCGGCAGGCGAACCTATTTTTCCGTTTACATTTACTCCGTCCAATTAATCCAGTCCGGAGCGAGGGCGAGGAGGCGGATAGATCGCCGGAGGCCGGCCGGCGATGGCGCTGGTGAACAGCAGCGGCGACACGGATCTCCGAATCTACGAGCCGAGTTTGGCGTGCGAGTACCCGTCGCCCCAGGAAAGGGCCGAGCACAGATCGCGTCTCCTGGCCGCGATCCACAACGCCTACTGCAAGGCGCTCGAGCGCCTCACGGTGAGGAGCAGCAGCAAGGCGAGCTTCTGCTTCGGCCTGCTTGACCCGGCCTCCAACATCGTCGTCAACGCCCTCGTCCCCTGTCCGCGGCGCAGCCCTGCGGCCGACGGCGTCCACGGAGCGGAGGAGCTCGAGGACCTGGAGCGCCGGTCGATGGACGGCATGGTGACCTTCCTCACGCGCTTCTTCCCGTACCTCGCCGACTCTGAGGCCGAGCGCTACCTGCTCCTCGCCGACGCCGACCTCCTCGTCGCCACCCGCACCGTCGTCATGGACCGCCGCATGAAGAGGTTCGGGTCCTTGGAGCGCGCCACCGAGGAGGCGCTCAGGATGGCCCTCAGGTGCGCCGCGCTCGCCGCCCGGCACCCCGACCCGGACCGCCTCGTCGGCGCCTGGCTCACGTTCTCCAGCCACCTGGACGAGGCCGTGCGCCTCGTCGCCAAGGTGCGCCGCCGCTCACCTTCCTCGAGCCTCCACAACCTCGCCAGGCTGCTCGACGGACCGACACCGCCGCCGGCCGACGACCGCCGCGGAGATCTGCTGAGGGCGTGGCATCAGCTCGCGACGTCTCGTCGTCGCCGTCGCCCTCACCCCCGCAGCGTGCCGTACCAGAACACCGGCATGACGCGAGCGCTCCTGGACACGGTCCATGCGTTGTACCTGCAGGCCCTCGCCCGGCTGCCGGCCGGCGAGCTGCGCTCCCGCTTCCACCGCAGCCTGCTCAGGGCCGGCCACTGCTACGGCCCGCTGGACCCCGTCTCCAACATCATCGTCAACACCATCTGGTACGACGCCGCGTTCCCACGGACCCATGAGCTCGAGCTAGACATGGTCAGCACGCGGAGCCTCCACCGGATCGAGAACCGCTCCATGTACGGCCTCGTCTCCTTCCTCTGCACCCGCTACCACCACCTAGACTTCCACCACGCCACGCGCTGCCTGCTCGACGCCGATGCCAGCCTGTTGCTTGCCGATTCAGACCTCGATGCCGGCGGCGACGCTGCTTCCAATTCCAGAACGAGGAAGCAGAGAAGCGTGGGAAGAACACAAGCCCGAGGCTCAGGACGCGAGGTGGTCACCGGAGTAGAGGAAGCCTTCAAGGCCGCTGCCATCGCCGCGTGTCACCCCAACCCGGATGCTCAGGTGAACATTCTCGCTTCGTGTAAGCAGAGGCTGGGGTCTGCCCTGTCGCTGCTGCAGTGTAGCAGCCAGCTCTCATCCGAAGATGTTCATCGGCTTGCCAGGTTGCTGTCTCCCGAGCCCTCCTGCAGCGAGCCGCAGCCACCGCTTTCCCCGTTCCCGGTTGAAGTGTATTTGAGTAAGCACACAAGAATCTCCAAGAAGGTCATGGCGGCATTGAGCTCTCACGCACCCATGTACGAGCTCCATGTTATATGTGGTGTGAACGATCAGGTGTCTGGGCCTGTCTTCTGTCCGGGTGGCTCCAAATTTGCTCCCCATAAATGCTATCGCTCTCATGTCAATTTCTTGGCAACCCGCAAAGGCGCCCGTGAAGCTCCGGTGCTTTTCTTTGCTGAACTGGGCAACGACGACGAAGACGAAGGTGGAACACATTCCATGTGTTGCCCTGTCACGGCGCCGCCACCATGTGCAGGTACATGTTCTAACCAGTATCGTTTAATTTATTAATTATCTGTGTTGTCATGCATTTTTATCACAAGTTTAGTGTGCAATTAATATGCGAGGTGTCTTGTTAATTATGTTAAGTTGTGTGTTGGCAGATCGGATCCGCTGCCTCTACTGCGATTTTGTGGGGGAATAGGATCGTGCACCCGATTGAGGAAGAGTTCCATGCGCGTGAGATGGAGTTTGAGAAGATGGTTTGCGGAGAAGACCCCTGCGACGATGAATTTAATCCTGCATTGTCTCAGCCATACTACACCAACACGGGAATCCTTAGCCACAGCCGTCTCGTAGCGAACGAGATGGGAATTCTTGAGGAGGATTGTCTTTATGCTGATAGCTTTGATCAGCCTACAACTGGTGTGGGTTTTTGGGATCTGGAGTTCATGATGGATGGTGACTTCGATATCAGTGGGGATTAGAATGGGGTTAACTCTTGCCCATGTATTAAGAGATAGATATGCTCATGTTCAACAGGTTAATTTGATCTTGTTGTTATTATTATTATTATTATTATTATTATTATTATTATTATTATAAGTGTAGAAGGTAAGAAATGGGCGATACAAACTATAAATTCGCACAAAATGATAGTTAAAAAATAAAAATAAAAATAACTAGGCAGGGATGCGCTCAAAGGAGACAAGCTTTTGCGGCTGGGTCATGTACATCACGAACACCACCGCCCTGTACTTGTCGCCCCCGGCGCCGGCGCGGTTCGACGCGTCGATAACTAGGTCGTAGTTGCGGGTCATGCTGGTGCACTCGCCGACACCCTGCGCCCTGGCGCTCTCCACCTTGTCGAAGCCGAGCGCGGCGCCACTCTGCTCCACCGCCCACTTGCCGAGGCTCTGGATGAACGGGTCGTCGACGTGAGCTACCGTTCTCCACGGGCAGAGGTAGGGCCCCGCGGCCGCCGGCGAGACGACGGCGCAAGCAACGACGGCGGCGGCGAGGACGAGGAGGCTGCAGGTCGTCATGGCCGCACGAGGATCGGCTCTGCGAAGCAGCTGTGCTTTTGGATTCGACAATTGGTGGTGCTTTTTGTTTCAATTTTCACAATGCTCTGGGGCTGCTGTGGCCAAGATCAGGGAACGGGGCGTCACTTAAATACAGGAGAATCAGATTTGATTTGAGCGTAGTCTCATATCTACAATTGGATTCGTATCCATTTGCTGTGTGATTTAGTATCAATTAAAAACAATCAATTAGTCGGATGCATATCCAGCCAAGATTTAATTTCTTTGCTTAGTAGTATGCAATGAAGAAAAAGATATTGAGAATGTCCTTATGATATGCAACTTAAATGTCAGCCTAAACGGTATGGTATTTGATTGAGCACTAATAATTACCTTCCACCAGTGAATTTACGAGAAAACAATTAAGGCAATTCTTGCATGTAGTCCTATAGTATCCTAAAAGCAGGTCGCAAGATGTGTTTATATCCTCCTAATAATTGAGCAAGGTCTTCTCCTTGGGTACCGTATGGTCAAGTCTTGGCTGAATTATCATCCTTTTTTCGACTGATCACCACTGCTGAAAAAGATGAGCAAAAGCTTTGGAGCGGTAGCTAGTACCTTTGTACTACATTCTTTTCCCTCCTGATCCCTTGTCAAGAAATCCTCTTGTGTTCCTATGAAGATCATATGTCCTGTCTGATCCTTTTTTCAATTCAGACAAAAGCTGTATAATAGCTCTTGGTCGAATAAAATAAAGAAAAAGGTGTACCTAGTTTTTAAAGATGTGAAGGTCATGTTCGTGCAACCGGTCGAACACCCAGGTTCACATTCATGTTCCTTCTTCTAACTGCTTAGTTCAAGCAAACATGGCACAACCAATTGATTTTAGACCTTGGCTTTGTGTTGGCTCGACGTGACCTGAAGATAACTGATAGTTGAAGAGATATGCTTCAAACTGTTTTTTCTGGTTCCGTAGGCAAACCAAGGTAGCAATGTGATCAGAGCACAGAGCAATCCTCGACCTATTCAGTGGTAAGTACAGAGATCACCATCAGTCCATCAGCCGCTTCCTACTATAGCAAGTTAGCATTTTTGGCATCCATCAACCATAATTCATAATTGATGGCTCCAGACTGAGTATCAGGTTGCTTTGGGACACAAGAGGCAACAAACCGACTAATGGGATGGTAGAGTGAATCCTTATGTGTTTGAGCAACATACAGAAAAGATTCAGAAAACATTTGTTGTGGCTGAAGTGTACCTATCTAGAGGAAAGATTCAGAAAAGAAACACTTAACCCACAAGAGAGAAGAGACTGCAGGCCTGCAACAACTTGTAACTGCTGTCCTGGAGTTCAGAAGTGTGATATTATTGGCTTGTTCAGTTCTGCATCCCAGTCCTAGGATCCCAGCTGAGGCTTGTTCAAAGTGTTCAACGGATTTTGTTTCTTCTTCCCAGCAAGTTGCCGTTCGTCATAATCAACTCGACGCCCTGGTTCCATGTAAGCCGTCCGCCGCCGCGGCCTTCGTGCCCTTGAGGAGAAGCACGCGATGCTTCTGAGCGCGGCACCCAGCACGACGTCCTCCGCCGCCGTGCAGGCGAGCGCGGCTCCATCTCGGATCAGAGGTGGCCTACAACCAGGCGGTTGCGGAGGCAGCAGCGCCAATTGTTTTTTTTTTTTTTGAACGAACAGCATCGCCAATTGCTTTTTTTTGAACGAACAGCATCGCCAATTGCTGAATCCGCCGCCGCATACGGATGCGTCCTGTTCGCGGATGGTAGCGAAGGATGTACGCCTGGGACCGGCGGTGATCACCGGTGGCAGCGCCGCCTCAGCCTCCTTGTCGCAGGCCTGAAGATTAATCTGGAGCTTTTTGAAAATATTGGACCTATATTTTACATATAACCCCTTAATTTAGATCGCGATTAGTAATCGCGATCAGAGTTAGGGGGTTACATGTAAATATAGTATTTTTATATTTACCCCCTTAGATCCCTCTAAGTTTCACAAATGAAGCCCTCATTTAGATCAGATCGGATTGGCAGTTCATCGTCTCGTCGTCCTCTCGGCGACCCGACGGCGCGGCCGCCGCCGCACGGTTCCTCCAGTACCGGCACACTGCCCAGCCTCCCAAAACCCGCAAAACCCAGTGATAGATCTCTGCTCTTCCACTCCGAAGAGATTCACCTGCTTCTACGGCAAAGACCGGAAGCGTGCGATTCGCCTGCGCTCATGTACACGCCGCCGCCGATCTGCCGCCGCCTTTTGCTAGGCATGCTTTCTTTTTACTGGGAAGAAGAAGATAGCGGTTGTGTTGTGTTCGGCCTAGCTAGGCATATACTGAACCACTTGTGCTGTTGTGCAGGCATAAACTGAAGAAAGAGTTTTTAAGGCTGTTTATCTGAACGTGGGGATGTATAGGGTATTCTGAATTTCTGATGCTAAAAGTAAGAAAGAGGACGCCTTCGTCGCGCTAGCAGACTTGCAGTAGAAAGAAACTTTTTCCTTTATTTTTCCTACCCCTTCGTCGCGCCGCCGCATCAGAGGACGGCCCCTCCCAATCAAATTCCGTCGGCTAGCGGGGCGCAGGAGGAGGAAACCTCCCTCCCCCTTGCGCGGGGATGGCGCTGAAGAAGTCGAGCGGCCTCTCGGATCTCCGGATCTACGAGCCGAGTTTCGCATGTGAGTACTCGTCGCGCAAGGAGGAGGCGGAGCACAGATCGCGTCTCCTGGCCAAGATCCACAACGCCTACAGCAAGGCCTTGGAGCGCCTCGCGGGGCACAACAAGGCGAGGCGCCCCGTTGCGATGAGGATCCGCGGCGGCGGCGGCTTCTGCTTCGGCTTGCTCGACCCGACCTCCAACATCATCGCCAACACCTTCATCCCCTGCCCGCGCGATCCTGCAGCGGAGAAGGGCAGAGGCGATGAGGCTGCGGCCTGCGGCGTCGAAAAGGAGCTCAAGGAGCTGGAGAGACGGTCGCTGGACGGCATGGTCACCTTCCTCACCCGCTTCTTCCCCTACCTCGCCGACTGCGAGGCCGTGCGCTACCTGCTCCTGGCCGACGCCGACCTCCTCGTCGCCACCCGCATCATCGTCGTGGACCGCCGCATGAAGAGGTTCGGGTCCTCCGAGCCCGCCGTCGAGGAGGCCCTCAGGATGGCCCTCAGGTGCGCGGCGCTCGCCGCCCAGCACTCCGATCCCGACCGCTTCGTCGGCGCCTGGCTCACCATCTCCAGCCGCCTCGACGAGGCCATCAGTCTCCTCGCCAAGGTGCGTCGGCGCTACCCCTCCTCCAGCCTCCACAACCTCGAGAAGCTTCTGCACGGGCCGCCGCCGCAGGTGGACGACAGCCGTGGAAGCCTGCTGTTAGCGTGGCAGCTGGCGATGTCTCGTCGCCCTCTCCCCCGCACTGTCCCGTACCAGAACACCAGTACCGGCCTGAAGCGGGTGCTCCTGGACGCGATCCATGGGTTCTACCTCCAGGCCCTCGCCCGGCTGCCGGCCGGCGAGCTGCACTCCCGCTTCCGGCGCAGCCTGCTCATGGCTGGTCACTGCTATGGCCCACTCGATCCAGTTTCCAACATCATTGTCAACACCATATGGTACGACGCAGTGTTCCCACCTGCCATGGAACTCGAGCTGGGCATGATCAGCACACCAGGCCTCCTCCGGATTGAGACTCGCTCCATGTATGGCCTCGTCTCCTTCCTCTGCACCCGCTACCATCACCTCAATTTCCACCGAGCCACGCGCTGCCTGCTTGAGGCTGATGGTAGCCTGCTGCTCGCTGATCCCAACCTCGATGCTGAAGCTGCTGCGGCCACCATTGCCGATTTGAGAATGAAGGAACCGGCAAGACTCCACGCGCCAAGGAGCACACACACTGGTTTCCATACCGCCTTGGGTAGCAGGGTGGTGAATCAAGACCAAGGGCCGGCCACCAGTGTCAACGATGCCTTCAAAGCAGCTGCTACTGCTGCTTGGCACCCCAACACGCCGATGCTCAAGCAAACCTTTTCACTTCATGTAAAACGATGCTTGGGGGGGGGGGGGGGGGGGGGGGGGGGGGCGGGGGGGGGGGGTCTGTCTTGCCTCTGCTGCAGGGTGGAAGCCAGCTTTCCAGTGAAGATGCTCAGCGGATTGCCAGGTTGTTGATATCTCCTAATGAATTGACCTGCCAGACGCTACTTACTCCCTTGCCACCCAAACAATACGTGATGAGTGCACGTACAACAATCACCAAAAAGGTCAATGCTGCGTTGAATGTATATGCATCGATGTCAAATGAGGTAGGTTTCTTTGTAAACTATTTGATCGATCTTTATTAATATATCCAGTAGGACGCCCCCCCCCCCCCCCCCCCCCCCCTCCTGTTCTTTCAAAAAAGAAAAATGAGGTAGGTTTATTATTTTGCTTGTCGCCGATCATTGCTGAATGCTGAGCATCTAACATGAACTATTCTATTCTATTCTAAGGTCTCTCAGTGAACTGATTTCCTCTTGTGTCCATGTACAGGAACAAACTTACGAGCTTCATGCTATATGCAGCGTGAATGATCAAGTGTCAGGTCCTGTTTACTGTCCAGAAAGTGACGCCTGTCCTCCTGAAAAATTTTGTCGCTCTCATGTCAATTTCTTAGCGACTCCAAGATACATTCCTACTCATGACAATGAAGTTCCAGTGCTATTTTTCGCTGAATTTAGCAATGATGATGAAGACAAAGCTGAAGCTCAGCCCTTGTGCTGCCCTGTGTGTATACCTCCACCTTGCTCAGGTATACTCTTTTCCATCCACATTGCGTAGATAAGTATGGATCTCCTTTTTCATAATCGACACACACATCACTGTCATTATTTATGCATGCTAATGTTTCTGTGAAGTTTGCATACTTGAAGTAATTAAGGGCAGTAAAGCATCTACTTATATAAGAAAGCACAGAAAATTTCATAAGTGTAACATCAAATCTGCATGCGTGATTGTAACTGAAAACTTTAAAACATTAGAACACTTTCTTTTTTGCATTTTTTTTCAGTGTCACTTAGATAATTTGTTATGCTGCAATATAACTCTGTTGCTCTTAATTTCATACTTTGTATGTTGACAGAGCGGGTTCGGTGCCTGTATTGTGATTATGTGGGAATTAGAATCATACATCCGATTGGAAAGAACTTTCATGGGCGCGAGGAGGATTTTGAGAGCATGGTTTGCAAAAAGGATCCCTTCGATGAGTATTTCGAGTCAGCATTGATGCCACAATACTACACCAACACGGCTATCATTAGTCATAGTAGTAGCATGGCAGAACGGATTGGTAGGCTAGAAGAGGATCGGCTTTACGAGAGCAATGAGGATGATAGTGATTCAGATTATACGAGTGAGGAGTGTTGATCTATCACTAAGGTGAGGTTTATTGTATAGCACGAGCTATGTTTAACTTAGGTTGCCAAAATCCGGTCATCTTGCCTGGATATATATATGCAATGACACTATTGAAATTTGGGCGTATTGTTGTTAGATTTACCATGCATTTCATCTGTTTCTTAAACTTTAACAAAATTATATTCCATTAATTTGGCATTACATCAGTATTGTTTTTTAAAAATTACAAACAAGAAACCAGATCATCAGGGATACAGTATGCATTACAAATAACAAATTACAAACACAGTGTCTGGAGAGTCAGCCACTGATCTTTTCGTTTATTTGAAATTTTTTCTGCCATACTGTGCACTTGCTTCAGCTTCAGGTGTTGCCTGCACCTGTTATTGCAGGGCGCCCTGCTGCTGTGGACCTCTTCCTCGTCTTCAAGACTGACAGGACTCCATGGGCTTGCCCCGTGTACATCGGCTCAAACCCCTGGCCGGCGTGACAACCCCATTGAGCTGCGTCGCTGCCGCCGGCCGCGCCGCGCTCTGGGGTCATGCACGGGCACGGCGCATGTCATGGCACGGCGTGCCCAGGCTACAACTAGTAGGGTTTGGTGTAGACGGCGACGTTCCTCCAGCGCGACTCCACGCGCGGGGACACGTCGTGGTGCTGCACGTACACCCCGAACTTGAAGTAGTGCGACGCGCTCGGCGTCACGTTCACGGCCAGCCTCGGCGCGCCGTCGAGGTACACGGCCACCGACGACGCGCCGACGTCGTGGACCACGTTGAGCCGGAACCACCGGTCGTAGATGCCGTCCTCCACCGCCGCCCCACTGTAGTACCGCAGCGTGCCGTTGTACACGTGCAGCATCAGCGTGGTGGCGTGCGCGCCGGCGTCCTCGTTGTGGATCTGCATCACCGACGTGCCCGACGTCCCCGACGGCACGTAGCCGTAGCCCTCGAACTGCCACACCCCCGACGAGTAGTCGCGGCCCTGCGATCGATCGAATCGAACGAACATGCTGTCATCGTCAACACAAAGGAGAGAAGCCATGGCATGTGGCAGCTCGCTATGCTTACTCGGAGCCTGACTTCGGTCCGGGGATTGGTGGTGGTGACGTTGTTGAAGGGCTTGTCGCCGGCGTACACCCAGAAGGTGCGCACGCCGGTGCAGGCGTCGTAGCGGTAGCGCTGCTCCACCGGCACGTCGTAGGGGCTCTGCACGGCGAAGTCGCTCTCCGGGAGCTCCACCTTCACGAAGCCGGCGGTGAGGTCGTCACAGCTGCCGGTGGGCGGTGGCCACGGCGGGCGCGGGGATGACCACCGGGCACAGGACTACCACTACCAGTACTGGTAGTATTGTCCCCATGGCGCCGGCGAAGGGAAGGAAAGGGACGGCCGCTGGAGCTGGTGGAGCAGAGCGAGGACTGAGGAAGATCAGAGGAAGCGATGGAGAATGGGAGTAAGGCTGATCTGATTCGATCGATCGGTAGCCGTGATCAGATCAGTGCGTGCGGTCATGTCGTTTTGAACTTGCCTTTGGAACCTGTTGTTTCGTTTTGAGGCCGGCTGCTGTCTGGTTATTGAATACATTGATGATGTACGCATGTGTTGTCGGCAGGGTGTGAATAATGCGCGGCGCCGGCTAAAGAAAGGGACATCAACTGTTCCACAGGTGGTCAAATCTGAATAATCCTGTTGCTAACTCTACATACTGCCACACTACACGAGTGGAGCAGGGACAATGGTGCCGGCTGAAAATGGCCTCACTAGCTGTCCCTTGTTTTTCTAGAGGTAAAGATCGAGGCATTGGTGGTAGAAACATCGAGCGAGCAAAGAAGCAGGGACAGCACATGAACCATTTCTTCATACAGACAATGGTAATGGGGGAGCAGGATGAGCAATTTTGTAACTTCGTATTCGATTTCATTGGCACAACCAGATCTTTGCATGTATGACCAAATATATAGTTTTCTATGTTGGCAAGGCCAGCATTTGCGTTGTTCATGTTCTTAGCTAGAGAGCAAACAGCCACAAACGGCAAAACTAGTTCAAAAACATACTAATCGGAAAGAAGGCTCTTTCTATAAAGCGGGGCCGAAAGGTCCATGGTCTAAAAAAAAAATCGGAAAGAAGGCTCGCTGTGCATCAGTATCGAAGGCGTACAATTTTGACCACGTACGTAGCTGCGAATGGTTGCCGTCCCTGTCTTTGGCCGTCGATCGCATTACAAATTCACAGTACGATACGCGCCATCAAACCATTCAATATTGAGCCAAACACAACATTCGGTTGGCTGGAGGCCAACAGCACGCCCAAAGACAAAGTGACAACACAATGTGCCAATCCGTTCTTGGGCATCACCACCCAAGCCCCTGTTAATCTCACATACAACCGTGCACAAACTCGACTACTACGGCCAGGAGCCGTACGTCTAATAATCACATCGTCGATCCTCTCATCGACCATGGCCTCCTCCTCCCCCCGCACCCTCGCCGGCGGCGCTGTAGTGCCCGCGGCGGCGCTGCTACCAGTACTACTAATCCTCTGCGTCGTGGTCGCCCCGGCGGCTGCTGCTGCCGTGGCCGTCGACGGCGGCTGCAACCTCACCGCCGGGTTCGTCCAGGTGGACCTCCCGGAGGGCAACTTCGTGGTGCAGAGCCCCTACGACGTGCCGGAGAACCAGCGCTACAGCTACGACGTCGCCACCGGCGTGCGCACGTTCTGGGTCTACGCCGACGACAAGCCCTTCAACACCGTCACCGCCACCAACCCCCGGACCGAAGTCCGCCTCGCCGTAAGCACCTACTACCATCGTTTTAGCTAGTTTCGATACAATTTAAATTCGATTCAGAAAAAATTAAAGTTTCAATTCAAATTCAAATTCAAATTCCGATCGACAACGTTGCAGGGCCACGACTACTCGTCGGGGGTGTGGCAGTTCGAGGGCTACGGCTACGTGCCGTCGGGGACGTCGGGCACGTCGGTGATGCAGATCCACAACGAGGACGCCGGCGCGCACGCCACCACGCTGATGCTGCACGTGTACAACGGCACGCTGCGGTACTACAGTGGGGCGGCGGTGGAGGACGGCATCTACGACCGGTGGTTCCGGCTCAACGTGGTCCACGACGTCGGCGCGTCGTCGGTGGCCGTGTACCTCGACGGCGCGCCGAGGCTGGCCGTGAACGTGACGCCGAGCGCGTCGCACTACTTCAAGTTCGGGGTGTACGTGCAGCACCACGACGTGTCCCCGCGCGTGGAGTCGCGCTGGAGGAACGTCGCCGTCTACACCAAACCCTACTACTAACTAGCCAGAGTATACTCTGCTACCGGCCGGTCGATCATCAGTGGCAGCAAAGTGTGTCTATTGAGTTGAAACATTTTGATCAGTGGCAGTAGCATGAGTACTGCACGTGCAGCACAGTGTGGTTTTAGTCACGTCTGTATTGCGCGGCTTGGAAAAATTGCCAAGATGGTCCCATCGCTACCTGTATCCAATGTATTTGTTTTTTTGCACGATGCAATGGCAGTTTATTGGCATTGACTCTGTGATCAATGTACTTGTAACACACACAACGCCATGGCGTGTACTAGCAACACTAGGAACGGATCAGAAGAGACACCTCGCTCGGGAACACAAATGTATAGCAACGGAAACAACCCAAGGAAGAACAAAGGCTAAAACTACAACTCCTCTCCGAGAAAACTGAATGGCTCACCAACACGGCTGGTTGCAAGAAGAACAGTGATGAATAATGGCGGATCCAGAAATGGATTAAGGGGACTGATTTTCTCCTTTCCTTCTTTTCTTCTTCCTCTCCCTTCCTTTTTTCTTCCTCCCCTTCTTCCTCCTCTCTCCTAAAAAATGGAGGGGTCCAGACCCCACAAACAATGGAGGCCCCTTAGACCCACCACTGGATCCGCCCCTGGTGATGAATGACTTGCTCCGTCAGCATGTTTTGAGAGCTTAGCAACTTATGGAGATTCAGGCTGACAAGAGGTGATAAGATTAGAGCGGCAATTTCCACGTACTCCGTCTCTTGCTCCTCGCTATAGTCAGAAGATCTCCTTTAGAGCATCTCCAACTTCAAAAGACTCTTTATATCTTTAGAAATATAGATTTTATTTAAAATTACCTTCCAACAGCCTCTTCAATTGGATATCTAAATATAGACCTTCTCTATTCCGGATTTCTCGCTAGCCAAAGATATAGAGTGAGAATTGTTCTCTAGACTACGCATAAGATATAAAAAAACTATTGAAAAGTATAAAGATATAGAAAATGATTTTTAGTTAAATGACTCTCTGTACGATAATTTAGAGAGTAGATTTTAGAAAAGAGTTATGAAGATGCTGTCAGCGGATCAAGACGCAGCATAGGATAGGGGATATGTCCTCAAAGTGAAATTGGAAGCCCAACCCACGTGTTCATGGCCCGGCAGGCCGGAATGGACCAAGTGATGGCGTCGTGGTTCCATCAAATCCGACCCATGACGTGTCAGTCATTTTCGTCCAGACACGTCGTTAAAGACCCGGCTCGGCCCGGCCCGGCCCGGCCTGTTGACGTTTCCTCCCCCGGCGGGGCCTCATCATCCCCTCCGATCGATCGATCCCCCTTCCCTCCGATCCGAGACGAGATACCGACAGATCAGATCAAGGCGGCCCGCACACTCGCGACCTGCTCGACGGCGGTGGCGGCGATGGCAACCCGTTACTGGATCGTCTCCCTCCCCGTGCAGTCCCCCGGCGCCACCGCGAGCTCGCTCTGGTCGCGCCTGCAGGACAGCGTCTCCCGCCACTCCTTCGACACCCCGCTATACCGGGTAACCCACCTCTCCCGTCTCTCTCTCTCTCACCCCCCTCGCCGGAATCGTCTAGAAAGCTCGCCTTGCCTGACCTTCTGCCCTCGCCCCGCGCAGTTCAACGTCCCGGATCTCCGCGTCGGCACCCTCGACTCCCTCCTCGCCCTCAGCGACGACCTTGTCAAGGTGGGCTGCCTTGCCCCTTCGATCCCATCCCCATCTCATTCCCTGCTGCCCCGAGCAATAGGGGAGTCTAGGCTTCGATTCGATTTGACTCTGTCTTGCCTCACCTCCCTCCGCAGTCCAACGTGTTCGTCGAGGGCGTGTCGCACAAGATCCGGAGGCAGATCGAGGACCTCGAGCGCGCCGGAGGGGTCGAGAGCGGGGCTCTCACCGTCGATGGCGTCCCCGTCGACACCTACCTCACCAGGTCTGCTCTGCTGCTACCTACTATACTGCCCAGTCCGCTGATCGGATGGATGTTCTTCTCAACATGTAGCTCAAAAGCTTTGTTTGGCTTGCGCGTGCAGGTTCGTGTGGGACGAGGGAAAGTACCCCACAATGTCGCCGCTCAAGGAGATCATCGGCAGCATCCAGACGCAGGTCGCCAAGATCGAGGATGACATGAAGGTTTGTTTCTCATACACAACTTTGCACATCTGTGTTTGAATGGTCGAATCTGATGCCGGGTCAGAATGTGGGTTCTGCATTTATTTAGCATGCTATTGGATATGCTGCTGACTTGCGTAGTTTTGCATACTAAAGTTCAAAGGAGCTCGGTGCTCTTATGGGAACATCCTGGGTGTTCTCGTGTGTTTTTGTTCCCCGTAGGTGCCTGCATAATGCACCGCCAGTAACTTGACTATTACCTCAACTTCTCCTTTACTAGCACTGAGTTGTCACATTCCTTTTATACAAATTTACAGATCACAACTAGGGTGCAAAGTAGTGAGAATTGATGCCAGATTTTCTCAGGATAAAGCAAACCCATGTATTTCACAGCTAACATGCCATTTGAATCTTGCCTGTGATTATTCCTTCCCAACCCTTTCTACAAACTTTATCTACACTTCTTTTCATTCTGCTCCTTATCAGCTTTGTTCACATATCGGATATTATACAATTATGGTTTTTGTAATATTGCTGGCTGGAAGCTGAGTTTACAATGACTAAAAAATTTTATTTTCCAGGTTCGAGCAGCGGAATATAACAATGTAAGGAGCCAGCTTAGTGCAATCAACAGAAAGCAAAGTGGAAGGTAAACTGTGCTGCGGTGCTGCCATACTTTTGTGACTAGATTTTTAGAGGAGATGCTTGATGTTTATGTTATGCCATTGTGATCCCAACCATCATTCAATTCCTTTATTGCTTAAAGTAAATTAAATAGGAAAGCAGAATGAGATCATGTGTTACTTATTATGCACTGATTGATTTGACTTTTCTTGTGTGACAGCTTAGCAGTTCGTGATCTTTCAAATCTGGTAAAACCAGAGGATATGGTCACCTCAGAACATCTTGTTACACTTCTTGCTATCGTTCCAAAGTACTCCCAAAAAGACTGGATGGCAAGCTATGAGTCACTCGACACATTTGTGGTAATGTTAACTTTTGTTCTGCGCTTCATTATGGTGCTTTTCAGCCTGTTTTGGAACTTCCCAAATTGGTACATTTTTCTTCTAACTTTCATTTAGAAAAGCAATTGAATGTGTTTTAATCTGCCGCTATGAGGATCTTACTTTCTTTAAAAAGCTGTCAAGCTGCTCTAAATTGTATCCCTTATTTCATTCCTTGTATCATATTTTAGTATTTAGCAGCCCTTTCATTTTGAGCTAACTGATGACTTTATAGGTGCCAAGGTCATCTAAGAAGCTCTATGAAGACAATGAGTATGCACTCTACACTGTAACACTTTTTGCTAAGGTTGTTGACAACTTTAAGGTCCGTGCTCGCGAGAAGGGTTTCCAGGTAAGGTTTCCTTGGACATCTTATGTTTTACATTAATCTGGCTTCCGGCAACCCATCGTCTTCTGTCATTCACAAAGTTTTATTCATTTCATTCCAGGTCCGTGATTTTGAGTACAGTCCTGAAGCACAAGAAAGTCGGAAGCAGGAGATGGAGAAGCTACTGCAAGATCAGGAAGCTATGAGGACCTCTCTTTTGCAATGGTGCTATGCCAGCTACAGCGAGGTACTTTTTCGACATATTCTAGTGGTCTTATCAATAACAGTATTTCTTTCCTTAAAAATGCAACTGTTATGTTTCACTTTAGTATCAGAAGCGTTGAATTGGAATTTTAGTCCATGTTTAATATGAAAAGCCATTATGTTAATGATTGATGTCATTATTTTCTTCATTTGCATGATAATCGATAGGTTGCTTCTATTTAAGGTATAATAAGGACATTACTTGTGAGTCCTGACTTCGATGCATGCTGGAATTGCTTTTGATTGATGTTGTTACAATCTCATTGCCACAACTTTGTTATTTAGGGAGGAATTCATATGGTGGTAACTCATTGGGCATTAATTATTGTCAGATTGCGATGCATTACATTTGTTAATTATAGCTATGAATTTTGGGTGTTTTTTTCATTATTATGTTGCACAGAATATGGAACTCTAATTCTCAGAAACTCGCAATACAGAAAATGCTGGTGTTCTCTATCATGGAAAACTGCTGTCCTGTTTTTTACTGGTTTAGAGCATCTCCAAGAGTCTAGCCAAATCCAACTCTCTATATTCATATTTAGAGATCCATTTAGCTAAGACTCACTCTTTATATTTCAGTAGATTCCAACAGACTAGCTATTGCATCTATTTTTTTTTTCACGCGACCATGGCACAGCACGCATGCGGCGCGATGGCCGGCGGGGAAAAGCGGCCGGGGAGGGAGCGGAGGCCAGACGAGCGTGCGCAGGGCGTGGTCCAGGGCGAGGTGAAGCTCACCACGGCTCGGACGCGCGGGGAGCAGCGGCGAGGAGGCGACATGACGGGGATGGGCGGCGCCGGCGGAAGGAGCTCGCCGGGGGCTCTGCACGGCGAGGGAGAAGGCCGGATGAGCGCTCAAATCGGCCGAGGAGGGGAAGGAGAAGGTGAGGGCGCGAGGAATTGAAGAATCGCTCACCGGAGGTCGGGGATTGACGGCGGCCGGAGTTGGGAAGAAGAGGAGGCAGCGGCCTGTACATCGCGAGGCGGCGGCGCGGGCGGAGGGTTGCGGCCAGGGGAGCTTGCCTGCGCGGCCAGGGGCGTTGCTCGCCTGCGCGCCCGGGGTGGAGCTCGCTTGCGCGGCTCCAGCCATGGCCATCGGCGAGGAGCTGCGGCGGCGTGCTATGGCGGGACAGCGGAGGTCTGGGGGCGCGGCGCACGCTCGGGAAGGGAGGAGAGGCGCTCGGCACATGCTGATGGCGGCGGTGGCGGCGGCGCGAATTGGCACGAGGCCGGGCGGGCGGGAGGGCGGGTGGGCGCGCGAGAGGGGATGGCGAGGCACCGCCGCTGGGCTAAAATGCCTAGCGGGGAGGAGCGGATGCCGAGCGAGATGGAGAGGCGAGCGAGATAGCCAGACTGTTGGATCGCTAATTGACTGCCGTTTTCTTTTTTTTACCGAGTGTAAGGAGTATACAGAGTCCGTTGGAGTTGCTCTTAGGGCTAGGAAACTCCTAATTTTCATCACGAAAGATTTATTTTTACTGAGGGCTGAGGCCTTGGCTTGAGTTTAGATATTGCTGGTGCACTTGATTGATGATATTTGCTTCCAGGGCTGGTCCTGGAATTTTGGGGGCTGGGGCGAGATAAAATCAGAGGCTGTCTATTTAGGAACAAATATTCAGTAATATTAATTATTTCAATTGCAATACTAACCATGTATCTTGTTTCAAAAACACTGGCTTCTAGTTGGTACATGCACATCTGGCTAGGAGGCTTCTGGGATTTGGGGACCTGGGGCCGCTGCCCTGCCCCAGGGCTGGCCCTGGTTGCTTCAGTAAACATGACTGGAGTATTGAGGATTGCTTTGTTGTGGTGGTTATACAATTTGCTATATTTTTCGTGTGCTTATCTTGCTTTCCCGGCAACAACTCCACCTCTGTCGATTCCAAGCCTGGTTAAATGAGGACTGTCCCTTCGTTGTTGTTTTTATGAGCACCTTCCCCCTAAAAGGTTGTGATAGGCTTGGCGAGGCAATGTAAAACCCAGCCACTTGAATGAGATAGAGAGCCTATCTTGTTTGCTCAATTGTTATTATTTCTGTGCAGGTATTCAGTTCCTGGATGCACTTCTGTGCCGTGCGTGTTTTTGTAGAGAGTATTCTTAGATATGGTCTGCCACCATCATTCCTGGTAATTTGCTCTGCTGTCTTTGACTCTTTGTGATGGTCAACTCTATCTTTTCTGTCTTGTCTAATCTTATCTCTTGCATCAGTCTGCTGTTCTTGCACCATCTGCAAAGAGTGAGAAGAAAGTAAGGAGCATCTTAGAGGAGCTTTCTGGCAATGTCCATAGGTAATTCAGTGTTTTCAGTTGCGGTCATTGCATTGCTAAGTGACATCTTGGTATTTTTTTCACTAAGGCAACATCTGAATTGCAGTATTTACTGGAAATCCGAAGATGATGTAAGCGTTGCTGGTCTGGGAGGTGAATCAGAGGTCCATCCTTACGTCTCCTTCACCATAAACTTTGTCTGAGCCCTGTATGCCACATACCGTCTGTGGCCTGCCAATATTTTGAAGCAGCTATTACCTTCAGTAATCGAAACAAACGAATGGTTCATGTATATTACTTGTGATACGCCAATTCTTTCTTGATTTGTCGCTCTTCTCTGGTCCTGTAATTTGTATTGGAGAGATCTGCCGATCAATAATGTAGCTTTTGAGGAAACTGAAATATGTTGTGGCTGAAGAAGAGATCCATCACCTTGTAAAGCTTCTGTGGATACTTGTTTTTGTAACATTGGGCTACTGGATTTACTGTAATAAAGCCGTGTCAAATAAATTCAGATCGGTGATCACCGAGATTTGGGTTTTAGCCATTGAGGCTCTCCCCTGGCAGATTTCTTCCCAAACTTCCCGTTCATGCTTATCCTTGCTTGATTGCCCATTCCAAGAATTTCAATAATGATTTGAATGCAAAGGGAATCCCAAGAATTTTCCAAACAATTTAGTCAAACTCAAGAACGTGAAGATCCAAAAACGCCTATATGATGTATAGGAGTATATTCCAATCAAGAACAAAGGGAAGTTAAATGATCTTTGTAATTTAATAGGATTTAAGGATGCCAGATACACTAAATACGGAATTTTGCATTCTCCAGCTAGCTCGTCTGGACAGCCGAAATAGTGTTCTGCTCAGTTGGTGAATGGACGCTGGAAGATGTTGCCGTGCGCCAGTGCCTGACGCTAGATGCCTTGGCTTCACTACAGCTTCAAGGCACGGTGATTCTGGCCATGGATTCTATATGCTTTCCTTCGCCCCATAGCATTACGCACAAAGCAACGCTCTCCGGCCGTCCGGTCTTATAAGAGAAGCAGGATGCAGTGTCGTCGAGATGCTGGCCGGTGTCACGCCGTGGTTGGGCCTGCCGTTTCTCTTCGCTGTTTGCTTCCTTCTGGATGGGTATTGGAGCTGGGGACGGCGGCGCCTCCCCGAGCTGGGGCGGCCGCCTGGCCGCTGAGGGCTGCACCAGCACGGGGGCGACCATGTCCGTGGCGCACCGCGCGGCGGCGTCGGGCGGCGGGCACCGTTGCTGCAACTGCGGCGGCGGGCTCTGCGTCAACATCTACGTGAACAACAACGTGCAGGGGGTCACCAACTCCGTGCTACTCGGGAGCAAAGTAGTGATGAGAGACCCCGGAGCGCGCGTCACGAGCCGCCACCGGCCGCGGCGAGGTCGCCGCCGCGTGGCGAAGGCGAACGGAATAGGGATCGTGGCCGGCGTGGTGCTGCTGTGCGTAGCAGCTACTGCTGCCGCCGTGTTCTGCCTCTATGTTTTTGTACGCGGACGCAACCTGTAATCGATCGGGCAGTTTTGCTCGAATTCGTTGGAATTTTTTCACATCTTGAAACTACTAATATATCCTGTCCAACCACACTTGGACAGGGCACAAACAGCATTCCATTTCACTTGATGCAGTCTCGTCAAAACATAAACTTCAAATTCTGGTTTGCATTGCCTAAAAAACAAATCAAAACATCAACCACAATCCACAAAACATCAACCACAATCCACAGAACATCTTCATCCGTCATGTTCGACGTCTCTACGAAGGAACTCAGTCTCAAACGCAATGCAAATCTCCTCGCATACCAACTCAATTAAAGTTTAAAAGCCACCGGCGGTAACTAAAGAAAGCAGTCATCACCTGTCATCCATGGACGACAAACACGCTACAATTCGATTCGCAGAGGAAATTGTCTGTTGCCCAACATCACCAAATCCTCCGGAGCAAAGCTTCACAGCTGCAGCTGCAAATCGCACGACGGCGGCACGGCAAGGCTCAGTTCGAGATCCACTTCCATGTCGATGGCTTCGTTCCCAGGAGCGGCCAATCCCATCTGCTCCTGCTGGACGGGGAACAGCTCCAGCCCGGCATCAGAAGCTACCACATCTGGCTGAGGCGGCTCAGGCTCACCACCAGGGCCATTCAGACCGAAGACTTCAGGACGCTCAGGCAGATGCAGGTGATCCGTGCCAAGGTTCAGTCCAGCTCCTACTCCAGTACTGTTTGTTGTGTTAGAATTTGCAGCCACCAACTCTTCTGAAAACTCCATTGAGACCTCACTAGGCATCTCTTGGACCAGCTGCTGCTGAGCTTTCGGCGTCCGGGCAATGGTCACCCCAAACAGTTTTATGGTGGGAGGTTCTGAGAGAGTGACAGAGCTGGATTGTCCACGGCCACCACCCTCAACAGATGGGTCGGCAATGGTTGAGGCATTCAGCTCATGTGAAGAGGTGAAGCCTTCTTCTTGCTGCATGTTCACAACTTCTTCAGGAAGCGCTACAGAGGAGTTTGATCCCGCTGTTGGAGTGTCAGGCTTTTCATGGAACAAACTGCTGCCAGGCAAAGTAACACCTCCTGTCATGGAAATTGCCATAGCCTCCTTTTCTGTCTCAGGGTTGTACTCCACCATCGGTTCATTCTCAACAGGCTTCACAGCAGAAGTTTCTTGGCCTGGGGACTCAGGTTGCACTCCATCTTGCTGGTTCGAAAGATGCTGTTCTTGTAGCTGCCCTTCCTCTACGGCAGACGCTGAACCATCTTGTTGTGCAGCTATAACACCTTCGTCAGAAATGCCTTTCCTTCGCTTGAACACCCCCCAAAGGTAGTGTTTTCCCTGGTACACTGAAGAATAAGAGAATTTCATCAGCAACAGGCAAATAGTGAGCAAAATATTGCGATGTACTCATTCACTATAAAAGCTTTCAAAGTAGACAAAATACATAACAACTATATATGCTCAAGCTCAACTGAACATGATATCGAAAAAAAAGGAATTTTACAACAGAATACTTACATTGATTTTGTTCTGGCAATAGAATAGAGGGGAAAATCAATAGATCAACGATACCAACAGTAGCTTTTAGGGCGCCATCGCTCTCGATTATTTCCTTCACCAATTCATTTGATACTTCATTTGACCTGGAGTGTATTGAGAATATTAGTACTTCGTAATCATATCAAGCATAAGAAAAGGTAACAATGAAATAACGGCAAACACACCTCAAACTAGGTGGGAAGAAATACAATCCAATACAAGCATTTGTAGGCCCCGAAGATTTCCATATCTTTGGCCAGACTTCCAACCGAGGAACCTTGTCTATTGCAACGACTTGTGGCAGTGACGATCTTGAAAATTTCTCCACTTTGTGACATGCTTTGCTTGACAAGTATGCTTCTATCTTAACTTCGTTTACCTCGAATATTTCATTGTTCACAAAGGCTCCACTGTTGACAAAGAAACAGAAAACATCATGCATATTTTATACAAAGGAGTGCCACTTTGATTCTTAGAAGGAAAAGAGCATTTAACATACCTCCAAATTGGTTCTACAAACTTCAGATTGTTGAAATCTGAAGTTTCTACAACCTCTTCTGCATAATTTTCAGTGTCAGCTATTCTATGCTTTTTCATTGCTTTACGAGCTGAACGACGCATGGGTTTTGAGATGTCAACATCTCCTAGTTTGTAACCCAAGAAGCACACGATCATAGGTCTAGGAAGCTCAACCTTAAGCTTGCCATACAGTATCTGCATAGTGATAAATCATAATAAGAAAATGATGATCGCTACTCCTCTCTTGAAATCCATTTAAAAGATAATTAAGCAAAGTCAACATAAATAAGCGACAGAAGATAGCATGCTTGATGTGATTTGTGATATATTTTTCAATAGATCCAATCATGTTTTTTTTTTCAAAACATACATAACATAGAGCTAGAATTAAGGAAATAGAACTAAAGGTGTAGCGGATGGTTTCTCTAGACAAAATGGATTATTCATAGTTCAAAGCACTAAACCATCGGCGCCTTGCCATACCACCCGCACCCATCTCCGACGCTCGTTATCCTACCTTCCTCCCGTAACCACTCATGCGAGCCTCCCTGGCTGCCTACCCTAACTAACCGCTTTCCTCCACCACCATGTCGGGCGCCGCCTCTCCAAACTACCCACCACCCCACCCGCAGTTGTCCTTTTAAATCTGGCAGTCAAGATGCCCTCCGGCTCAGTCTCTCGGAGGTGCTCATAGGGGTAGGGTTGCGTGCGTGTATTCATAGGGGTGAGTTTGCGTGCGTGTTATGAGCGTCTGCGTCTATACTGTGTTTCTAAAAAAAAAAGATGCGTTCCCAACTCCGAACCCTGAAACCCTAACCCAAACAACATCTCACCGGAGAAGATAGATGCTCGTGGGAAAAGAAGCCGAGGCCACAAGTGTTGGATCTCCTTGTGTGTGTGTGTTGTGTGCGTCTCTCTCTCTCTGTGTGTCACTATATGTATCTTCTACACAGTAGATAGATGAACAAACGAACAAACAATAATCCTAACTCTAAAATGAGAGGGTTTTCATTTTAACTTATCGCAAGAGCTCTCTATTTACGGAAAGAGCAAACGTGTCAAAATCATAAATTACCCAAAAAGAAATCGAAGGAAGTAACAAATAGAATGAAATAATTTAGTACCTGAGGTTTGGGGTTACCTGTGTTGTCGGCTCTAGTGGGAGCTTCGGGGTGGCTTCCGGCTCGATGGTGGAGGCGGGCGGCGATGGCAGATTCAGTGACGGGTGACGCCGAAGACGGAGCAGGAGGGCAGGGGCGGGATGCTTGACGGAGACAAAGAAGATGATGAGTTAATTTTGTAGTGTGGTCTTCTCAGATCCGGACGTAGTGGGAGAAGGGAAAGGGAGGGGAGGGAAGGAGAGGGGAGAAGGCGGTTTTTGCCGGTGTCGAAGGCGCCGCCAGCAAGGCGGAGGATGGCGGCGGGGGGTGCGGGCGCCGCCAGCAAGGTAGAGGATGGCGGCAGTTCGCGACGTGGTGTCCTCAGATTTGGATGGAGTGAGAGATAGGAGAGGGAAGAAAGGGGGTAGAAAGGAGAGGGCGATTTTCGCTGGTGTCGAAGGCGCCGCCAGCAAGGCGGAGGATAGAAGCGGGGGTGCGGGTGCCGCCACCAAGGCGGAGGATGGCGGCAGGAGTGCAGGCACCGCCAATGAGGTGGAGGAAGGTGGGCAGGGTGTGGCAGTTTGCGGCGTGGTGTCCTCAAATCTGGATGGAGTGGGAGATAGGAGAGGGAAGAAATGGGAGTAGACAGGAGAGGATGAGTTTCGCCGGTGTCGAAGGCGCCGCCAGCAAGGTGGAGGATAGCGGCGGGGGTGTGGGCGCCACCACCGAGGCAAAGGTTGGTGGCGGGGGTGCAGGCGTCGCCAACGAAGCGGAGGATGCCGACGGGGGTGCAGGTGCCGCCAGCGAGGTGGAGGAAGGCGGGCCGGGTGCAGCATTTTGTGGCGTAGTATCCTCAGATCTAGATGGAGTGGGAGATAGGAGAGGGAAGAAATGGGAGTAGAGAGGAGAGGGCGAATTTCGCCGGTGTCGAAGGCGCCGCCAGCAAGGTGGAGGATAGCGGCGGGGGTGTGGGCGCCACCACCGAGGCAGAGGATGGCGGCGGGGGTGCAGGTGTCGCCAACGAAGTGGAGGATGCCGGTGGGGGTGCAGGTGCCGCCAGCGAGGTGGAGGAAGGCGGACCGGGTGCAGCATTTTGTGGCGTAGTATCCTCAGATCTGGATGGAGTGGGAGATAGGAGAGGGAAGAAATGGGAGTAGAGAGGAGAGGGCGAATTTCGCCGGTGTCGAAGGCGCCGCCAGCAAGGTGGAGGATAGCGGCGGGGGTGTGGGCGCCACCACCGAGGCAGAGGATGGCGGCGGGGGTGCAGGCGTCGCCAACGAAGCGGAGGATGCCGGTGGGGGTGCAGGTGCCGCCAGCGAGGTGGAGGAAGGCGGGCCGGGTGCAGCATTTTGTGGCGTAGTATCCTCAGATCTGGATGGAGTGGGAGATAGGAGAGGGAAGAAATGGGAGTAGAGAGGAGAGGGCGAATTTCGCCGGTGTCGAAGGCGCCGCCAGCAAGGTGGAGGATAGCGGCGGGGGTGTGGGCGCCACCACCGAGGCAGAGGATGGCGGCGGGGGTGCAGGCGTCGCCAACGAAGCGGAGGATGCCGGTGGGGGTGCAGGTGCCGCCATCGAGGTGGAGGAAGGCGGACCGGGTGCAGCATTTTGTGGCGTAGTATCCTCAGATCTGAATGGAGTGGGAGATAGGAGAGGGAAGAAATGGGAGTAGAGAGGAGAGGGCGAATTTCGCCGGTGTCGAAGGCGCCGCCAGCAAGGTGGAGGATAGCGGCGGGGGTACGGGCGCCACCACCGAGGCAAAGGATGGCGGCGGGGGTGCAGACGTCGCCAACGAAGCGGAGGATGCCGGCGGGGGTGCAGGCGCCGCCAGCAAGGTGGAGGAAGGCGAGCCGGGTGCGGCAGTTTGCGGCGTAGTCTCCTCATATCCAGATGGAGTGGGAGATAGGAGAGGCAAGAGAGAGGAGTAGAGAGGATAGGACCGTTTTCGCAGGTGTCGAAGGTGCTGCCAGCAAGACGGAGGATGCTGGCTGGGGTACGGGTGCTGCCAGCGAGGCGGAGGATGGCGGCGGGGATGCGATGAGGGTGAATCTGATGGACTAGGGTGGGCGAGCGATACGGAGATAATGGATGGGCGGGTGTTTTTTTTCACGCGGTGGGGATAAGGCGGGACCATAGGGGTTGAAAGTTTTGCTTTGTTTCGCTTGAAATAAAACGGAAAATCTTTTCTATAAAAAAGGAACTAATAGCGGAAGTAGGCATCAGCGTCACTGCGTGAGCGCGCTGCCTCGCGGCAACCGTTGAGTGTCTCTGCTACTCATCCTCCTCCTCGCGGTAACCGTCGAGTGTCTCTGCTACTCCTCCTCGCGGTAACAGTCGAGTGTCTCTACTACTACTCCTCTCCTAGTCTTCACGGCAACCATCGAGTGTATATGCTACTAGCCTACTCCTCCTCCTGCGCACTACTTCAAATTCGGGGTGTACACACATATGCGCCCGTCGCACCACATGGAGTCAGGGTGGAGGGACGTCATGGTCTTCACTAAGACCTGTTGAATCAGCAAGCGCGCCGTTTTCAGCTGTCTTTCCGCATATGTGTTCTTCATTATAAGTGCTAATCAATCCATACACTGGATCTGAGGATGTCAATATCCATCAACCGGCCGGTTTCAGTAAATGAATGATGGTCCCTCTGGCTGGAAATAAAGAAGGGGAAAAAAAGGAAAGGGGATTCATGTGTGGACTCAAAAGATGACGACGAATGAAACTCCAATTAAGAATTCACATGAGGATTGTTCTTCTCATCTTTCTAAATGAGCCGGTCATAGTTTCAGTCTCCTTCATTTTCCTTTTTTAGTTGTAAACAGACCAAAAATATCATATTTGTATAAAAAACCCTACAATAATACAAATCCACAAGTATATACAAGCTTCATTGCAAAGAGGGGCGAAATGATATCCCAACATCTCCTTATAAAATCTAAATCACTGCGTGAGTAATGATTGGGTCTTGAAGGATCTTCCCTTCACCAATCCAAATGCATGTTTAAGTCCTATTTGAATGGAAGACTTATACATTTGAAAAACGGTGAATTTTGCGTGATAACGTTTTTTTCTTTCATTTATGGGGAATTTTTCTTCTTTCTACTGCAGTACATGGTATGAGTAGTGGGTGCACCTTCCTTAAAAAATGCATCATATAAGCTCTTCTATCAATCTATAATTCTATATATATGGCATTTTGACATTGTTTTGCCAAATTTTAAACAGAAATGCTAAAAATTCAACACGAAAAACAGAAAACCAACCGGCACAACGAAATGAGCCGAATCTGTCCGCGGGAACAAGGGAATGGACCCGGGGAATTTATCTCGCACCTTGCCAACCAACATGCACCCACCAGGCCACCACCACCACCGCGCCGTTAACGGGTCCAGAAGCTCGCTTATCGGATCCACCCGGCCCTCCCGTCCGATTCCCCAGCCGCGGCGCCCTCCTCCTCCCACTCCGGATCGCTGCCTCACCCCCACCGATCCGTTCCGGGATGGCTGCGCCCCCGCCGAAGGCGAAGGCGCCGAGGGGTTCGGCGGCCTAACGTTTGGTCCTGAGGATTCCGTCGGTCGCGTTACCGGATCTTGTGGCTGCCGTCGAGGGTCCGATCCCCGGAACCGCCGCCGGTATGGGCTCCGACGGGCGCCTCCGCCGCGCGCTGGCCGCGTTCGGGGGCGGCGGCGACGTGTGGGACCTCGTGGACGCCGCGCTCGCCGCGGCGGCGAGGGACAGCCCCGACGAGCTGCGCGCGCGCCGCGACAGCATCGTCGAGCGGCTCTACGCTGGTGGCCGATGCCGCAACTGCGACGCCCCGCCGGCGCAGGCGCAGCCGACGAAGGTGGCTGAGACTGCTGCTGCTGCTGCGTCGGCGTTCCCGGCCTCGCCGGACGAGGAGGTCGACGCGGACGGCCTCGATGACGATGAGGATGACGCCGGCGTGGAGAGCAAGATCCTGGCGATCAGGGACTTCCTGGAGGACCCCGACCAGGTCCTCAAACATCCCGTTTTTACCGCTTTGACAGTACAATTTTGCTGACAAAAGGAGAAAAGGGCTCACTGCTTCGTTGCAATCTGTACCTCTGTTTTGTGGTCTCGTCACAGTCGGAGAACGAGACGGTGAGCCTGCTGCAGAACCTGGCAGACATGGACATCACCTACAAGGCTCTCCAGGTCAAACTTACTTTTTAGCTTCCCTTTTGTTGGACTTGCGAAAGGAAGGAATAGTTTGGATGGATGCTTTTTGACGCAGAAAGCTCAAGGATTGGAAGGTTTGTTATTCTGTTTTCTGCAGGAGACGGACATCGGCCGGCATGTCAATGGCCTACGCAAGCACCCATCTGGTGAAGTGCGGCAGCTGGTGAGGCTGCTCGTCAGGTGAAGAACAAGCTGACTGCTGATAGGTCTATGTCCTATTGGACCAGGAAGTACTTTCTGACATTGGTTTGATTGTTTTGTGTTGGTGCCTTGTTTTTGAACCTGAAGGAAATGGAAAGAGATAATTGATGACTGGGTACGGCTGCACAACTCAGGTGGTGATGGTGGTGGCTCGATCATAAGTATGTCCGTGCATACCATGCGTTGTGTTTAGATCCAAAGCTTCTGGATTCATTTTGTGTTTGGTGGTAATTTTGATATCTTTGAATCTTTGGTCCATGGTGGCAGGCGATGGTGACTCGCCTGATAAAGTCCAACCCAGGTATCATCAGAACACTCAGGTAACTTGTTCTTTCATAATCCGATGTTGTCTGCTCTTCTGTGTCTTGCTTATAATATTAGTAAATAGCTGCGGCGTATTAGCTTAGTTAATCCAGCTTGGTGAGAGAGGTTTGACCAGTGCTCAAAATTGTGCTAAAATGTTCGTAGCTCAATTCTCTTCGTAGTATACCAAACAAACAGAAAATCTAATGCATAGTTGACCATACTTAGCTCATGTCATTGTAACAGCTAAAAAGGCTGACAGAAACATAAATTGGTTCATATCAATATGCTCCTATATACTTTTAAATTCTGTCTATGCAGCTTGTGATATGAATTTTCGTTGTTGCTACTGTGCAATTGCAGGCTTCAGACTTCAAGTATTCCCCAAGCCCACAGAGACACAGTGAGTTCCCATATGGCCATATCAATTCCCTAAGGGGTTTAAACAGATCTCATCTTTTGTGTGACCTCCTCATGTTTAATTTAATGGACCCTATTTTGGAACTTAGATGGTTTGAGCTCAGAGAGACTTAGCAATCACAATGTGGTGGAGTCAGTGGAGAAACGTAGAACAAGCCCTGCACCTGCATACCATAACACCAAGCAGAACAGCAACAACAACTATTCTACTACTTCATCATCAGTTCCAGCTGTATGTCTTTCACCATACATTCCTTTCTATTTTCTTATATGTATATTTGTCATTGGTTCGTACCATAGGGGCTACGCACTTGCTTTTATTTGGTGCGGAACAAGTTGGCTAGAAAAAATTGGTCAATTGCAAGCCCAAAAAATGGAAAAGGAAATAAGGCCATGCAATATCAGCACGGAGTTATCATCTTTTGACTAATGATGCCTCACCATCCACCACTCATTGTCACGGCACATTGATAGTGTCACGCAAAGTAGTGAAAAAGATGTTAATCATGATGAAACTTTAGCTTTTCTCAGCTACGTTTGGCAAAAGAAGTGCCTACACTTTCATGTGATGTTCATAAATACTCTCTGCAGAGGACAATTAGGGAGCAAAAGGATACTCTTTTGGACTCTGAGAAGCTAGATTCAGCCAGGAAGAGGCTTCAGGAAAACTACCAGGAAGCACAAAATGGTAATATTTCAGCGACATACTTAGCATGTTTACCGTTGATTTAGAGGCTTAGGGACTTAAATAGTACTCAATATGTGTAATCCTTAGTCTAATTTGTCATTTGGTACTACAAAAATGCCATGCTATACTGTCAGAGTAACACTATGCTATTGAGTAGCAAAAGAAGTGATATTTATGCCTATGCTTTTAACATCTTTTTTTTTGCACTATTTGTTTCTCATCTTTTCTCAGCGAAAAAGCAGAGGACCATTCAAGTGATGGATATCCACGACATACCAAAGCCGAAGAACAGGAACACCGTCATCCGCAAGAGCGGTGGCGGAGGTGGACTCCCGGCAAGGCACCGGTGATCTGCCTGCGCAACGACCATCCTACATACAGCGGACTCCGCAAGTTTCTACTCTGTGCTAGTCGAAAACGAAATTTGAAAGGGAGTTCTTTTTTCTGTTTGATTTGTACCCTTGCGATCCAATCCACTCTAAGTCTGTGATATTGTCTAGTAACATGAGGCTATCGCTTTTGCTTCTCATAAGACTGAAGGGAATCAAAATTTTACTATTCATGTTCTTGTGCCGTCCGTAAAGTATTCGTTTTTTTTTCTATGAGACAGCCGGATACGCACAAGTTCGTGCAATGCAGAATGGGTGCATGGTCGTGTAGCTGAATTCGATCGTGCACGTTGATTGACTGCTCTTTTACCGAAGGAAAATAGAATAAATAAATAGCATGGGCATACAATGATCAAGGCGTCGTGCTTTCTATCTTGTACAACTCAAATGATTGGCAAGGAGATGGCTCCAGCCTCCAGTGGCAAGAGCTGAAGTTCTTGGTCAAATCAGCTTTGGAGCATCCATCTCCCGTGGGTTTGGCGACATGACATTCGTGTGTGCTGTCCTGTTCCCGTCATGGGCAAGTGGGAGCCATGTCCTCGCCACTTTCAGATCAGATGATTCGTTCAGTTCTGCAGCACGACCTTGCTGGCCTGCGTTGCTACGCTAGATTCCTCTGTCAGAAAAAAAAAAGAAAAACTAGGATCTTTGTTGCTTCCATGCACCGTCTTCTCCGACTGAACCATTTTTACAGTGTTCGGGCAAAGGTTCTAGGATCCATGCTAACTTTTCTTGTGGGGTGATTAGAAGGTAAAACTTGCAACAAAGAGGGGGGGGGGGGGGGGGGGGGGGGGGAGGGGGGGGGGGGAAGGGGAACAAAAGCTTACACAAGCCCCACGTGACAATTGACAAACAACAGCTACACCTCTACGCTCTATCCCCTCAAGAGATGTATCCATTTGTCAATTGAATGTGGATGCTTCGAATACAAACACATACTGTTTTCTCGGATGTCAAAACGGATGATATGGATTATTCGTCCAATTTCCACCCTAAATGGTAGAAGATGAATTTTCAGGGAGATCAGCACCCGGAGGTAGAAGATGAATGTATGACATCAAATTTTGGCCCAGTCGTTCTGAATGGTTGAATCGACTGACCATTAGCAATTCCCTCGAATTTCACCTAAATTCTAAGGATTTGGATTCATATCTGCTCGGGGAAAAAAACTCACCACATGCTGATGGAGCAAGGATACCTCTGCACCTCTCGTTGTCGTTGCCGGTCAGCTAAAACGGGGTAACAGAGAGGCCCTTTCAAGCGTGGCGCGCCTCAACTCCCGCCCAGCCCGGCTTTCTCTCTCTTGCCACCACTTCACCGCCTCCTCTCTCCTCCCTCCCTCTCGCTCTGCATGCCGCCTCAGCCATCCGTGCGAACAAACAACCAGTGATCTCGCCGCTGCCCATTCCCCTCCCCTTCCCCCCGGCCGGCCACCCACCGGAGATGGACAGCCGGAGCCAGGCGCCCTACAAGTCCAGCAGCTTCTCGCAGGCCACCACCCGCGACGACGGCGGCAGGTCCCGGGAGGTCGACCGCAACTTCTCCCTCGGCGCCGTCCGCGACACGAGGGACCAGCACCACGGCGGCGTCAGGGAGCAGGCCATCAAGGAGGAGGACGAGCAAGAGGAAGGCGATGGTGCGCCAGGAGGAAACGGCGGCGAGGGCGACCCGGATCTTACCGCGTTGTCGCTGGAGATTGACGCGTTCATCGCGGGGCACGACGGGGGCGCGCCGGTGACCGTCACCGAGGCGACGCTCGAGAAGTTCGCGTCCGCCGTCGAGCTAATGGTCGCGCGGTCGGAGGGGGCCAAGGACAAGTGGGCGGCAGAGGCCAGCGGCGAGCCGTCGCCGCTGCTGGCCGCGATCACGCGCATCGCGGCGCTCGCGTCCGCGCTCGGCAAGAGCCCGGAGGGCGGCGGCAAGCACACCGCCGCCGTGCACCGGGTCACCGGCGTGCTCCACCGGGCCATGGCGTTCCTCGAGGACGAGTTCCACGCGCTGCTCGGTGACCCGTGCGCCTCCAAGGCGGGGAACGAGCATGGCGCGCACGAGTCCGACCGGTGCGTCCTCCCGCTGCCGCCGTCGGACGCCAGCGCCGCCGTCGGGAAGGAGGACGCGCCACCTTACCCACCGGAGACAGTGGATCGGCTCCGGGCCATGGCCGACGCCATGATCGCCGCCGGGTACTCCACGGAGTGCACGCAGATGTTCCTGGTGGCGCGGCGGAACGCGTTCGACGCGGCGCTGCAGGGGCTCGGGTACGAGAAGTCCAACATCGACGACGTGGTGAAGATGACGTGGGAGGCACTGGAGGCGGAGATCGTGACGTGGACCAAGGCGTTCCGGCACGCCATCAACGTCGGCCTCTCCACGGAGCACGAGCTCTGCACCCGCGTCTTCTCCGGCCGCCACGCCGCCGTGGGGCGCGGCATCTTCGCCGACCTCGCGCGCTGCGTGATGCTGCACATGCTCAGCTTCGCGGAGGCCGTGGCCATGACCAAGCGCGCCGCCGAGAAGCTCTTCAAGGTGCTCGACATGTACGAGGCCGTCCGCGACGCGTCCCCGGTCATCGAGGCCTTCCTCTCCGCCGACGAGCCCACCAGCGACCGCCACAACTCCGCCCTGGCGGAGCTCAAGGCCGAGATCGCCTCCATGCGGGCCCGCCTCAGCGAGTCTGCCGCCGCCATCTTCCACGAGCTGGAGGGTTCGATCCGCGCCGACGCCGGGAAGCAGCCGGTCCCGGGCGGTGCCGTGCACCCGCTGACCCGGTACGTGATGAACTACCTCAAGTACGCGTGCGAGTACAACAGCACGCTGGAGCAGGTGTTCCGGGAGAACCGCCGCCACGACGGCGGCGACGACGGCGACGACAACCCGTTCTCGGCGCAGCTGATGGACGTGATGGAGCTGCTGCACATCAACCTGGAGGCCAAGTCGCGGCTGTACAAGGACCCGTCGCTGAGCAACATCTTCCTGATGAACAACGGGCGGTACATGCTGCAGAAGATCCGCGGCTCGTCGGAGATCAACGCCATGCTCGGCGAGGCGTGGGCGCGGAAGCAGTCGACGAACCTGCGGCAGTACCACAAGAACTACCAGCGGGAGACATGGAGCCGCGTGCTGGGCCTGCTCCGCGACGACGGCGTGCTCACCGTGAAGGGGCACGTGCAGAAGCCGGTGCTCAAGGAGCGGTTCAAGCAATTCAACGCGGCCATGGACGACATCCACCGGACGCAGGGCGCCTGGGTGGTCAGCGACGAGCAGCTGCAGTCGGAGCTGCGCGTCTCCATCGCCGCCGTCGTCGTGCCGGCCTACCGCTCCTTCCTCGGCCGCTTCTCGCAGCACTTCAGCGCCGGCAGGCAGACGGAGAAGTACGTCAAGCTCAGCGCCGAGGACGTGGAGACGATCATCGACGAGCTCTTCGACGGCAACGCCACGTCCATGGTCAGGAGGAGGACATGACAATAACACTGTGCATCCATGGCGCGCTCTCGTTCCAGCTAATCAATGCAATTCTCTCGATTTGAGCAATGTATTTCTTTTTTTTGTTTGATCTTCTTTTGGTCTTCTTGGTTAAAAATGTTAATTTGATCAACAGGTGATGTACTAAGTAATGTACTTGTTGCATTTCTCAGGAGTCAGGGCAGCTAGATTATTTAATTTCTGTAATGTGTATCCGATCCATGTATTTATTGCCTCATGACATTAAAACTTGCTCTTCCATTGGTTAATCACTTGACAAACCAAATGTACGTAGTATTGCAATTTCAATCAGATCAATTCATGCAAAATTCGTCCAAACTAAATGTTTCAGCCTGGTTGAGATTCTTTCAATGTAGACCTTGACATCCCTCCACCGTGATTCCATGTAGTGCGAGGGGTCCGTCTGCGTGTACACCCCGAACTTGAAGTAGTGCCGGTACCCGCCATGGCCCGCGACGGCGAGCCTCTCCTCGCCGTCGATGAACACCGTGAGCATCCCGGCGTCGACGTCGTGGACGACGTTCAGCCGGAACCACCTGTCGTAGATGTCGCCGTCGACGACCCGCGCCTCGTCGTGGTAGTACATGAGCCGGCCGCCGTAGACGTGCAGCATCAGCGTCGTGTTGCGCCCCGACGCGCCGAACACCTGCATCACCGACACCCCCGACGTGCCCGCCGGCACGAAGCCATAGCCCTCGAACTGCCATACCCCGGCCGTGTACGTCGCCTGCACGAAGAAAAAGAAAAGGATAAATGATTAGCAGCTCACGATTGATTAACGAACAGGTTAATTAGAAGTAAATCACAATGTAATTAGCGTTGATTGATGATCTTGGTGTGGGTTACATTTAGGAGGATCTCGGAGCGCGGCTTGGTGGGGCTCCCGGGGCTGAAGGGCTTGTCGTCGCAGAACACCCACATCCGCCGCACGCCGTCGCGGAACTCGTATCGCTGCTCCGGCGGCAGGTCGTACGGCTTGTGCAGCTTGAACCGGTCCTCGGTGAGCTCGACGGCGGTGAAGCCGAGGGTCGGGTCGGTGGCGGCGCCGGCAGAGCTCCGGCCGCAGCACGACGAGGCCAACAGAATGAACGCCAGCAAAAGCCGTGGCAAGAAGCAGTCGGCCATTTGGTCGTGTCAATGGCTTCTTTGGGTGTTCACTCACAATGAAAGGAAATGTGTGTCGATCTGCCTGTAAAAATTATGCAGCATGTGCTGCATATATAAGATGCTCTGCTGGTTAGCCTGAACAGGTCTCTTCTGATAATTCCAATGTGTGGCCGGCTTGGGAGCTGATGATAGGATTAAGTTATGCATGATTTCTTTTCTGATTTGACTAATAGTTTATAAGCAAATGACAGTATCTCTGCCTAACGGCTATGCATTTGAGTGATGTCTCTTCTGACCAGCCTATTGAAAAAATTGAAATGTCTCTGTACTATGTTTTGCTGTGGCAGTTTCTGAATATTCAGAGTAGCCTGCAATGACGTGTGCCAGTTCATTTTGTCAGTTCACCTGCCGCCTGCGAATATTTGTTGTTTTGCAGCCGTGACAAACGACAAAGTCTTCTCACATTGAATGTTTTTACACATGCATGACATATTAAATGGAGATGAAAAAAAACTCTATCACAGATTGGGTGTATTTTGCGAGACGAATCTAATAAGCCTGATTAGTCCGTAATTAGATGACGTTGTGCTACAATAAATATGTGCTAATAATAAATTAATTAGGCTTAATAGATTCATCTCGCAGTTTACAGGTGAGTTCTTAATTAATTTTTAATTAGTTTTAATTAGTCTATATTTAATACTTCAAATGTATACCGACCTTCTTCAAAAAATTTACACGTAAACAAGGTTAAAGTAGTCAAACCGTGCCAGAGCCGCCGCCGCCGGTTGAGCCATCAGTTCTAGAACCAGCGCCCCCGCAGGCTGCTCCACCGCCTGCTCCGACACAGCAGAGGGTCCCGCAGACCACGAATCTGACGGTGGATCATCGGATGGCACCGAGGGAGCCGGTGCAGGAGAGAGCGTGACCGGAGAGCGCGGCGGCGGCCACCGCGGCGAGGAAGGCGCTGCGGCTTCCCGCTGGGCATGGTGGCTGTCCCCGTGGTGATCCTGCTCGCGGTCGCCGTGGCCGCTGCCAAGAGCGGGCGCCAGGCGCCGTGAGGGGGAACGTCTAGCATACGCGGTGTTGCTGTGGGTGAACTCTCGCGCATGGAGCCATGGACGGAGAAAAAGAACCGAAACCCAAACTAGGGGGCTTCATGCACAAAATCGGATCGCGATTATGGAGGGATATTCTGAAACATGTAAAGGGTTTATTGAAAATAATCGGATCGCGAGTAAGAGTCACGATCCAAATTAGGGGGTAATTTGTAAAATAAAAGGGGTTTTATTTTGTAAAAGCAAGTCTTCTTCCCCCGCTCGCCGACCGGATTTCGCCTCATCCTCCGCCGCCGCCGTACCGCACCTCCTCCGCCGTCCGCGAGGCACGATCACCCGTTCTTCAGAAACATTAGCTACGCATTCGCCTCCCCATCCACAACTTTTCACCTACATCCTCTCCAGTCTCCACCATCAGCTATGCCTCCCAACCCCTTCCTCTGGAAATGTTCAGCTTCCAACATCAACGGTGCTGGGGATGGGCTGCGGATGGCCGTCGCGCTGCGAATTGCGAGACATGGAGGAGGAGAAACTGCGTGTCCACCAGGAAGTGGGCAGTGTCCTGCGAAGATATAGTTGACGATGAGTGAAGATAAGCTTCTTCAGGTAGCGAGTGGTAGCCGCTGGAAAGGTTACTCTGCTCAAGTTACTGATCCCTCCCAAAGTCACAGTCTAGATCGTTTCAAGTAAACGATGACTGTTCCTGTAGTGAAAGAGACTCTTCAGGTGTGTGGTGATTTGGGGGTAATTCTTACCAATCCAGTAAAACACGAATTGCAGAAAAATACAGAAGATTTGATACTGTGAGCACTCGTTCTCCCCTCTAAATTATCTTGCAATGACTACTCTTTGTATCATCCACTAGACTATTGCAGGCTTGCCATGGAATGGTAAAAAGAATATGAGTAATACACTGATACTCATGATCTACATTCTAAATAAAGTATTCCTTCTCCCGTCTCCTTTCCGCCGCCGGCCGGAGCATCTCTTCCAAACCCACCCCGAAGAGAAATGCATCCGTGCTACCGAAGGCACCCCGCCGCCCAGGCCAAATCCAGGCTCAAGACGCGCTCACATTTTGGTCCAGACACGGTACGAGAGGTTTAAGCCACAAGAATCCACCCGCACGCATGGCAGATCGTTCGTGCCGCTGCCGCTACATGCCAGGCGGGCGCCATGGACATGGACCTCGACCTCGCCGTGCAAGTCGCCTGCCCGCCCGCGCCCGGCGAGGACTTCGCCTTCGCCACCTCCGAGACCGACGCCGCCTTCCTCGTCCTCGCCCACCTCCCTGGTACGCGTAGATCCATCTCTCCACCCGTTTCCAGTGGCGTGCGCTAGCAATGCAGAGCGTGATGAACGGCGGTTGTTGCATGCGTGTGCAGGCTACGCGAAGTATGAGGTCGAGGTCCGCGTCGGCGCGGGCGGCGCGGAGGTCGCCGTCGCGTGCACGAGGAAGGATGCGTTCGCGGTGGAGGCGGCGGTGGGGAGGGTGCGGGTGGCGCACCGGCAGGTGGTGGGCGGGTTCCGCCGCGTGTTCGGCGTGTCACCGGGCGTGGACGCGGGCCGGATCTCCGTCGGATTCGAGGAGGACGACGGGCTGCTCGTCGTCATCATGCCCAAGCTGCGGCCCGGCCCGCCGGACGACGGCGGGGACGAGGAGGCGCGGCTCGACGTCTTGAGCTCCGGCGGCGAGTGGGAGTCGTCGTCCGGCGCGGGAAGCGAGAGCGACGATGTCGACGTCGAGATGGAGGTGGAGCTCGGCGACGAGGCGTCGAGCCTCGAGTTGGAGAATGAGGATTGGGTCGACGTCGAGTCGGAGGAGGACGAGCCCGAGCCGCCGCCGCGCGACGTGCCCGTGGTCACGGAGGTGCCGGTGGTTACGGACGTGCCGGTGGAGACGTCCGTGGAGGTGGAGGAGGATCGCGACGTCCCGGTGGAGACGCCGGTTGAGGTGGAGGAGGATCGCGACGTTCCCGTGGAGACGCCGGTGGAGGTGGAGGAGGATCGCGACGTTCCCGTGGAGACGCCGGTCGACGTCGAGGCCGAGCCGCGGGTGGTGGACATCGAGTGCGACGTCGTGTTCGAGCCGGCGGCGCCGGAGCCGCTGGTGGAGACGTCGATAGAGGTGCTCGGGCCACCGCGCCGCGAGCCCGAGCCGCCGGCCGACGTGCCGAACCCGCCGGTGGACATCCCGTGCGACGTGGAGTCCAAGCCCGAGCCGGCCGTCGTGCAGGAACCCGAGGAGCCAAAGCCACCGGCGGAAGAACCAGTGCAGGAGCCGCCCGCGGAAGAACCCGTGGAAGAGCCGCCGCCACAGGCTGAGCCGCCCGCCGAAGAACCCGTGCAAGAGCCGCCTGCGGAGGAACACGCAGTGGAAGAGACGCCGGCCCAAGAACGAGAGCCGGTGCAAGAGCCGCCGATCGAGCCATCAAAAGAACCGACCCCACCTGTGTCTCGGCCAGACAGCGAGTCTGGCAGCGAGGAAGGCAGTTCTGACGGGGACGAGCCGGGAGGTGCTGGCGACGGCAGGAGGAGGCGCGGCAGTTGAGGGGGGCGGCGACCGCGGCGAGGAAGGCGCCGCGGGCTCCGGCTGGGCATGGTGGTCGCCCCCGCGCTGATCCTGCTCGCGCTCGCGGTGGCCGCGGCGAGGCGGCGGCGGCAGCAGCGGCAGCAGCGCGGGTGAGCCGGCCGACCCGCTCCTCACCGTGCATGATAGGTGTTGTGTGGAGTAGCATAGCCGTGGTGCGTGCAGTGTGCTTTGGGTGTCCCTTCAGTCATTGACGCCTGGTATGGTAGTATGGACACGGAATTTTCGTGTGATTGATATAGGTGTAGCTGATTTTCAGATTGCAAGCATCTGTTGATGTCTGCCACATTTCTTTGTTCCTCGACTTTGTGTGTTGATGGTAATTATATCCACAATCGTATGCAGGGTACCCTTCACTCACTGATCGCTGCCAGCTTGAGGTTGAACCTGAGCCTATCTCGGCTACCGAAAGAACTCGAGAAATTCAGCTGCCTGAATCTGGAAGAAGGAAAAAATTTATATAAGCCCCCAACGTATCAATGGTGGATCACATCACCTCCTGAACTACAAAACTGGATTTCAAACCCCCTCACCTTTACAAAATCAGATATTTAACCTCTCAAGGTGGTTTTTGCAGCCTGGTTTTACTACAGTAGCGCGATTTTGTCTTTTTTTCTTTTTATTTATTTTAGCAGAATATTTGATTAGCAGCTTGATTAGCAGCGGCGAACCAGCAAAATGCTAATAATTTAGGTCAACGCTCTTTTCCATCCTCTAGAAAAACTCTTTTTGCAAAGAATGCTTGCGATGATTGAGATTGGGCGATGAGGTTGATTGCAGAGGCTTAAGTGTCTTGTGTTAGTCGTCATCCGGATGAGGATGCATTGATTTCTTTTTTACATTAGTTAGCCCCCTAATTTATTAAATTTTAATACGGTAGAAGTCACCACGTTTGCCAACAAGATCTAGAAATAACTATATTAATCAAGAAATAAGAAAAAAGAATATACATCAAATTTTATGATGACCTAACCATCTACATTAATTCAAAGTGTCATATCAAATATGGTTAATAAAGAGCTGCATTTGAAATTAAATATAATTAAATTATCACTTGACCTAAGAATTCCATATTTAATATTATTAGAAAATATCTAAATTTGGAATTAAAATAAATAAGGAAATTAGCCCTTTGATCAAAAAGTCCATGTCGAATATGATTGTGATTGTAAAGGAATAAATTAGAAATAAAAAATTAGAACTTGATCAAAGAGTAAATGTCAAGCATGATTAATAAATAACAAAATTCATAATTAAAGAAAAAGAATAAAAATAGTAATTGATTTTTATATGAAGTAGGAAGCAAAATATAGAAATTACCACATTAATTGAAAAAAACGAAAATATACACCCATGATTTTGTGATAATCTAACAATCTACATTAAACAAAATAGTCCATATTAAATATTATTAACAAATATCTAAATTTATAATTAAAGAAAATAAATTATCGCTTGAGTAAAGAGTCCATGCGGAATACGAGTAGTAAATGTCTAAATTTAAAAGTAAGAAAATTAGCCCTTTGACCAAAGACTCCATGTTGCATATGATTAGTAAAAAAACTAAATTCAAAAGGAAAAAATAAATTAGCACTTGACCAAAGAGTACTTGTCAAATATGAGTAATAAGTGACAAACTTTAGAATTATAAAAATAAGAAAATTAGTGGGTTATTTGTGTATGAATTAGGAAGCGGTATAGCAAAGTAAGGAGTCTGTGCCAAATGAAATTTTTTTTAAATAAATTTGAAGTTAGAAAAAGAAAATTAGTTATTCAGCAAATATTTCATGCCAAATATAATTAATAAATAGCTATATCTAGAATTAAAAATAAGAAAATGAGAGCATGACAAATTTTCAAGCAATATAGCTAAATAAAAAGTATGTGTCAAATACAATTAAGAAACAACTAAACTTGGAAATAAAATAAAAAAATTGATATTCTATCACTTGTCAAATACTCTGTGCTACGCTATGAATGTTTTTCACAGCTTAACACCCTGCTTAACTACCTGTTGCAGAATGAGTATATGGTTACATGTCCTCCTCATGCTACAATGCTACATTGAGCTGATCTTGTCGGAGCCAGTGAAGAATGAGTATGTCAGCTCATTCTTTGCTCCTGACTATCCGACGCAACACATGAACAAACGCTGCTGTGCTAATGTGGTTGTTCTTTTGTTCGTGTGGCTTAGTCCCATATTGCAACCAGGAAGGCTTAGAGAACGGGGCTAGCTTCTGTCATTGGCTGAGTGAAAATTTTAGCTGATTATTGTTTACACCTGTAATGCTAGCTCATACTTTTGTCAGCGGTCCGCATTGTGCGTACAATAAACTAATCTGTAGGAATTGTTTGGGGGTCCTGCAAATTCATGGTGCACGTCACTTTTCTGGGCGTCGTTAATTTTGTTTCTTGATTCTAGAGTTGGTAATTTAGACCATTGCTTCACAACCTTGCCGGAATGAACACGATCCATATGAACTCATGCCCATCCAGTTGCTTATGCTGCTCTTTTGTAGCATATAGCAGTCTGGGTTTTGTAACTGCTCACATGGCTCGGGCTGAGGCCAGGTCAATTTCGCTGCTAGGGCGCGTGAAGTGCGCCATATTTTTCTAGTCTAGGCACAAAAGCGTATTAGTATTAGGTCCTGTTTGGATCCAGGTACAAAAGCATTTTATTTGAATTATGGGAGAGGTTAGTTTTATTCTTAAATTATGTTCTCAATAGTCAATACAAAAGGTTATATTGTGCGATCTAGGAGTTCAGGCACAATATCGAACAAGCATTATAGTCGACACACTCATGCCGCCTCATCTGATCTTTTACAGTACCTGTTCGTTTTGCTTCCTTGCGAACTATGGTGCACCCTGAAGTAGCAACAGCTAGCATTAGCAGGCGCTCATAATACTTCCGTCATCTTGCACTTGCTCACGCTCACCGAGTGGATCGCAAATACACAAGTCCCAAGCTACTGGCTATTCTTTGTACATCACCTTTGACATATACTCTCTCCATCTCAAATTATAGTCATTTTAATTTTTCTAGTTACATAACTAACCACAACTAAAGATACAAATAGTCTGTAACATTTGGTTGATGCTATATGATTCACCATGCAAAATAATTTTACATTGTTAATATTTATATTTAAACTAATTTACTTTTATAGGTACTCCTAAATTATTAATCATTTTAGCTTTTCTAACTATGCATCTATGGATAACAAGAACTATATACCTAGAAAAATCAAAACTACTAATAATTTGAGACGGGGGAAGTACTTATGGCATAAGGTATAAGTTGCACTGTGTAGGCCTAAACTGCTTATATTTGTAAACGTAGGGAGTATGCCCGACCCAAATGGTCTTCTATCCCATTTCTTGCTTCACCGTAGTCATACATTGTGAGGGAGATTTAAATAGGACGGTAAACTAAATAGCCACATAGCTTGATAATATCAACGCCAATATTAGCAAAGCAACCAGTATAGAAAGCACTGCATATGATGTTCTGTTCTTTCTCCGGTGCAACACGTATTTTTTTAACTAGGTTCGTGCTTGTGCGTTGCTACGGGCAGCAAAAAAGAGAATTAAACAAAAATGCTTCAAATAACTTTAAGAAATTGTTAATACAAAAATGTTTGCTGATATAATTGACACAAGAAATCAGTTATGTTGATGTATTCTAACATGCTCATATATTACATGAAAGCAGTGTTATTATGGATGAAATAGATATTTATAATAAAATGTAGCAGTGGAAACATGCAAATTCCCTCCACGAACACCAATTTTCCAGTATATATGTACTGCTGGCATCAGAAAATATTAATAACTAATGACTTCATTGCCAAATAGATCATCAGAAAACCTAGTCCAATAGAATAAACATGTTAAGCTTATATTATACAAACAGATAGTACAAAAAAACTCGAGCACAATCTAAATGGTGTTGGTTTCTTACAGTAAGTCGATTCACACAGGGACTTAATTATGTGAAAAGAAGTAGAACCGACATCACAATTTTGGAGAATACCACGAGTGCCTTGACTAATCCAAAATTATATAGGGTTGTCAATGTGGCAAATACTAAGCTCAACTAATAAAAAATTCCAGTGTCATTTTAGTCTCCAACAGGCTGATATTTTGACATGACTCATCATTAATAAGGAGCAAGACTGATGACCCATCCTATTAATTTCAGGTAATATTTAAAAAAGAAAAATGAACTGGGAAGGCCAGAAAGTAAAAGCTTCACTTCAGAACCAACAAGTGTAAGCTTGATGACATACATCAGCAAGGCTAAAGATTGATTAGGCTTACCTGTTGTTCGCATGCTCATTGCTTTTAATCCTAGGTGATACTCTTCATTTCTCACTTCTGCACTCCTAATTTCTGTTTAGCATAGCTCAACCATCCAAATCTTCAACAAGCTCCACTCCTCCACAAACCTCTCCATTCTAAAAAACCCACGACCACATAGCTGGAATGGATAGAAATAAACATCACATGAATGCATGAATGCAGATCATAAATCATATATGGGGATCACACCTGACAATTCCGCAGAACAGAGTAAAACAAAGTAACAAACAAAGTAGAAGCGCCACTCAAGTTGATGCATTCTACAGCATGCCTTGGAGCTCCATTTTTTTAGATAGGGGCATGAGAACCTGATACAACCGCAGCTCCTGCGCTTTCAAGAAAAGAAGCTGACACAACAACATCCATTTTATATTTTCACAGCAAAATAGATTTGAATCATAAACAACAGAGCATTCATAATTGACAAAGGACTAACTAAATGTGCTGATATGTATATTTCAACCATATATTCAGCATCTTTTGTTCAGAAACATATAGTTTCATCTCTTTAAATTATAGCAGCTACCGGAGTTTAGAATCTTCCATCAAACATCCTTTATTCATATACTGTGTCTTCATGTGGAAGTTCTAAATGCCAAAAAAAAAAAAACCCATGAGAAGGAATAGCAGATGCCTAACCTACTCATTGTAGTACTGCAAATAATTAAAAGAAATACATAGAAACAAATACCAATTTTTATGAAGACAGATGAATTCCCATCAGTCATCTCAGAGCAAAAACCAGTGCACTTTGAAACAAACATACATATTTGAAAACTACTGAGAGAGCTAACATCACCGATAATAACCATTGTCATTTTAGTGGCAAGCTTAGGCATTTCAATTAAATGGAAAAAACATGGTACTAATTCAGAGCTCTATTGTCTGATAGCATGCCACCATTATCACCATGTTGCCATGAGCTGACATTGAATAAATTCAGAAGTGAATGCAGTGAACTAAAATTCCTTAAGAACATACCTATATTAATCCTTACCATTATCATATGAACTCCACTAATTCACAACATTCCAACCATCTTAAAAAAAAGAAGGGGAAGCAGCAGCTAGCAGGACAGAAAGTATGCACTGAGATATCTAATATTGCACTGCATTCCAAATATTCAGCAACCATTGCAAACACTTAGGACAAATGCGTCTCTAACCAAAATGTACTTTCTGACAGATTCATATTAAGGAGCCATTGCATTTTTTTTTCATCCAAGGCGATCAATATGTACTATTTAATAAAGAAAACAGCCAAACTGAGAAGTATAAATTGAAACATTTTTGGTCAAATTGATATGGCATAAAAGGCACAACCATCAATTAGCTAAATTGAAGTACATTTGCTAGCAGTGATTTTGCCAGGAATTAGAATAATCTATCTAACATAATAACTTATGCCTGTACTGATTTTGCATAGCAGTAGGAACCCTAGTAAAAAATTAGAACTGTCTATCTAACCTAGTAAGTGGTCAGTTTTGGAACTCAGATTTCTGGAAATGCCATGGTGGTATTGCAGGAATGTCTTGCAACTTCTGCAGGTATGTAGCAGTAGGAACCCTAGCCGAACGCCAGGTGCAGTGCAACACTAATTTTTTGCTAGGAATTAGAATTAGAACAGCAGGTACGTGGCAGTAGGAAGGAGAATATGTTACGGTAGCAGTATGAAGTATGGACCTTTAATGGTTGCTAGCATACCCGTTTGTTTCTGGTGCCGACCAGGTACTCCTTCAGCCAACGCGGTCGCGGGGGTGTTGAGGACAGCGGTAGCAGTATGAAGTATGAGCATATGAGCAACCCATTTCCTCACCAATGCTCAACTGCGTCCAATAATTCAAATGATCAAGCATGATTTACCAAAAAAAAGAAGCAATCAGGAAGAAGTATTTGCACATACTGAAGTAATTGAATGCACATATACAACTTTGTTTTGTCCAGAATTTATTCTATTTCTTGAAGTATTGTTTCCATTTGTCATGAAGGAGCATTGGATACAACCAAGACAGGATATGTGCATTTGTTTGCAAAACAGAAGCCAAATTGCTTATAAGGAAACTATCAATACAAAGAATTTCACCTCTGACCATGCCATTCCTCAGCTTACAAAAAAGCCATGAGCAACTTTCGTGTATCTTCATAATAAAATTTCAGTCTCCATATTCAAGCCTTCCTGGTTCTCCTCTTCACCAAACCATATACACCCTAAAACTATTGAAAATGCAGAACAAGGTGCACATGAACTGGATTAGTGGAACCTAAACCAAACATGAGGCAGTAGGGTTTTTTTGAACTATGGTTGACTTAGATGATCCCAATGAGCTCAGAATGGTTAACACCCTGCCATATATACTAAAGTTTTACAATATGTATAATAAATGAACTATTTCAGGTCTACCCGATTTTATATTTTGAACCCATGTACTGAATAAACATCCTGAATACATGAACAATTTAGCCTTTCTAGGAATGCTAGATAGTCCGTTACACAATAGATTTACTATTTCATCAGGTGGCTTGCCAAAATAAAGGTATGACACTTTGGTATACAACTATCGATTAAGCATATATACTACCAATAATCTGCTACAGTTTTGATTCAACATGAAAACCAATGAATTATCTACAAAATAAATAATGTAAAAGCTAGACAAATATCTCTGACACTATGATCATGGGTGCCATAAGAAAGCACTGTAAACAATATTTTAAAGCCATTAGGAGTATTATATAGCAATACAAAAATTAACGAATAAGCAGATGACCATATAAACTATTCAAAAATCCAACAGGAAAAATTAATTACATGACAGGAAACAATCTATTTTACAGACCTGTAGATCAATGCAAATAAATAGTTCTTTTTAATTGGTAATTTCATCATGCACCTGGTATGCATCAGTGAGAGGTGGTGAAAGGCTAGTTTATAAGGTGCCAGGAAGGAGACCTTGAACTACATTAGCACAAAATTGGATCGGATCAGAATAGGAATAATCTGAGAAAAAACAAATCAGAGTTAGGCTCTCCAGTGCATACCACTACGAAGATTGGAGGAGGCAGTGGAGATGAGAAGATGGAGGTCGACGACCCACCTCGCCGGATATGGAGCACGCGCTCGTCGTCGACGGAGACCAACATGCCGGAGCCCACCCGCTCCTTCTCCCCGCCGGCGGCGCCCTTGTCCATGCCGCGGCCGCGGGCCACGACATCCACGGATATCTCCCGCTCCTTGCCCTGGACGGTCACCCAGGTCGTGTGGCTGCGGCCGCGGCCGGCGCCGACGTCGCGCAGCGAGACGTGCTCCTGCCTGGAGAGGAGGACGGGGCGCGCGGGGCGGAGGAGTGAGGCGGCGGCGGCGGGGGCGGGGGCAGGGGGAAGCGGGGTCAGGTGCGAGCGAGGGGAGGGAGTTGGACGTGCGCGATGGACGCACGGGATCGGGCGATCCAGATTAGCCGGAGGAGAACAGGGTGAAGGGATAGCATCAGGGGGTGTTGATAAAAAAAAAACGTCATCTTTAACGGCTTTTTAGTAGTAGATAGATAGAGATAGTGCAAACCTCAGTATAGATGCATGAATGAGTTTTGTCAATTATCTATATCTAATACTACTAATTAGTGGTTAAATATTCAAAATTACTGTAGTGCTGAAAAAATTTTAGGAATTAAATAGGTCTTTAGGGTCCGTTTAGTTGCCAAAAAATTTTGGTAACTTTTTTAACACTAACAACGAGTATTAAATATAGATTAATTATAAAACTAATTATACGGATGGACGGAAAATCGTGAGACGAATCTATTAAACCTAATAATCCGTCATTAGAGTTTATTTACTATAGCACGATATTATCCAATCATGGTCTAAATAGGTTTAAAAGATTCATCTCGCAATTTCATCCGGAGATTATGGAATAGATTTTATCAATTATCCACATCTAATACTTTTAATTAGTGGTCAAACATTCGAAACGTTCGAACTGTAGCGCTGAAATTTTTTTCGGCTGATTGGGAAGCAAACTGGGGTTGGGGAAAAGTGACGGCTGGGGGAAGATTGTTGGGATTGGGAAAAGTGGCTTCGTTTGTTGGGGACTGAGACTTGGGGAAGAAGAAGATCCTACTCCAGGTGATAGGGATTGGAGGCTTAAAACAGTCTCGGACATGCGGGACCACGCACACTTACACGAAAAAGCGTATCATGGTCCCACGTGAACATGACACATGGCTTAAACTACCTGGTGTAAAGATATTTTCAGTCGGAAACGTGAGTCTCACGTTTGCCGAATTGTGGATAATAGCAATCAAACCCAGTCGACGTACCAAAATTGTGGATTTTAGGTGAAGAGGACCAAACAATTCCAATATTTATTATTCCAATATTATCTCTATATTATTATAGACTATTTCTAAAATAAGCAATAATTTTTTGTCTGGAATTCTAATTGGAACACTAATAAATTAACCGGAATCCTAATCGGAACCGTTGGCGCTAAAATCGGCCAGACAGGAATCGGCCGATGGTCTTCAGCGTCGGACACACGATCCGGGAGAATCTGCTTAGCTCCTGTTCGGGTTATCGCCCTGGTACGGTTCGCGCGGCGTGCCAGTCAATCTGACCTGTTGATTGACAAGGACATAAGAGTATTAAATTTCAGGCGCTCCGATCGGCTGGAGTTTTGATCTGTCCTGAAGAGCGCGTCGGCGAATCGGCCGATTTGCTGTAAAGATGATCGGCTATGGATCATCCGATAATCGCGTAATAATTGTAAAGAAGACTGCTGGAGCGATCTAAACAATTATTACGAATGCAACACTTGAAATAGATCTAATCGGCTGTAAAATGATAAATCGAAGAAGAACGATAACGAAGCCGATTACTCTGATCTCAAGCTGGATAACTGGTGATAATACTAGAACAACAGGTAAAACTTGCAATTCTAGTAAATATCGATAGTTGGTGAATAAATCCAAACGAAACCACAGCGATGCGCCCGTAGTTAAAGCTCGGATATTACTCGATAAGCGGATCCTACCAATTGGCTGGATATCAAGTTGATGCAGCTTTGCCAATCCGTACGAACTCGTGAAAGAAGAAAAGTATTGGCGAAGTCGCCGACTTGAAAGTAAATTGCTGGAAAAAGTAGAAGTATTGTTGTTGATTGATGTGTTTATTCCTTCCCAAGCCCTGACGACTCCTATTTATACCCTAAAAACTAGGACTCCTGGTCGATCACGACTTGTTACAACCTTATTTAAAAACAGGAAAACTACTATATCTATAACATCTTTTAAAAAGGAAACGGACTCCCGCAGAATCTTCCGCCACCGTCTCCTAATCCAATCAGGACTTTTTCAATTGCTTCCTGACCGACTTAGCATAGCATTGTTGACCAACTTTTGACCGGGACCCTCCGAAGTAGTCCCATCCTGTTGGCGCAAGTTGCATCACCAATCGGCCAATTTCCAACTGTTACCTCAATCGGCTGATTCCTCACTGTAACCCTCAGATCTGCCGCATGGGCCAATCTTCTCCTCCTGACGCCGATTCAACACGTGTCAAAATCTGGCGTCAACACATGCCCCCCAGTTTCGGAGTAAAACATAACTTTTTCTTCGAAACTCTTTCTTTAATCCTTTTCTCCGAAACGGGCGCAGTAAAAAATCTCCTTCCGTTCCGCGGTCTTCCGCACAATGATTGCAATTTTCTCGGACCGAGCGCGCGAAACGATCGCTCCCCTGGAATTCGTGTAGACGGCGCGGCAAGAATACCGTCTTTACCCTTGCCTTCCCGGTTTTTCCTTAAGTATTGGCGTTCTCCGCCTACTCTTCCCCACAAATCTAGCATTTCCTTCCAGCGAACCACTTTTCGTCTTCCTCCGAGCTCTCTAGATCTCCAAACGCCCCCCTCCGGCAATCTCATTCGCGACCTGCTCCAACCTTCCAATGGCGTCACCATCGGCGACCGCTCCATCCACGGAAGCTCTATCGGTGATCCCTTCAGCGGCGGCGGCCCAATCGGCGGCTCCACTGGCAGCCCCATCGGCGACGATGATCTTCATCCCAGAGGTAAATACTTGAAATTTTCCCCTTTTCCTTTTCTACTGCTCCAGTACTTTCCGGATCTCTTTTCAGTTTCTTCCCCTTCTCTCCCTTTTTTAGGCACTTAGGCATCAGATCACCATCCCTCTTTCAGAATCCCCTGATCTTATCTGCTTAGGCCCCATGGGGAACCCCGACCCAACAGACCTGATGAATCTAAAGACTCACAAAATCCCGTTCAAGCAGTCATCCATGGACCTAGATCAGTGGGTAGGTACCTTTAGATCCTGGCCAAATGAGACCCCCGGCTGGAGAGATTGGTACCAGAGAATAGCCAGGTCTAGGAGGGTTCAGTGGGATGAACAAAAAATCGGCCAATGCATAGACCTCTCTATGTCCCAGATGGAGAAAAATGAACCTCTGGTCATAGCAGCTTCTTACTTTTGGTCCGACGCACTCAATGCATTTCTTTTTGGACATGGACCCATGACCCCAACTTTGGCCGATGTCCTACTGTTGACCGGCCTCGACATCTCCTCCGCCGATATCCCTTTTAACTATCTGATTAAACCATCACATCGGCTAGAGATCAAAGGAATCGGCGGATGGAAGGGATACATCAGCAAAAATATGAAGACGGGCACAGTTTCAGAGAGAGAGCATACTGCTTTTCTGATGATGTGGTTGGAAAAGCACTTTTTCTGTGGTAGAGCAGTTGGACCCTCTTCAAACACCCAAGCTTTAGCGGAAGCTTTATCACAAGGATCGGCCATCCCCCTTGGAAAACATCTGCTGGGATCGGCCTATCACCTGATGCATCAAATCGGCACTAAGCTGTCGAAGGGGGAGCCGATTGGGAACCCTGGTGATCCCTGGTGGTTCATCACCCTCTGGCTCAATTTATGTATGAGCAAGGTCTCTCAGCAACGGATAGAGACCAAAACTTTCCCCAATATCGAGTCAGAGGAGAATCCAACCGTCCGACGACGCTGCAGATCCTTTGGAGAGGCGACATCGGCCTTCCCTGGCTGTCAGTTTACTGCTACCCGTACAGCTGAATATTTCAGATGCCTCTACAATGGCCTTAGTGAAGAGACTGTCAGCTGGTATCCATATCAGGCAGTGTAGCCGATTTTTGAACTACCCACCAGCTACGACTTCTCCACTCATACTTTTGACAAGGAGCTTATGGATATCTTGATTAAGCCAGGGATTCTGCCAGCCAATTTCTTCTCTGGAAAGGACTCTCCCACATATGAGTTTTACAATCCATCGGCTGCAGCAAGGCAACTGGGTTTTGGTCAACTGCCGATTCGGGTCTATTTCGCCGGTCAAGCCAAATTCAGAGATGGACTGCCACAAGTCTTGAGTACAACCGGCTGTGCGATCTAGTGCTAGATTCTAGCACTATTGACCTGAACAATTGGTCAGTGGCCCCTTTTGCCACTCAGCAATTTAAATTATGGTGGGCAGAATGGAAGCAATACCTTTTCTGCAAATCTCCATCAACTTATTGCAACATTCTAGATCCAGAAAACATCGACCCAAATGCAGCGGTATGTCTTTTCTCCCAGCCGATTTCAATGTTATCTCTTTCTATACTTTCACCTTGTCATTAACTCACATTTATCTTCTTAGTCTGAAAGCCAGGTCCCTCCGATGCGGAGCTGAAACGGCAGGCCGATAGATAGTCATCATCCATATACACCATATCCACTCATCGGCTTTTATGCTCCAACCATCAAGGACATTTCCACTGGCCGATCGAAACGGGCACCGAAAAGACCAACCTCGAAGATAACAAGCCGTCGAGTGCGAGCCCGCATCGGATCGGCTGACCAGACGGCGGTAGCATCGGCCGAGACTCACATCGGATCGGCCGACCAGACGGCAGTAGCATCGGCCGAGACTCCGATTCCTTTATCCTTGCCAGCTACCGATATAGCCGATCCTCAAGTCACCGCCGAAGTCGGGGCAGCTGCGGCATCACTACTAGTAGAAGTTGTTCAGGTGATCTTGCTTATTTCATATATTCTTTAAGTGCTCCACTAACATTAATTCTCTCTCTCTGCCAGGTTGCACAAGCTATTCCACCGCAGTCTCCGCAGCAATCGGCCACGTCCCAAGTGGAAGCCGAAACTCCAGCAGCTCCTCCCGTCGAGGTAAATGATCTCTTACCTTAATCTTCTGATATTCAGAGGACTTAACTGATCCTGATGCAGGCCGATTTGGGTATGCTGGCTATAACCCCACAACAAACATCGGCCGGAAGATCAACAGAGGCATGACAAATTTCTCACACCATCTTATTTCAATTTTCCATAGCATACTTACAGGATCTGTTTTACATGCCTTTTCAGGAAGTTGGTCCGAACGGAGCACTGATAATTGTTGAATCTTCTTCCTCCGACGAGCCAATTGCACCAGCCCCTGAAACGAGGGAGACGCTTCCACCAGCGCAAGCAAGAGAAATTCGTTTCAAGGAGGCAACAAACTTACAATTGGAATCAGCCGATTCCCCTTTACTGCTTGCCAACCCTTCTCTTTATTTCCCACAGGAGCAAGACACCCCGAACAACAGCATTTTCTCCTTTGCTGTCTCTTTGCCTGATGACGAAGAAATCGCTTCACACCCAATTTCATCGAGCTCTGCCTCCGATGATGTCCGCGCCAAGCTTGAAAGCATGCGTATTCTCCTTTAAGACGACATCGGCCGATTGGTAGAAGACGATTCGCCGATTCGACGAATTTTCAACGATATCAAGGGTCAAATCCCGGAAGAAACAACAGAAAACTTGGCGCATGCTGCTTATATAGAACATATGCAGATTCCGGTTTTCAGGGCGCTGCGTCATATGGCCGATCGTGCCCAGCTGGCAAAAACCCGGGAAGATGCTGATTCATACAAGCACCGGGCTCAAGAGGTACATCAAAAGATCAACTTCCTCGAAAGTTGTCGCCCGGACATCGTCGGTATGATAGATCGGCTCAAACGGAGAAGAGCAGAGCTGGCCAAGGAGATGGAGCAGATAACCAAAGAGATAGCCGCTGAAGAAAAGAAGCTCCAAGAACTCCCATCCATCATCAGTGAGCTGAAGCAAGAAAGACAGCACTTGTCCCGTGAAACGATAAGGCTTCGTTGCCATATGTTAGAAGTTCCAGGATCGGCTGATGATGACCAGAGAGTACTAGACTCGGCCGATCAAATTAGGCGACAAGCTATTGCGGCCATAGATGCTTTTCTTGGGCTGTAAAGAATATTGTAAACATTTATTGCTCCTTTAATGCTACTGCGCTGATTTGCTCCTTTAATGTTACTGCGCCGACTTGATTTTGAACTGTTTCTTTAGCCAGCTTTGCATTTATGTACGCTTTTACTCTGATAGGACGTGTCTCACCATCCATCTACCTCTCTTTCCTTTATAAGTAGACCCTTCACCGTCTCCAGAGGCACATGCATTAGTTATCTTCTCTTTTTCTCTTTACCGTCCCAAACCAAACAGCAAGATGTCTTCTTCGTCCTCTTCATCTTCTTCCTCTATCAACCAGGTATGAACTCTCCTCTGCCTTTCCCCTAAGCACCTTAAACGCTCTGATGTTGGGTAATCTCTTTACCTCTGTTTAGCCAAAACATCTCAGCCCTGGTCTAGAACGAGCGATTGAAATCATGCATTCAGATGAACCACTGTCACAAGCAGACAAAGATCTGATAAGAGCTCATGCTGAGGAACTCAGAGATCATGTTCCCGCTGTTGTTCAGGAATGTTGGGACCTTATAGATGCTCACTGTTTGGTCCGTAAACGACCATCTTCTGAAAAGAGCCCTCCACTCCCTTGTAAAATCAAGACTGAAACTGCCATGGAGAGTTTGAAGGAGAAGAAGACCCGCCTCCTGATAGAACTTTGCAATCAAGCTGAGACTGGAGCCACCATAGAGGATCCGAAGGAGAATAGGATCCGCCTTATGATAGAACTGGGTCGCGTCGAGAGAGAAATCCAGAGCGGGCGTAATCAATAGATGCCTCAGTATTTTTATTCTAAGGGCGACTTGTACCATGTCGGCCATGTACTCTGTCATTTTTATCCAATAGTGAACTAGTCGAAATGAATCCCAATGTTTTTTCCTTCAGGCGACGTCATCTCTGCATCAGATATGCAGACGAAAACCGATGGAAAATCGGCCATATTGTCTTGATATATTTTACGGCAAGCTATGCATCTACCCAAATGCTTGGATAGTACCTCTTCAGATATCGTCCGTTGGAAAGAAATGGTATTGGAATCGGCTGGGAGAAAGGACATACCACTGCATTTGGGTCGGTATTTTCTGGATCCAGAATGTTGCAATAAGTTGATAGAGATTTGCAGAAAAGGTATTGCTTCCATTCTGCCCACCATAATTTAAATTGCTGGGTGGCAAAAGAGGCCACTGACCAATTATTCAGGTCAATAGTACTAGAATCTGGCACTAGATCACACAGCCGATTGTAGTCAAGACTTGAAGTCAGTCCATCTCTGAATTTCGCTTGACCGGCGATGTAGACCCGAATCGGCAGTTGGCCAAAACCCAGTTGCCTTGCTGCAGCCGATGGATTGTAGAACTCATATGTCGGAGAGTCCTTTCCTGAGAAGAAATTGGCTGGCAGAATTCCTGGCTTAATCAAGATGTCCATAAGCTCCCTGTCAAAAGTATGGGTGGAGAAGTCGTAGCTGATGGGTGATTCGAAAATCGGCTCCACTGCTTGATACGGATACCAGCTGATAGTCTCTTCACTAAGGCCATTGTAAAGGCATCTAAAGTACTCAGCTGTACGGGTAGCAGTAAACTGACAGCCAGGGAAGGCCGATGCCGCCTCTCCAAAGGATTTGCTGCGTCGTCGGACGGTTGGATTCTCCTCTGACTCGATGTTAGGGAAAGTTTTGGTCTCTATCCATTGCTGAGAGACCTTGCTCATATATAAATTGAGCCAGAGGGTGATGGACCACCAGGGACCGCTAGGGTTCCCAATCGGCTCCCCCTTTGACAGCTTACTGCCGATTTGGTACATCAGGTGATAGGCCGATCCCAGCAGATGTTTTCCAAGGGGGATGGCCGATCCTTGTGACAGAGCTTCCGCTAAGCCTGAGTGTTAGAAGAAGGTCCAACTGGTCTGCCACAGAAAAAGTACTTTTCTAGCCACATCATCAGAAAAGCAGTATGTTCCCTCTCTGAAACTGTCCCGGCCTTCATATTTTTGCTAATATACCCCTTCCACCCGCTGATTCCTTTGGTCTCTAGCCGATGTGATGGCTTAATCAGATAGTTAAAAGGGATATCGGCGGAGGAGATGTCGAGGCCGGTCAACAGTAGGACATCGGCCAAAGTTGGGGTCATGGGTCCATGTCCAAAAAGAAACGCATTAAGTGCGTCGGACCAAAAGTAAGAAGCTGCTATAGCCAGAGGTTCATTTTTCTCCATCTGGGACACAGAGAGGTCTATGCATTGGCCGATTTTTTGTTCATCCCACTGAACCCTCCTAGACCTGGCTATTCTCTGATACCATTCTCTCCAGCCGGGGGTCTCATTTGGCCAGGATCTAAAGATACCTACCCACTGATCTAAGTCCATGGGTGATTGCTTGAACGGGACTCTGTGAGTCTCTAGACTGATCAGGTCAGTTGGATCGGGGTTCCCCATAGGGCCTAAGCAGATAAGGTCAGGGGAATCTGAGAGGGGGATGGTGATCCGATGCCTAAGTGCCTAAAAAAGGGAGAAAAGGGGAAGAAACTGAGAAAAGATTCGGAAAGTACTCGAGCAGTGGAAAAGCAAAAAGGGAAAAAATTTCAAGTATTTACCTCTGGGATGAAGATCATCGTCGCCGATGGGGCTGCCAGAGGAGCCGCCGATTGGGCCGCCGCCGCTGAAGGGATCGCCGATAGAGCCTCCGTGGTTGGAGTGGTCACCGATGGTGACACCATTGGGAGGTAGGAGAAGGTCGCAAATGGGATTGCCGGCGGGGGCGTTTGGAGATCGAGAGGGCTCGGAGGAAGATGAACAGTGGTTCGCTGGAAGGAAATGCTAGATTTGTGGGAAGAGTAGGCGGAGAATGCCAATACTTAAGGAAAACCGGGAGGACAACGGTAAAGACGGTATTCTTGCCGCGCCGTCTACACGAATTTTAGGGCAGCGGTCGTTTCGCGCGCTCGGTCCGACGAAATTGCAATCATTGTGCGGAAGACCGCGGAACGGAAAGAGATTTTTTACTGCGCCCGTTTCGGAGAAAAGGATTAAAGAAAGAGTTTTGAAGAAAAAGTTATGTTTTACTCCGAAACTGGGGGGCATGTGTTGACGCCAGATTTTGACACGTGTTGAATCGGCGTCAGGAGGAGAAGATTGGCCCATGCGGGAGATCTGAGGGTAACAGTGAGGAATCAGCCGATTGAGGTAACAGTTGGAAATCGGCCGATTGGTGATGCAGCTTGCGCCAACAGGATGGGACTACTTCGGAGGGTCCCGGTCAAAAGTTGGTCAACAGTGCTATGCTAAGTCCGTCAGGAAGCAATTGAAAAAGTCCTGATTGGATTAGGAGACGGCGGCGGAAGATTCTGTGGGAGTCCGTTTCCTTTTTAAAAGATGTTATAGATATAGTAGTTTTCCTGTTTTTAAATAAGGTTGTAACAAGTCGTGATCGACCAGGAGTCCTAGTTTTTAGGGTATAAATAGGAGTCGTCAGGGCTTGGGAAGGAATAAACACATCAATCAACAACAATAATTCTACTTTTTCCAGCAATTTACTTTCAAGTCGGCGACTTCGCCAATACTTTTCTTCTTTCACGAGTTCGTACCGATTGGCAGGGCTGCATCAACTTGATCTCCAGCCAATTGGTAGGATCCACTTATCGAGTAATATCCGAGCCTTAACTACGGGCGCATCGCTGTGGTTTCGTTTGGATTTTTCTAAGGATGCTACAAAAGATAAAGATTGAATAGCATTAAATAGGCTTTTTCTAAGGATGCTACAAAAGATAAAGATTGAATAGCACAAGCATAATCTTTTGCCAATGAATTGCACTTACAGACCAAGGAGGAATGTTCGGACTTGAGGAGCTCTAGTCCTTTGTTCAGGAAACTAGGTACCTCGATCTTTTGGCATCTTCCTTTCTTGGCCTTCTTCTTTTTCTTCTTACCCATTAAGCACACATTTGATATAGCGGCAACACTCTTCGCGAAGTCGCAAAGCTCCTCGACTGTCGTGGCGTTGCCTAGACCATGATAGTTCCAGCTGAAGCATAAAATCTTAAACACTAGAGGTTTCTTTGAAAAAACTTATGAAGCTCCCTCACGGCCTCACCCTCAGCCCCGCTAGGCCCATACACCCATATAAGCCCCTAGCCAGTACTAGAAAAATGTGACGTAACTGACCATTTTTTTTTTGAATTTTCAAAAATAGAATTCACAAGTTTTTTTTCAAATCTGTCACCCAGCCGCCGGTTCAACCGGCAGAAACACCTTACCGCCGATTCAACTGTCGGTAGGCAGGCTGGGCCACGGCCCATGTAACCAACCGCCGGTTGGTTCGGCGGTAAGCACCTACCGCCAGTTGAACCGGCAGTAGGTGTTATTGCTGGCTGTAGCACGGCTATAGCCAGACAGACAAGGGAATCAATTCATTTCAACAAGGCCGATTCCATTGCGTCCCCAGTGAATCGATAAAGTTGTAGTCATCTCTTTTCACATCGCTTATTTGCAAAACGTATCGGAATAAAGCCACAGTTGCAGTCACGTACCGGAATTGATGACTAACGAAATAGTGCAATACATAAAATAACACGCAGAACACATGAAGTGGCATGTGATGACTTGTACAAAACTAGGGCCCGAAACGTCCCCAAGCCCCTCCCACGGACCGCGAACATGTACGACCGGTGGCGCTTGTCGATGAGAGCGTCAAGCAACTCAGGAGTCGCGCCTTCCTCGTGCTCCATAGCGGCAAAATTTGATTGATTAGAAAACAATCTATAACAAAATGAAGTTAAAAATAAAACATAAGAGATTGAAATGAACAAATAAATAAAGCTTAAGAACATTACGTAATAATTGAAAACGTACCGAAATAAAATAAAATAGTAAATGAATAATATCGAAGTAAGCTAGTAAATGATATCAACAAATTACATATTAAATAAGTTCAATGTCCAACGATAGTAACAAATTTGAAGATAACATTCAGTCACTCATTACAACACACATTGGTACGACAACCCGAAATCAGTTCATCACTTAGTAGCTCCTAGCATTACATAATTTAAAATATCACATGGTTTGGTACCGAATAACAAACGCGACAATCATCATCCATTATAAAAGGCCATCATTGTTGACACGACGACCACGATGGGTTGCTGCCTGCGTCGATGAATTTGGAGCACCTCCTGATGGGCCCGCTTCCATTGTGTGTCCGCCATAAGTCAATGTTGTGCATTTCATATAGCTATGACCTGTCTCATGGTACTTGGAGCAAATGCGCACGTTTGGACTAGCCTCCGCTCGATCCATGTTATTTCTAATGCGTTTCTTCATGCGTCTTCCCACCCCTTGAAACATTTCTGGATCCAGATCCGGAATGTAACTTGCACTATGACCGGGGTCAGTTATAAAGTCTTCCAGCATACGGAACCCATAAATCTCATGCCTCCAAGTCATCCAAATTGTTTCCTTCAGAAAGTAACGTGAGACATACAAACGAGATTGTAGTGCTCCAGCCTCATAACATGCAGCAATGACATGTGTGCATGGCAGGTGTAGCAGCTTCGGCTTATGACATGAGCAAACACAACCATCGGTACGAAGAACACACTCCTGCACGTGCTTCTCACGGCGCCCGCCCAATCGGCCTTTGTCCCTGCACATCACATCATACCGATGTTCCACTGCACCCACTGGAGTAACTCGGTGCAAATGGGCCTTTTTAAATGCATTCTCCATGTACTTTGTAATTTTGTATCCATAAACTTTTTGATTATCGGCCATATCCTTATCAACCACAGCGTACCGGTCCCTAAAGTACGTGCAGGTGTGATATAAGAAGAACTCCACGATCCCAACAAGTGGCAGCGCTCTGACTCCACGCAGCACCCAGTTGTACACCTCGGCTAGGTTCGTAGTCATTATACTGTACCGAGCGCCGCCTTCATCATGTAGTAAAGCCCACCCCTCCTTGGGCTCATGCTCAATCCACTCCGAGAATGTCTTAATTGCCCTTCCTCATTTCTGCCTGACAGTCAGGTCGTCCAAGCCCACATCTTCAAGGGAGACCGGGTCGTCATCCTCGGTATTGACAGGCCTCTTTGCTAGCTCAGATGTTTGCTTCTTTGTGAGCTCATCCAATTTTGTCCACAGGAACTTGAATTTCCTCTCTTAATTCTGGCTGCATAATCGCTTGAACAGCTTCGTAAGAGTCTTGTTTTTGAATTGGCTATGAAAGTTTGCCCCAATATGCCTCATGCACCACCTGCTCTTTAAGTCTGGCCATTGTGGTGGCCTACGACACTCCGTATTACCATTCTGCATGTCGTCGATTGCTTGTAAGATGCCCTTGTGCCGGTCATGAATCAAACACACGTTCACAACATCTTTGACAATCATCTGCTTTACTCTCTCAAGAAACCAATACCAAGTATCCCCAGATTCTTTCTTGACGAAGGCAATCGCCAAAGGCAACAACTGCCTGTTACCATTAGCTGCAACGGCTATGAGGATTGTGCGTTTGTACCTTCCGATTAAAAATGTCTCATCTATGCAAAAGACTGGTCGGCAGTGCGGAAACGCCTCAATGCAAGCGCACAAGGCCAAGAACGACCGTTGGAGTACCTGCTTCCCAGGTTTCTGGGCACATGGATACATTTTCAAGTCGTAGTAGCTTCCAGGATTTCTATTGCATATGGTCTGCAACAGGGCCGACATGTTATGATACGAAGCTTCATACGTTCCCCATCTCATCTCCAGCGCTTTCTGCTTCGCTCTATAAGCTTTGTTGTAGCTAATTTTATATTTGAACTCCTCCTCAACAGCACAAATAATTGACTTTGGCTCATAACTAGGATTGTCCACGATCAAAGGGTACATGTAGTTAGCAACAAAACCACCGGTGAGGTTGTGGTGCTTTGGTTCTAATTTCTCAAGCAGGCATGTGTGTTCCACAACTTGTCTGATCTCCCAGAAATTCTTCCATTTTCCCTTAGAAGCGTACACCTTGAAAGGGCATTCACTTCTCACACAACGCACATCATATGTTCTCGGACTGCTCTTCACCACCTTGAACTGTCTTTGCACAGATAGAGTGGACCAACGTTTTATAGCATCCTTCATATTGTCACTATTAGCATACATCGAACCGATGCAAACCTCATTCTCCCTGTACTCCCAAGGGACCGCTTCACCTTCATTAACACTTAGTTTTGAAAAGTCATACCCGGACCAGGTCTGTGGGATATGATAATTATCGTCATCTTCCGAGGAGTCATCATCCATTGTATGGTTGTACTCTTCACCCTCCCTCTCGAGCTCCTCGACTATCCTGGGAATGTCTTCCCCCTCATCAGCCTCGCTTGTTGCTTCACGAGGTTCGTGTGAAGTATTTGTATCATCTTCTAACATCTCGAGTTCACCACCTTCTTCACGAGGTTCATGCATCGTCTCTGGATCTTCAGATGCTATATCTCCCTGGCCTTCATCTTCCTCAAGCGGTTCATTACTACACATAATCTTCTCGAACGTTTGAACGAATAATACCAGTGGTAATCCTCGGCTTGTACTTATATCACATAGTTCCTCCAGTTCTGGGTTCCTTGAAGCGGCAATAACTCCCAACACACTACATTCCTTCGATTCACAACTGCCATGACTGAGATCTCATGTTCATCTCGATTAAGTCCGAAAGCTTTAAATATCCAATTAGATATGGAACCCCAAGTCCTCTCTCTTGCTCTGGGTATTTTCTTTCAGATTGAGTTAAACTCGGACAAGTCTACCCCTTCAGGACCGTATCTCACATTCCCTAACCCATAGTACACTTGAAAATACAGATCATCTGACATGCCTGTCAACATGTACGACACTAATTAAAACTGACAATTATTTCTAATATTTCCGCCTAATTAACCTCACTATATTTTCAAGCATTAGTGAAGTTAATTTCTAATTAAAACCGACCCTATAATTTAATATAATTTTAAATTTAGTATTAAAAATACTTCACTAATATTAGTATCCAAAATACTTCAAGTATTCCTCAAGTATAACTTCACTATAATTAAATACTCTACTAATCTTAGTATCCAAAGTATAATTTATAATTTAATCAACTAACTAAAATCTACCAAAAGTAACTAACTAAAAACTACCAAAAATAACTACAATCTACCAAAATTAACTAACTAAAATCTACCAAAAATAACTAACTAAAATCTACCAAAAATAACTAAAATTTCTAAATAAATGTATCAAAACTAAAAAAAGATTGAAAGCTTACCCGAAACGACGCGCGGATCCGGTCGCCGGAACTCCTCCCTCTCCCCCCTCCTCCTCCTCCTCCTCCCTCTCCCTCCCTTCTTCCCCGGCGCCTGACACCCTCCTTCCCCCGACCGGCCGACGCACGGCTCCCGCTCGCTCGGCGCCCGGCGTACGGCTCCCTCTCCCCCCTGCTCTCTCCTCTCCTCTCGTAGGCGCGATGCATTAGGCGGCGGCGGCGAGTCGTTTGGCCGCCGGCCGCAGAGCAAACTTGATTTAAAGGCCGGGCACCTTCCGCGGACGATGAGCCGGTGGTAGGTCCCTGGCCCACTGCGGCCCGCTTGGTCCAAATCCGGCGGTAGGCTCCTACCGCCGATTTATTTGGCGGTAAGATGCTTCCGCCGGATGAGCCGGCGGCTGGGTGACGAATTTGAAAAAGAAAATGTGAGTTATATTTTTGAAAATTCAAAAAAAATTATAAAAATAAAAAAATTCTAACTGAACGGTCTCAGGCCCGGCCCGGCCCGGCCCATCCATCATAGCCAACCACACGACACCCACCTTCCATCCTCGGCTCCTCCTCCCCGGTCCTCCTCTGCCCCCGTCGCGTCCGCCCCGCGCCGCGGCAACTTCCACCGCCTCTGCCGCCGCTGCAGCCGCCCCACTTACCTAGCCCCACGCGCCCGCTCGCTCTGCTGCTGTCCACTCCGCCTCTCCCGCTGCTTTCCTCCGGGCGCCTCGGCCGCGCCGCGGCGCCTTAAACCCTAGATCTGCGCCCTCCCGGCTCTACGCTGGCCGCGCCCGCATCCCGACGCCGGCGCGCCGCCGATCGCCGCCCGTCGCCCGATCCCAGGTGAAGATCGATTGCTCGCTGCGTAGTGCATGCTGTGGTCGCGCTACTTAGTCCAACCTTGCCCCCGTCTCGCAGTAGCATCGCGGACCTAACGACTATTCGGGTCAATCTTCTCTGTTTTAAACCGCTGCAGTTGCCAATTAATGGGTTGATTGATGCCGAGCTTGATTCGATAGTGTTCGGCTCACTGATTGAGCGAAAGTGGAAACTAGTGGTGCAGTGATCATCCAATTTTGCCTTGACTTAGATTTTTGACCTTTTTGTGTTCAACCGTTCATTGAACAGATTGTACCCTTTACATAGTTTTTCTGGCTTGTTTGGCTACAAGTGTCATCGGGTTTGTCTGACTTGTTTGGCTACAAGTGTCATCTTTTAAGTTTTCAGTTGACAGAATTTAGGAAACATTCCATTTCGGCATTAAGTGTTTTTATTGATATTAGAGGTCTGGAATGGTAGTTTCCGTTATTTTGATTTCTGAATTGCCCTTGTTTCACATGAAGGGCGGTCGAGCGGGTGTGACCCTACTAGATCCTGGACCTTTTCTAGTGCTTAGAATTTCTAGGCACAAATTTAAATTTGCCAAGCAGATACTTGCGAAAAGTTTGTGCTGTGCTGAACCTTACTAGATACTGGCTATCTTGTGATCGCAGTGCCCTTATGAAATGTTTATCACTAGTTTGTAGGTTTGGTTGCTCCAAGTTTAGATAGCTTCCTTCAATGCATCGTGTTGGGAGTGCTGGTAACACGGCCGGCTCGACTCGACCGAGAAAGGAGAAGCGCTTCACATATGTGCTTAATGATGCTGATTCTAAAAAGGTATGCTGTACATAAATAAACCATCGATGGCAGCTCTTTTGATTTTGTTTCTTTAGATCTAGCTGTTCCTAGGTGTTCTCCATAAGTTTTGAACAATCCATGCACCACTCATATGTCCTGCTGATACATTTCATTCTGTTTGTTTTTTTCAGCATTGTGCAGGGATCAACTGCTTGGCTTATCTAAATGGTTCTGCACTTAGTACAAGTGATTATCTTTTTAGCGGGAGTCGTGATGGTACCTTGAAAAGATGGGAATTAAATAATGGGGATGCGAGCTTCTCAGCAACTTTTGAGTCACATGTCGATTGGGTATGCCCTTTCTTTTTTAATCCAAGCTGTTTTTCCTGCTTGAAATAGCAAGGAGTGCTTGAAATATCTCTTAGTTATGTTGCTTAAGAAAATCAGAAATGATCCCTCTGAATTATGTGTATTACATCATTTCTGTCTAAAAGGATGACCTAACTTCTTTTATCTTTGGCATATTTGCTAGGCCTTTGTTACTTTATTTGGACAAAACAACATTAGCTGAAAGAAGAGCGATTATATGTTTTAGAATTACTATTTGCAGTGTTCACATAAATGGTGGCAATGGATGTTTTGTAATTTTTATTTTTCTGTTTGTAAAGTGGAATAGTAGGACACTAGTACTGTTCAGTGTTTTATGTCATTCTAAGCTGTTCTTTATTGTGCAGGTTAATGATGCTATTATAGTTGGTGAAAAGCTTGTTTCCTGTTCCTCAGACACCACCCTAAAGGTTTGTTGTGCAACACTTTCTTTCTTAAATATTGTTTGCTGAGTGTGCATGTCTTCTAATTTATATCTTCACAGGTGTGGAATTGCTCCTCCGAGGGTGCCTGTACTAGGACTCTCCGCCAGCATTCTGATTATGTGATTTGTCTTGCTGCTGCCGAGAAGAATGTAATCCATGCTTGTGCTTTTCTGTGGAACTTTTAGCTTCTTTGTTGTTTTTGTTTTTACAGTTTTTTTGGGCCTCTGTATTGTAGAGCAACATTGTTGCCTCTGGTGGTCTTGGTGGTGAGGTCTTCATTTGGGACATCGATGCTGCTCTTGCTCCTGTAGCCAAATCTGTGGATGCAAAAGAGGATGAGGTTCCTAATGGAAACTCCGGACCTGCTCTGACAACGTTGTGCAATGTAAATTCTAGTAGCAACATCGCTTCCTCTAATGGACAAACACATGGTTACAGTCCAATTACTGCCAAAGGACACAAAGATTCAGTTTATGCACTTGCTATGAACGATACAGGAACCCTTCTTGTCTCTGGTGGCACTGAAAAGGTATTGCACTCTTCATCTTTGGGACAAGTATAATTTTTTTTTCTTTGTGATTAGGGGACCAGTCAACTTTTAGTTTCTGTAGACTTTTGTCTAAATGACCTCTCCTAAAATCCTTATATTTATTCTTATGCAGGTTGTCCGAGTGTGGGATCCCAGGACAGGTTCAAAAAAGATGAAATTGAGGGGGCACACAGACAATATCAGGACCTTACTTCTTGATTCCACAGGAAGGTGTGTCTCACATAGTCACATTATCGAATGAGCTCTTGTAAATTCATCTAGGCTATGCTATTCCTTTTCCTTGACAACATTACTAAAAAATGAGCTTCACAATTTTTATTTTCACTGCACACTTCTCTTCCATCTTAATTCTATTTCCATCCCAAATGTTGCATGATAATGTATAAGTGATGATTGAGTTCTCTACAGGTCTAATGCACTAATGCTATCTTGTTGTGATAAGTATGCATGAGTTTGCATCTGTTGTATGCGAAGACATTTGTGTTTCCTGGTTGTTTGCTATGCTAATACTCACTTTGTTTACTGTTCACTGGTAAAAATTTGAACTTCTATTACATTTTGTGCTGTTCTCTCTCTTTTTTTTTTAAAAAAATATGTGCCTGGTTAGCAATTTGGTTCTGCAATGCATTTAGTAAATGACCACTATTCTGGTGTTAGATGTGCTGAAACTGAATTATATATTCCTGGTTCCTTTCACCTCTTTATGCATTACAATGGTATAGATTTATACTTCAATTTATCATTTGCCCCTTACTCATTTAACATTGGTTTCATACTTTCCTAATGAGCAATGGGTCTTGTCTATATCGGATAACATTTGCTCCAGAAACATTCTTTTGAGCTAGTCAGCACTCGAGCACCAAGCCACCAACTATGTAATTTCATTGATCAGTCCAGATCAGGAATTTAACTGTTTAGATCTACAAACTAATGTCAACAGTAACATTAGTTTGCAGAGTCAATGTACTGGTTACCATGCAAGTGGAGCAATGTGCCATGTAATCCACTTTCATGTTACTCTTAAATGAATTGACGTGGAAATGACTTGCATGACACATTATGGCCGTGGTGATTGTTGACCTGGAGCGGCTGATATTACATTTAACCTGAATATGTTTGGTCAAATTGCTGATTTTGGCTGTAACTACCAAAAAATATGTAACACGGATAATGCGTATTGGTCTGTCTCTCTTTGGCCTGGGGTTTGTGGAACTGTTACATTCTGTCTGGTTTCATTAAATGACTTATTAATCTTTTCTTAACAATGTTTTCAGGTATTGTCTATCAGGATCATCCGATTCGATGATAAGGTAAATACGCAGCTCCAACATCCCACTCATCTCCCTCTTTCTTTGTGCATGACATAAATTCTCTGATTACTTTTGACATCTTAGGTATTTTATATGCTTTGCAGACTATGGGATCTAGGACAGCAACGTTGTGTTCATTCTTATGCTGTGCATACTGATTCAGTTTGGGCGCTTGCAACCACTCCTTCATTTGGGCATGTCTACAGTGGTGGAAGAGACCAATCTGTGAGTTAATTATCTCACATGTATTGAATAGTCAGTTTGCTTCATTGTTCGGAACTTTCATATATTCACTGTATTGCAGGTATACCTGACAGATTTGTCCACAAGAGAGAGTGTCTTACTCTGCACAAATGAATACCCTATTCTACAGTTGTCTCTGCAAGATGACACAATATGGGTTGCAACAACGGATTCTTCTGTTTATGGATGGCCAGCTGAAGGGCGCACACCCCAAAAGGTCTTCGAAAAGGGTGGCTCATTCTTAGCTGGGAATTTGTCATTCTCAAGGGCACGAGCTTCTTTAGAGGGATCAGCACCTGTAAGCATGAGAGTTGTCTTCTTTTATCAAATTATATTTCTTTTTCTGAAGACAAAGCATCGCAAGCATTTTGTGTTTCTGTGAGGACACTGTAAAGTAACTTTGTTTAATAGTTACAGGACATACAGATCATAATTTTGGTTTCTTTGCACATTGTTGACACCATAATTACAAACATAGAAGTTAAGTTGTCTTCTTAGTTTTGGAAGTGTTAATTGAGTAGGATCTAATAAGTTCTATAACAGAAATCTAATAAGCTTAAACTTGAGATCTGTCCCAAGTGGCCCTCGGGGTCTCTTTTTTTCAGTGTAGTATTCTGGTGATTTAGCGGTTTTATTTATAGTCTACTTGGATACTGTTCATACATTATGCCAGATGCTGCCAAAGTTCTTTCAATCCATTTGTTCTGCTATTCCTTTATTTAATATTTCACTGCCTGATGAACAGCAGTTATATCCATTCAATTCTTCCCTGCCAGCAAATTGTTAACCAATGGTGATTACTAAGTATTTGTAGTCTATTCAACTTTAGGTGCCTGTGTACAAAGAACCATCTATTGTTATCCCAGGAGCTCCAGCAATAATCCAGCATGAGATAATGAATAATAGGAGGCATGTACTGACAAAGGTGATTACAAAATTTCATTTACATGTCCTGTTATTAAACTGCAAGGAGTGGTATCATGGCGTATGCAACCATCTCCTTTTCTGCAGGATACTGCTGGTTCTGTCAAGTTGTGGGAGATTACCCGGGGCGCTGTTATTGAAGACTTTGGCAAGGTTATTGTTTCTCCTTAATTTCTTGGATGATTGTTCCGTAAGATATATACATGCATGTTAATTATTGGCATTGCTTATTTGAATCCCGTTTCGTAAGTACACTATTTCTTACTTGATGCCTTTGTTTTATTAAAATTTTTAACTCCTTTGTTTTGATTATGCAGGTTTCTTTTGAAGAAAAGAAAAAAGAGCTGTTTGAGATGGTATTACTGAAATATCATGATTTCTATATTGTCTTAAAAGTTGCTACCTATTACTTTGTAATTTTTTAATTGATTATTAGGTAAGCATACCTGCCTGGTTCACCATGGATGCTCGATTGGGATGCTTGTCTGTCCACCTGGATACTCCACAATGCTTCTGTGCTGAAATATATGCGGTTGACTTAAATGTTTCTGGAGCACAAGAAGACCTTAAGGTTTGTACAGCAACATATATTATGTGTACTGGTTACATCTGTTTCACACTTCAATCTTTGGCATCTTGTGAGCTGATAGTGTGGTTTCTGTTTTTAAATATGTTGGAAAGATTTTTTCTTTAATGATGAATTTTTTAATTCTTGTTGCTGAAAAGTATTCTGGACATATCAATAGAGTGCATTTTTGGCAAAATCTGAGCTGCCACCTGCAGTCGAGTGAAGTGAGATACTGAATCCACCCAATCTCATCTTCTGAATGGTTCCCCCAAAATTGTGCAGATTAATTTGGCTCAGGAGACACTTCGTGGTTTGCTAGTTCATTGGAGTAAAAGGAAACAGAAGTCTAGTTCACATAGTTTGTCAAATGGGGATAGTTCATCAGGGAAAGATGTTCTGTCAAAAGACTCGCCCCGATCGAGATCCGAGGTGGACGATGGAACCGAAAACCATGCAACTCATGTGCTTCCATCATTTGAGTTTTCTACTGTTTCGCCTCCGTCAATTATCACGGAAGGTTCTAGTGGCGGGCCTTGGAGAAAGAGAATTACTGATTTGGATGGAACCGAGGGTGATCTCCCATGGTGGTGTGTGGACTGTGTCACCCACAATCGATATCCAAAGGAGAATACAAAGTAAGTGCTCATTTAAATTCCCTCTTGTCCTCAGATGATATTTCTCCCCTGATATCTAGAACTTCGTTGTCTGCGGGAGATAAATTAATTTGGAATGTATGCTAATATTCCATTTCTAAATTTTGAGTTAGCGTGGTTCTTAACTCTTCCGTGGTGCGCTATGTCTTTGGAACAATTCCAGTTGTGGGGTGCTTTCATAATATTTCTTCTAGCTGTGACATTGTGTTATTTGTGCGGAGCTACTGAAAAAGATGTTTGCACACATACATGCATTGGCATCCACGTTTTTTTGTCATACTGGAAACAAGGAAGATATGAGCAAATGAAAATTTATGGATGATGCTCTCTGCTGTATTAATGTGATACAGGGTGCACCCTAGGTTACCATGGCTTTCATGGTGTGGTTTTGTTCCTGATTTTTTTTTTTGAAGAAAGTTTCTGATGTTTCTCTCCTTTGTTCAATGCAGATGTGGCTTTTATTTGCATCCTGCTGAAGGCTCGCCTGCGCCAAACATAACTCAAGGAAAGCTGAGTGCTCCACGGATATTGAGAATTCACAAAGTAAGATCTCAAAATCATTGATCCACAGCAAATGCAAGATGTTGTAAAATGGTGAATCCCCCAATACACAATGATAGAAGTGGTTGTTGGCGGTGAATGGAAGAATCAGCTCTGCGTGGAGAGAACTGTGTCAACAGTCAACTGTGTTTGCATGCATGCGTTTATGACATCAAAATAGCTTATTACCTATATATTTGCATGTTTCCGTTAAAATACTGTATAGATTTTTTGCAACCTTAAAATAGATACTTCAGGACCCTTGATTTGAATCATTCAGATATTTATCACGTGTCTGGATAGCATGGAGTAATTTATTATCACTATGAAATATTTTTTCCATTGTATAAACCACCTTATTTACTCTTTCATAGTTTACAGCTTATTCCATGTCGTTGTACAGGTAGCTAACTATGTGGTTGAGAAACTCATTCTTGATAAACCGTTGGATGGAGGCTCTGACAGCACATTTGCTATGGGATTGAGTTCTGGTCAATCACAACTCTCAGCGCTAGATAGTTCTTCGCGGATTGGACTAAAGCCATGGCAAAAACTAAAGCCATGTGTAGAGATATTGTGCAATAACCAGGTAAGTTCTTTTTTCTAAATATAGTCGGCGTATTCTATATTTAGATGCCATTTTACCTACATATAGAACAAATGGAAGACACGTATATAGCGAGCTTGTGTTGCCACCTGTAGTAATCTTCCATGAATAGTTTGGCCATGATTTTTTCCAGTTTTGTTCACTCTTTTCATCATCAATACTTTTAGGCCTTCAGCTCCCATGTTTTTTTTTCTGGTTCCATGTTTTTAAACTGACTGCAGTATACATGCACCTTTTGAGCAGAATCCATATCATGGACTTGTCAAATTCCTTAATTTTTCAGTAAATTCTGTCATATTATACTCATAAAAATGAACATATTCTTACCAGTTTGACCTCATAAATAATAATGATCTTCCTGTAGCTTTATTCTTGCATATCATATATAATAAGTACTGTAAAAATCATTTGCAGTCAAATTTACCTTATCTTCGAAATTTCATGTTCTTCCCTCCTGTTCTACCTACATAAAACCGTTGTAATGGTTGAGGTTTTCTGCAACTGAAGGGATAGAAAGATGCTAAATATTGATTTATGTTTGTGGCCTTTGTTCTAGAGAAATTTGCTACACAGTCTGTTTTGTGCTGTTGTGCTAATGTGTCCTCTATGAAGCAGGTTCTATCGCAAGAGATGAGTTTGGCTACAGTGAGAACATATATTTGGAAGAAGCCGGAAGACTTAATTCTTCATTATAGAGTGGTCCAATCGAGATGATCGCAGCTTCAGGTGTACATGCTCACTTGGTTCTCCAGACGCGTTCAGCATGTCTGCGCCGTAGATGGTGTTGTTTTGGTGGTGTTGAACTGTTGAAGATACCCATGGCTTAGAGAGAAAACCATCATCTTACAGAAATATTTTGCTCATATCACCTTAGCCGTTCCTCGAAACGCGACTTCTTTGTAAAGTTCCTGATCTTGCCCTGCTAGTAAGATGTATCATAGCACAGGTATAAGGTTCTCAGCTGGCTGCCAAGCTTGTAAATGTAGAGACTGGGTGCTTAATAAAACACTAAATGGATATGTTTTTTTTTTCCGTTCTCTTTCACATATATGGTTTGTAAGGTAGATGCTCGGCTCAGATGGTGTGGCGTTTTGCCATCGATTATTGGATTTCAATCTGTTGCATCCTCTCGACCCTGTTTGGTTCGGACCTGGGAAAGATGTGAACTCAGTCGAGAACAATATTTTTTTTTTGCGACATTGCTGTCGTGAGCTATGCCTCATTGCCTCTGTTCGTTTCTGAGTATGTGTACTTGTTATGCTCACTTGAAGTGACTGGCCCCGTTTGGAAACCTGGGTGGATTTTAGAATCTTGAATTTTGGAATGAATTTGCAAAATCTGGATCATGACTAAAATCATAATAGTGCTGTTTGGATCTTTGATTCTAGAATCAGATTTTATGAATTGTGGTTTATATATCCCTTCTATACCCTTGGTAGCATTTTTTTCACCGAATGCAGCTAGTACAAGCAACAACTGTCTCCACTATGCTCCTTGCTTCCCACTGCTCTTGCTTCTCGCAACTCTAGCTCCCCAAAAATGCTGTTGGTAGCGCTTCTTGAGCTCCAACTCCAAACGACGACGGCCGGATTGGGGTCAGCCTTCGGCGGGCGCACGGTGCCATCGACGAACAGCAAATCAGGTTCCTCCCCCTCGAATTGATCTTGTTAGGCCTCAAATCGAGCTCCCCCTCCCTCAAATCGAGCTCACTTAGCAGAGAATCGAGCTCCTACTCCCTTGAATCGACCTCAACGAACCGCGAATTGAGCTCTCTTCCCTCGAATCGACTTCACGGAGGCACGAAACGAACTAGCCTCTCCATTGAATCGAGGTCCCTCACCGGCCTGCGCGCGGGACGCCGCGGCTGGTCGGGTGCGGCCGCCGCCCTGCCGGTGCCTGAGGCGGGGATGGGAGGGGGCTGCCGGTCGCCCGCCGACAGAGACGGCGGGGGGGTCGCTTGGGGAAGAGAGGCGCGTGGATGAGGATGGGATGCGAGGGTGGCGATTGACTGTAATTTCTACAAATACGTATGGGCACAATGGTAATTTCAGCCCGCAGTAGCTGCTGGAATCACCCCTCCTCCAGCTTCTAGGATTTCAAGAATCCTAAAATCTAGATTTCAGAATCCTCGCTAAAATCCGTCCCGTTTGGAGCCTCCTCGAGATTTTGGATTCTGGATTCACGAAATCCAGAGGTCTCCAAACAGGGCCTTATTAAAATAGACCTGTCTCACTTGAAGTGACTTATTAAAATACTGCTGGGCCTGTCACATAAAACCAGACGAGAATATGAGGCAAGAATATTGCACGACGGTGTTTTTTTTAACATTATCTAAACTTTTAAAGTAAATATAGAATCTCTCTAATAAGCTTTCTCCCTAAGGTAATAGAAATGTGCATCATTTTTTATATAAATGTGCATTGTTAGAGCGGTGAATGCTTTTAGTATTAAGACATTTAAACGGCGTCATTTTTCACAAAATTCTGTGATCCTGTTTGTCATCCTGGTTGCCATATATGTAGCGACATGTAGATTGTCAATATTACAGGCCCCTGACGCCAATGATGGCCTCTTGACAGCACCTCGCCGGCGGCGGCGTGCCGTCATCCGTGGTTCCACAGCCGCTGGAGGCAGATAGAGAAAAGGAAGCACGCCTACGGGCGGGCCGGCGGGGACTTGACCTGCCGTCCCGGGCGCTGCAGCTGGTCACTCGATCCGCAACGGCTGGCATTTTCCATGTCAGATCAATCAAGCACAGTAGCGGCACCCTCCGCTGTCCGCCGCGAATTCCCACCCATCGGTTCCGCCCCGTCCCGTTCGCCTCACCAGACCAGCCCCCGCATGTTCTCGTCATGTGCCGCACGCGGCGCCGGGCCCCGAGGCGGTGTCCGGTAAAGCGCCAGCCGCCACCAACCGGCCGCGATCATCACCGCGCCCCCCCTGCGGAATCAATCTCTCTCCCGCGGCAGCGGAAAGCCTGGCTCGATCGGCGCGGGCGCGCGGCCTCCGACCGCGTGTCTCGCGCCTTTTCTTCCCACGCGCCGCCTCCGTCGCGGGGCCGTCTCGCTGGCACGTGGGGCCAGCGGCCGAGGACGGCGGTCTGGAGATACCGTACGAGTTGTTTGGTGTACTATGCGTGCTACTAATGTGAATTAAACTACTTCCCATAATAATTCAAATCCCATGAGCTTGCGTGACAGTGACAGGTCGAGGATTATCCTGCCAAAAAGCAACCCCCTTGTGCTTTGTTTTTATCAGCTCTTTCTCTCTCTTTGGACTTCTGTCCTGACATCGTAGCGTACCATCATCCAGGACCAGCCACGTCAGCACGGCCGCGTCCCGCCCGCCCGTCGCTGCGGCCGCGGGCCCACGGCCGAGACTCCGGGCAACGCTGTCAGCCGGGACCGGGGACCAGTGACCGCCGCGCCGCGGGGGGCCCACCCGTGCCCGGAAAGCGAAAGCGATTCCAACGAAACCCGCTTTCAGGTGGAGAATACCGTTCCGCCGCCGCGCGCCCGTGAGGCCGTCAAGGGGGTGACGCCTTTCCAGGAAGGCGGAGCTGGGCTGCCGCTTCACGGTTGCTTACAGGTGGGCCAGGCGTACCCGCCTTAATCCGCCTACCCGTACCTGTACAGCTACGGCCATCTCATCGCGGCCCTATTAATTCCCGTCCACTCCCTCGGCTGCACGTGCTGGCCGGTGGGCCCGGGACACCTACTTGTGGGGACACGTTGCGCCTCGAGCTACTGCTCACGGGCCCCGCAGCCGCTGTGGAGCCACCTGTCAGTGAGACGAGCCGGCCATTAAAATCCCTGCACCCACCTGTCTCCTTCCTCCTCTTCTCGCCTGCTCCACCACCACACCGCTTTCCCGCTCCGCCTCCGATCTCCGCACACGCCGTCGAGCGGGGCCCACTGGCAAGCCACCCAGTCAGCCACCAAGCCTCCGCCGCCGCCGCCGCCCCCAGGTTGCACGCGCCGCCGTCATTAGGTCCGCAGTCCTTCCATCGCCGCTGGCTTCGCCTCCCGATCTGTTAACTAGCGAATCTCCTCCGAGTGGGGTCCGTCCCGCCGCAGCCGAACCCAGCGCCGCCACCGACGCCGCAAGGTACCCGCGCGTCATCCTCACGCCGTCGCAGTTCAAGTGGTGAACTCCCCGCGCTCCCCCCGCGCCGCCGCTGCGCTCAGCTATTGCGACTCTCCGGAAGCTTCCATACCCTAGGGTTGAACAGAGAGAGCAGCGAGCCTAGGCCTCTCCGTCCGTTGGGATCGAGGGAGGGATGCGCGGATCGGGGAGGCGGGCGCGGCGCGGATGTTCAGCCGCATGAGGTGCCTCGTCGGCGGCGGCGTCCAGGACAGCCCGCGCTCAGCGGCCAAGAGGGTCTCGCCGGCGTCGTGGCGGGTGGACACCGCCGCAGCCGAAGCAGCCGCGGGAGCTGGGAGCAAGGGGGCGGTGATCTGCTTCAGGCCGCCGGACGTGATGGAGACGGTGCACGAGGTGGCCATTTACATCCACCGCTTCCACAACCTCGATCTGTTCCAGCAAGGGTGAGAATTCTCGCTTTTCGTCTTTGTTTTTCCCGTGTAAAGTTTTCTCGGGTTTAGGTTCTTTATTTCCTTTTAGGGAGAGCATGAAAAGTTCCAAGTGCTTTGAGGTAAAGGGTACGGCCACTACGCATTTCTAGGCTACGTGTTTGGATTTTCGCGAGCATTTCTGCATTTCTTTTGTTAGCTTTCTCATTTGGTCGGTTGTTTCCGACATTTCTTCTCTCAACTGACGAATTCTGATTTTGCCCATAATTTTGTTCCCCTCCCTGCAAACTTTGTCCTTGAGCTATGTGCAGACAATTTTCATTTGATACCTCGTCTCAAGCTTTTGTCACTTGTCTGTATAGTGTAATCCCTTTGGCATTGATTTTTCTTTCTCATGACATGAATTTTTGATTATGCAGATGGTACCAAATGAAGATTAGTGCAATTTGGGAGGAAGGTGGCACCAAAACACCGGCCTCACCTGCCAGGGTCGTCCAATACGAAGGTGCGCATCTCTCTGGGCACTGGATTTTGCGATTTGATCATCTGGTCTGATACCTTCACCTTCAAGATGCTTGCGGTGGAAGTGAACGTTTAAATCGGTACATATGCTAGCATACAATATGTAACTGTTTGGTTGTTCTCAGTAGTAGTATCTGATACTATCCGTAGTATATGATACTGAGAATAGTAAGTTGCCTATTTACAGGTAGTATTCATTGTCATCTTTCAGAGGTGCCCTATGTCAAGAAACCACCAGACCATCTTTGTTTCCATATAATTCTACCTTGATAACATAAAGAAGTTTGTCGTGTAGCTGGATATGGAATATAACTTTACTGGTGTGTCATCAATAATATCCCCTTGTTTCTGTACGTGCCACCTATACCAAGAGTATATCTAACAATCTACGTGTATGTTCCTTTCTGTACTAACTTAATTGTCAAATTGTGCTAGCTCAGGAGTGCACTTTCTTTGGTGTTAAAATGATGATGAGATATTGAAAATAGAACCAAAGGATGACCATGAGTTAGTTCCTGTCATACTTTTTTTCCTGAGTGCTTATTGAGCATGTGAACACATTTGTCCTGGATCTTCTCTTCAACTTGTATGATGATTTTATAGTGATTATCTTTTTGCTCTCTCTCCAGATGTGTTTTTATACCTTGTTTTGTTATAAAGTAAAGAAGTATCTCAGCGGATTTTGGTTGCTGGTGATCATGAGATTCTTTCATCAAGTACTCTGCAGATGTCATTCTTTTTGCTAATAGATAATGACATGGTAGGTGGATTGTGCAGCTTCTGATGTTGGTGCGGATGATGCGCTAGGCATTTGGAAAATAGATGATGTTGATAATAGCTTCTACACACGACCGTTTCGGATCAAGTATGCGAGACAAGATATATATCTATCGGTTATGGTGTCTTTCAACATACTCAACAGCGAAGAAGAGGTTGGCTTTTTGGCTAATCTCTATTTTATTTGAGCCAACATAACTGTAGCCTTTTTTAAGTACTATAGCCTTATTAGGTTATGCATTTTTTTAGGGTCCAGCAGCTTCCACTGTGATGTTGAAGTTCGAGCTGATATATGCCCCGACACTTGACAATGGGTGAGTAGACATTTTACCACTTGTGATGTTCTTCCTAGACTTTGCGCATACTCTAGTGCACTTGTATTTACAAATTTCATTTAGTAATACTGATTATGCTCTTGCTTTTCTGAGTTCTAGGTCTGAGATTCAATCTTCTAGTGTCGCATCTTCAGCAGCTGTGCATGAATTTAGGATCCCACGCAGAGCTCTCCTGGGTCTACACTCCTATTGTCCGGTTCACTTTGATGCGTTCCACTCTGTGCTTGTCGATCTGACGTTACATATAGTGTACCTGAAAGCTGGTGCAACTAAACCATCATTGAAGGTACACAGGTTTGTGAAGCTTTAGCTTTAATGTTCTTTGAAAATGGCGGTCCAATGCATGCTTGTTTAACGTTTTAACTACCTAAAAACCTGGATACTGTGAATAACTTCTGTAATGACTGTATAAAACAGTATATTGGGATGCCTAGCTCAAATATAGGTCCAGATCGAAGCACTTGGTGTTTGAATCCACAAATAAAAAATAATTACTGCCAACTCCCGGCACGACTCTTGTGGGATGGGCTGGAAACCTGTGCTGACTCCAGAGATGGAAACTTTCTGGAAATCTTGCAATCCCCAGGTGTTGGGTTCGAAACAAATGTCTCAGATCAAACTCTACAGGTTCAATTAATTTCTTAATTTAGGGGTCTAGGGGGTATCATTAATCAGAAACTTCATTATTTGCTAGAGTAACTATTTTATGATGCATAAATAATCATGTAGGTGCTATCATTTTCATATGTTGAAATAATCTGCATTTGTTTCCCAATAACTGGATCCTGCAATTTTAGTTAGTATCATTGATGTTATGTTTTTCTCTCTTTTGTTGAATTCTTTTAGTAAAGTGGCATTTTATTTGCAGGTACCAGACCAAGGTTTAGGTCCTACGTCATATCACATTGTAAAGGCGTTATTAACTTCTAGGAAAATGTTGCTGGAAGAATTGAAGAAAATCAGTGATGCTATTGGTAAGAGAATAGAGGATTTAGATGGTGCTGACTTGAATCTTGGTAAATATGAGTCAGTTAATCCGACAAATTCCGGGCTATCTAATTCTAGTAAAGTGTTCCCTGCAACTGGCAAGGGTGTTGGACAGTTGGCTGGAATTTTACATGAATTTTTAGAGGTATGCTTCATTTTCTATTTGATGATCTAGGATTGTCTTAACAAGAAGGAAGTTGTGGATTTAAAATATGTTATGCTCGGCTTCTGCAGAGACCCAATGATGTGGTTAATGGTACAGAAGATTCTATGCTGTATACTCTTCCCAAGGAAGAGCTGTTAGAATTGTTTCTAACTGTGAGCGGCCAACTTTCACTTCTATGGAATGCATTCTTGAAATTTCATAGGCAAGGGTTCTATTGAGTTTATCCTGTATTTGCAGTGTCTCTAGTGGCTGTGTATTGCCATGTCCAACAATGTTTTCTTGATCTATTCAGGATAAACAAAACAAAGATATTGGACTACTTGCATGATGTTTGGGCTATTGACAGGAAGGCAGAATGGTCAATATGGACTGTTCACTCAAAAATTGAGATCCCCCATCGCTATTTGCGGAGTATGAATGATGACTCATCTCACCGTCATTCCCTTCTTAGAGTTTCTGGTTCAAGGAAGTTCCATGATGATGTAATTGCTCCCTCTTGAATGTCTAGAGTAGACTTTCAGACATTTTGCACCAAGAAGTTCTGTTCATAAGTATTTGTCACTCTTATCTGTACTGAACGGTCTATATGTATGTGCAGCCTGTACAGAACTCTGCTTCACGAGCTGAACTACATAGGAAAAGCATAGCACAAATGAAGGTTTGACACTGCTCTGTTCTTTAGAGAACAGTTACAGGTGCAAAACTTGCCTTTGAAACATGTTACTGATTTGACGCATTTTGCAGATCAATACACAGTCTGTTCAAGATATGCACATATATGCTGATCCTTCACGTGTTCCTGTTGTTCTTATAGAACAACATGTCATGGTTGTTCCGCAACATGGTTCCAGCAAGGATCTGGCTCCGAATGCTTCGGAACAAAAGGATACTATTGTGCTACCTAAACTACAAGGAGACTCTTTGGCAACCAAAAGTAGTGCTGGTAAAAAAAGTGGACGCATCTTGCGAGCCATCATTTTTGTGCATGGTTTTCAGGCAAGCTCATTCATCTGTGTTAAGTTTGATCCGAGTTAAAAGTAGTAGTTGTCTGAACCTTACTCTGATTTGAATAAACAGGGTCACCATTTGGATTTACGTCTTGTTAGAAATCAATGGCTCCTATTAGATCCTGAAGCTGATTGCCTAATGTCTGAGGCTAATGAAGATAAAACATCTGGAGACTTCAAAGAAATGGGTAGCAGGCTGGCTGGGGAAGTAGTTGCGTTCCTGAAAAAGAAAATGGATAAGCTTTCAAGATATGGAGGCTGCAAAGAGCTGAAGTTAAGTTTTGTCGGTCATTCCATTGGGAACATCATCATTAGAAGTGCCCTGGCAGGTCTTTTCCAACTTTCCTAACAAATCCTTTGAAACAACTGATAGATATGTTGCTGACTTTTTTAATTATTTTTTTGGTCCATCTTAACAGAGCCTGCATTACAACCATACTTGAAGAATCTCTACACTTACATGTCAATATCAGGGCCTCACTTGGGTTACTGGTACAGTTCAAATTCTTTGTTCAATTCTGGACTCTGGCTGCTAAAAAAGCTCAAGGGAGCGCAGTGCATCCATCAACTGACTTTTAGTGATGATCAAGACCCTCAGAATACGTACTTCTATAAGCTCTGCAAGGTACAATGTCAGCCTACTTCACTTTGGAGTAACTTCGGCCATTCAATCAGTCACAATTTATATCAGATTTTTTTTACATTAAGATGAACTTACCTCGAACTATTATTGTTTTCGTTATCCTTTATACAGTTAAAAACATTGGAGAACTTCAAAAATATCATATTGCTATCGTCGCCACAGGTTATTCACTTTTCCCGTGTCTAATAGTTTCAATTAACTTGTCGGGTGGAGTGAGAAATTGCTGCACTACATTATTTTTAGCATCTGTAGTCCTTGCGCTGTGTACTGTGGGTAATGACACGTTTATATTCTTCTTCCAGGATGGTTATGTGCCATATCATTCCGCAAGAATCGAGCTCTGCCCAGCTGCATCATCTGACACCTCAAAGAAGGGCCAGGTCTTCACAGAAATGCTCAACAACTGCTTAGATCAGATCCGTGCGCCGTCATCTGACACCCGGATATTCATGCGCTGTGATGTGAATTTCGACCAGTCCAATCAAGGTCGAAGCTTAAACACCATGATTGGCAGAGCTGCCCACATCGAGTTCCTGGAGACTGACCTCTACGCCAAGTTCATCATGTGGTCTTTCCCTGACCTATTCCGATGACAACACTGCTCGTCTTTGTGATACTGCTACATACCAAACCAATAGTGCACACTACTGAGTACTGACCAAGCAAGGAAAATTAAGCTTGCATAGCATAAATGCTCCACCAGAATCCAACACCAAGACGGGTAGCGCTGTAAAGATCCTAGCAGCAATTGTTTTCCAGCTTGCTAGATTCGATTTGTATAAATAGCTGATTCTTTTTCAGTTCCATTCATAGTGCTGTAGATGGCCACCTTTGCTGTGAATTCATAATCCTTGTTGTCTGGTATATTTAATACTCCAGTTTAGGATGTGCTAACGATCAGTGAGCTTATTGTGTCCACACAAGTGTTTTACGTTTGATTTTTCATCTCTGTGAGCCTGTAACCTGCTTTATAGATGAGACGAGTAGCCTGCCAGATAGATCTGGATGGTCCATATACAGCCGGGCGCCCAGTGTACTGGTCCTGCTTGGAGAAATTACTGTATTTGTTCTGGCATGTTGCCATGACTGAACCTGCTTCTAAAACTGCTTGTCGAGCCGTACTTTTCTCGTGCGGTCTTGCTCGGGTCAGTGTTGCATATGTGCGTGACATGCTGGCTTTTCCAGTGGCAGCCGAGACCACCCTGATCTGGTTACTGGTGGTGATGTTGGCAGCACGTCTGAACCCTTGTCCGGAACAGGCAGAATGGCAATTGCGGTAAACAGTTTGACTGTCGAAAAGCAGAGTTGGTTGATCCGTTCAGCACTGGGTCAAGGGGACGAACGGTGCGAGGGTCCGCAGCCGAGCCTGGTCATCGTGCCGACCTCCGTCTGTTACCGCCGACGCGAACGTGACGCCAGGGACGACGGGTCGCCGTTACGGCGACCGACGGTAGCAGCCGGCGAGGGGACCGGGGGAGAGGGACGGGCTGTTGCTGCTGCTGCGGCACCAGCTGGGTGAGCCTACCACTGCTGAAACAGCTCTGACCAAGAACAATTCTGCAAGGGCGACAGCTCACGGCACTGACGGGTATCACAGGTTCACAGCGCTACCTACACTGCTGGGTGCTGAATTGGCTGATGCCCAAACAAAACAGAACCTTCTCCCATGTCATTCTCTCCATCCTGGTGTAGATCATCCATTCTGCATGACTACACCAAGGGGTGAAGCATCCAAAATGAGGCAGACAAGTAATCAGTAGGTGATGGTGGAATTCAGCTGCATGCCTGCATTTCAACAAAGAAAATGGCGAGCAGTAGGCCATAAACGATTACAATTAGCCATCGCTATTGAGCATTCCGACATGCCCGAAGAAAATAGCGTTCGCATTCAAGTAGCCGGAAATGGCTGATGCTTGTTGAGCACACACAACACAAACAAATTAATTCATCGTGAATCCAAACAAAGATAATTCGTTCAACCAGATGAAGCGCCCATGAACAATAGAATGAACCAGCGGGATTATCAACAAAACAATTAAAAGACATGGTAAGTATGCTAGTGGACAAGCATGGCATATTTTTTCAAATGTTCTTTCTTATCACAACTTTCCCATTCAACGGCATCTGACAATGTGTGATGGTGCAAAAAATACGAATAATACCAGATTGTAACCGGCAAGTTCAGTTATAGAAGAAAGTTCTGTTTCCTCATTTCATTTTGTCCATCAAAGATCGCATTTCTGCAAGTGTGCAGACCATGGGAGATGGGCAGATGGCGACGAAAAAGACAATAATAGAACACTTTGCTTTGCCGCAAAAGCAAAGGAGCACTGTTCTCTTACTACAGTCAAACATAGCAGAAACAAGATCATACAGCACTGAACATGATACCAGATATGTACAGACAATTGCAAACTCAAGAAAATTTCGTGTTCCACATTTTCTGAAGAAGATCACCTCTCAAGTGATCTTGGTGATTTATTTCAAAAAAAAGTGATCTTGGTGAACTCTGGAGTATGGAGCATAACAAGATCATAGAGTTTTTAACATTTTTTTTGTAAAGAAACTTCCCCATATAAAGGCATCCAATGCTTTTAGATTGCCTGTGATCTTTGCAAAACAAACAAAACGTTCTGACCATCTCAGATTGTAACCGGCAAGCTTAACCATGGAAGAAAGTTTTTCCCACCTCATTTTATCTTAGCGAGATCAAAAAATCACATTTCTTAAGTGGTCTTAGAGAACTGTGGACAAGTTAATGTGAATTTAGTCGCCGCAAACACGCACATAAAGCTAACAAAATTTGATGAAATATATACCAAATGCAGCATCAAAAACATGGGAACTAAGCAGCCATCTTTACATCATGATGGCCACATTCAAATCCCTTCTTTACAAGAAGATACACATTTATACTTAATACGACCAGAACATAAACAAGCAAACCAAGAGCAAGAAAAACTACCTAGGATCGCCACATTGCCCAATTGAAGGCAGGATTTTGATCGGCGAATCAATCGGCATTGTGCATGGACGAATCAAGACCATCGACACGGCTGCGCACAATGCGGTGGAACACCTCGCGCACCTGCTTTTCCAGTGGCTCCAGACCATCCCTCATGGCTTCACACACAGCAGCGAGCTCCGCTGCAGCCTCCCGCACATCGGTCTCCCTATCACCAAAGAGCGGGATGGGGGCTGCGTCAATTGCTTCGGCGAGCTTCTGCGTGGACTTCTCGAGCGAATGGATCTCTTTGAGCAGACCGCAAGCATGGCGCCTGTCCTTGCGCTTCCCCTCCTCGGCTAGGCGTTCTTGCAGGGAGAGGAGAGGCGGCGCCCAGGGGAACGCGGCGCGCGGTGGCGCAGCGGGCAGGTGGTGCGCCTGGAGCGCGGTGCCGCGGTCCGGGCACGGGACGGCAGCGACGAGCGCCCACGCGGCGAGGTGGAGCACGCAGCCCATGGAGTAGACCGGCGCCGCGAGGCCCGCCTCGTGCGCGCGCGGCGCGGCGAGGCCGGCCCCGATGGCCTGCAGCTGCCGCGCGGCGGACCAAGTGCGGGACACGCTCCACGAGAGGGAGCGGAAGTGGGAGGAGGAGGCCGAGGCCGTGGCGCTGGCGACCGCGGAGCGGGACGGGGACGCGCGCGCGCGGCCGAAGGAGCGGTTGCGGTGGGAGGCCAGGAAGGACGCGACGCCGCCGCTGCCGGACGCCGCGGTGTCGTCGACGAGGAGCCCGGAGAGGTCGGAGAGCGCCTTGCGCGCGCGGCGGAGCTGGCCCTCGTGGATCTCCGCGGGCCCCCGCAGCACGGAGGCCGCGATGTCGGCGAGGCGCTCCCAGCGGCGCACCTGGTCGACGCCGTCGCGCGCCGCGTTGCAGACGTCGAGCGCCTTGACGGCGCGCTCGTGGAACTCGGCCACCATCTTCTCGGCCGCCGCGGGCAGCGCCCCGCGGCGGCGTGCCTGGGCCACCACGACCCGGAATTCCTCCTGGCAGATGACGAAGGCCTCGAGCAGGCGCCGGATCCACGCGACGGAGAGGAACTCCTCGCCCCCGGCGGCTGCGGCCGCTGCGGCGGCGGCGTCCCCTCCCGCCTCCCCCCCGGGGAGCAGCTCCGCGAGGGTGGCCGCGACGTGGCGCTGGAACGCCTCGAGGTCGGCCTCCTCGCCCGACGGCATGGCGGTGGTGTCCCTGCGTAGCGAGAGCAGCGAGCGGCCGAAGGAGAAGGGCGAGGAGGTTGAGCCCTGGTAGTCCGTCACCGGCATGGCCTGGCCTCCGGCGATCCCTCTCGCCGCCGGCCCGGAGGGGATCTCGTCTTGGAGGGCGAGCGGGCTTAGCGGGTTGGCGGGTGCGCGCCCGATGGTGGTGGCGTGGCGGACGGGAGCTCGCGATGGGGATGCGGGTGACCTCGAGGAGGAGCGGGGGTGGTGGGCCGGCTTTATATGAGGCCGCGAGATTAGGGGGCGATTAAATATAGTTAATTTTAGGGGAGATGGGCATGATGCAAATGGAAGGGGAAGGGGCTCTGTTTATTTATAGCCTGCAAAATTCTTCTGGGAGCCCTGCCCTGGAATGTTTCGTTTCCATGGGGGCGCATCGCATTTGGATACTCTTCACGTTTCTGGATGGCTGATTTGCGCTTCAGTCCCTATGAAATGAAAGGTTTCTAATTTAATTACAAACAGGTCTTGTGTAATGTGGTGGTACTGTATTATTGCAAGTCACTTATTTTTGCATAATCTGTGGCCTCAGCCACCAGACATGTTTCCCTTGAAGGACTGTGTTGTGTTGTGTCCAACTATTAGTTGGTCCCATGTCGTTGACAACATGGGCGCTGTGCTTGATTCCAATCCCCCATTGGTCAAAAGAGATCCTATATATATCCACCACAATAATTAGCGAATTATTTGCTCCCAAAAACTCCAAGCCTCGTAGCCCTTAACAACAAATATCAATATAGACAAGTACCACGATCAAAAACGTCATGAAAATGTCTTTTTTTGGGTCAAATTCATTAGGCATTTGAAAAGGCTCGCAATGGGCATTTCGCATTTCAGTTTCAGCTCCCTCGACCCTGATTCGCTAGAAAGGCGGTAGGGAGAAACGCTTTGTCCAAAAGCGCAATTATATTAACAGCGAGACTAAAAAGCGCGGTTATGATTAGTAGTCCTGGAAACCGAGTAGCCTTTTTTCCGGGCAGCGCGAAACCGAGTGAACGCGGGCACACGCGCGACGCGCTGCGCCTGACACGTGGGCCCCGATACTCACGGGAAAGCTCCCACCTTTCCCTCCCTCCTTCCAGAACACCCGAAGAAGCGCACACGCCCAGGCCCAGCGGCCGGGGAACCGGCAGGTTCACAGATATGCCCCTGGCCCGCGCCGCGGCAGGAGCGCCGCACGCCAGGGGCAGTTCCGGGACGGCGGCGGCGGGCGCGGTCGCGGTCGCGGTGCTGGTCCACGGCGATCGGCGTGGGAGCTTGACCGCTGCGGGGCCCACGCGACGGGTGCGGTGCAGGGGAGGAGAGGGAGGGAAGGTGGGGCAGTTATGTCAGTTGAAACTGTCGCCGGTGGTGGGTGAGGGGACCAGTCGGCACGTGGCGGTTGCGTGCGAGTACGGACGGTAGCTGGCTGGTCGGGCCCACGTGCTAGTGGCTGTCAGGGTAGAGTATTTTGATTTTTTTATTTTTTATATAAAAATATATAAACCCATCTGGGCAGCAGCACCATCACCAGCTGAGTTCTTTCGGCTTATTTTCTCTCACAGAATATTACTAAACTAGTCGAAATCATAATATTTAGACCGAACAGAATGATTCTTTCCATCATTTTCTGGCGGTGTCAGCAAGGAGTTGATTGTTTTCGTTGGCTCATCGTTTGATAGTTACCTGGGTCATGGGCTCATGGCCGGTTGATTACGCTATTGGCATGATAATTTCTAACATTATCTGACCATATGTTGGTAAGCTGAGAATTCATGTATGTTTGCGTTGGAAGAGGAAAAAAACTCCTTTGATAGTGAGAGATATTCATGTTTCTTTTCAAATAAAAATGCAGATACCCACGGCCACAGCCACATATTTCTTCGCACTTCTAAGAACTTATGCGTGTATCCTGGTAGATCTAGATCCTCTCATGTATTTGGTGGCATGCCTTATACTGTCTTAAATTTCTGCGACATTTTCATGGTTAGATGGAGTTCATTTTGTTGGGCTTGATTCCGGTAGAAGCAACGATTACCAAACAAACTTGTACCAGACCGATGTCATGAGAAATCAGGTAGATCTGCTTCGTACTTTTCTTAATAAGATCACTTAATAATTCCCAAATGATAGCTGACGCTGATCAACGGCCACGCTTTCCTTTCGTTTTCCCCGGTCAAACGGAGTGGTAGTAGTCCCGCACTACAACAGAACCACTACTGCAAACAGGTCCTGGAAGTGGGCCCGGTGACGCAGGCACGGCCACGTCGGCAGCCAGGTTATTAATCGAACCGAAGCATAGCACATAGCAGCGCCGGCGTCCGGGCTCCACGAGAGAGCCGCCCATTGGCCGCCGGCCCGAGCTGACGTGTCACCGAAGGCAACCGGTGGGCAGGGTAGACTGGTCAAGTCAAGCCACATGGCGTTTTCCCGGTGGCTTTGACGGGTTGAGCGATGCATTGCATCCTTGGATTGGAATTGGATGATCCAATTGCCAACGCTGCACGCATCATCCTTGGATCCAACGACGAGCCAGCTGCTGCTGCTCTCGCTGGGTCCAACGGCCACGATATCCGGTGTTATTTTATTGGCAGGTTTGAAGGGCGAAGCTGGATCATTAGAATAAACTATTATTATTGGGCACCATTAAAGATGACGAAAAGCATTCATCAGAGGATAGACAAACAAGTTTATTAATTCCTAGCAGCTGGTTTTCTGATTCATCCAACTGGTGTCTGCGGCACTGCCAGGTTGCCTTGTTAAATCTGGCATCATTCTGGCACCGATGGATGGATGCCTCTGGCATAGTGGCATGAGGCTATCCGCACCGGATGCGCTATTCATTCCCGCTATCCCATCCTCAGTACGAAAACCTCCGCACCGGGCTACGCTATCGCTCCCGCGAGTCCGTCCGCTACCGGCCGACGTGGCGCGGGCCCGCGCGCCCCACCTGGCCCTCGCGCCCATCCGCCGCCATGAAACCTGGGGAGAGAGAGGGAGGGAGGGAGACGACGCCGCCGCCGCCATGCGGTCGTGGAGGACGACGACGCGGCGGCGGGCGCGACCAGAGGCAGCAAAGGGGGAGGAGGGAGCTGCGGCTGCGGCGGGAGCAGCAGAGGCGGGCGAAGCGAGCTCCCGCGGCGGCGACGGGGCCCGCGGCGTCGGGGTCTCGGACGCGACGGGGACGGCGCCTCGTTGAGGTCGATGTCGAGATGCGGCGGGCAATCCATGCCGCAGTTGCTCCTCCGCTGCTCGCCCTGGAGTGGGCGGCGGAGGGCGCAGGGAGAGAGAGTGCGCCGGTTAGGGTTAAACAAAGAAAAAAAAAGCTGATATACGAGTCCCACCGCGTGGGAGTTGTTATACAGAGGATGGATGAAATACAGAGCATGACGAGTGCCGGAGAAATGAAGATCGAGGGAAAAATCGTGATGATCAAGATGAAATATTCCTTTTAAAGATAGATTTAGAGTATGACAAGTACGGATAGACCTACAGACTTCGTAGAAGAAAACACAAACGACCAGAGTGAAAACTTTGAATTTTACTGTAATTCGTGCTCCAGCAGAAGCACGTTGAGTCAGAGAAATCAACGTAATCAATGTGACTCATGTCCTGTTTGGTTCCAAAAGTAAAATCCAAAAGTAAAAATAAGTCCCCATCACATCGAATATTTGAACATCAATTGGGAGTATTAAATATAGACTAATTATAAAACTCATTGCACAAATAGATGCTAATTCACGAGACGAATCTATTAAGCCTAATTAATCCATGATTTGATATTATTGTGCTATATTAAACATGTGCTAATGATGGATTAATTAGACTTAACAGATTCGTCTAGTGAATTAGTCTCTATTTATGCAATTAGTTTTATAGTTAGATCATATTTAGCCCCTCTAATTGGTATCCAAAGATCTGATATGACACGGAGAACCGAGATACGGCTACACTGAACAATCAGATTCAGTGAACCAACGTGGCCCAAGTTAGGATGGGATTTCATACGATATTGCAAACAACAAGGACCGGCATCAGGCATTATAACACAAATGTCCACCTGATACTTACTCCCTCCTTTTTAAAATGATATAGGTTGTTTTTGCTTTTTAAAATTTATGAATCTAGAAAAACTAAAACGACCTACATTTTAAGAAGGGAGTAGATCCGTGTGGCTCTCAGAAAAGTGTTCTCAAGACACCAGCATGTGCCATTATATGGTAATCATACTACAAAAATTACTACCAAGAATTCGCGCGCAGGAATAAAGCTTGGTCGTGGGATACCAACACTGGTAAGCGATGCAAAGCATCAAGTAGCGTGACAGCAATTTATCCAGAGTGGACATACAAGTTGAGGGGAGAACCAAAATGCAGAAAACAAAGCAGAAACTAGTTTTTTAGGCCAAAGACCAGCTTCGCCCAGCTTTTTATAGAAAGCGGAAAAAAGTTTAACTGCCGTTGCCAGTTTTTCAATCAGAGTGTAAAACTAGTTATGCTCTCTAGCCAGATGTTTGTGGTACCCAATTGTACCCTACCATTCAAGGGAACTTCATGGAAGAATTGTGCTGCTCCTGTTTATTTCACAGTACTACTATGATCTAGATGGAGGAAACGACCAGCTTGGTCCAACAGTCTCGCTAACTGAACCTCGGAGCCGTCAACGTGCTCTCTTGATTTGGGAAAAAGAATGTCAGATAACTCCCGTCAATCCATAGCTTCCGAACATAAGCTGTACCTTGATGAGAGTATGACCACAAAAGGCCGATCTTTGCTTTAGGAACACAAACAAGCAACGACCATGACGGATTTCAGAATGATGTCAGGCTAACAGCTGCAATTGGACACCAAAAGAAGCAAATCAGCAATTTTGCATGTAACAAAACTTCAATTAGGCAACTTTGAGCTCCGCGCCTTTTGCAGACTGCCCAAGACACTCTCAACCAGCTTATCCTTCTCTTTATCTTCTTCAGAGTCCGACACAAAAGAGTACTGCTTCTGTGATGGCCTTGTACACCTCTGCATGTTCCCTGCGGCCTGATTGTCAGGATAACCTGGGTTTCTCGTAGAACAGTCCACAAGCCCGTCGATGTCTTGAGATTTCTTGTTAGAGCCATTATCCTTGCTACTGTTCCAGGAATCAATGATTTGAAGCAGAGAGCTATGCTCAACATTTCTTCTAGCCTGTTGGTCTGCTTGGCAGTCGTTATCCGAGAATTCATCATCTGAAGGAGTAGGAGGACGGTAGCACATTTCCTTATCGACCTCTGCAGCAGCAGTTTCAGTAGTGGCAGATACAGGACCAAGCTCCTCCCAAATCAAGTCGTCACCATTGTTATGGTTTCCACTTCCCTTGCTGCCAGCCTGCCCATTCTCGTTTTCCGCAGGTAGAACCCTTGGGAATTTTATCCTGGCACCAGGCATAATCTGCAACAGTGATGCAAGGTCCGGATACCCAAGCTTCTGATGATCAAGCTCATATCCATGTTTCTGAGTAAAACGATGCTTGAAAATGCTGATGTTGAATCCATATTTATGCTGCGATAGAAGCTCATTCAAAAACTTGTGACAGTCTGACAGTATCTCCTCCCTAGTAAGAGGCTTGCTTTTCTTATTCTTATCATCTACATATTTGCCCTTCTGTGGCTTCCCATTGACGAAAATGGAACTAAGAGGAGCGGACTTGCTGGAATTCGATGGAACACATGTTCTCTTGTGAGGGAGGGTAAGACGGAAAGGGAAAGGTCTGGAAGAAGTTTCTTCAATCCATTTCTTTTCCGAAATTAACAAATGTACCAGATGATGCAGATCTTTCTCAAAGAGACCTTTCAAAGGCCAACAACCTAGCTTCTGCAATCCATGTGCCAATTCCCCCCTGGCCAAGAAAAGTCATCGGATAAGAACTGCTCTCCCTTAAATAAGCCAAACATAATATTGCACATCATCTCATAAATCCTTTTCTACTTGCGAAGGGAAACATATATAAGGAATTCTGTATGCTCAAGTAAGCAATGATTGATCATAAGATTTCAAAATGTGAGGTGATGCTGAGCTTAGAAGTTTCAATGACACATAATGAAATCATTACAAGCACCTCATCTATACTCTTCTCTGCCTGCAGGCTGCTGCTTACAAAATATGATATGCTACAAAATTACCATTGTTGGAAGTATAAGGTAATTGTAGAAGAGGATATTTGTTAGACTTGAGGAACAACATAGAATTCATCTTGCTAATAACTTGCTCTAGAAAACTACAAATACAAACCACATGTTTAGACAATTAAAGACAAATTGCATAACTGTGCCTTGCCCGTATCAGTCTACAAAATCTCTAGCAAGCGATCCATAGAATGATAGGAAAAGTTCGCATTCCTAGCATAAATGTGCCAGAGTTGAGAGTTATGTCTGCTTACTACATCTATTAATTGCTTCTAACATAAAAAAGGAAACAACATATGCATAAATGCAGAGTCTGACTTCAAATTTGCATAAGTTTGAATTCCAGGTCAAAGAGACAGCAGTTTTTCTCACATAAAATTATGATCAACAGGAAACCAGAAGGCATTAGTTAAAATCTACAGGTGGTGGGGGGGGGGTGGGGGGGGGTGGGGGGAGGTGTATTTACCTTGTCTTCGCTTTTGAAACAAGCTCAGAACCAAGACGTTTTGGTAACTGTTGCTCCAAAAGATCCCACAAGTGAGCCTTTGCAAATATTTCATTAACCACCTGCTGCCCTCTTCCACAAGTTGAAGCACTTGAAGATTCAAATTCTTCAATTGAGTCAATTGGTTCATCAGCGACATTGCTGCTGGTTGTACTATTGTCTGCATATGATTTTCCAAATGTCCACCACCTTGAAGCCCAGCTAAACAAGCCCTTATTCATTTCCGAAGAATCCTTTTCTCCAGCTTTACCCATGGAAACAGATGCAGGTCTACTGCATGGTTCTGGATTATCAAGAATTGATGGATCTCTCTTTATTCTATCAGAATTGTCATCATCAGATGAAATTGGCAAATTAGCACTTACTGCTGCAGTACTATTGGTGCCATCTGAATGGTCACCTTTTGAAATGTTCTTATGGATCCTCCTGAAAAGCTTTATACGGCGATCAGCATTATGCTCCTGCAGAGGTATTTGCAAATCATCAACCACTTCAGCAGAAGTGCTTTCACAATTTTGAGAAACCTCAGGCTTCGCATTATCAGGGCCATTCCACAATATCCAGATCCTTTTAAGGAGTCCATCTTTGTTAACAACATTTTCCACCCCTGAGGAAGAGGGAGTTCCAGGGGTAGTCCCTTCATCAACTTCCGTGTGTTTTGCTGGTGACTCTGTCTGCGCACTCACATCAGCAGTTTGGTACTTCTTTTGGTCCTCAGACAGCAAAACCAATGGGGAAGATGAGACAGAAAATGTAGGTGGATGTCCAATTACAGTCTCTGTGAAGCTTTTGCTCCTTTCAATACTTTGACAAGAACTTAGTGGCTTTGAATTTACTTCAGGGGTTGACATCAAAGATGGATGCTTCTTATCATTTTGTGCTGTTCCGGTGATGTTATTCTCCCTGACATTACCTTGAGCTGAGCTAAGGGCCTTAGAACTTCCATCACCAGGCTGCAGCAGGCCTTTGTTGGCCAAAAGTACAAATGGCTCGTTTTTACCAGATGGAGGATCTATCAATTCAACAATATCTGGCATTGATTGGAGAAAGCAAGAGAATTTCCCACGGCCAAAGAAATCTGTGCCTAGAAAAACATTGTTCTTCATAAGCTCAGATCGGAAACATGAGAGGCTCAGCCCTTCAGGATGTGGACGTAGTGCCTCCAGAACTGCATTGCTTACAGATTTGGGGATTGAGCAATGCTTGGTACCAGATGGAACTGAACAATGCTGGGAATCAGATGGTACCTTGATGGGTTCCTTTGATTCCATCTCCAGGAAGGGATTATCCAGGGCTCCTTTGTAGTGACCATACCAAGATCCATGTAAACCATCCGGTGGGTGGTTAAAACGTTTAGGTGAGAAGTCCTCCCCTTTAACTAAAGCATCCCAAGGCCACATAACTGTTGCTGCACTGCACAGTACACTAGTAGTACTACTAGGACAAGCAAGCAGTACATTGTAGTTGCTCATTCGCAATCGATGCAAGAGGTTTGCAAAATCACTATCCCCAGATATAAGGAAAAAATTAACTGGTGGAGGGTTCTGAGCAATCCAGTAGACAAGATCAGCCATAAAGGAACGGTCAGAACTATTCTTCCCGCCTACATTATTGAAACAATACTATTAGTACCCAGTGCAGAGAGCTCCCGCTCTGTGCGGGGTCTGGGGAAGGGGTGTCAGTGGCAAGCCTTAACCTCGCCTGTGCAATGCGAGGAGACTGCGACTCGTGAAACAATACTATTAGTACAGACTAATAAATAACCAGAACGCTACATAAGAAAAGAACAACTTAAATACGCAATGCAACTTTGTAATATTTTGAGGGTACCAATGCAACTTTTGCAACTTAACATTCCCCCTAATGCCATCTAAGTAATCACCTGGAGATACCAACACCGTATTGAACCTGACAAAAAATAGGTAGAACTGATACCAGGAACAAAATGATATGGCATACGTCATAACCAAAGCAACCCCAATTTCCCAGTACTAAAAGCCAGACATATTAGAAAAAACAATCACAAGGGTTCTTGTTTAAAAAAAAAAGACACGGCCCCTTACATATAATGTTCTATATGCAATATACTACCCATGTTGAAATTAAATGTTACCAAAATCAATGAAAAGTACAGTTGCCTAACTAAGAAATAAGACACCTTCACAAGAGTCTATCAAACAATAATATCCTTCTTCATACTACACACAAAAAAAAATTCTAATGGTCATTAAGAGCAATAAATTTCCCACAGTTCACTAGACAAAAGGAACGCTCCTTTTTGTCTAATAATAATCTTAAGTTTTAACTCTTGCCACAGAGAACATAAACTCCAGGTAAAGTGAGTAAAATAAATCAGTGGATTTGAAATGTAGACGGAAAGAAAGTTCCAGTACCAACCAGAAACACTCTACTTTTATAACAAAATGGTGATATAACTCACAACCATCATCCATCCAGCCTGTTCTACGGAAGAGTTCCTTTTTTTTTCAATTCTAACCTACAAGAGCATCTCCAGCAGATTACTCATACCTCACACTCAAAACATACTCTCTCTCCATTACCAATAACTACTTTTGTGTTTTTGGTAATGGTTGCTGCAGCAGACTGCCAAAATTCAATCACCAAAGATAGGGTAGAGGGATGAATCCCCTTCATTTAGGTGAGAAGTAGGTGTGTTTTGGTGGTTACTAAAAACTTTTAGGTAATGGGGATTGGATTGGTAATCTGCTGGAGCACCTCCAATCACCAAAAATCAATTTTCTGGTATTGGGGAGAGGGATGAGTAACCTGTTGGAGACGCTCGGGCGATTCAACCCTGCGATTGGTAGACAACTAAATTTGGCATCAAACTTTGCGAACAGGAAGTTAGAAATCAACAGAGCAATGGATGCGAAATATATCACATACAAGCTTCTCTCCAACTTGGGAGCAATAGCATAGCAATGCGTATGGAACCACCGACCCAGTGACGAAACGTTCAATAAAAAATGCACGAAAAGCCGACGTAGTAGATTAATCTAGATATCAGGGGCAGCCAAATCATCATTTTTAATACTGCTACACATGTGGTAAGGAAATTCTGGTAGACGTTCCAGAAAGGGCCTTCCAGAAATCACAACAGCAGGGATGAAATGGAACGGAGCACAATTAAAGGGGTAGGAGAGCGGGCGCGAGCACGCAACTGCGTGGGACGTGGGAGATGGAGACGCCCGTAGCGGCGAGCGCCTCCTGCGAGGACCGCGCGAGCTGCAGCACGTCACCGAAGGCGGTGATGGAGAGCGGCCCGCGGATGCCCGCGGCGCGGAGGGCAGCGGACACGCGCGGGGCGACGCGGCAGACGTTGACTCCGTTGGGGATGTTGCAGTTCTCGAAGTCCCACCACACCGACACCCGCACCGCCCGGCTCTCCTCGTCCTGCGGCGGCGGGGCCGAGGCCCGCCGCCTCTCGCGCCCGCCGACGTGGACTGCGGAGCTGAGGCGGCGACACCCGTGGCCGCGAACGACGTGGGTGTGCGCGGAGAGGCGGCGGAGGAGGATCTGCGACATGGCGGCGGGAACGGATCAGCGGCGGCGCCGATCCACGCCGGCGGTTGTGATTTGTGGCAGGGTTTTTGGAAAAACCCTTTCCGGTTTTCCGCTTTGCCACGAGGGTACGAAATGGAACCGCCTTGAATCCTGACCTGATGGGCCAGAGGCCGCAAGTATACTGGGCCCATTTTCAGACGGGCCTCAGCTCAGGGGCTCCTTGATTGATTTCTGACTGATTATTGATGGTGTTCAGTGCAAGTAAACTGGGCCCCATTTTAGATAAATTTGTGATTAATTTTTAATAATTTGTTAAAAAAACTTTATGTGTGGTAGGAGAATCAATCGAAACACTCTATTTTAAACAAATGAGTTAACCCATTCACAAAATACAACTACGCTTAACTATAAGAAATTACAGCATTTCTGCTCAGATTTACAAAATTACAGCTACACTTGCGCCCCCTCAGTTTCACAAACCTACGACATCCTGTTATCCATAGTTCCATACAGTCCACGTATGGGTCCACATGAAATTTGGATGGCTAACATCTGAGTATGTTTTAGGTATGTGAAATGAAGCGGCTTTTGCTAATGGAGCAGGTTAAAATAAGTTTAATAGGGTGAACTGTGTTGTGGAGCGTGTTTAGATGTGTTAAAATATTTAGTGGGCCGGGATGGGTTGGGTTTATCCCAAATGTATGGCGGGACAGGTTGGAGTGGGTTCAAAATGTGTTGTAATATTTAGTTGTATATGTTGGTGCAAATACATGTGTGCAGCAGCATACATGGGCAAGTAATAAGGGCTTGTTTGATTGAGCCTGCCAAGCAGCTCGCCCGCCCAGGCAGCGATCGTGGCCCCAGGCGACCGAAATCGGACGCCTGGGCTCGCTGCCTGCGCCCGGCAACTTTGCCAGGGCAGCAAGCAAACAAGCCCTAAGTGCATACAGATACAGGGGATAGTTTGCTTCAAGAAATATACATATACAACGACCCAAAAGTTTTTGGAATAAACGAAAGCTAATTCTTTTATTGCTATGACTTATGACAAGGCAATCCAGAATTTTACAAGATGCACAGTTGCATGCCACCACCACAGGCAGACCATCAGAATTCAGAGCTTTGGCACAACGAAAATATCACACTCCCTTCTCAGTTAATACAACTATAGTATGAAAAAATCAATTTAAATCTGCCGACTAGTTAAGGGCAGGCCATGATGCTACTCCACAGAACAAAGCTATTGAAAACAAAGCAATCAGGACATAGCACAGCAGCAGCTGTAGATCAGGTGGAAATGGCTAAACACAGCTTTCTAGGGAAGTTAAGAAGGCATCAACAACATACAACAGAATATGGCGGCCCAGCAAAATTCGGGGCCGCCGTCTTCACGAAACAGACCCTTCGGGCACGATAGCTTTATTCGCAGGCCAGTTTGGTGTCGAAGCTGCTCAGGCAGATTGCGAAGGCCTGGAAGGCTGAGAGCGGATAACGGTAGTCCATTGTGAACATATCCTTGGCTACCTTCCCGAATTGCAGGATCACCTTTTCATGCTCCGGTGGCGATGCTGGGACAGCCTGTGACGGGGTTGGGGCTCCAGCAGCAGGCTGTGTTGCGGCTACAAGCTGGAAGTTCTTGACGGATGCCACAGTCACTCTGCCCCTAAAATTGAGGCACCAGCACTGCAATTGCTCGTGCCATCTTGGGGCCTTGTTACGGAGAACCAATGGCCTCTCCTTGCATTCATCATTGTCACCCAATGCCATGTCTCCAATCCTGTGGCTGCTCATCGAGACTTCAGAGAATCTTGTGCTGCCGAAACGCATGGAATGATCCACAACAGATGACTTGGAGAAGGAAATGCTACCAAATGACTCGTCAAGGGAGCGGGTGAGGACACTGTCTGGCTGGCATGGAACAGTGCCTCCAGCCTCAAGGGATGAGGCAGGAATGGAGTGCATAACACAGTTCATCCGCCTAGGGCCCCGAGTTCCCAAGACATTCAGCTCATATGAAACCTGTGCTATGTTGTAGGTGCTGGAAGAGACTTTTGGTGACACCTTCCTGGAGTAGAACCTACGGCTTGTTTTCCCTGGCTGTGCTACATTGCATGGAGGCTGGGTATCATATATTGCAAACTTTGTGCCGAGGAGATTTGACCTAAATGTACACCATAGATATATTAGAGATACATACATATTACAAAAATGATTACATAACTTCTAAAAACAGCTTGGGCAGTATATGAGTTAGTACCTCAGCTTTCCAATGTACATTTTGCTTGACCTAGATATATTTTCAGAATTCATAAATATTGTATATTCTGTACAGGTTGGACGGGAGGTTCGTTTTGCACATAGGAGGAACTTGCCACTTTCCACAAGCACAGCTGTAGAAAAATGTGTCACACCATGTATTAGCAGCAGATTGACAAAAAAAGAGGTACCAACAAGGCAATAGGCAGGCCTGCAAGTGGAATCGATCTAAAGATTCAGGAATGAATTGGAAAAAGACAATGGTGGGCATCTGTCAGCGTGCCGCCACTAATTCCTAGAATTGGTAACTGGTATTGTGCTTTAGCCTCAAGAAAGTGATAGAATACCAACAGGGCTACTGTAAATGCTTAAATTCATTGGATTCCAGCAACTAAACTGCTACAAAGATGGGCTCAAGAATGCTTAGACCCATAGAATACCAACAAGGCTACTGCAAATGTTCAACTCATTGGATTCCAGCAACTAAACTGCTATGAAGATGGGTTCAAGTATGCTTAGACCCAGATGCAAGATAGGTTAACCATATCGACGCATTTATTTAAAGTCCCCTGACCCCCGCGAGCGGTGGACTTCATTGAGGTTAAATGGTAGTGGGAAAATGCAGACTTAGCAGAAAGCACTAGAAACAATTGCTATTTTTACATAATTTACAACAACAGTTACCATTACTACTTCTGGAAAGAAAATAGAGTGTATATTCCGCAAGAGCAAAATGAGGGGACCGGTTCTCTAGATTTCTGATATAAGCAGTCAAGAATGCCAGAGTCGAACATGAACAAGAAGTGTGGAAGACATGCACAAAAGACTGCTATGTATAGTACATTTGTGTATAGCAAAATAATAATCTAACAATAGAACTACAATGCTGGTAACAGAGGTCTTAAGTCTGAACATACTTGGATCTCGTGAATACTAGGGTAAAGTGGTTCGTTATAATTCGACCATGGCTCATTATATCACAAGGACTAAGCTGCATGCATATTCTTTTTTATGTAACTAGAAACATGACCGTGTATCTTGCATATTTAAAACGTCTACAAGCATCTCACAAGAGCTGATGGCTGTGATGTGGTGTAAGGTATTACAACAAGTACAAACAAACACAATACTTTGAAAAGGCTTACCTGTGCTAAGACACAGATACAGGTAGTACGTTTGGGTAGATTTATCCCTTTTGATGAAGCACTGGATAGTTGCATCTCGAGGCCCAGGCTGAATGTGGCCAGCAATACAGTATTAGTGAATAGAAAAGGTGTCTGTACTCCTTGTTTTCTTTATTTTAATAATAGCACTTTCCAAATAGAAGATACAGCAAGGATGCAAAAATATGTTTAAGTTATAGTAAAATTATCAAAAAAAATGAAAATGAAACATGGAAGGATCAAAGAGAGCATCATCACCTGCTTCAGGGACACAGGGAAAGTGATTTTCCCAGAAAATTCTGGATTCTTAACAATCTCTTTGCACATCTCTCTCCAGGTTCGACAAACAGCCGCGCAAGAAACCACGTTCTTCCTATTAGGCCATGTTGCTTCACTGGCCTCTAACCTCTCGATCACATCTCGAAGCAATTCAGGGGGCAAATTAGCCCAGCAACTGCTCTGGGTCACCGGGGCTGGATCATGCAACTCGTGGACAGCACCATGAGATTTCCCTCTGCGGTGGCCCAGAAGCTTCACCTCGAACCCTCTTCGAGACAAGCTCCCAAAACCATCCCTTACATCACGCACAATACTGCGGAACGACATCTACTTAAGGTCAATCACAGCAAATGCAATTGTGCTGAAACATCAAAACTTCCTCCAACAGTAGTACAAGCAAGATGCCAAGTAACGACAGTCTAGATGAACCAAATGATGAGCCTGCCAGACCAAAAAAAAAACTAATATTAGCCTTTGAAATTTCTCTCTGGTAAGAACAGTAATATCTAACTGCTTAATTCAAACTACCAAAAAAGAAACAACCCAAAGACAAAACTCTGAAAAAACACTTTCTATAATATTGAAGCTCATCACATAATAATCTATCAAATCAATTGATACAATTAGTTACTTTGAACATGGGAGAACCTATCCTTTTGCATATTTTTGTGCCATTACAATATAGCAATCATCACAAAAGTAATATTGGAATGGGTCACTCAGTAGAGCTGGAAATGATGTGTAGCTCAAAGAAGGTCGTGTGGCGATTTCCATTTGAAAAAAAAAGGTAGGAAAGAACTCATCAGAATGACTTATCACATAACAACTAACCAATATTGGTCAAAACTACAACATCACCCATAATCCAGTATAGATTTAAAACCACAGCGCAGGTTGGAGAACGTAATAGCTGTAATTCCAGGTCTTTGGAGCAAAACAGTATATATACACTTCAGTTCCCCACCTATGCCACTGTTCGCCACTAAACCATGGGATCCATTAGTTGTAACTTGCAATCTAAGACTTCAACGTACATTGCAATTGCGACGCCTAATTCTGATTTCTAGCAATCCCAACAGTTGACGCAAAAACTAGCCACAATATGCATACCCAAACATAACAATTACCCGGCACATTATGTCGCTTTTCGCCGGATGCAGCTGAGGCTAACCCGCCAAAAATTCGACATGAACCACCTCTCCACACCCAAATCCCGCTATACCTGAGCCCAAATCGCAGCGAAAGCCGCGGCCTTTCCATCAAATCCCGCCCGAATTCCGCTAAAATGCAAGCTAAAGTACCTCTTCCCAGCTAGACGCCCCTCGTTCCCACCTCTCACGAACCCAATCCCCGCTCCAACAGAGCGAATCCGCCACAAGCCACCGGCACGCATCCAGCAGGGAAGGAGGACGGATCCGCGCGACACGCACCTGCGACGGGAGCGAGCGGCGCGGCGGGAGCTGGGCCGGGGCGGAGCCGCCGCTACGGGAGACCGCGCGGCGCGGATTGCGGAGGCGCCATGCGGATCCGGAGGGACGGAGGGGAACGCGGGGGGAGGAAAAGGGGAGGAAGAGGAGACGACGGGAGGAGGAAGAGGAGGCGAAGGAAAGAACAAGTGGTGGTGGCTGGACAAGTGTTGCGGGGGCGAACGCGACGTCACGTGCGACCGCCGCAAGAGAACACCGACTTGTGAGGGCGTTTTCCGCGAAACTAGTGTGTTGCGTGAAAAAAAAATAACAGCGGGAAAAAACAAATTTTAAGGTTTAACCCAAAACGTCTTGTATTTATTTATGGCTTAAAGATTCGTGCCGTCGCATGTGGCCAAGAAAGGATGCAATTTTTTTTTCCAGTTTCCATCATGGCAAAGTCAATCGTAGAACTTAGCGCGTTAAGATGTGACTTGTGCCGTCGCATGGCGCAGTAGAACAACGAGAGAGTAATAAAATATAAGAGGACAATGGCAGTATCAAAGATGAAAATTGTGTAATCTCAAAAAAAAAGATGAGAATTGTGTACCTCCTGAGTCCTGGCACCAGCTTAATCGAATTTGATGGGAGTACAAGTACATTCTATTCTCTTCTTTTCCCTCTTTTATTATTTATTACTATCTCTGTCCTAAAATATAAGCATTTCTAGATTTGATCAAAGTCAAATTTGTTCAACTTTGACCATCAATATTCTTATAAATGAATTATTTTAAATATAAACACTTATATATTATGATAATTACTTATCGAATCTAGTTATATTATTTTTATCTTATAGATCTTTATAAATTATTTACTATTTATAGTTAAAATTGAACAAAAATTTGACTTTGACCAAACCTAGAAATGCTTACATTCTGGGACGGAGGGAGTATTTGTAATAGATATGTTCCCTTTTTCTGAGTGCTGTCTATTTAGTCAGCAGCTTTGTCCTAGATCGACCCTTTTGTTGTAGGCATGACACAGAAATATGGTGGGAATTAAACTCACAGCCTAGGAGGCGTCAAGCCAGTTTTTATCACTCAAGAAGCAGTTGATCTACATCAAGGAACTACACACTGAATAAACAGGGCTAGGCTAGGCTGAATGGCAGCTGAAATTCTGGATGAACAATCTGACCATGTTACATCTGTACGTGGAAATTTACAACAGACTAATAGCGCATAGCATGAAATAGAATTCAGACCTACAGTACAAATCGGCCGCTCCAATATACAAATGATATTGCAAGGGAGAAGCACAATTTGAATGGAACCATCGTTGGCATCATGAAACCAGTTCTTCTCCGCTGCAACCCCTAGAAAAATGCATGGTCGGCAGCTCAACGCTGTCCTTGTCAATTTTCTTGAAGTACTCTAACATTAATGCCATAAGCAACCTGAAAGGGTCAACAGGATTAGAAAATTAGGGAAAAACTTAACAGTGTATGCTAGCATTTCCGAAGGTAATATGGCATCAGACAACAACATAGCTTCATGACAATCAACAAGTAAGGTCTCTGTGGACCGTAGCATATTCTTTGCTGTCTGTAGACTTTGTTTCAGTTATCTTGAATGTGGAAGTAAGGTATTTCATGACACCACTATCAAGTATCAGCACATGGAGCAACCTGGCCACCTCAAGCAAACTTCCAACACAAAATATAGCCAGCAATTTTATTCCCCACCACATAAAACGGTAGAGGAAAAAAATATAGGTTACATGTGCATTCAGCAGATTCACATGCTACATTACAGTGCTTCAGTGTAGGTTTTCAAATACAACAACAGAAGAATAGGTCGTTCCTCAGGTTACTGATGATCAATCCTGTAATCTATTTGTGCAGTATATATGTCACTGTCAGTTGGGTAGTATGACTATGTTCTTAGTTACTCGAGTAAATTTTTCCTTTATCTGTGTGCAAATTATATGCAGCACATAGATTGACAAGTATTTGGAATAGTTTCAACTTCTGATAGATCGTTTGTCGGATTAGCAAGTGCAAATATGTTTAGGACAAAAAAGACGTATCAAAAATTAAGTCTGTTGGAAGTATGCAATATAGACTATATATTTCATCAAAGATTCCAGTGATCCAGGCTAGTGCGCATTAGTAAAGTTATAGAATGTTGAAACAGGGGGTAGCGGGACAGAAGAAACCTAGTGAAGTGCTTTTGGCAATTCTCAACCATTTGATTTGGAAGCAAACGTCTCCGAGTGATTACTAAAGTGTATACTGGCAACACGTGTTGAGATTCTACTGTGCTTTTCTGCCTTATTGAAGGTGTAAATAACCACATCATGAAAATCAAAGACAGTCTATGGAAATCTCTGGAAAGTGTGAATATACAAAGAAGCGTAATGAAAATCAATCGCTAAAGCCATTGTAACTCTTAGTGTACATCAGCCAAGATATCTCAAGGACAGCATGGCTCCCTAAGCGTGCATTGCTGTTTCAATTTTCAAGTTCTCGTTGAAGGTTGAACTTACTCTGTAACATCTACAGAATTTATTTATTTTTAAAAAAAAGATGAGTGAAGTGTGTGATACCAAATAACACCTAGCAGCACAGCAACACCAAGGATTTGGTGAAGAAATTAAAAAAAAAGTGACTTGAAATCATTTCTCTGGGCAGTGATAACAAGAGATTGAGCTTACCATCTTGCAAGTCAGCCTTTGCAATTTATTAGATGTCATCACGTCATGCCTGACTGCCATTGCCTTTTAGCCTGAGTTCAAGGTCCAACTCCTTGTGTCTTACCTCCAGCTCCAAACATATATTCTCAATCTTCATTTGTTCATTCTCCAACCTCATCTTTTCCAGTTCTCTGTCCTTCTTCTTACTAAATCTCTCCCACTTGTGGCGTTGCTTTGCAAGCTCCAGCGCCTCAGCTTCAATTTCCATGCGCTGTTTCTCAATCTCCGCAGACTGTGTAGCCAAGTCTTTTTGCACCAAAGCCAAGTTAGTTCCATCCGGGAAAACTTTGTTAATATCCACTGGAATGCTATGGGGATCAGATCTCCTGCTACAGTCATGTGAGCTTGAAGAGTTGCCGAAACCTACATCCTCCTGATTCGCCATGTACCGCATTCTTTTATGCATGGGCAGGGTCCCCTTATTGGCATGCACTGCTGGATGCTCATCATCATTCTCTTCCTCATAATCACTGTCTGCACTTTGATCATCTTCATCAGCATCTCCACTGGTTCTCCTCCTTGCATCATGCTCATCTTTACACTTAAGAGCAAGCTGCAATGAATGCTGAAGTGCAGGATCTTCAGGTAAACTAAACCGATTATTGTTGTGATAGGAGCACATCTCCTCATAGAACAAGTGCTTAGAGCTCAATATCTTCCTCGCATCATCTTTCGTCTTATCTGAGAGATTAGTCATGCTATCCAGAAGTTCTGGATTCGCCACAATTCTGCAAGTAGTACCCCGACCAAGGAGATCTGTAAGCCTCTTATACCTCTTATTGAGGTCATTGAACTTATCCTCACACTGCTGTGGCGATACAAGGCAGCCTCGCTCACCCATGACTTTTGATATGGCCTTCCACTTGCCTTTCTTCTGCATCATTGCACAGTTCCTCCTACCACCTCCTGAATCAGCTCCTGGATCCTCCCCGGTGTAAGATGCTGCAGTAATTAAAAGCTTAACCATTGAATCAGTCCACTTCATCCGATGCCATGCCGAGCCCTTCTTGCCCTTGCCGGTCTGGCTATCAGTGGCATCCTCATTGACACCATGTTCCTCATCATCGCTCATGCTATTCTTTGTTTGCTGCTGCTGCTGCTGGTGGTGGTTGCCCTTGCCATGTTCTCCAAATTGAAACTCAGACAGCTGATCGGAATCTGTAACCTGATTCAGATGAACGGGGAAATTGCTGGCCATCTGAGGGTGGTTGAAGCCCAGGTTTCCAGAGTTTGGTGCGTGCATTTGCATGTGGTTATGATGCAAGTCTAAACTACCATAAGGTGTTCCCTGCATCAAGCTTCCAGAGGGTAGGTTATTTCCTCTAAAGGATCATGCAGTCATTAATACACCCTTCTGATACCATATACAATTAAAGAGATTGGCGCGAGCACTCCTTATTGGTCCTGCAGCTCCACCTGAGAAAATGATTCAGGTGAAGTATTGAGCAAAATAGAAAATACAAGTGTGAGATATGGCTACATGAGTAATCCAACAAGACCACAACGATCACAAATAACTATGAACCTAGACTCCTAGAGATCATTCAAATCAAAATCATCTATGTATGCTTCATTAAGAGTTAAGTGATTCATTAAATCAATCTATTAGAGGCACTTATTTAAGGTAGAATCACTGGGCTCACTCAGCAGATCATTAGCAAACACAGCAGCCTACTAATCAGTGAATTACTTACTTTTTGTACCGTATTGGGAGTGAAACTACCTTAAAAGGAGGAACAAAGACTCTAGTCAAGTCAACAGCATCAAATTAAGCAACACCAAAAAAGAGGAGCTAAAGATACTTGCACTAGCAAAAGGCTCAACAGAATTCAGCTGAACCCCCGAAGCAGGGGCGGACCCAGTATAGGACATGGGTGTACACATGTACACCCAATATTTTTTGCAAAAAAAAAAATCGAAGTTAGTAGGTAAAATCCATGGTCAGATCCAAACACAAATAGCACACGTTAGGGGGGTTTGGGATTTCGCGCGGCAGGAAAGGAAGGGAAGGTAAGGGGCGGACATACCTTGTCGGCCGGTGAAGCGCCCGAAGGGTGGCGCCACTCCCCTGTCGTCGCCGCTTGGAAAGAGGGCGGCCGGGCGAGCGAGCCAGAGAGAGAGAGAGAGAGAGAGAGAGAGAGGAGAAAGGGGGCGAGAGAGAGAGGGAGGTCCCGTCCCAGAAGTTGGAGATCGAGCGAACGCCGCATGTCGGGAGGCCCAGGAGAAGCCCACGGACGCAGTGGGAGGCAGGTTGGCAGTATGTTTTTTACTAAGCATGATTCTGCTTGTTACTTTTACTAAAAAATCTCGTGATTAGCATATCTAAAATATTAAATTAATGTAATCAACATTCTAAAATATAAGATTGAGCATCTATTCAAACTTCATGCAATATTTTAGATAAAATAACAATTTATGTAAATGTTGAAGTGGGGTGCGATGCTGGCTGTGTATCGAAAATACATTTTAGACCAGCAACATTGCGTTGGACTTTGGCATGCTCGCATGGGCGTGACCTGTGGACCCTTCGTAATCTAGAGCTTGGCCCGGAACAGCCGGTCACGGGCGGATCTCTGCTCCGCAAGTGTGCAACTAGCTGAACAGAAAGGAAAAATATTCGCTGGAAACCACTTTCTTGGTGAAAACTTGAAAACCTTTCAAATTTGTGTTCCATAGCAGAGGTTTCAGTCGGAGGAAAGGAAGTGAAACCTATACAGATATATCATGCAACTAATACACAAGGTTGAATAGAAAATGCCTTAGCAGCATATTAACTATTTTTTAGGAAACATATTTGATTGATAAAGATTATTATTAGTTTGTTAAGTAATTCGTTTCTTTATTATCCGTAAAGAATTTTAAGTGTTCTGATGTTCAAGCCAAGTCACTGCTATAGGAGCGATAGCTTTGTATCCACATCCTTAAGAATACAAGAAAAGGAACCAAGGCCCTATCATCTAATGTTCTCCTAAGTCAGAGTGCTCTCCTCCGTGATCACTAACCCCCTCCCAACGATGCCCTCTGTCCATCTTCTGCATGGTGACTAGTTTACAAACAGAATTGAGCTACAGCAAACTCACGGCCAAGGGTGGGTCATTCTACACGCAGCAAAAAGAAAAAGGTCATTTGAACATCTACACCAAGGTAATCTGTTACTAATGTTCTCCTTTTCTACACAGAAAGATCAGAGCCGCTTCAGTTACAATCTTGAATCACCAGTAGTCGTTGCAAGAACATGACCCCATCTTGAAATGGTGGAACCTATTCAGATCCCTGACCACAAACTCCCTCTCAACAATGCCACTAATGAGCTTGAACGTCTCATGGCAATCACAGCACATCCTCAGGTTCTTCATCACTCTGATTGTCATCCCTTTTGGGACAACCAGCAAACCGAACCCTAGAGCCAAAATCTCGCTATGTACTCCAACCATTACCCCTTTTCCTCCATCCCCATCATCCTCAAGAGCATCAAATACTCTAGCACTCCCTAATCTCCCTTTGTAACCCTTCTCCCTCATCTTATACTCCAACTCATCTAGCAACATCAGCACTTCATCTGCCCTTGCACCAGCGCATGATACTACACCGGCGTAGAACACATAGGGGATATCCTTTACTTCAATCCAGCTGCACCCGGGATCCTTCTGTATGCCACGTTGCCTCATGCTTGACCACACAGCAGCGGCGTTGTCAGTCTGACCAGCTGAAGCGTATGCATTTGACATCAGTACCAGTCCACCGGCTACATCTTGCTTGAACTCTGACACCCTCTGGCCAGCCAAGGTTGCTAGGTCCAGGCGCTTATGTGTCCTGCAAGCTGACAGCAAGGAGTTCCACAGCAGGAGGGCTTCGTTGCCTTCAACTTGAGCCTCCTTGGCCAGCCCAAATGCCTCCTCTAACCGCCCTGCCCGGCCGAGCATGTCAACCGCACATGTGTAGTGGCTGGGGCACGGAGCAATGCCATATTTGCTCTGCATGGAGTGGAGGAACTGGAGGCCGGTGTCAACGAGACCAGAGTGGCTGCAAGCATGCATGACACCAAGCAGTGTGACATCGTTTGGTTGCACACCTCGATCGACCATCTCACCCAACAAAGCAAGTGCACACCTCACATGGCCGTACTTTGCTGCTGCGACGATGATGGAGGTGTACGGGATGACGGATGGCTGCTCAATCCTGTCGAACACCTTTCTTGAGTATTCATAGCACCCACACTTGGAGTACATGTCAACCAGAGCCACCGCAATCACTGTGTCGTTGCTTCCATGCCCAAGCCGGAGAACCGCACCATGGACGCACTTGCCAATGCTGAGACGTACCACACTGGCGCACGCGCTTACGACGCTGGACAGCATGAAGTGGTTGGGCGCAGGACCACTGCCACTTGTCCTGAGCTCGGCGAAGAGCTGGATGGCCTCGTTCCCGAGCGCATTCTGCGCGTACACAGCCAGCATCGCACCCCACGACACGGCGTTCCTGGTAGGCGCAGCCATGCCATCGAACACAGCGCGCGAGTCATCAACGTGGCCAGCCTTGCCATACATGTCGACGAGTGCAGTGGAGACGATGGTGTCGCGCGCGCACCCAGCGACCTCCGCGCGGGCGTGCACCTGCTTGCCGAGCCCCGCGTCCGCAAGGCGCGCGCACGCGCTGGCGGCCGTCGATAGTGTGACCACGTTAGGCTGCACACCGCTAAACTCCATGGCGCGGAGGACGGAGACGGCCTCCCGGGGCCGACCGGATGCGGTGTACCCGGACATGAGCGTCGTCCAGGAGATGACGTCCCGGTCCTGCATTCCGTAGAACAGGTCGCGGGCGCGGCTCATCGCGCCGCAGCGGCAGTAAGCGGCGAGGAGATGGTTGGAGGAGGCGAGGGTAGACGCGACTCCGGCCTTGAGGAGCTTAGCGTGGGTGGCGGCGACGGACGCGAGGTCGGAGGCGCCGCGCAGGAGGTGGATCAGCACCGGCGTGAGCGTGGTAGTTGAGAATGAGGGCGCTGCCATGGGGACGGGTTGTAATGGCTGCGTCATGCACCGAATTCACTCAGCTTAACTTTGTTGCCCCAGCTAACCCTAGTTGCACGGTATTTGCCATGAGCCCATGAACGCCGCCGCCGGTGAGCAACAGCCATGGCGGCGTCGAAGAAGAAAGGGGTAGTTGATTGTTACGCGGGCCAGCCTTTATTTTGAAGAGTTTTGGGCCTCGTTGTTGAGGCCTTCGAGATAAGAGCCCACACTGACAGTATAGTTTGGCCCATTTGGGGTTTATGCTCTCGACATTCTTAAACGTTGTAAGGAATTTCTCGAATAGCGTTTGCCTTTTTCATTCGTCTTCGTTTCATATTTCCTGCTAACATATATTTAATTAGTTTTCGACAGCAATAAGCTATAGTAATCCAAGCTCCTCTGCGATGCGAAAAATCCTGCAATTCACAAAGGCCTCAGTTTGTTATTTGACTTTAGCTGATCCAATCAAAACTAGACCTCACGTTTCCGATTTGGAGAAGAAAGCAAATACGGTTCACTTTATCAGCCACACATCGCTGATTGATCGATAAAAGATAGCGAGCCAAGCCACACAGACCTAACAGTGACAGGCTACGTATTCGTTACAAGTTCTGGCACAAGCCAATCCACATATATCCATCTTTTCCGCTTGCTTTTGTGGTGTGCAGCTTCAAGCGAACTTGCACCACAAAGCTCAAGCAATAGCAACCAGTACCACCTGAACTCATATACCATCCACGAAAAACAGTCGAAAAGAACACGCAAAAAGCAGAGCTGAAAGTGACTCATCGCAAATCATATTTCACATGAACTCGTAAAGAGGGGGCAACCCCCACATATAAGTAGATCATAGGCTACCCTGCTACAGATCTGAACAAAAGTCACAACCCAAAGGGCATCCACCACCCACATGAAGCAATCAATGGTTGCACATGAAAAAGTTACAGCCAGCAATGGCCTCTTCCCTCCCCACTCTTCACAAAGTAACACCCCATGTTCTCCAAGTACAGGAGCATGTTCCTGCCTTTGATGCATTAAGAAAATCAGTGGCGCCAACATGCCACGTTTTCGGTACCACCGGATGAATCAAACCAGCGGAATGTGCATTCAGAAATCAGTAGCATCAACGTGCCATGTTTTCTGGTACCAGACGAACTGAGGCAGCAGAATGTGCGCTCAGAAATCTGCAGCAGTTCGACAGTAAATAGCCAAACGGGCATATCAAACAATAATTTCAATGGCCCATATGCTCAAGAGATATTCAGCACACCAAGTCTATTCTTGGGAGTCCCAGCATCAACGGGGACACTGTTGATATAGCTCGGAAACACAGAACACTACGCCAGAAATCATGAATTAACTGGGTAACACCATCGATAGGTAATATCCCAGATTGAATGTACACGAGAAATGATAACAAGTCATGCAAGAACTATTACAGAACATGCTAGTAGATAGTTCAATACTCTTTAACATTGGCACCAAATTTGCCATCAAAGCGAAACCCGGACACACAATGTATGATTCAGCAATGTTTGAATATAGCAGCCACTGAACAGAGTCTAAATGGTACATGGTTTTGACCCAACCAACAAATCTGGCAATATAGCTCAATGGAACCCAGCAATCTCAAACACAGTAGCTTACATGGCAAGGACTCGACAAAAGAACAGCCCCAATAAAGTAGAAAGGCAATGAATCCAGGGCTTAGAAGCACTTCCGGTGAACAATTGCTGGGCCTGACTCATCATACTCACCCTTTGAGATCCACATCTGCCATGTAAACATCAGAGCATACTGTTAGTATACTGACAAAAAAAAAACAGTGTAACTACTGCAGCATAGATAAATTTGATAACTGATCAACAGAGAAGTGTAATATTGACCTGTTGGAAGGTGCTAAGTGAGGCAAGGATAGACCCTCCGATCCAGACACTGTATTTCCTCTCAGGCGGTGCCACCACCTTAATCTTCATACTACTTGGTGCAAGGGCAGTGATCTCCTTGCTCATGCGGTCAGCAATACCAGGGAACATGGTTGAGCCACCACTGAGCACGATGTTACCATAGAGGTCCTTCCTAATATCCACATCACACTTCATGATAGAGTTGTAGGTGGTCTCATGGATTCCAGGCGACTCCATACCAATGAATGAAGGCTGGAAGAGGACCTCAGGGCATCTGAACCTCTCTGCCCCGATGGTGATCACCTGCCCATCAGGCAGCTCATAGCTCTTCTCCACAGAGGAGCTGGTCTTGGCAGTCTCAAGCTCCTGCTCATAGTCCAGTGCCACATAGGCGAGCTTCTCCTTGATGTCCCTTACAATTTCCCGCTCAGCAGTGGTGGTGAAGGAGTAACCCCTCTCCGTGAGAATCTTCATCAGGCTGTCAGTGAGATCACGTCCAGCAAGGTCGAGACGGAGAATGGCGTGGGGAAGGGCGTACCCTTCATAGATTGGCACGGTATGGCTGACACCATCACCAGAGTCCAAGACGATACCTGAAGGAACAACAACATTAGTCCAGAGAGAACCTCACATTGCAAAATGTGCTTTAACGAAACGGAGAATCAGTTAAACACCTGTAGTGCGTCCACTGGCATAGAGGGAGAGCACAGCCTGGATGGCAACATACATGGCTGGCACATTGAAGGTCTCAAACATGATCTGGGTCATCTTCTCCCTGTTAGCCTTGGGGTTCAGGGGTGCCTCAGTCAGCAGCACAGGGTGCTCCTCAGGCGCGACACGGAGCTCATTGTAGAAGGTGTGGTGCCAAATCTTCTCCATGTCATCCCAGTTGCTGACTATACCATGCTCGATTGGGTACTTCAGGGTGAGGATACCCCTCTTGGACTGGGCCTCGTCGCCAACATAGGCGTCCTTCTGCCCCATCCCCACCATCACACCAGTGTGGCGCGGGCGCCCAACAATACTCGGGAAGACGGCCCTCGGTGCATCATCCCCAGCAAAACCGGCCTAAGAAGAACACAAATTGATCTAGGGTCAGTACTGTGAATGCCTGACCAAAAACTTGTATGAACCGATGAGAAGGAGGCAGCTCAAACCTTGACCATGCCGGTGCCATTGTCGCAGACAAGGGGCTGGATGTCCTCGCCGTCAGCCATCTGGTTAGTGATTCCGTTGCATCAAACAGATTCAAACGTCAGAAGGCTACTCCTACAGATCACTCAAACAGGTTCTGTTTATTTAGCTCATGCTCATCAAGGGTAACCCTACTGAGCAAATCCCGACGGCAAGCCACCATTTCCATTAAGGCGGCTTGCTGTTGCGCATAAACCTTTCCGTTTTCCCCATAAACCTTTCCTCCCAATCCTAACAAAAATCTGGGAAACAAACTGCTCCCAACTACTACTCCGCCGCGCAGCGAATAAATCCGCGACGAGCTAGACGAATCCGAGCAACCATACCAGCAACAAGGATTCGGATTCGAGCGCCCGCTAGCGGCGAAGAGGAGATCCATCCAGCGAGGAACAAAACGAAAAAACAACCAGATAAAGCTAGGCTTCCTTACCAGCAAGAGGAGACGCCGACCGATCCGAGGGGCGGGGGCGACGGCGAAGAGGCGGAGTTCGGGCGGCTGGATCTGGATGGCGGCGTGCTCGTCCCCGAGGACTGGGGTGGTGGAGTTTATACAAGAGCCGGTGGGAAGTGGAGGGGAAGGGATGGGTGGTACGTGGACTCGGTTGATGCGTGGTCCGTGACACAGATACGGTTTGAAATACGAGGCGTGTATTTTTCCCATAAATTTTTTAATACGATTTCAGATGTGCGGGCGTGCGGCGTGTATGTGTATTTCTAATAAAATATAGTGAAATACGATGATTTCGTGTTTAGCATTTGTTTTTCTCCAAATGCAGGCCTTTCAAGGGGTATGGCATCTACTATGGTCTTATTTAGATCCTCCGTGTAAAATTTTTGAAATGGAGTCTTTTCACATTTGAAGTATTAAACATAAACTAATTAAAAAATTAATTACAGATTTCGTCCGTAAATCGCGAGATGAATCTAATGAGCCTAATTAGTCCGTCATTAGCACATATTTACTGTAGCAATTTATTGTTTAATCACAACCTAATTAGGCTCATTAAATTCGTCTCGCGAAATACAGTCCATTTGTGTAATGCGATTTTTTTCGACTACATTTAATACACCATGCATGTGTCCAAATATTGATGTGTAAAAATTTTTACGGGGAACTAAACAAAGCCTATATCTCAGTTGTTAATTGATTTCACTCATGTTGGCGTCATCAACATTTTCTTTTCACCACAGGCGACAAGAAAGCTTTTCATATGCAAAATATATGGTATATTTTCTGCATAAAACATAGGTCTCAAACGTTATTTTGAGCAAAGTTTGTTAATAAATACAGAGTACAGTTTTGTAAATCCTTTTATACTCGATATCACAGCTCTGGGAGCCATGTAGTTTTCATGTGTCTTTTTATGGAGACGTGGAAGGCACTTCATTTCTCTGCGTACAGCTGGGTTGACCCTGATCGGCCTTGGGTTGGGACTGATGTCCCGTGTTCAGAGTTAGATCGGCAACTTTTCAGGTGCAGCACCACGGTCACAATTAGAGATGGTACAAAAGCTCAGTTCTGGGAATCGTCATGGGTCAAAGGACATGCTCCGAGGGATTTGGCACCGAACCTTTATAAGTTGGCATGAAGGAAAGGATTGACAGTTAGAGAAGAGATAGAAAATCAGACTTGGATGAGAGGCCTCTGGAGGATGACAACAAGCAACAGAAATGGCTGAGTTTGTAGCCATGCGGGAGGTGGTGCAGCGAGCCCAATTCTCTGAGGGGCCGGACCAGATCGTTTGGAAATGGACAACAAATGGTTTTTATACTTCAAAGTCAGCATATGATATTCAGTTCGCTGGTTCGTACTGCTCCTTCAACAGTCCGGCGATTTGGAGAGCAAAGACAGAGGGCAAACATCGATTTTTTTGCTTGGTTGCTGGTCCAGGGGAAGTTACAGACAGCTGATAATCTGTCGGTCAAGGGGGTAGTTTGTGACCCGATCTGCAGCATGTGTGACCAGGAGCAGGAAACGGCGGCACACCTTTGCTTGCACTGCTGCTTCGCTAAGGAAGTTTGGTGCCTAGTGCATACGTGGACAAATGGATCGATCAACATCCCAGTACCTGGTGTCGAGTTGGAAGATTGGTGGAATGCCTCGATACAAGCTGCAAGAGCCGAGGAGAGAGGTCGAGTGGCTGCACTGATGATCTACACAGCTTGGAATGTATGGAATGAAAGAAATCGTTGTGTGTTTCAGGGGGTTTCGCAACCACCTTCAAGAGTTTGGGCTTGATCAAAGAAGAAATGGAGGTTCGACGACAAGCGTGCGAGGGACGAAAGTTCACTTAGTTTTTTTGTATCGTTTTCTTTTATCAGTCATTTATGTAATAGCAACTCATGTAAGAATCGCTTTCATCTCCTTCTTATATGATCCGGCAGCGCTCCTGCCTTTGCTTTCAAAAAAAAATTCTCTTACCCAAAATCTCAAGAATTATTGCACATCCTGGCTGCCAACTAAAATTAGTTTGTGTTGAAAGACAAATAATTGAATTGGAATCTCATGTGCGGTTGTCACGGGTTAGAAAAAGTGCCGACATGCAAAGATGCATTATTTGCCAACAAAAGAAACTATTAATAGGGAGGAAATTATTTGTTCCATGCCAGAAGAGCTAGCCATACTTCCAACAAACCACACCATTCAAGCACAGAACATGGCAAAGAAACTAAATGAGAATGAAATAAATACAAAAGTTTAGGGTAATTTGTAAAGAAATATAAGGTCAATTAATTCCACATCTCGAGTTTGGATTTGTAGGTACAGATATACTTGATGTGAGTATGCACATCATTGGTGGGGTGACAACCCCAAGACCCAAGTATTTCACGTCTCCTTTCGTTTCACAAGGCATGATGTCTATTTATACGGTAGAGAACTACTACAACTGCAGAAGAATCATTTCCTTCCACAAGAAGTACTAGTGGTCCAGGACCAAAGAAAAGAAAATGGAAAACAGTCAGCGGGAGTTTTGAATAAAAAAAGAGAGGGGGGGAAAGGGGCCGAGGAGCCTGGCTGGCTGGCTGCCTGAGGCTGGAATGAGCTGGAGATGCTCGGACATCCCGGACCGCGCGATGGACGACGCGTAGGGCGCACCGACCGTCCGATCTACCGACGTGCGCCCCACGCGGCAGGCCGGCAGTAACCAACTGGTTCTTCGCTGGATCGTGGGTAGGCTCTGGGCCTGCGCTCCCATTGGCCCAGCTCACCCAACCGAACCAACACCCCACTCCAGACGCGCCCTTTTCGATTACTCTGTCCAGCTTGCACCTGATGATTCATCGAAATAAATAAATAAATAAATAAAATTTATCCAGCTTGTGCCTGAATCATTTCATCAATCAGGTTTGTTTATATAATGGCCACTGGGGTGCGGCTGCGAACGGCTGCTGAGCTGGACAGCTGTTTGCAATGAGTTGATGGTAGTCTTTTGCACGATGTATGATGACACAGAGACAGCGAATTTGACGGTGCTTCTTTCTTTTCTTATTACCAAAATTTGGAGAGAGAAAATAATCGTTCCCTTTTTATGAGAGGCTAGTTTCATCAGACATTTTTTTAAAGAACTTTCACTCTTTCATGCATCTCGAACACAAGACAGAGACCCGGGAAAGAAACGTACATGTTGAAGGAGAAATAAAAAGAAACGAAGATCATGAGCGTGTTCGTTCCAGCCGTAGCCAGTGTATAAATAAACATACAAAACCAGGCAGATCCCGGCCGGATACTACGTCGCAAAAAACACCATCTGCGTGCGTGCGCTGCCAGGAGAATTGGAGGTCACGACACCATCGTCTTTTTCATTCTTGTTCTCTTATTATTACGCACCGTGGCAGGTAGTGCGTGCCCATGTTCGTTTGGAACAAGTTGCACACGCGCGTGCACGTGGCGGCACTCGCGTCGCATGGATCCTGTCCTGTGCGCAGCGAGTCGTTGCGACGACAGCACGTCCGTATTCTCGAGCCGAGACCCACGGCACACTGTCCGAGAGATGCCTACCGCGTCTCCTCACACCGCGCAGGGTCCTGCTGTCAATGTCATTGTGTGTATCGGATATAACAGACTTGAGATCGAATTGAGAAAAATAAAATAGAAAGATTTTGAGGTCTTGGCGACGACTTTATTACTAGTCACTTATGGGACTAGGATCCCATCCGTCGCAGGCCGTTCTCCTCCGCTCCATCTTCTTCCTCCATCGTGGCCCGGCAGCACTCCCACGACTCCGCCGCCGCCATTCACCGCCGCCGACGCTAACCCGGCACTCAGTCTCAACCGCGGCCTCCTTCTTACCCCACTACCGGCCCCGCCCATTGGGAATCCAGCTCCGCCCGGCGCCCTCCGCCGTCGAAACCGCCACCGCCTCCAGCCCCCTCCTTAAGGGCCGGTGGCCATGGAGCCGCAGGTGCGGTTAGCCATCACTCGTGGTGATAATTTGGCAAAACATCACCTGGAGTGAAATTAATTTTCTTCTTATCGGACTTTTTCCCGTGTGAGCCGAGGCCCATTAGCAATAAAAAAGAAGAAATCAGGTGCATGCATGCATCAGAGGATAACAATCATGCATCACCCACATGCATGCAATTCCGAAATTAAAAAATCTATAACTATTAAACCGAGCATCCAAATTAAATCTCGATTGCACCATTATCTTTCTTATGACAAGATCTTCGAAACAAGACCACACTTGCCTATGTTTGCACGATATTTTTTAAAGCATTTTCTTTAAAACTAAATAATTAATTTCGGATACTGGGAACAGATATTTTAACAACACGAATAAATAACTGTTTTAACGAACAAAAAATTAAACATGATGAAAAAATAATAATGTACAATGAATAAAATATTAAACATCACGAACATTAATCGTATGGACTAAAACAATAGAAAATGAATATCGCGAACAAATAAGTTAATATGGCCGAACAATTTAATCTACAAAGTGAACAAATAATTTGGTTTGTGAACAAATTAGTTACAGACAAAAAAATAATTTTCCATCAAGAACAAATGCATCTACATCATAAAAAATATTCTTATAAGTGTATATACACATGCTTAAAAAATTAGTATATAAAAACAAATTATTAAACTGGGAGTAAGGGATAAACTAGAAGGAACATAAAAAATATTACATATCAATACATTTATATCAATCACATAACTTAGTCCCTCGAAGAAAAATAAAAAATAATGAAAGAAAACAAGAATAAAGAAGAGAGAAATTAAATTGAAAAGAAAATCAAATTATACTTATATATTAGAGAAGAAATGTCTGGAATAGCAATAGAATTAAAAAAAGTAAAGGAAAAATAAAAAAACGAATACGAAAGAAAATAAAAAAAAACAGGTAAGTACTGCGTAGTCAAATCAATTTGCATGTGCATGCGGGCATGCAAAGCTAGATAACCGCTCCTATTATTGGGCCAAATAAATTAATAAATCAGCCCAACAGCTAGGGTTGAAAACGGGACGGGAAAATCCCGTCCCGACCGGCACCGTATACCGATTATCCCGTCCGCATATCGTTTTTACAGGAAAAATATGAAAACGGGAAAAATCCGGGAAAATACGGCGAAAGCGGTCGCGGAAGCGGTTCAGGTGTTTTCCTGACCGTATTTCCGGTTCCCGCATTTATCCCGGGAATTTTTCGCGGTACTATCCCGTATTAGAGGACCAAACTTCATTTCAGCCCATGAAGCTTTCACAGCCCAGCCCAATACAATTCCCGAACCCTAATTTCTCTTCCCCCCGCGCCGGCGCCTTCCCCCGTCGGCCCGTCGCCCGCGCCGCGCCTCCCCCCCGCGCCGCGCCGCCCCCGCCGCGCCTCCCCCGCCGCGCCTCCCCCCGCGCCTCCCCCGCCGCGCCGCCCCCCCGCGCCGCGCCGCCCCCCGCCGCGCCGCCCCCCGCGCCGCGCCGCCCCCGCCGCGCCTCCCCCCCCCCCCGCCGCGCCTCCCCCGCCGCGCCTCCCCCCGCGCCTCCCCCGCCGCGCCGCCCCCCCGCGCCGCGCCGCCCCCGCCGCGCCTCCCCCCGCTCCGCGCCGCCCCCCGCCGCGCCTCCCCCCGCGCCTCCCCTGCCGCGCCGCCCCCGCCGCGCCTCCCCCCGCGCCTCCCCTGCCGCGCCGCCCCCCGCCGCGCCTCCCCCCCCCCCCCCCCCCCCGCCGCGCCTCCCCCCGCGCCTCCCCCGCCGCGCCGCCCCCCGCGCCTCCCCCACCGCGCCTCCCCCCGCGCTTCCCCCGCCGGCGCCTCCCCCCCCGCGCCGCGTCTCCCCCCGTCACCCGCTCCGGGCCTCCCCCAAGGCAGAACCAGGTTGATTTAATGGTCAATTTGATATTCTATCATGGTGGAAGAACCAGGTTGATGAGTATCCAATCCTAGCAAAAGTAGCTCGTGATTTATTGGCTGTACAAGTTTCAACAGTTGCTTCCGAGTCTGCTTTTAGTGCTGGTGGACGTGTAATTGATCAGTTCCGCAGCCGCCTTGATCCTGAAATGGTTGAAGCTTTGATTTGCATGAAGGACTGGGTTGCTGCATCAAGAAGAGGTTATAAAATCTGCTCAGTTTTAATTGTTTTACAATAACTTATGACTATCTTGCTTGCTGATTTATATGTTTTGGTTGCTCTTTTATTTTCAGATAAGAAGGTGGGCTCAATTGTGGGTGATCTTGAAGTTATAGAGGCGCTTGCTTCGAAACTGAATTGTGAGGTATGTATAATAAATCATGGCATGCTCAATTGATCTATAAAACTGCTAGTGTTGGAGAAGTATATAACTAGGAATGCCTTATTTGACTTGTAGGATGGAGAAGTTGCAGACAGTGATGAAGAGGTGGATCAGCCCCTTACAGAAGCAACATTCAACGTCCTGTAGGAGAATCAGCTTTGCATTTCCGCATCTAGCTATCTATTATAAACTTGTATGACTGTATGAACTATGATGGATTGATGTTGTGGGCGTGTGGATTTTGGAGTGTGGTGTGTGAACATAAGGACATGTGTCATGTGGTGAACGTGAACTGGTGATTGTGTTTACATGTGTGAACTTTGAAGTGTTTACATGCGTCGGTGTTCCCGATCGTAATTGATATTTTCCCGATCGTAATCGACATGTTCCCGATCGAAATATTCCGCTCCCGATATCCCGTAATATCGGTTTCGTTTTCCCGTCTGTCTTTCCCGTTCCCGTTCCCGTTTCCGTTCCCGGTAAAAAAATACGGAAACGGAAACGGTTAGGGGATTTTCCCGACCGTTCCCGACCGTTTTCAACCCTACCAACAGCAGAAGAGTACCCCTTCGGGTGATGGATCCACAATTTGTAGCACAAGTGATATATATTCATTGCGTGGAGCCGCCACCATCTTCAGCAACACTGAGACCCTAAGGTCCACCGTCTCCCTCCACCACCCCCGCCGCCGGCGACCGACGGCGGCCGCTCCCCCCGTCTCCCACCCTAGCGGCTGCTCCAACCCCTCCCCTCCCCTCCCCCCTCCCCTACCTCGGCGGTGCCGTGAACGGCGGTGGGCCGTAGTTGGGTTTTGTGCGATGGGTCGCATCGCACCCGCACATGTGACCCCTAACATTAGCGGATTTTCAACTGAATCTTCCATTCTTTTCTTTTCCTTTTTTTCCATCTGGAACAATATCTTCCCGATCTCCTCGCTCGTGGGATCACTCATTGCTAGGGCCTGCCAGGTAACGTAGGCCCCATGTGTTGATGTGCATCCATGCGAGCGTGCAGCAGAACGATCGTTGCTTTGCTAGGCCCTCCCAAGATTCGGCCCAGTTTCACTGAAAAAGGCCCAAAGCTGAAACCACCAACATTTCCTCCGTCATCGTTCTTCTCCCCTTCCTCTAGTTCTTCCTCGGCGTCGCGCCTCCTCCTCCCATTCCCATCTCGTAACCCTAGACAACCCACCAGATCGGGGTCTCGGCACCTCTTGGCTTACGAGACCAGGGATTTCGCTCGCGATCCTAGGAGTTCCATGTAAGTATCATTCAATCTCGTTAGATTTCTTGCGCATCAGTGCTGGATCCGCGCTTGTGTACGGCGTACGTTCAGTTCTCGTCCTTTTTTATTCATTCGTGGAGCGAGGTAGAGAAATTTGCGTTTCTGTCCGGACGTACAGTCCCCGCGAGCGGATTCGTCTCCCGAAGCGCCTCCTGATCGGGTTAAATCCTCACGGGCTGGTGGACTGCTGCTGCAGGGAAAGTTATAGGTTACGTGCGTAATGTGTAGTGTAATTGCACGTTTTGAAGTGTTTTTTTGAGACCACGAATTAATATTTGTTAGTTGTTACTCACATACTTTAACTGTTAATTGGTCTCGAGATATGGGAAATATTATTTGATCGACCATGAGTTTTGTAGTTTACCATGAGGAATTATCTCTGTAGCCCATATAATTTGATTGCCGGCTTTGCAATTTTGTGCATCTGTTGCAACTTGATTTATCTATTTAATAATTTGATTGCCTGTTTTGCTAATTTGTGCATCTGTTGCAACTTGCAACTTGATTTTTCTACTTAATTTACCCAAGTGTTTTGTTCAGACAGTACAGCAAGTTGGAATTTTCTATGGAAATGCAAATTGTTTATGATGGAAGTAGGCTTTAATGTCTGTAAAATTTTGATGTAATCGATATATCTAGTGTTCTCAATCTGGAAAAATGGAATTTTTATCCGACAATATTTCCAGTTTAGATTGTGGTTTCGTGCCCATTGTATAAATTTGACTGACAACATTCTCGCTGGGTACTGGTTACAATTTGAAAATTGCTTGATCTTGTTTTGCAAGAAAAAAGAGGAAGGAGATAACGTCCTGGAACTGAATTTTAATGCTGTTACCTTCTTCGCTTTGGAACTTCAAAATTGCTCCAATTACTGATTGGATGTCTTGCTGTGTAGCCTTCAGTTTTGGGTCTGGGCAATGAGAAGTTAACGGGCTTGATTTATCATCACTTCTATTTTTATTTGTGAACTGAGAGGGAGTTTTTTCTCTCTCGAATGGATGTTCTATCCCTGTGGGTGGATTCAGCATTCCGGGCTGTCTCCTGATTGGGCAATTAGAAGCGTGACTAGTTAATGCATGCTCAATGCCTCACTCCTCATCGACTGCCGTTCCATGGGAAATCATAAATTAAGTGTGCAATGTGACTGAATTTCCCATTTCTCCATTTAGCTTATCTACGGCAGCCTACAACTAGAGTCTGGAGTTAATAGATGTTTGCTTCTGAACTTTAGTTAGCGTTTTAGACCTTCAATCATTCAATCAAGATCCTATAAATGCTATGTCAATATGCCTTTCTCTTTCTCAGCTGTCATTAGAATCATTAGTTTAGCCTCTGAACTGATGTCTCTCTATTTGTTCTGTATGAACGTGTGATTTATATTCATGCTCACCTGTTCACAAAATGCTCAATTCTGTTTCATTGTATTTTCGTGAACTGAGGTAGGAAGTTTTTGCTCCATCAACTATGAGTTTTGACACGAATGGATTCAATAATCCAGATTGTCGCCTAGTAGGGCATTGGGAGGGATGACGAATTAGTGTCACTGGATACCTAATGAACAACTGTTCTAGGTCAGAGCATAAGTTAAGTGTGCCATATGTAATTGAAATGCTGATTTGGCACATCTTTGACAACTAGATTTTGCCTGTTTACTTCTGCAATTATTCAGTTCCTTGGGTTCAGAACTTAGATACACTGGCTTCAGATGGATCAACAAATTGGGATTTTTGCATCTAAATGTAGATTGCTTATGATGGAAGTAGTGTTTTTTTTTTTTAAAAATCACTGTCGCTTTGCAATCTAATAATGCATATATTGTTCACAATCTTGGGAAGGGAATTTTATCTGACTGTTGCCAGTTTTTATATATTGTTCCGTTATGTAAAATTGGTTCTTCTATGCACTCAACAGTCAACATTCTTGCTGCATACTGGTTTACAACGCTTGATCGATCTTTTGTTTTAAGGAAAAAAAGAGTATGGAAATAATGTCCTGGATTGAATTTTAATGTCGTCAAGCTTTGGATTTTCGGAATACCTCCTATTTTTGATTGACCTCTGACTTTGTAGCCCGTAGTCTTTGAGTGATTTTGTACAAGAAAGGTCCATTTCATGTTTTTTTTAAACTTGGTTTATCTTCTGTCAGGGCGGATGCTGAACCTGTTGATCCGAAGAATTACCTTGAGGAACGTTGCAAGCCACAGTGTGTAAAATCATTGTATGATTATGAGGTGTGTGTACATTTGTCTTAAGGAGCTGATATGGTTGATAAAATAATTCCAATCATAGAGCCAGGACTCATATTGGAGAAGTTTGACAGAATTCTTTTCTTGTATATCAATGCATGCCTATATTATGAAAGTTTTATTTGAAATATGGTTATAGCCTACAAGTTTGAAGTCTGCATATTATGCTATAAATTGGACAATGCCATCCTTTTGCCATATCTCTTTAGTGGCATACTTTTGCCTTCCCAGAGTCCACTTCAGTTTTCCAGTCGCCCTATAGCATACTAGTTAGAACTGAGTTACTACTATTGTGTTGTCAGCAATATGTTCCGAGTCAAATGGACGCATCATTGAATTCTGAATGGTATAATCGTACAAACAAGCTATTTGATTCCATGAAAACGTATGTGGATCTGATTACAACAAGGAACAATCTATGCCCTATTTTGGTTTGTATTTTTGAATCTTGTATAGTATAGCCAAAACACTGAGCTTGAATTTAAGGCAACTTTGTTTCATTCTAGTATTGGCACATATGATCTTAATGCTTTTACTGTGAAGCATGTTCACTTGTTAATCTTGTGTGGTTAGTGTTAATGCTAACCTTTTCTTGTGCAGAGATGCATGAAAAGAGTTGAGAACGATGATAGTGGGCAGAAGCACTGCACCGGCCAATATTTCGACTACTGGTCATGCATCGACAAGTGTGTACGTAATAATTTGTGTTGAATAATTACAGATTCACATTCTTGACTTTTTATCAGTCTCTGAGCAATTCATTATCAAATTTGTGGTACAGGTTGCTCCAAAGCTCTTTGATAAGCTCAAATGATGATGGAATGCTGCTTTCGAAGTGTGACTTCTTTGCTGTAGTTCTCGAGCTAAATAAATTGAACAAGTAACAAACGGTTTCATTTTGCTATTCAACTGGTAGAAGTCTTTGAATAAGGCAGCAAACATGTACTGCGCTGGTGTTCAGTTTCACTGTCATGACAGCAAACATGTAGGTGGAGCAAGGTAACCCCGAGTGTTGGTATAACTAACCAAACGTTTTCCTGGTGGTGGTGGTGGTGTGTATATGAGCTTCAAAATTCAAACTTTCATCCTTTATTTTGACAATTGTTTCCATTCAACATTGCATCCATTTGTCGTGCCTCCAGTCCTTTGATAATTTTCATGTAGATTTGAAATGAATTGGTCCGTGCAATATGACATCCATGAGCTGCAAACGTGGATTGATTCTGCCCAGCTTATAGCAGATTGCCAGTGCCCAGCTTCAGGCTTCAGGCTGCGGAGGTTTCCGAGGCCAAGCTCCGGACGACCTGCAGGCGCAGCCTCCAGTCCCATCGCGTTGTACTTGCACCGGAGACGGACCTTCCGGAGCTTGGGCATGGCCCCCTCCTTGAATGCCAGGCTGGTGATGGTGCCGTCACGATGCTCGAACCAGAACAGCTGCAGGAGCCGGAATCCTTGGCCGCTGATGACGATGCCGAGATCTTCCCTGCTCACCGTGGTGACCGTGGCGGCCCCGATATCGAAGTGGGTGAGTCTGGCCGGAGTTGTGCTTCCGCCATCGGCTTTGGGACACGGGAGAAGTAGTAGTGTGAGCAGGCCAGCCTGAACTCCCGAAGCAGTCCTTACAGTTTCTGTCAGTGTGTTCTTTTATCATTTTATGATTCCAACCAATAGCCTTAGCCCGCATTCAGTCTAGCATTCCTCAGGAGTTTGTTCTACGCTGCATCCAGCATTAGCAAGTATCACATATATGTTCTGTTTCAATAAAAAAGTTATATGTATGTTCTGTTTCGTGAAAAATAAGCGAATCATATGTTTGCGGTACAATTGAAACTACCCACGTCCATTCTCCTGTAAGCTGATTTATGATTTCCCACGCATGAGTGTGATTAGAACCTTTTGAATCAACCACCCACTAAAATTCTATGCCTTAGGCATTGTATGGCTAACATCGAAGAACTTCACTGCTGGTATGTCTGTGTGCCATCTGCAGCAGGCATTGTGATTCGTGAAGCAAAATGTTAGCAGGGAGTAGTGAAGCCGTCGTGTCACTCGATGGGCTTCAAACCCTCATCGGCTAATCGTGTTCAGCCGCCGTAGCAGACATTCCGTCCTTCCTACCAAAGATCATTCTGATTTTCATCGAAGCGATTTATGTGGCTTGTGAAAACCTTTTCGAATCAGACAAGTGTCACCACCAAAGGCCAGTCTCATTATAAGCAGGTTGGCGAGCCAATTTCCTCTATGTAAGAACAATGAGACCAAACAAAAATAGGCCCCAAGATGCTTGTTCAAATGTACACCAAAGCAAAACCAACCGGAAAAAAAATGATATGCTACATTCCTCTTAATTAGTGACCCGAATCCTAAATACGCCAAATCACCGAATTGAGAAAAATGTCAGGTATGTGCAGGGGGAGTCAATCTTTTTTGTTCGAGTCATTTGCTGGATCATGGACTATCTTCCCTGAAGCTCCCTGTCAAAGGGGGTGGAGAGAACATTGCATGTTACTGTGAGGGAACTGTACCGGTTTCATTTGGGTTACTCTCTCCAAGGAGAGGAAAATGCGAGTGCTTCTGGACTGGAGATACCTGAACATGCGCCAGAAGATCCTCTAGCTCAGCTAGGATGTCTGGGAAAGCAGGCCGGTTAGATGGATCGGCTTCCCAACATCTTTGCATTAAGTCCAACAACTTTGGATGTGCCTTTTTTGGGAGTCCTGGGCGCAGTCCCTGGTGTGACAATACGTTTAGCACATTTCACAGTGCACATAGAATGCTATAACTACTACTCCTTTCCTTACCCACCTGTCTAACACCTACAGCCGCCTGGAGCGGGGTCATGGTATCATATGGGATCTGGGAGCACCACAAATAAAAGAAAATAACAAGATTCAGCAATTGCAATGATAACTGCATCATTTGTGATAGGGAACTGTAAGTAGTCACAGAAATATGTGCAACAGTACCTTAGACGTTATCAGCTCCCAAAGAACAATAGCAAAGCTGAACACATCTGCTTTGTAATCATAGGGTTGATGATTTATAACCTAAGCATGTAGAAGATATATCAGAAAGGAATTGAACATTTTCATCACTTTACTAATCACGATAAACTGAACAAGAGTCTAATCATTTGGGAAGCTTCTGCCATATGAATTCTTGACTTAAGCAATATGAATAAATTGATTGATATCTCGAGCTAGGCAACATAGTGCATTTTGATATGAAAAGCTTCTATCAGCACTTGTTTCTGAAAGTTTTAGAACACCAAGATTCACAAGATCTAAATTTCTATGTCAGGTAAGTTTTAATATACAATCACACTGCTCCAGCAAATAGAGCTACCTCAGGTGCCATCCATCTGTATGTTCCAGTTTCAGCTGTCATGATACCTTCTTGATCCTGGAACCGAGCCACACCGAAATCAGCCACTTTAACAACCTAGAGGAGCAAGCAGCAAAATTATTCTTCAGTCGGTAACTTTCATCACAAATTTTGCAATGCATGTCCTCACCCCCCCCCCCCCCCCCCCAAAAAAAAAAAAAAAAAAAACACACACACACACACACACACACAAAAACAAAGATGAGACACGGGTATAGACAATGCACGTCAATAAATACACAAGTTTCATTACCAGGATTCTTTTCATCCCATTTTTTCTGCCCTAAACATCTCCTTCACTAAAAACACCCTTGGTTCCAAATTATAAGTTGTTTTGGCTTTTCTAGATGCATAGCATTTGCTATGCACCTAGATATACACTATGTCTAGATACACAGGGAAAAATATGTATCTAGAAAAGCCAAAACGGCCTATAATTTGGAACGGAAGGAGTAGTTAAATGCTACATACGTGATCTTTGTCCATTAGAAGGTTGGCAGTCTTTAAATCTCTATGGATGATACCCCTTTCATGCAAGTAGCACATCCCTCGGCATACATCAACTGCGAACTTCAAGAGAGTTGTGGGGTTTAGAACATTATGCTGCTTGTGCACAAAGTCATACAGGCTTCCTCCAGACATGTATTCTGCAAGTTAATTAAAAAAAGGTTAAAAAACAGAGAAAATTGCTAAAGCCTACAAGGGCATCGGTTAAGAAGCAAGGGTAAAATTTGGTTTCAGCAAGTAACTACCAATCCTTGAAAGCTGCAAGTTATACTAGGCCAATGCTATGAAAAGGAGGGCTTTGTGTTGCACGAATTCAGGTCAGATTTTCTGTATGACAAACAATGTAGGTCCGATTACATCCAGTAGATGCTTCGTAAATCTCACCTGTAATTATGCAAAATTGCGGTGGTTTTGTGCACGCACCAATGAATCGCACAACATTTGTATGTTGAACTTCTCTGAAAAGTGTGGAAGGTGAAGGCATGCCATGCCATGCATCATTAACTTATTCCAACCAAATTTTTAAGTAGGACATAGGATATTCAAGTACATCACATAAGTCATAAGTGGTCCCACGATATGTTAGATACCTTAGAATATATACTTCCTGCGTGAACTCATTCCAAACATTCTTATTCAAATGCTCGGCCCTTAGAACTTTAACTGCTACATCCTCACCAAGGTAAGTCCCATGATACCTTCACATAAGCATTACACAATAAAAAGAAAGCACTACTGAATACAGCAACTAAATTATCAGATGTATAAACTTGACTCACAAGTCCCCACAAGAACCAGAAGCAATCATCCCTTCCATCTTAAGAAGTCGTTTGTCGATTTCCCATTCACCGCCTTTAACTTGGAAGGGCAGTGTTCTTTCAGCTGCTGAGGAATGAGATGAACCAGACCATGAACCCTGTGTTCATAACGCAGCAAATGTGTTGTTAGCTTTGGACAATGGAACAATATATACTGACTCCCGCATCACCACAAGCAAGACAGGACCTGCCTGCCTAATACTTTGTCAATCATAAATTGTATCTTTATATGAATTGTTCAAACTTACCTCATTTCTTAAAATGGATGCTTCCAGTGCTTTGTTCAAACCATCGGTGTCCTGATCATAAAATTATGAATTTAGCATCATTGGAGGCGAATTCAAGTATGACCCCTTGACTGACTCTGGTTTTGTTTATTTACAAACTATGTGTACACCATCAGCTATGGAAGTTGGTTAAGTGGTAGATTTCAGATCAAACCCTTGCATCTTGTGCAACAGAACGTAACATGGATGCTAAGTTGCTTCTATATGCACATAGAGGTATTGTAGGCCTAAGAAAATTTCTACCAAATTTATAAGTTGGATGTTGAGAAGGATTAATGCCTCAGGAAGTAATTGAAAAGGTCTAACTGGAAGCTTCATGAGGTTTGTTACTTCACGAAGTGATAATTTAGTAGCACATATAACTATTCAGAATAAACTATGTGCCAGTTTAATGTACAGTTGTACACCAGTGAACATTGCTAAGGCTGCCATAACAGATGAATCTTATTACTGGCAGTGGCCAGTGCTACCAAGAACAAGAAATCCTTTTAGCTTCAAGCAAGTTGCTGGCTAAGCCTAGGAACAACCCCAATGCATCGATCCCTCAACCCTCAACAATTCAACCAATGCCATGATAAGGGCCTAACATGTTACCTCAATAGGCCAACCATCAACCACAAAAACATCAAGAGAATAGCCATCATGAGTTGAGAAAATGTGTGCTTCTCTGATGTTCAGTCCAATGTCAGATAGCAATGCAGAGAGCTGGTAAAACATGTTGAGTTAGATGATAATCTGTGAGCAAAATGACCAATTATTAACATTATAGTGTACAGTAATACATGGTTGAATGCCGAAAAATGTCCTTCTATAAGATATCCTGAGTGTAAGCATGGGTATAAATTAACCAAGTGATCCAACTAGATTCTAGATATCATTTATCAAATAACTCGAGCATGTAGATTGACTGAAAAATGCTATTACTTGTAAAAATATATCGAAAAGTTGAGGATAGTTTAAGAGGCACACAACTGCTGACCTGACTGAGTAGCTTTGGCTTGTCAATTGTGGAGAAAACAATCTCATGAAGGTGAGTATATTGTGTGTCTTGCCTGTGAAATATACAGTCAAAATTAGTACATTAAAAAAAGTTTTATGTTAAATATGTGTCTTGGACATGTCATAGTTGTTCACGCAATTGAAAATGCATGAGCAGTCAACTTTTCTTTTTGCAGAACTAGGAGCAGTTTTAACTTCTGCTCGTTTATCTGACACACAGACTACAGAAGTGAACAAGTACTTTTGCACAAAGGCCATCAACATCCCTCTGTGTGACTCCAACATACAGTCAAAGCAAATACAACTAAAATGCTAATGCACTTGTATTCAAAGGGTTGAAACCTTTAACATGCACTATCTAGAAGGAATGAAAAGGAAATGGGTAACTATGTGATACAAAGGCTGCCATTGCTCATCAGACAAAGTTAACTGTTGTGCAAGGGTTTTTTAGTTGTACCTTTTTACAGAGCTTGTATAATTAACTAAAAGCTACTTTTCTGTGCACAGATAAAAAAAAAACAGAAAGGGTTTTGATCCTCTATGACTTTGGGAACATCAAATTCACTGCAAATATGGAGCCTAACCTATAAGGAAAATTCTTATTTGAGTATTTACACATTCTATTTTTTTTCATTGATTCTTTAGCATGTCTTCTGTTTTTCATTTTTCTTATGCATATAATTGTCGCTCAATAATATAGTGCACTACCATTATCCAAGGATGTAAAGATATTCTATAAGATGTACAACCACTCAACCAGCATATGGAAGAATCATAAGCTTATTGAAGACATGCAGGACATTTTTTTTAGTACAGATTACAAAAGCAATGAGCCACATGTTACTGTGTTACTAGCCAGGTAGCACCCAATTTGGGAATCGTCAAAATCTGTCGAAGCAGCATGTATCATAGGCATCTACCTTACAGAGAGATCATCACCATCATCATCCCCTTCTTCAGTTGCATCGGAGTCATACGCTTGATCCGCATCTTCAATCTTTGATCAAAGTTTAGAGTCAATTCGACAACTCCAATTTCTATTGGGGATACTAAAGACAAGCAATCATTAATGCACTGAAAAACACTTAGCCTGGATAAGAGACAAAATCGCAAGCTAACGGACCTCTCTTCCAAATCCCTAATATACTAGCCTGTGAATATTCTTATTATATAAGCTAAAATCACATGAACAAAAAACCAGGCAATAGGCTGGGCTCAGCTCAATGTAGGTTTTGAGCCTGTATGAATATCAGCCAAAGCCAGTCATTCTCTCCCTTGTTCACATTTTGCAAGCAAGTTACACTAGCTGTTTAGCTGCAACAAAAAACAAGTGAATTTACTCAGTTACTTATTAACTATCTAAGTGTAGTTAATTTTCCACAAAATCATCCATACAGTATTGCTTTTAAAATCCACTATCCTTCATACTTCAAAACATCAAACACACCTTTTCTCTATGCATAAAAAACAACAACATGAATACACATCAAACAATATATTCCACAAACCAGTTGTACCACATGGGGAGTTATAGTTACTTCCAAGCATGTATTCATTGGCAAAAAATGGCTGCTACAAAGGGTAGTGTATTCGACTGTTCATCTAGAGTGAGAAATATGGTTACCGTTAACTAGCACACTAGTTTTTCCCAACTAATTTTGGCAGCAATAAATTTAATTTGCAGCCGCTAACCACTAAAAGCAGGTAACATTGTTATATTGCATATAGTTGCTTGCAAAACTGTCCAAACTCTCAACCAGAATAAGAAAGAGCTTTACCCTCAAGAAACGGACATGGAATGCGGGGCGCCTGTCAGGATCCTTTGCTTCTGCTAAGACGTTCTGGTGAACCAAGACATCGGCTGCTTTGTCAACATTGATATCCAGCTGATAGCTACAGCATCAGAAAACAAAAGAAGACCAATGTTAGTTTATGATGACAATGAAAGAATTAATTGATTGGCCTAGCAATGCTAATCCAAAAATGCTGACTGCAGCTACCAGCTTCCTTTGCAGATATGACTATCATAAAAAAGAACAAACCCACAAGCGAAGAATACAAAGGCAAATTACAAGGCTAATGGACCAGTTTCTGAGTACTGTTCTCAATACAAAGGCAAACCACAAGACTATGGGCTAGTTTGCAATTGTACTGCCATGCAGCTCTGGGATCTATAACATTTGCTGATTTCAGAAAAAAATGCTGCCATAGATCTAAAATAGATGCTTTCAACTAGCACAAAATTCAGCCTATTATGCCTCAACTCAAATATTTTCTTAAAAAAATGAAACCCAGAAGGATAATCATTCAATTGGAGGAAGCAAGCAGCAAGTGAAAGACTAATTCAGACAAAGGATCATAGTTTTCCTTTTTGGAACAGATGATCTCACCCTGCAAGTGAAATTAACAAACCCGTTCACTCCATTCACTTCCAACCTTAGCATAATCCCAGACCACACTAGATCGAAATCGAACAAGACACAGCTGCTAGGCACAATTCCGACACAAAAGTAGTGTAAATCCATCCAGACACCAAGCAAAAAGTACCGAGTCAACTCCAATTCCATGGCCGAGTCAAACAACACTCACTTAGCTTATCATGCACCAGTAGGAGCTAACTCAAAGGTCAAACATGCTACAAATTCACGCTAAGACGAAGCTCACCACTAAGCTTCGCGATGCCCACTTAGAAGCCCAAGCCTAAAGGACCACGCTACCTTCCTTGACCGAAACAATGAGCACAGATTTCCACAACCACGAGCTCTAAACCACAGCAAACCTAAGATGCGACAGCTGAAAGCAGGCGGAGCTAATGGATCACCTGTGCGGAAGCCGCCCGAAATGGGCCGCGAGCTTGTCTCGGAACTCGGAGTCGGACGCCTCCGCGTGGCCGTCGGCGATGAGTCGCTCGAGCACCTGGCCGCAGATGTCGCGGGCGCCTCCCCCACCTCCGCTCCCGCTGGAGCCTGCGGGCACAGGTGCTGCGTCGCGCGGCGGGGACGAGCTCTCCCCAACGCCCTCCTCGACACCCCCGCCGAGCCCACCCTCCGCCGCCGCCGCAGCCACCATCCCCGCCAACCACGCCGCGTTGCACGTCACCTGCCCCGCATCGCCGCCCCTCCCTCCCCCTTAGCCTCGCCTCGCCGACAGGAGTCTTGCCCGACCGCCAGCTCGCCCGCGTGTTCCAGAAGGTTCGCGGCGGTGGGGCGCTGGGGCAGTCGGAGTCGGAGGCGAGAAGGATAGGAGTGCGAGCAGACGAGGAGAGTTCTTAAGACAGGCGCGAGGTATGAGGAAGAGAATACGAGGCCGCTACAGGGGCAAAAGCGTCTTTCCCGGCGCGCTGCGGCCTGCGGGCCTAGGATGTCGCGGAACACGGGGGTCTTGTTGCGAAATGCGCGGCGGCCTGGCAGGATTTCGTTGTGCGCCGTGGGCGTGGTCCTTGCCTCGGTGTTTGAGTGGTCCCGCAAGTCAGTGAGAATGGAACGGTGGACGTGGTGTATGGAGTGGACAGAATGCGCGGACGTGGACGCGGGTTTTCTGAACGTGTGTGCGCTACGTGCACGCCACGAAGTTCTCTTGCAGACTTTGCTCAGACAATGACTGGTGGGGTCGTGTTCTTTTAGTATGATGAGATGGGATAAGAACAGCGTTTGGAAGGGACCTCCTCCAAAGGGAGGCGACGTCGCCGGCTGAACTAATTTTATAATAGATGAACAGTGCATCTCAGCTGCCGCTAGCGACGCGCTTCTCGCCCAGCGAGAAGCCTCTGCCCCTCCCACACACGCGACCTGAGGCAGTACGGGCTACTGTGCCGCCCAGCGACGTCGCCTGTGCCAGCTGCAACCGCTGGAGGAGGCCTAAAGTAGTGCCGGCACTCTACTGGTACCAGTACTATTTTAGCAGCAAGTTGATCAAGTGACAAATCTCCAAGAGCGCCGGTGTTAGAGACTAAGTCAGGTCATTTTCGTAACCCATTTATTATAACCAAGGTTTGTTGATAATATATTATTTTTTTGCGAGGCAGATAATATATCATTTATCGTACTGCAAGAACACTCTGAGCTAATGGCATCAATGTATTCATGCCTAACATAACTAAATTGAGGCAAATTGTATGTAATATAAACAATTAGCTTTAATTAGCAAGGAAACCAGCTTTCTGTGTAAGAATAAATTGATTGTGGAACCTATAATCACCAATTTTGAATTTAGATGCAGGCAGTCAATATTAGAACGAAATATGTCTTAAAGTAGCCCTAAAGCAACTTGATCAAACCGTCATCTCACAAGTTGCAAATAAGCAATAGACTGTTGACGGGAGATGACTGATCAACCTTATAATAATGGTTGGTCTTTTTGGAGTTTATGGGTATCAGGCTCTCATCTGTCAAAACATTTCGATGAATGGTCTAGCCAAACATCAACATCTCAACATACATTGAAAATTGCGAGTGTATTGTACTCTCGTTCAAGGATGATCCTAAGCATCATTCTTTGATACAATCATTCAACATTTTATTGATCTTATTGAGGTAATTTCAACAATTTACTATATTGTAATAGTTATAGAAAAGCAACAAATGGTACTATTTGCGACTAAAAGATTAATGGCATTTACACTACTCAATCTCAAGAGTATTGGTATTAGGCACAAGTATTTCAATTAAACAAATATTTTCTTTTTTATATAATGGAATACTGAAGCCAAACTATTTTATTATTTTTATTGATCAATAACCAAAATGAGATACATTAGCAATGGCTGATCCCAATACAATTAGTATGAAAAACTGAGATTAAATTATCCATTCAACATAGAAGTATGTGACTTGTATACTACATTTTAGCAACTCTATCAAACGATTACCTCAAGTTTTAGTATAGCATATTGATAAAGGATTACCAAGAGACTAAGACCATTAGGCCTATACGTTGAATTTTATACGATTATCCCTACTTTTTTTTTCAATCACGGGTGTTGTCTGATAAATATTTGAACATTATTTTGGTAGTCTAAGATGGGCACCGATCACATCACTAAAACTAAGAAATTGTGTGTGTTCCTCGAGGATCCTAAGCACATTCTTTGATCTTCAAGTTAAGCTTGTAATAGTCGTACGATAACAACAAATTGGTATCAACACAGAGAAGCCAAGTCCCAGCATTAGCTTTGTTGCATTGAGACCCTAGTATGTTCCAGTTTCTCATGCTACCTTCATCACTCGCGACATGAAATTGTTCAGCTGAAAGGACTAAACTAAGGAGGAGTCCTTAGACAATGGAGACGTCCTTTATTAGTTGGTCGATGTGAATTTTGCAAGGAAATGACAAAGATGCCCTTGATGTTGATGGCTCTAAGCCTTGTTCTTTGCCTTTATCCAAAATGTGGATTAGAACCAGGCCATAGTAGTGCTGGATGGAATCTGCTTAAAGTGGGAGGGAAGGGGAGAACCTGAGCTGATGGATCTCGCTTTGGGGTCCATGCTTATTCGATCTCATGCAAGCATGCATGTCACACCCCCTGCTCCATTCGTGACCTTAAGTGCACAAAGATTTGCACAAGTTTCAATGATTCCGTAGATCTACTTATTCCAACGTTTTCAACGATTATACAAATCTGCTTATTGTCGCTTAAAAGGTAGTTAGGTTGCTTATAATTTTAGAGAGAGCTTTTGATCTTTCAGTAATGCTTTACGGTGTTCTGCGAGATACTATCTCGGTTCAACCAACTTGAGAGATACTATACTACTACTAGTTCATTGTAAATTTTTCTTTTTTTGAGGAAAAGTTCATTGTAACTAGTAGGGATTAGAATATACGGCCATATTCTCTCCCAGTGTATGTGGACTAATTTCTCCGTTAATCCCTCTCAGCAAGTATGGATTTGAGGGTATCACCATCTATCTAAACAATGTCTAATAATGGGACACGGGTGAGGGGGGTAGCGTCAATTGCAGCATGTCACGCGTGCCGGCTATAGCTATTCCCTTATTAGCCCTAATATAATGATGCTTCATTATTAGTATATGTTCTATTAGTTTGATGTGCCGTGACACCATCAAGCATATATACGCTTAGCACCAAAGCAAGATCTCTTTTTGACAAAAAGAATCAAAGCAAGATCATACTATATAGCCCATTACCGAAAGTGATGATCATTGCAGTTCGATGTGCAACCATCATCAGCTAATTAAAAAAAGGCAAATCTAATGTTCGTGGTTATCTCTTGCACAAGAACAACATATATACGCACAAAGTGGAGGGTAATAATTACTATGACACAAAATTACCGATCCCAAACAGGCGTAAGGAAAAAGAGATGAAAAAAAAATGAAGGTCGTCGCATAATATCTACACAATATCTAAGTGAAAGCTGGGGCTTGGATTGGGGCATCTTTAATTTTGACGGGTGAAGTGAACCATGCAACGCATAACATTGGGTCAGGCTTACGGCTGCAGAGATGGATTGGATGGACGCACACATCACGCTGCCAATGAGAATTTGCTCAAAAGAAAAAAAGCTCGATCGCGAGGTTGATGGCTGGGGTAGTAGGCTACGTAAGCCTGGAACTCAAAGGCCACTGCTGTCGGCCATAATTAGTTGAATTCATTCGTTCCGTTCCTATTCATTCCTTCCTTTTTAGCCCCTTGGCAAAAAGGGTGCCACCCTTCTTGGTGTGCACTTGATGGGCAGCCATTTTCTTGGAGAAGTGGAGCAGCCTTCAGACCATACCTTTTCTACGGATGCCAAGTAGGAATGCCAAGTACACAAGGGTCTTCTGAGAAATCATCAAAGGAACAGCTAGCACGAAGTTCAGACATCATTGCCTTGCCGTAGCTGCAAAGCACTTGCGATGTGAGAAGGTATATATGCATGAAAGCTGCTGAATGCTACAAAAAGCCTTTTCGAAGCCTTTCCCTTTCATTGGTAAAGGTAAAAGCTTCAGGCATGTGGTTTTGTTGAGTGAGGCAACAAGTGTTCGTTGCTGGTACATTTTCAATCTAGTGGAGTGCTGGTCCTACACAGGTCACAGTATATATGCAAAGAAATGTATATATATAGAGCAGCGTGAGTGTCATCCATAGTTATCCATTTGTGCAGAGAAGGCTTAAAAGATTGGGAGCTGGGGACGCTTGGAATTCGGAAGGGTTCTCATGGAGATGGAAGTAGCTTTCCAAAGGTTGAGGGGTGTTTGTGTGAGGCCTGCTGCTCTGCAGTCAACTTGCACAATTAATCATGGGCAGCCTTTTCTAGTTCTACCCTCCCACGTTTGTTGGTCTAATCTTTGGTTGGCCCCAAGAAACACTCTTCCTTTCTACAAAAACTAATCAAGATCGTACATATGGACCAAACTTGTTTATGATCCACCTGATCGAGAGAGAAATAATTGTGATCCGTAGTACGCTTCCCACTCAGCTTTGCCTGTCCTAACTCTTGTTTGGACTGTGCTGTGCACACATGTGAATAGCATGCTGGTGGATAGGATCATATACAGGAAGGGCATGCAACTTCTTTCTTATCCATATGGCCATACCTAGGTGGCCAGTCTACAAGAGCGAGGAGGAAAGCTCTACAGTGTTTGAGTTGTTGCAGCTGAACCACCGGCCACCAATAGATTAGGTGGTTTGTCAGTGGACCACAACCTACCACATATGATCTAACAACAGTGTCATTTCACGTGTTATAATCCACCACCCATGTCTATGTCAAGAAATGTTCCAACCTGCCTACAGCGGAGCACAGCACGGGAGGCGTTTGGTTTGAGAAATCAGCTCATCGTGAAAGTGATCATCTACTTATAATTCATCAAGCTGAAACTGAAATAGGCATCAGCAGGAGGTGTATGTGACTTTCATAAAGGAAGCAGAGTCATGTCGTGGTTGCCATCTAGCTACTACTAAGAAACCAATGCGCCTGTGGAGAAGCGATTTCCGTACAGAGCAAGCTGAGTAGATGATGCATCAAGGGAGACACGATTAAAAGCTTGAGAAGACTATGCTTTATTTCGGGGAAACCTTTTCTCTAAAAAAAGTTTGAGAAGACGGGAACAAATGGTTGGAGGCAGAGATTGTACTAGTAGTTCTTTCAGTGCCTCTCAAGAGTCTGCCTGGATTCTGGAAGCACCCACCAGCAATCTGGACCCAAAATATGTCTGACTCGAGGGAATTAGTGGGCCGTTAGTTACACCGGGCTTGGTTGGTTGGTTTGCATATGGGACGACAAATAATCCTTTTCTTTTTTGCTCCTCAAGAGTAGAGAGTACTGCTCAGTGCTCATCTATGCTATGCTATAAATATATTAAATAATTAAGAATACGGATTCGTCGTACGCCTCACGCTGGACAGGTAGGAAGAGGGATAGAGCCGTAGAAATCGTCGAGGCGGGAGATGTTTCTGCCCAAAACTTTTTTTTTCTCACCGCGCCCTCCCGCGTACCCACCGCTGTACCCACCCGCGAATCGTTTCCCCTTATCCACTCAAGATCCAATCGATCTCTCGTCTCTCCCCGTCCTCCAGCTCCACCACCATCTCCCCGTCGATGCTCACCCGCTGCAGAGCCCACTGGCACAACCTCCACCGCGTGGCCACGGTGCAGCTCCTGTTCGCGCACCGCGTGAGCTGGCGATGTCCGTGCGATGGCGCGAGGATGTACCGGTCCGCCGCAGCCGCCCCCGGCGGCGCCGCGAGGGTCGAGCTGAAGCGACGGCTGTTCGAGGTCTCCCTCAGCGCCCTGATGGAGACCATCGCGCGGACGAAGACATCCCGCGCCGAGGCGGACGCCGACACGGACATGTCCCCGGAGGCCATGAGCTCATGAAGGCGCTGGATGTGTTCATCCCGTTCCTCAGCGCGGCCAACATGTGGGACTACCTGCTGGTACGCGGCGTTGACCAGCGACGTGATGGTCGTGCCGGAGTCGATGGTGAGCCCGCCGGTGCTGTCGGCCTTCAGGGAGAAGGCGTCGGGCCGGATGGACAGCGCCGTCGTTCCAAGAGGGATGCCCGTCAGGTTGAGGTAGTAATAGGTGTTCATGGGCGCCTCGGTCGGGCTGGCGACGAACGGCGTGGAGCGGACGCCCGTGTCGTCGAGCGACGCCGACGGCCCGAGGAGGAGCGTGCTGGTGCTTCTGGTGTCCTGGAACGGCGTGAGGGCGTGAGGCAGTAGGACTGTAGGAGAACTTGCGGGCGCTGAGCTGGGAGACGAGCGACAGCCTCCCCCTGCCCAGACCGACGAGGCCGGCCGAGGCGTTGAAGTCGTCGCTGCTCGCGTTGCTGCACCCGAAGGCGATGCCAGTTGCCAGGGACACGGGTCTGGTCGGCCGGCGCCGAGCCGAACGTGAACGTGAACGTCGACGCAGGGCGTCGCGGACGAACTGGGACGCGGTGACGCTGGAGTGGATGCGCGTGAGCTCGACGCGGACGAACTGGGACGCGACGCTGGCGAGCTGCAGATTGTAGAAGAATGGCAATGGCATGTTTGCGTTATATATATAAGCGGTGATCATGGGCGGTCTGCCTCTAACGCGGTAATGTTAACCTGGTCAGAGCACGACATCCTGTGCCGGTCTTATTTGGGGAATTGCTTGGAAGAACCGAAGCAGTCTGCAAAGTCTATCATTGTTGTCACATTATTCGGAAAAAGAAAATGTTGTCACATTCACATCAACGCGGCTGCGTCTACGACGGATTATTATGAGCGCTGAAAAAAGGGATAAGCTCAGTGCTCAGGTACTTGGTCGGCGTTGAGTACTAAAATCAACGGGACCTGCGGTCGTTGGACGATCACTGTGAGGCACTTGTCGCGGTCCTGGTCCAAAAGGAGTTCAGCTTCCAGAAGTCCTGATTCAGAGATGCACGAATTGTCTGAATCCAATTAGAGATGAGAACCGCGTCCAGAGATATTATTGCCTGCAAGCCATTATTACTAGATCGTCGTTTAATCGGAAGATAGGATAGAAAAAAAATGTTGTTTTGCGAACTTTTTTCCCCTTATTCTACTTTCTATTATTGAGTCAATAATTGATTGGCATTTGACATCATAATCTGCAAACAGGATGTGCTTCTTCGTAAAACTATGAACAATTTAGGGGGCTCTTGTTTTCTTCTCCGTAGCTCCAGTTGGTGGAGCTGTGGTCTTTGAAGGTGTATGTTGTGAAAGATAGATAGTTTCTCACTAGCCTATTTAGTCCAGGTTTAGACTTCTTCTCTAGGGCTGTGAACAATAAAATGGTGCAAAGCTTGAACAAAGTAGCCTGGTTGAAAATGGTTTGGGTGAAAAAGCTCACTTCAAAAGTCTACGAAAAAAGGGTTTACCAAATATTGATGTCTTTAATTGCAGTTGTAGGCACCCTTGAAGTAAAAGGTTTACCAAATATATACCTAGCTTAGCTCCCAGATTGTAAATGAGTGCCCTGCCTTTATCAACGGTTACTGCTTAGCTTCTATACTCAAATGTTGATGAAAGGAAAAAAAAATAATTGGATAGAATTTTACAGATGACTGAATTTTTAGTTAGCTTTTGTTTCGCAATATTCTTTATTTCGTATTGCTTGTCATAATTCTTAATGTTCAGATGTTGGGATGCCTGGCCAGGGTGTCAAGCGACCGACCGGCTTCACACCTGCTTGAGGCCCTTCTGCTCTAAGTTGGGAACTCGATTTTTGTTACATGAAAATGGACTAGATATGAAAGAAGATGTAGCAAACACTACCTTACATTTCTATTTGTGAAAAATACTTGTGCTGTTTGAGTTCCGACAACGTAATATTTAACCGGCAATGGTTCGTGAACAAACTTATGATGTTTGCCATATCATACTGGATGATCTGTTCTTTTTATTAAAATTGTGTGCAATCATATAACAGTGCTTGTAGCTGGTTCGCTCTGTTTGGGAAATAAATAAAATAAGATTAACTTTTTGTATATATTTGTTATGAGTATAAATAAAGATTATTCTATTATTATAGAATTTTAATTATTATTATATCAACATATAGCGATACGCGCGGGCATATATACTAGTTCTAGCAAACAAATTCTGCGTAGATGATAAAAAGAGTATGCCAGCAGCCAAGAGGGGTTGCCTTTTCGGTATCGCACATGTCGCTTCCTTGTATGTATGCTCTCATATATAGTGGGAGTGGGAATATTTGTTCCTTCTGCCCTCAGCCGGCCAGCCTGTTCGTGCCACCTGAACGTCACATCGCACTTGCAGTAGGAATTAAAGAACCCCCCATGAACAAACCAGCATCGGATCCTTCAAAGGGCCAAAAACAAGAGCTCCAAATCGTATTGGAATCACCTGAAAAAACCATAGCTTGGCTTCAAGAGACTTCCGCGTCAACCGGAGCCTGACAGCCCGACACGTGGCTCAAATCAGAGGAAGACAAACACCAAGATCTGATGCGGCGGTAAAACCATCTTACCTCATGCACGTAACCAGAACCAGCCGGCTGTGGTTGATCGAGTCTATGCATGACACTTTCTCTGGTGAAATTGACGCCTGAAGAAAGTTACAACGGATGCCCAGTCATGGATAGGGAAACAAAGTATCACCACTGTTTTAGTCAAGTGTTTCTTCTAGCCTCCGGCCCTCCGCGACCAAATTTTGGGTACCCGGTCATTGCTCCAATAGTAGGATTCGTACTCTTCTGTCTTTTCCACTTCTTGCGAGGCTCTAATGTGGTTAAGGATCGTGGGTTAGAAATTTGGAGATTTGGATTAGTTTTGGGTAATGGGAAAAGGTTTAGAGGAAAGGCTGAGGTGGCAGCAGAACTGATCGGCAAATATTAGGGTAGGGAGGTTAGGGAAGAAAGAATGGAAAAAGAGGATACTAGCTAGAAATTTGAAGAAAGGAGGAGGAGGATGATTTAGATCAAATGGGGAAAAAATTCAGGTGTGAGGTCGAAAAATGACCCGATTTATTTATTGCGCAGGAAAATGAATTTGTAACTTCTTCCCTTGCCATCTTCGGCATCCATTGCCTATGATGGCCGGTGGCGACAATGCCGATGCAGCAGGCACCTTCAGCCGCTGACGTCGCCTCTACTCATCCTCCACTAGCTAGTTCGGTTGCTTGGTGCAGATGAGTAATGGAGTCGATTAAGGGCGTGTTTAGTTCCCAAATTTTTTTGGCAAAATCTACTGTAGCAATTTTCAACCGAAAATTAGGATGACTAAACATGATCTAATTATAAAACTAATTACACAGATGGACGGAAAATCGTGAGACGAATCTATTAAGCCTAATTAATCCGTTATTAGAGCTTGTTTACTGTAGCACGATATTATCCAATCATGGTCCAAATAGGTTTAAAAGATTCGTCTTGCAATTTCATCCGAGGGTTATGGAATGAGTTTTGTCAATTATTCACATCTAATACTATTAATTAGTGGTCAAACGTTCAAAATTAATGTAGCGCTGGAAAATTTTTATGAACTAAACAGGGCGTAAGAGACCAGTGAAGATGAGTACGTAGGGCCTGGTCACGTGAGTTTGTGCTTACGCCATTATCTTCTTTTGTAAAAATGCCTAGATGTGATGTAGCCACGCAAAATTTTTATAACAAAATTTATAGGTGCAAATTACTAACCCTTAGATATACCTCTAATTCTCTTTAGTTCCATTATTTATACTAATTTTCTAAAATAAAATTTTATTTTAAAGAAGCAGTACAATTATTTAACTAAAAGCGATTGAAGATACACCTAATGGTCACTAATTTACACCACTGACAAAACTGCAATCAAGGACAAAGTACACGCTGACCAAGTGACCACCGGCCATGACTCCTATCTTTTGTGTTCACACGGGACTCCAAGCAGAGACTGAGGTCAAGGGCCTAGAGTTCCAGCACAATGCAAGCCTGCCCTCCTGGACGACCCCGAACCCTCTACTGAAGAGCCCAGCCAGCATCTTGCCCTGAGCAACGTTGAAGCTGCTGAGCTCACAAGCCCTGAACCCCTCCAGCTCAGCACCGGCCCCACCTGCAAGAGGCTCATACTGCCTCACGGCGTCCTCTACCATTGGGCCCAGCGTCTCCTTCTCCACGGGCCCGAGGCACGCGCCGTAGCCGCCGTCGCGGAAGCAGCTCCCCAAGGACTCCAGCATGGCGGCGAAGTGCTGCAGCACTTCGCAGAAGAACTCCGCGAATGGAGCGAGACTCCGGTCGATCCTGAACAGCTCTTGTTCGATTAGGATCACCAGCTTGGGCCGGAGGATCTTGACACTGCCGAGAAGCTGCATCTGCAACCTGATCAGGGAGCTGTAAGATTTATCCGTCGTGTCGCATGAGACGATCACTGAGCCGCCGCCGTCGCCGCTCGTGGTGAAGCCTCGCAGGTCCTCCTCGCTGCGCAGGTGGAGGGAGCTGTACCGGAAGGGGAGGTTCAGCGACCCCGCGAACTCCGAGAGCCACCGTGCGGCCGCGGGGTGCGAGCCGGCGGCGGCGGATTCCGCGTCGTCGTTGACCGTGACTACGGCCGTGAGGTGGAACGGCTTGCCACCATGGCGGGCGAGGTCTGACATGAGTGACGCCCACTGGACGCCCTCGCCGACGTTGAGGTCGACGACGTGGACGGCCAGGTCGTCCGCGGTGGCTTCCAGGATGGCCTGGTTGGCGGTGAAGTGCGCGAACTTGATGAACGGCGACAGCTCTTGCAGCATCCGGTACGCCGGCATCCGGTTTTCCGGTGCCGGTGCAGCAGCCGGATGGTATTCGGCGCGCGCGCCGGAGATCCGGGACCGCAGGCCTCTGGCGAAGTAGTAGGCCAGATGGTCACATGAGCTGGCCGCTGCATGGTGACAGCTTCTGCAAGGCACGCCGGGGATGAGGTCGTCGAGCCTCGACAAGATGGCCGAGGCCCTGATCGAGTCCTGGGCCTCAACCGCCCTGGCGCCGGCGACGAGGAGGTCGCTTAAACTGCTCTCCTCCATCAACTCTTCTTGGACTGCCAACATTCTGCCATTTTCTTGGCCTTCCAGCCTCTGATCAAAACCGCTCAATAATGGATCACCATTGGAGGGATCCTCTTGAAGCAGCAAGCGATTGGCTTCTTGGATCATCATGTCCATGAACTCATGATCTTGCTGCTGCTGATCAGGGGAAGGATCGGCATCGCCGTCGCACATGTTGCCATTCTCAAGGGGGATCACTACTTGAGGAGACCACAGGAGATAGCTGCTCTCTTCATGCTGTGTGAGGAAGGGGATGAGAGGGGAGCAAGGATATGACATGGTCTCCATCTGGATGATGTCCTCAGAGAGAATGAACTGCCTGCTGGAACCTGTGGTTTCATACAGCTTATGTACACAATGAGGAGGCGAGAGGGTTAGGACCATTTCTCAAGAGGATGGAATTTTATATGTGGACCTTCATGGATTGTGTAAGCTAAATTGTCTTACCTCGGAGCCTCGATTGGGCATTGATCTAGCAGAAGAAGTATCATTTTTTGTACAGTTCTCTACCAACTTCAGAGGATATGATGTGTCACTGTGTCATTTTCCTGTTCAATCAGAGTTGACAGAAATAAGTGAGAGCAGGGCAGAGCATATTCCTGGAATGCTTCTAGCTAGGTGTCAGCATGGCAGCATGTGGTCAGGTTCTGAATCATATGGCAAAATGTATTCCATGCATCTTGCAACATCCATGACAAGTGGCAGTGTTGATAATTGCACAAAGCAAACTAAGTTGTAATCATAAGAAGAGAATTTGTGATATAGGTAATCCTTCTATGCCGTTGCAGATTTTCCCAGTCCCAGATTTGCCCAGTCCCTAAATGAGTCTGGGATTGGGTAGATGTGCAGGGGTGCAGGCTCATTTGAAAAAACTAGTATTATCATTGAATTAAAGAGGGGTAATGGATATTTAGGGGCATTAATTTGACTTCCTAATTTGCAATGGCATAATTCTGAGCACAGGACAGTAATTCATGGTCTATTGTGGCTAAATATATATATATTCTTCAGTCAGCTCTAGAATTAGTGTTGGAAGACAGCAAATTTACTTAAGACCAGATCTTTAAGAAAAATTTACTTAAGACCGGGCCAAGTACAGATACTTTCTTATGCATCTGTGGCTCTGTGTGCCCAATTTTATAATATATGCGGCTCTGTGTGCCCAATTTTATAATGATTGCCCAATAAGCTTAAGACACGGACCAGCTGCCATCTCCAATTCTTTTATGTGCAAATATATTACCAGCCATACAGTACTGATGTTGCATATGTTAAACTCTTTGCAATTCATAATGTAGCTGGTACAGCATTGATTCTAACACCACATCAATTTTTAAGAGAGATGCAGGAGAGGTAGCCAATAGAATGTAACTGGAAGAGAACAATGCTGCTTGTCTGAAGGCGTAGAGTTGATGCAGAAAGGGGACTCACACAGAACAAATGTGGGCCACTGAGATATTCTCGGTTCCAATCTACCTCTTGTTTTTCATCTCGACTTGTACTGAGACTCTTCTCTGTGGTAATTTAAAATTACAGTTAGCTACAACAGGGTTAAAAATCCGCAATATAATATTGAATGTTGAGATCGTGAGAATTATATCGAAGCAAGATCTTGAATAAAGCAGCTCAGATGGTAAAAAACCACAAATGTTATGCTTTGATATATAAGCTTTAAGCAGCAATAACTGTAAACTGGAACAAATAGAAGAGACAGATTTGTTGATCACTTGCCAAGCGGCACATAAATTAGATGGTATTAGAGGACAATCTCAGATGTCACCATCCACACGCTGGGGTATCTTGTGATCAGCCCAGTGTCAGTACTCCCATGCATTGTTTATCGCAACTATTAATTTTTGTCATCATTAAGCAAAACAAAAGGGGGCATCAAAGTACAGTAAAACAAGCTTGCACAGTTGGAAAGTGAAGTATTTATTCTTTTACAACAAAAGATTCTTGGCCGCTGAGAACGCATGCAAGCTACGCACATGAATTCATAATTCGTTTTGTCAGTGAAGAGGGTAAGAAGCCTACCGTGATCATCGCAAACATGAGGCAAACCAGGACGAAATCCATGGTACAAGTGAGCAGACCTGTAAATATGAAGGAAACTAATAGCCACAACTCAAACTTTCATGGGGCTATCATATATAGAGTTTAATAGCAATTATTTTAAAACGAACAAGGAAGTGACCACATAGTCTACATAGTATTGGTTTGTATGTTTGCCCTGCTTATGAAATACTCTACCAACAATGACGTACATCAAATGAGTCAAGGCCGGCTGATGGAGACCTTGGTGTCATCCTAATCGTACCAGAGAAAGAAGCTTAAAGCTTATATATCAAAACAACTAAGGTTTGCATGTCCTATAGAATAGTTTCAATATGCTGATTCCCTAACTTTCAACCAGAACCATTGGTCTGAAGGAATCATTGATCCAGTGCTGCATTTGTGATGTCAAGAAAACACAAGGTGACAGCGCAGCTTAGGACTTGCCAAACTACATTAAATAGTAGCCATCACCATTGATATATGATGGTTGACAAAATGAGCAGCTAACACCATTGAAGAAAAAACCGACAAATTCAAAAGGCAAATTCATAACAAATGTACGAAGCAAGAAGACTAAACAGCAGGTATAGGACGAATTCCAATAAGCTGAAATAACCTTAGTAAGGCCGATCATTCTTTTCAGTGAGCTAGCAAAAGAAAGTTTCATATGTTGCAAAAGAAAGTAGCTAAATGCTGCTGTGAATATGTTGTCATAAATACAACATGACCTTTGGATCCTGCGGCTTTGAGCAGCCTACATGTTTTTTTTTATCTTCATGTTCACCTGTCAAGTAAACCTAACAAGCTTACAAATGGACATCAGCGCATAAGGCTGTTGAGGCTCAGTGCACCCATGCTGGTCAGCTAACGAAAGGGGAAAAAAAGCATTCTTAGAGAAAGCATGCCCTTTTGTTTCCTATGTTGCTTTTGATTTTTCATCTGGACTTCAAAAACGAGTTTCCTTCTTAAGACTTATGAGTTTGCCATCCATGGTGAAAAGTACATTATTGATGGAGAGAGTCCGCTATTCCTCAAAGGCGTGTGCACGTTTGGTGAATTTCAGACCAAGCTATCATATTGGTTACTAACTTACTGTGTCATCACCTACACTAACAGAGGGGAAAGTTTAGAAATTGCTGTTAGAGCTAGCGCTATACTCGAATGCTACTAGAGTTGTGACTTGTTAGTTTCTAGCTGAGATTAGAACAATCAACAAGTTCCACACGTTCCTCTTAATTTTTTACTATGAAACTTTACGCAAAAAACATCAAAGATTGTCAGTGATACTTCTCACTCAAAATTAGCAAACGTCAAAAGGCCTGATGTGCAGTCCTCAAGCTGAGCACTTAGGCAATGCATGCACCAAAAGCCTTAAACATATATTTATGCTACCTGAAGCAAGTGTTTAGAATCTGGCCCTCTGGGCATGTCCCACTTTTTTTGAAAAAAGGCCATACGACCAGGTATTTTTTATAGAAAACGCAGGTGCCATCTTCCAATCTTATCGAAGTGGATATTTTTGTCTTTATACAGTTAAAAACACTGAAAGTGCGACAAAAATTTGGTGTATGAATCCCCCCACGTGAGTCCGCCTCCCCCCGCGAGTATGCATCCGCCTGGTGCGATCTACGTCGCCCCCCTCGCCCCTCCCGATCGATCCAACCCAGCGCGACGCCGCCCTGCCCCGCCGCGCCGCCGCCTAGCACGCCTCCGCGCCCTCCGTACCCTTCCTCGCGAGCGCCGCACGCCGCTACACCCTGCCCCGCCGCGCCGCGCCGTCGCCTAGCACACCGCCGCGCCCTGCTCCGCCGCCCCAACTCGCCCTCCCCTTCCTCCGCAGCGCATCCGGGGCGCGCCGTCCCCCTCCTCCGCCCGCGCGCTCGGCACCCTCTCCTCCGCCGCGCATCCGGGGCCGCGGCTCGCCTGCGTCGTTCTCTTCCTGCGGCCTGCGACCGCCGCCAGACGCGGCCCCCCTTCTCCGCCGGGGCACGATCCGCGGGGCCCCGCGCTCGGCACCCCCGCCCTCCTTCGCCGCGCATCCGGGCCGCGAGCCGCGGGCGGCCTGCGTCGCCCTCTTCCCGCAGCATCCCGTCCGGCGAGCAGACCGCCGCCTCCTCCTTGCCGGCCAAATTCCGGCCGCCCCGGTGCCCCTCCTCCACGGGTAAGAGGTAAAATCGAATGCCCTCGATGTCCTTTCTCTGTTCCCCCTCTCCCTGCGCTCTCCCATGGATTAATTCGCTAGGAAACTGGTATACATCTGTGCATTGTCTACCTTAATTAACTAGGAACAGTTAACTAGGAAAGTATGTTTATACTAGATAACGAAATGTGTTAGGACTCTGTAGATTTAAATTTGTTAGTGCAGTTCCTTTCTTGAGAATTGCTTCTCTTAGCCCTGTGCCCCTGTGTATGGTTTAAATTTAGGCCTGATTTAGTTCAGCAAACTATTGCTATCAGATGAACAGCAGTACATGTCTTTTTCCTTTCTAAATTTGAAAACTGTCTTGTCATGTTCTTTGTTACAGTCAATTAACCTATGTCAACTAAAGGCAGCATCGCCATGGAATGGAACGGAGAGGAGTGAAGCAGCACATGATTTCATTGGTGGTGTCGTGACCCATTGTGTTCACTTCTATTCTCTGAATGGAAACATTTTTTTTGTTTTGCACTGTAACGACCATACCTAAAACAATTTATAAGCAATGCATAGAGCTAAGCATCTCTGGCTGCAGTCACATTAGGGTTCATAGAATCTACTTTTGGACATATGGTAGTATCATGTTTGAGATGTTATATACTATCTCAATTCCTAAATTCATCATGCATTTAAATTGATGTTTTCGTTATCTCACGGAAGATACTAATTTATCATATGCAGGCTTTCGAGGAGCAGCTGAATTTTCTGGACAAACTAAATCAGATTGGTATGCTCCCTGTACTTGATTTATGGACAAACTAAATCTTCAGTAGTGCTGCAGCTAACATATGCAGTTATCTCATACATATTCAGCTAACATATGCAGTTATCTCTACATACATATGCCGTCCCGATCTTCCGCCCGCGGGCGCCATCCGGACGATGACGGATTCTCCATCAACACCATGGTATTATCAACGCCCGAACCAAATTTTCAGAATTATTCTCTAATATCATTGTGCATATTGCTTACTATTTAAATATTACTTCTTTGAACCACAATAATGCCAAACCATGATATAGATAAATGTACTAATTTTGAATATTACTTCTTTAAATTTGAAAATACTACTCATGAACTATACTTCTCAGAATAACTATAATTCTGACAACAAAATAAAATTACTTTTTGTCTAATAATGATGCATACCCAGCTGTCAAGCCATTATTCTTTGTATAGGTTGTTTTGATTACTTTTACATGGTATCATCTCATGATGACATGAAAATTTATATTTTTTTGATGCTGCGTGCAGATTGTAGACCCATCTTTTTCAATTCCTTTCTGGTTGTTTTAAGGCTAAATCTCTCAAATTTCTTAGCAATTTTAGGCACAAAATTATTTGTGGGCGGTGGTGGCTGATGGTCCATCTAGGCATATATCTGAACAGACCCTGATCAGTAAAAGCTTGATTAGTGCATCTGGTTTCTGCTTCAAAATATTACATTTATAGTAGTCTGAGCTCTTGTTTCTAATGGCCTGTTAGTAACCATGCTCAGCTTCTGTTGACTAGAATGTTGCAGGGACAGATGCATGCTAGAGTTGAAGGCAGAAACAAAAATTGAATAAGGTGAGGACGTCACGTTGAGTGAGCTGGAATTGTAATATTACTCTCATATCATTATAAAATTAAAATACTGCTCTAAATTTTGAAAATTTTCTTTATATCTGAAAATGACTACCTTGAACAATAGTTATGCCAAACCACTATAACGATAATGCTTCAACATTTGAACCCTGCTCCTGTGCTTACTTGGGTGTTGCAGGTGCAAAAAAAGGTTTTGAGTATGATATTTAGTGCTCGTGGAATTGCATGGTGAGCTCCAGTAAGAGAAACATCATGACTATATTTTTTTAAAGGACACAATGAGTATATTGCTAGGCTGCTTGATGCCAGCAATTGTTTGGTTTGCTTTAGTTGTGCAGATGAGCTAAAATTTAGTGAACATCATAGTCAGTCTTTACTTTGTTGTGGGTGTCCTTATAGTTCAATAGTTTCATATTAGATTTCTTGATCCTCTTAGAAAAAAGTTGTCCATGGTAATTCTTTCATGTAAATGTATCTTATGGTTGATGCCATGGTAACTTGTAACTGAAAGACGGTGTTAATTCTAAGGATTTTTATGATCTGAGGACAGATGTTTGTTTTGTAGAACAAATTCAGATCCATGGTGAAATATACTGAAAGAGTCGTTCTGTTTCGTTTTTAACTGTTCCTAGGCATTGTTTTTAATGAAACGACTTATTTGAGAGCTGATTACTCGAACATCAATAGGCGTACATTGAAATTACATGTTTGTTGCAAGCAGCTTGTTTTTGTTTCAAGAACATTTTTTCAATTGTTGTATATACTCTTGTAAAAGCACATTATAAATTGTGATGGATTTTAACGACGGGAAAGCTATATATATCATACCCATGATGTTGTTCTAATGGTGTTATTCTAAAATTGCGCATGAGGCTCATAGGTTTAGTGGCCAGTGTTTATCTTGGAAGATTCGATGAGGAATCACAATGAACATGAGACTCAGGAAGAAAATGTCACTTTAGAATTTTATGCCCGTAGCAACGCACGGGCACATACCTAGTCCAAATAAACGGTTAATATTAGGTTAAAAGGGGGAGGAAAGGTGAGATATGATAAGGGTGCATCACCACCTGATTTGTTGGTTGTTGCCATCCCCCAATCTGATTTGTCAAATGACTTGAGACTTGAGAGAGACCAACCACCTACCTGTCTGGCCGGTGAGGTCCACATAAAGCATGTTATAGCTTCAAGGCGAGCTAGTAAATCTCAAATGCAAGTAGGTTTATTATCTTGCTTTTGAACTAGTATATAGCCCTAAACTATGTGATGGTTTAGAATGCTCAAATTTTTTAAAACCTAGTTGTCAATAATTTAAAAGGTAATTCAAATGGAGACATAATCTGTATGAACTAGACCCAGTTCATAATTTACCAATCACAATACAAAGCTGTTTTGCAGGTAATTCCAGGTGTCGTGTCTTTTGCCACTATTATTTGATTAAAGATCTGACATGCTAGCGCTATTTTGATGCATATTGATGCCTTGCTAACCAACTGTATCCGATGCACATAGCAGCAACGTGTTTAGAAACCCAAAATAGTGAACGGGCACAGAATGGAGCAGAACAACTGACAGATAACTAGATGCTTCCACTGGTAAGAAAACATGTACATAAACTGTTAAGGGTAGTTAATTCAGTCTAGCACATTACTCCAGAAACCAACCAAGTTACAAAGATAAAGAAAAGGAGATTATGTCATACAGGAATTACTTGCTGATTGATGATACAAGAGCTAACTACCCTACCAATGAGGCATATGCATACATTGTACATTAGCTATCTTTACAATGCTGAACTGCAGTTGGTATGTGATAACATTTGCCCTGATATTGTCCTCAAATGAAATCCATGGAGTCATTTAGGGACTGACCACTCAACGACTGGCCCCCATTCAATGGACTCTGGTGACGATGGTTTTGATTGTGATGCTGAGCCTGGTGGCCACCAAAGTACGACATCTGCTGCTGCTGCTGCTGCTGCTGCTGTTGCTGCACGAAATAGGATGGTATCTGCTGCTGGAGTCCACCACTGAAGGGGTTCCCGTTCATGTTCACGGCTTGCCCTGCAGCTATCTTAAGTCGCTGGACTTCTTCTCTCAGGGCTTCGTTCAAAGCTGTGAGGTAGAAGGAACATGTCAATGTGCTGATTCCCTAAATAACTAAGAAACTAGAATTGCTCTATCTCGTTTACTAACAGATCAATCAATTTGTCAGTAAAATCAGAGATCTTGTAGCACAGAAAGTTCGTGTTTAAGAACATGCAATGGTTACAGCCAGGAGGTCAAAATAGTTTCAATGGAAGATCAGAGCATACCATCCCGCAGTTTAGCTTGCTCTTCCATGGACTGCAATCGAAGTTTGAGCTCTCTGTTCTCAGCAGTTAAACCAGTTGTGTCCCTCTGGGTTTGAAGTAAATCGCAATACATCAGATATGAGGATATTATATATGTGAGGAACAAAAGAAATTGTTGCATCATAAAATGTTAAACAGCATATCCACGGAAGGGGTGGAAAGGAAAATAAAACTGCTGGCTTAAACCCTTTCCATAACAATCCATATCAAATATTCCCGGACATACAAAAAGTAGCAGTGTATTTAATAACAATCAGTATTACGTACAGCTCACACAGTTTATTAAGATAAAATCATGACAACTTCCGTTATTGTGAAAACATATCTATTATCAGAGGTCCTACCAGTATAGAAAAATAATTGTTTAGAAGTTTAAGTGGTACATGAAATTGCAAATTACCAAGATGAATTAAACTCAGCCATCTCATCATCAATCATCTTGTTTCTTTCTTTAGAGCATAGTGTTACTCCTGGACTGTGGGTTGCTGGCCTTGCCTAACCAAATGGTGGGTTACTGCCCATGTTTTTCTTGACAGCGAAATATTTTCTATCTGTGACCACTTAATCCTCAGCAAAACCATATACATCTGATTCTATCCACTTCATTCAAATCATAATCGGCAATCGAGCATCAGTGGGACATTTGTGGTGGGTAATGACCTATCGGGCCCCAAACATTCGCTTTACCTCTAAAACTACTAGGCACATTGAATCCTACCTAACTCCTTTTCCCATGCCAGTTACAATTCCATAGGCAGAACAGTATTGAGTAAAGGAAATAAATGTTTAAGCTCTGATTAGATATTTAATATCAATATATACACAAGCTGCCCCCATGCACCCCCATCCTAAAACACCGTGCAACTTGCCATACAGATTCCAGAAAAGATATGAGAATCTTAATAGAAAACCAATTTACCATGTCTTTCTAACTTGCCATGAAGGCACAAACAGATTTAATTTCAGTGCATACTCATGTCGTGATTTATTTTCTATCAGCACATCTATCCTACGAACAGATTCCCACTGACTGAACTGCCCCAAACATGTAAAATCCCTTTGTCACAAACAATGCCTAACAATATGTTACATTCAAATACTAGGTGACATGTATATACATAAACATTAGCTTTTTGCAATATCGAGAAAGTAATATTTTCAGCATGTAACTGCATCTGCATTCTTAAGGGCTTGTGCAAACATTTAGAAATGTTTAATAATTAGGTATCCACAGCTGTTCATTTTTCAGTTTGAAAAAATCTCACCTCCCTAGTGTTTTGCAGCTAAGAGCTCCGTATGCAAACTGAAAGACTGTGTTATTATCCAAAAATGTACCAACTGCCCAATCCCAGTATCAATACACATTACATGGCATGCTAAATTCCATAAAACTTCTGGGTTATGACAAAAGTGGCAACAATAAAGCTACTCCAAATTATTTTTTGATGGAAAAGTCATTCAGTAGTATATGGATTTGATTCTTAAAAATGCAATTATCCTATAGCATAAACCAGCTACTTGACTCCACACAGCAATAAAAAACTGTAGCCCCACCAAACATGAACCAAGCTACTGCACAAAAACCAGCAACATGTTATTACCCAAGTACAACAAAAAATGTTATTACCCAACATATCAATTCATCAACCAGTTTGACTGATTTTGGCAAATATAACCCTATACCTGGAGAAGAGTGAGCTGCGCTGACAGCGTAGTGGCCTCGGTCTGCAGAGTCTGGACCTTCCTCTCCAGTTCACTAGTATACTTGATCTTCCTCTCCTTAGACCTTGCCGCTGACTGCCTGTTCGCCAGAATCCTACGCAACAGCAACAGCACAAGCTTAACATAGTTTGATGATAATGATACCTCCAACCCTAAAATCTCGCAACTAGTGCTATTAAAATGATGCAGACAGCTCAGATTCCATAATAGATAGCATACTAACACTAGCAGCAAATTACATCCTTCCCAGCACTAACACTAGCAGCAAATCGCTACTAAACTTTGAGGACTCAACGTGCATACATGCTAAATTACAGTATTGGATAAGAAGGCAACATCCAGATCTGGGAAGCATCAAATATCGATTGACGGGGGATAGGGGGGGGGGGGGGGGGGGGGGGGGGGGAGCAGGCCAAATTTTTCCAACCTCTTCGCGCGCTTGGGGTCGATGAGCGCGAGCTCGGCGATCCTCTCGGCGGGCATGGCCTTCTTGGCGTAGTCCGGCAGGCCGCTCGAGAGCGCCGACTCGCCCTCGAACGAAGAGCTGGCCCCGTCCATGGACCCGCTCCTCTTATGCCCAGCCCCACCTCCTCCTCCGCTTCCCGTGCCTTGCAAGGCGAATCCCTCGAAGAAAGCGGCATCGAGAGAGAGGCTCCGCGTGTGGGACCCTCCAGGCGGGCGGGGCGCGGGCGCCGGGGCCGCCTGCGGCGGCGGCGGAGGCGGGGTAGGGTCGGAGACGGCCGGGGAGTCGTCGGAGGGCGAGGGGAAGTCAAGGTCGGAGAAGGAGAAGTCGCCGTCCGGGTCGAGGAGGAGGTCCGCATCGGGGAAGCGGAGGAACGTCTCCGAGTGGGCGCGCCGGTGGTGCCCCCGGGGCGCGGCGGCCACCGCCCGAGGACGGCGCCGGCGCGGCCGGCAGCGGGAAGCGCGGGTCCATGTCGGTCGGCGACGGCGGCGAGGTCCTCGGCTAGCTCGCACCCCTCGCGGCGGCGGCGGCGTTCCGGCGCGTAGGCCGGTCTCGCGTGGGGGGCTGGCGAGGAGAGAGAGTGTCTGCGTGAGGGGCAGTGGGTCGGGTTGGTGGGCTGGCGTACGTGTGAGGAGTAGAAGGGCGGAGGACGCGGGGTTGCTGCGCTGGACACCGCGTGGTCGCGGTTCACGGCCTTGACACGGATCTCGAGGTGGATGGACGGTGGAGGAGGGTCTCCGTTGGTGGGGAGGGTGCAGGGAGAGAGGGAGTGTGGGAATCTTTGCGTGGAGTCTGCTGGATGGACTCGGTGTACGTGGTCCACGTCTAGGCAAGTCAAGGTGCGTGGGGGGTAAAAGCGTCCTTTCCGCGGGGGAGAACGAGAATGCCTTGCCGCGTTGTTCCTATCGGGCAGCAGCGTGGTGCAGCAGACGCGGGCCCGGGCGACTGTTTGCCGGTGGCCTCGTAGCCGCCCAATGACGCGTGAGTCCTGACCCGCGTGGTCCCACATGCCAGTGCGAGTTCCGGGTGCCTCTGTGTCGTGTCAGTTGCTGCGTGAAATTTTTCGCATTTCAAGTATTAGTATTAAATATAGATTAATTAAAAAATTAATTATAGATTTTATTTGTAAATCGCGAGACGAATATAGTAAGTCTAATTAGTCCGTAGTATTACTGTAGCAATTTATTATTTAATCACGGTCTAATTAGGTTCATTAGATTCGTTTCGCCATTTATAGCCCATTTATGTAATGCGATTTTTTTCAACTACATTTAATATAATTTAATATATTATATATGTGCTGAAATATTGATATAATTTATGCATAAAAATTTTAACGAAAAATGAGACCTACGTCTTGCGTTTTGGAGAATGGGGCCAGCGCGCAGGGCCTGGGTCCCTGCTGTAAAGTGTGGGTGGGGTGGGGCAGGACGACGACCGGCCACCACGCCGGCGGCACAGTTGGCAGTTGGCACGCCATGGCGGTGGAGGTGCGGAAGGAAGGTGGAACTTGCATCCCAGTGGCCAGCGCCTTAGCTGCTGACCATAGGACTATAAGAGGTTTATGTTTGTGTTTAATTATATACATTATGTTTAACTAGCATAGTATCCGTATATTGCTACGAGTAATATAATTTTATCCGGATATATATAAGATAACCAACTATGTGCTCTTTTACTTCGTGTAGAGGTCGTGCTGTGATCGCGTGAGATATTGATTGTCCGGATTTCGATTGTGATTCCGATGAATTTGTCCGGATTCCGATTATGATTTCGATTAATTTGCCCGGTTCTGATTAGGATTCCAATAACGGACCAAAGAATCATTGCTTGTTTTAGAATTATATTTAAATCATAAATAAAATTATATTTATAGAAAAATCAAAATAACCTGAAACGGAGTGAGTAATTAATAAAGTTTAAACTTGTTGCAAGGTATCGCTGGGTTTGTGTGAGAACTCTTAATCTATCTGGGACTAACGAGAATGATATCGCACCAAGCCTTCATCCAAAGACCCTAATTTTGGGATGACGTGGACGCATAATGCACGAGATCGTATGATCCTAGCTTGCGGGATCAATACACCTGTGGTATTTCTTCTCATATTAAAACATTTGCTCGTGAGACACTGTGCAGATGCAACGATTCGGTTCATATGGGCCTAGGGCCACTTCTTCCATGGTCCAACGAGTATCTATGTGAAGTGGCCCCTAGGCGTCGGTAGCCCAAACTCCGTTCCCAGCCCAGCAACTCGCCCATCCACACACACACACACCCCGTCCGGAGATCCTATACATCTTCCGGAAGTTTTTTTCTTACACACCTTCCACTGTTGGAGATTCGTGCAGATTGAATCGTACGGTAGAGATTTAACTGGACACACGTGAGCGGGTCGAGCGGGGGATGCTTCCAGGCCCAGCGCAGGAACCAACGGAAACAAGATGCTAGGTGAACTAGACTGTGCACACGTAGGTGGTTTTTTTGGATTCCAATCTTCAAATGTATTTTTCTTTCAAACCGTGAATCTATTTTTGAATCCGTTTGAACCACTGGCTTATTGAGTTAATCCAATATAATGAGATCCAATATGAATGTGTTATGGAATTTTTTAAAAAGTCAACATTTTGAATGAAGTATTTCAATATCTTGGTTATATTAGTTCAACATTTTCATATCAGATGTTGAATTGGTTTATCTGAAGTGTTGATTTAGCTTTTATGGATTGTTGAACCAAGCCATTGAAATATGATATACACAAAATATTAAACTAGTTTATCTGTAATAGTAATATAATGAAATCAAAATGTTGTACTAGGTCAATATTTTCTTAAAAAATATTTTAATTAGATTAAAAGTTGTTGAACAAAAATACGTTAATCTGTATCTGTGCATTTTCTCAAACAAAATTAAAAACTATTATGTACCTGATCCTCCAGCAAATGGTGGGCTCCGTTCTTGCATTAGCACTTGTGTTGCCTGTTGGGAAGGAAAAGCCCGTGTCATATCATCTGGGCAGTTAGAGATCCGAACTCGACTAGTGGGCCGTCATGATTCATATTGGGCCGGTTGTTGGGCCTAAAGATACATAAACCAACCATCTTCCACGAGATAGATAGGAAGGCCCCCGCCCCCGCCCCCCCCCCCCCCCACCCCCCCCCCCCCCCCCGCGCGCCGACCTCTGCTTGCGTCCGAGTCGACGACGAGAGACGGAGAGAGAACGAGGAGGAATCAGCCGCGTCTCCCCATCTCGCCCCTCTGCTCGCCCGACCCGCGAAGCCCTTTCTCCTCGCTCGGCGCTCGCCAACCCTAGCTAGCGGCGGCGCGCGGCAGGCAGCCCGAGACCGCAGCCACCTCCCGCTCCCAGGGTCGTGGATCGACGAATTCCCAAACCGCAAGGCCGGAGGGCGGAGCCGCGGAGGCGACTCGCCGACGAGGCCGGACCGGCGGGCGGGCGCCGGCGCCTAGACCTAGGGCAGGATCACTGCGGTCATGGGTCCCTACACTGGGTCCGCCCATGCGCTCATCGTAATTGCTCCACTACTGTGGTCGTGGGGTCCTGAACCATTCGCTGGTTTTTGCAGCTGTGAGCCGCGCTGATTTGGGGATTTGGATCGCCGTTGGTAGAGTGTGAAATGGTGGACTTTCTGCGACGGCTTGCTGCTGGCCTGCTCAAGTGCTGCGATCTTGACATACCCAATCGGCCAAAGGGCCTTGAGGAGCCCGAACGTCTGGCCAGGGAGACAGTTTGTATGTTCTCTTTTACTCTTGCTTGCTTCTACGGAATCAGTCTGTATGTTCAGATACTTGTTTCATATTTGTTGCCTTTTATTCAGCAGCGAATATCATGTATTTGCAGTTAATGTTAATGAAATCGAGGCTTTGTACGAGCTGTTCAAGAAGATTAGCAGTGCCGTGGTTGATGATGGCTTGATTAATAAGGTCTGTAAGTCCTGCTAATTTCTTTGAGGGTGAAGTGGCAGTGAATGGTAATTTTGTTACTCCTAAACCATGATGCCTGATCTCACTTGAGGCTTTGACTGTCTTATCTGCAGGAAGAATTCCAATTAGCACTGTTTAAGACAAACAGAAAGGATAGCATGTTTGCTGATAGGGTATGTCCACTAGGGCCTTATACCTCTAATCAGTGAAAATCTGTTACGAAAAAAAAGTTCACTGTTGCTTATGCTCACTTCATGGTGTTCAGTCTATTCTTGTAATCTTTCCCAATTATTGTGTCATTTGCGTTATTTGGGTCACATTTTTTTTTGTAATTGTGTGTTACAAAAGGATCAATGGTACACCATGTGTTTTGTGAACATTGACATTATACCAAGCTATCTAGAACAGTGATAGGATGGCATGGACCTTGAGCTTTTTCGACCTTCAATCATGTGCTCATGCGTGGAAACGTATATTTCAATGTCTCTTTGTGTAATGAATTCTCTGATTTTTTTTGGGTTACAATTTGTTTGATTTCTGAAACTTGCATATGTACACTTCTTTTGGGTTGACCTGAAATCAACACTAAGGTATCCTGTTTTCAATTCATTGACTTAGGTATTTGACTTGTTCGACACCAAGCATAATGGAATTCTTGAGTTTGAGGAATTTGCTCGAGCTCTTTCTGTGTTCCATCCAAATGCACCAATTGATGACAAAATTGATTGTAAGCCTTGACGCTTCACTGTATTTATCCATTTATGTATCCTTGATAATGCCACATATGTACAGTTTTTCTATTTGATAATATCTCAAGATAAGATGCTGAGTCATTACTGCTTACTAAATATCCATGAAAAGGCTGTTGGCTGTCGGATTCATTGGGATGTCCCATGTGTATGTGGACATGATAGGTAGCTGGAACTGCTATGCATGTTATGTTCTACAGTTTTACTAAAGATTGAACATTTTTAAAAACCGGACAGACATTCATCCCCCCTTCACAAGTCAAAATGGACTGCCACTATATCCTATTTGTTGCAACTGGGAATAGTTTCTTTGATTTGGTTACCTGTTGAGGCTCTGTAGGTAGGGAGAGGCTTGTAGAGTATATTAGTGCAAGGCCTGCATCTTTGTTTCCAAGAATATACCAAATCTTTAGTTTTGGAACTTTTCTGTTATGAACTATTTAGAATGATTTTATAGTTAACCAACTCAGCTGATTCTACTTTGAGAAATCATGTTTGTGTCATACTAAGTCATTCATCCTCATGAACTTGTCTCACATCAACTTGCAGTTGCTTTCAAACTGTATGATCTCAAGCAACAAGGTTTCATTGAAAAGCAGGAGGTACCTTCTGTTTGCTTATTCTTAAATAAACAATTTGTTCTGTGCTATATGTATTAGTGCATATGATTGGTTTGCACGTATTTTCCCAATATGTGCTATAATACCTCGTACGTGAGTGCCATTATTCATCCTTTCAAGTCATGTTCCGATTTTAGCATATGATTTACCGTCATTGAAATTTGGACTGGTTATTTCTCAAGTTGAACTGAACAAAATTGATGATGCTGAACATTATGAGTCTCCGAGGCCCTCATACACTACTCCTTTTTATGGATTGTTCTTATATTTGCTTGGAAGAAGCATATCCAATTTGACAACAAATGCAGCCAGCAACACTGAAAATGTTTGTGTTGCACCTTCTTGATTGTCAGGTCAAGCAAATGGTGGTTGCAACACTTGCTGAATCAGGAATGAATCTTTCAGATGATATTATTGAAGGCATTATTGACAAGGTATGTCTGAGTACATGTTTTTCTGTATAGGGTATATGTCTATCGAATTTATGCCTAGTTGCTTACTCAGCAAATCCTCATTTTTGATATTACTAGACATTTGAGGAAGCAGATACAAAACATGATGGGAAAATTGACAAGGAGGAATGGCGGAACCTTGTCTTGAGGCATCCATCTTTGTTGAAAAATATGACTCTTCCATATCTCCGGTCAGTACTCTTTATGAGTTTGCCCTTTTCTTGACCATTTGAGTTTACTTGCTGAACTTCTACTTGGGTTCCTAGCGATATATTTGAAGCTCAGCATGAAAATGATGTTGCATTTTATCCCTGTTTTTTGCTGTTTTAACATAATCCTTGCATGTTAGATCGACTAATAGAGTTTATCGAAATATATCATTCTATTATTGATTAATTTTTGAACAGGGATATTACAACAACATTTCCAAGTTTTGTATTCAACTCTCAAGTAGAGGATGCATGAGATCCCGAAGACACCATTCAAGCCTCTGGGGCACCAACAGAACAGATTCTGCGAGGGGGCACTTGTGTGCTTTTATTTCCTTGAAAATGTAAATTTTGTGTGGCGGCAATGCCCAATGCCCTTCTGAGGGTTCTTTCTTTTGTATAGTTGAAGTGTTGAGTATATTCTACCCAAGATTTCAGTATGAACAATCTCTTGTCATGTGTTTATAAGATGTTCTTCAAATATATTGTTTAATTAACAAGTTGCACCTGCTGGCATGAAAATGTCAAACTGAGAAATGGGTAGCTTGGCCTGTGAGTATGTGATTATTTCCTCGATCAGCTGTTTGTTCTCACTTCGGATGGTGCTCGTACCGTGCCTTGGTGCCTTGATGGCGAGTTCTTGATTACCCGAGCTGATTAGATATACAGATTTGATCCCTGAAACTGGGCATGATACGGATCAGACGGCTGAAAACCGTTTCAATCGCGCGCCTCTGTGTGCGGCAAGTATTTTTTTTTTTTTGCTCGCCATGGCCTTATCGCCCTATCCCTATCTTCAGGATGGTACCAACACGACATCGTCACGGTGTACCTACCCGGTCCAGTAACAACCCAACCCCCCCCCCCCCCCCCCCCCCCAACACACACAACAGATAATTAATTCAATTGAGGAGTTGGAAGAGAAAAATTGTAACTTAATAGTAATATGTAGTGATGAGATGATGCAGGAGTACCAAAAAAAATACCTTCAGTTTTTGGACCGACAATCACTTTCCGAGTGTGCTTGTAGCCTGTACCCATTGAGCATAGCCACTGCAGTCTGACTCTGCAGGCAGTTACAAAAGCTGAAGTCCATGTGCGAGTGCGACCGTTCTGCTCATAAGCTCAAAGAGAACAGCCATAGGCAGTCGCAAAAGATCAAATCCATGCGATTAATCTGCCAAAAATACTAGTAGAAAGCTACCGAGACAGACAGAGATGGACTTCTAGGAAATTGAACAGGAATACGTACGTCTCAAGGAACAGGAACGCTGTCACGCAAGGAACAAGAGAACCGTTTGATGATTCCGAGCTAGCTATACGTGTCGATGATGGTCACAGGGACGCGATGAGCGGATGGGATAGCAGCACAGATCAGGTCACAGGAACACAAAGCCACAGGCTGCTTTTTGCCGGAGACGAGCTCCAAGAATCACAAGTTCGTAAAAGCGAAAGGGATCTACGTACAGAAAGCTCAGGCCGATCGGTCAAAAGATCGAAGGCCCGTTCATCATCATGCTGCATGAAAGCAGCCTGACCCACGCTCCGTCGCGCATTTGCCTAATCGGGATGGTTGGGGTCCACAGAGCTTAATCATTCCCAAAGCAGCCAAAGATGATCTAAGAACTACTTTCGCTATAATATAAAATTTTACGTCTATTTACCCAAAAAATATATCAAAATTTACGTCTAGCACAAAGCGCGTACTTTGTTCTCCATCCGATTCTGAATCTTGGCTCGGTATTGACATGCATCCATTTTAGAGTATTTTGTATACGTGTGCATTAGTGCATTAGTGAAAATCATAATTGCTTGTGTAAATGCGTCTCAAAATAATACGTGTTTATGTGTGTGAAGTGGCGTTATTTTGTTGTGCACGGAGTAAGTACCTTTTATTCAATTTCTATTGTGCTTAGGAGACATGAATGTGTGCATGTATGAAACCATAGTATCTCTCAATGATTTCATAGCTACGTACGTACTACCTAGGATTGCGGCGGGCCCCTCCCCAGCCAAATGTAGAAATCTAATCACACCCAGATCCATTAATGATGCAATGTGTCTTTAAAAATTGGTCTTGAAAGTTTGGTCGTTTGGGAGAAGAGTGTTTTCTGTTTTGTACTTTGGCTCTTGTGTGTGTGTGTGTGAGAGAGATATTCGGTTTCTTAGAGATTTTAGGGTTGGGATAAATCTGAGTTCAAATGTACAAACTCATTTATCTAATCTAAATGTTTGGTTTGGCCGTCTGGGTTCATGGAATACTCAGTATTCACCAAATTTCAAATACTAGGCTCAATATGGTTCAAATAGAGCTTCTTCCATTTAATTTCTACTCCCACCGTCGCAAAAAAGAGTGTAATTTTAGCATTCAAATTTTATTCCACAAAGAGTGTTGTTTTAGCTTATAATGAGATCCATCTAATTAAAGCAATACTAAGTGCCAAGAAAATATTGTATAGAAAAATGCATACAACCAATCAAATACTTAGTAGATGTTAGCTCTCTAGTTCCAATACATATGCATTAATTGAGGATCCAGAAAACCAAGTAAATAACATAGTTTTCAATCACAATTGCTAGGGGTAACAAGATTATTTCTTAGGATGAGTAATATGTCTGAAATTTTTCTAAAACTACACTTATTTTATAACGGACGGAATACTTGCTACGTAACATGCGTAGGAGACGCGATCGTTTGTTACGAGGTTGGTACGTTCAATCTAAAATTGTACCAAGCTTTGATCTTGAAAGTTGAGAGCCCAAATTCAATTGCGGACACGTTAGGCCGCTACGGCCTACGGGCCCTCCGGTCCTCCCCAAGGCAGTGACCTCATTAAACCAGAGGGGATCGTGGCGGGCCCCACATTGGCCAAATGCGGTAAGAGCATGTAAAGTGGTGGGCTGGAAATATGCTAAATGATGAGGTGGAGGAGAAGAGAAGAGGAGAGAGAAGAAGTGGATTGTAAGATTATAACCTGCTTTGATAAAAGAAAAAATAATATATGAAAAAAATAAGTGGATCATATATTAATGATGAAGGATTAATTATTGTACGAGTGTGCTAAAAGATGGGTGTAAAGATAGTTACAGTCAGCGGTTTGCTGAATTATTAACGTTGCTCTGACCCAACGCTGATCACACCGTCCACAGCCAGATCGAACGGCTCCCCGCGCCCCCAAACGGCACGGTCCCACCCTCCTCTCTCTTCGCCGCCTTCCTTCGCTAATCCCCGATAAACGCGTCGCCTGAACCCCCCTGAAAGGCTGAAACCCGCCATTCCAGGGGGAGGAACGCCATCATTGCCTTCCTGGCTTCCCCTCCTCTCCCATCGGTTCGTCTGCTTCCCGTTCTCTCGGCCATCACCCCCGCTTCATAATCCCATCTGTTTCTCGCCATCTTTGGGAGGAGTGCGGTTTGTTGGTGCCTCCAAAATCCATACCTGGAGGTTTCTGAAGAAGAGGGTTTTATGCCTTGGGTTCCTGGGTGTGTGTCGGATTCTTCATTTTGGAAGATTTGTATCAGTCCGAGTTCCTGAGGCTGGGCGGTTCTTGGAGATAAACTTGGCTAGGCTAAAATGGTATGTTCCCATATCTTCTCCCGCGGCTTCTTCCGTGTCTTTATTGGTTCTTCGCGGGAGAACTGTGGACTGAATCGATTCGGTAGGCAATGCGCCAAGAAAGATGAGTTCTTAGCGGCGCGTGGACAGGGGGAGCATTTGATCTTGGCCTTCCGGTCTTGATCTGGATGGTACCCCACTTAGGTGTGCGCCAAGGTTGGGGGCGTTACTGTTGCGAACTGCATTTATTGTGGTGCCCTATTCGTTTGATTTCGTACTCTGATAGTATCCATCAGTCCGGATCAAAATTCGTCTCTGAAAGTTCAACCCTTTTCAACCGCTCGGGCAGAATATTCCCTTGCTCGGGCTGATTGAGGACCACAGCTTAAGTTGGTTTCTTTGCGTAGAATCTAAATCCAAATCAGTCTGAAGTGGGGACTGCTCAATGGCTTCTGTATCTAATGCTGCACAAGCTGCCACGGATTCGGTGTAGCCGCATCAGGCTTGTTGATTACCTACCAATGCAACCTTTGGCCTTTTAGATTACAGCACATGCGTGATGGCGTGACGCATGGCCTCACTGAGCCTGACACTCACTATGCACTAGAGTGGGCACTGAGATTTGATCCATGAGTAGCAGAGTATCCATGTCTTCTGTCCCCCATGGCACCGCCTACAGATAGACCATTGGGCTAATAGAGCATGAAGGTGCTACAGTTGCAGCAGGAGGAGTAACTCTCTCAACCCCACTCGTTTGTACCTAGGTTGGAAATGAACAAAGCATGGTCTAATTTATGCATATAGCTCATGGTAAGAAATGAATTACAAAACAACATAGCTACAAACTCATGGCAAAAGTAATGGTGGACAAAATGTGAATGTTTGCTTCTTTAGGGTGTCAGCTTTGAATCTGACTCGCAATGGAATTCCATGAATTTCCTCTTAATGAAACATGCGTTCAGGCGCGTTCTCTAAAAAAATGGATTTCCATGAAGCAGTGTTAGGTTGGAATTTTGGAAAGTGTCAAATTGGGCTAGTTCACTCTCTGAAATTCATCCTTTTGTTTTTCCTTGTACGACGTGTTTTAGTTTTAAATTTTGTGGGGTTTAACCTGACGTAGTAACCTATTACAAAAATACATCCAATTTTTCATGATTCTTTTTTAGGTCGGTTATCTAACATTGGTTTAACCCTAGTAAACCAAAATGCATGAAATAAATCACAAAGGCTCTTAAAGTATGTTTCTAAATAGGGCATGATATAATCCATCAGCCTACAGAATTGGAGCTTAAAACCGAACTTTTTTAGGGAGAACCAAAAATGACAAATTTTGAAGTATTTGTTTGTCAGTTATTAATGTCATGATGTAGTGATACAGTGGTGGAATGATCACGTAACCAGTAACAAACAGCGCCTTTTTTAGGCAGATAATCATGTGTTGGTGCACAGTACAGCAGGCATTTTGAATTGGCAATGTCAAGGATGATGGCAGTTCTTGTAATGTATGGGTTAGGCGCGATGCAGTGAAGGAAAAGCAGACATGAGGTCAAGTAGCAAGGCAGGAGATGAAACGATGAATGCATCGCAAGAAATATATTTGAAGCCGTTGCATCTCAAATGATTATGTTTAAACCTTTCGTTACTATTTTGTAGCAAGTTTAATATTTTGAGTAGTTATTAATGATTTAATGCGGGCAAACTTTGATATCGTACCAGATAATATGCCAATATCATCAGGCAGTTTTATGATGTTATTGTGCAGTACTTTTATAGTGGATAGTTTATATAACAAACCACTTTCACATTGATGCAGAACAATGTGTGTGAAGTGTGTGGAGATATTGGTTTCAAACATCTTCTTTTGTGTTGCACTGACTGCAAGGGAGCTTTCACGCACCAGTATGTTTCTTTTTACCATAATGATGCTTTCTTGTAATAAATGCGAGAATGGGAACATATAATAACCTGGTTCATCCTTCTTTAAGTATATGCAATTTTCACATGGTCTATTAAAGCGTTTGCTGCACCTTTGAATCTATGTTGTTGAATCCAATGTTTATGTTTCACTTATTAAGGGTATACAGCCCACGATATATTTGTTCTCTTGATCTCTTATGAAAGTTTTATCATAGATCACATCAAATGTTTTTTTTCTGTAGTTTAGTACTTTAGTTATGTTGGTACTACTCAGTTTTCCTTTTTTGGATTTAAGAAAAGTAATGCCCTGCCTTTTTCTTATTACAATTCATCATTGATGCAGATACTGTTTGGACAAAGTTCTATATGATGCATCATTAGTAGATTGGTTGTGCAATGAATGCGATCAAAGGCATAGAGAAGGTTCTTACAGCAGGTCTCTAGGGAAGGTGTCAAGTGAAAGGTTGTCAAATCACACCTACTTTGGCTCTACATCACAGCAGCCAATTACCAATAGAGTGGAGTCAGCCAGACTTTTTGGTTCATGGGGACAACGAAAAAGTAAGTCCTACACAGCTAAAAGTGCATATCTGAAGAAAATCAATTCTTCCAAGATGAATTCTTTGCGCAAGAAGTGCATTAGAAAGAAATCAAATATGAGAGGCATGAGCATCAATAGAAGAGGATGCAGGGACGCAAGTATTGCCTGCACCAGTGGGAAGGCATCACATTCTTGTGAGAGCATCGGGGCAGAAACAGCTGAGAACAAGGATGTGGATCAGCAGGTTGCCAATGAAAACTCTGTTCAAATCTTGAAGTTGAACAATGATGTTGGTTCAAATCATTTGACACCAGGATTAAAACAAATCAATCACCTAAAGCCACATGATGACAGATCAAAATGCATGAAGGAAATGAAAATTCTTGCTTCAACATTGGATAATTCTAATGGTACAGAAGTGGAGATTTCTGATACTCTTGAAAACTTTGGCAAGGTCAGACCAAGAAAGCGACAACGACTCATTCTCAATGATGACGATGAAGTTGAAGAAAAGAAGGCTGAAGATGTGCGGAAGGAAAATGCCAATCCTCATCCTCCTAAGTGTGATGAACCAATGACAAAGCATAGGGTAAACACTGAATATTGTGTGGAAGAGGCTGTACAGACTGGTGAAGTAAATGATCAAAATCTCATGAATGGTAGGCCTGTGAAGAGAAGGAGAAGATACATAGCTCAAAATGAAGATGAAGAGGATATTTTATGTGCAAATGCTGAGTGTGCTCTGAATGAGGCTACGAATCGGTGTCTAAATGATGGTGCAAAGATGGTGCCACAAACTTCAGTTGCAACAGATCATTCCCAACAATGCAGGCCATCTCATTCAGAATCTGATGATCAACAATATGACACTTACTCGCAAGCCCTTGATGAGCCTGTTTGGAGGTATGTTTGATGATATTTTTCCACCTTTGAGTCAAAGCAAATTCTTTTGTATAAAATGGTGATGTATTCTATCTTTTTGTCAACAGTGGAGTCTTTAAGATAGACACTGAAGTGCTTCTGTTGGATGCCCACTTGTCCACGAAAGCATGTCAGAGAGTAAGGGATTTGTCAACATCGTTACAACCAGTAGTTGAATTAAACAAGCTCCCCCGGTCACAAGCCTGGCCAAAGAGTTGGAAGTCTTTTGGACCTACTGATGACAACATCGGGTTGTTTTTCTTCCCACATAGTTTGAGGTGTGTTTGCGTCTCTTATTGCTTGCTTTTCTCCTGCTTGATGTGATTCGATTTACTCATATTCTCATCGTATCCCAGGCAAAATGAAGTGTCAAACAGACTAGTTAACAACTTGATCAATAGTGATGGTGCCTTAAAAGTTACAGTTGGTATCGCGGAGCTACTAGTCTTCCCCTCTTCTTTATTGCCGGAACAATACCACTGTAAGTTTCAAATTGGATAATTTCTTTTTTCTTTTGCCTGATTCCTCTGTGTTCGGGACAATGCATGCACCCATTTAGGATGCGGAAACAGATACTTTAAATTTTTTCCATGTGAACCAGTGTTGCTTTTGATATTTGTTTGTGGGGGCAGTGGGAGAAGAGTGGCCTCTCTGGTGCGCTGCTGGAGCTAGGGACCTCCAGAATTTGCTGGCAGGATAGTGTAGGATCTGTTGTCTTTTTTGTTGCTTCTTTTTTTTTGGTATGGAGTGTATGTTCTAAGAGTTTTTTTATAACAATATTCTAAGAGTTGTTCAGAGGGTGGGACTTAGTTTCACATCTCCTTTTCCCCTTATATAATGGATGGTGCACAGCTCTTGCATGTTTTAGAAAAAGTATTGCTATTGTATAGCTTACAATATTTTGCCCACTTTTCCAGTTATTGATCAAATTGTCTTGAACTTTAGTTTTCCAGGGGAAACACTACCTGTGGGGAGTGTTTAGGCGAAGGAAAGATATGGCTGATGAAACTGTCCTTGTCAAAGAGCAAGATGGTTCAGTGAAACATGCCGTAGAGCAAGGGCAACAACAAGAACAAGATCGTTTGGACCAGCGGGATGAAGCATTTTATGAGTCATCAAACCAAGAAACGTTTGCTGTGAAGCATGTTGTGCATATTGAGAATCAGCTGCTGGTGGAGTGCGACCATGACGCAAAAAAGGAGGCTGTGGAGGCTGCTACAAGAGAAGGCACTAACTCACCTGGCAGAAGTTGGTCGTCTGCTAAAACGTATTCTGCCAAAGTTGGATCAAACTGCTCTGTGGAGCCAAGAAATGATAGTGAATTGGATGCGCTTGGAGATTTAGACCAGCAAGAAGACTTCACCTCTTTGCCTGAGTGTAATGCCTCAAGTATTACTGAACAATCAAGTAACCCTGGACCTGCTACAGCCAGTACCAAACTGATCAAACCTGTTGAGCACAGTCATGGGCAACCCCACTCAGGCTCAGAACCATCGACAAGAAAGCTGTTTGGATTTGTCAATGCCCAGACACCAAGATCTCAGCAACTACTCCAGGAGATGGTCAATGAAGGTGCACTGCTGTTCCCAGTGCCAGAGATTGTGACTACTGATTCTATCACAGGCCACAGCACTGGAGTTATATCTTCTGAAATGAACCCTGACATTGAGCGTCCAGATGTGCTGCGTGATCCCCCTCAGGCCTTCGACTTCGTATCCATGGGACACAGTGAGCCCGGTGCAGGTGCTGAAGCCTGCCTGGATCTGTTCCCGGTGCGACAGGAACATATTGGATGGGCTCCCAGGGTGGAAATTAGCAGGGAAGTGGACCTCGACCTGAACCTTGGCAAGGGGCCGCCCTCCTTGCCACCGCTGCTCTGAAGCTCACTGCAGAGTTTCTTCTGTACAGGACTCCCTGGACGAGCTCGAATTTGTTCAGAATCATAATGTGGTATTGTGTCTCCTTGTCTCCCAATGGTTGTTGCTTCCTTAGGTTACTGCCAGCGCCTGTAAGTTTTGTAAAGCAGTGCAGGGGGTTTCCTTGTGATGAGTTAGTTATTTTTTTGGTGATGTGGATCCCAGACAGTAGGGGTAGTACTGAAGAGCTAACCATAATGTTGTTGGCAATGGGCGTTCGTTTGTGTATTTGCATCCAGAGCCTGTAATTTGGTCAATTCTGTTTGTTGTCTGGCCTTTTTGGATGACAGGGTGCAGAGAGATTTGAGCCTGAGCGAAAGGTTTGTAAATTTGTATCCAGGGGTAGTTGTGTTTGCTCAGAACTTGACAAGTTGTTGGCTGCTGCAGCATGACTTCACTGATAATCGTGAGTAAATAATACACGAGCAAGCCGGCCCTTTGCCTTTACCACGGTGTATATAATACAGATTCATCCCATTGCTCAGAGCTTTGCATATACGATTCTTTAGTTTTGCATCAGTTACGTGGTGCCAAGTTTATCATGCCGCTTCTCTCACCACTTCGCAGGTGGCGTCATCCCAAAACCCATCAAATGAGTTCCTCATGGCCACTAGCAGTGATCTTGGGCTAAGCCCATTTAACCCCACTGAGAGACCAGTTGAGTTAGGCCCAAAGTAACGGAATCGATCCAAAATAACGTGTCATGATTTTTATTGGGTTGAAAAAGAAATGGATTGATCAAACAGAAACCAGCCGATTCCATGTGTTGCTGCACCTCCCGTTTTGAATGAATTGAAAAATTAAGTGACACAACGACAACAATAACAACAACAAACCCTCGAATGTAGAGGTGGTAATGATCATGGCGTTTATGCTCCTTTCACAGTCTAATTTGGTTCTAGCTCACTGTATAAAATTAGAGTCTGATTCTTTTAGAATCTGAACTTTAAATTTGCTAAGCTAAAAATTAAAATATTTTATCATAGGTACGTATAACTCCTTGATCGTCTCAACAGAAGATTCTCAAAAAGTTTTGATGATTATAACCACCAACGGCGATCTCTATCTAACCTCTCCACGCGTCGTCCCAAGAAGCTCTGTCGGGCGCGTGCGATCTCCAGACCCCAACACCCAAGGCTGTCACCTCCGCCGCCTTAACCATACCACACCTGCTCGCCGCCTTCCGAGTCTCCAGCAACTCCACACTCTTCTAGTACCTTCTTTCCGTTCCGTTCCCTTGAGGGGAGACACAGAGAGAGAAGGGCTCCGTCTCCATCGAAACGGGGGAGGAGGAGCCTGAGAAGGGCAGTCTCATCTCATCTCGCACATTGCTTGGTGAGAGAAAGGGGCTGTGCGGTGGGGCGTTCCGCCGGGGTCGGGATTGATGGGTTCGCGTCGTTGAGGCCGAGGCGGTTCTTGGGAAGTTGGTCGGCGTCAGAAATCACAAGTAACATGGTACGAGTTCAATCTTTCCTCTGTTCCCCTCTCTCTCTATCCCTCCCGTTCCTGATGGAAGGGATGTGGCCGGAATGAGATTACTTGGCAATGTGCCTGGGTTCCAGTCTTGCGGATGTATGCGCGAGCCCGACTGGTCGGTCGTGTGCAGTGATCATTGCTGTTCTTCATCTGGACACCCACATATTGCTCCACAGGATCGCAGCATTACTACTGTCGGGAGTTAATTTCTATCTGGATGAAATCTGTCTTCGAAGCACTGCAATCCATTCTACCAAATTTTCTAGTGCTTGCAACTGTGAAATGATCCGCCCTGAATAGTTGGATGCGGCGCCTCCTGTTATGGAGTTAGGCTTTCATGTGCGTGTGTTATGAAATACCCATGTGGGTGGGTGTAACAGGGATGGAGCTAGGGAAGTGCTGGCAGGGGCCTGGGCACCCCCTATGCTCTACATACACCCTTGCAACTATGCTTGATGTTGAGTATACAAATGTAGTATACGAAAGATTGTTTTCGCCCCCTTAAACACAATGGCGTTGGTTGTTGACTCCCTGGGATATGTATTCCCGGCTCCGTACCTAGCGTAAGTATGGTGATCTGAGTGTGTGACGCACTGACATGGGTGTATGTGGCAGTGAGTATGGCGTGTCACATTATTGGAATTCATAGCTGTCATTGGCGTTTCAGGTGCAATGAGTTGGGATTGCTAGTAAGAAAACTATATTAGTACTCATATAAATATAGCAAAATTTTACCCTCACCAGATCCGACCGCACTAATAACCACCTCACTGCCCTTGTTGCTTGCCTCTCTGCCAAATTTGCCATGGCACCTGCCTCGTTGCTCAAGTCGCCTGATTGCCACCTCTTCGCACCTTGTCACGCCCGTTGCATGCTCCGCACTGCAGTTTTTGACTGTCTACCAAATTAAACGATGTGCCTTGTGCCAGCTATTAGCAAACACCAGATCACAATATGACAATATTGCTAAACAGTTTGGTGACCGTATCGTGGGGTACCTTCTACATATGATAATTTCCTAAGAAACCTTTCTGCAATTTTATGCAGGGAACTGTGTTTGAAGTGTGCGGGGATATTGGATTTGAACACCTCGTGGTATGTTGCAGTGATTGCAAAGGATCTTCTACACACCGGTATGCTTTCTTTTCTCCCTAATGATTTTTATTGTATTAAATATGTGAAAAAACTTGGCTATACCTTCTTCAAATCTAGCTGTCTGTTGTGCTCGTTGTTGGGCACGGCCTAAACTAAATTTGTTTCCTTATAAAAAAATCATCACAAATTACACCAAGTATGCTATCTTTCGTAGTTCAATTATGATTTGAAGAGAGAATTGACTGTTATCATTTCTTATCATGATTCGTGATTGATTAGATACTGTTTGGACAAAGTTCTCTTTGATGGAGCATTAGCAGACTGCTGGTTCTGTTATGACTGCCAACAAAGGCATGATGAAGATCCTTGCAGCAGATCTATAGATAAGGTGTCTAGTGAAAAGAAGCCAGGTTATGCTCATTTTTGTGCTTTAGCGAACCAGCCAATTAACAAAAGATCAGGGTCAGCAAGGGATGATGCAGCGGCAGGGAGAAACGGAAAACACAAACCATACAAGAAAAAAATTAAATCTCTCAAAAAAATATATTCTCTAGAGAAGAATTCTCCACAGAAGAAATGCACTGAAATGTCCAGTGTGCGACCAATTGGCAACTGCACCAATAGAAAAGGGCGCAATGCTACAAGTATTGCCCGTACAAGTGCGAAGGCATTACATTCTTGTGAAACTATTGGGACAGAGACAGCTAAGAGCAACAATGGTGAGAACTGCCAGGTCAACAATGAAAACTCTGTTCACACATGGAAAAATGTTAAGCAGACTTACCCTGTGATTGTGAATTGCTTGGGTTTTAAATTAGGAGATATTGACCTCTTGAAAATGAGGAGACGTCGCAAACCGAAGAAGATCTCCCAATCAGTAACAGCACCACTCGAAGGATTTGATGTCATGGAAAAGAATGATATTTTAGGATCAAAGAATCTAGAGCCTTCAAGTCCCACATCTGGGCGTGGAAAGTCAGCTAATGAGAAAAGTGGAGACAAATCGAATTGTATGGACAGTGGTGCAGCCTCTTCTTTCAAACCCAGAGATCATGGCGATTTGACAGATCACCCTGATCCACTTGGATGCAAGAATGCAAACGTTAATTCTGTAGAGGATAATAGAAATTCAGCTGGTGCACATCAAAACACATATCAGGCAGCGTCATTACCAACGAATAACAAGTGTCAAGTGCACGGTGGTAATAGAAATGTCATAGATGACTTGGTGCTAGAAAGAGAAGATGAAGAGATCAGGTCCCAACAGGATTGTAGGGCTAGCACTGAGTTGCAACAGAGAATCATCGCTACGAATGTAACACAGCCTTCCAGTCTGGAAAATGGTGTTGTGGACAAAGTCACACTTTATTCATCAAACATGGGTATGGTGCCCAAAGAAAACAACTGTACGCCATCTGAGAACATTGACATTGAAAATCAAATGGAATATCAGAGCGAGCCATCAAAGCTATTGGATCTGGCAAAATTTATTCTTGCAGACAGTGCTACAGAAGAGGAAATTTCCGATTCTGTTCAAAACTTTGGCAAGAAAAAACCAAGGAAACGAAGAAAACTCATTCTACTGAATGATGATGATGATGAAAACGAAGAAGAGAAGGCTGTAGATGTGCAGTTGGAAAGTGTTAGTCCTCGATCTCTTAAGTATGATGGACCAATGATGAAGCATAGAGTCGACAATGAGTATTCTGTGGAAGCAGCTGCATTGACTGGAGACTTCAGGAATGAAAATCCCAATAATGGTAGACCTGTGAAGAAACAGAGAGGATACATAAATTTCAACAAAGATGAAGATGCTATTGTCGGTGCTGCAAATTCGGATTTTGCTCTGGATGATGTCACAAACTGTGCTCTAAATGATGGCACGAACATGGCATTAGAAAATATTGTTGCGCATGATCATTGCCTGCAATCTAGAATGATATCAAATTCAGAATCTGCTGATCTGTATATTTACTCGCAACCTGCTGATGAACCTATTAGGAGGTATGTTGGATGCTATTTTCCTTCTGAGTAACAAAGTAACACTCCTTTGTATAAAATGGTGATGTCTTCATTTCTTTGTCAACAGTGTAATCTTGACGGTAAACAGTCATGTGTCTGTTAAGATGGATGTACACTTATCAAATAAAGCATGTCAGAAAGTGTGGGAATTTTCAAAATCATTGCAACCCGTACTTGAAGTAGAGAAGGTCCCTTGGTTGCAAGTCCGGCCAAAGAAATGGAGGTCTTCAGGACCTACTCATGACTGCATCGGATTGTTTTTCTTCCCACATAGTTTTAGGTATGTTTGCCTTTGTCTTATTGCTTCTTTTTCTTCTATTTGTTGGATTCTGAAGTACTAATTGTGTTAATGCATTTCAGGGCAAACGAAGTATTAAACGAGCTCATGAGGGAAATAATAGAGGGTGGTAGTGCCTTAAAACTTACAGTTGGTATTTCTGATCTATTGATCTTCCCCTCTACCATATTGCCAGAACAAAATCACTGTAAGTTGTTCGGTTGGAGAATTCCTTTTCCCCTTTCTTATTTCTTTCTGTGCAACACAGGAAAATTTTTATGTTGCCTGATATAGAATCTTTCTTGTGAACCAGAGTTGTTTTATATATGTAGCCTTGTTCTATAATTTGTCACCGCTTACCAGTTTCTGATCAAATCTTATTCTTCAGTGTACCAGGGGAAACACTACCTTTGGGGAGTGTTCAAACGAAGGAAAGACATGTCTGACAAAGGTGTTGTAGCTAGAGAACAAGATGGTACAGCACAATGTAAACAACAGGAACAGAATTTTTTGGACCAACAAGATGGTTCAGTATGTGCCTCAGAGAAAGGGGAACTACAGGAAGAGCATCGTTTGTGCCAACGAGATTTAGAACAGCATAAGTCTTCAGACCAAGACACTAATGTCGTGAATCATGTAGAGAATCAGCAGGTGCTGATGGAGTCCTATTCCGAGGCACAAATGGAGGCTATGAAAATTCCCATAGTGGGATCAAACAGCTCAATGCATTCTGAACAAACGAACCAGCATGAAGGCATCACCTCTTCACCGGAATTTAATGCCCCAAGTGCCGCCAAACCATCTGCTGAGGGTGATCACGGACCATCCTGCTCTGGCTCAGATCCTCCCACCACAAAACTGTTTGGGATCCTCGTTGCTCAGACACCAAAAGCTCGGCTATTGTTCCAAGAGATGGCTAGTGAAGGCGCACTGGTATTCCCAGTGCAGGAAGAGACTGTTATTGCTGATTATACCAGCACACGCAGCAGTGCTGGAGATGGATCTAGACTGAACCCTGACTATCAGAATCTGCTTGAGCATTCTCAACCCTTTGATTTCATTTCGACGGGCCTCGTTGAGCCTCCTCAGGCTGATGCGGTGGCTTCTGACGGCTGTCTGGAGCTGTTCCCCGTCCGGAAGGAGCAGACTGGACGGGCTCCCGGGGCAGAAGCCAGGAGCATGGAAGTAGACCTTGAGCTGAGCCTTTCCGTGCCCTCGCGGCCGACTCCCGTGTTTCAGCTCTAAAGAAGCTTTGCTCCGGAGTTTTTGGGGGGAATGTTACAAGGTTAATAGATATTGTAGTGCCTTCCATATGTGACATATGACTGCTTTCTTTAGTTACTTCGGCCTATGCAAGTTTTGTAGTGCAGGCTTTCTTTTGCGTAATGGGTTAGGCTGTCTGCGAGAAGTTTTGCATTGGCCATTGGGTATAATTTTCTTTTCATAGGGACATGTTTGGTTAATTCTGTTTGATGTTTGGCCTTTTGGTAGTGCTGACCCAGTGGGAAAAGTTTTCCTAAGGTGAGGTTGGGGAACCAAAAATAAGTGGACGGTAGTTCGATCACAAGAACCACTGATGGCGTTTCAGTATATGCTTTGGTTGTGGATTCTGTGAAATGTTCAGCCTTTTGGCAATGAAGACCACACGGACTTTGTTTTATGACACATGGAGGCTAGCTCTTCCTACTCATTTGTTGCTCGGAGCCTGGGACCTGTCTCCAACTCATTTGTCGTTGGATGGCTCTACAATGCTTGGAATCATGGTGGTTCAACTTTCATGAATTCCTGTAACGACACTGCTGGTGCTCTTGTTTGTAGTGGCTTTCAGGACAGTTTTTTCTGCCACCTTGTATCACTTTATCTGTCAGTAACATGCGAGCCTATATATGGCACCTGAATGCTCTGGACCCTTTTGTTACCTGAATGATTTGGAGCAACTGCACAGAGTCTCAGGACATCATCTCTTCTTGCTTGGGTGAAACTGAATCGCGCTGATGACAATTTCACATATGAAATTAAATTAGCGTGCCATTTTTTTTGAAATATTAATTAGCGTGCCATTTGGCAGCTCAATTATCGCGAGAGCTAAAGGCGATGTGTTCACGCGCCGTGTTCGACAAGCAGATCAGAAGCCACGAATGAGTGCTGAACGCCGGGGGAATTTCATGGACGGAAACTGTCGACGGAATCTGAAACGTAAGGAGGAAGGAGCATGGACAGCGGCGTCCCAACGGGCGGAGGATCCACCAGCGCCGCTCTGACGGGAGGAGACGAAGGCGAGGTGAGGGCCCGGCCGCCACGCCCGACGGCTGCCAGTGCCAGCCCAGCTCAGTCGCGCGGCTCCAGCGTAACTTTCGTAGCTGCGGCATGAGGGAGCAGATGAGCGAGAGCTTCCCGATGCTAGGGCTTCAGAGATGGGTGCCGCCGGGAGGGGAGGGGCTTCGCGCTTCGCTGCTTCCGGTGGGGAGGAGTGGAGGACGGCGGCGGCGAACAGCCGAGAACAGGAGCCCATCAATTCCAGGGCGCTTTCTGAAAAGTGAAGGGGGTTATTTATAAAGATGAGGGGGCAGTACGCAAATAATCGGATCGCGATTACTAATCGCGATCCAAAATAGGGGGGTTTCTGTAAAAATACGCATCGCGATTATATTTTGTAAATAACTGGTCTGGCCGCACGGCTGCCGCCGCCGCCGCCCCGCCGCCGGTGTGCCATCGACCTTCGTTCACTAGCCAGGCAGCCCAGGAGAGCGAGCCTCCATCCACCCACATTAAAAGTTGTACAGCCGACGGCCCCCTCCGCGCATTTCCGCTCCACGCCCCTAGCTGCTGCGTCAGAGACTCATTGTTCCCGGCGTCGGCGCCGCCGTCAAGAGAGCTTGGTGCCTGAAGAAGTGGAGACAATGTGGGGAGCATGTTCGCCGCAGATACAGGCACAGCCTGTTGAACGGTTACTGTTGAAAATAAGGCATGTTCTAGAAGAATTTACAAATAATAAGAATGAGAAGTTACCATACTTCATTGTAAGAATAGAATTCTATAGAATTAGATATTTTGCATAGTTAGATAAGGATGAAGAAAATTCTAAGATACATATTTTGTAAGGAAGAGTATGGAAGTTGCCACATGGCAACGCCACAACATCCATGAGCACCTATAAATAGAGGTATCCTCTTCCCTCTTGCTATACCATGGCATAAGGGGTCTCAAGTAGTAGTGTGACATGATAGCCATATAGTGTAGTTATGTCATGGTATGGTAGGCACATAAAGAGTATAGGAGTCTTGTGTTGTATCAAATTATAGTAGTGAATAAATAGTTGAGTTCTCTTGTAGAGAGTTGGTCTCCCGTACTGGTGTCAAGGTGAAGGTCTTCTTGGTGTGTGGGTATAGGGTCCACAGAAGAAGTGGTATCATACTATTTTGATACCGTTTCTCGAAAGTTAGTGTTAAGGTTAGGGGTATCGATTTGTCCGTTTCTCGAAAGTTAGTATTAAGATTAGGGGTATCAATTTGTCAACAGTTACAAAATGGAATGGGCGTTGCTACCATTCTCTGCTTCGTGGTATCCTCCGCTGCAACCACGACCACGCCGTTGGCTGCCGGAGTTCGGTCAGAGATGAAGATGAAAACACATGCTCGGCCACAGCCATACAGCCTATGAAAAGCCGTGGTTTCCTTTTTTTCTCTCTCGAACGCACAGGAGGACTGCACGTCATTGTACTAATAGAAAGATAGAACAGTCCAATTACAATACCGAATCAACGGCTTGGGTTAGTAAGCCGTGGTTTCTTGCCATATGGGCTGTGCATGAGGGCAAGTAAGCGCATGGCTGCATTGCACGCTGGTTGGTTGCGTCGACGTCTGCACGGCAAGTGCTCGACGCGTTGGCTGCAAGGCGGCTTTCTAGTGCGGAGAAAGAAGGTCGTTTCCTTAAAACCCAAACAAGGGCATGTCTTCCCATTAGTTTGAATGGTAATCCTTTGGCTACCGCAGCCTTCTCCCCCGTTTTGCTACTAGCCAAATGTAATAATTGTTGAGGTATCACCGTATCAGGACATCTGTTGGATTCTGTGAAGCTTGAAAGCCTAGTTTCCAGCTGAGTCTCATGCATATGAACATATAGAGGAGCGAATACTTAACATTCTTGCGTGGTACTTCTGTTAAGGATGATGATACATCATCTATTTTTTTCTGGACACGGACGGGATGGGTACTCTACAGTTGATTCTTTGTCAGTTTTTATGATAAAACTAAAGAATTTCATCAAGATCAATCTTTTTTCCAACAACACTTCACAGCTGATGCATGTGGCAATCGCTGAAGTCCACAGGTATGTAGTAGTCATTCTATTAGAGTGTTAGTGCTGCTTGAGTCATGGCATAAAATGAAACAATAGTATGCAACTTTTTACTTCCTCAAGGGGAAAAAAATACTATGTAGCTTTTTTATGAGAACTTGCACGAAACCTAATTGGAGTGTGTATATTTGGGCTAGGAAATTATAGTAATCATAAATTTGGATTCCAATTACTGAAGTGTACATATTACTTCATCTCCCAAATCACTGAACATGTCTGTTATCATGGGCACTGTTTAAATGGATATGGTATACTGTATAAATATGAAATATTAAGAGAAGTTTTTGTTATTTGCAGGAATGCTTGACTCAATAATCATCAATGTACTCTGCAGAATTTGAAGACAAAAGCAGGGGGGCCATTCAACAGAAGACAAAAGCTATCGTAGAGTTTGGAGAATTGAACAGAGTTCATCTGTACAGATTCAGAAGTCACTGGCAGAAGCAGATGGATTTCCCATGTTGTCTATGATGAGAGCCTTAATGTGCCTCTGCGGGAAATTTAGTCAATAACACTATAATAACACTGCAGTTTATATAAGGCCTCCTCCAGCGGTTGTAGTCAGCACGGGCGACGTCGTTGGGCGGCACAGTAGCAGCAGTGCTTCGGGTCGCGTGCGTATGACGGGAGAGCGGCGAGAACTCAGCGCTAGCGAGAGGGGTTCTGCATTGTTCATCGATTAAAAAACTCTCCCAGCTAGCGACATGCAGTTGTGTTCAAATGGAGAAGATGGCAGCAATGACACCATCGAGAACGTGCATGGAGGGTGGAGAGCCTCGGAATGGAATGTTGTGTTCAGATGGAGAAGATGGGCAGCATGGTCAAGGATGAGCCGGTCAGTTGACCACAGCAAGACCTTGGTCCGACGCGGGAACACAGCTGTCCAGCACCCAAAGACCATGTCACTGTTCCTGCGAGAGCCGTAGGCTGTGCGCACCGGGAACGGTAAATCATCCGCCACCGCTCCCTGCAGTACGCGACAGCGGAAAAAACAGCCCCACCGGCGTCCGCTATCGCGTACCCTAAAGTAGCGGAGGTGCATCCACACGCCAAATCCAGAGGAATAGCGCACGTCCGCTACGCGCGTACGTGGTGTGGGGCCCGTCCCCGCGCGCACGCCCACCGCCGTCTCTACCCCGCGCCCGCGCCGCTGCACCAGCCGAGGAGGACGGGGCGGCGCAGGAGCCCCGGCGACGCCGAGGAGGGCCGCGCGGGCGGCGCGCCGGCCATCGGTGCGTGGTGGCGGGGAGAGAGAGAGAGAGTGGGGAGGGGGAGGGCGCCGGGAGGTAAAAAGACCTGGTCGTGGGGCCCGCTAGTCAGGGAGAGGGAGTGGACATGGAGGAGGTAGGAGAAAGAAAGAAAAGAAAAAGGAAAGTGAGGAGAGAGGAGATGGTAGTTGGAGATGGTTGAATAAAATATGTGTTAGTTGATATAAAGGATGAAATATGAAGTATAACGGATGCGGAAAAATTTGGTATACAAAAGAGAATATCGATAAATATGATGAAATATTTATTTTAGAGGATGAATTTAGAGTACAATGAGTGTATATAGCCAACATCAAGGACCGCAACCAAAGAAAAGGAAAATGAAACTGCGAGGCACACCCTCCGATGCGTGATTGTGAAGTGTAACTGAAGTTGACGCTGAATTCAAAATTCAAAGGGAACGGAATGGGTGAACTCCGTTCAGGCGGCAAACGGAGCCGTAGCCTCGCTTGATTGGCTCCAAGTTTCCGTCCATGTTTCCGCCGTTCCGTTCCGTCCCACCCTCCCACGGCAAACGGCACAGCGCCGGCGCTATAAACGGAGGCAGCTGTGGGGTTGGGGTTTTCGCTCCTTTCTCCCTCCTCCCGCTCCGGTGGGGTTTTCGCTCGCCTCACACCGCCGCCGTGGCCGCCGGGTCTGGGGCTTCCGGCGCCCAGGACCTAGCAAGCTCCGTCGGCGCGTGGTGGGGGATTTCTGGGAGGGGTGGTTGGTGCTCTGCGCCTCTACTTCGGGTTCCTCTGCCGGCGTTCGAGGGGATCAGACGCCTAAGGTACCGCACAGCCTCCGTCACCGTTCTTCCGCTTCGTAGGATTCTGCTGCTCCGATGAGCATCCGTTGTTGTAATTGTGCCGCCGGGGATAGTGCATGTGCTTGCGCCTTCCATGTTTGTTTGATGAATTGATGTTTGGTGTGGTCGGGTCGATGCTTGCCCGGAAATTTGCTATCTTTATTTATAAATTCGTAGTGATTTGTCGGCTGATCTCTGTGGTTGTCTGGTTCCAATTTTTGGGTGGGGTTCGGCCTTGGCTGTGTGCAGTCATTAAAGATTGGATTTTTGCCACGATCGGATGAGCATGATTTGGGTTCTTGAGGGAGCAAGTGGAATTCAAGGTCTCGTTTGTGACTTGGTCGCAGAGTTCCTGGTGCCGTGGGTTCAATATGGTAAATTTTCTTCTTTTTCCTAAAAAAGGGTAATGCTTAGTGATTTGTCAGCCGATTGCTGTCGGTTGTATCAGTGGGGGCTTTGATTTCTTGGTGGGGCTCGATCTTGGTTTTGTGCAGCTATTGCTAATGCCAATTTTGTGGCAATCTGGTGATTATGACTTCGATTATTGAGGGGCAAGACGAATCGAAAGCCTAGTTTTTTATCAAGTCAGAGTACTGTGGTTATTGGCATCGTACAGATTGATGTCGAGCAGAGAAAGGGACGATTTTAAGGATATTGATGCGTGTAACTATATAATCCCAGCGGATGATTTGAATGCCCTCTATGCAGTTCTCTTGTGGTTGCTTGAAGCAGGGTTTCCTGCAGGCTGCTGCAGCATGTAAGTTGTGTTTCTCCTGCCAAATCTGTGTCCATGGGATGTTAGGATCGTGTGTGTGGTGCTTTATACCATATCAGGTCATCCATAGGTTGCATATTGCATTATGCCATGTGTGGCCGACATAGCATTTAAGTTTAAAAAGATGGCAACTTGATGCATTTCCGGTTCTAGAGTTTCATTTCATTTCACTTCATTCCATTCCATTTGGATGGTTTGAACGAGTTAGTAGAGGCCTAGAGGGTAGCACATGTTTATGCTTTTGTGCTGTTATTCATTTCAAATGTTACCTTCAAAAATTGGTAATTGGATGGATCGCTTATTTTATGAGCGCCTTGTCAAGCAAAGCTTGACCTTTTATTAAACATTTTTAGAGGAGCTAAAAAACTTATTTTTAAACCGTTGTTTTCCATATATACTATTCACCTTGACCTTGTTTTACACATTGGTTTAGCGGATATTCCATACTTGTTAGTTCCATCTTACTCCTAACTTTTGTTCATGTGCCCTCTTCGTATCTTTTCTTTGTTGAGGCACTATGAGTGCTTTGGCATTATTCCATTCTTGCAATTAGTGTTGACATAAACTTTAATCTTGCCATGGCACGAGTGAGGAGACGGGACGTGCTGCGCCGGCCCAGGCATGTCATGATGTGGCCTGTCCCGGCTAGCCCCATGGGCCCGTGCTTGATCGGAAGCACGGACACATTGTCCACACTTCACATATCATAATTCATCAATGCATATTGCATGGGAAAGAACAAAATTCCATCGAAGAGACAAATCTATTCGTCTTCCAAGATAGAAACATATCCATCCAAGATAGAAATGAGAGATGGAGAGGACAAGAGCTTGCCTTTCATCTTCACGAAAGCCATCCGCAGGTGGGTCCACCTTGCCGCCATAGCCAAGCAAGAGGCTGGATTCGGCAGGAGGGCGCTCCACGTCGCAGGAGCGCGACAGGGCGCACTTTGCCGCCGCCATTGAACAGGAGCTCAAGGCGGGGATTCGACCCGAATGTGGCAAGGACCGGGGCCCAATTTCCCCTTTGGGGCAAATGTGGTGGTGCCCGAAACAAATACGAGACGAGGGTGGGGAGGGGGTGTTGCGTCTGGATAGGGGTGAAATGAGGGAGAGCCAGGTGGTAGAGTTTGAGGTTTTCTTTATGAAGGATTGGAGGGGAGGGAGAGTGCATGCGGACTTTGCTCGACCGGCTCTTTAATTGGGTCGTGTGCACCCCCCCCTCTCAAATCTGGCATGGCCTGTGTCGTGCCGAAACCACCATACCTCCCATTTGGCACGATCTGTTTGGGCAACTATACTTTAGTCACCTAGATCAATAAGAGGTATGCAATAGTCAAAATCGAGGACATAATGTGAGTTGCTCAAATTGATTTGCCTTACATGGTCAACAAAACTATAATGTCTACCATAAGGTGTTACCATAGAAAGTTTATTTGGCGCATGAATTAGGATCATGTGCTTGAATGAGAGGGTTATAGCAAGAAAACATGATATAGAAATGCATTTAACATGCCAAATTGTAATTGTCGTAAAACTTACTAGAATTGATGTGGTTGAACAAGATTAGGATATGTGCGGATTTGTTTGTATGTATAGATGTTATACTAATCTTTATATATGTTCTCTTTAATTTGTAGATATTTCCTGGATGCGATCATTTTGAACAATGAATTTTGATTTGACCTCAAAGATGAATGATCAGAGCTTTTTTAGCCGGTCCAATTTTGGTCCGAGGTCGAAGTTGGCAGATCGATTACCTTTGAGGAAATCAAAAGGTAGGTTTAGATCTAAGCTTATATTGAAAATTGATAGGGACTGCCAGAACTATCAAGCAAATTTGAAATATATGAATATATGTAAGTGCAAGTGCAATGTGAATGATCAACGAGCAAACGTTGTGAAACAACTAACCAAAAAACATCCTCCCAAAGATAGAGAAGTTGGGGCATGGAATGCTTTGGTAGCAAAGAATTGCGAATCAAAGCGTTCAAGGCAATCGACTACCTTAAGCCTAGAGAATAGCCTGAATCTTTCTCGAATGGATTTCAAGTGCTCCAAGACCTCTAGAGATCGAAATATAGTTCTTTCGGAAAAAATGAAGATGGCAGCACCTTTGAAGTCAAAGGATGACCCAAACGCCACATCAGGGTGTTTGGAGCAACCTCAACATATGGATAGTTCATGTCCAACTCAGTTGAAGGCGATAGCAAGTTTAGTTCACAAGGCAAACAATGCTGAGACGTCAAATCTAAACAATAGTGCCTTGGTTTCACGGTCCGAGGGCCAATCAGATCCTTATCAAGGAGAATACATCAATGCTGGGATGGATGGCACAAAAAAATCAAATCATGTTAAGAAGAGAAGAGTTTCAAGGAAACCAAACATCCCAACGGCAAAGTAGGCTCTGGTTTGTTGACAATAATAACTCAAACAAAGAGAAGGAAAGTCAAGATGAAGTTATGACCAAAGAAAACGGAATGATAGGCCATACAGATGAAGCCATTGCCACATCTAGCAATGGTCATAAGCAGACGGGCACCACAAAGACAAATGAAGTTCCGAATTCAAGCTCATTGTTGGTTGGTAAGAAACACGTGCAAGGCTTCAGGGATAATTTGGGAGATAATTCATCTCATTCTAGACTCCAAAGCAATAATGCATCATTCATGGAAGGTCGCAATGCAATAGTTTCTTCCAAACATAGTCTTCCGAATGAGTTTACGAAAACAAACTTGAAGTTGCCTAATAGGAACAAACTGGTTGAAGGCAATGGGAAGACAAATGACAGCAAGTGTAGGAGGAAACAACCATTGTTAGAAGAAATGCTTGATACACATGGTGGTATTGGTAGTGATGGAGCCGTACAACATAATCTAACTTGTAGGTCAATGAAGAGGTGGAGATGCATTGAAGACAATGAAGATGAAGAAGATAATGGCGGTGATCAATGTGCCATGGTTGTTGAACATGTCAAAGGTGTGCACTTAGAGAATTTGACTTCAGTGCCAGTTATGAAGCAGAGAAAGTGCACAAAAACAAATGAAGGCAAAGTTGATGGTGGTTATCAAAACCCATTTGGTGTTGAAAATGATTGTGAAGGAGTTCGAAGAAGAAACAGAGTAAATACATTGAAACAAGGGAATATGAAGATGAGATGTGTGACCAACATCGAGTGCGTGTTGAAGATGGTACCAATGAGTTGACACAAGCTGCTATTTCAAAGCATTGTGTCCGGCAATGCCATTTGTGCTCAAAGCCTATTGACAAACCTAGATGGAGGTGCAGTAGATGCTGTGGATTTTCTTTTACATTCTGAAATATTATTGTATTTTTCATATCTAATTTTTTTTATTTCATGTGAACAGTGGAATCTTTAAGATAGATGGTAAGGAATACATATCATTGGCTGGATATTTCTCAACCAAATCATGCGAGAAAGTGCGGAAATTGTCATTGCCGCAGGTGGTTCAAGTGACAAAGGTTCCTAGATTGGCAGTATGGCCCAAGATATGGAAGGCATCAAAACCCACTGGTGACAGGATTGGATTGTATTTCTTCCTATTTCATCAATCAGATTCGAAAGTAGCCAGTTATTAGAGTTAATGTATGCTGCTACTGAGAAACATTTTTAACTCTTCCAAACTAACATTTGTTCAGAACAGGGCCGTTCTTTACATTGTACTGTTTATATAATTGCAGCATTCCAAACAAAACACTACCTATGGGCGGCATTCAAGGCAAAGGAGGATAAAGGTGCTGTAATTATAGGACAGGAAGAAGATAAGGAAAAACAACATGCTTCAAGCCAGCTACCTGAGGTACAATCTGAAGCGTCAGATCAACAAACGATTTTGATGAAAGGTGACAAACCGTTGGTGAACCAGCAGCTGCCTGCTAATAGCATTCAAGAAGTTGAAACTTGCTGCGTTCAAGGGCCAACCAACATGCGCCCTGAACATGAAGCTCCTGAAGAAAGGACACTGAGAATCATCTTATCAAGCTGTTGGCACCAGTGCATGTACTGCTGTTGCTACTGATGCCACCAGAATTGCTAATGCTGCTACCTTTCCCTCTGAAGCTACTTCGTTTGCTACTAATACAGCTCCCGTTCCTGCAAATCATGGACCGATCAGTCCAAGCACGGAAGCTCTGTCGTGCAGCAGCAGTGTCTTCAGTATTGTTGTCCGACAAACTCCGGATCTTGAGCCAAAAGTCCAGCAATTTATTCAGGATATGGAATGTGAAGGTTTACTGGTAGCTGTTATGCAGGGGGAGGCAATTGGTCCCAGCTAGTGGCCAAGCAGTATCACAACCGCCTTTGCCGTAGCTGTAGGGAGTAGAGAGCACGCCATGATCGAGCTGCTCACTGGGGATAGCAGACCAGCCAAGGTCCCATGTCAGCATGAGCAGACAAGGTGATCTCCCCATGGAGCAGTCTTTGGTGAAGCAGCTGCAAATGTGCTTGGCTTTCTGGGTTGGATGTAGTCAGTCAGCTAGTGTTCTTGAATACTCTTACTAGCTTTTGTTCAGTTTATGTAAGGTGCATACTTAAAGGACACCACCTGTTTGTAAGGTTCAGATGCTTGTAGTGTAGTTAAGTCTAGTCTAATGCAGGTTTGGTCGTGCAAATAATTTCTCTAGTAAGACATACCTGAGCACCTGTGTTCTGAATGCTTGCCATTTCCTTCAGAGAGATCGGAGTGTTGTGTCATACCATGGTCATTTCCTTTAATTGCAGTTGTTTAAATGATGATTCCATTAACAACACAGCTATATACACGATACAACAAATGATCGCTTAACTTCAAGTATCTGACTGCCCTCGGGTAACAAAACGTTATTGGTGACAGGCACGACACTGGCAAGAGGCCCTCTTGAAAGAAACAAGCACCGGGCCCGGGGGACGGAGACTGGCCGCGGGCGGGCGTCCACGTGGCAACTCGCAAGTTGACGTGCCCTGCTATGAGCTATCGCTTCTCCTCGAAAAAAAAGCTATCGCTTCTCGTGCTGTAATCCCTCCGTCTAAAATAAATAAACTTTTAGAGTTTAAATAAATAAACTTTCTAAGTTTGAATAAAAAAGTTAAAATTCATATAAAATTACATATATATCCCTATAAAATTTTAATTATTACACCTCGAAAGAAGAAAAAGTAGAAAAAGATAAATAGAGTTAGTTTATCTATTTGTAGGTCTACATTTATTTTAGGATAAATTTTATTACGTGACAGAGTGAGCACTCCCTCCGTCCTAAAATAATTGCACTTCTAGAGTTTGAAATTTGTCCCACAAAAAATGCTATTTTGACCCACCTACTATAAAAGGACAAAAGGACAAGACAGTTTATGAAAGATTCTCACAAAGATAACCAATAATTCATCCACTTGTTAAAAAAATGAGTATTTTCATAATTTCATCTATAATATTATTTTACGTGCTTGGTTCTAAAATTATATTTATTTTAAAATAGAGGAAGTAGGTTAGATAGGCACAAGCTCTTCTGCCAAAGGCTGCGTCCATGTCTAGTCCCGAGAGGCCAAGAGTGGAGCGAGCACTGTTCAGCCCGCTCCGGTACCCGCAACCCGCCCATGAATTTGCAGCTTTCGCCGCAACCATCTCACGAGCCGCACTCAGCCACCAGCACCATAATGTAAGCCGCACTCATCGTGTGTATGGCGAGTAAACGTATTTGAACTAGTATGTTGTTTAGATCTAAAAATTTTAGTTAAAAATATCACATCAAATATTTAGACATATACATAGAGTATTAAATATGGGTAAAAAGAAAAATCAATTGCACATATAGGTTGTAAATCACGAGACGAATCTAACGAACCTACTTAATCCATGATTTGCAACAGTGGTGAACCTACTTAATCCATAATTTGCAACAGTAGTGCTACAATAATTATCCGCTAATCATGAATTAATTAGGCTCATTACATTCGTGATTTACAATCTATTCGTGCAAAAAATTTTATAAATAAATTTTATTTAATACTTAAATAGCAATATTCTATTTTAAAATTTTTTAGCAAAATATCTAAACACCATCCAGAGCGGAGATTTCGCCGGACGCACCGCCCTCGGTATCCAATCGCAGGGCAGTTCCCGCAAGTCCAGCGGTTGCACGCCTAGCTTCTACAAGAAGGAAACGGGATTGGCATCTCCTCTCTTCTTCTTCCTCTTCTTCCTTACCTCTCCCTCCGTCGTCTCGTCCCTTGGTTCTCTGGTTTCTGCCGCGGCAAAAGCCCTCTCCTCGAGCTTCCATCGGTTACAGGAGTCGCCGTAGGGGTTCCTTGGTGTCTCTGTTCCGGATTTCTTCTCTGAAGCTGTGCTGGAGATGAACGAACGCCGGCCATAAGGTACGCGCGTCCTCTCTCACCAATCTTTTCTTTTGCCCCTAATAATTCTTTACCAGCATTGTGGTGCCGACTTCCGGATGAGCTCTGTGTGCTTGCTTGTGCTATTTTTGCTGGTGAATGAATTGATCCTTGCCTTTGGGATCTGTTAGCCGATTCGTTTGGGCTGGGCGAGTCGGGGCCTCGGCCCTCGAGGGTTGATCTCTCGTGGGGATTAGGTGGGCCGTGCGTAGTCGGCAATCAGATGCTAGTTGCAAGGTTGGGTCTTAGGGGATCGATCGTACGTGGTTCCTCCTGGCCGGAAGCAGTTTGGGTGCCACGGAGAGCAAATGAGACAAGGAGAGGCGCGCGATTACTGGATGGATCTTGATGCAAGAAAGCCTGGACGGCCTGGCAGTTATGCCTGCCTCTGCAGCTCGTGCTCTACATCCATGTATGTCCTTCTTCACTCTCTTGGGTATTGGTTGGGTATATGTGCCGCACCATCCCTGCCCAGTGCCCAGCATGGTCGTTGCAGCCTGATTCACTTCCAGATCAAAAGGTTTATTCCGATGGCTTCTATGAACTAGGACAAGTCTTGATGCACCTATGGTGATGCTTTGATAGTTATTCTGAATGGTATGTTCATGGATTGGGCGAGCAGTTTGGTTAGATGGCCAAACAGTATAACTTCTACCGGGCAAAGCTTGTGCTGCAATCTGACACACACATTCAAACAGCCACTTAGTCTCTATTTATAGTACAGACAGCTATCTACTAGTACGTAGAGGTGCAATGGAATCAGACACTGATGGAAACATTTTTTCTAGTTAGAATAAAAAACATTAGTGTTGGAAACATATGCAGATGTGGTAATATCTGTTACGAACACAAATTAATACAAGACGAGTTGGATGCCAGTAATATTGATCATGTTCCTTAAATTTTGAGTGAAAGCAACAACAATATATATCACATTCGTTATGACCATTCAAACATTTTACAAACTACACTCCAACTAGGTCCGGATAACGAGCCGGCTCGGCTCGGCTCGATCCGGCTCGTTATCTAAACGAGCTAGCTCGGCTCGGCTCGTCTCGGTCTAGCTCGCGAGCCAAAACATCAATATGACAGCTCATCGTCCTCCATGGCGTCTCCTAGTGGCGGTTCCCGGCCCCCGCTCAAGCCGTGCGCCCCTACAGCTTGGAGGAGAGTGCGAACAAAGATTGAGGGCAGAGGTTAGAGGGCAGCGGGCATGAGAGATGGAGGGAGGTTGCAAATGGGCCGACGAGCGGCGAGCCGGCAACTGTCCTGGCGTCGGCATCCCAGGCGGCTTGGCACGCACGAGTTGACGAAGGGGGAGGGGCGAGGCATCAATGTCCCGGGTGCTAAGTTGCGTGATGTGAGGGAGCCGAAGGGGTGACGCCGATGCCCATCCTGGGTAGAACAGGCGGCGCGAGTTGAGGGGGGGGGGGGGGGACCCTTCTCAGGAGAGGTGACACGATCAAGAGAATCGGAGAGGCGATGGCGTGGGTATGAAGCGGACTGGAGACTCGGAGGGAGTCAAGTGCCTCTAGGGTTTAGTGGTCAGATGGGCTGGGCCCTTATTGTCTTATTGGGTTGTATGCTTGAACTGGTGGCCTGCTGGTGCGCGCTGGCTCGTTAAGCTCGCGAGCCAGCTCAAGTTGGTTTGTTATACTAACGAGCAAAATATTCTGCTCGGCTCGTTAGTAAACTGCACCGGGCCGAGCCAAGCCGAACCGAGCGAGCTAACATGCTACGAGCATTTCGCCCAGCCCTAATTCCAACCAACAAGCACATTACTAATATATAATATACCACATACTCTAAATCACATAGAGCCATAACCAAATATATAGTGTCTTACAAACACTCGAATAGTACACAATATTCTAACACATTACATAAAGAATTGATATGTTGCACAATGACATAAAGCCATATAGTTGACACTTTATGTTCTCTTTAAATTAAGTTGGTTGGTCACAAAACCCATTGAAATCAAACCATTTATAAAATTCTCTCCAATAAAAAACCTTTAGTTGAAATGTTCCAATAATAAGTTACCGTTGCATCGCATTTTGAACTTTGTTCATGATTCAAACTAGCAAATACTCACAAAAATAGGAACTCTGCTTCATTTGTTCTCTTGGCCCTAAACTTACCTTGAGCCTTAATCAAATTGCCCTACAACTCATGCCTTAATGGATATCCTGACTTCATCCAACCTAATTATGTGGACATTATCTGTTGAAATTCTTGGATCTTCGATATCCAAAGGATACTAGTTGTCCATATTTGAAACTGGTCGAGGGTCCAAGAGTTTTTTTGGAGATTCAATTCTTTTTATCCAACTGACATTTGGAACCCTTAGGTCGATCAGTTGTTTAGAAATATTTGACCTGTTTTTTAGCCCCTACTTATGCGATCTACTTTACGGTTAATAGCTTAGAATTTTGTCGTTGGAATCCTACGACATTGCCTTGGTTGGTCCTGGTCAGTTTGTGTTATGTATGTGGTAGCCTTGTTACCTTGTGTAATGCCGTCTAATGTGTAATGTCAAGATTTATTTCCTGGCAACATGGTCCATGTGATCTGAGGTCACTATTAGACAAGCTCACATCCCTAGGCATGTCTAAAGATCATGTCACGTTTCATCAGAGCCTCTAAATGTATACGTAGTGTTAGTTGGGGGTCTTCAATCACGATCACATCTGTCGTGCTCCTAGTTTGTTGCACCGAGAGATGTGGCAAAAGCATTGTGTTGCCTCCAGAGCTAGATGGACACTAGGGTGGTTGGCTTGTGAGCTATTGAGCTAGAGATACAACAACTTGGGTGGCAAGGGTGCCAACCATCGTGCTTGGAATAGTTTATCTTCGTGCAATTCTTGTTTTTCCTATTTTTACATTTCTAGTCTCCTATAGCAGAATTCCTTTGTTTTCCTCTTTTAAATTTATAATTTAAAATAATTAAGATCTTTTTGTCTATGTAGCCATTCCTTGGATGCTAGCATTTTAAACCATGGTTTTACTCCGACACTAATCAAAAGTAGTTCAGGCTAACTTAAATCATTTGAAGCTATATGGAGAATCAAAAGGAATCTAGTGGCTCTTATTTTGGGCCAAGGCAGCACATGGCAACTAGATCGAAAGCAGCAAATGGATCCAGGAGGAGACGCAAGAGTAGGTTTAGATCTCAGCGCATGAACAAAATCGCCAAAGACGTGGAGAAATGGAAGGTTTATATGCTACCTAACACGAGAAATAGGGATGATAGAGGTGGTGTCGGTGTTACAAGTAATGCTCATATGCGTAGTGGCAAGCCAGCATGTGGGAGTGATAAGAAGGATCAAGATGGTAACATCGTCTCACCGCAAGCCAAAACAGTACCTCCCATGGATAGTAGAGAGGAACAATCTTCTGATGTGTTGCTAGTGAAGAAGAATTGTTTGATTCCTTTGGTGGATACCAAGTTTTCTAATCCTTCTAGAGTGAAGAATTTACTCCCTTCGAAAGAACTAGAGAATCCAACCCCCTTGTTGCCAAAGGAAGGATCAAACACCAAATTGAGATACCAGAAGCTATCTCACTTCAGGAATAGAACTTCACATCCTATTGATGCGGAGGTAATGGCCAAGTTGGGTCACAGGGCAAAGGATAATGATGCATTGAATAATGAAGATGATACCTTGAGTTCAAAGTCAAATGGTCGATCAAGTCATACTCAAGGGCAAGACATCAATGTTAAAAGGCATACCAAGGAAGTCTCCAAAAACTTGGCAAGTGAACCCTTGGTTCCAAATGAATATGACTCAAATGAATACAAGGCGAGACGAGATGAAGCCATGAATGTCAAAGATATTGAGGCAGAAACTCGTATGTTTGGTAGTGACCCTTTTAGGCACCAAGCGAATAAAAAGAGAAAGAAGGAAGAAGAAAAACTTACAACTTGTGACAACGATGATAGTACAAGAGTTGTACCACGGGATAAGTTGACTAGTAGGTCGATAAAGAGAAGAAGATACATTCCATCGAACGAAGAAGATGAAGATGAAGATGAAGATGAAGTTGGTGCTTGTGATAAGAATCTGATGGGTGTTCATGCTAGCATTGGATTAACACCAGAAGCGGCTATTTTGAACGATTTTGTTGAGAGACAATGTGATTATTGCTCAAAACCTATCAGCGAACCTGCTTGGGGGTGAAGTCCGATGTTTTGATATCTGTATTTACGTTGTTGAAGTTGATTGTATTATTCTAGATGTTTACAATCATGTTGTTTATATTAATAGGGGAATCTTTAAGATCGATGGTAAGGAATACATATCACTTGTTGGACATTTGTCGACAAAATCATGCGAGAAGGTGTGGAAATTGTCAAAATCATTGCCTCCGATGGTTGAAGTGGAAATTGTTTCGAGATTGGTTGTATGGCCTAGGATATGGAAGGCGTCAGAACCTAGCAGTGACAACATTGGCTTGTATTTTCTCCCTCCTAATATGAGGTACCTTTTTCAAAATTTATAATTCCTCCATACCTTGTACTTTCTCTCCCATGTGAAATAAAATGTCTAATCAACTTGAATCTATTCTAGGCACGGTGAAGAACTAGATCAACTTGTTAACGAAGTCATGAAGAATGATCTAGTCTTGCGGGCTATCATCAATGAAGCTGAGATGCTTATATTTCCTTCTGTTCTGTTGCCCAAGCGATACCAGAGTATGCATGTTGTTTTGTTTTTTTTAAAAAGATAATGTCCTTTCTTATGGGCCAATTGGCGAGCTTTGATAAACATATTTGAGATGTATATCGTATATTGTTTATACAAATAGCCAATTTTTTTATCAATTTTGGATATATTGCCTAGTTTCGGTCAAACTTTACCAAGAAACTCCAACAACTTATGGTCAATAGAATTCTTATAATGCCACATTGGTTGTTTCACCGAGATCCGGTAATTTTATTTGACCAATAGCTTTAACACTGGTTTCGGTATGCTGTTATTGAGAAATCATTTTTAATTCTTCCGAACCAGTACTAGACCTTCCTTTACATTTGCATCCATCAGCTGTGCCACCTGTTTCAAGCGAAACTCAACACTGGTTATTATATGATGTTCTTGAGTAATCATATTAATTCTTCCAAATTAGTACTAGCCCTTGCTTTACATTTGTACTATTTCGTCCTTCATTAGTTGAGTCGAGTCATCATGCTCTCATACATTTCACATTTGCAGTGTTTCAAGCCAAATACTACTTGTGGGCGGTGTTCAAGCGCAGGGAAGATAAAGGTGGTGTGCTTGCAGAACCACTAGATGGTACTAGGAACCAGCAGATCAAGAAATGATTATGAAGAAAGGCACCATGCCTTTGATGGGATGACTATGGTGACCTTGGCCTTGAGGCGTTTCTGGTGTAGCAGCAGCAAATGTGGTAAGAAGACTTTTGAGGTGGAAACAAGGGAGTGGCTTTTGTCGGCTTGTATATATGCACCTTCTATGCGTGCCTAAAGAACGACTGCTTGTAAAGTTCAGGTGTTTGCTAAGAAGTTCCTGATCGATGAATTGTTCGCCTGTAGTTGGTTTATCGCTGGGCAGTATAGATGTTACTGGAAGTTTTGCTCAGATCTCTGCATAACTGACTATCTGATCTTGTGCTGATATCTTTCCTTGTTTCAAGCTTCCAGCTTCTTTTACCTCAGTCATAGCCCAGCTTTTGGATCTAGAGGTTGGACAAATGAATCTGCAACCAGAAACTACCAATGTTGAGTACGAGTAGTATATATAAATCCCCCTTTCCCCTTACTTGTTTACCCTTCAGAGTCTGCCTTGAGATCTAGTTGAGGCTGCGAGGTTGCACAAGCTCTGGGTTCATTTGGGTGAGTTTTGTATCGTTAGATGGAGCACGGCTGGTAGGTGTACACTCGGATGTTGTGTCAACCGGGCAGTAGGCGCTCTCACCGTGATGGCTAATAATGCAGCAGCGGTCGTTGCGGTGGTGTCGTCGGCTCGTCACCGGCGATGCCTCTGCGTGCTCCCTCCCCGTGCCGGATCGCTGCGCCTGTTGGTGGCGTGCCGGATCGCTGCGCCTGTTGGTGGAAATAAAGGGCCCGTCGCATGCTCGAGCAGCTAGCCCGCCTGGCGCGCTGGGCGCCGATGGCCGTGGCGGCAGCGCTCCAGGAGCGAGAGCCCCAACCGACCGACTGCTCCGTAGTAGCACCTTCTACTTCTACTTCCCTCTGTTCCTTGCGTCTCGCGTGCCCAGCAAAACCAGGATCAGAATGCCTCGTACGACGTGTCCACCTTCAGCAATCGTGGGCCCTGGAGGCGTCAAAGGCTGCAAGGCCTCTCGTCTCGTCTAGTCAAGTCTCATTGAACGCAACGCAACAGTGCCGCGTGGCACGGAGCTAGGCACCAGCAGCCCACGCAGGCACGCCATAATTAACCCTGCTCCATAGCCGCTGAGAGCGAAGCGGCGCCCGTGGCGTGCGGAATCCTCGCCGGACGCATTGCTAGCTGCCATTCTTTCCACCCGCTGCGTCGTTTCATCCGCGTGGCTAATTGCGTGAAGGCTCAGTGGTGTATATTTTCTGAAGGAAACGTCAGTGGTATATATGGATCGCAGCCTTCTGCCCAGCAAATGAACTGCCACGATGGGAGAGAGAGCATGCAGAGAAGACGTACGAGCCGCGATATAAACCGCCTTTGTTAAATTAAGATAGGAATGATAAATGCACCGATTTAGTTAAGAGATTTGATCTGCATAAATAAAATATACTTTAGAGATAAAAAAATATTTTTTTATATTGCTCGTCTCTTGTTAACAGGAACACGCACAAATCAGTACAGCCATGGTGGGAGACAGAGCATGCAGAGAAGACGTGCAGACGCTGCCGATCCCTTACGGTACCATTCACGTACGTGCAACGGAAACCTGGGATCGTAACCGAAACAGAATGAATCTCGGCATTTTGATGGGGTTCGTCCCTCCCATAGGTTGCTCGTCCGCGGCATCAAGTCCAGGGCACGATCAATTCTTGATCATATTGGTTTCTTAAATAAAAGGATCGTAGCATAGGATCTTAATATTCATGGTAGGACGATCGTGGCGCGGCAGCTCCTGATTGTGATTGGAATCGTCAGAACGGGCGCGAGTGGAGCAGTAACTAACATGGAGATCGATAGAGCCGCGCGCGGAGAACTCGGCGGATGGATCGCTCGCCTTCCGTTACCTCCGGCTCCGTTTCCAAATCCACCGCGGCCGGCCGGCTCTCCATGTCCCGCACGACCCGGCCGTTCGTTCCCGATACTGAACCGCCTCAAAGCGGCTATAATAATTGCAGCGCCCCCGCCGCCTTGGGTTCCGTCCGCGCTCATCTATCCTCTCTCCCCTCTCGTCTCTCACTCTCCCCTCGCCTCCTGCATTGGCATTGCCTCGCTCGGGGTTTTCTTCTCGCTCAGTCCAGGTTCCGCCCGTAGTTGGGGGCGTGTTGCTGCCGGGGTTCTCGGGAGGATCGATTTGGTTTTCATCTCCGGCGTCTCTTCGCTACTGGAGATCAACCGAAAGCCGGCAGAGGGAGGTATGCTTGCGCCGGCCTCTCTCCCTGATGTATCTATGATTTGGTTTTCCTTTTCAGATCTCGCTAGATAAAATCTCTTTTTATTGCTGATGTTACGCGCGTGTGCTTGTGTTGATACTTGCTTAATATAACTAGCGAATCTATTAGTCACGTAGGTACTGGTTGCATCGGATTAGCCAATACTTGATGTGTTAGTTTGCCCACCGCGAGTGTTGCTTGGCGTCCAAATAAGCCAAGTGGAGATGATCGAGATTTCCTCTGCTAATGTGAGGATAAGGAAATTGAGCATCATAGATGCTCACGGGGCACGGCAGTTAACTTACCAATTGATTGGATAATAGAGAAACTGCATGCCAAAATCAACATGTCTAGAGTAGAGGAGGGCCGACATTTGTAGATTCGTTTTTCATGCATGCTACTTTGGATGGACCGGGTGCTTGCATTGCAGGGCTCATTCTGTATCTCTACAACTCAGCATCTTCATAAGCCAATGAATGAGTACTTGTGACAGATGAGCCTCTAAGTATTAGCATACCGTCCGGTGCCTAGCATGGTCGACGACATGGCTGGTGTATGTAATACATATGCTACCATATAATTTCATGTGCATTTTAGGCAACCAAATATTTATATTTGTTGTGTCTTAATATCTAATTTTAGGTACCTAGCTTGCAAATGTATCTCACTATTTTTTTTTACAAAATACAGTTGTTTGGTTTACACAAGTTGAGCACCTAGATATTTCATGTTATAGGAGAGTTATTTTGAGGGTGGCTATGTGATTGTGATTGATGGAGTCGAGCACCAAATTCATCAATCACTTTACTTGGTGCACATTTGTTTTTTTAAGTATCAAGTAAAAAGTATATATGTAGCAAGTAGTGACACTTTGATATAGTATGTAATCATAGTTTGTTTTTCGTGTGTGTATTAGGAAATTTGGCTTACCATCAATCAATAAGATGGTAAATCAAGGGAAACCCAAAGCTAAATGTTTTGGCCCAATGCAACGGGAGCCAACTCGACACAATGTGTCCAAAATCCTTAAGATGTCTCGAAAAGAATACCGGAAAACCCAGCAAAATATGAGAGTAGGTCCACTACCTGCTAAACAATATCCTCAGAAGAATAGTAATGCCGGTCAATTGGATGCTAGGATAGTGGGAAAAAGTAATAGCAAGTCAAATCAAGTTCAACCTATCTCGAGTTTGAAAAGGCACTTGGCTTCCTCTGAAAAACAAAAGACTTCTACTCTCTTGAGGTCATGGGAAGATACAGATGCTACATTGAAGAAACCACATCCCTTGAAGAAGAAAGGGGTTCTTGAAATTTCATCACCAACTCGTTTGAATGCTATGCTAGAGTTGGCTCACAAGAAAACCGAGAGGTTAAAGGGGCAATCAAAGTTTTATCAAGGGGAAGGTATCATTGTTGGAAAAGATGGTACTGAGAATTTGGAATTCCTGAAGAGCTCAAAGTTGTTTGTAATTTCAAAAAAAACTAATGCCTCAATGGCAAGTAAGCTCTTGGTTCCTAAGAATAATTGCTCAGATGAATGCAAGGAAAGACAATATGGAATTGTGAATAGCAAAGGAAATTGTAAAGACCATGCAAGTGGAGGTCATGACATTAACGGTGCTCTTCATAAGCAGGAAGGCACCAAGTCCTTGAATGGTAAACAACCGATGCAAGGACTTCAGAGAAAATCAGGGAAGAATTCCTCCAAGGATCTTTCAAGATGCCAAAGGGATAAGGCATTACGTAAGGAAGATGACCATTCTTCCCATAATGTTGACCAAAGAGGGCTCACAGAGATAAACTTTGACTTGAGTAACAAGAGTGAAGTTGCTAAATGTGATGGAAACACCAATAATGGCATGCCTAAGAAGAGGAAGGTACCATTGTTCGAAGTAAACCCTAAGAAAATTGAGGTTAATGATAGTAAAGATTTACAAGGGAATAATACGGATAGTAGGCTAAGGAAGAAACAAATATGTGTGACAAGTAAAGATGAAGAGAAAGGAGCGGAAGATGGTGGTGGTGATTTTAGTCATATGGATGTGGAAGATGACATTGCTAGATCTTTGTCACAAGCCGCTATTTCAAAGGATGGTCATGCTAAAGTCCCCATGCCATTATTTGTCGAGCAACAACGTTGTTGCTTGAAGCCCATTGACATACCTAATTGGAGGTATAATAGATGTTTTAACTATAAATGTTTTTTCAAAACCGATTTGAAGTATTCATGTATTCTTTCGTCTTTATGTTCTAATTTTTTGGTTGTTTATGTCAACAGCGGAATCTTCAAAATAGGTGGCAAGGAATATATATCACTGGCTGGACATTTGTCGAACAAATTATGCAAGACGGTGTGGAGTTTATCCAGACAATTGACTCCATTGGTTGAATTGAAAAGGCTTCCGAGGTTAGAGGTGTGGCCTAAGGCATGGGAGACATCGAAACCAAATGGCGACAACATTGGCATGTATTTCTTTCCTCTTGATATGAGGTGCCTTACTTAACCTTTGCATAACTTTTCTCCACTTCTACCTTCCTTTCCATAAGAGTAAAATGCCTAATCTTCTTTTTTTTCTCAATTCCTAGGCAAGACAATGACATGGATCAACTAATTAAAGAAGTCATAGAGAATGATTTGGTTTTGCTGGCTATTGTTGGTGATGTTGAGATGTTGATATTCCCATCTATTCTATTGCCTAATCGTCACCAAAGTATGTAATGCGCATTCTCTTGTTAAAATGTGATCTCTTCTATTGATGAAGCCTTTTTGTAACCTGTCAGATTTAAGGTCCCGTTTGGATCACCTAGGACTAAACTTTAGGTGGCTAAACTTTAGTCCACGCCTGTTTGGATCAATGGACTAAATTTTAGGTGGGACACATAAAAGTAAAGAAATATCATTTTTACTCTTGGATTATGTTGCTTTTGTGCCTACATGTGCATAGTGTGGGATAGTTTGGTCTCTTCACAGTTCGTTGGTTGGTTTAGTCCAAAATAGGTGGGCTTTGAGAACTAATGAACTACACTTTAGTTAGGGTGGAACTAAACTTTAGTCTACATTTTAGTCCACAGTTTGGATCACCTAATGGACTAAACTTTAGGCGAAGCTTAGTTCATGTATACCATCCAAACGGGGCCTTAAGACTAGTTAGTAGTTATGATATCCTGTTCTTGATAAATCAAATTTGATTCTTCCAAATGCTTAGGCTAAGCCTTTCTTTGCATATGTAGTTTTTACTTTTGGGATCATTCACTCACAATGTTCTCTTGTACATGTAGCATTTCAGAGGAAACACTACCTGTGGGGAGTATTCAAGCCTAGATAAGATAAAGGTGTTGTTGCAGAACCACTAGGTGCTATAGGGCGTTTTGCACATGAGGTAGAGAAGGAAAAACAACAGCATGTCTTGGACCAGCAAGATAAAATGATTATGAAGATGAGCACCATGAACCATCTGCCTGCTAAAGACACTCAAGTTGAAGCTAGTCGTGTCAAAGGGCCACCTAACATGGGCTTTGATCTTAAAGCTCCTAATGAAGGGACACAGGCAGAAGCTGAAGCTGCTCCAGTTGCTACTGATGCTGCTGCATCACCTGCAAACCATGGACAGATTGATCCAACATGTATGGGACTTCCCATGGGCAGGCTTATGGGTTTTGTCGTGCGACAGACTCCAAAACTTGAGCAACTTATTCAAGAGATGAAACGTGAAGGTGTATTGGTATTTGCTATGGAGGGAGATAGTTTGGGTGCCGGATCTTGGCCAGGCAACATGGCTACTGCCGTGCAGAAGTAGGGGTCAGAGCATGAGTTACCTCAACCAGCGTCCCTTGTCGGCATGAGCAGAAGGATGCCTAGCTTGTCCAGGTAAGACGATATGGGTTAGGGGTCTATTCACCGGTGAAGCAGCTCCGGGGGGATGTTGAGCAGGAGCAGGACTTGGATTAGAGCATTTACTGCCTTTATACCACACCTTCTGTGCCAATCTCTTCAGAGAAGGCTGCAGTAGGGGGTTCAGATTTAGGGGTTTGTATCTCGCCCTAGTAACGTGACGTAGTGTACCTTAGTCCAACTCTAGTTTCGACTTACACCGAGATGTAAATACTGTTTTCGCATTTTCTGAATGCTTTGCATTGCTTGCTCGCCTCTTACATCTCTTACAGTTTTACTGCACTGCTATCTTACTCAGAAATATGCTAATCTCGCTCTAGTAACGTGGTTTAGTGTAGTATATTCCAAGTTTAGTTTCGACTTAGACCAAGCTGTAAATACATCTCTTACAGTTTTACTGCGCTGCTATTTGAGATTACTGTTCATCATTTGTATTGGGTGTAAAATAGAATTTCCTACTAGCATATTTCTCACTTGTATTGGGCGTTGAGAAAGGCAACGGGCCGTTGTTGTTTGCCTTCAGCTGGTGGGCTATGGAATGAGGTGCTGCCCAAACATCCCCACTAGTAGTCCAGAAGTTCATAGGGAAATGTTGTTCAGCATGACTGGACAAGTAGTTCAAGTATGAATCTGCATGTGATGCTTACGAGTGTTCACACATCAAGGTACGACCCAACACTTCGTTTTGCAGCATTTTTTTTATTGAAGTACAACAAAATATTAATCACTGCCAGCGATGCATCTCTCTAAAGTATGCGTGCTCCAAATTACTCAATCAGTTCCAAGAAAAAAAAGACGCACGCACACAGTGTAAAATTAAGATATTGTAATCCTTTGCGAATAATGCGAAAATGTTATATCATTGGACTGATATTTAAAAAGTACATCCCTAAACATTGTTATGATTTTGTTGCTATAAATATATATTGTAGAATGTAGAAAATTAAGAGCCAAAGACTAGTTCAAAAGCCATGCCAATCCGCCCTTATATTTTAGCACAAATTAAAGGGAGCAGTTACTATAGTATTCGAAGAATGACCTTATATTCTTCTTGACCCTGTAAAGTTCAAATATTGTAATCCGTTGCCAATAATGCGAAAATGCTATATCATTGGAATGATATTTAAAAAGTACATTCCTAAACGTTGTTATGATTTTGTTGCTATAAATATTGTAGTATGTAAGAAATTAAGAGTCAAAGACTAGGTCAAAAACCATCCCAAATTAAAGGGAGTAGTTACTATAGTATTCGAAGAATGACCTTATATTCTTCTTGACCCTGTTTGTTCAATAATTCCATCTGAACGCTGAAAAACGTGTGTTTGCATGGGGAGCTGTACTATAACCCGCTCGATCGTTCGTGCATGCGACAGTGTGAATAAGATCTCGGCGCCCTGGTCAATTTCATGTCCATCTTCTCTGAACAACGGTACCAGCAGTCGCTAGCTAGCGCTTCTTCCCGTCACCTTTCTCGCTTACCGTTCACACAAACCTGCTCCTGCTGCCCGCATTTGAAACGCCGGCGGTTTACGGCTAGTTGAGGAGGAGCCAAAGCCAATCATGGTTACGGCTAATATAATGGAACGACGAGGTCCTCTAAAAATTTAACAAAACAAGCGGGACAATAATGTGCAACGGCGTGTGTACGGTCTAGCTATACCAACAACCACGTGTGTGCCCTCCCATTGTTTTCCAGCCGCCATAGCAGCATCCGTGTTCTATTCTACTATATATATGGGGACTGTGCAGTCAAGTCTTTTAGTCTTCTATATACGAAGTGTCCGACTTTGGTGGTAGACTTGGAACAATGAATGAACTGCCAGAGGGGAGGGGACAGAAGAAAGAGAGACGTGTGCAGTGCCATCGGATCCAGCGTACGTAGTCGTCTCCTGCTCGAGATTGATGCATGATTCAGTGGAACTCAAGTCCTCCAAAGTTGAAGACATGCATGTAGCGCTCGAGCATGTGGTCTAGGTTGGCAAACTGGCTAGCTTTTTTATTCCGTGTCTGAGCGCGTATTTCATTAAGAGAAAAGAAATTCGACCGGTACAAACCTTAACAGGCAGAGGCTATTAAGACGGTTACAGAGCACCACCACTAGTAGCGGGCGACCCCAACACTAACGAGAGCAGCAAGAACACGTGGGAGAAAACACACTCAACCCGAAAAACCTAGACACGGCCGCCCAACTTAACCTGCTAAAAGAAACCACCAACGCCAAGGGTGAAAGATCTTCTAATCAATAATGGTGGCAAAGCATCCACCCGACCGATACAACCATGGCGGCGAACCAAAGTGAGCACCAGCCACGACAACGACGACAACGGCAAAGCATCCGTCAGCGAAGAGAGAGGCGGCAAAGCATCCGCCATACAACTACCAGCGCAGACAAAAACGAGATGGATGGCATTAAGCGAAGACAGGCGCAGCAGTAGGAGCTCCACGAGGAGAGCATAAGACCACCGCCAGGACCCAACGAACGAGCTGGAGCCCAGCAACAACCCGGCCACGACATGTAGCAAAGCTTCCAAGACAACGTCTTATGGGAGGGGGCGACGCTATTGGCGCCGTCGTCGTCCGACCAACGTAGTTGGGGCTTTCACCCGGAATGCTTGCCGGACAGGAGGGAAAAGTAGAAGGAATGACGCCTCCACGGAGGTAAACGGCGTCCGAGAAAGTCGCCGTCGTTGGCCCGCAAGCGGATCTAAGGCTTTCGCCTATACTCCATTCCCTCACCAGAGCCGAAGAGACGGTCGGGCGTCACCAAAGCGCCCCCATGGCACCACGCCGCAGGGCACCCCGGTCCAGCACCGAGGCGCACCCAGCAGGGCCAGGGCAAGGCAGCCGAGGCGCACCCAGGCAAGCCCTCACCACACCTGGCGAAATGGGGTGAGGGGGCGGGGAGGCGCAAAACCGGCGGCGCACCACGCCGCGCCCATGAGCAGGCAGCGCCAAGGCGTGAGGGGCGACCAGACCAGCACCGAGGCGCCGAAGGCACAGGCGGCGGCGCCCCCGAACGGCAGGCGGCGAGGCCGAAGGGGGGCTGCCCTCCGCCATGGGGGGACGCGGATCCGGCGAAGGGACGGCCGGCGAGCCCCACCCGGCGGCGGCCAGAGACCAACGGCGGCGCCCAAGATCGGGAGCCGATGAAGCTGAGGTGGAGCGCTCCGACAAGATCCACCATGGGGGGGGACCGGATCCGGCAAAGGGACGCCCAGCAGGCCCCTCGCGGCGGCGGCAAGAAACAGCGGCGCCGTCAAGGTTTGCGAAGGTGAGGGGAGAGCGAAGGAGGAGGGGAGGAAGGGGGCGAGATGAACCGGCTTCGGCCCATCCGCGGGCCGCCGCCGCCGCCGCCTGTGCAAAAACCGCAAACTGACTAGCTCATCGATCAAGCTATTGAATTCGAAGAGGGGAGAGTGTGAAACATGAGACGTAGCGTTTCCAGATATCACGGTGCAAGAGGGTGACTAGCTTCAAAAACTGATCAAGCGCACCATGGTTTTGAGTAAGCTTTATCCTCTTCTTCGTTCAAGAAATAGATCTAGGTGCAGATGCTCACTCTTATAAACAAACACACGTCTACACCCTACCTCTATAAACAATTCTCCTATAATATTGTACACGCATCGAAGAGTACTTTAATTTACATTAACAGACACTCTCTGTAATCTTTTTATGCAAGGACGATCAAACTTAAAAAAGGCTTGACAGACTGAATTGTAAGGCAACGTCTATTCTGAACTGAAGGAAGTACGAGAAAACCAAAACCAGGCACTCCGTATATCGTAAGGGCGGTCAATTAAGTCGTATACGTACACATGTTCAGACGGAATGTAGGATGGCATTGTTGTTCTCGCCCTTACATGTTGTACCTTGACATGGACGTCAGGACGTGCCTATCTGTCCATCCGTGAGACGTGGATGTGGTGCGGCGTACAGTCAATGTACATGACCGGCCATCGATATGGACCAGGAACCTTCCGGAGGGCCCACTACTGTATTTGACTCTCCCCTCCAAAGCACACCCCAGCTGAATTCTCGATTCTTCATTTTGCCTCTGTCCTCCAACAATGGGAAAATTTTCTCTATGACCCTGGAAATAATACCACTCCCCTCCATGGCCCTCAAAAGTTGAATCTTCCTTATTTGATCCTATTTTAACTTCTATCCCTTCTATCACTCTACCATCGAAGTATTTCAGTTAACTCGCGTGAACAGTAACGTGTGGTTTTCCACCCCTCCTTTTTTTAACTAAATCAACCTTCAAATCAACTCCAAAATTCATAAAACATTTTACAATGATACAAATGATGGAGATGAATCCATTTTGCAAAAAAAAATATATGTAGCATTTACGATCCTAAAACTAAAATCCACCAAATTAGGCGACTTTTTAAGACTATCTGAATTTTTATGGCAGAAAATTATTGTCCAAAAATTGATGAAAAATACCTAATATTTCTAACATGATATTTATTAATTTATAAAATTATTTTGTATCATATGTTACTTGCAGTATTTGGAAGTTATGTTAAAAAATTATTTTTTGAAAGAAAGTTTAAATTTGTTTTGTTAACGAACTTCAAAATTATCTAAGTAACATATGATACAAAATAATTTTGTAAAATAATAGATCTAATCTTAGAAATATTAGGCATTTTTTAATTATTTTTTGGACAATATGTTTGTGCCATAAATATTCAGATATTCTTAAAAAGTAGCCTAATTTGGTGAATTTTAGTTTTAAGATCGTAAATGCTACATATGTTTTCTTTTTGCAAAATGGATCCATCTCCATTAGTTGTATCACTGTAAAAAGTTTTACCAATTTTGAATTTGATTTGAAGGTCGTTTTAGTCAAGAAAAGAGGGGTGAAAAACCACATGGTACTGTTCATGCGAGTTAATTGACAGACTTTAACGGTAGGGCCATAGAAGGGATAGAAGTTAAAACTAGAACTAAATAAGGAAGATTCAACTTTTGAGCATGGGCGGATCCAAATGGGCCACGGCCCACCCTAAGAATCGGACTAAAGAAGAGCACCACTGGTTTTGAAGAGATTGTGGACGGTGCGAGACACTAAGCTTCCTTGGCGGCATGCGCCTGCGCCAGCAGCCGGGCCGATGCGACGCGCGGTGGCGGCATGGCGACCTCGACCAGCGCCCTTGCAAGCACACAACAAGCATGCAGAACCGCAGAAGGCAGCCAGGGTACGATGCTTTCTTTTTTTAGACCAGCCAGGGTACGATTCTATGCTTGCCCTACACATTTTCAATTGGGTAGCTTCTAGATTTTCTCTAATACTTAGATAGTTGCGCGATTGGTAGCTACTTCAGGATTGTAGGCTTATAGTATTGTATAGTGAATAACTATAATATAGTGGAGAGTTTCATGGCCACTAGAAAAGTGTAGATTTGAAGAGAAGATAATATTGTGATCTTATTCGTAACTTTAAGTGTTCAAACTTATTTTGAGGCAAATTCCATACTCAATTGTAGATTTGAAGACTTTTTGTAAGGCACTTTATTAAGCTATTGTGATATTTTAAAAAATCGTAACGATGGGAATAAAAACGTAGAACGAGTAGAACGTAACTTTTTGAAAGAAAGATGTAGAACGTAATTGTTCTTGTTTCCCGAGATGAAGAATGTGGTCACATTTCATGTTCCCCGGCTACTAAGGTTGGCCCACCCTAGTTCAAATCCTAGATTCACCACTACTTTTGAGGGTTATGGAGGGGAGTGGTATTATTTCCAGGGCCATGGAATGGAGGGAATTTTCCTTCCAACAATCGATAGGCTGGCTGTTTATTATATATATATAGTCCCTCTTCCTCTCAAATTCTACTTTGTACAATCCGATATGATGGCACTGCTACAGCTTTGTATCACAAGAAAAAGAAAATTAATGACTCCTCTATCTAAAAATGTAAAGATTGTTTTCCTTTGTGACGGATCGATGGACTACCATTTTCAGGCAGCTAACTTTTGATCGATCAACCAACAAAATCAATGAATATCACCTACAAGCAGCTAGTAGTAATCAACATGTTCGTTTGCGACTGCAAGAAGAATTGCAGTGCTTGGCTGTAGATACTTGCTGCACTACGGTCGCATCGCATGCTATTAATGGCGACGGCTAGAGGTATCTAGAGAGCAGGTAGGCGCTGACGCAGGGCGACCCGCTCCAGACGCCGGAGTGCAGCCTCAGCACGGCCCTGGCCGCCTCCTTGACGCCGGCATTGCAGTCCGCCTGCAGCACGCAGCAGAGCTTCCCCACGGCGCCGACGCGCGCCATCTCCCGCAGCACCTCCGGGGACGCCGCCCGGCCGCCCACGGCCACCAGCACGCGCACCGCGCAGGCGTCGGCGGCCGCGGACGCGCGCAGCAGCCGCCGCGCCACCACGGCGACGCCCGCCGGGTGCGCCGCCACCGCCGCGCGCCCGTCCGCGCACGCGCACAGCTCCGCCAGTAGCGCCATGGCCAGCTCCGTCGCCCTCCTGCTACCCGCCGCGGACGACGGCGGCGGCGCGTCGAGCTCCAGCTCGATGGCCTCGTGCGCGGCGCCGGCCTCCACGATCAGCGGGCGGTTCCGGCCCACGGGGCACGCGTGCAGGAGCGCGCGCAGCGCGGACCGCGTCGCGCCTGGGGACAGGCGGTCCCGCACCACCGCCGTGACGGCGCGGAAGAGCTCCGGCCGCAGCCGCTCCAGGACCTGCGCGCCGCACGCCTCCGTAACGGCATCCAGCAGCTGCACCGCGCTCGCTCTCGCCGCGTCGCTGGGGCCGGGCACGAGTGCTACCAGCACGTCCGTCACCGCGTCCACGAGCTCGTGCACGTGGTTGTCGGCGACGAGCGGCAGGAGCTCGTCCCCGGAGATGACAAGCGCGCGGACGAGAGACAGGCACGCCGTAACGGTGGCCATGTCGTCTAGGCTCACCTCTTTATTATCGCCGTGACAGCTCTTGATCTTGGCGCGCGACACGGCCAGGCGGAGCACGCGCTGGAGCACACCGGCGTCCACCATGTTCCGGCGCGCCACGTCGTTCTGTGCCGCGACCTCCGCGGCCTCGCGGAGCACGTCAACTGGCGGGCAAGACGCAGCGGACAGCAGCTTCTTGGCGACGTCGGCGGCGACATCATCCGGCCGGTGCCCTACACCCACCGGCGTGGAACTCGTCGGGCGCCAGGATTGGATGAGCCTCCGGAGCGTGTGGTTTGGGGTGAGGTCGGCGAGGGCGAGCGGCTGGCCGGTGACCGGGCAGGTGGCGTGGCCGGCGGCGAGCCAGCGCTCGATGGCGCGGCGGTCGTAGGTGATGCCGGTGGGCGCCGTGACGGGGTCCTGCATGGGCTGCAGCGAGATGGGGCACATCAAGTGGTGACGCATGCCACCCATGTCCTCCATTATCTGTCTGTCACCACCAGCACCGTGACTTGGAACTGAACATGGACATGAGCTTGGGCCTTGCTGGTTCCTCCATGGGGTTGCTCGCCTTATATAGGGGAACTGGTGAAGCGGTGCACTGCATACCAGGGGTTTGACCTTTTGTGAAAAACTGAAAGCCGAAAATTTACAGTCATAGTGTGCTGAAAACGATATTTACTATTTAGTCGACTGTGCATGGAAAAGAATACTTTTAAGTTTGACTTTTTATATTGATGGATAGATGGAGTGCATGACTAAAAGAAATTTGCCTCGAACTCAGGCAGGTGAGTCCTACATACATGGCGTAAGGGCCAATACATACAAGGCGTCTAGTTGGACGAGCAATTCAGGGCGGTTTTACGCTGAACTCCCCGAGGAGGCATGCAGTTGAGGCAGCGAAAAACAGTTCTGCAAGTGGAGTGTATCTGCCTATAAAAATGTTTTCCGTTGTAGATTGAAGCTCTTGCTCCGGGGCCGTTCAGTTGGGTGGCTTGTTTAGCGTGTAAGAGGACCTTATTCTCCTTCGGCTGATCCAGTTGTGTCTTTGTGGGGATCTTGACGACCCGGGCTCGTGTTGTACTGCATTCTCTATTTCCTATTTTAATATAAAGATCTGCAGTTCTTCTGCGTATTTGAGGAAAAATAAAAGGATTGAAGCTCTTGATCAGATGTTTGCTCAAATGTTTGATGATGTAACATTTACTCTCCCTTCAGACGTCTCAAGAGCCATATTATTTGCATTGTACTACGTGCTTGAAGTAAGGCATGAAACACATGCGTCAGTGTGTCCTTAATTAAGATCGGAGTGACCAGGATTAATCCATGTCTGTACAAACCTGCAATGAAGCCTCCATACGTGCAAGATTGCGACCCCTGTGACTCCATGTCCTGATGATCGGAACCTCTCGCTGTCCCGGATTACGATGAATGCACGATTTTTAGGGCCTTATTTAAATGTAAGGCCATAAAAAATTTTAACAATATCGGCATACATTTGAAGTATTAAATATAGATTAATTAAAAAATTAATTACAGAACTCGTCTATAAACTGCGACATGAATCTATTAAGACTAATTAATTCATCATTAGCTAGCACAATATTGTCTAATTACGGAGTAATTAGGTTTATTAAATTCGTCTCGTAAAATACACCCAATCTATGACAAGATTTTTTTTCATCTCCATTTAATATGTCATGCATGTGCGAAAACATTCAATGTAATATTTTTTGGTGTAAAGTTTTTCATCAAACGAGGCGCAGGTATGGAAAGAGGGAGATGATTTCTGTGTGACGATCCGGTATCCGTATCCTTGTTGTCAAAATCGTGACGTGCACGCATTGAAGAGGGACATGGGAACCAACCCGTTTAAATGATGTGCGCGTTCTTTGACCGGGCGACGCTAGAAATTTTGACCGGGCATCTGGTTGGCTGACCGGCCGGACGCCGGTGGCGAGCCGCTTTGCAGGCTGAGCCCGTCAGGCCCGCCGCGGGTACGTCCGCCGTCTGGGGCGAGAAGACCGCGACCGCCGGCGTAGCGGTCGTCGGCGCAGACCGCACACTCTTTTGGTCGTGTCCGGCCCAACAAGCACGGCGGTGGAGTGGACGTGCTAGGCTCCTGTTGCTCCACTCTACTGCTAGTTTCCGTCTCCCTCACGTCCACATGGAGGCTTTCCTTCCTGGCGCGCCGACCCACCAAAACATTTAGTAGTATGTTTTTATTTGGGAAAAATCTATATTTCAACCTCCAACTATCAAGTTCGTCCAATTTCCATTCTCAAGCTGCAAAACTAGACATCCTACACCCCTAACTATTCAAAACCGGATAAAATACACTCTCGACCCAAATCCTTCCTAATTTTGATCCATATCACCTATCCATGTGGCACCCGACGTGGCACCCTCGCTGAGTCAGCAAGATTGATTGACCCTTTCTCTCCCCTTGAATTCCGCAATCCCTAATTCTCCAGGAGCCTGCGGTGGTCACTGACCACCTCATGCAAGTGGCGAGGACAGAGGGGCAAGGCCACAGCTCGGCCGCTTGCTCGAGCGGCGAGGACGAGGGGTAGAGCTATGGGGTGAGCCTCCACTCCTTCATGCTCACCGGCGGTAGGGGTATGGGGCGGTCTGTGGGCGGCGACCGAGCTCCTCAACGGTTCACAGACAATACAAGTTCTAGGCCGTACCGGATCCATGGAGGAACCGGCTGCCCATCTGGCTCCTCGCCTCGTCGCTGCGACCATCGCGGGCCATGACAGCCACGGCCGCATCCCTGTTAGTGGTGGCTCGATCTACGGCAAGGGAGGCAGGCAGGGGTAGGCGGCTGCAGATCCGTCGAGAAGGGCCGAGCGGTGCTAGCCATGGCTGCGGCTGCCCAGCCGTCGCCGCTGCCATGACCACCTCGACGAACTCCACCTCTCCTCCAATTGAGTCTATCTCCTCCTCCATGCCCCCATCTTGTTCTGCGGCTCCCCCACCTTTCTATCGCAGGCGGCATTCCCAGAGACGGGGACAAGATGGAGCGGGAGGTGTCCAAGGTGGTGCTCGGATGAAGCATGTGCATGGTGGAGAAGGTGGAGAAGATAAGTTTGACATGTGGGCCCTACTGTTACCGGATGATTTGCCAAAACCATTTGCCACGTCAGATCAAAATCAGGGTGGTTTAGGTTAGGGGGTATTTCATCCGGTTTTGAACAGTTGAGGGTGCAGAAAGTCTGATTTTGCAGTTCGAGGATGAAAATCGAATGAACATGATGGTTGGAAGTTGAAATATGGACTTTTCCCTTTTTATTTTAGCACTCTCCAGTCCGCTCCAGTGCTAACCTATGGTAATCCTAGCGCATAGTATCTATGGGTAGTCTTATGATTTCAAATCATCAAGACACCATCTTTAGAAACTACACTCTACAATTCATAATATTTTGGTACGGATTCCTATTAAACTTACCCTCTCCTCTCCATCTATCATATTTGTTCTCCATACATCATCTCACTCCCAATGCACAACTTGTAGTGTCTAGCGTATTGGTTTTCGTGTTGACACTGGATCTTGCATGAGATTCAGTTCCTTCCTCTCTCCACTCTCTCTAATTTATTATAGTGCCATATAAACTAAAAATCCTATGTAGCGGTATAATTAATGACTATCCTACATGAAGGACGGGGATGCCCTTATAAATCATATCATCCATAACAATATTTCCGAAAATAATATATCTAGTACAAATCTAGACCAACATATCAGCAAGGAAGCAAGCAGGGCTATATATGTAGTGCGTACTACTCTAGTACTCTTTATGCAAATAATAATATTATTGGTAATTTGTACTTTAAAAAATATGGCTTCTCAATTAAAGTTAAATAAATATTACGGAACTATTTTTCATGATGAACTCAGTAACTACTATCCTATATTGGCAATCTATGTAACTTATTTTATATATATTGATGGCTAAAAAATTAAAAGTTTGATGAGCAGGAATCCTAAAATGGTATAATATTGAATCGGAGGAGTAATAAGCAACTATCTCGGTTTCCCTCTAGAAGAAAAAAGGCCGGGTAATGTCTTTTGCAGTTCGACGACAAAAATCGAACGAACGTGATAGTTGGAGGTTGAAATATGAACACAAACACGGTTTGCAAATAGACAGTATATCTGAATGGAGAACTAATGCAGCGGCCGTTTCAGTCAAGAGTTGACTAGCCCAAAGGGGCAGTTTCTTCGGTGTTAAGGGTTAAGAACAGATTGCCTTCCAAATTAACATTGGCTTGCCTTCATGGAACCATTAAACGCCTCCACATTCATTTTCCGCCAGAATAAACATTTGACCTTGACTCTCCCCAAGGACCAGTTACTTGGAGTTGAAAGCGCTGAACAGGTGTAAGATCAGACTATACCTGGCACACCAAGATCCTCTGCAGTCGTGCACCGACTCACTTGTTTGAACAGCACGACAAAATGGTAATTTGCATGAAGAATTTTTCAAGCACTGTAGGCTGCAATCGTTACCTACTACACCTACCTAGTAATGTTCAGGCCTAAGCAAATTTGGCCTGGTCCGGCCTGACCACGAAGACTGCCCGAAAAAGCCCACCCAAAGAGGCCCGATGACATACCCCCAACGCGCGTACCAAAACTCCGCTAGTGGGCTTTTGGTCGGTGGGCCAATAAATAACCATTTCATCATTTGTTACTTGTAGCACCATACCGTCTGCCTAGATGGAGCGTATTACACTGATAACCTGATCCCCGGAAGCGGTGGTACACCTCGCGGTGTGCGGGGTTAGCAATCTCTCTCTCAAACTGAAATTGATTATGAAATTGCGAAGCGCACACTACATGCTGTGCCTAGCCCATTTTATGCCCCCCTCCCCACTATAATGCTGCTTCCTTTTTGGCTTTTCCTTCCTCAGTGGGGATCACCAGATAGAGGATAATTTAGATGATCGGTGAATCTCCACTATGTAGTGAAACAACAGTCCTGCATGAGCAGGGGGCTCGTTGCAATTTCAAAGAAGTTGAATAGCCAAGCCTGAGTTCCTTAGGTGGCAAGATGACCGAAAAGTGCTATCTACACATGCACTCTATGAAGCATCCATTTGGGGCCTGAGCTTCTTGTACCGTGGTGATCACAGTGCAATGTCGTGTGCCGGTGCCGCCGCAGGGAGGGTGTGTCCTGGGTACTGTCGTTGAGGGAGTCGAAGGAAGACCAGGGCATTCCTCGAGCACCAGACGCGCCAGATGAAGATCATCATAAGCCCGTGGGAGCTTTCCTATATACGGGACGGGAGCTTTTCATGACTCAGTTTTCTTTCCCAATCCAAACTTCTAAACAATTACTGAATCAGAGAATTTGACATCCATAAACTATGGAATTTATTCAACTGGGGATAATTTACCAAAAATATTTAAGCTCATTAAGACCATACTTCCAACAGCATGAACAATTGAAGAACTACTTGTTGGTTGAATTTGATGTAATCATTAGCAAGAAGCGGAGAGGTCAATCATATCACATCAGTGGTACTGAGTTTCCACTTAAGTTTACTATAACACGATGTTTCCATTCCATACAAGTAAACAACAGATTTACATCTAGTACATCAATTAGCAAATTCACAAAAAAGGAAGACAGAAACCTATTTCTGCTGTTGCTAGGTTGATGCCTACTGCCCAAGTAGGAGGTTCAATAAGCCATGCACATACAAGATACAACAATCAGTAGAAAGGATACAACAAGATATTCACACATCAATGGTACTGCATCTTCAGAAATTTCTTTCACCGCCAAATTGCGATGGTGGCTGAACTGCAGCATATGCTGAATATTCCTGCCACATAAAGTTTGAAGAGTTGAAGCAACTATGGTGAGATCAATACAATAAGGGAACAGAAATAAAGGTCAACCCCCCTAACTGAAGAAGTGAGGAAGCAAGTATATGTACACTCTGATAACGACAGGAATACCTAGAAACTAAACCAAAGTAGCCTAAGAAATACCAAAAATAGCCCTGTTGTCATATGTCCAACCTTACTGTCATGATGATTATTTAGAAGCAGATTTTGTGAATGTTTTGGAAGTTTGAAAATAGAAGAAAAGAATACGCTAATATGCAAGATTAGCTTATTGCGTGTATTCATTTGCTTAATGTTAAAATGGTCAATTTAATTGTATTTCACCATGAATCCTTTGCAACATCCAATCGTATCTACTTCTTAACACTCGACACCCTCAATTATGATAAAGCTCATTTAAGTACCTGTGATGCACACTGAGGCACTGATTGCATATTTGTATGCCCTTGAATCTGACTTGTTGAAACACCAGTAGCAGGATATCCCTAAAAAGCATAAAAGGTGCATTCAGTAAACTGGAATCAGTTAATAAAAACAACATTCATAAAGAAACACGGTAGGACCACTACCTGGTAGAAGAAAGGTCTACCAATAGATGAGTTCGATGCAATATCTTCCGCTGCATAATATTGATCTTGATTTGGTGGATCGACAAAAACCGAGCCAGCTGGCTGGGGCAAAACCACTTGTTTTACATTTCCTATGAAACAATTTTATAAAATCAAACTTAATCGTTCCAGAAGCAAGGTTGAATGCAAAGTGAAAGAGGATATACTTGAATGTTTCTCTTGTTTAGTTGATTTTTTCTTCCTCTTTTCAACCCTACTTCCATCTTTCTCTTTTCCCAAGGGATGCATATGCAATCTTTTGAGTTCACACACACTTTCCAGCGATTTTTCTCTGCTCTCAAGCACATCCAGAATTAGTTTTCTTGTATTTTGATCACTTTTGCTCTTCATCAGTAGATCATAAACAAACCTCATAGCTCTGTTACGATACATAAATGCGTAGCTGTGATCTTGTTCTGCAAATCCATCAACTGGAAATGGATATGTTCCTTTCCTGACATATTTTGTCCATCGCTTTAAAATATACTTTTCAGGAATCCTATCAACATTCTTGAGACCGAGTGCATTTAGAGCATGTGAACAAAGTACACCCATGGTCTCAAATTTTTTGCAACTACAGCTCAAGTCCAGGTTCGAGGTGTTAAGGAAAACTACCCAAACTTTTGGACCACTTCTTTGCAGAATGAACTCAAACCTATACAATGTTTCATCACACTGAACTTCCTGATACGAAGTTGCACCGCATCCATCTAGAAAATCTTTTTCAAGAGACTTATAGACCTTGTGCGTGTAAACTTCAGCAGCGTGTTGCAAAATTCTGCTATGCTTAACCGTACACTCAGGAGCAGCCTGGTTGCACTGAATGTCCTCTATAGACTCATTTTTACGCCAAATACCTACAATTTTATCCAGCTCATGAACAAAGGTGGCGAGTGAAGTTGATTCATCATCAATGCTGCTCAGAACATTGTCTGAACCCTCACTCCTATCCAATGATTCAATCCCGCCATCAAATGCATCCTTATGAAGAGCTGTGCACCATTTATGCCTCTGCTGATACAGATCGCTGAGCCACTGGTGTTCTTGCATGTTATATTCATGGTGCATCATGGCCCATGCTTCATCGAACTCTGCTTCTGACTCGCATTCTTTCATGCACTTTGAAAGCATGCTATGGAATGTTCCAGAATCATTGATAGTGCCTAAATGGGACTGCAGGTTCTTTTCAATGAACCGCTGACAAAGACAATGACGTGTCCCAGGAAGAACATCTTCAATTGCCTTGGAGATTGATTCATTCTGATCAGTAAATATTGTTTTAGGAGGACGACCACCCATTGCCTCTAAGAATGACTTAAACAACCATTCATAGGATGTTGGTGATTCATCCAACAAAAATGCACATCCAAGCATGACATTTTGCCGGTGGTGGTTCACACCAACAAATGGGGCACATATCATATTATATTTGTTGGTACGATGTGATGTATCAAACATCACAACATCTCCGAAACAGTCATAGTCAACCCGGCTTCTCCCATCCCTCCAAAAGAAATTAGCCATTCTACCTTCTTGATCTACTTCTACATCCCAATAGAACATACCTTGTTCATTTGCTCTGCGCTTGAAATATCCAACAAGAGCCTCACAGTCCTCTGGTTCAAGCAGTGTGTAACTACGGATGCTAAGCTGGCTGTGACATTCTGCACCATCTTCATTAATATGCAAACTGTCATGCATTGCTTGGATTTCCGCATTCACCATTGCATTCAGCACACCAGGTTTTGGGACTGAAAGGGTCCTCACTGATCTCAGTAAGTGTATCTCTTCTGGCCTAACCAACTCATGATTGTGTTCAGGAATTATCTGAATAACTCTCCATTGACCTTCAGAATCAACTCTAAAACGGACCATTGCTTTGCAATTAGTTCTGGTCTCTGGTTTATTAAAGTTTGCCTCAGTAAGCTGCTCGTCATCCTTCAAACCTTCTTTTGAGCAGTAATAATCTTTTGTACGGATGGTTTTGGTTCCTGTAAAGTAGTATTGCTTTCCCTTTCGAACACTAAAGCCCATACGGTGGCCATAGTCGCAGTACAGCCTGTAAGCTTCTTCCTCACTATATGCAACTTTATTCCGCAATTCTTCGGTCAACTGCTCACGGCTTGGGATTATAGAACTATGTTCCCTATCCTCTTCATTTCCTGCGGGCTCTTCTTCCCTTCTCTGTTCTTGGTTGTCGAAGGCCACTTGCTCCCCATTTTCAGCACTGTAAATTATTTGCTGCATATCTCCATTCTCCTGAGCTTCTTGTTCATCATCTCCGACACTGTCAAGACAGATGGCCTCGCCATCAATCTCGATAGCAATGCTAGTACCTTCCATCACTGCATCACGAAAGGCAACGTATTGGTCCAAATCCCAAGAAAGTGTGCGAGTAGACCTACCAAACAATACAAAAGCATGATTGATGCAACAAATGAAACAGATACACTAGCATCAGAAGCAATATTTGCAACCCCAACCCACCCCCAGCACACACACATACACACGACTATTTGAAGATGAAACCTACCTGCCATTGTCTTAAATTATCAGGCTTCTATAGGAGCAGTCAGTCCACAAATCCGAGTAAACCCGATGCTAATTTCTAAATTGCAATTAACCAATGAATGTGACAAGTGACGACCTCCGCAAAGCTTGTCATTTACTCATTTTGATACTCAAATAGAACGAAGATGCCAAAATCTCGGTCATCAACTAATCTGAAACTCGAATTGAGTAGAAATTTGGCGAACCTGTGGGCAAGCACTTCAGCCCTCAGCAGCGGCAGAACAACGAGGAGATGCCCACCCGGAGTGAAACCGAGCCGGGCCGCCTGACGGCAGGAGGAGGAGGGGCGGCAGGCCGGCCGACTGCTGCAGCGATACCGGGAGAAGGGAGAGAGGAGAGGAGGCGGCCGGCGGGCCTCTCCTGGAGAGAGGAGCGGAGGCCGGCCGATTGCTGCAGCGAAACCAGGAGGAGGGAGCCGGGAGAGGGGGGCGGGAGAGCGGGGTGGTTTGGCTGCTGCTCACGTGCACGCGGCCGGCAACTTCCCTCCGTTCCGGTGGTGGCGCCGACGCGTACGACGCCCTAGCTTGGTAGCCGTCGGGAGGCGCCGCCGCCTGGGCTGGGTCGGGTGGGGCTCGAGTTGGGAGAGAGATGGCTTTGGATGGGTCGGCGGACTCGGCTGGGCTGCACCAGGCCGAGAGCGACAGGCCCAAAAGCCCTCAGAGACTTTTAACTAGGGGTAAAAACGAAAAAGAGACTTTTAACTTCATGGTCAAACAATAGATATTCCGTGTTTGTAAATGTCAAATCTTGGGTCAGGCAGAGTTGCAGATGATATTTCTCAAAAAAAAAGAGTTGCAGATATAAAATGGCAAATTTAGCCTCAGCTTTAGGAGAGCAGCAGCTCCTGTGCCCTGGGCTGAGAAAGGTATGATGGGACAAGTGACAGGCAGACAAGGCTGGGGAAGCAGCTGGGGGTAATTTTTTTTTTTTGGTAATTAGGATCTACTATACTTCTATGGCTTCATCCTGCCATTGGGAAATAGAGATGCAATACTAGATGAATATAGCTCTCGTTTTACCAACTGGTACAACTATGCATGCCCTTTATGTCGTGTTGTCTGGATGATATGCAGGTCAACCACGCTTTTGTATAGCGATGCCAAGAATTCCTTCTTGAACGTAACCCATGAATCCTCTTCATGAGAATTTGGGAGAACAAAAGAAATATCTCATGAGTTAAAAGCAAAAGTAGTCTCTCATGAGGAACCAACCACACGCCACACGGGAATTCTGAAAAAGGACAGCTCTGACCTGAGTCAGTACCAGAACAAGGCCTACAAATCAACTCAGAATTTCCATTCACTAGATGAACATCACAAAATTCACTAATATGCAGAACAAAAAACAAAAGCATCAGCAACAACAGAAATTAGGATTATACAACCAAAACACCGATCGCCTAATGATCATCGGCCGAATCAAACTATCCTCCTCTCGTACGCATCTACTGTTAGGCTTTCCGAATGCACACTGCAGGGGCGATGTGCTGCATGTCAGAGATTCCAGCTCGTCGTGAGTTGACAATGCTAGTCATAGCAGAAGTGGGTTCACCTCCCGCTCTTAGCATCTCAAAGATGCCTCCGGTGACATTTGTGCTCATTGGCTTGCTCATCTAAGATGCCCTGTCGCAGGTATAACGGGATATTGCACAACTCCAAGAGGCATTTTTACATTGTTAGGGTTCTCTCCTGCTCCGCCGCCATCACAGCTAGGTTCCAGCAAGCGCATTAGGGAGAGGAAGATTTCCATTCTAGTCACATCCCTGTTAGCCTGAATAAACATGACAAAGTAAGAACTATTACCAAAAGGCAGACAGCAAAGGGAACAACAGCAAATTAAATCCATGAAAAAAGAAAATATTGCAACATGCTCTGAGGGGAAGCTAATATTGGCTTCTGAGTTCTCAGCAAACCTAGTGATCTTCTTAACGCACTGAACTGCTTACCTCAACAGTGAACCGTGCCCAGATTTTATTTTTGCGTGCTTCCATCACACCCCTCAAGATGGTTAATCCTAGTCCTTTGATAAAGTCAGCTATCTCCAAGAAGATACCCCTATCCTCACAAAGCATCTGCAGAGACACCAAAGTCAGCAACGGAAAAAACAATTGAGAATGACAGAATAGAAACAACTTGCAATAGCAGGATCATTTACCTCCACAAGCATCTGACGAGGCCGGTCAAGATCCTCAACAATGATCGGGCATGTCATAGATTGACTACCAACATCAAAGGCCCAAGTTGCACCACCTTCGAAGTAGTCTTTAAGCGGACCATTCTCACCACCAAGTATCTGTTTGGGTTTTATCGACAGCATCACAAAGGATTCGAGTTTCAGCATCATCTAATCAAATAGGCTGCATGTAGAGGATCAAAGTATATGCAGTACCTTAGATTCATTTGAGTCCTTGAGGTTGTCTGCATGCTTTGTCACACTTTGCAAGAAAAGCATGTGCTTAATGGTCTTCTCCAATAACGCATCGATGCTACACTGTTGACAACAAACAACGTAAGAATAACATTGATTGCAATACAAGATATGAAAAGTTTGAACCAAGTGCAATTGAAATCTTAAATAACCATAACAGGCATTTAAAGTGCACCAAGTCAAACAAAAGAGGATACCTTTGCCCCATTAGGTACGAGTTCCCGGAGCTCCTTTATACGATCCTGAATAAGCTGACGGTCCTTTGGTCGTGGCTTAGGATTCTCTCCTGGTCGAGATCTCTTCCGACTTGCCTTGCTGGACATATCAACACCCTTGCTGTTTGAGGCTGAAGCACTTTCACATTTCATATTCTGCCCACTCTCAATCCAAAGGCGTATCTGAGATTTGTGTATTCCATTATTTTGGGAAAGACAGCCATCCTCTTCCTTCTCTAGGAACAATGGCTGTTTGACCAAGTTTGAAACAGCCAACTCATTCTTGATTAGCGAAGGAGGAGCACCAGATGATTCACAGTGCTTTGGCTCTTTTGAGCGACAATACGAACTGCTAGGAATATCTGTCACTGAAGTCTTGCAAGAGGCACTGTCACCGGAGATCTGCTTGCCACCAGGATTGACATTGGAAATGACCGCATCCAATAGTTGGTCGGTATCAGTTAGGGAGAAGATCCCAGAATAGGGGAACTCGCCATCCACTGAATCAAAGGCTGGAGATGTATCGACATGAACAGAGGACTCAGGTGCACCTCTATTTGAACTCTCAGGTTTCGCAGCTTTCCTGGTAAGATCATTATCCACATTGCGGCACAAGTGATGAAATTCAGAACTAAACATGCCAAACAAATCACTTTCTGCAATAGGATCCATAAGGAGCGACGGTACTTTCTCATTAGAGATGTCTGGGAGCTTGCGTCGATCCACATTCTTGACAGCTTGAACAATTACATCAGCAGGATCATGTACTTCATTAGCCTTTTTTGGGCCAGCAAGATCCGAGCTACTAATACGCTTCTCTTGAGAAATGGCTGTTTTCAAGCTACTGGAAAGATTAGAGCCAGACGACACAGCTGCAGAAGCTTGAAAGGTCTCTCCCTTGGGACTCTCCATTTTCATAACAACTTGAGCGGATTGGGGCATTTTATATGAAATAGCTGCTTTATGCCCTGCAACCCCAGAAGTAGAATTGCATCTTTGTTCTAGAATTTGATTTGCAGTGCTGGCATACAGATTACCCTTGACTACCCTAGTACCTTCTGGGAGAAAATCAAAGCCCCCATGACTATTAACAAAATCTGACACCTGACTTCTGCCATGCAACAGAGTCATGTTTGTGTTTTCATGGACTAAAGGGTTCCGATATGCAAGAGACTTCAAGAGGAAATTTCTGGGATCTGACTGCTCACCCATGTTTCCTTGTTCTAACTGTCTACTGTTAGTCATCAACAATGGATGTTTTTCCATTGATGTTGAGATAGATGAGATAAAATCAGAGCTCACAACACTACTTTGAATGTTACTTTCAACTCTCCTGTCACAGTAAGGGTTTTGGGGTCTGAATCTCATGTCAGGAGCATATAGAATGTGCTCTTTAACTGCTTGACCATTTCTTTGTGCAACCATAAGCATTGAAGCATTACTGCCTGTGTTTGCCAATGTACTACTAGACACAGTCGTGGCATCCAGGCCATAGCATTGTTGATATGTTACTGGGGATCCACCAAAAAAATTTGAGCGTACATCTGCAGAGTAGATACTTGGGGGGCCATTCAAAGGGTGTGACTGGACCTTCTGGTTCAATTCGTTTTTAACAGATGACGATGAAGCCATACTTGATCGATTATTTAGCTGAGAACACAGCTTCTTATATTGGAGCACAAGGTTAGTATCTTCCACAACCTGCGAGAACATAAGCATTTGTAAGCTCTAGCATGTCAAAAGAATGGTTAGCAGAGTCTACATAATGATAAATCATAGTAAGATAATAATAAAGTTCCCCTTGATAGTCCTCTGAGAATCTTTTTTCGTGTTTCTTTCACAGCAATCCCAATTGCTAAAATAAAGCAGAATTTGTTCTTTTTTTCAGGTTTCCACTACCATCCACAAGGTTTGGTCTTCCTTGGATCTCACCACAATATAGTTTATACAGATATCAAGAGAGCAGAACATTTGACCGGTCAACAATGTAGATAGTCGTAAAGAAGTACGTCATGGCCCATATTGTAATGACTAATGACAGAGAACAACTTCAAGACATGTAGAATGATATATTGTAATCCCAATTGCTAAGGCTTGGATATCTTACCACATTTGTAGAGCCTAGCTGCAGTACACCACGTGGTAACACAGGAATAATTGCAATAGTCTGCACAAACAATAACTTACTAAGCGTTCAGAAGCAAACACTGTGTCAGTGAATAATCTAGCATGCAAGAGCAACGATCATACAAACCTGAATACCAGCTACAAATTGATAATTCATCTCAGCAGAAACCTATCATCATGAGAAGAAATTAATTATTTACAGAAGCCAGTGTTGCCATTCAAAATTTCCAAAACAAATAAGCATCTCTGCTTAGGCAATAAGTAAGCCTAAGATCAAAGATAATGAGGAAATCCTCATGGAGCAAGCATGAAAAAAGGGACATAACAACATGGTTGACTTCAGCTATAGGGCAAACCATACAAACAAGAACCTCAAAATATGTCTCCACTTATTCCGCATGTCTATTTGTTTTCTTTTGCAGCTAGCTTATCGCAGTGACCACTTGTTCACAGAACAATTGACAAAATTCACTACATGCCAAAATTTCAAGACGTAGAACAAATACTTGAGGACAAAATAACCCCACAAGGACTTCTGCAGTGGTATAAATCCCTTGGCCTCACGCTTTAAATAAGGTGGCAGCAAAATGGACCACGGAAAACTGGAAATGGGCTACATTAATATCAGTTCACAAGGAAAAAGGAGGAATTGTACCTCGGATCTGAGACTGTGATCATTGGCAGGATCGTGGATGATCCATTGATGATTTCCGGTAAAAGCAGCATGGCCAATCGTACTAACAAATATGAACACAGCAGACATACATCAGTACAACTCGAACTTCTCCAACAACGCCATCAGTAGAAAGCACTTAGCAAAGAACAATGCAAGCTGCAAATGCCATCCTTGCTTACCCTTCGCCAACGACATGAATTTGTGATGCCATAATCTTCCTAACAAGCGTGCACACGCTACTACCTGGTTCGCACCCAGCGTCAGGAGCCTCAGATCCAGCGGAGCACGACGCGTGACCACAAAAGCCGTCCTCCCAGACCAAATGCCTGCACATCACCGAGGCAAAGACTCGAATCAGCAAGTGAAAAGCTGAATTCGTGCACCAAGCACATGATGAAGCTAAACGCACAGCACATTAGAATTACACAGGATTGCAAGAGCATTTCGCGCATTCACGCCCTTGCACACCCGAAGTACTAAAACACATTCGCGCCAACTCTTTGGGTACATGTTCCAGTAAATTTGCAGCACCGCCAAAAGTTCCAGACACTAGTTTCTCCAACGACAGAGCTCCCTTATTAGGAAGGATGCCTAAGAATATGCCCATCCAAATCTTCCCCACGCGCGGTTCACTTGTCTACTAGGCAAATCTAGCTGAAATGGACGGAATGTGCAACAGAACCCCAGAGCCCAAACCGGCAAATTAGAAGCGGAATATAAACGTTCCCAAAAAATGAGATGGGATTTCTCGCAAGATGGAGCTTAAGATCCAAAGAAGAAATCACACCCAAAAAAAAGAGAAGGACGGAAGGGAAAGGCTTACACAGGGTCCGCGGCGCCGATGGCCTTCCAGAAGACGGCGTAGGACCAACCGACCTCCTCGCAGAGCCGCCGCAGCGCGTCCCCCACCGCCATCCCCGCGACGCAGAGCGAGAGAGAACCCTAACGAACCCTAGCTCCTCGGGAGGCCGCAGCCGCCTCCAGCGCCTCTCTGAACAGGACGGACGAACAGGACCGCCGCCTCCCTAGGCGCCGCGGCAGCTGGCGCGCCCGGCCTGCTTCGCGTGGAGCCCGCCGGCCCTCCTCGTCGTCACGCTTCCCCTCGCCGCCGGCGCGCAGGCGCCCATCAGGGGGGCGGGCCCACTCCCAGCCTCCCAGCAGGCGCGGGTCCCAGCGTCAGCGTCAGCGTAGGGCCGCTTCGCTTCACGGGGCGAGGTAGCCGGCGGCGGCGAGCGAGCCTGCCTCCGTGCTGGGGCTCGGGGGAGAGTGGATTCGCTGCTGGGTGCTTGGGCTGCTGCTGCGGCTCGTCAATGTCTTTGTGTGTCTTCCTCCTCGCTTTGGCTTTGGCCTCTTTGGGTTCTCACTTGCTGTTGCCGCTCTCTCGCTCTTGCTGTGTGTTTTGGCTCTCTCTTTCTTGTTGCTTTGCTGTGCTCGCCCTTTTGCATTCTCTGCATCTTTTCTTTTCTTTCTTTCTTTTTTTTCCTTCGCGGCTCCCGAGGCAGGCATCATTCTCTCCACGGGGGGCAAAACGGGGATGCTAGCATTGTGCGCTCTTCCTATGTTGTGTTGGGTGTGGTAGCACCGTGTGACAGGAATTTTGCTTAGACCGCCACCCCAATTGGCGATGTGGGGATTTTCTCACTTATCGAGCAAATTCAGCTCTAGCTTTCAGGGGATCCTTAATGCCCTTTGATTAATTAGCTTTTGAATGGAATATTCTTGTTTCATGGTCAAAGATGCACTCTTTTGATTGGACCGTATGGTGTGCAAACCGTCTCATAGAGGTGGCGGGTTATTTTGTCTGCGAAGACAGAGCTTCTCACTAGCAACTTATAAAGAGGAAACTTGTTCAGAAGTTGCCGAAAAAATTCTGGATGCAAACAATTCTTTGTTTACCAAAAGTACAGGCGATTTTGTACCAAAGCTAGCATTGTATGTTGCCATAATCGTGCTTACAAACCCTAGTTATTGTTCTTCTTAATGGTATAACAGAGCTTTCCTCACATTATTATGCCAAGTAGCATTATTATTTTTTACAATCGTACCAAGCAGGGATTCCTTTTGAAAGCTTTACGTACAATATTCAGAACCCTTCTAAAGAAGACAAACAGGATAATGTAAGCTAATCCAACAAATCGAATGTCGTGTACCAGATTTATTCCGTAATGACAGATATGCCCTCGAGGTTGCTGGACAATTAACAGCCATGCCAATATGGGCCTTCAAAAGGTGGGCATGGAGTACAATTATGTGGTCGTGTATTCTTTTGAGGGAGTGGTGGGGTAATTCTAAATTAACAAGCATATTAAAAGAATTTGCAGAGGGGGCAAAAGGCAGAGCCTAAACAATCAGATGGCAGAGCCTGTCCTCTTAGCCTAATTGAAACATTTTCCAATGGCTCTGTTAGCTTCAGTCTGCAAATGGTTAGTGTAAAATGATCTTGCTACCTTCTTTCACTGTCATGTTGCCTTGGACATGTCCTGATCCCAACAGGCACTGGTGGGTGGGCCTGCAATATTCTGTCTGCACTAGGACCCATTGTCAGTTAGCATGGATGCATCAGACGTGTAGTTTTGTTTTTTTGTTGCTATCTTTTTGCAGGGGCATTTCATAATGAGGTGCTTTGTGGGATCTTAGTTGTTTTTGAATGGAAGTCTGACCGACCCTGCTTTTTGTTAGAAAGATATGCTATTATATCACAGTTTGTTTGATCTTGGCTTTTCGTTCTGAAAAAATGATTTGGCCTTAGCTGCTTGATTTTTGAGATCTTGATGCTGTTCTCATGCTGATAAATCCAAGGATCCTTTTTTTTCATTTATCTGTTGCGATTCTCTATTCTTAATAAATGTGGTGAAAGGATTATCCTATGTTACATAATATCTCAAGGAAAACATTCCTACGTTCTAGACTAGTACACACTATATCCATTCAGAGTTTTCAGACTGAACACAGGGTCTGGAAAAACTAGAAATAGTTACATACAGAGAGCACTGTCCGTGCTGGAGTTCACAGCTGCAACAGTGTTACTCGAGCCCCGGTCCAAGTTTGTTGCTTCTCCATTTCACAGTCAGAAAGCCAAAAGCCCCAGGACAAAAAAAAATAACCAGCTTTTAAACTGCCAAAATATATTAGTCTAAGTCCCATTTCACACTCATTTTTTAACAGTTTGGAAGCCTCAAAACCAAAGCCCTTTAACCTGTCCATCCTTTTTCTGCAACGGAAACTAAACATATCCATCCTTGAACGTGTGGCATTCCATTTGCATTTGTTTATTGAGAGGTGGCCAAATCCCAGAGATAAATGAACCATTAATCCAAAGACTATGCTGACTCATTAGTGGAGGCTTGCAGACTAATCCTACTCCTCTTCTTGATGTGGATATATGGATGGATGTGTCGCTTCTAGAAGTGCTCCACTAGAGCACAAACAGAGACGTTTATTTGAGTTTAGTCACATCATGAAACAGGCCAAGGCTGCTTTTGGCTGGAATGGCTCAGTTTCATACGTGTCAGTTTATCATTCAGTTGGATCCAAGGTAGAGCCAAACCAGATGGTCACTTCATTCTTTGGCGTCATGAGGTTGGGTACCGGAAGTAGGATAATCAGCAACTCATTTAGGTGATGGCAGTGGAAGATTAGCAGTGCTGAACATGAGATGAGGTCATGGGACAAATACCTAAAAGGCCATAGATTTGGAGAATGAGATCACACATCCAAGAGGAAAGGAGTGACATGAGCTCAGAAGAAAAGTAGAAAGCATGGGACGAAAGGGTTGAGCATTTGTGACCTGAAAAAACTTGCCCTCTAGCTATACGGTGTCCAAATTCAACTGAGGATCCGTTTGGACGTTCAAAAAAATAAACACAGATCGATGCCCTTTTGTTTGACAGCTAAATTAGCACAAACGCCCTGCCGTTTGGAAAAACAAGTGTGCATAATTATGAAGGCAACAGATACAGTGCCAAGTTTGTGCAGGAGGAGGGATTTGGAGTGAGATGAATAATAGAGAAAGGCACCAGCCCACTACAGGACACAATCCGTATGAGAATCTTGACCTTGGCGTCTTGCAATTAATACCACTTGTAAGAACCCTAGGCAAGAGGGCAACAGTTCCTTTGATTTGAAGCCTGCTCTGTTTGCTTTGCCCCACACTGATTCTGATTGTGCTATTAGCATGGGTGTTGGGCCTCAAGAAAGGAGCACACATGGATCAGCAATGGCATAAGGGAAAATGGGTCCCCTGATGTCTGTTTTCTTTCTAAATACCGTTGTTTGCGTATTTATATAAATTATTAATTCACCGTGGTTAGATATTCTCGTGGCACGCCATGTTTTGTGCACATTTTAATCTGTCACGCGTATGCGCTGACTGAAACTTTTTGTTCTGTTCAAGGTGATAATTTACGTTCAAAATAATGGCGGTATAGTGACATGATGCCTACTAAGCAAAAACTGCCCTATGATTTATGGGGGCAGGTTTCATGAACTATGAACCATCATAAAGCTATCGCAAATGATAACCGCCGCAAAACCCTAGCTAAGCTCTAGGGTAGAAATGAAATGTAAAAGATGGAGCAAGAAGAGTATAGGAAAGCAAGGAGGAGCATACAGTTCCTGGGCATGGCGGATCCATGTGGCATGTGCCCACCTAGGCAGTGTGGTCTCTGCGGTGCTCGGTGATGGCGATTGTGATGTGTCCCCTCCTCTTTGTTTTTGTTTGCTACCCTCATCGATTAAAGCCCTAATCATGGGCGGCAAGAAAGGTGCTGGCCATGGCGCAAAGGCACCACGGCAGGGTGAAAGACAAGAGTGAGGGATCGGAGGGCAGCAGGCATTGCATATTTGCATTGCAGGCTTGCAGCTGGTAGGTACCTACCAGCTAAGCTATATACGTTCCCCAATCAACCACTGCTCCACAGTTCTGCTCCTCTACAACTTTTTTCCCCTCTCCTGTCTTTTGATTCTTTCCCTTTACATTCTACTTTTGTCACTGATTCCGTATCCATAACTTCTCTCTAGGAGAAGTAGACATGGTAATCCATGGGGGAAAAATATATCCAGATAATTTTGTGTGATTGAAGAAACGTGAAGGCTACAGTTTTTACTGGTACTGAATTTTGTCCCCGATAATTGAGAGAAACAATGTAATGTATTATCAGAAAATGTGACTATGCACAGCTCCAAAACGAAAAGCAAATTAGTTTTTTACAAGAGGCGAGTGTTGCTTTTTCTTATTTCAAAATCACATTCTTCTTCTGAATCTCTGAAAATTTCATACTTTCGTAGTGAACCTGAAAGTATTCCAACCAATTTGTAGCTCTCTCTGATCCAAAACAGACACCGCCATGCATATGATTCGTTAATTAGATCAACCTTTGGAAACCTTTTGCCACCATAGAGAATATTATATATGTCACATCGAATGATTCCAACAGATTTGTTCATCCCAAACAATTACAACGTCTGGGCAACTTGTTTCTATAATTCCTCTGTGGGAGAGAAGCAGATCTCACTGTAAGAAGCACGCAATCAATCTTTGAAAACTTCCTCCACTAATACCGAAAGTATTATACGCGTCACATCGAGACGATTTCAGTAGATACATCCATCCTACACAACTAGGATTTCTCGGTAACTTTCTCTGCAAAGTACACCTATATATGCACACAACTGGTGTTTAAAAAAAGAAGAAGAGAGAAACAGCAACTGTGCATGGCGAACAAGATCTCAATCTCATCGTCGTCCTGGCGGCCAGTGAATGAATGAATATGAATTAAAGCAAGCGCGGCATCGTCATCTCGGACAGATCTTGCGCCTGGAAAGCGAGATCACCCGGCAGCCCATCTGTCGGTCCGGTCGTTGCAGCAGTAAACAAGTAGCCATGGCTCCCCTATTTTCTCCGTAGGTCGGTCTGAAAGGAAGGCCAGCGCGACGCGAGACCGCAAGAATGTCCGATGCCATTGGCCGCTTCCGCCTAGCTAGTCTCGCTCGGCGCTGCGGCCGCCTGGGTCTATCATGAGCTGCTAGATCGTGAGCTAGAGTGTCGTGTCGTCATCGTCACCGCCCCGCTCTGCGGCGCGGTCGCTGCGGCCATCACAGCGGCTACGGCCGCCATGAGTGTTGAGATGGAATGGAAGGGCGGCGACACAGCGAGAGAGACAAATGTGCAGTCCGGTCGCTCGATTGGAGGATCTCGGTGGCTGCTCGTCGAAAGGAAGCCAGTAGCGCATTTAATTCTGGTAAAAACATTACCTGCACCTGCTGCAACTGACTATTTTAGAAAGAAAAAATTATTGATTTTACTTGGGTTGATGAATGCCGCCATCCTGTTCCTCTCCCATAGCTGCTGGCTGCTGCAATCCCATCGATGGGCTGCAGATGGTCCCTCGAGACAGCAGCAAAAGCTCATCACACATTCGTGGGGGCTGGCATCATCCATCCATCCATCCCTGCTGTTTTCTCCACCAAAAGGCCCACGTTGAGCCCACATCGGATAGGGCCTGGTAGTAAAAAAAAGGTGGCGCAGAGCAGGCCTCCACTACTGTCAAGTGTAAACTGGCCCATGAACTTCCATAGTGTTCTGTGAGATACTGTTAGTACACTATTCCACATTCCAAAGCCCTCCATGCATTATTCATCGTCCGAACCACATAATGGATTTTTCTGTCAATAATAAAGAAAAAAGGAGCAATATGGATATGCAGCATGGTTAACAGTCACTACTTTCAGCAGAATATGCTACTCACCACAAACTGAGTAGAATATGCAACTCACTACAAAAATTACGGAGTGCATAGAGACAGAAAAGGAGGCTGAACTTAGCATGTGGAGTGCATCTGAAATGGAATGTTTTCAGTACTTGCAACCAATGCCTTCTGCTGATTGATCCAATCTCCATCGGCTCGTCAACTTGAGGTTCGTCCAGGTCTAAATTCAGATCAATCTTCTGTCCAGGGTTCTTCAGCTTTGAGAATTGCAGTTCCTTTTTGCCGACCTTGACCACCTGAATGTGGCATCAGATCATCAGAACCAGGCAACCAGCATCAATCAGTAGTTCAGATCCAGTATATGCTTGTGCAACTTTGCAAACATTTTCACTTGTCCTTCCCAATTTCCTAAACGCAGGGCGCAGGCCGCGCAGGTGTTCATTGGCGCCGGGACAAGATGCACTTGCAGCAGCATGAGCCGCACGCGTACACTACTGACACTGCGAGCCTGCATCTCATGGATGCAGTCGTGCAGATGCGAAGCCGTCGAAGACGGCGGCGGCGCGCGGGGCGACATGGCAGAGCTAGCAGAGGGCTGCTAGCGCGACGGCAAGGCAACGGGAGGCTAGGCTTGGCCATGGCGGCGGCGAGCTTGATCCGCCGTAGCGTGGCCTGGCCGCCTGGGCCGTGGCGGCATCCGCGCGAGGTAATGTCGCTGGAGGGGAGCGGGAAGCACGATGGCGGTACTGCCAGAGATCGGCGGCGACCGCGCGATCAACCCCGGCCGGCTGCCATGTCGGCGGCAAAGAATTTTCGCATATATCCAAACATTAGCAAATAGCCCCCATGGAGTTTGCAAATAGACCCCTAATTTGGATCGCGATTAATAGTCGCGAGCCGAATATATATATTTAGCCCCCTGTATTTTTACACATAACCCCCTATTTTGGATCGCGATTAATAATCGCGATCCGACTATTTGCAGAAATGCCCCTGGTTAGGATAGTCTCATCCGTCATCCCGGCGGCCGGCCGTCGCCGTCGCGGTGCTCCCCGACCTCCCCAGCTCCACCACACCCCTGCAGGTGGAAGCGGAGGACTACGTCGTGTTCTTCGAGCGCACCGTCCCCATGCTTGTCATCTCTTTCGTGGCGACGCACACCCGTCACCCATCCCGTCGACCCGGGACACGGCTTCCTCGGGCCTCCACTACGACCTCGACGCGGCGACTGGGCGGGTCTCCTTCACCGTGCTGTTCCTCTTCCGCGCTCGTTGCCGCCGCCTGCGCGTGGAGACCTTCTCGTCCGCGACGGGCAGGTGGGACAGCGCGCTTCCCTGGGGATCGGCGGCCGCTCGTCGGTGGTCCGCGCCCCGCCTCTGACAAGGGGCGCGTGTGGCGGTCCGGGGGTCGGCCGGCGGGCGTCTCCGGCTGTGCGCGTTGGACATCCGCGACGAAGAGAGCTCCAACATGCTCCAGCACGGCGGCGTCTATCGAGGGCGTCCACGGCGTGTGGGTGATGGACGCCGCCGGAGCGTGCACAAGGCGGTGGTGGACGACCTGTCGGCGTACTACTTCAACATGCTATGGGGCCATGCCACGAGATGGCGGATGGCGCTGGAGTTCGCCGGCGCGTGCAGCGACTCTATCCTCGTTGACAAGGACAAGTTCCTGCTGCCCTACACTCTCGTGAGCGGTGCTGCGCTACAAGGTCGAGCTCGCAAGCCTCTACCGAGACGACGGCAAACTCGGCGCGCTCTACGGCCGCTTCCACGTATTCCCACTCTATATGTCAGGTTGATTTGATTGCAGCTCGCTCTAATCATTCATGACGCCTTCCGTTCATCTTAATTTGTTGTTGGATAATCCCGAATAGCGCTTGATGGCTACAAGAATGGTGCCAAGTTAGATCTGAACCTAATCGTGCTAAAATAATAGATACGTCCAACCAAAACTGAACCTAAACTCAGCTGTGCTGAATTGAACATGACGCCATGTCAATTGTGCAGTCAATCCATTTCTGTGCTCGGTAAGAAACACCTGCATCTGCAGAGAAAGCACAGGCTTGTGTTCACATCTTCACCATGCCTTTCAAATCGGAGCCCTCTACTGCTCCCATGTAATGATGATGAGGGTAATAGAAAGACAGCTGCGTATTCAATTGTTTTTCTCTAATAGTAGTTCATTATTTAAAGTCCCGCATTTTCAGCTTTGCAGCACTTGGCAAGGTGCTCGGAACTGCAAGTCTTGAAGCTTGGCCTCTGCTCAAGAGAGCATTTCTGATAAACAGCCCCTTGTTTATACCCTATCAGTTCAAACTGCGGAAAGCTTGTGGAACTTGATCCATACCGGTTAATTGGGAGATGTCGGTAACTTGTGTTTATATATGGTTTAGTAATTACTTATCAGAAAACCATTGATCACCGGAAACATCCAAATTACCGATGGTGGTTCTCTAGAAGAGCTCACAGACGTTGAGCTGAGGTGTGCCTGGTCCATTGCCATCCATCGGTTGCACTAACCTAACTGAAGCGCTGTTATTCTGTAGATGATACTCCCAAAACAAATCTGTTGCAGCTCCATCTGCATAGCCGCGACCAGCCCCGTCTGCATCCATAAATGTGAATACGTTGATACAAACTTTTTTTACTAATCAGGCATACACTTTGATTAGTGTTGTTGGTCAGAATTTGTGAAATGGACTTTTTAAAGAATCCTAATACAGCTTAATATTATGAATCCGAGGGAATAGGAAAAAAATAAATCTAGCAACACCCATGGTTAACTAGCACTAGAGAATTTTAAATGTAAACACGGTAAAAATGTAAGGACTGATGCATCCTTAGAGCATCTCCAAGAGTGTCTAAAAATTAGAGTCCCAAAAAGCTAGTTTTTAGACTTGCAAAAATTATTGGAAGCCAAAAACAACCCTCCTCTCCAACAGTCTCCAATAATTAGTGCTAAAAAATTTTAAATCCTAGCACCTCATCCATGGGCTCAACTGCTCAATGCTTGATCGTGGATTTATTGCTGGGCCATATTGAACCTCCATCAAATCAACGCAGGCCAACACTGTGCGCTGCAGTTAAAACAAAAAAAGGACGCCATCACCTTGTGCCCTTCTCTCACGTGGAGCCAGGTGGCGACGCTGTTCCTTCTCCTGGTGGCAACATCTGTGCTCGCATGTCCTCGATGAACGGGAAACAACATCGGAGCTCTACGAGTGCGGCCAGTCGAAGCGCAGCTCTGGCACTCTGCTGTGCGCGTGGCAGCAAGCCCGGGAATCTAGGGGGGAAAAAGCACGGTTCAACTGTACTGGGAGTGCGGAGAGGCGGTGAATATCTGAGGCAAAATAGCCTCGGTACTGGAAGTGCGGATATATTGGGTACTCATTTAGACAATTGTTGGAGCTGGATTTTTTTTATTTGTTCCTAAAATAGTCTTTTGGGACTTATTTTTAGACCCTCTTGGAGATGGTCTTATATGCTAGAGTATTACAATATATGGTACAAAGGTTTTTCATGTGAAATGGATCCCATGTTTTTCTCCAAAAAAAATGGCAAAGGAGACCTACATTGCCCTCTAAAGGGCAACGACTTTGAAACTGTCACAGACTTGGCGGAGGTGGGAGACATGCTGATTTCATCTCCGTTCTCCCGGCTAAAAGCCAAAACGTAAACATGATAGATGGACCGGTTAGATTATTATTGCATTATAGTATAAAGCTGCAGCCCCTTTTTTTCTAACTCCACCGGGTTTCTCTCGACAAGGTATGATGAAGACTCTAAAGTGGCAAATAAATGTCCTAGTAGTGAACATGATATATATGTTAGGTTCCGAATTTCGCACATTAGTAGGCATGTCGAAGCTTGTCGTCTAGGTAAAGATCCTTGCGGCGAGTCGTCTAGGTTTGGATTATAGAAGACCTTGGGTGTTGTCCATATTGGCAATATGGATAGTACTAGAATGGAGTAGGATAGTGGCGGCAAGTTGCATATCGGAGTATCCGAGTGTAGATGAAACGATGTTATAAAAACTATTTGAATAACATTTGATCTCGAAGGTGGGGGGATTCAATATTAATTAGGTCTCTTGAATTACGAGGGGATACATGTAGGACATCCAATCAAGAGGGACGGTGCAATAATAAGGTAGTTTGTGGAGGATGAACATAATTTTGAGAGGTGCAACCCCAAATCCATAGACTGTAATGAAAGAAGGTGTACAACGCCAATATCTTTTTCCAATGATTTACAATCTATATAGAAATATATCTTGATTATTGCTTTATATCATATAAATACATAATATTTTTAGACAAATATGCAAGCTAGCTCTTTAGACAAGTCGGTCCAAGTATTGCTAAACAACACCAAAATACCAACTAAGTCTCACTGTTTTTTGTAAGCCATATTAGGATTCCAGAGTGTCTTTTAGAACTATACTTTGACCCTTAGTTGCTCTTAAAATATAGGTGTTATCAGTTGATACACGATCGACTTGTAATAGATATGTGCATACGAATCCGTTGATACAATGTTTATATACTAATCAGACATATATTTTGATTAATTATTGTTCAAAATTTACAGAATTGACCTTTGAAAATCTAAGTGTGCCTTACATTATTTTGAAACGGAGGGAGATGGTTGACATGACAAAATGTATTAGACACTGAGAGCAGCCATGTAGACTCGACAAAATGTATTGCACACTAAGAGCAGCACAATAAGGCATAAGGATTTTATTGCCGAAGTGGACCCATGTTTTTTCTCCAAATAGCGAAGAAGAGACCCAAGTTTCACTCTGAAATGGAAGACTTTGAAACCGGCATAGTCAAGACTGAGGTGGAGGACATGCTGGCTTTTTTGCCACACTCCCGCTAAAAGTCGAAGGTGCCTTTCAAAGATCTTCAAAACGTAAAAATGACAATAAGACGTATTGGACTGGAGTATTATTGCACGACAATAAAAAACTGCAACTATTTATTTTTTGCTAACTCCAACGTTATCTCCGCGCTCCCACTAAAAGGCGAAGCCTCCTTCAAAGCAATTCAAAATGTAAACGTGGTAGACCAATATGTCGTTGTGTAGTAACCGCAAATGTTTTCTGCTAACTCCAGCGGATTTCTCTTGAAACGGTACGATGAAGACTCTATAGCGGCAAAGGTATGTCCCAGCGGCGAACATGCCGGATTAGGCTCTGGATTCTCACATCAGTCGATACGTCTCGACACATTGTTGTGTAGTAACCGCAACCGTTTTCTGCTAACTCTTTCGGATTTCTCTCGAAACGGTACGACAAAGACTCTATAGTGGCAAAGGTATGTCCTAGCGGCGAACATGCCGGGTTAGGCTTCGGATTTCGCACATCACTCGACACATCGCGCGGTGCATCCACTTGTGAACCGACACCGCCTTTCGGACCCGTTTCCCTTTTTATTTTGACCCCCACCTTTTTCACCTTCTGAATGGTCCTTTTAATCTAATTAGAGTATATATCATGATCCCAATCTTCTAATAACATGGTCCTTTGATCTAATTCGGGCAAACCAGATTATCTTCACGTTCACACTTATGCGCTAAACACCTATTTATGAACAATATTCTTCACGGGTGAGGAAAATCCCCTCATGTTACATCCAACAAAAGTGTGAATGTGAAGATCATGTCGAATGCTTGAATTAGACCATGCTCCAATTATAGCCGCCGCTCCAAATTCACCACGGAATCCATGCCACACGCTGCTAAATCCATCCATTATAAACTCCCATTGCCAAAAACACAATCCAACAGCGAAGCCGAGCTGCATCCACATTACACGCTGTCGTTGCCAAAAACCGGCGAGAACAGGAGGCAACCAACCTTCCCAGGAACAGGAGGAGCAAAGCTAGGGAGAAGCTCCCGATCCCGAGAAAACCCCTCTTCTCATCTCAGGGGGAAAAAAGGCAAAGGGGAAAAATGGGGAGCAAAAATAAAAAACGTCTCCGTTTCCGGTTCACACGGTGAAATCCCGGGTCTGCCCCTGGACGAAACCACGACACCCCGAGGACACCGCCTCCGTCCGCCCGCCCGCAGCAGCCCGTCCCCACACCGGCCGCCTCCACCTCCCCCACCACTACAAGACCCCCCCCCTCGGGGGGCCCCCGGCTCACCCGCCTCGCTGCTCTCTCTCCTTCCCCTCGTCGGCTCGTCGCCTGCGCGCCCTCTCCCATGGCGGACTGCTTCCCGCCCGAGGCCGACGACCTCCACCGCCGCTGGCTGCCCCGGGAGATCTTCGCCGACATTGGCATCGTCGACACCGAACCCGTCTCTGACGCCCCGTCCGAGGCCGCCGGCGTGGAGGGGCTCGCGGCGCAACTCGCCGGCATCCTCGGCGGCGGGGGCAAGGTGTGCCCGCTTCGTCCGCCCCCGCCGCCCCCTCCGCCGTCCGTCGCCGCCCCGCGCCACGGCGCGCAGGTGAGTGGTCGTGGTGCTCCTCCTTGCTCGGAAGCTCGTGGTCTCCAGCCGGTCCCCGGTGTTTTGCTTGGTTTGCTGCCCCTGACAAAGTTCCCGGCGTGTGGTTGCAGGTCTGCGGGCTGGAAGGGAGCGCCGCGGCGGCCTGCAGCGGGATCAATGGCGTCGGCGGTGCGGCGGCGTTGGCCTGGCCGTTCGTGCCGTACCCGCCGGCCCAGTGGCAGGTGAGAACAGGGCTCTACCGCCGCCGCCTCCCCCCTCTACCCCCATCCCCTTTCTTGGTTGTTCTTGGTGGTGTTTCTGGAGTGATTTCCTTGCAAAAACCCTCGCTGTTTCCCGTTCCGTTTTCCGTTTCCTTTTTCGGTTGCGAAGCCTGCGATTCCGGCCGCCGCTCTTGTTCCGTGTTCTGTGCAATCGACAGCTGGGTTTAACTATCCCGGGCAATAAAGCAAGCCTGTTTTCCCTTTGGAAAGTAATGATCCGTGTCATTGACTCATTGGTTAATCATGAACCAGCCATGTTTCGCATTTCTGCTGTCTAAAATTCCATTGTTGGGACGAAATTATTAAGGCGATGCTGATTGCTGCTGCTGTTGATATTGCAGGGCGGGAGCAACCTGGCGAACCTGGGCGGCGTGCTGGACTACTACTACTCGGCGTTCCCCCCGGCGCCGCCGTTCCCCGTCCCGCCGCCGGCGAACCTGCGCGGCGGCACCGGCGTGTTCATCCCGCGCACCGCGTTTGCTCTCCCCCCGGCCAAAGGTAAACCCGCGCCGCCGCATCCGCATCTCGTGTCGCGTGTTTCGGTTCTTGCGGCGTCTAATAAATATGCGAACAATCAAAATGAAAGAAAAAAGTAAAAGGAAATCTGAAGAAAACGCATCCATTGTTCACTGCAAACGCATGATCATCGTATCCTGGTTCATCATCAATGAACGGCGATGGCTCCGGGTCAAGTGCAAATGAGTGCCAGTCCCTGGTTCCCGAGACTTTGCGCGCGTTCCCTTGAGCGGTGTGAGGCGTAATGGCAGCAACAACCACACACGCAGCCGGTTAGTTTTCGTGTAGTGGCAACCAGTACGTACTGCATGCACTGCTGGCCACTGGCCTGCTGGCTGTGGTTTGGTTTGTTGGTTGCAGGAGCCGGAGTTGATTAGCACCTGATGATAGCGTGGGCCCCCTGTACTTCCTCTCTGATGCCATCCCTGCCAGCGGCTGGCATGCGATGCATGGCATGGCATGCAAAAGCTGCGAACTGTTCCATTGGATGCCATGGATGACGTCGCTGTAGCCAGCATTGCATTGGTAGAGAGGGATTAGCAGCAAGTAATTAGGAAAGGAAAACTGCTTTACTCCGTACATGGCAGGGTAAATCTCTGTAACTGCAAATGCAGGAACCATATCATATCTATTGGATACTACAACTGCTGCTGTACTGAATTGTTACCATGAGAATGCCAGCTAGGAGTGGCACTTGGAGATATACTGCTATAATTAGGCACCTGGCTTAGAGATATACTGGTATAATTACGCACCTGGCTTTTGCACGTCTATATACTGCTAGTAGTAATGCAGTGTGATTGCCAAAAGAATCATCAGGAGTAATTAATGAAGTTTACAGTTTGCTGATGCTCAACGCTGTTCATGCAGGTGGGATAGCGACAAGGGCGTGGCCTGGCACTGCCACTGGGACCGGAACAGGCAGGCTGGCAACGGGGAGGAAGCAGGAATGGCAGCAGAACGAGACGGCGACGACGCAGCAGCAGCTGGTGAAGGCGCAGGAGGAGAAGTGCCCGCGGCCGGAGCTGACGCTGCCCCAGGATTGGAGCTACCGCTGATGGACGACGGGACGCTTCGAGGCTGCATGGATAATGGCGAACAGCACAAGCAAAGCATTCACATTGGTAGTAGAGTGTTCTTGTAGCAGTAGCCAGGAATGAAAAAATAATAATAATAAACAAGAATAAGATAAGATGATGGACGGATAACCAATGTAGTTGCAGCTGGGATTTGGATTTGGAAGATGACAACAAAACAGGAGTGTCAGCAAAGGCAAAATGGGCTAGCATGGTAGTAGGTCTTGTACTGTTATTAGTGCTTCTCTGGTCGTATGTTGCAGTAGAACCAAAAGCTACGGCGATCCGTGGTGTCTGTTGTTGCTGAAATAAACAATGTACTGTTTCCCGAAATAAAGGCAAAAATAATTGAGTAACTGGTTGTCTATGACTACGATGCTTGAGAAATTACGCAGGCGTTGCGAACGTGATGCTTGACAGGTAGTACTCCTAGCGCGGTACGCTGGAACGTGACAGGGTAGGCGCTACACGCCACTACTGATGGAAAAGGCATTTTTTTAACCGCAGCAGTACTGGTGATTACAGTGGTAAAAAGTGCCGTGTTTTTACCGTGGGTGTAGTTCAGAGTTTGTGAAGGCATCAGGAAAACGTAGCGCAGTGCAGGCCTGACGAATGCACATCGCAGCGAGTGTTGCACGGAAGAGGGACTGTGGCAAGCGCAGCATTTAATGCCCCTCCCCTCTCCACCTCGCTGCAAAGCTGCTGCGGCTTTGCAGGGCCGGTGCACTCCTCCTGCTGCCCCCCACCTGCCTCCAGACAAAGGGAGGGAGGGGGAGGGTTGAGCTGCTCCGGACGAGACGAACGGATGAAAACTGAAAAGGGAGCACGGGAATGATGCCGAGCCTGTTTCAGGGGCGCCCCTGTCCCTGGGCCCCTATGGCATGGCCGCAGCCGTCTGGGACAAGACGAGACGGACAGACACCCGCAGCCGCAGCATTGCGAGCACCGCACTGGCTACAAACTTGCAGGGTGGTAGGGGCATTGATCTGCGTGGGATCCTCCGCGACACGTCCCGTGCTCCGGGGAGGCATGGCATGGCCACCCGCACGGCCGCACCCGCGAGATGACGATGGTGTTGCCGTCCTGCCGGAGTGGATGGAACATCCAGTTGTTTAATTGGCGGGGATGAGGCATGTTCCCAGGATCTAAGCGCCTGTCGAGTATCAAGTGAACAATCAGTGGTGGATTAAACTACTACCAGCAAGTAGCAACCCAACCCAGGATGATGGCTGCAGGCCCGCACCTCGTGCACGCCTCTCAGCAGCGGCACGGCTTGGCGCCACGCCCGGCCGTTCGTCGTCGGCTGGCTCCTCCGCGACCGCGAGTGCTGCCGCTCCATGGATCGGAATCGGAGGCGGCTTCGAGTTCGTTTCGAAGCCGGCGCGGAGGAAGCGATCCGTCGACGAGACACGATGGCACGCACGCCGGGCTGTAATAGTGTACCGTGCGGTGCCTCCACCGGGCCGCTGGGCAGCGGTTGCTGCTGCGGTGCAGTGGCGCTCGTCGTACTCGTAGAGGCAGGGCATCCAGGCCAGGAGGCCGCGGTACTTTGGAAAGGCCGACCAAACCGTCCCCACGGCGACGGGGAGGAAGGTGATCCGACCGGGAGCAGGGACAGCATGGGACACGCGAGCAGGCGAGTACCGTCCCCACCGCGGTACTTGAATTGCATGGGAAAGCCGAGCGATGGCTCTCCCTCGCTCGCCCAAGGCCGCTGAGCTGCGGCTGCGCACTATGCGTGCCCAGCGTATGCCGTGTAGTCCGGCTCGCTGTGCCTGGTGGGACCAACCAACCGCGCAGTAGGCAGGCGTGTTGCTTGGGCGCGGGCGGCAGGGCCCTGGCAGGCCGGCACCCTGCGTGCCTACGTGGGCCAAGTGGCGACGGGCTGCTGGCTACTGGGCTACTGGGCTTTGCGGCTGGAAACAAAGAGCTGCCGCGCAGCCCACGAACGAGCAGGTCGGTGGCATTGCTTCCGCTTCTGACAAGCCACAACGAGCATTAGCTGCCCGCGCCTGTCTGTAATCCTGAAAGCGATGCGGGCGTGCGCCGCCCGTTCGGCGCTCGATCGCGCTGCACACGTCTCATCACGATCCAACACAAACTACACAAGGGAAGCCAAGCTGCTCGTAACATCTCTCGCTCGCTGGAAAAACAGAAAAGAAGTCGCTGACGAAATACACAGGCGAGCCGAACTTGCGACAGCTGCTGGACGCACGGTGACCGCCGGGGAGGAGAACACCCGCCCGGAAGCCGCACATCACTCACTGCAAGCTAGCGACGACCGCGGACACCAAGGCAAGGAACACCAGCGCGTAGACGCTCGCCCCGGCGCTGCGGCTCCGGCTCCCCGCGGCGGTGAAGAAGTAGTAGTAGTTGCTCGGCCGACCTCCCTTGCTCTGCCCCGGCGGCGACGAGGACCCGCCGCCGCCGCCGCTCTTCGGCGTCGGCGGCGTGGTGGTGTCCCCCGCGTCCGACGGCGAGGGCGGCGGCGGGGGCGACGAGCACACCGTCGGGCACGTCCCGCACTTGCTCACGCACAGCACGTTCGTGTCCGGCCCGGTCGGCGCCGCCGGGTGGCCGCTCGCGGGCTCGCCGTTGGAGGACGCGGACACGACCGCGGACACCAGCAGCGCCAGACACAGCGCTCTTCTTCCCTCCATCGCCAGTCGCCACACGGAACGTTGGAGACCTCGGCAATGCAACGCAACTCGACCGGCGTGGGTGTTTACTTGTGGGAACGAGAATGAGATTCCTGCTGCTCTTGTGCGCAGGGTCCGTGGTATATAAAGCAAGGGGGCACCCGAACCTACCGAAGCACGGCAGTGTGCCAAGCTTGAAGATGAAGCTCCGACGGAATATGAGCTGCGGCAGTAGTGGATGTTGCACAAGGTGGCTGTAAAGGGAGATGCTTCGATTCTTGGCCGCAAAGGATTGCAGATGCTCGACGATTCGGTTCGGTCCATGTCCGTGGTGTAAAATACTGCTGGGTTAAAGTTGTTTAGATTGATCGATGATCTGGTGCCACGGCAGCATGATCTGCATGTTGCTTTCACGAGTGCAAAGGCAGGCAAGGGATCCACGGGCACCGACCTCATGACCTGAATCGAGAATTCCCAGTAGGCCCTGCGGCGTCCTCTGTTTTGAACACCCGACGTATTTCTGTGAAATTTTGAGCATAATTTGCCGGTTCTGGCTCTGGCAAGAAAACACAAGAGTGACGTTGCATTTTCTGCGCTTGTGACTTGTGAGGCCTACTATGTCATGGTCTCATGGACCTAAAAAAAGGGGCTTGCTTTGCGGTCCATAAAGCCCACGAACTCCGCATACGTTTTTGCGGTCGAATGGACCCCACAGCTCGGACCGAGCCCACGGTCCAAATAAGATCCAGCTGTCCGTGCGCGAACGGCCATGAACCTGCACGAATCTCACAGCGGCTCCCACGCTTCCCACGCCTCCTTCCTCTAATCCTTTTCCTCCACAGCGACACCACCCCGAGTAACAAACCCGCCCGGTGGCCACACCAGTGAGGACGCCCCGGGTCCACCGCCACCTCTCCGCATTGCGTCACCTCGACGTCCCGTCCTTCCAGAGTCTTCCAGAAGCGCCTCCACGACTTCCGAGGAGCGCAGGACGTCCGAGGAGCGCTCCGCCGCCGCCTCACCGCGGAGAGGGACGGAGCGATGGAGCGGAAGGGGCCGGGGCTGCCGGATGGGATGGAGGCGCTGTCGCGGCAGGCGAGCGCGCTGCGGGAGGCTTTGGAGCGGAGCGGGGAGAACACGCAGGGCATGGTCGCCGCCCTCGGCTCCTTCGACAGCCGCGTCTCCGCGATCGAGGCCTCCATCCGCCCCGCCCAGGTTCGTCCGCCCCTCCCCCATTCCTGTTTGGCGGAGAGGGAGAGAGAGTGAGAGACGAGCTGCCTGATTCGGCCGCGTCGCAGGTGAGGACGCAGGCCATCACGATGGCGCACGAGAACATCGACAGGAGCATCGAGAACGCCGAGACCATCCTCGCACAGTTCGACATCGTCCGCCGGGTGAGAGACCGCTCCCATCCCCCGATCCCCGTGTTTCTGAATGATGAGATGCTCTGAACCCCTAGCGAGTTGGGCGACGTTTTGGGTTTGATTGTGGTTTTGGACGACTTTGGAAGGGATTCAGGGCGCCAAAACTTGCATTCAATGCTCAGGGACTAGTTTTGGCGCATGCCTCATATTATAAAATTTGGAAGGTATCTAAGGTCCATAGATGGGTTATAAGTTAGTTTCCATATTGGTGTAGTTCCAATTGCATTTGTTATTGTGATGTCAAGAATATAATCAATGATTAGCTTATCTAATGTTGTTAGTTCAGTGCTTCATCAAATTCTTCTGCAAATGTTGTAAGCAGTATCTTCGACGGTGTTAGGCCATTAGAGGTTTGTTTTTCCCCATATTTGTGCAGTCATGGAGTGCTTCTTGGTTTTCTTGTTGCAAGATTAACATCAATAATCATTGATTAGCTTCTGTACTTTTGCTATCTCAGTGCTTCATCAAATTCTTCAGCAGATGTTAATCGGTATCTTCCACACTGTTAGATCAGTATAGAATTTATCCGTAGTGGTGTAGTTGAAATGCATGCATTGTTTATTGGCAAGATTAGCATCAATAACTTTTTATGAGCTGCTGTACTTTTGCTAGTTCAGCGCTTCATCACTTCCTTTGGCTGATGTTGTAATCAGTATCTTCGGCACTGTTTGATTATTAAAGGGTTTGTCAAACAGTGTATTCATTACCACTTCTTATGAAGATGCTTCTATTTTTAGATGGTTTATTACCATTAAATATTTTTGTAACAGCGTCAGTTGTTTCGCTTGTATGTCAGTATGGTGTAAGCACAATGTGTAATCTGTTCACTTATTTAATGTGATGGTTGTCTTTTTGAGCTTTAGGCTGAAGCTGTGATATTGAGGGGTCCACATGAGAACCTGAAGAGCTTCTTGGAAGCTGTGGATCTGCTGAAAGGTGTCGTCAACTTCTTTTCCTTGAACAAGAACTTTAAGAGCTGTGAAGAGGTTCTGAATCAAGTCAACAACCTCCTAACCAAGTCTGCCCTGAAGATTGAGGATGAATTCAGGCAGTTAATGGGTACTTACAGGTAAAATTTAGCTGTGCATCTGCTTCTGAATCATGTTCATGTTGAATCCTTATTATTGGTAGGGCATTAGGATTAGGTCCTGTATTTCCTCCTTCTCAATAGTAATTTATCAATTCTTTTGCGGTTCTTCAAATGTAAATTGTTGCGCCTGTTTTTTTTCAGCAAGCCTATTGAGCCCGATCATCTATTTGATTGCCTTCTAAAGCATCTGATGCTATCAAGAGGCAACTCCGAAGCAGTTGGAGAGCAGCCATCTAAAAGCTTTGAAACTGCTATGCACCCGACATTAATTCCTTCAGGAATATTACCATTTCTGCGTGATATAGCCTTTCAGTTGGTTCAGGATGGAAATCAGCAGTCATGCTATAGAATTTACAGGTAGGTTTTCTAGATTTAGATGTAACATCTTGCTGCTCTGATTATTGACACACAGATTACAATTGTAATATGTTCAGGTTGTTTGTGGATAGAAGGCCAATGAGTATCGGTATTGAGAATAAATGACTCGATGGAAACGCATCAGTAGCAACTAAATATACAAGCACTGAGGCACACCTAGACAGGTTTTGGTCAGTTTGCACTGTATGACCAGAAATTGTGTTGGAGCTGGGAAATCGCCTTACCTACCAAGTAACTTGTTTTACAGCAGTTGGAGTAACCTTGATTTGTAAATATTTATTGACAGCGTATACTAGTCATATGTCGTATGCCATGCAGTATGAATTATCATTACTTTTCCTTCCCAATGTCTATGAGCATTCTTTCTTGATTTTAACTTTGTGATCTACAAAATTAAGCTTGAATTTGTTTCTTTCAATAGAGATGCTCGTGGCTCGGCATTAGAACTGAGCCTTCAAAAACTGGGCATAGAAACGCTAAGTAAAGATGGTGTAGAAAGGATGCAACGGGTGGCGTTACAGGTGAATATTGGAACCTGGACTCAGTGTATGCAAATTACGGTAAGGATCCTTCTAAAAGTTGTGTTATATGTGTTTCGTCATCAAACTAATAGGCTATGCCGAAACTAGGTTAAAGTATTACTTGCTGGAGAAAGAAAAATCTGTGATCAGATTTTCGATGGTATCACTTTCAACAATGATCAATGTTTCGCGGAACTGGCAGGAGGCAGTGTTATGACTCTTCTCAGCTTTGGTGATACTGTTGCTAGAAGTAAAAGATCTCATGAAAATTTGTTTCTACTGCTAGAGATGTATGGAGTAATGCATGAACTTCAGTCTGAGGTATGTGGAAATAATGCGCTCTGCACCTATTAACACAAAGATCATTATCAAGTTTTGGCCAGTCGTTATGATGGTTAGGACTGGCCATATAGAAGTATGTATTACACATGATTACTTACATTTCTGTTGTCGTGATTGTCTTGTCATTCACTCAACATGTTGACAATGTTGATTGTTAGAGCTAGAAAAATGAACTATTATCTTTGTTTGAACTTCTTACCAGATTGAAGTAATTTTTCAAGGAAAGTTTTGCTCTGAGATGAGGGAGGCTGCATTGAACCTGACAAAGAGGTTGGCACAGGTTGCCCAAGAAATTTTGGTTGATTTTGAGGAGGCAGTTGTAAAGGATAGTTCAAAGACCAACATGCAGAATGGAATTGTCCATCCTTTTACAATCGAAGTGATTAATTATGTTAAATCCCTATTAGAGTAAGTACCACGCTTTCCATCTTGTTGTTACCTTCTTGGACAAATGAGTGTTAGCTCTTAACTTTATCCAGATTGAGATTTGTAAATCAATCTCATTTGATTTTTGATGTCTTTGAGTTTGGCTTTTCTTCCATCTGGAAAACTCAAACTAGTTCTTGTTTGCGTTTTAAAGAATTAACCAAGTTGTTTTCATAAATTTTTTATTCACTCGATGGCCCTGAAGCATTGGGGGAGTCTGCTGGAAGTCTGATACGATTTCTAGAGTCTCAACCTGCTAGTAAGAGTGTTTTACCAGTTATTTTGTACCTTGACTGACTGACTACACGTGTTGTTTGAGGTAGCATGTGTTCTGCTATAAACAATGACTAGTTTGTTTGTTCTTTATGTATTGTTTGATATGTCAATCATCCTTCTCCCACCCATTTTGCTAATTGCATGCTAACATATAATTGTTCTGACTTGAACAGTTACCAATCGACACTGAAAATACTATTTCAGCCATCTGAAACTGGCAGTGAAACTGAATCTCAACTTGCAGTTGTTATCATGAAGATTATGCAGGCCCTTCAGAATAACTTGAATGGGAAATGTAAACAGTACAAGGATCCTTCATTGTGTCACATATTTCTTATGAATAACCTTCATTATATGGTTACGTCTGTTCGCAGGTATGTCTCTTTGGTGCTTCAGATCCACATCCTCAGATGTCTTGCAGTGTGCCTGTTCAATAATTTGTTTTATCTCGCCTCAGATCTCAAGCCAAAGATATACTCGGTGATGACTGGATTCAGAGGCACCGTAAGATTGTACAGCAAAATGCCAATCAGTACAAGAGGGTAGCATGGGCAAGGGTAAGTGTATCATCAGCAGTCGCATGTTTGCCGAGCTGTAATATTTTGTAATTCAGCATGGAGTACTATCAGTTTGAGATCTCTTTGGCATTTGTCAAAAGAAGTGATGATTTGGATGCTGCACTCTTGTGGTAGCTGATACAAATTTAGTCCTTATCAAGATTTACGTTTTAAGTCCAATTGGTTAGAGAGCCAAGAAATTTTCATTCTCCTATATTCGCATGATTGGAAACATTGTACAGAATTGCTTCTTATTATAACTACTTCACTTCTGCCATTCTAGATTCTTCAGACACTCACCACTCAAGCCACAGGTGGCACTGGTTCGTCAGCACCATCTGATGTTAGCAGCAGTGGAGTTTCAAGGAGTATGATCAAAGAACGGTCTGTACCATAGCAGAATGATTTATTATATGTACCATGGTAGCAAATTAGTAAAAGAGATCAGGAAATCGTATGCTCCTTTGGCAGGTTTAAGTCCTTCAATGCGCAATTTGAAGAGCTTCACGCAATTCAATCTCAATGGACTATACCTGATCAGGAATTGCGAGATAATCTGAGGCTTGCCGTAGCTGAAGTTCTCTTGCCAGCATATAGGTCTTTCATCAACCGTTTTGGGTATGTTCAGTTGTCTTTTTCTTGATTCTCTCATCATCTCCACCAAATTTCTCCATCCATTAATTGGTTACTGTTAATAATTATATTCTGCTCCCTCCATTCTTAAATAAATGATGTTTAAGATAAGCTAATTAGTTCGAAATTGACCTGCTTTCCTGGCCAGTGCGATCATCTTGTTTTGTTGCATGACTGCAGTACTGCTTCTAACTTTCAGGAATCTTGTTCAACGTGAGAAGAACCCACATAAGCACATCAAACACTCACCAGAAGCTTTGGAGCAGTTGTTGGGTCAGTTCTTCCAAGGACAGCAAGTTGGTGAACAAAAGCATTGAGAACTGCAAGCATTTAAGAGGAAGAGCCTTAAGTAAAGTTTTGTAGCGGCAGCTTATGGCAAATATTTTCATAGAAGTAACTAACTGTTTGTTTTGCACCGCCCCGTAAACAGTATTGGAACTAGTGATGTAGCTTAACTTTGACTCCTCTGCAACACCTGCATAGCTGGATCTCACGTTCTTGGGTTACTTGGCTGAGCAGCCTTCCATGTTAACAGTTGAAAAGACCTTATTGGCGCCTGCATCCTCAGGATCTTTTTCCATATTTCACTTTGTTATACATGTGCTAATTTGCCGTTCCGTTATATGTTGCCTTGTTCGTACTGTTGATCTTCATATCTCGTTCTTTTTCTGGCAACGTTTATTCTACTAAATTAGGATGCGTAACAGAAATGTCAGCTGCAGCACCTGTCTGTGTCTTGCTTTTGTGAGCAGAGTATTGCTGCTTGTACTTTTGTGGCCACCGTCATCTCTAGTAAATCCAAACAACATAGTGGGTAATGGTAGGTTTTGTGTGTTAATCATTGCCTGGCCGTCAAAAAGCCGGGTGTTATGTTATAAAACAGTTCGGTCCGGCACGTCTTCGGCTGCGCTGCTTGTTCAGTTGTCGCTTGCTTGCTGGTGCTGCCACCTGAAAGTTTTGTTGGCTGAACTGCATGACAGCATGAGAGCCAGAGCCTCCAATAATTGTGCTGAAGCTGCGCCTGCGTGGGGTATGCTGCCTGAATGAACTGGAGCATCGTCCGTTTTCCTGGGTTTGGTCGGCGTTCTCAAATGGTGAGTGACAATTTTGTTTATTTCTGCCCTTGCACAACATGTAGTAGGTACTAGAAGACGATTGTCGCCAGTTGAGCGTCCTTCCAATACCTGCCTTGCATCATGCTGTGTGTGTACCAATTGCAAGCTGGGAGCCTAGAACGTGGTGTGCTGTGTTAGGTGAAGATTGGAGGGCGTGGCCACGTATGGGAGGGGGCATGAGGCGGCAGTGGTGGCGATGACAAACATGACAGTATTTGAGGTCATGGCTGGTTGGTGGGTGGTCAATTTGGAGCAGGAAGAAGATATGGTGGCCTTCCGCGTGGGGCTCAGGCAGAAGGCTTATCAGAATCTGGGTGCGGCTTTGAGAACTGAATTCCTGTGGCTGTTTCCGCTGGTGGCGGTGGAGAGGAATGATGGTGCCTCCCCGGATGTTTCTGAAAAACAGCTTCCTAGGGAAGCAAGTGGAGATTTTCCAAGTGGAGCTTTTGGAGAAGCTCCAGCTCCCCCAAACTATGTGAGGTGTGGCGGAGTTGGAAGCAAAGACTGTAACGGTTGGCAGGGAGCGGCCCTTAAATTCTTGTGCACATACTCTGTCTTGAAGAGTGAAGACGGACTCGACGTGAAATATACAATAACAACAGTGATACTATCTGAAATCAATGCAGAGTTAACTGCATAGCAGTTTATGGCTGTGCTTCGATAGCCGAACGTGGGGCACTAGGTTGGACATGACATGAATGTCCATGAACAATTATCTGCACAGCGTTTGGTGTCACTTTCAGTACTCATCCCTCTCACTGAATGCAGCGATCACAGCTTTTCTCTGCAAAGGTGCGCGTTCAAGGAAAGAAGGCTTTCGCGAGCAGAGGGGCGCCCGGGGTTCGTTCGTTTTCTGAGCCCAGCCTGCTTTATCTAATTTCTTATTTATCTCACCATGAAGTGAAAGGCACCGCCAGTTTCTTCATCTTAGACCGACGGACGCACTCCGATTGCTGGATGGCGACCATTCTCGAGCGACAGGCCAACAGAAACCGTGCTGACTAGACAGACTCTACTGCCGTGCCGTGCCAAGTTGATGGTGTGTCTCTCTCTCTCGCACGGGCGCGTAACGCCGCGGAGTGCTAGTGATGGGTTGAGGCGTGACGCTTGCATGCCGTGCTGATGGCACGGGTGCGGCTGGGACAAGTAGTAGAATAGAATGGAGAAGGGAGAGGAGAGGATGCAGGCCGGCGTGAAAGGCCAGGGCCGGGCGCCGAATCGGATTCTGATTCCGTCGAGGCGCAGGAGGAGGGGAAGTAAAAACCAAAACTAAAAGCGGCCGGCCGGGCTCCCAACACCATCTCTCTTTCGCCGGGATTCCTGCTGCGTCGCTGGTGGCCGTTGATCATCTCCACCTAGGATCACTACTGGAGCACTGGTACTGGTTGTTTAATTTCGGCGATCCCAAGTAATCACATTGGCGCGTGCGACATGGTATAGTAGTCGTACGTATGTAGCACTGCCGATGCAGGTAGGTACGCTGATCCGATCTGGCGCGTCGATCGGCTCTGCTTTTGAGGTCGGGAGCGTGCAGGGCAAGACTCCCTTGGTACTGGGACACGTCCTCCTGTGGAGGCTTTATCGTTTAACACGTATGGGTGGGTCGGTACACGGGCTGCTCGCTCGTACGACTACCGGAACGTACGGGAGCGTGGAGCATGCGCTGCTGCGCGGCATCGCCCGGCCGGCCAGTCGGTTATTTCATCATGAACGGACCCGGTTTCGATATATATGATATGATTCCCTGCCTTTGAGATTGACAAGAAGCTTCTTTGTTTCGGACGGACGCGTCCGTCTCCGCGGCGCGTAGTCATGGCATGCGCGTGGGAATATGGGATGACCATGGACGCGCAAACCCCACGCTGCCACGCATATAGAGTACATTGCATCGCCACGCCGCCATCCTTTTCCACATATTATAATATTAAGTACATACTACACTTTTTCCAAAGAAAAAAAAAGAGTTGCCACGTCCGGCGTACTTACTACCTACTGCTACAAAAGATGAAGGAATTTCGCAGCCAGTTTACATTCCGCGCAACAAAAACTGTGCAACGCAAAAAAAAAAAAAGAAAGGCCGTTAACGACTGCATGCATGCTGCAGTTTATGCTGTCTGCTGATGGAATCGGGAAATGCATGCGGCCACTCGTCTTCCTGTACCGTCGTCCCAGTGAGTGCAGTAAACTTGAAGCCATTCATCCTGCTAGGTGGGGCGGGCCCGGGCCGGTCAGCGGGCAGGTCCAAGTGTCCACCCAACCAACGGATCGAGCCACCAGCAATGCCAAGGCAGGCGCCGTTCCGTGCCAAGGCGTCGTCGTCGGTCGTGTTCATTCCCCGCTGCCCATGGCCGCGTCCGATCCAGAAGAGCCCTCCTCCTTCAATTTTACTCCACCCATGACCCATCCATCATCCACGGCAACATTCGGCGGCGGTGCGCCTGGCCTTTTTCGTCCCACCCGCCTGCTTCCAACCCAAACCCAATGCGTGCATGCCGCTCGCGAGTGGAGTCAGGTGCGCCTGCTTGCTCTGCCGTCTGCCAACCAAACCGAGATGTCACCTATAGCTAGCCAGCTACCGGCACAAAAGCTGCCCGAACGAATTCCGCATCTTATTTATTGAGGTCAGCATCGTATACCGTAGCCAACTTATAGTATAGGGATATTAAATAAAGGCAGTTTATAAAACTAACTTCACAAATCCCAACGCTACCGGCGAGACGAATCTAATGAGACGTTTAACCGTATGATTAAAGAATGGTCACTGTAGCATTACTGTAGCCAATTATTGATTAATTAGGCTCATCGGATTCATCGTGCAAAGTTGCACCCATCTGTAAAAATATTTTGCAAATAAACTTCGTTTAATACTTCATGCATGTAAGATTCTCCTATAACGGTAGGTGTGCTAAAACCGGACCTGAAGGCGCCATGGAGCAAGCCAGCCAGCTAGCTTTTCGATTTGGATCGTCAATGAACCAGGAAAACGAATCAGCAACCGCAGGGTCCAATCGCCTCGGTCGATCACCTCACCTAAAAAGCAACTAGGAGCCGGAAGCTGGTAAAATCGAACTGCTCCCAACCACTGGAGACTTGACAAACTCAGGCCGGTACTTAATGTCAGAGCCAAGAAAAAAAAGAGAGGGAGAGAGAGCAAAATAGAAAACAAGAGGTGTATGTGCTAACTAATAAAGCACGCACCCTGGGCCTGATCGATCAAATCCCCTCCTCCTACTCCTAACCACAACCAATATAACTGACCTGCCTCAACTCCATCAATCCATCCAGTATTCTAACGACCAGTCACTGCTCTGCACAAGTCAGCAGCGGTCCAAGATCCAGAGCTAGCATCCACCCACACGAGACACGTTTGCCTGCACAAGCAAAAAGCTCCCTCGAAACCTCCTCACTTGGGACCTTCCTTCCCTTCTTCCCATCGCATACGTCCAGCCTATTAATTGACCCATAACGCCCACTTTACTCACCTTCCCAAACACTGCATCATCCACCGTCAGGCCACCTCCTCCTCTGCTCTGCTGCCTCTTCTTCCTTCCCCTTCCTCATTCCCTCCCCATCCCATCCCATTCCACCACCAGCGTCGCCAGCCATGAGCAAGGACTGCGGCAACCACGGCGAGGACGACCTCCGCCGCTCGTGCCGGCGCCTGCTCGCCCTCCTCCTGGGCCTGGCCCTCATCGTCGCCATCATCGCGCTCATCGTCTACCTCGTCCTCCGCCCCACGCACCCGCGCTTCTTCCTGCAGGACGCCTCCCTCCGCCAGCTCGACCTCTCCAACGGCTCCTCCAGCCTCCTCTCCACCACGCTCCAGGTGACCGTCGCCTCCCGCAACCCCAACGACCGCGTCGGCGTCTACTACGACCGCCTCGACGTCTACGCCTCCTACAAGTACCAGCAGATCACCGTCGCCGCCTCGCTCCCGCCGGTCTACCAGGGCCACGGCGACGTCGACGTCTGGTCGCCCGTCCTCGCGGGGCCCAACGTGCCCTTCGCGCCCTACCTCGCCGACGCGCTCACCCAGGACTGCCAGGCGGGATACCTCATCCTCCAGGTCAAGATCGACGGCCGCGTCAGGTGGAAGGTCGGAAGCTGGATCTCCGGGCACTACCACCTCTTCGTCACGTGCCCGGCCTTCCTCGTCACCAACGGCGGCAACGGCGCGCCGGGGGCCAGCGGATTCAAGTTCCAGACCACCACATCCTGCCGCGTCGAGGTCTAGGCGTCTAGCTAGCGAGCGAGGCTGCTGCCGGCGAGGTAGGTGCCCGTCTTGTGTCTGTCTGCCTGTCCATAGCAGAAGGGGGGGGAAAACAGAGGCGGCCGCAGAAGCAGGGAGATCTTGACGCTCAGGGTCAGGGCGAGGTGGAAATAATCAGTGGTTCTGCTGCTGCTTCCGTAAAAATGTAAAGGAGGGTAATCTGTTTCTTTTTTCTTTCGGTAGGGTTGATTAATACTCCAGTAGTACGATCCATCAATGGTCATATATATACTTATATATATATATATATATGCGCTGCTGCTGCTGCCGCCGCCGCCTTTTCATCTCGTTAGCTGGTTGGAATTACTGTTGTTGAAGGAAGCTTAATTGTCAATAAACCTTTTTGATTGATGCCAAGTTAAAGGGGTAGCAATTGGCATGGCCGTTTTGGGATTGGTTGCTTGCTTCAGGGATTTGCATTTCCTTCCTTCTTTTTCTTTGTCTCGGAGCGGCCAAATCATGTTGGTGATGATGCTAGCAGCAGCAGTTCGAGTGCGTGATCTGGGCTTTGGAATTTTGCTGGGGGGCAGGGGGGGGGGGGGGGGGGGGGGGGGGGGGGGGGGGGTTTGGTGGCAACCACCAGATCCGAGGCAGGCAGTAGCTCCGGGTTGAAAGCCGAGATTTGGTGTGGGGAAACCCAAGTACACATGGGGACTGCTCTTCCATTTCTTGGACTCTTGGTGTTTGTGATCCAAAGCGTCAAAGCGGTGGTTGATCACTCACTCTCAAGTCTCCAACACACATTGGATGGGGCCTGATCTTCACTTCGCCGGTAAGAAACCTTGGGAGAAGAAGACACAAACACAACAAAGCAGTGAGGGTTTATCTTCTCGTGTACAGTAGCACAGTGTTATAGTAGTCTTTGTGCCAATTGCCGATGCATGCGCTGGCTCTCGCATGTGGAAGCATCTATTCTGGCAACGAAAATTACCGGTAATATAATTTGGAACTTTGACTTTGGAATCTGTTCCTGCCCATAGTTTATTCAGTAGCACTGTAGCAGCATGCTACATTAGACAAGTAAGAACATGGCAGAAATTTTGGGTTTACAGGAATTAGTAGAGTACTGAAAAAACCTTCCCCTCGCCCCCCCCCCCCCCCCCCCCCAAGTACCTGTCTAGCATCCTTTGTGCCATCTTTTTCTCTTCTCTTTTTCTCTCAGCTTTGCACCAAAAGCTTCTTTTTTTGTGGCAAGAAAAGGGAATAATAAAAGCATTAACGAAACGGTCGATGGAGTCATGGATGGGATGCAGAAAGTGGCCCCATCCGTGGCTGCAGCGGCCAAATTAAACGATTAGGCATTCAATAATGTCTCCTTTTGTCAGGCAACGGACCATTCTGAACATGCTAGTACTATGCCTTATGCGGCCGCGATGTCCGTCTCTTAAAAATATGGGGAGCACAAATGCATGCAATTTCTGTTATTTTAAGAGCCAGACTGCCAGAGCGACAGGGAATGGATGGTGCATCATCAGAAATTCAGAATTCGAATCCGCGTGCATGTGCGTTGGCGCGTCGCTTTCCGTTACTTCGTCCGGCTGCGTTGCCATCCCCTCTGCATTGGTGGCTACGCGACACACCACCTTTTTTTCAGAGAAAAAACGCACCACCTTTTTGAGTGGCGGGTCGCTTGTCTCGCCTCTCCTCTACTTGTGGCGCCATGGCCGATGGGGATGGGATGGGATGGGATGGGATGGGCTCGGTGCCTTGGCGTCCACGCGCTCCCCCATCCATCCGGATGGGAATGGGATGGTGGAAAGCAATCGCTGCTTCCTACTGCTCCATCGATCGATCGCTGTGCTGCCAACTGATCATTAGCATCCCGGCGTTTGGTGCTGCCAGGCCACCGATTTAATTTGTCTCCTCCCCCCTAGGGCTAGGCTCGTAGTCGTAGCAGATGACACACACGATGCTGCTGGCAGTTCGCTTCGTGTTTTTATCATCACGGAACAAGTCGACCAAATCACTCAACCACCAGGGCCAAACCGCTCCGAGATCCTCTGGAAGATATCTATCTAGCTCTTGGGGTGGGGGTAAATCAGTCTCCAAAGCTCCACCTACTAATAAATATACTTGCTGCTTGATTTTGCTTGGAGCTCGGAAGAGAGCGCGAGAGTATTATTGAAACAACCGAAATCAGTGATGGTCCATTTCGTCTCGTTGCCTTGGCCTATAGGCTATAGCCGCTATAGTACTCCCTCCGACCCAGAATATAAGTATTTCTAGGTTTAGTCAAAGTCAAATTAATTTAATTTTAACTATAAATAGTAAATAACTTATAATGATCTATAAGATAAAAATAATATTACTAGATTTGTTATGAAAGCAATTATCGTAATATATAAGTGTTTATATTTAAAATAATTCATTCACAAGAATATTGATGGTCAAAGTTTATCAAATTTAATTTTAACCGAGCTTATATTTTGGGACAGAGGTAGTATATCCTTGACGGCGGCTGCTGCTGCACTGGCGGTGACGTCGGATGTACTAGGAGGGCCCGGGGATATATTCGACCACTACTGACAACATTAGATGGCTGGGTGAGCGAGTCATCGTGATTGTTCTTTTGTTCTAGGCTATGGAGGCCCCCCGGCGAATAAAGTCGCTGAAATAATAATGCCCACATGAGCGGCGCACCATCGGAAAAGGCAAAGAGGCGAGGATAGGAGATCGAAAAGGAGGAGGACCGCGACCGAAGTTTAAAGATGATGGTCGACTCGTTAGCGTCCACCGGATGGATCCCTGCCTGCTACTGCCACTAGTGCTACAAGCAAGCAGCATCCATGGTCCAGTACTCCAGCGAGCCAACCCAAACTGAAGGATAGATCGATTGTGCGCTGCAGTGCCCTGTTCGTCGACTCACCTCTTGCATGATGACGATGGTGATTTATTTGGCCTCCGCCATGGCCAACGACGCGAGTACTGTCTGATGGTGAAGTGTCTCCAGGTGAAAGTGAGCTCAGTACCACCGGTGATCTCAGACGACGCGCGCTGAATATCCATCCCACCAGTCACACTCGTGGCTTGAGATGAGGAAGAAAGCACGCAAGCAGGGTTGCCTTTTTTTTTCTCCCGCCATTTGATGGGTGTATTGTCAACTGCGGCAGCAAAAAAAAAGTACTTGGCAAAATTGACCTGTGTAAAGATGCAGGCAGGAAAGCAGATTAGCAGATGGAGGAGGGCCTATTGTTTTGAAACTGGACGCGACGGAGTACTGGCCTTGGAAAGCTCCGTTTCTTCTTCTCCTTCCACTATTTCTGTCCGTGCCGCGCCGGCAATGCTCCATTCCATCCAACGATCGGAATCGGAATAAAATGGTCCTCCTCTTCTTTTTAAAAAAAAATCATAAAAGGGTCCTCCTGACAAGCAACCACCACGCCTAATTTCGAGTTCCCTTTCCTTTCGGAAATTTGCGAGCGTACGTCATCAGTTTTTTTAGAGAGGAATTACATCATCAGTCAGTTACTAGACCAGCGATATAGCATAATTGTTGTGAATGACGACGATCAAACGAGGAAGAACGCAAGATCAAACCACAGCGAGACACAAGATTTAACGTGGAAAACCCTCCCAATGCGGAAGGTAAAAACCACGGGCGCCAGCTGTAACACCTCAGGTATTTTAATTGTTAACCAAGTCTTATTGGCATAATAAAATGCATCACCAACTAAGAAAATAAAAGGAATGGATTAAGTTTGGTTTTGCTTTTACCTTTAAAAGTTTGTATGTGCATAAATGCATATACTTTAATGAAACAAATTGGATAACTTTTACATCAAAGCAAACATGGCTATGAAATTAAATGAGCACACCAGTATTAGCATGACCAATAAAAGTTTAGTTGAAGCCTAGGGAAGAAAATGAAATTTTGAAATAAAATGACGCGCCCTCCGAATAGAGTTTTCTTTAAGTTTTTAAAATAACTTTGGAACTAAAGCTCAAATGAACTTTGGCCTGAAACGAAACTTGTAGAACTTTTTATTCTGAACAACTTTCATATTCAAAAGATTTTGAAATTCGAATTAGAAAGTGGAGAAAACGTCCTGTTTGCAACCAGCCCCCTGGAAATTTTAGAATTTTCGCACTTAGGTCCCTCCCTCACCTCTCCCTCCTCTGCTGCACCGCCCAGCTCGCCCGACCGCCGCCGGCCACCTGGCCCTCGACGCCTGCGCGGCACCAGGCGCCGAGCCAACCCCCGGCGCCCTGCCTGCTGCCCGCCCCCGCTCGCCCAACCACAGCCGCGCCTTTCTTCCCCCTCCCGCACGGCAAGCCCCTGCCCAACCCGGCGCCCTGCAGCACCGCACCGCCGCCCAGTCACTGGCCGCCGCCCCGCCACCCAACGGCGTGCACCGTTGTGCCGCCCAGCTCGCCAGTAGCACGCCGCGTCGCCCGCACGCGACGTCGCGCCCCGGTGCGCGCCCAGCACACGCACGCCACGCATGGCGCGCCTCTGGTCACCGCCGCCCCGCACCAATGGCGCCCAGCCTCGCCGCCCCCTCCACCCCGCGTTCTGGCCGTGCCAAGCCCGCCCCCATGAGCTCCACCAGCTATAAAGCCGGCACAGCGCCCCTCCCTCCCCTCCTTTCTTCTTCCCCGCAGAACAGAGCAAAGCAGAGCCGAGCTCCGCCCCACGCCGCCGCCGTGGAACCCCCTCCTCCGCCCCTCCTCGACCCGAGACAAGCGCTGAAACGGGTCCTCCTCAGTGCGCTGAAGCTTCCCAGCCCGAGCCCCGCCGCCCTCATCGCCGGAGCGCCGCCGTCCGCGCCGCCCCACCGCCGCCACCCCTGCTCTCCGCGGCCAGCCCGCCACCAGCCACCCCGAGCCACTCCAAGACCACCAATAGGTGCGCCCTGGTTCCCTCTCCGTGCTCCCCCACCTTGCCCTCGCCGCCGGCGACTGTGCTCGCCGGAATTCGGCCGGACAGGACGATCCCCGCCGTGAATCGCGACCAGGGACTACATTGCAAACGCCCAAATCTTCCTAGGGGGTTTTCTGCTAGTTTTCAGGGACCCCTCTGTAAAGAAAGTTTTAACCAAATCAGTGAACTTGTAAAATTCGTATAAAATCTTAGAAAATTCAGAAAAATGCAAACTCAACTGTTCTGGAATCCTTAGAAGAAACTCTACAACTTTTGTTATATAAAGTTTCTCAGATTCTCAATATATTTTGCTCTACATTAAATGGAAGTTTTAATGGACTTCTTTTGTACCCACTGTTGTAGATCATTGCTGACCCTAAATTTTGGGCAGTGAGTTAGTTGCTTGATGTTTAGGACTGTGTAAAAAGATTAGGACCAAAAGCCATCTCTAGATACATCTTTTGTCCAACCTTGTTTTATGCCATAAAGTGTTAGAACTAATTTTTCCTGCTGTTCTGTGATGTTTAATGTCATGAAACTTTTTCTGTGTTGTTGTAGTAATACCTAGAGGCCATAGAAAAATTTATAAACATTTTTACTATATGTAACCTGTTCATATGAATTTGTGGTAGGAAAACTTCACTAATTCAAAATGAACCCTGTATAAAAAGTAGCTCAAGCTATACAAAAAGTTTCATACATAGAAACCCTGTATAACATCTGGGAGAAACTAATCTTTAATAACATAAGTGTAGCTTGTCCCATTTATTATGCTCTATATCATGTACAATAAAATCTGAAAAATTTACAGTAACACAAAAATGGTTATAGCAACACCCTGTAAAATTTTTAGAATCAATACTTGCATGGTTTGTTCTGTATAAAAATAACTAGATTCTAGCAGTGGCTGTGTATTACATTTTTCATATTTAACATGCTACACAAAAATGTCTGAAATTTTTACAGTGACCTTATCTCTGCATAATGTACTTTGAATAAATTTTTATTACCAGAAGCTAACTAGATTAGTATTTGTGTTCAACTCATGTTGGTGTTTAAATATAACACAACCCCTTCTTATTTAATGAAGTTAAATAGATTAAGATGAACTCTATTAACGATTGCCCAGGAAATGTTAAAGTAAATAACTTCACAGCAAAACCTATGTCTTATGAACTGCAACTTTATCGTGAAGGAAATAATATCATTTACTATCACCACTACTTAAACTTGTGCATTCATGTAGAAACGACTACTCTCGCCGACAGAACGTACGAGTTGGTGCCCGCGTCCGAGAGTGAGCAGCGTGAAGCTCAAGTGAATCTAACTGAAGTTGCCGAATACCCGAGCCCAAGTTCGGAAGAGCCCCAAGCTAACTGTTCACAAGAAGGCAAGCCCCGGAGCGTGAATCCTATTTTCTAAACTTATGCAACTTATTACTCTACTTTACTTGTGCATTAAGTTTATAGGAGTTGGATGAAAACTTAGTTGCATGATCCTAGGTACCCATGCTCTGAACACTAGATGCAAGGTTCGATAGAATGCTATGCTAATAGGACTCGGTAAAAGTCGAGTGATTTCCTACACTCGCGAGAAATTAGGAGTTGATTGTTTACTACACGCTGCAATCATAAGAACACGGACGGGCTATGGTACGATGTTTACGATTGAGGCCCGTCTGTTTAGTGAAAAATGCTAAGGCCGCAGTGTGTGGTAGTGGTGGTTAAGTCTTTGAACGTACTAACCACATGCCGAGAATATGGTAATCGGTAAGCTTAAGTACTGGATTGAACCGAGGCCGGAATATACTCCCCACTGTCTTGAATTCGTTCACATCTAGCTAATGGCGGGTGCATGTGCCGCCATGGCCCGGCTGCGTCCGTGGTCCATGGGGACGTGTAGTCGAGGGCGGTGGGCCTGTTCCGTGAAGCGGGAATTGAAGGAAAAAGTTGCACGTGTGACTCTGTGAGTAACCACGTGACGTGTGTTTAGGTTTCCCTTGCAAGGTTAAGAAATTCGATTCGAATCGTCCGTTTCTCACGGCTATTGAGACTGCTTAACCACTTTTACCCACAGAGTAAGAAGAGGAACAATGATGATGAATAAACTTGTTGGATGAAAATTTAATGCTTCACCATGCATGATATTGGATAGTTGCTTACCTAGAATGTTTAAAGAAAGCTAGAACTTGGAGCTAAAATCTGAAAGTAAGGACCTACTATATATGCTTTTTGGCAAAACAAACCCCTTAAGCCAAAAGCCTCGCATGTCTAGGAGTCGGCTAAGTATACCCCATTAGTCGGGTAAGCCTTGCTGAGTATTAGTATACTCAGCCTTGCTTGTGGCTCGTTTTCAGGTGAGACCTTCGAAGACATGATTGCTAGTTTGACTTGGCCGTGTACTCTTCCCCCTGGTTGGTCGGTGGAATGGGATACGCCCCCGTCCAATGGAGATAATGCCGAATGATGTCTCGTACGGGCTTCATCGAGACATCCTTATCGTCGAAGTAGCTTTCGTTGTTTTATTTTTCCGCTGCAACTTAAACTCTGAAAAACTTCTTAGTTATGATCACTGAAGTATTTGGTTTCTAAACTCAAACTTGGTCTGTATTATTCACCTATGATAATTTTGTAATATTTGCTGGAATGTGGTATTCTCTGGGCTCATCGTCGCGTGAGCATTTGTATGTATGGCATTCGATCCGCTCTACCGTGGTTGTATCGGGAGGTTATACCCGACAGACCAGTGGATTACTCCGTTTGAAGTGTAAGGTTAACCGAGATTGCCTAAATGGTGATGGTTAATACACTTGAGCCGGATTAATTCAGGTGGTTCTGCCACACCAGCCAGCAAACACTTCTCACTAATTTCAAGAGTCGGATTACAACACCGTATGACGGCTTAATCAAGGTGGAAACCCTAACACAGGGTATATGTACCGTACCGCGGGGGGCCAGTCCCCCACACCCCCCGCGAACCTCAGGGGCGCGACCCATGTGGGCCGACTTCTACCTCCGCTTCGCTCCGGTCCAAGCCTCCAGCGACGGGTCTCCGCTTCGCTTCGTTAGAAGTCGGCCAATAATGATGTGGACTGAATTTGGAACATATTCAACAATAATAGCCATGCTCCTGCTCTTTTTCAAAAAAAAAAGCACCGAGAATACTTGCAGAGCGGAAATACGCAGTGACACAACAAGGCCCACACCGACCATTTTCTTCGCTAGCTTGGGGATGGGCCCAAGCCAGTGGAAGCCCGGGTGCCGAAATGGTTACCTGGGCCTCAAGGTTTTCCCTCGCGCATGTTGTTGTTGGACCCAGGCAGGTGGCCCGTTAGGTGAGCCGCGAGCCGAACCTGGAGGCCCAAGAAGCTGGGTCAACCGGAAGAAATGAATCCGAGCTCAGACCAGCCAGCCAGGTGTACCCTCTCGAACAGACAGACAACAGGTAGAGCGTGAAGCTCTCGTGGCCTCTCTCTCACCAATCCAACTGCTTACTTTCTCAAAAAAAATAAAAAATCCAACTGCTTCCTCCGGCCTATAAATACATCGTGCGAGAGCCAAGCATAATCAACCCATCAGCCACAAAGCATTTTCTACAAGCAGGAGAAGAAAATGGCCAGCAAGAAGATGATCGTCCTCGTGGCGGCGCTGCTCCTCGCCGCCGTCGCGCTGGAGGCCGCGCCTCGGGCGAGCGCCATGGACTGCAAGGCCGGGTGCGCCGAGCTCAAGGACTCCCCGCTCGGCGGCGCCGCCGACTGCGAGAAGAAATGCGCGGAGATCGCCGCCACCAAGGGGCCCCAAGACCCCAACAAGGCGGCCAAGTGGGACATCCCGTAAGCTAAGCACGAGGGCTCGTCGTCCGCGTCCGTCCTTCGCCACCGCCCCGCCCGGCATCGTCCTACACGCGCAATAATGTTGTTTTTCAACTCATTTCCTGCCTGATTCTTTTTTTCTTTTACATGTTGAGCAAGTCAGATCCACGGATAGACCTGTAATAATGTTTTCTGATGTTGCTCGAGATAGATGTTTCTTCGTTTTGTATTAGACAAATAAATTACTCCTCCAAAGGCAATGGAGCAGACTTTATTGTTTTTTCGTGAACACTAGCCATCTGACTACATGCGTATTAATTCCACGTCAAGTCTTTTTCTAAATGTTCTCTCGATCGTGCTTAAATCCATGGTAATGCTATTCTATAATACATACGGCGGCGTTGTATGGGAAAAAAGGAGCATGGTTTTATAGGGGATACTACTTTAGATAGGTAATGAAAATTTGATGTGGAATAAATAAACTTGACAGTCTCGCTGCAAATTTTGCTAATAAACAAATCCCGTGACCCTGAGACAACTTGCTTGTAGTGATTTGCTCCTATTCTGTATGTCAGGCTGATTTTTTTTAACTAAATGTGTTCCTAGAGGATTGTTTAAGTAGAGATGATGTGGACACGCTTAGTCCAAAGTCCAAACCAACAGGTACGTACGGTGCCTATAGCAATCCAGTTTTGCACAAAATGAAGTCCAGATATATGTGGACACATGTAAACTTTTTTTTTAAGAACGTGCCTTAGCTTATATTTCATTAAAAGAGAAGCAAGGAAAGTTACAACTCCACAACCGGTGCAGCGGACTAGGCGGAACAGACCTCAAACTATTTTGAAACTTAATCACATGGGCAAAGTTTGCGACCTAACAGCCTGCCAAGGGAAGAGAGACCCGACAGCAAAGAAACCGGCTCGCCCAAAGCCGTCCTTCAGATAAAATTGATTCAGCCAGAACCCAAAGCATTGATGTCTTCTTGTCAAACACACAGCAGTTGCGTTCCTACTAGACATCGAGCAAAATAAATGCATAGCTTTTTTTTGTTGGTCCTTTGGCAGACGTTTACGAGATGTATAGTCCATCAAGTGACAAACCCAGTCCCCGTTACGTTCAAAGTCAGTGACTAAGGGCAAGTATATTGGTCTAGTCTAATAGGTGATCTCATGTATTGCCACATCATCTTGAGACGATGTAACAGACAATACATACAATGGTTATTTTATAAATTGTCTCATAGTAATACATAATTCCATAATTACGCATAGAAAAAAGAAATATTGTGAGTGGTATAGGAACAACAACTCGTACAATAGTTAGAAAGTGATCTTATAGTCCTAAATTTTAGCCTATCAGACGGTTGTCTCACGAAACAACCACCTTGTTCTCTCTCCTCGCTCCCTCTCCGCCATCTAATAAAAAGTTTCTACGTGAACTTGCATGAGACGACATATAAGACCGCTGACGTATAGCAATGTACTTGACCTAAACATATCCTTGCTACGTATAAGAGCACGACGAGGTAAAAGAGGTGATCAGTAGTCTTGAATTCCTAATCGCACAAAGCACACGTGTAACTTTGTTCAATCTAAGGTCTCGTTCGTTTCGGCCTGGAACGCGGCCTGTTCCGCCCGGATCTAAATGGGCCGGTTCGAAGTCAGGTCGGACCAGGAATGGCCGTTCGGTTAGAGACGGGCCGGAATAAAATCTGGCCAATCCGGACCTTTCTTCTCCCTCCTTGGCCCGGAATGGAAATGGACCCTCGTATGTCCGGAACCGAGCCAGCAGGATTAAGTGACCCAACTGGTTTCACTTGATCCTGGGCCTGAAAGCATTCAGGGTGGGACTGATCCACCTGCTGCCGAACGAGGCCTAAATTATCTTATGGTCAGGAAGCTTTCGCACGTCCCTTAGAATTTGGTGAAGATTATTGAATTCTCCATTGGGGCATATGCCCCTTTAAGTGAATTAAATGAAATAAATAAAGTCCCAAGACCATTCAAATACAGAAGTTACGTGTATTTAGTCTCAAATGTCATATGGGTAATTAAGAGAAAGGTGAGCCAACTTAATAGGTGGGATGTGTCGCATACTCCCATCTGTTATGAAACTACACTAAGATGGAGGTGTCCTGGCGTGATCGTAATTAGGGCTGGACGAAATGTTCGTAGCTCGTTAGCTCGCTCGGCTCGCACGTGATTCGGCTCGGCTCGGCTTGGCTTGGTGTAATTTACTAACGAGCCGAGCTGAAGTTTTTGCTCGTTAGTATAACGAGCTAGCTCGAGCTGGCTCGCGAGCTTAACGAGCTGCGCGTACTAGCACGGTCGCCAGCCCAAACATGGCCCAATAAAACCCATGGCCCATTTACTGGCTGAAACCTGAAGCGACTTGTCCACTTGAGCTTCCCGTCACCCGTAGCCCGTAGTTTCTAAAAAAAATCCCATACCCCCTCATCCCCTCCAGTCCCGCCGCCAGGCCGTCGAAGCAGTAGGCGCTGATGCCAGGGACCGTCGCCGGCTCGCCGCCCACCGCCCCTGCAGCCTCCCTCGCGGTCGTGCTCCTCCGGCCTCCCTGCTCCTATCTCTTCCCTCAAGTCGCGCCGCTAGGCTCGCCGGCTTGCCCACCAGCCCCGTGCAGTTTCCCTCGTGTTGTTGCTCCCCTCCAGCCTCCCTACTCCCGTCTCCTCCCTTGAATCTCACTGCCAAGCTGTTAGGGCACCTAGCCCTGACGCAAAGGACGGATGCCAGCTTGCCGTCCGCCGATCCCTGCAGCTCTTCAATGTTGCTCCCCTCCAGGCTCCCGGCTCCCATCTCTCCCGCCCGCTCCCCTCCGGGATCCCTGCTCCCATCTTTCCCGTCCGCTCCCCTCCGGGCTCTTCCTTCTGAGTAGCAGAGGCAAGGGCAGGGGCGCACGGCCATGGTAGGCGCCGCAAGGAGATGCCATGGAGGAGCATGAGCAGCTGACGTTCGGGCTCGTGAGCCAATCGAGCTAGCTCGCGAGCTGGACCGAGCCGAGCCGAGCTAGCTTTTTTGCTCATTTTGTTAATGAGCCGAGCCGAGCTAGCTCGTTTAGATAACGAGCTGGCTCGTTATCCAGCTCTAATCGTAATGTTGATGATTGTAATGTTTATATTGATGATTGTTAACTGCGTATCAATTCCTATGTTGTTTCTCTTCCTCTCTTCCTCTCTTCCTTGGCACAAGAGGTTCGTGATTGACTATATCCATTTCTAAATTAAACTAAGCAAAACATTTCTACGAATCATTTCCTAATACCAGTCTTATTGCGAATTTCATAAGAGTTTCATAGGCATTAAATTTTATACCGCGTAAGTAAATCTACTAACATTGCAGGGTCATTATGAGGAGTGAGGATGGTATGTTTCATGAGATGAGAGAAAATTTTTATCTTTATGATACTCATTCTTTTCGGTTGCCAAATTTTTAGAGTGTTAGTAATTGTATAATAAAATTATTATACATTGAGACGTCGGCCGCCCTTGCATACGAATCATTTGCTTTTCCTGCTTGACTACAGCAGCACTCAAGGTATAAACAAAGACCCAGGACTTTGATCGCACGCCCACCAAAAAGGTGCCGCGCTAAAGGCCCGCCTAAAGCAAGTGTGAAGAGGAGGCCAACTGGTGCATGCAGCTCTATCAATAAACTACACCACTCACCAATGAATCGGTATTACCTGGAAATGGCAAAAGATGCTGCCCAATGCATGGTCATGGTCAATGCACTTCAGAATAATACGCGCGTGTAAAATTTTAGTGTGCAAAATAAAGATGCTGCCCAATGCACTGTCCATTGTGTCATGTATACCACTGGCATGGCATTCCATTCCTTGAGGCATGTGCTTAGAATGTTCGAAACCCTGATGATTAGCTTGGTATTAGTTCCCCTTCCCCTGCGGGCATCCCAGCTAGTCCAAATCACCACCAGTACTTATATAGCCCAAACGGCCCATAATGGAAACACGCACAAACTAGCTAGCGCTCCACTCCTGTCTGTCCACCATGGCCACCGGCGGGAGTGGTGGCGGCACCACGGGAAGAAACTGCTGCGGAGGCTTCTGCGGGTTGCTCTTCGCCGTCGGCTTCATCGTGCTCATCTACTGGGCCATCTTCCAGCCCCACCACATCCGCGCCGCCGTCGACTCCGCCACCCTCTCCAACCTCACCGTCTCCAATAACGCCGCCGCCTCCGCCGCGGACGTCTCCTACCACCTCGCACTCAAGCTCAGCCTGTACAACCCCAGCGTCCGCGTCAACATCTACTACGACGCCCTCGGCGCCGAGCTCCGCTTCCGCGACGCCGTCATCGGCCCGGCCGCCAACGACACCTCCCCGTCGGAATTCTACCAGCGCAGCAAGACGAACGAGGTGGTGAAGGTGGAGTTCGACTACGGAGGGCCGGGCGTCGCCGTTGCTGGCGACGTCGCCGGGGAGCTGGAGAAGCAGGTGAGGAGCGGGGGGCCGGTGAGCTTGGAGCTGCACGTGGGCGTGCAGGTGAGGTACGTGTTCAGGATGTTCAAGCTGCGGCAGAAGCCGAGGATATGGTGCCGGCTGAGCATTCCGGTCAGGAAGGAGAGCCGGGGCCACGGCGTCGGTGGCCTTCTTGTCTCCGGCGACCGGTGCAGGGTCAAGTACTGATCTGATGATGAATGCTGGTTGATTACTTTTGTCATCAGTCTAATTCGTGCGTAGATGGTCGTTGAGACGATTGATTGCTGCACACACTACGAGTCTCGAGTAACGCTATGTTAATTCTTAATCTTTATTTTGCTGTTGTTTGTGAATTGACAATAAAATTTATAAAATTACGTGGTAACTTCATGAGCAGTATATATCATAGTCGCACTTACGATGTATACATGTTCAGGTCTCCCAGAATATTACCATGATTGCGTAGTACAATGATGCCGCGTCGCAAAAAAAAAAGAGGAGAAAAAATAAAGTTAAAAGTAGCTGCTGTTAGGTGCTGCAAAAAACATTTGTGAGCGTGTATCTATCATGCGTGAGCTAAAAAATGCCGTTTTGTGAAGTCTGGTGCAGTGGTGCGGCCCATGTATTTGTTCCCTGGCCTTCCTTTTCTTCTCCAATGATTTCCAACCGCGCGGCTTCCACTGTGGAGCCCGTGGGCTTTTCCAGCCACCAGAGAGTGACGAACGCGGCGTCGAGGCGCGCGTGGGCTGCCTCGTCGATGGGCCCACCTTCATCGACAGTGTCGAAGATCACCCATACCCAAATCTGTACTCATATTGTTAGGGAAAGATATGGGTTATCCATTTATTTATAGGTATGGGTAGGATAATGGTGGATAATACCCGCTTTATCCTTTACCTGTTATATATTGGATAAAGTTAACACACGTAAATTAGTTTTGAACGGAGTAGCTAGACCTATACGTGGACCCCACATCAAGGGCCGGACCCTAAAAATAAAATATCTCGTTTACACTATAAAATTTTATCGAAATTGTCTGAAATTTATTGGAGATGACTCAGTACGGCTGACACCTACTATATGCAAAGCGGTGTGGCTAGATCTACACGTGGGTCCCACGTCAAGAGCCGGACCCTGAAAATAAAACCTCACGTCCACACTATAAAAGTTTTATCGAAATTAATTAAAATTTATTGGAGATGACTCGGTATGACTGACAGCTACTATGTGCAAAACAGTATAGCTATACCCAAACCTGGGCCCCACATCAAGAGCCGGACCCTAAAAATAAAACCTCGCGTTCACACTATAAAATTTTATCGAAATTGATTGAAATTTATTGGAGATGACTCGGTATGAGCAGCTACTATCTGCAAAGCAGTGTGGCTATACCTACACGTGGGCCCCACGTTAAGAGCCGGACCCTGAAAATAAAACATCACGTTCACACCATAAAGTTTTATCAAATTTTACTAAATTTGTTGGAGATGACTCGGTATGACTGTCAACTACTATGTGCAAAGCAGTATAAGTAGACCTACACGTTCAGTTACAATTTGAGCCATTAGCTTCTCCCTTTATCCATTAGTTTATCCGTATCCGTTGGCTATTATTCTCTTTATTTCGATATGGATAATTTGAGGATGGGTAGATTACGGGTACGAGGACGAGTTACCCATAAACTACCAATTGGCATCGTGACGAAGCAGCCAGGAAGCCACGTCTCGGACCAATAAACCAAGTGACCAAATGGTAGTACCAAGAGCTGGTCAAGGTCAATTCATAGTTATAATGGATCCATCCAATTGTGCAACCATGATGTACACCAAGTACCTCTTGCGTTTTTAATATAGAGAAAAGAAAAGGAAATGTTTTTGCGTACTACCATTTGACTACAACTTAATGATAACCATGTTATAGATTTAATAAGCTCTCCAGCTACCTCTACAACTTAATAATTCTAACCACTGCCAGGAAGTTTACTTCAATACTCATATGGTATCGTGAAGCTAGACGTATCAATCACTAGTTTAACTCTCCATCCTCCCGGCGGCCAGCTCGAAATCACCAATAAATATGGCACAAACCGCCCTCAATCCTTCTCCTTCATCTCGATCCCGCATCGACCAGCTAGCGATCGAGCCGGCGGCGGCAGCAAGCTCCTCCTCCTCCTCCTCCTCTTTACCATGTGCTGCAGCGGCACCGACAACTGCGTCGTCAGGTGCTGCTACAACTTGTGCGTGTCCCTCTTCGCCATCGGCTGCTTCGTGCTCGTCTACTGGGCCATCTTCCAGCCCCACCAAATTCGCGCCACCGTCGCGTCCGCCACCCTCTCCAACCTCACCGTCTCCAACGCCTCCTCCGCCGCAGAGGTCTCCTACAGCCTCGCCGTCACCCTCAGCCTCTACAACCCCAGCGTCCGCGTCGGCATCTACTACGACGCCATCCACGCCGAGCTCCGCAGCCTCCGCTTCCCCGACGCCGTCCTCGGCCCGGCCGCCAACGGCACCTCCCCGCCCGAGTTCTACCAGCACAGGAAGACCAGCGACGACGTGAGGCTGGAGTTCGACTACGGCCGGGGCGTCGCCGTCGGCAGCGACGTCGCCGGGGAGCTCGAGACTGAGGTCAAGAGCGGGGGCGCGGTGAGCCTGGAGCTCCACGTGCACCTGCGGGTGAGGTACAAGTTCAGGATTTTCAAGCTGCGGCAGAAGCCGGAGGTACGGTGCTGGCTGAGCATCCCGGTCAAGGCGGAGGTCCGGGGCCCCGGCGTCGGCGGTGCTGTGGCCTCCGGCGACAGGTGCAGGGTCAAATACTGATGAATAATGCTGGTTGAGTTGACTTTTTTTTGGTGAGGCATGCTCGATGTTATAGTAAGCTAAGGATAGCTTTTCTATTCTTAGCAAGTAGATCAGTGCGTGATCATCTTCAGCAGACCACGCACGACGCGCATGCTGATGCGCTCTTCACGGCACGGCCCAGGGCGCTGGGATGGCAGTGGCCGATCACGAGCGTGCCGTGATTTTCTGGTTTTCTAGTAGCCATGTAAAGATACATGTATTTCATTTATATATAGAAATAGCAATCAAGAGAAAAAGCTGTCGCTTTGCAGCACCAAATCACTGTGTCCAGTTTGTGATCGCGTGTGTCATCCTCCTCATCGGAGTTTTGTCATTTGGCATCGGAGCTAGTTCTCGCTGTAGCCATGTCGTCGAGGTCCCCAACCAAGCAGGAGACCGGTAACGGCTCCGGCGAGAAGAAGGTCCTGCCGTCGCGGTCGCCACCACGTCGTCGTGGCCACTCCCGCAGCCGCTGCCGCTCTGGCTCACGAGTCCTGGAGCGCATCATCGAGCGGCCGTCGGCGAACGTCGCGTGGCCGATGCTGACCCGGACAAATTATCCGGAGTGGGCCTTGGTGATGGAGGTGAATTTCCAGACCCTTCGTGTCTGGGACGCCGTCGACCTCGGCATCAACGACGACCCCGACGAAGATGAGTATCACGACGATCGTCAGGCGATGGCAGGCCTCCTGCGCTCGGTTCCCTCCGAGATGTGGAGCACCCTCGCCCGGAAGCGGACCGTAAAGGAGGCGTGGGACGCGGTCAAGGTGTTGCGGATCGGGGATGATCGCGCGCGCGACGCCAGCGCACAGCAGCTTCGTCGCGAATTCGGCATCCTCGCCTTCAAGGAGGGCGAGAGCGTCACCGAGTTCGGGGTCCGCATCACGACACCCGCCACCAACCTCCGCACCCTCGGCGACAATATCACGGACGCCGAGGTAGTGAAAAAAATATTGCAGGTGGTGCCAGAGCGACTGTCCCAGGCCGCGGTCTCCCTCGAGATGTTCCTCGACCTGAACAAGGTGTCGATCGAGGAAGTCATCGGACGGCTGCGTGTGTTCGAGGAGCGCTCCAAGCCCAAGGAGGTCACGGACGCCATGGGGCGCCTGATGCTCTGTGAGGAAGACTAGGAGGTGCGCCGCAAGGCACGCCGTGAGCAGGAGAGCTCCGGCAGCAGCGGCGGCTCCAACAACCACGACAGGCGCGGCAAACGTGGGCGCGGGCGCGGCGCGGCGAACTCCACGTCGCGCGACGGGCAGCCTGGAGGATCCGGGAACGCCGGGGGCGGGCGCCCACCTCCTAGCGATCGCTGCAAGACCTGCGGCAAGAAAGGTCATTGGACCAAAGACTGTCGCGGGAAGAAGAAGCAGGGTGCGGCACATGTCGCGCGGGTCGAGGAGGATGAAGAACGGGCGTTGATGTACATCGCCGCGGACACCGAGGTAACCGCGCCTTGTGCGTCGTACTGTCACCACAGGACGCCGCCGCCCGTCGTCGGGCTACAGGCTTGGGTCCACCTCGTCGAACCGAAGGTGCTCCTCCATCTCAGTCAGGAAGAGAGGAACACTGTGGTGCCTCACCGCTGGGTGCTCGACACCGGGGCGACGAATCACATGACGGGAACGCGCAACGTCTTCGCCGAGCTGGACACCAGCATGACCGGCACCGTCAAGTTCGGGGACGGGTCGCTGGTGGAGATCCAAGGCAAGGGCACGGTGCTGTTCGCCTGCAAGTCCGACGAGCATCGTCGACTAGACGGCGTCTACTACATCCCGCGGCTCACCACCAACATCATCAGCCTAGGCCAAATGGACGAGGATGGCTTCAAGGTCGACATCGAGTCGGGCATACTGCGCCTCTACGATCTGCAACGACAATTGCTGGCGAAGGTGCACCGGTCACCGAGCCGGCTCTACCTCCTCGACATGAACGTCGCTGCTCCGGTGTGCCTGACCGCGCGCGTCGGCGATGTGGCATGGCTTTGGCACGAGCGCTACGGCCACCTCAACTTCCAGGCGCTGCGCAAGCTCGGGCGCGCAGACATGGTGCGCGGATTACCGCCCATCGACCATGTGGAGCAAGTCTGTGAGGATTGCGTATTGGCGAAACAGAAACGTACGCCGTTCCCGCAGGCTGCCAAGTACCAGGCTCAGGAGGAGCTCAAGCTGGTCCATGGTGATCTTTGCGGCCCAATCTCGCCACCGACGCCGGCTGGGAACGTCTACTTCCTGCTACTCGTCGACGACATGAGTCGCTTCATGTGGCTCACACTACTGCGCTCGAAGGCAGACGCACCGGCGGCGATCATGACATTCCAGGCGAGGGTGGAACGTGAGACCGGCAAGAAAATTGAAGGTCCTCCGCACTGATAACAGTGGTGAATTCACCTCTGTCCAATTTGGTGAATATTGTGCTGGCGAAGGCATTCAACGGCACCACTCAGCGCCGTACACGCCACAGCAAAACGACGTTGTAGAGCGCCGGAACCAGATGGTCGTGAACACGGCGAGGAGCATCCTGCGTGCACGGGGCATGCCGGGCTACTTCTGTGGAGAGGCAGTGCACACTGCCGTGTTCCTCCTCAATCGATCGCCTACAAACGCACTTGACGGCATGACTCCGTTCGAGGCCTGGTACGGCAAGAAGCCTCCCGTGCATTTCCTCAGGGTGTTCGGGTGCAGTGCCTACATCAAGCACCTCCGTCCACACCAAAGCAAGCTAGAAGATTTTGGACAGAAGGTTGTGTTCATCGGCTATCAGGATGGGTCCAAAGCATATCGCTTCTACGACCCCGTCGCTGAGCGTGTCCATGTCTCCCATGACGCCATCTTCGACGAAGGCGCGCGCTGGGAGTGGACTGAGGCGTCAACAAGCAGCGACCAGGAACCGTTCACCGTCGAGTACGAGTACGAGCTCAGACGGCAACCCTCAACGGCATCAACCATGAGGACGGCTTCACCCGCTCCAGGATCTCCGTCCACGCCGGAGGCGCAGCCTGCGTCACCACTACCAAGAACTCCCAGTGCCCCCACGGGGGTGCAGGTCGAGTTTGTGACGCCGCTCACCACCGACCACAACCTCGACGCTGATAACGACGAGGACCTGGAGCACCGATACAGGATGCAGTGATTTGGTGCTGCAAAGCGGCCTCATCTTCTTCCTGGCGGGAGGGCCGGTTGCTTGGTAATCGGCGAAACAGAAAGTGGTTGCTCTGTCTTCTTGCGAGGCAGAGTACATCGCGGCCACTGCAGCCGCGTGTGAGGCAGTCTGGCTGGCGCGGTTGCTGGCTGAGCTCGTCGGAGGAGCGGTCCTCGCACCCAAGCTCGAGGTGGACAACAAGTCCGCCATCGCCTTGATGAAGAATCCTGTGCACCATGACCGGAGCAAACACATAGACGTGAAGTTCCACTTCATCCGGGAATGCTGCGACAGGAAGCTAATCGATGTTGAGTTCGTCGGCACTGAGCTGCAGCTGGGCGACATCCTCACGAAGGCGCTCGGTCCAAGTCGGTTCCAAGAGCTTCGCGGTGGGATCGGCATGAAAAAACTTGTGTAATTGTATTCCAGGGCTTAGGAGGAGATTGTTATAGTAAGCCCAGGATAGCTTTTCTATTCTTAGCAAGTAGATCTGTGCGTGATCATCTTCGATAGGCCACACACGACGCGCAAATGCCGATGCGCTCTTCACGGCACGGCCCAGGGCGCTGTGATGGCAGTGGCCGATCACGAGCGTGCCGTGATTTTTTGGTTTCCTAGTAGCCATGTAAAGATGCATGTATTTCCTTTATATATATAGAAATAGCAATCAAGAGAAAAAGCTGCCGCTTTGCAGCACCAAATCATTGTGTCCAGTTTGTGATCGCGTGTGTCATCCTCCTCATTGGAGTTTTGTCACTCGATCGAGTTGATGCACGACGCCGCCGTCCTCGGCCTGGCCGCCAACGGCACCTCCCCGCCCGAGTTCTACCAGCTTAGCAAGACCAGAGACGACGTGAGGCTAGAGTTCGACTACGGGCGGGGCGTCGCAGTTGCCAGTGATGTGGCCGGGGAGCTCCAGACTGAGGTGAAGGGTGGGGGTCCGGTGAGCCTTGATCTTCACGTGGACCTGCGGCTGACATACGATTTCAAGGTGCGGCACCGTAATGTCAAGGTGCGGCAGAAGACGAGGGTATGGTGCTCGCTGAGCATCCCGGTCAAGGCGGAGGCCCGAGGCCCCGGCGTTGGCGGTGCCGTGGCCTCCGGCGACCAGTGCAGGGTCAAGTACCCCCGATGAATAATGCGAGAGCTAGTTGTTTGAGCTTTTGTTAGCTTTATGTAATATCACTAGTTCTGTAGTTCACTATGTAAGAACTTGGCTTTATATTATATGCTCGGTCGTGCTCATTCTGGCTGCAGCTGCAGCAGCCAGAAAACAAAAATTATTGCTGTAGGAACTTGCATGCTTCTCCTCCTTATGGCAAGGCAGTACACTGGAACATGGTATGCTTGGCCTTCGGGTGTACCGGGCATTGCTTGTGAAGAATTTTTTCGTATTGCTCCTGCAGCTTGCCCGACTTCTTGTTGCGGCGACTGGTCTCAACGCTGGCCACATGGTCCTCCGGCTTCCGCTTACGGGCGGCGCCCGAGTTACTGTACTAGCCTTTGTTGGGACGGTTGTTGCCGTTGCCCTTGTCGGTCTTGCGCTTGGGGAAGCGTTTGTTCTCCTCGTCTTCTTGATCTACCCATCGCTGCATCATGTTGCGGAGCTCGAGTACGGTAGTCGGGAGGTTTCTCCCGAACTCGCGGTACGTTTGCTTCGCGGCCAACCCGTTGCGGAAGCAGCGGATGACTTCTTCGTCGGCGATGTTGGCGATGGTGGCGCGGGTGTCGAAGAAGCGACGCGTGTACGACCTCAGGGTCTCGTTCTCCTCCTGTCTGACCTGCGACAAGTCATGGTGGGTACCTGCCGGGATCATGGAGCCTTGGAAGTTGTCAACGAAGACCTGCTTCTGGGCCTCCCAGGAGTCGATGGAGTTTGGCCGGAGGGTTTCCAGCCATGTGAGCAGTGCAGTCTCCAAGGCCATAGAGAAGTAGAGGGCTTTAGTCGAGTTAGAGCCCCTGCACACTTCGATGGCCACAGAGTAGCATCGTAGACATTGCCGCGGATCCTGCTTCCCGTCATACTTCGGGATGTTTGTGGGCTTGAAGTCCCTTGGAATCTCGCGGTTGGTGAGGTTTTCGGTAAAAGCCAGGAAGCGATCACTGTCATCGCGAGGGCCGTTTTCCAACCATTTGTACTGCCTGCTGGAGATAATGGTACGTGCGTCGCGGTTGCTGTTGATGTACTGCCTCAGGTCGCCGGGGGGTGGTGGAAGCTGGTTGCCCTGGTGGCCTTGGCCTCCCGCGGGTTGTCCTCCACCCCTGGGCCTGGGCAGTTTTGTTGAGCCTCCTGCTCAACTTGTTGGTTGTTGCGGGGGTTGAGGTGTCCTGCGACGACACGACTACCCTGGAGAGCAGAGCTGTCGTGTCGTTCCGATCTGGAGCGAGTACGTTGGATAGACTGCAACGGATTCATCTTGTCGAGTTAGACTGCGGCTTGCTTAACAAGTCACATGATCCGCTGAGTTTTGTTTGTTTGTGGGATCCGCTGCAGGAGCAGTGAAGCTTCGTAGATGTTGCCCATGGGGGTAACAAATTTGTCTTCTGCAACAGCATCGAAATCCCGTCGTAGGTCCCTTTGCCAATGCGGGTTGTGGGTGCGCTTTTGAGCATTGCGCCTGCGTTTGCTGCATTTAGAGTTCCTCAGGCGACGACGTCGCTTTTGCTCTTCGTCTTCACCTTGAGGGGCGTCAGTGGTGAACTCGTCGCCAGAGATCGCGTCCTCGTGGATGGAAGCCATGTAGACTTCGCGCTCTGGCGTGTAGTCGCCTGAATAATCAGTGGCCAGGACCGTCGTGGTGGACGTCCTGGTAGTCTCCTCCCGGATAGGAGCGAGAGGTATGCCCTCTTGAAAAGGCAGCTGCTGGATGGTGGCTACTAAGCGGGCATCATCGTTGAGTAATTCGGTGGGCTCCATGCCCTTCCAATATATAAATCCGCCCTGCTCAGTAGTTGTAATGGTCAGACCCAGATGACTGACCGCAGAGGAGTCGAGCTCGTCATCTGAATCCGAGTAGGTGTCGAAAACGGGAGCCTTCCGGCTAGCAGTGGCATCCTCGTCTCCGAGCTTGAGTAGGAGATCTAAGTTTGCTTCCAGGTCGGAGAGGGACTTAGACCGTAGGACCTCCTCGTAAGAAGAAGCCGCGTTGCGTAATCCGAAGTGGAATCGGGTACGCTCCCCCCCAGATCGTCTTGAGCCTGACCCGGAGAGTCGTGTTGGGACACGAGTCGAAAATGCATCGGTGACGGAATTCTCCTCGGTCTCGCTGGTGAGAAGCGGATGCATCTCGTTGAGGTTGTCGATGAACTCGTCGAGTTCGCTCGAGCAGCTTGAAGCTTCGGGCACCGTGGAATTGGCTAGGTGGCTGTCAAAACCACCCGAGCCGTTGGCGATGCAGATCCACGAGCCGAAGATGAAAGTTGTGCGCTTATCGAGCACGGCGCTAGTGATGTTGGTGGATGTCATCAAGTTCTCCGGTGGATGCTCGATGAACACCCCTACGTGGCGCGTCGGTGTTTTACTGCCAAGCCCACCGAGGGATACCCCCAAGGTGGTAGGTTGTAGGTAGGGTGTTGCCGAGATCAGAAAGTTGAAGGTGCAAGGAACACAAAGTTTTGACAGGTTCGGGCCGCCGAGAGCGTAATACCCTACGTCCTGTGTGGTTTGTATTTTATCTTAGAGGTTATGAGATTATTGGTTATGCTTTGGAGGGATCCCTGCCCGCCCTTATATAGTATGGGGGGATAGGGTTACATGGAAGTCCTAGTCGGGACGGCCTGAGGAGTCCTACCCGAGTACGGCTCGGATAGTTTCCTTACGTCCGACTAGTCCTAGTGCTACACGACTAGTGCTACACGTCCGGCTGTCGTCCTCTTCCGTTGACGATAATGAATGACACACATCATTTGGGCTTTCATAGGCCCCCTGCCCCGTCACCGCGCCCCCCCAACCCCTCTCCTCCTGTCTCCCTGGGCCAAACCCTAAGCAATGCCATGGGCCAGTACAATCAATTATCCATGGGGCGCACTAGGCTTTGAGTATTGTTTGAGTGGACTGCGTGGTTGGGCTGTGATGACCGAGTTGGGCCCAGCACGCCATGGAGGAGTGTTCTTCTTGGGCTGAAAGAAGGTTCCGGTGATAGATCTGGCCATGGGCCATATAGGCCGTTTCCTGAAAAAAAGTGACAACACCGTATGTATGCTGTATGCGCACACTGACAAAGCGACAAGAGACCTGCATGAGAGTGAGATCCGTCCAGCAGCCGCGTGCACTGCATAGGTAGCCCTTACTTTGATGAAAGAAGAGGAAAGTAAGGCCAAGTGGAAATTCTGTCTGAACTCACCTCTTGGCTCTTGCACACACCCACATCGTAAAGATGGCAGGGCGTACGGGGGTTGAGGAGGTTTGCGATAACTTGACTGCACTCCGTCGTCTGCTTTTGTTGTACTGAGTACTGAACATTGGATCGATCAGGTGCAATGCGAATTGTTAAACGCTTTTGCATCCTGTCGTTTTCCTCGCGCTCTGGGTGTGATCAGCATGCAGGTGTGGGCGTGTGTCCATGCATGGTCCATCGCTACTACACCTTGCTTGCAGTAGACATGTACTGTATGTCTGTATGCAGCATAGCTACGATTACAATAAATCAATTAAAGCGCGGCATACGAGCTATCATGCAGCTGGATTTTATTACCTGATAATCTCGGAGCGAGCTTTAATTTGTCAATCCTGCTTTACCATCCTATAGATGATGCATATCTTCTGTCACACTGACAGATACTTGGAGTACCTAGTATATTAATGATTATATTATTAACCTGTAAACTAATGGGCAAGCTCAGTTGTGCGACGTCGATCTCACAGCTTCAAAAGTCTGAAGCAAATATAAAAATACGTAGGAGCTAGTATTATTTGATAAGCAAGAAGCACACCTGCACATATCCGTGATCATCATCATCTTGTGTTGTGGTACGTGGCATGATATATCCTTGGCACGTCACGAGCTTAGCTTTTATATTATTGGTGCAAAGATGTCATGGAAGTCATGCTTTAGGCAGCACCATGTAATCCAGTCTAGAAAATGCAAGTTCTAATAATGTATAAGAAAGTATTTATTATTTGTAACTGATCCAACTCGCTTGTTATTGCTAAGGTTTACAGGGGGAAAGGCGAGCTATCTTTGCCATCAGCACTTGTCTAGAGTTTGTATACAAAGTTGGGAACACTTTTGAAAAGCAGGGGAAAGGCAAAGCTACATGAAAATGACACCATTATCTCCAAACACCAGTCCACATCCTAATAACTGTGTAAAATAATGGCATCATGTGTCTGGTCGTTAACGTGTTCACTCATTCGAAGTTTTTCAAAAAAAATCTATGTATATTCATATTGCCACTGATCTAGAACGCAAATATATAGGCCACATTATTTAAAATTAGTGCCATGGAAAAAAAATCATTTTTCTATGGTTTTTATATGCCACCACCAAGAATTCATGGTTGTATTACCACAACATAATTGTGGCAATACCATCTAGCCGCAGTTGCAACTGGCTACATCTTGTTGCAAACATTTTTAGGGCAATAGTAGAAAAATCATATTAGTAATTCTCTCTTAGCCTTCTAGCAGAAGGACACCTTCCCGAATACCCATTTAATTTATTGAGCAATGAAAAGAATTGAGTTTGCCATTTGATCCTAACAAAATTCTTTTATTCCATGGGAACATTAAATTAAACTTTTTTATTTGAGTACATATGATGATTCGGTCTATATGATCTCGTTGTTTTCTTCAAAACACAATGTTCACTTTAGCAAATCCACGAAATATTTTGTTCAGGGAAAATCCTTGGTGGAATTTCATAAACATTTTTTCCATTTATAATTTTCATTTTGAATTTTATTCCCTCGTGGAAAAAATGTGAATCCCCCCCCCCCCCCCCCCCCCCCCCCCACACACACACACAGAGAGCAATAATAGGCAAATAATTAAAATGCCCCAAGTACAAATTGTACATGCATTGCTGAATAATGTAATTAAATGAGTAAAACATCATATATACATGCATGTAGAGAGAAGATACAAAGCCACCTCCTTTTAAGAAGAAAGTAGTATGGAGCTTCTCCCCTTTTGAGATAGAGCAAAAGGTAGAGGTAAAAACACAAAAGTGTAACAAGATACACGCAATCGACTATACAGACTACAAAGCTTGTGGAAAGAATAGATAGTCATGGGGGGAAAGAGAGATTCACAGAATACATAGAGGCTCTCAGGTTTCAACACATGGCGTCAATTTTTATCTCTGAAAAGCAGCAAACGACAAGTCCCCTACTTACACCTGGTCTGCGTATTTTAGTGGTCTATCATCAGATGTTTGGGTGAGGATACTGAGAGGAGAGACTAAATATATCTTTCTAGGATTCTAAAGCATCAAACTTTAGGGCCTAATGACCAGGGAGAGGTGCTTATCATCTTTGATCTCTTGCTTGCTTTCCTCCAGCCTAAGCTTTTTCACACCCACTGCTTTAAGATGGCAATGTGGATTTGGAGATCTAAAGCACGAAAAGGAGGATACTTTTTTTTTTCTTTTTTCTCAAATGGCATCACCATACTACGCACTAAAAGCATATATACCTTTTGGTCATCTCTACTGAATGAAAGACTTCAGCTCGTTGCCTTGTAAAGTGCCGCCCCCTTTCTACAAACCCGAAGTCTTTAATCATATTAGGCGACACATCTATACCAAGAAATACGCAATGATTACTACTCCAAGTACCCAAACATTGTGTTTAGGATTCTATTCTATGCTATAGATTCCATGAAAAATGTGGAACCAAGTACTACTATACAAGCCATCTGATTGCATGAATGCTCCTTGTTTCCATGAATCACATCAAAATTAAATCGGCTGTAATTGTATGAACACCTAGCGTAATTTAACAGATGCTTTAATTTCTTGAGCAAAGGTTAAGTGAGATGTTTGTTTTTAACTTTGACCGATAGAATAATCTTTGTGAATGTTTAGACGACTGACCATATGCTTGAAAATGGTATGTATTATCGAGATTTGATGAATAGTTTGGCTGAAACAGTGTCAATGTACGTCGACGGCGACAGAAGTGTACTGTGGTTGCGGTACAACGGTTAGAGGGTGCCATATTTTTATGGATGGATATCATGGTGTCTAGTCCTTGGAGCCTGACATCACACTGCAACGTTCATGAACTTGTCTTCTGCTACTCGTCATTAAAACAAGATGCATAGTTTTACTATGTTTTCTTGGAAAAAAATATTCAAGGCAGAAATAATAGGGCAATCAACAGCAACATGTAAAATTGTTATCAAATGAGGCAAAGCTAATAATCAAACTATCTTTCCGTTAATATTGGAAGAAGAAAACGCCATCCACAGCCTTAAGGATCTCCATGTCATTAGGCGAAGAACTCCCTGCTTCCTCCCCTTCCCCGTCCATGGCGGCGCAGGCATTCAAATCCAAGCCAAACCGTGGCACAGCTCCTTCCTCTGCGCCTGCGCCGTCATCTTCCGCCTTGCTGTCTGTGAGAAATAATTGGAACGGCTTAAGCCCTTTAGGCTGCCGTGCACTGCAATATATAGGACCGGATCACAGTCCGAGTCAGTTACAATTGGAACTCGTTAGAGTTCTTTAGTTACATGGAAGCGTAACCTATTTGGACTACATAATCTTGGCCTAATCTGTCACGTACTCTAACAGTCCCCTTCAATCACAACTTGCACAGGTTGAGATTGTTTCTAAACTCTTGTAGCTAGCGCAAAGGTTGAGCTTTTGTAAATCCATCAGCCACTTGATCGTTGGAAGAAATAACTCTAATTTCCAATAACTTCTGAGCAACTCTTTCTCTGACAAAATAGTAGTCAACTTCTATATGATTAGCCCGGGCATGAAATACTGGATTGGCAGATAAATAAGTTGCACCAATATTATCACATCAAAGAACAAGTGTCTTCAGTTGTGACACACCTAATTCGTCAAGTAAGGATTGAACCCAAATAACTTCTGCGGTTGCATTAGCAAGTGCCTTGTACTCCGCTTCAGTACTTAATCTAGACATTGTTGCTTATTTTCTGGCACTCCAAGATATTAAATTTGCGCCTAGAAAGATACCAAAACCACCTGTAGATCTTCTATCATCCGAACAGCCAGCCCAATCAGCGTCAGAGAATGCACTGACCATGTTAGACTTGGATTTAACAATCTTTAGTCCATAGTATATGGTACCACTAACATATCGCAAGATTCTTTTAACTGCCATATAATGAACCGTAGTAGGACAATGAAGATACTGACAAACTTTATTCACTGCAAAAGCTAAGTCAGGCCGTGTAAGCGTTAAGTATTGTAATCCACCTACAATACTTCCATACCTTGTTGAGGTTTCTCCATCCAGAACGTCTCCAACAATCATTGCAAGCTTCTCTGAAACTACCATAGGCGTGGTAACTAGCTTATAGTCTTTCAATCCGGCCTTGTGTATTAGTTCCTTTGCGTACTTAGATTGAGATAGCAACAAACCTTCTGAACAGGCTGACACCTCAATTCCCAAGAAATAATGTAGATGACCCAAATCTTTGAGAGCAAAATCATCACGCAATTTGTGTAAAAGTCTCATCACTAGAACTAACAATAATGATATCATCGACATATACCAGAAAGTAAATAGTAACTCCACCTCGCTTGAAGAAGAATAAGGACGTGTCAGCCTTTGAACCTTGGGATCTGAGCTGTTGTAACTTGTTACTCAATCGAGAGTACTATGCCCTTGGAGCTTGCTTCAATCCATAAAGGGATTTATCAAGCTTGCAAACATAATGTGACAAGGTTTTATCTTCATACCCAGGGGGTTGTCTCATAAACACATCTTTCTCCAGAACACCATGTAAAAACGCATTCTGAACATCCAGTTGTCGAATACTCCAACAATTTGACACGGCTAAAGACAAGACCAATCTGATAGTTGCAACCTTCACAACAGGGCTAAATGTATCCTCGTAATCCAAGCCATACCTCTGTTTGAAGCCATAAGCAACAAGTCTTGCTTTGTGCTGATCAACAGTACCGTTGGACTTGTGCTTGATTTTATATACCCATTTGCAGTCTATAATATTCTGCCCTGGTTTAGGAGGAACAAGATGCCAAGTATTGTTTCTCATAAGAGCATCGAATTTAGAATCCATTGCAGATTTCCATGTTTCAGATGAAAGTGCCTCTTGCAAAGAAGCCGCTTCTTTGACTTCACTTAATAGGCCATAGCGCATAGTGCCATCTGTATAGACCTTGGGCTTTCGTATATTATCCTGCAACCGTGTTCTTGGTCGTCGTGGAGAAGTTGTGATAGGAGCATGGATTGGTCTCGGTGGCCCCGGCGGCGGCGGAGGCAATCTCCTCGAATAAACATGCGGGACAGCAGCAGAATTGGAAGGCACAGAAGATACCGGAGAAACCGCGGGCGATCGGTGTGGTACATGAGGCGAAGCAGGAGAAACCACAGATGGCCCCTGCACGGAGACATGCGGTGCAGCGAGCGTCGATGCTGGTGGCACAGCTGGCGCTGCCGGAGTCGTCGGAAGCGAAGCACATGACGTAGGAGGCTGTTGCTGTTGGACAGCTGGTGGAGAAGCATTGGGTAAAGGCGAAGCTGTTGGCTCCGGAATGTGTACGTCCTGAGTTAGGTCGGCACCTGAAGCATCTCCGTGTTCAGCTCTGCTGTCTTGTTGATCCATAATGGAAAGGCCACTAGCAGTACTCGTCAATATAGGAAAGGTCACCAAATTGGGCACGCAGCTTGAAGTACCTGAAACTGGATCAGCAGACAGCTCAACTGGTTCGGCCAAAGTATTAGACATGTTAGTAAAATTACGATTCATAGCCCCATCATGATCCAACAAATGAGGTGGTAAAAGGAGAATTTCTTTTTGAAGACGAGCGCCAGCATTGGAGTGAAGTTGGGCAAAAGGAAAGATGTTGTCATCAAAAACAACATCATGAGAGATATAGACTCGGCATATGGAGATATCCAAGCACTTATAGCCCTTGTGAAGATTACTATAGCCTAGAAAAACACATTGTTTGGAACGGACCTGAAGCTTATGGTTATTATAAGGACGAAGATTAGACCAACAAGCACAACCAAATACACGAAGGAAGGTGTAGTTCGGTTTTTCATTAAATAAGCTTGCTAAAGGAGTGGAGAAAGCAATGACACGATTAGGAGTGCGATAAATGAGATATGTCGCGGTCAAGAAAGCTTCGTCCCAAAACTTAAGAGGCATGGAGGCTTGAGCTAAAAGTGCGAGACCCACTTCAATAATATGTCTATGTTTACGTTCAGCCGAGCCGTTTTGTTGATTAGCATGTGGACAAGAAACATGACGAGCAATACCCGCTTGTTGAAAGAAAGAATTCAATTTTTGATATTCACCACCCCAGTCAGTTTGCATAGTATGGATCTTCCTATTTAGAAGACGCTCAACAAGTTGCTAAAAATTAAGAAAAACTCCAAACACTTCAGAGCGATTTTTGAGAAGAAAAATCCATGTAAACTTACTGAAATCATCAATAAAGCTTACATAGTATTGATAACGACCAACTAGCGAGGGAGCGGGACCCCAAACATCGGAGTGAACTAATTGTAAAGGAAAAGTAGAAACACTTTCGGATCTAGAATAAGGCAACTGATGACTTTTAGCTTGTTGACAAGCATCACAAATAGAATCACTAGACTCTCTACTGAAAGATAAATTATTGTCTTTCAGAACACGATCAACTATGATAGAAACGATGATGCCACCTAGATTGTGAAGGTTTCGTAACATAATGGACTTGAGAAGTGTGTGGCATAGGATAAAGCCCATCTTGACATCTACCTTGAAGAAGGAGCTTCTTCGTGTCCAGATCCTTAACACCGAAAAAGGAAGGATGAAACTCAAGAAAGACTTCGTTATCAGCAGCAAATTGATGAACATAGATCAGATTTTTCATGGCAGAATGGACGTGCAGGACATTATTAAAGGAAAAATCACGGGAGGGAGTACAAAATGTAGTTTTACCAATATGACTAATACTCATATCTTTGCCATTAACAGCTTGAATCTGATCCTGTCCAATATACCTATCCCGTGTAGTGAGCTTATCCAAATCATGAGTAACATGATCCGTGGAACTCGAATCAAAATACCAATTTGTATCGATGCCATAAGAGGGCACAATAGCTGACGCAGATTTCTATTGAGAACCAGACCGATTTGGTCTTGAACCACCATCACGAGGGGGGATATATTTCTTATTAAATCTGTACCAGCAATCGTGAACTGTATGCCCTGCCCGTTCACACAATTGGCAAAGCGGTCCATCATCTTGGTCATGGAAACCACGGCCACCAGGTGCTCTTTGACCACTAGGATTCATGCCACGGCCACCAGAACCACCTCCGTGACCTTGGCCTCCAGCAGCACTACGACCACGGCCTTGGGAAGCAGTATTGACAGAAGAATAAAACCGTCCCTCATCACTGCGTTGCTGATTTAATCTGGCCTCGTAGGCAAGAAGTTGAGCATAAAGATCACTCAAGGATAAATTGTCTTTCACCGTCATCGATGATACGGACGGATTGTAATTGGCATCTAATCCATTCAGGATATAGCTGACGATATCATCGTCATCAAGTTTCTTCCCGGCTGCTGCCATCTCATCAGCAAGTCCCTTCATCTTGCCGTAATACGCAGAGGAACGAGTCACCTTTCGTCTCCCGGGATAACTGTGATCGAAGCTGGAGGATCTTGGACTTTGATTGAGAAGCAAACATCTCATTGACTGTTGTCCATACATGAGCAGCATGTTCGAGAGAGGAGACTTGAACCAGGATGTCCTTTGTCATAGACGACAAGAGGTAGGCAAGAAGATGTTGATCTTGAGAAATCCATGTGACATATGCTGGATTTTCAACCTCCTCAGTAGATTTATCTGACTTCTCAACTTGGATTGTTGCTGCTGGTTGCACTGAGGATCCATCTAGAATTCCCATAAGATGCGAACCACGAACAGCAGGAAGAACTTGTGCTCGCCACACAAGAAAGTTGTCCCGGCTAAGTTTTTCCAAGACAGGGATGCTGAATATTATTGAAGCCGTCGAAGAACTCGTCGAAGCCATAAAGATCGACGGGAGAGAAAAAAAATTGCTATTTGCAACTAGATGTTCTTGGAGGAAGAGGCTCTTGATACCATGTGAGAAATAATTGGAACGGCTTAAGCCCTTTAGGCTGCCGTGCACTTCATTATATAGGACCGGATCACAGTCCGAGTCAGTTACAATTGGAACTCGTTAGAGTTCTTTAGTTACATGGAAGCGTAACCTATTTGGACTACATAATCTTGGCCTAATCTGTCACGTACTCTAACACTGTCGACGTCACCCATGAAACGTCGTTGCTTCACCGGCCGAGGGGACGAAACCCTAGACCTCGACTCGGACACTTGACAGCTCACTACGATGGCGTCCTCCAAGCTGACCGTATCACCATCGCAACCCCTCACCGTTCCGGTTGCCATGGCATTCTTGATACCGGCTTCGTCTGAGTCATGCTCGAGGCCGTCGATCATCACGACGCGGTGAGGGTTCTCGCGGATCGCCTCGTAGAACCTCTGCATGTAGCCGTGCCGGTTGTCCGGCGACCTCTGCCTCTTGAGGCTGTCGCCGGAGTTGGAACCGGAGGGAGCTAGGGTTAGCTTTGCTGCGGTGATGCAGGTGAACTCGGCGGGAGCCAAAGACAAGCCTGGCGAGCTCCCGGGCCATCGCAGCCTTGCCGTCATCGTCCCTCCCTTGGAAGAGCAGACACGTCGACGAGCTCGGCCGCGTCGTCCTTGTCACGCCGGAGCGGCGCTGGAGCACGGCGCTAGCGATGCCCGCAGCTTGATCTCTGTGGCGCGGGACGCGCGTCTCGAGTGCGCTGCACAGGATCTTGAGATTCTCCGCGGTGAGCTCGGTGAACTTTGGACGGCGGCGAGCTGCAGGCTCCGTCGCGGCGTCCGATGAGTTAGATTTAGACATCGAGTTAGACGATCCAGGATTAGGGTTCGCGAGCAGTTGCTGATCGCACGACTCGGCCATTGGCCCGTCGTGCCCGTGGTTCAGCAACGGCTGCCCCCGGTCGATGAGATCATGCCATGGCTCGCAGCTCACGTTGGCGTCGTAGTGGGTAAAGCCGCAGAAGGAGGAAGATGCCGGAGAGGAGAAGCTCAGTGTGAGCTCCGATCCGGTGAGGACTGGACCTTGCTGGCTGCGGCGAATCCACGTGGGGACGCTCGCCGCCGTCGCCACGACCATGTCGGCGCCGCAGTGTGTGATCTCACTGAGAAGAACGGATCAAGAATGCCCCGTCAGCGTAAAATCGTTGAAAACACGTTGACTAAGCGAAAACCAAAACCAATTAATAAGCGATCAACTTGGCGCATGCATGCGACACCGCTGAAGGATCGATCAATCTAGTCGTGCCGTGTACCGTACCTGTCGCCGCCGAGGCTCAACGCGAGGCTGCCGTCCGGCACGACGACGGGGTGTAGCTCCAAGACGGCTCCAGGGAGGGCTGCCCCGACCTGCAGCTCGTGTAGGACGCGTAGGTTCCGGAGCCCAGCAGCCAGAACATGTCGTGGCCGCGGCCTCCGCCGCCGCGCACCAGGCTGCTGAGTTCCATGACGGCGTGCTCGACGGGGCAGTAGTACCGGCCATGCGCGGGGGGGTCACTTCTCTTCCACGACGCGGCGGACCAGGCCTCGGCGGCGTAGCCGAGGTCCTCGAGCACGAGCACGACGCCTTTGCCGGCGGCGCAGCCCTCGCGCACGAGCGCGCGCAGGTCGGCGGCCCTGGCCTCCACCTCCTCCCTCGGCAGGCGCTGGAAGGACGCGGCCGAGAAGGGCACGAACTGGGCGTTCTTGAGGCACTCGTGCTGGAGCCGCAGGTCCCCCTTGCTCACCTTGTCCATCACCGCCTTGACCACTCCCTCCGCGGCGGGCGCGCTCTCGCCGACGACCACCACGCATCGGTTCCGCCCGCTGGCAATGCAGTCCAGCACGCGCGCGGCGTCGCCGGCGACGTCGACCTTTGCTTTGGCCTCCTTGGGTTTAGGGTTCGGGGAGGCGCTGGTGGTGCTGCTTGCCGTGTTTGACGACTGCTCCGACGACGAGACGGCCGCCTTCTCGACGTTGGCCTTGACCTCGGCGCTGGAGAAGCCGGCCTCGCGCATGACGCGGCTGACGCCGGGGTCGTCGAGGATGGAGATGACGAGCTGCTCGAGCTCGACCCTGGCGGCGACCTGCTGGCCCTCCGTGGAGGTAGAGCCGCCGCCCCGGCGCTGGTTGGCTTGCGCGCGCTTGAACGCGGCGGCGAGCGCGTTGGACAGCGCCGGCGCGCGGTGCCCCGCGTGGTGGGCGTGGAAGTGGTGGAACATGGCCGCCGGGGGCCCCGCGGTGGCGAGGCGGTTGAGCGCGACGTTGAAGCAGAGCTCGAGCGCCTTGCACTGGAGCGGGTGGGAGCTCGCCCGCGACCGGAGGCAGGCGGCGCGGAGGAGGCCCCCGGCGTCCGCGAGCATGGCTCTGGCGGCGTGCAGCGGCGTGACCTGCGCGTGTCCCCGGCGGCGCGCCAGGCTCACCGCCTGGTGCATCACGGCCGCCGCGTCCCCCGCGAGCTCCTGCTGCACCGCGCACCCACCGCTACGCATCTCCCCTTGCTTCTTCCCCGGCCGGCCGGCTCTCTCCTTGGCTGGGACGTACGACGCCGCCCTGCCGAATCCTTGGCCTACTGGCTACAGCTCGATCTTCTGGCGTCACTGCGGTACGTGTGCAGATGGACGCAAGCATCGAGGTTTAGCTGCTATATGTCGCCATGAAACGCAGCAGGAGGGATTGGATTGGAGGAGTGCTGGGTGGAGGAGTAATGGAGCTGCGCTGGCTGTGTCGTCTTGCCTGGCTCATACTAGCAGAGATGAGATGACTGACACAGGGCGGACGGCTCATGAGATTCGATTGATCGTGGCTGTCGGGATGTGTTATAGTATACGTTGTACTGTCATCATACACACACACCCACACACACCAGAAGACGAAATGCTAGTTCTCAATCGCCTGAGGCTTTCTTATGTCTGTATATATTCGTTTCAAGAAGATGTCTGAATTTATATATTCTTTTGAAGAAAATGTGTGATGGTGGGGATTTTGTTTTTTGGCTTCTATATGCATGAGTTGAATCGTTTCGTGTGAAATTCTGTTGTTCTGAACAAGCTCTATAGACACTAGACTGCCACTCCGAATATATAGGGTGATACTGATGCAATTTTTTTCCAATCACAAATAAAAATAAGTTGATGCTTCTTCAAGTTGATTTTTTAGACTTTGACCATTATTGTCTAAATTTATACAATTGATAACACAAGATTGATACTAATAGATTCAGCAATAGAAAAACATTTTGATGACCAGCATACAGTACTATTATTTCAAATAAAAAAATTACAATTTGGAATAGTTTTTATGTAAAATATTGCCAATCAAAATGTCATATTGAATACCATGTCGATGTCCTAATAAACCCTATATTTGTGATCGGCAGAATGAAGTACATGTATAGACATGGATATGCACGAGTTAAATGGCAGCTTATAAGTACAGTTGGACCTCTCAGTACGCTTCAGAAGTCACTGCATCAACACAAAACAGGCGAAGCTAATCCAAATCTGTTGTACGCAGTTATGCACTTTATGCAGCTGCCCTAGCTGCCGGGGTCCAGAAATCTGCTGACACACAACACAATTGACCCCCCTGAATCCCCGGTAGTCGTCCATGCATGTGTACTTGTTACCCCGATCCAACTTTGTGATTTGATTGCACCGAATCATGGTTACTTCATCTTATATATATAATACTTCTTTCGTTCTAAATTATTAGTCATTTTAGTTTTTCTAAATTTTTAATATTTGCTATGCGCGCGCCCACATATATATATATATATATATATATATATATATATATATATATATATATATATATATATATATATATATATATATATATATATATATTATGTCTAGGTGCAAAGCAAAGTCTATGAATCTAGAAAAGTTAAAATAATTAATAATTTGAGACGGAGGGAATATATAATATATCACAAGACCAGAAACATCTGACATTAACGCATTGGCATTATTGCCTTAAGTTCTCATTTTTTTGTCTGCAAATTCTATTGTGCGATGTAGTGTACTGCCACACGAATTTAATGCTTATATAGCTAGTGCAATTGTGTGCCTAGATTTTAAAATTGATTTGTAATATTGTTTTATATAAATATAACTGCTACATTTTCTATACAAGTATGACCTTTTGAACTAGTTTATTCTTCTTTTTTCCTTTTTGAAAGGACAGGACTACCGTAAGCATGTACTAGATGTAAAGTTTTGTGTGCACTCCCTAAGAGAGAGGGAGAGACAATGTAATGAAAATTTACACTTTAGTTGTATGCATTTACAAGTGGAGAAAAGAAGATGCATTATATTATTGGAGTTACACCGAAGAGTTGTAGTTTACTGTTTTGGTGCAATATAATTTATTAGATTCAGAAACCTAGGTGTTTTTTTCCTCGAATATGAAGGAGAACCGTATATCTTTATATTAAGAAGAGAGAGTTTCAGTATAACGCGCTATAAGCGCCTACAGGCCACTACGGATTACAGCAGAGCCAAACGTAGCAAGGTCGTAAGTAAACTAAAGAGAAACCTAGGTGTTGGAGTGAGATAACTGGAGATTGCGTGGAGCAGCAAGTCTATTGCAAGAGCCTCAGATTCAGGAGCTTCACTTGGGGAGCGGTTCCATTCGGACCGCAATGATGTGGAACGGCTAGCCTCTACTTCACTGGAGGGCCTTCGCCGCGAGTAGTTGTGTCTTGCTAAATGGTACTTCGGATGGCTGGGTGGCGGATAGACACTACTCCCTCTGTCACAACAAAGAATGCGATTAGTATGTTTATTGATCTTGTAATAAAGTGGGGAGATATTTAATTTTTCACTAAAAATTCCAAGATCCAACGCTAATTATTGTGACTCATTGATCTGCACACCGACCAAGTCGGGAGTGTGTCGATCAGGCTCTTGAAGAACCTAGTTAAGATGCCTCTGTACTCCCTTGCGTATCCAACGTACGTACTTATGCTCTGGTGTGCCTAACGCCTTCTTCAGATGACTATCTACACTTAACACACGCACACGCACGCGCACGCGCACACACGCACACACACTCATCAATTGTCGTGTCATTGGATGGAATTAATAACAATCATCGTCGTCGCCATCATCATCATCATCCAAACTAAGGCAGGTACGGTGTGGTTGAGGTGAGATCACAATGCAAAGGACTGTACGTAATGCAACAGCGGCCACGTACAGGATCTTAAGACGAGACATGCATGCACGAGCAATGAGCTGCTGGGCCAATGCAATGCAAATTGACGGTGCATGAGCTGATCGAGCTCGTAGGGCTTTAAGATGAGTAGGGCCGGTAAGCTGACAATACCAGGGCGACTAGCGATACAGATTCGCCACCTGCCCCAAAGATCCTGCGTGCCGCCGGTCTCTGTCTGTAGTACGTACGTGACCTCCTAACCATGGAGCCCCAGGATTCTACATTTACGTGATGTAATTTAAATAAATTGCAAATGCAGACAGCTGTGTGAATGTGTGGTTCTGATAAAGTCAAACTATTTTAAGTTTAACAAAATATTTATATATAGAAAAGAAAATAAGTAGCTATGATACCAAACATACATGTACTATTAGATACTAAATTATTAATTAGCTGTGCACTTCATAATTGACTTCTTTGTAGTGATAGCTGTTAATAATCTTTGATTGGAGAACCGAGAATGGCATACACTCGCCCCTCCGTATCTCTGTGTCCCTCTGCGTGTGCCTTACTTAATTGGCTTGGCGGTACGCGCGCGGGGAGCACGGAGGGCAGGGATACGATACCACCGGATCTCAAATCAACCGGATACGCCGCCCTGCTTGGCCGTCGACATGCGCGTAGCTAGCTACTGCGACGAGAGTACGCGCGTCTCGTACTCCACGCGTAGCACGCCGGCGGGCCCTTTACCAGCACAGGGCATCCTGCAGCTGTTCCACTGTGTGTGATGTGATCCGCAGGTCCCCGCCGCTGCGCGCGTGTGATTGCTCGCGCCCGGCCGCCGCCTGACCTCCTGGGTCACTCACTGGCAGCAGGCAGAGGCGTACGCCAAGCTGCCGCTGCCACTGCGCTGCACGCACGGCACCGCCGCGCCGGCCAGCCGGCCTTTACTGCTACTGCTACCTGCCGGTCGTCGTATCTATCGCCCGCGGCCACCCGACGACCGCGCGTTGGATATATATATATATATATATATATATCGCTCGAGCCCCACGTGATTTCTCCGGCCACGCTTCGCGGTGGGACGACGGGCCGCCATGCGCCATGTATAGTTGGCCAAACGGGCCAGGCAAGCCGGGCCAGCACTGGCACGGCCCTAGAACAACCCGGCCCGTGGACCATCGGGCCAGTGCCGTGCTAGTGCCTGGCCCAGTGCTGTGCCTGGGCCGCATTCACGGCACGCGGCACTAGCACAGGCACACAGGCACGACACGCTTAATGGGCCGGTCCAGGGGCAGCACGGCCCAAGGCACGACAGATGTTGGATCCCCTTCCCGACGCCGATCCGACCGTTGGATCCAACTGTTGGGGGAGGGGGCTATATAAGGCTCGGCGCCGGCCGGTGACCTCGGCCCTCAACCCTAACCATAATTCATTTCTCCCCTCTTGTTGCGCCGCTCGTTTTCTCCTCTATCGCTCTCCTCTCTCTCGGCGACCGGCGACTCGCCTTCCGCCGTCGGGGGCCGGCACTGGCACATGGCACGCCCATCCAGACCCCTCATCTCCATCTCGAATCGACGATGTAGCCTCGTCGTCACCTTGTCGTCCAGCTCGCCATCTCCATCATCGTCGATCTCGCCGCCACCGGACTCCGGCAACTTTGGTACTCCGGATCTAGCGTAAGACCTCTTCCCTCGAATCCTCTCTCTCTGACTCTTTCTCTCTCAATCTCTCTCTCTCTCACCGTCTCTCACTCTAAATGCAGATGTAGACTAGATCCGTTGAGGAACCGGAGGGCTGGATCTGGATCAGTGAATCATCCACGTCGCCGGTGCTCCTGGTGCTCCAACTACAAAGGTAAACCCTAACCCTAACCCTAGATCTAGGATCATCCCTTCTCTCTGATGCTTCCATAACCCTAGATCTTTTGTTTGTATTGTGGTTGTTGAGGAACCAGGTCACTGGCGAGTGACGATGGCCGGATCTGACGAGGGAACGGTTGAGGTGGGTATGAACGAAGAGCGGCGGTTGTGCGGGTTGGCCGGAGATGACGACGAGGGCGACATGGTCGAGGACCGCGAGGCCCTGTTCGGCCGTAGCGCTAATGATCCCATCGCCGTCGACGGTGGTGATGATCTACCTCCACCACCTGAGGGGAACAACGCCAAGAGCTCACGTCCCTCTACCTCTCCGGTTTGGGATGACTACGAGAAACTATTCAAGGACGTCAATGGTAAGAAGGTCAGATATGGAGCTAGGTGCCTGCATTGCTCTAAGGAGTACTTTGCTCTCTCTAGTGGTGGCACTAGTCACCTTTCTCGGCATATTCTTGTTTACGTTAAGAAGCGTGAAAAGTCTCGCATGTCTCAGTCTCAAATCTCTTTTAATCCCGAAGGTAGCATGCGTAATTGGGACTACTGTCCTTTGGTTGCTCGTACTCAACTGGTTAGATTGATTGCTAGACTTGATGTTCCTATCTCTATGGGTAAATCTGAGACTTTTGAAGAGTATATTAAAACTGCTCATAACCCTAAATATGCTACAGTGTCTAGGCAAACCACCGGTAGATACATACTGAAGTACTTTTCTGATTGCAATGCTAAGCTTGTTGAGACTTTCAGTACTTATGTTAATTGTGTGTGTCTAACCTCTGACATTTGGTCCGGTAATGCCAAAGAAGACTACATTAGTGTTGTTGCTCACAACATAAACTCTGACTGGTAACTAGAGAAGAGGGTGCTTGATCTAGTTCTTATTGATGTGTCCCACAATGAACAAAATATTGCTGACCGTGTTGCATCTGTGCTTGCTGATTATGGTTTGACTGAAAAGGTATTTGCTGTTACTTTAGACAATGCATCATCTAATGCTGCAGCCATGCAAAAACTGAGACATGTCCTATCTAAATACCTTGGTTTTGATGTTATTGATGAACCAGAGTATGTATCATCTAATTTGGACAATGCATCAACTAATGCAGTTAATTCTATGTTCTTGCATCAGCGTTGCGCATGTCATATTATCAATTTGATTGTTAAGGAGGCCCTCACTGCTCTTAAGCCTTCGATAGAAACATTTAGAACTGCAATACCATTCTTAAATTCATCTAATCAGAGAATTGTTGCATATAAAAGTTAATGCATTGCAACTGATGTTAGGCATAGAAAGTTCCAGCTGGACATGGATGTTAGGTGGAATTCTACCTATCTAATACTTAAGCATCTATTTCCTCATAAGGCCCCTTTCACTACTTTCATCCAAGCTCAGTATCCTAGGGCTGAAGGCGAGCCCTTGTTGTTAACTGATGAGCATTGGGCTATGGCACAAAAAATGCTATCATTTCTTGAGCTGTTTTATAATGCAACAGTTGCATTATCTGGTGTGTATTATGCTACATCTCCACTTATAATTCATTATCTTGTTAAGATTGCTCTACACCTAAGAAATTATGCTAATGATGTGCATATCAGATCTGTGGTTCAACCTATGATATACAAATATAATAAGTATTGGAGGGATATACCTTTGTTTTACTCTTTTGCATTCATCTTGGACCCTAGAGCTAAAATGAAAGGTTTTACCAGGGTGCTTAGAAGGTTAGGTAGCCTCACCAGTACTAATTATTCTGTTTATTTGGTTGGTACTAGAGCTAGACTTACTGATGTGTACAATAAGTATGATGAGGAATATGGTGATGTTAGGTTGAGAAGGACTGACCCTCCTGTGCTGTCTCGTAAGTCAAGATTTTTTTGGGATGAAGTTTATGATGATGGTGGTGGTGCTGGTTTAGGTGGTGGTATCTTACCTAGTAGTCTTAACATGTCTAGAGATACATCTGCAACTTCTCTGCTGAATGCGGCAAGGTCATCAGCTTCTAATACTTCTGAACTTGTGTCCTACCTGAACTGTGATACTGTTAATCATCTAACTGATGACTTTAACATCTTGAACTGGTGACATCTGCACAAGCTTACATATCCAGTACTCTCAATCTTGGCTAAGGATATCTTAACTGTTCCTGTGTCAACCATATCTTCAGAATCCACTTTTAGTATGACTGGCGGGATCATCGAGGAGCAGTGAAGGAAGCTAAAGCCTAAAATGGTGGAGATGCTGACCTGCATCAAGGACTGGGAGGCTGCAGAAGCAAGGCTGCAACAGAATGTGGAGGATAAGGAGCTTGAAGAAGCATTCGAAGGACTTTATCTTGATTCATGAACATTTATGTAATGGACTTTAATATTTTGTGACTTGGACTTGTGTTGTTGATGTACGAGTAAGACAATGAACTTTTTAATGAGGCTTGGCTGTACTCTTTTTCTGTCTTGGGTTTCTCACAAGGGTGAGTTTTATTTAGACATATTTTTAATGAGGCAACCATTACACTAAGTTCCTAATGAATTGATATTTTGATATCTTCTTTGTGTTTGTGACGTCTTAGTGTAGTTGTTCTATAATTAATTATGTTGAGCACGAAATTCTGGTCATTTTGAATACTCCTTTATGTTTTGTGAGGCACGAACGTGCCAGTGCCAGCACGGGCACTACCGTGCCCTGTGGCACGGCCCGGCCCGGCCAAGGAAATATAGTGTCGTGTTAGTGCCGAGACATCGGCACAGTGGCACTAACAGGCACGACATGGTTTATCAGCCGTGCTGTTTAGTGTCGTGCCTGTTAGTGCTCGTGCCTGTGCCGTGTCGTGCGACCCATTTGGCCAACTATAGCGCCATGCCCAGCTGGCCATGTGCATACTCCTACGCAGTTCCTGCGTACCACCTCTACTTTAGACGTTTTTGGATGGCTCCTAGGCCGGCCTCGATCTCTATCTCCTAGCTAGTAGTTTCAAGCATGTATAGTAGTATAGGCGTATAGCTATACAAAATCTTTTAATTTGTCTTCTGATGAGCGAGCCATGACGAAACCTTTTTTTTCATGGAAGGTACTCCCTCCGTCCTAAAATAAATGCACTTCTAAAGTTTAAGTGCGGATATCAACGTTAGTGAGAAATTACATATGTACCCCTATAAAGGTGTAATAGAAAAAATAACTAGAATTGTGTTGTCTTATTTATAGATTTATATTTATTTTAGGATAAATTTTGAACTCTAAAAGTGCATTTATTTTGAGACGGAGGGAGTAGGTCTTGAATTTGCTTCATGACGAAAATAAAAGGCAATGCGCGGGAAGATTGGGCAACGGGCGCGCGTACGTGTACGTTCGTGATGGCAGTGCGGTGGATCGCGCAGGACGGACCCACCGGTGAGATGAGCCTTCCACGGCATGCATGTCGGCATCTATCTACATCTACGCGCGCGCGCGCGCGGCTCCCGATGAGCCAGCCCAAATAAATTTGCATTTCATCCCGGTGTTAGTTGCTGGTGCTGGCCGGGAGCGTGGGCAGGCAGTCCGGCCGCCCTTGTAGGTGCTGGTGCACGCACACGCACTGCACCGCGTCCGCTGCTCTCACGTACTCACCCAAATTAACTGGTAAAACCTATATCCAATTCTCGATCGGGAGGGGAAAAAAAGCATTCCCTCCTACTCTTAGCTACTAATTCGTTTCTTCTTCGCGGTGGCCGGATTAGGCTTTGGCGACTTTGATGATATAGCGTGGAGCTTTAAGCTTTTCATAAAGTAAAGAAAGACCGGCCGGCCACCAAAAGCCTATGTGTGGCATTTTCTGACCGAAAGCCGCTGATCGCAGTACATTATATATACTGGGAATCTCTTTTGCTCGTTTCAGGCACAACCTTTCTGAGAGGCAAGAACAATATGCCATTAAACTACGTCTCCTTTCGAGGAAAAGGGTACTCGCCACTTCCTTCCCCGGAAAAACTAGAAAAGCCAAGCACAATCGCCTATCATTAATTTCTTTTTTTTATGAAACCGCAAGTATTATTTCCCCTTGCGTAATAATTAAGCGCCTTTGCGTCAACACAAAGATAATATTCCCCATATGCTTTCAAAAAAAAAGATAATATTCCCCATAACATATTTGGGAAAAGAACTGACACTAGGAAAAAAAGAAAAAAGGTACCAGCATATATAGCATTATTGCATTTTTTCCCTTTATTATTGAATGTGTCGGGAGGGACGACAGTATTGCATGCATCTCTTTAGATGATCCTTTTCGTTTTTCTTTTCTTTTGGAGCTGGAAAGTACTTCCAATAAATAGAGGCCGACGTAATGCCTGCGGCAACAAGGTACATTATATCACTCAGACCACTGTCAGGGCCTTGGTAGTGTGCTAGTACTACAAAAGCATCGAAACTGAACCAATCAAGAGCTAGCTGAAGTTTTCAGGGCTGACTTCAAGTTAACTGCATCGGTCTCCAACTCCGCCCGTATCATCATCCCAGAGCATCAGAAGCATATAGCTCAGAGCCTGTACAAGTGCCATAGCTTTCAGCCCGTAAAGCATCAGACAAATCCTCACGTTTCTTCGGTTCCTGACGCATCACTGCTCCCTGAGACCATCCTATCCCATCAGAAGTCAAAGTTAAGCTTTGGAGACCGTATAAGCACTGTACTACGGTCGCTTTCGCATATCCGCAGTTCAGACGCGAGGCCTGACCGCCGCCAGGCCAGAGGGAAAAAGCATGGGCTGCACCAGACTGCAACCAGAGGGGGGTGGTGTACTGGTGGGTCGATTCGGTTCAGGTGGACCGACCACATGTATGGGCCGCCAAGCTAGCTTGGGTTAGCTAGAGCCTGTGGGCTTCTAATGGGTCTACTTCCCTCTGGCATTCCGGGCTGCTGATTTTGTCGGCCCATGTTCTCGCGGTGCCACGCGCCAAGCACCGCGTTAAGCTCCAAATGTTTTTATCGGGATGGTCCACGTCAGTTAAACATACAAGAAAACCACGTGCTACCTGCCACCTCCACGCACTGACAAGTGGGTCTAGCATCTCTGGGTCCCCATGTCATGACCGTGCTACTAATCTCGTGTAGCTTCCCGCGTGTTTCCGAATGCAGGTCAGCCTCGTCGTGCGCTGGCGCGAGCCAATCAGGATGCTCCCCGCCAAAACCAAGCGACGGAACGCGCGCGAGCCGGCGCGTGGTCCACATGTCAGCCGCACGAGGCGGGGGAGCGCCACGACGCGCTCGGCGGGAAAATAAAAGCGCGCGCACTTCACGTCTTCACCAGGGGGTTCGGACCCCACAACAGCTGGACGGTTTCTCGCCCGGTCACGCTTTACTTTCTCGCCCATGCCTTTTTCCTTTCTGCGATCGAATGACGAGCACGGAGCACATCACATCGCCTCGCCCGTTGTTCAGCGACGTACACTATTTTGCAGAATTGCTCAGGCCCAATACAGTTTACAGCCTACGTGGTAACCCAACAGTATAAGGACATAAAAACATATTTTACTTTGGAAAATATAAACCTATATGTTATGATCAAAAACCAGTCAAACTACAAAGATATCCAGTGCGAAAAAATATGCAATTAGAAATAAATCGCTAATAACTCCTGCATTATATCTTTGTGTATCTATAACTGATATTCCCGTTAAAAAAGGATGGGCACATCTATAATTTTAAGATTGAATTGAGATAAAATAGTTCTTAGACTTCTGAACCAAGTTATTACTTAGGAGAATAAACTAATATCAGCTATGAGTTGGATATGCACAAATTTTAAACCATCATGGAAATAACCCAAGCCATATGTTTTTCGTTAAAGCGCTCTAAAAATCCATTACTCGAAAGCTAACTATTTAAGTGCACCCAAAATGTTGCAACCATTTCTTTATTACATAACATCGTAACATGACAGCATTCTAAACATCAAAGTATCTACCTCGTCTTGAACTGTGAAAGCTTTAATAACTGAACGCATTCCTCTACTTTTACAAACGAAACTAGACGCAATCCCAATTTCTCTTTGAGCTGTTTCTAAATCACAGTATACGGATTCAGTATGAAGGACCTTCACTAAAAAAAATATAAAAATGAAAGGAAAAAAATGGTTCCTAAAACAATTTCTAATTTACAATTTTGCCCCTCCAGCCTCCACTAGAGCTACAGCGCTCCCCGTCCACACCATAAACTCGCAACCCCCACTGAAAACTCCAATTTCCCTCGCTTCTCCCACCCCACTTTTCCCTCGTTTTCTTCCCTCTCCTCCCTTCCGCCGCGCAAACCCTCGCCCGCCTCCTCCTCAGATCCCAGCTCCCAAATCCTGCCGCCCTCCCGCGTGCCGTCCCTCCGATCCGCGGCTCCGCGCGTGCCCCGATCCCCATGGCGGCGGCAGCGGCCGGCGGCGAGGCCGGGGCGCGGGCGCTGCTGCAGCGGCACCAGCCCTTCGCGCCGCCGCCCGGCGAGTACCACAACTTCGTCGCGCCCGCGGCCGGCGGCGACGAGATGGTGGAGGCCGTCGTCCTCAGGACGCCAGTGAGTTCCGGGGGACTGGTGGTCGAGTCCTTGTGCTGAAATTCTCGGTTGTTGGGTCAAACGCTAGAGCGCGGGAGGTTGATGGCCCCTCCCGCCAGCGGCGAGGGGAGCCGGGGGAGTTCGTGTGCGCCGGTCAACTGAATCGGCTTTAGCAATGCCGACGCGCGTCACCTTGGATTTGGCGGCGACCGAGCTGGTGGGATGTGGTGGGTTTGGGTGTTCGCGGAGTCGAATTCGCTGAATTTCACTACCGGTGATGGAATCTGCTGCAAATTCTGCACAGATTTCGCGTTATCTGCTTCCTGTCGTTCCATGAAGAGGTGAACAGATGGATAGTTTGCTGTGGGTTAGGTGAATGTTGCTAGGATGTAGTAAGATAATGCACTAATCTGGTGAAATTTGCTAATCGTGATATTTGAGGGAATAGTTTTGCTACTTGGTGTGTGTGCATATTACAACATATTAATCAACGAAGCAATGGCACATGAACGCTTATATTTTTTGTTTGCACATGGTAATCAATATGAGCCAGCTAGAGTGCTATATTGATGGTGCTGTTTTGTGATTTTTGTGCTGATGAATTGATATAGTGTGTGCTGATTTATCCGGGATCCCCCCCCCCCCCTTTTGTGATTATCAGATTACACGACAAATTGTTACCTAAATTTGGCAAACACTTGTCTAAGTCTATGCAACTTGTACGATGCAGTTATCTAAAAGCACTAGACGCTAGCAATATGTTGGCTGTAGCTTGAAAACCCCAATTAATGCTCTGAAACTCTGGAGATTGAGCGGGAACTATCTTACGGATGGTCAATAAAAAATAATGGTGAAACCTCATACAAGTGCATTGTTAAAAGCAGCGCAGGATTTGAATTTACTGAAAAATCTACAAATATTACGAACCATATCAAACTGTCTCCTTTCGCGCCAAAATAACATATCACTATTTTGGAACCTATAACACTATTGTCTAATTTTACCAAATAATCAGTCTGGCTTAATTTATTACCATCCTAACAATGTTCCCAGGAGGTTCTACACTTGTCTGCTTGTGGAGACTATTAGGATGACGTTGCATTTTTGTCGTATTAATGTAATGCTTTTCAGCAACTTGTGCTCATAAATATAAGATCTCAATGCATAACGACATATATGCATGCAGTTTTTTATTTAGCTCTGGTTCTAACAAGAATATTCCTCTTGTAGTTGAAACGGAAACAGAACAGAGAAGGAAATGGAGCTGCCGAATCAAGTGACTGGATGATGAGCCCTGGATATGCTAATGCAGGCAGCAGTCCGGTTCCTACACCACCTTCAGGGAAAGGTTTAAAATCTTCTGCCAAGCCTAAGGCTATCAAGGGCCAGAAACCTTGCCCTCAGACCCCTTTGAGTTTTGGTGAGTGATGCACATTCAATCAGCCATGAATCATCTTTGTCTCGGATAACTGAATCTAATTGCATACTTTTTCACAGGTTCTCCAGGCAATCCTTCTACTCCTGTCGGTGGCTGCCGCTATGATAGCTCTCTAGGTGAGAAGAACAGTTATCAATTTTCCTGTTTTGGACGTTGACATTTGCATGGTATCTTGATCTCAGATTTCTTTTCTTTTTCATTATTGCCTTTTAGGGCTCTTGACAAAGAAGTTCCTGAACTTGCTAAAAGGTGCACCTGGTGGCATAGTTGATCTGAATAATGCTGCGGAAACTCTAGAGGTAGTACTTCTTTGTTGGTATCTTATTCCAAGCACGGCTTTCTTTTCTTAAACATATACATGCAAAATTTGTTTTGCAGGTACAGAAAAGGCGTATATATGACATTACTAATGTTCTGGAAGGGATAGGGCTTATAGAAAAGAAGCTTAAGAACAATATCCGTTGGAAGTAATATTCTTAATACCTGTATTTGTGATTGGTTCTTTATGGGCATTACTCACTTCATATGTCCTTTTGCAGAGGAATCGATGACTCACGGCCTGGAGAAGTTAGTGATGATATGTCAATTTTACAGGTACTATGCTTCATTTTTCCTATTTAATTTTTTATAAAATAGTTCTTCTCAAAGCCAATGCTTAAGTACGATTCTTATTCTCTAAGAAATATTTATATTTATTCTATTTGTCATCCACAGGCAGATATTGAAGCTCTCACAATGCAAGAGCAAAATTTGGATGAACGAATAAAGTTAGTCACCAGCTATTTAAAAACTTCTGTTATATTGTTATTATTTCAGTTTTGCTAAGCATGCTTCTCCAATATTTTTTGCAGTGGAATGCGGGACAGGTTAAGGGAGCTTACTGAAGATGAAAATAATCAAAAGTAATTATATTCTATTTTCCCCTCAAGACTTGAGTAATTGCCTCGCATGTCAAGGCATTGCAGGTTTTAGATCTGATTAATGAATCTCTGTACCCACAGGTGGCTTTATGTTACAGAAGATGATATCAAATCTTTGCCTTGCTTTCAGGTTATTTTTTGCCCTGACTTTAGTAACTGTTAAAAATGATCAACAATTCAACACTACTCAGTATATATATGTATCAAGTAACTAAAAGTTCATTACAACATGCAGAACCAAACTCTAATTGCTATAAAAGCACCGCATGGTACAACTTTGGAAGTCCCAGATCCTGATGAGGTGGGTTACAAAACTATCTTTGTTTGTCACACTCAAGGTCATAGATGGATGTTAAATTTTGTTAACGGAGTCAACTTCCCTACGCAGGTTAATGATTATCCTCAAAGAAGATACAGGATTGTGCTAAGGAGTACCATGGGTCCGATAGATGTGTACTTAGTTAGGTATATGCTCATTATATCCCCATGTCTGTCATATGCTAAAGAACATAAAAAAAATCAGAATGCACATCTCCAACTTAGCATGAAGCCTAACATTGTTTTGTTGATTGATCGTAGTCAATTTGAGGAGATGAGTGGCATGGAAACTCCTCCGAGGCCTACACCAACAATAAGCATGGATTCTCTAGAGAATCCTAGGACACCTTTGGCTGCAGAATGCAGCAAAGCTGCAGGGACAGAACCTAGCATTCAACAAGGGCTTACACTACCTCCTGATGCTCCTAGTAGTTCGCAGGATATTGGCGGGATGATGAAGATTGTCCCTTCAGAGCTTGATGTAAGTTCACTTCCAAGCATTATTATTCAACAGGATGTGCGAAATGAAATTGATTTGTATATGATCACGTTCTTAATATTTAAGTGCATGATTTTTTTACACCCGCTCAACTTCACGTGATGCTTCAATCACATTTGGTCTTGCTTCGTCTAATTGGGAAAATAGTGTTATCTTTGCTTGGCTTCAGTATATCTTCCTTTTATGGAATATCAACCTTTTTATAGCACTTCATTACTTAAAGATTGATCTTTGAAGAGGTACAGCTTGAGTTTCTTTACCAATTATCACCGAACTGGGCAACACAACCTTTTTCCTACTATTGAAACACGTTGTAGACAAGTTTTGTTTTGGATATATCTTATATTACACATCTAAGACATTAACCCCCCCTTTTTTCTTGCAGACTGATGCGGACTACTGGCTCTTATCAGACACAGGAGTTAGCATCACGGACATGTGGAAGACAGCACGTATCCTTCTAACAGTCTCTGTCACCATATCTAAGTTTCTCATGCAGTATAGCATATGCAGCATTTTGATACGAAACCAGTAGACCCTTAACTCGACAACGCAGCAGATGTGGAGTGGGACCGGATCGAGAAATTCAACGTGGAGGATTTCCTGGAAGTCAGCACGCCCCGTCAGCAGGATAAACCGGCCGACGTCGTGGATGGCCCCTCCTGTATAAGCTGAAAGCAGATGAATCGCGGCAGGATAAACCGGCCGACGTCGTGGATGGCCCCTCCGATCGGATCAACCTGGAACGGTAGATGGCTGAGTGATGTACAGATGCTAGTCCAGAAATAACTCAAATGATCTTTTGGATCATGCCGATCATATAACCGAGCGTGGAATGTGGACGGTTAAGGCTGACCCTTCACAGGTTGACCTTGAAACCATGTGCCGGGCCTGGAAGTTGCATGCTGTGCTGGGCATCGCATAGCATTAGGTGTGTACAATTAGGAATATGTTGTGTGTGCTGATGATGCTCGCGGAGATCAATTTGTAAAATAGTAGTTACTATTAGTTATTTATTATTTGTGTGATACTGATTCATCTCTCTTAAAAAAAGAAAAATCAAACGTTTGAATGGTGGCATCCCGGCATGGATGGACGGATGCTGCTATGAACAAAGCCATGCTCTGAAGCGACCTGTCGTCGGGCTTCGAGTGTCTTGGCAGATGATCTCTCGCCATCACCAGGCACGGCAATCTCTTGTGCTGATGATGCAGCGCATGTGCACCGTGATCTCTGCTAGCATTGGATTATTCCGCTGCTTCCCTGCAGCTTCACATCGAAGCAACTCTGCTACTCCGTTTCCTTTTCTAGCTTGTCACATCGGGCATCCGGTTGACTGGTATTTTCTTTCACTGGTCGCCGTTGATGCGGTTTTCTTCTATATCTTCACGCTATTACAAAATGGAGTCACGGTCGGTGTCGATTGTCGAATATCCTGTACGTGAGCAGTCGTAGATGGCACCACACCATGCCGGTGCCGCGTCAAGCTTATCTGCTTCATCTTTAGCCTGGGAGCATGATGTGGCTAATCCTTCAACTTGGCGCCTACTGCTGGTCAGAGCCAGAATCCTTTTGCTTCAGAAATGAAAAATAAAATCCAGAACCAGACTCTCAAGAAATTGATCATTAGTTATTTAGTTCGCTCATATGTGTTTGGTGCTTTTTCTTTTTTTACCATATGCCGGTGTTCGGTGTTTTGCTGTACCGATCACCTCTACGGAATAATGGTGGACTGATGCCTCTTCAAAATAGGACGTTGGAGCCATATCTTTTTTCCATCGTCTAAAAAAGGGTACTCTGTAGAAGACCACAAATGGAGGAAATACAACAACCAACATTTGATTAGTGTATTTCATCTCTCCCACTTTGACCCCCTAATATTCTGCTCAAATTATGCAGGTATTATATGCCCTTTCACTGATTCCTACTTGTCCAAAAACAAAAGGGGCTTTATGCATTCTGGTCCACACCCCACCTGGCCTGGCTCATCCGCAGATGTTCGATGCTGAAAGACTCCAATGTGGAGTGCTGACGGTTGAGCATAAAGTGAGTGTTTCCACCTTACTGTATTCTTGAGCTGCACAATGCAAGTAAGATCCCACCTTGAAATGTTGACATGGACTGATAATGACTCGCTGAGACTTGTTTGCATCGTGCGTGCCCAACCGAATCAAGCAGTAGAATGGTTCCAAAAAAGAAAAAGAAAGAAAGAAAGAAAGAAACAGTACAAGGATAGAACCGTAGAAGTATGATAGGGGGTTGTATGTTCGATGGTCTGATGTTATCTCACCGGCTACCTGCTAGGCTGCTAGAGACAAAGCCTGCCATAGTTACCGTCTGATCTGATGTGATGCTAGAAACAGATCGCCCAAAGGAAGTGCAACAACTGTCTTGACTGCACTTTGATGTGATTCTATATCAGCTTCATCCAATGGCCTCCGGGTACCAACTTCTGAATTCTAACTCTTTATTTTTTAAAAAAAATAGTCTAGGTAAACATTTATTTTGCACCTTATTTGTTGTTACAAGCTTAAAAGTAGCTGGTGAATTACTAGACACAAGTTTGCATGAGCTCTGAACTTGTAGGGCAAACTCTCTACAGCATGCTTCTGCAAATGCCAAATATATTGGTGAGACCTGGTAAATATACTGAATTGAATTATTTCCTGTGGAATTTGCACGCGCTTTAAGTTTCGAAATATTTCGAAAAATAAGTAGTTTACTGATAGTGCGATCAACAGGTCTTAAAATTTTCTAATAAACTCGTCTTCATCGAGGCCGTGTCGGATCATTATTTGTTTTTATTCAGTTTCTAATAAATTTTAACGAATTGGTGTTTCGTTCATACAATTATCTTTGATTAGTACGAGTACCACGAGCCATATAGTTTATCTGATTTGGCATTGACTTTACCGAGATGCCACATGGCCCTCTAATATTCTATCCTAAACTCAGCAGGTACACATGTGCTCTACCTATATGTCCTACCTGTCCAAAACGAAGAGGAGAATTCGCATCGTCCACCACTTGCCCAAGCTGCTAGCTCATCCTGATGAATTCCTGAATCCCAGATGATGTTCATCAATTCCCAAAGAATATATCCCAAGTGCGCCATGCTGACTGTTGAGCGAGCATCGAACTCTCTCCGAGGCTCCGGCGTGGACCAAGATTCCGACGAACGCGGATTGCTGACTAGGACTGATCCCGAGCGGGTCCCACCACTGGGCCCCGCATGCGGCAACTGGGACGAGAAGGGTGGGCGTTGTGCTGTGACGCGAGGGCATGAGCAAAATGCGGCAAAATTAGGGCCACATTCTCCAACGGGGCCACAACTTTCTCGTTGCACTGGTACCAGTACATTGCTGGGGGCCCATTAGGTAGCCTTCCATCCTGGCCATTCGATTTATCAAGAGGGTTAGGTAATTGCTGGAACTAATTCTCATCCCTGTTTTGAAATGTTCTTTGTAGTGGCCCCAAACTTGCGATAGAGATGTTTCTGTTGTTATCCACAGGCTACTCTTCTTGCTGTGGAGATTTTGTAGTCGTAAACACATGACCATGCAATACTGTTTTTTTATCTCGTTGTCCTTTGTATATGTGGTTGGTTGACTTCTTAGGTTTGGACAAGTAAATTCTTTGCCAATTACATTTCCATTTTTTTAATCACTAGACACAGATAAATTGTACTTTTATAGTAGTGTAGCTGATGACAAATACAACATGAGGTGTTCCATATTAGTACAGCCCAGTTATGTTAACGGAACCTTCTGTAATCTAATATTTTCTAAACGAATTCTAATAATATTTTTGAGAGGACAACTCGGAGTCTTTTTCTTAGAAACAGGACTCCATAATTGACTACTAGGTACAATGCACCATCTATTACGCTAGTACACCTATGAAACTATCGGATCGGCCGTGATTAGAATATTGATCAATAGCTAAGAGATGTCAAGGTGAAACACCTCTAGATCACTAAATGAAATATTGGATGACCGTGAGATATTATTACATATGCTTTTAAAAATGCATCCTTTTGTGGCAGTCCAACCTGCTTATGTAGCATTTTTAGATATTTATATGCACATTTTTGTGAAATGACATATTTCACTCCAGTGTAATTTTGCATAGCACATATTTCCTACTTCATGGCTTCTTAAGAAAATATAAATAGCATGCAAGTGTTGATAAGCATACAAATGTTTCACAGATAACTCATTCAAAGCACGTCGTACTATACTTTACATGCTGATAATTAGGAGCTATACAATTTTTCGAAAGTATCTAGCAGATTTCTGTAATCAGTGCTAGGATTTGTAAATTGTTCCAAGCTATCCTGAACGAAATCAAGAGTTCATCCTGACGCTGGAAAAGAAAAACCATGGGAGGAAGGGAGGAAGAGGAACGCAGTTGGCCAGGTGCTGACGTGGATCCCAATAATTTCCGTGGCCCCACCCGCCACCCCGAGCAGCTCGCCCCGCGCGGTCTGACAAGCCGTTTCAGGTTCGCTAGCCCCCAAAATTCCATTCCCGTCGTAATCTCACCACCGAAATTCACACTACTGATTTCCCCAACAGCTACCCCGTCCATGACATGTGGGCCAGCTTATGCTATTTCGCAGCGTTTTTAGAGGCCGCTATATATCACACCCGTGCAAAAAAGAATTCTTCTCCCCCTCCTCCCTCCCACTCTCTCCCCCGAGCAAGTCGTCGTCGCCTCCTCCTCCCGAGCTCGCTGTTTGATTCGATTCGTACCACTCGCCGATCGCTTCTGCTATGCCGTCGGCGCAAGCCGTCGTGCCGCCGGAGTTGCCGAAGCTTTCGCCGACGTCGCAGCAGACCCGCCGGCCGCGCTCTCCGCTCGCCAACGGCTCGACCGGCGGCGACTTCGAGCTGCGGCACTGGCGCACGCCCAAGAAGCGCGCGGCGGCGGCGCCGCCGCCGTGGGCGCCACCGGTGATCGATATCCCCAACGGCGCCGGGAGCGACGACGACAGCAACAGCAGCGGCGGCGGCGGGCACGGGTACACCAGCCTCCGGGACATCCTGTCGTCGCCGGAGTACGCCGCGACCGCGGGCGGCTCGCCCGCGGCCTGTGGCGTCATCGGCGGCGGCTGCGGCAGCTGCGGGGACATACACATGATCCGGCACCCGCTGGTGAAGCACGCGGCGTACGCGTACCTGCAGATGACGCCGTCCGCGAGGGAGGACCCCGGCCGCCGCGGCCGGCGCTGGCGGGGGCCGCTCTGCCGCCTCCTGCTCGGCTGCCTCAGCTTCATCGGGGCGCTCTTCCGGCCCTGACTCCACCGGCGACACCGAGGTTGCGGTTCTTGGTTGCAATTTCTTCTGTCTTCCCTTGCTCTTCCGGTTCTTGTGTGATTAGAATTTTTCTTAGGATTCTCTCTTTTTTTGCGAGGATTTTCTTAGAATTTTCGTGCTTTGCCTTGAAGTGTAATTTGTGTAAATAATTTGCTAGGATTAGGCACAAATGGAGATGAGATTATAGCAGGAAGTGAAATGATTAATCGCGCACTAACAGCATATCATTAGTTAGCTTGATTCTGCCATGATTTTTTTAGTCGTCATGAAGTAATGATTGGCGCAATGAATGAGAGAAATCAAATGAAAAAAAAAAACAAGTAATGAAGCCGGCTGAGATATATTCCATCGCAGGAAAAAGAATGAAGCATACCGATCAATGAAAAACTAACGATTTCTATCATATCACTTGAATCATACTTGATACACATACATCTGTTCTTCACAATGGTGAATGGTCAATGGATTGCTGATTGTGCTATGTACTCTGCTTTTTTTTTCCTCTGCCTTTCTTTGATTCGTTCATTCATTCTATGTACAACAGATAAAACCATCCCCTATAGTTTCTGTAGGAGTCTCTTGATTTCCTCTAGTAATGCTTGCCGTTGGGCGCTCGCCGGGGCTTGGCGCCACCCCCCGCGGCGCCGATGGTAGCGCGCAGGGCCTCGGCCACCACGGCTGCGTCGGGGTTGCTGTCGAAGATGGACTCCTGCGGTGGCGGTGACGGCGGCCGGCGCTTGGTGGCGAAGGGGCTCCATCCGGACTTCTTATTCCTCTGCTGCACGTGAAAACAAAAACAAAACCACCCGTTATCAGTGCCTGCTGTGAAAAAGAAAATACCTCCAGTCAGCGCTTGTGCTTCACAATCAGTGTGCCGTGATTCGTGCACGTGGACAGCACATGTCCGTTTGGTGGATACGAATACGACGCTGCCTCGCTGTGCGGCTGAACCTTTGTACAGGGCGGCGTGTACCGACCAGGCGACACGATGTCTCCTGATTTCACACTGCTACCTGTGACCCCGGCTAATCTGGCCTCCATCACGTAAAGCTACTCGTCATATTACGAGATGCCAATACGTGAGCTTCAGCTTTTCAAAAAAAATACGTGAGCTTCGATTTCTGTAGTTCATCGTACCAAAAGACCATGCCAGGTCAGATCAGAAAGAAGTGAGCATTCACCAGACCAGTTCACGGAGCGTGGGAGCAGCTGGGACAACGCAAGGAAGGAGAAGGCAACGTTGCAAGAGCAGAAGAGCTGACATGAACGAGAGACAAGGTCAGAGCTGGGAAGGATCAGTCTGTGGAAGGGGTTGATTCGAGTGAAGGAAACGGTCAGGTTGACAGGTTGTGCTGGCCCTTTTGGCTCTTGTGCAGACAAGTGCCCACGTTCTCCGCGCGGGCTGCTGCTGCTTTCCCAGTTGCTGCAAGGCCAGAGCCGTTTGCGCGTCACTGTCCGGCGGGCCAGGATTGAATGGAGCAGCGAGAGGCTGACAGGGGCAGGCAGGGGCCGCATGGGCGAGCAGCCGTGGCCTCAGCTTGAGGTCGGGTCGGGGAGAGGGGGCCGGCGAGACCCTGGCAGTTGGCAGGCACTGGGCATCAGTGGCGGAGCGTGAAACAAAATGTATGGGGGCCGGAGAGCACTCGTCGGCTAGTCTCGACTCATTGCCGACGGCTTCAGGATGAAATAGGTTCTGTTCAAGATGAAATAGGTTCTGTTGGCTTGTGGATTTTCTTGTTTGTAGGCCCAATTTGCACTTTGGAGCTCTATTTTTTTTACCAGACAAGGGGGGCCATGGCCCTCTATGGCCCCAAGGAGGCTCCGCCAGTGCTGGGCATGGATGGATTGGTGGATAATGCTGCTGTCTGCTTGTCAAAAGTGGGGCGGTGAGAGGGAAAGAGGGGCGTGACCGCGTGAGTTGGCAGGGTGGGACTTCGGAGGGGGCTGGGCTTTCTTTGTTAGCAACAGTTTGTTCGATGCCGGTTGGAGTTTCTTCAGATGTGCCAATCAGGAAATGTCATGGATCATCCAAAAGAAAAGGGTTGGGCGAAAAATAGTTGGAATCTGTTGATGAGATTTCGGTAGAATATGATAAAAAAAGAAGCAAGAAACAGGCAAACTTCTTTAGACTGGGTAAAGAACTTTGGCATAATTTTTTCATATGTTCACGGGGAAAAAACATCTATCACTGGTAAAATGTAAACCTGCAATTGAGTTTCTAATTGTGATACTTTGCTTGGATTGCATTCAACGAAACAATAGCTTTTTATTTAGGATAACTAATGCTAATCAAAGGCACTAAATTTGATCAGTAAAAAAATCTAATGAATTTACATGGAAAGTAGTGTTATTAAATTCATAGTAAGATACTGCAAGATCTTCAGACTGTATGATGCGTAGGATGATAGGACATGCCAAGAATAGACAAATTTGTTAAGAAATTCAGTGTCAATTGTTTTCAGTAAACCATAACCTATAGCAATTTAACACAGATGAGAAGAACAAATTAAGTGTCAAGAGTCAAAACTACCCTGCATGCAGAAATTTAGTCAAGAACAGAAAGTGTCATGTGGGAGCAAGGAGGAAATATAGTGCATGCTGTAGCTATACTGAGTAGGTCTGATGGAGAAATTGTTGTTACCTCTGCATTGGATCCTTCAGGTTTCTCTGATACAACATAGCGGAGGACATCCATGAAGAAGGCTGTCCCTTTGTCTGCAAAATTCTTCATGTAGAAGCTAAGTAATTGCCCAGATTTCGCCCTCAGATGCAGTAGCCTCTGCTCGATGCTTGGTTCATATTGCATCACTATGGGCCGAAGAAAGGTGTCGTATACAACATCACTTCCCTGCAGATGCAGTGAAGTTAAAGCAGATTTCGATGGTTTGCTGGAGAAGATAAAATCTGAACGAACAAGCATGATTTCTTACCTTTGTTTTGGGGTACCAGAGGTAGACAAAGAAAGCTAGCTTCATTTCTGAATACATTGGCATCCTGACAAGGATACAATAAGATAGACGTGCATAGATAAGTGATAGGCTTCAAAATATAAAGAAAATAGTAAGCAACAAGAATTGAACTGACCAAGAGATCACGCTCTCAAAGGCAATAACCATGGCCACAATAATCCTGAAACATTCACAAACAGGACAGTTTACAAGGATGTGTTAGCCTACATGGTGCACTGATACTTCTACTCAGTCATACTAATTTTGTCCTAGTAAACAAAATAAGCAACATTGAACCTATATGTAGGTACAACACTGGTAGACCATGCAATAAGAAACGTGACATAATCATTTTTGGTCATATATAGTACCAATAACAAAGTTATTTGTTTGTTTACTACAGCATTTGTATTTTGTTGTGTTGTGTACATCCATAGATTCTTCAATACTAATGTCACGGCTAACTTGATTGTCTAGTAAATACTAAATAATACCCCAAAAGCCCAGTGAATTCCCCAAAAATAAAGCATATGATGATAAAACCTTACAGTTACTCTATTATTTTTAGCATAGCATGTCAGAAAAATAATCTAACATAACCATGGCTGCTCACAATAGTTGAAGTAAATATTGCCAAAAGACTCATCATTTCCTCTGCTAGGGTAGTATTAACAAAACAATTCTAGTGAATAACACACATTCTACCATACCTTGCATTAGTGGCATATGTTCCTAGGTTCAAGTAAAAAACACCTCAAAAAAGAAGTGCCCCCTTCTAGCATATGGAGCATCTCCTTTTCATATTTAACTAACAAGTTGACATCAGATTTCAAAACTATGTCACCACATTAGGATGGTGATTTTATCACCCCAACTGGTATATATTGTACAGAAATAACTAGATTATAAAAATCATTCTCTTACTTGATTCTTTTTTTAAAAAAAAAATCCATGATAACAAAATGGAACTGGACATATTTGTATACTAGATATAAACATTTTTCAGGTCAATCGACCATTCCATTATCAGACAACCAAATAACTCTAACAAACAGAACAACAGAATTCTTGTCCAATCTATAATGGGCCCAGTAAGAGAAATACCAACTGATAACAGCTGAGTGGTTTTACGATCACTCAGTAGACAAAGGAAAGACTCAGTATGGCCACAGGCAAACATTTTGTTTTGATTTTTTTTTTGTCTCTCTTTTAGGTGACACTCTGCAATCCACATGAAGCTTCTTATCTCTTTCTTTGAAGATTAGGTAAAAACTAGTTTTGCATCATTTTCTGGTAAGACATTGAATTGGCCTCCCTTTGGTCAATTGAGCTGATTAGAATGAATATGGTGGGCCTTAGAGCCTACCATATTTTAGTTGGTCAGTGACCAAGTCTAGTGATGCTCAAGTCTACTTAAATAGGTGAAATAACAAATCAGGAAACATTCAGCTCACAAACGAATCGATCCTCTTATGTCAGATATCATGAAAGGAATGACTACACACAGAATAAAATTGATGTTGTTAACAAGGAAAAATATTTGATGAATTTATAGTCAATTTTTTTTAAAAAATGTGTTGGTCTTTGTACTAGTTATTAGAGAACTACTATCATAGGTCTTGCCTTGGCAATAGGAATGCCAAATCGAACAGTTTATCCAATTTACATGAGGCTAATATTTTGAAAACTTTTGTCTAAGTTGGAGAAGGCATTCGATGGAAGGATATCAATTCTTCCTGTACTCATATGTCTTACGTTCCACTAAAGTAATGGCGGCTACTGGTTCCATTTACTACTGAGAATCAGATTGAAAAAGTTTACAAAGAATCAATCTCAGTGTTTTTTCTTCATTGAAACAAAGAATTCAGTCAAGTAGGGTAATTACGTAAAATGAGTCAACATGTTTCTAAATCCAGTATATACAACAAAATGCCAAAAAAGAAAACTAAGGTCTTGGAAACAAAATTATGTGTAATCCCAGTGGAATGGCAGAAACGCCTCACAGTCTCACAGTAGATGCCAAACAAAACGGACATGAAATCTCTGTCTTCAATTAGATTTCAATATGCATGCCACTTATTGCAGAAATAGTTTGGTAAAACTTGGCCGGGTAAACATAGACATAGGCAATATAACAAAAATAGCAATTAATTTAGCGATTAGTAAATCAAATCTGATGCAAAACCCTGTATGATAGCAATAATGTCAGAACATTTTACCGGCGCGTCACCAGTGCATGTTGAATGGTCGCCCCGATCATGCACCGTTTCATCTATCATGCATTTCACACGGAGAAGCAAACCAAACTCTTTTTGAGTTGAGGCTTGTACAAGATGTAAAAACTAGTGCAGCAGAATTTACCCCCCTGCTCAAATCCACTGCATTGATTTCTAATCAGAAGTCTTAATACAGCAGTTCTAATGTTTAGCAGCTTTATTTTCGCACCTATTTCTAGGTGGCAGTCTGGCAGAGGCAGGAATCTGAAACCGGAACAGAACATGCCCAGTTATATCAATCCTAAAATAGCATAGAGCTGGCAGTCATTAACAATAAGGCTGAGGAATGGGCAAGAACCCTCTGATTGACACCACTTTCTTCCCTCGGAATGCAGGATTGAGGTGTCATGATCCAGCCATCCACCTAACATCCAACTATTAACGCACCATAACGAACGTAATAGTTTGTAATTGAAAAATAAAGGGAGGCAGAAATAAAGGTGGCACAATCATTTCGCATGAACTTTTGGCTATAAACACACATTAAAAAAACACTCCATGTTTTGTTAGTCAGGGAGCAAAAGGTTAAAGGTAATTAAAGTCAGCATCATGAAACCACTTAAAAGTTAAAACCACGTTATCCAAGTACTGAATCTCACGCCACATCCCGAAAGGGTAAAGAGAAAGCACGCAATCACGATTGCTAATGGTAACACACAAGCAGGCCGATGGGCGACGGATGTGGAATCAGCAGCGGTAAACGCATGGTCGATCGATTGAAACGAATTGAAATCCGTTTGCGACTCGACACCCCGAGGAAGGTGGCGGTTGACCGAGGGAGGTAATAAGGGAGGGAGGGACGCACCAGTATTGGCACCAGAAGCGGAGCATGTGCGCGTCGTTGGGGCGCGTCTCCACCGTCTTGAAGCACTCGAACGCCGGCATGGCGTACCCGAAGAGCAGCCTGCGCGCAGGCCGGCGTCGGCGAACCAGGTTTCGAAATCAGCACGCGTCAGCAAAAGCCAAAAGAAAAAAAAAACAAAGCACCGCCCATCCGTCCGCCCGGCCCGGCGAAGGAGGCAGCAGCATTCGGGCTGGAGGAATTCCCGACGGGGACTTACAGCAGGATCTTCGACAGGAGCTCCCCCAACATCTCGCCGGACCCGGAATGCCAGCCGCCCGCGGCGCTCGGTTTCGAAACCCCCTCCGCGCGCGGAGCCGCGGCTCCTGGCTGCTTGCGCTGCCGCTTTACGTGGGGACTCGCGTGGAGCGGCGGTGGCGAAATGGGAGCGGGGAAGGGAGCGGAGAGGAGGCGGAGAAGGAAGCGGTTGCGTTGGCTTCGGGAAGACGCCTGCGCGGCCGGCTCGCGACGAGTGGGAGATTTGAGGGGGAGCACCGGGCAGTTGCCGTTTGCCGAGTCCTCGGACGTGGTGGGGTTGGACCGCCCGTCCGAGCCGGGAGATTGGACCCGTTCGGCGACGACCACGACGACGACGGAGGCGAGGCGAGGCGACCGACTGGGCCTGGGCCCTGGCTGCGCCTCCCGTCACGCTCGGTTTGCCAGCATCTACAATGGATTATGGATGAGGAGTTGGCTTTACGGCATCTGGTCCATGATTCCGTGGGGCCAGGGAGGGGGTGGGGGTCGCGTGTGGCGGTGTGGGTGCGCGGACGGGTGGCTTTACGCTTTTCGAGCCGCTGGGTCAGGGTTTCCGTGCCGCCGATCCTCCCCTTCTGTGGCCCCGCGTGTTGCCCGGAACAAAACTCCATCGAAGCTTCGGTTGGGAAAACACTGCTGCCTACTTGTGCGACCTTGGTGTACCGTGTGCCTGGACGTCTTTGTCCCGTCGCATACGCCTTGGTTTTACCGGTTCGTCCGTGACGAGCGCGCAGGCGCGTCACGTGCGGGAGGACATGTACAGAGCAACGACCTACTTGGCTGAAAACAAATGCAACTGTCACGGACTACGTCACCAAAGATTATTAGCTAAATAGCGTGCCCTTAACGTGTTCGCGTGTAGTGGAAACAAAATGCGTGCAGACTCATAGCTCAGCAACACAAAGTCACAAGCTGGCAAACTCCATTTGTAGCTCCGCAGCAGATCGATGGCGGCCCTTTGGGTCAGGAAACGTGACGAGAATGGCTGGTCATTCCATTCGTTCGTGGTCGATCGCTCCTTTAGTTTTCCGCGGATGGATCGGAGGGCACGCCAAAGCCGAGAAGATTCCGTGCGGCATCTCTACGCGTGTGCCGTGACGACGACGACCCAAGTACCCAACCAACAACAACCTGCGGGCAGGCAGGCGTGCTTGGACTCGTACTAACTCGATCCCGGTCCAACCAATCCACCGCGGGAGCGAGCGAGAAGCGGGGCCGGATCAAACGCACCGCCTCATGCCTGCATCAGCTCGGCCTTCGACGCTTTTGTTAATTTTGACTCCATTTTCGTGGTTAATTAATAACCTTGGGACCTTGACCTCACAATCGGCAGCAAGCAAGCCCGTCTTCGAAGCCTCTACCTGTTTTTTTTTCCTGGCATGAATTTCCCGGTGGTTTCTTCTCCTGACATCCCATTCAGATGACATCCCCTGGTGATTAATCTTCCCCACGCGGCTTATCCGTTCGCGTCCGTATCTGGCAGCGTCTACGCAAACGACGCACGCACACTTCTTCTTCTTCTTCTTCTTCTTCTGCCCCCCGATTCAGCGTGAACAATCACAACACCAATTGGCGATTGTTCAGTTCTACCCATCCACGGACATGGAGCAGCCGTGCCGTGCGCGCGTTGCTCGATCACCCACCGTCGTTGTCAGACAAGGGTCAGACGGACTCCACCGTACCGCCGCTGATCCTTGCGCATGGTTAAACTAGTTTAGTTGCCACCAAAGAATGTTTTGCCAACCAACCACGATGTCAAGTCCGTTATGGGTTGGTTGGGTTTAGGCCTTCCAAGTTAGGTGCTTGTCAGCTCACCGGCCGGTTCAATCAGTCGAGCTCGGTCACCAGCTCGTGCATCCTCTCCGACCCGTTGCTGATTTGACGTGCACATGGCGTCTCCATTATTAACTTATTCGAGAAGATCAGATTTTTCTCATCTCGGAAGCACGTCCACGAGCCTGCCACTCGGAAGCCGTGCGCCGCGCTGTCGAGGCGTTGAGTCCCAGCTTCGATGGCAGTCGTCAACTGGCAACGCGTTTCTTCATGGGCCGTAAGCTTCCTGGATTGAGCCGAACAACCCATTGGAGGCCGGTCCAACGGCCCACATAGAACGGCGGCGGTGGCATCAAGCCCATAGGTCTAAACAGGCCCAGTTCTACCGGGTCCAGTCCATTTTCTTAGTTTAATATATAGCAGCCAGCCCATTGGAGGCCATATAGAACTTCGAAGTGAAAACGGCGGCGGTGGCATCAAGCCCATGGGTCTATTTGGCCCAGTTCTACCAGCGGGTCTAGTCCATTTAGTTCAATTTCAAGCCCAGCCCACCAGGTCTGAACTTAACGTTTGTCGACGCTTCTTCCATGTTGTTGTATGCTCATCATCCGGCATTCCAGCTATCCGCTTGATAATTTTCAGCTGCCATAGCCAGGCCTAGGAAATGAAGCTCTCCAAGCTGGAGTAGTAGTTTGCAGCTGCAGGAGCCAAGCAGAGCACATTGATGCCGCCGCCGCGATGCAACCCAACCCAAGGATGATCTGAAATCTCATCCGTTCCGGGCGCCGCCTGCTCTGCATCGAATCGAATCCAAGCAGCCAAGCAGGAGTAGTAAACTCGTGAGGTCACGTCCACTGCTCACTCATGGCGATGCCGTGAATCCCGGCGGTGCTGCATAAAGCTCCGCCTGCCGCGCATTGGCTGCCGCCGCTGCAGCAGCTCCCGGTGCGAAGCAAAGCATTCAGTGGAGGTGGAGCAGCGTCAGGATCGGATCAGATTCAGACCACGCGCGCGACGCCGTACGCGTAGAGCCGTCTACGAGGGCCCTGTTACCTCCCTGAAACTTTTCACCCAAAGAATCTTACCATTTAGAAGTACTAAATAAAATATATTTATAAAATTTTTTACACAGATGGGTTGTAATTCGCGGGATGAATTTAATGAGCCTACTTAACTTATGATTTGCAATAGTGATGCTACAGGCTAATCATAGATTAATTATTCTCATTAGATTCATCTCGCGGTTTACAGGCAAGAAATGTAATTAGTTTTATTATTAATCTACGTTTAATACTCCTAGATGGTAAGATTCTCTTTCACGTGGCACGTAAAAACTTTTTACTGCTCCATCTAAACACCCGCTGGGCCATAAGACATACAAGGGCTAGCTCATGGCTCCAGCGTGACGAACAGTAATTTCTTCTCCCCTTTCAGCAGATCCAGCAATTGATGCTCGTCCTGCGATTAGCTCCCGAGTCCTGAGCAAGATCGTCGGTAAACTGTCGGGTCTAGATGCAGGGTGAACGTGGAATTATGGTAAAACAATGGTGGCTTTCAGAAGCAGGAGGCACGAGCCCATAACTGGACAAGACGAGTCCTAAGGATTGTAATGAAGAACAGACAAGTGCTGACTCGGGGTAGCTGAGGGGTGAAATGCGCTCGCTCAGTCGTCGGCACGAGGTAAATGCTAGCCAGTGGCAGGGTTACTACCACAGCACAGCCCTGCTGCCATCTTCATAACAGGGCGGCCTTGGGCTTGGGCCGGAGAGGAGCCGAATCTCTGGACAAATTTTACTACTACAGCCCAAGCTTCAAAGACCCTGCCTGCTCCCTCTGATAGTCTGATCCCACTCCCAGCTCGCTGTTTCGTGGAGGCAATAAACCGGTCCCGTAGGTGATAAAAATTTTACGAGTATTAAATATAGATTAATTATAAAATTAATTATATGGATGGACGAAAAATCGTGAGATAAATCGATTAAACCTAATTAATTCGTCATTAGAGCTTGTCCAATCATGATCCAAATAGTCTTTAAAGATTCGTCTCGCAATTTCACCCTGATTTATTTAATTATCCACATCTAATACTATTAATTATTGGTTAAACGTTCGAAGTTAAAAAAAATTTTGAAAGTCCTCCTGCCCTCCTTTTCGGCTGCACTGCAGCGACGCGTACCTAGGCAAGGCTCACCTGCTGAGTCACGGCCAGGGAGAGCCATGATTTCCGGCTCAGATGCCAGGCCAGGCTGCCTGCCTGCATGTTGCCACAAGTGTAGTGTTTATCCAGTACTGCGATAGTCAAGAGCTTTGTCCGGAGGGGGGCAGCTGGTCAGTCCAAATTCAATCCTCATTCAGTAAATGGTAGCACCAGGCTCTCAAGTCTGAAGAGGACGAGCCGTGCGAACCTCGAGTCATTGCCAGTCACTCGGCCGGTTTCGCGGTGCGACTGACTCTCGTGGGAGTACGTGTTCAGTCAGTACGCGGGGATACTGTTCAATTTTTACTGCATGATGAAAGAAGCACAAAATCTTCACCTGAAAAAAAAGGGCCATCTGGTCAGTATGCTACGCCGCACATAGCAGAACCATGAACAAATTCGGCGGCTTACATCGAAACCTCCTGTTCACTACCCGTAGGCCATAGCAAATCAGAGTCATGGTAAACAAGGAGATCAGCTTCTGCAGGCTGGGCAAGCTGTCGCCTTGCCGGGGCGTCGAGCGCTCTCGCGCGCGCACACGCGAATAAAAACCCTGCAGCTGGCAGCCTGCGAAGCCACGTATCGCAGGCAGTAATGAGCGCTGTTCCCGGCACGCCCAACGGCTCAAAAGGTTTGTGTCGCTACTGTTGCGGCGACACGCGTGCGCCGCCGTCATCCGGCCGAGAAGATCCATATATCCATTGGTGGTGATGGGTTGCCGGCTCTGAAAAGCTGCGGCGTGTCGTGTTCAAGGGATGATCGCCGGCCGCTATGCCCCACGCCGACGACACGGCGACATGATCAGGTGAGGAGGGGCGGGCGTGCATGGGATATGATATGCTCCCCGTCCGGAATGCAAAACCTTCGGTGTGGTCTGCACGCATCAGCTAGTAGATTGCTAGCTTGGTCCATGACTCCATGCTGCATTGCTGGTCCACATGGACTGGAACTGAACGAACGCGTATGATCGCTGCGTAGAGCTGGGACTTGCGCCGTGACATTTTCGCGCGGAACACGGCACGGTTTTCTGGCACGAAAAGTTTTGGACCATGCCGGCACACACGAACACGAGGGTCGTGCCGTGACTAGGATCTCAGCACGATGGGACATATGGTACGGTCCGTATTTTGGACTGTGCTTGGACCGGCACGGCACGAAAATGACCTATTAGCCCACATGTAGCCCGATATTCTACTATGACTTATTTTCCCCAATTCAGTCTCTTTTTTTTCTTTATAAAATTTACTTATTTCTCTTATATTAGTTTTCTCTTATATTAGTTTGAATATTTTTTTTATCACAGTGGTAGTAGCAATATGTATGCATAGTATGTTAGCCGTGACCATCTTTTATTATAACGATAAGTACGCAAACCGACTACAAGTATCTGGAGGGCCGTGCTTGGACCGGCACGGCACGAAGACGTGCCGACGTGCCATGGATCGTGTTTGGGCTTAGTATGCCAGCACGGCACAGCACGATGTGCCGAACGTGCCTACACGTCAAAATCCGACACGGTACAAAGCACGAGAGGGCTGGGATGGGCCGGCACGGCACAGCGCAAGTCCCAGCTCTATCGCTGCGTGTGCATGTGCTCGCGCATAAACCATGACTGGTAAACATGCTGAAGTGTTGATCGGCATGGACTGGCCTTCGGCTTCTCATGGTCACGGCTGTGGGGACCCTTTTAAACGTGCAACTGAGTTAGCTTCTGGGGCATATATGAGATATTTTTAATCACTTATTTAAAAAAAAAGAGATATTTTTAATCACGAGTATGGATGGTTTAGGCACAGATCTAAGGGCATATTTAGGCCATTTTTAATAGTGGATGGTGGGAGTGGGCAATTTAGACGCAAATTTAGAATGATACTTTAGATTGTTGGCGTAGGTGAATGTTTCTTTGCCAAATATGGCTAACCGAGTTGCGAGGAGGTTAGGTGACTCTTACTTTAGGTTATTTCAAAATGGTATCAGTGGAAGATTAGAGTTTACTTATATTATTTTCATTACGGCATAATTCTGATATAGATTGACGGGTTTCTTTAGTTTATTTTCATAATGGTTCAGGGGTTACTTTAGAAAAAAGTGTAGATCTGATTATACTATATATCGTTAATGATGATTAGAGTTTCTCTAAATTTGTTGAAAATTTCTATGAATTTTTCTAGTGCTTATGTTGCGCATTAACATGTGGACTCTCAAAGAGGAAACTAAATTTCTAATTAGTAATAGCAAGATAAGACGGGACTCTAATGTGAGCATGGACGAGACTGGAGGAGTATCCTGGCCACGTACTCATCACGTACAGCCAGTAGTAAGATGAAAATTCTCTGACGATCGCAGCGCAGGCTGCGTGCTGAACGCTCGTCCACCCCAATCCATGACGGCACCGAGCTTAACGGTTAAACCACCTTTGATGATTGCCCCGAATGTCCCGAACTGGACGCGGCCGTGATTGTGTCTTGGGCATGAGCCTCGGCGAAGAATGATTCGTGGACTAGCCAGGGGCCCGGCATAACTCTGCCATGGAGCACCGGCCATCCGTGACTTTTTGCGCGCAGTGATGATCGTGCGTGCAGGCCTAGGTAGCCTGCTTTGGATATATACAGGAGGATGCATGATCATGAGACGACTGCAGATGCAAAGGGAAAGGCAAAACCGGCCGCTGGACGACGACATCTTTGCGTCGGTACGTTGCTCGTGAGGCGTCATGATGAGGCTGGAGAGCTTTGGGGGAACTAGCCAGGCCAAAGGAAGGAGATCGACCTGCAGCGACGAGGAGCCTACGAGAGCTTTGCGTCCCTCGTGCTGTGGCGCCTCCCACACCAACAGTCAACGCCATGCCCGCCAGCAAGGTGGTCCGCCGCACCGTCGAGCACGGAGCCCGTTCGAAGCAGAGCCGACATCCCGGGCGCCGCGTTGCGTCGAACACCAGGGGCGGGCGGAACGGATGTCGCCGTGGGGGGTTGTCCTCCTCGCAGCCGACGAGTATTCACGACGGTACGGTGCCATGGTGACGGAGGTGCGAGAACCACCGGAAGAAGTGAGGGAGGAGACGCCAGCACCGGCGCTGGCGCGCGCCGACGGAGGCGGACGCGCGCGGATCGAGATTAATGGTCGCGATCCGATTTTGAGGCGGGTTTAAGCCGCTGGATGCCTACTGCGCGACCGCGTGTTCGCCGGCAAGCTGTTCCACCTCGCCGTCGAACACGTCCGCCGAGCGCCAAGACAGGATCATGATGGCACTTGTGATTGCACAGGCGGCTAGCAGCTAACAAAAGAGCATTTGCGCCACCACCATCAGGTCAGCAGGGTCTATCTCTACCACTAAAAAGAACGCAACTAAGCGTCGCCTGCGCCCGTGGTCCGTCGACGGACCACGGGCGCCGCAGCGACCCCGAACCGACCAACGGCCGGGCAGGAGGAGGCCGGGGAGGGAGGCCGGGCCGCTCCGCCGCCGCCAGCCGCGCAGGAGAAAGGGGATGGGCCGCTCCGCCGCCGTCGGGCGCGAGGTCTGCTCCTCCGCCGCCCTGATCCCTCTCGCGCCGGATCCGACCGCCGCCCGAGCCCCATCCCGCGCCGCGCCGCCGCCGCCGAGATTCGCCTCGCCGCGCGCCTCTGCCTCCCCGCCATGGTCCGCTTGGAGCAGAGGGGAGGGAGAGCAGAGAGGAGGGCGAGCTCCTCGCTCCGGCCGCCGCAGCGAGGAGGGGGCGACGCGGCCGGCCGCCGGGGAGGGGAGAGGCCGCCGGCGCCTCCACCGCTGGAGAGGGAGAGAGGGAGGGAGGGAGGGGGAGGGAGAGTGAGGGATGGGTTGGCATCGGGTGAAAGGAGAGAGAAAAGAGAAAAAAAGAAAGAAAGGGAGAGAGAGAGAGAGGAGAAAAGGAGTAAGAAAAGAAAAAAAAAAGAGAAAAAAAGGGAGAGAAGAGGAAATAAAGAGAGGATAAAAATAGAAAGAAAAGAGAAAAATAAAAAAAATTGTTTAATTGAGATGGTTGTTGAAGATAGTTGAATAAAAAATGTGGTAGTTGGTATAGAGTATGACGAGTGCTGAAAAACTGGGTATAGAGAAGAGAATCGTGATGATTAGGTAGGAATATTCTTTTTAGATGATGGATATAGAGGACCACGAGTGTGGACAGCCTAAATGGTCCAGACTCCAAAGACGGTGAGGGAAGATAAAGAAGATAGAGAGAAACTCCTAGATTTTTCAATAATCAGTTTAGTTCCTTTGCTTTTAGCAAAAAAATTTTCAATAATCAGTTTAGTTCCTTTGCTTTTAGCAAAATTTAATTCCCTTATTTGCTAATGTTGAGTACATTACAACCATGGCTGTTAAAAAAAATCAATTCTTGCCAATATCATCATCCTATATGAATAATAATACGTGAGATATGAATAAACTAGAGAAGAGATCGGTTGGAGTGCATAGAGATGAGAGGCCCTTATATGGAGGAGTAGGGGATTATATTTTAGAGATCAGTTGAATTTGAATTTGTGTAAGGCGGAAGAGGTTGCTGTCTGCGCAAACCACTAGTGCGAGATGTAGAGGGGAAAGGGGTGGACATGGTTAGGGTTTAGGCGACGTCTGTTTTTGATTAACGAGGGGTCAATGTGGTTTGGTGGAACGTCTTGGATGGCCGAGACTGGGTATCGACAAAAGGATCGATGGGATTTCGGGTCTGTTAATGCAATCTTGGTTTGACCTAGATTTTTGGACTCTGATGCTGGCGCCCATGTTGGATGCGATAAGGGAGTAAAAGTGCTAGACTGAGTACGATCTAACTTATGTGGTTTGCACAATTTTTCTAAAGCTTTTTCATTTAAGTTAGTATCATTTTATTGCATCATAATGTGTAAACATTTTAGAGATGGAGAATGCATTTTTCTACTTGGATTTATGTTATGTCAATGTGACTAAATATAGATATATGCTTACAGAAGTATATATGCTTACAATACATTTGCATTATGCAGGCACCTCGGTAGGGTAGAGGCAAGGGTTAACCAATGAACAACTCGAATTAAGACGTGCAAAAGATAGAATACGGGATGCAATTATGACATCTAAGCAGAGGCAAGCAATACGTGATCGTTAAAATGCGCGTAATATGAAGCCCGAATATGAGCAAGCAAAAAGTGACTCATGTAAAGCACGAACACTCGCAGTAAAGAGTACATAGCAATGATCGACCTTTTTATAACCTAATGAAGGATTGCCCTTCTCATGAGGTTCGCTTTTTTTTCACCTAAGATTAAATATGAGATACTATATATGCTCACGAAACAATTAAATTAGGAGTTAAAATATGATACGGTAACGAAGTGGTTACATTATCTACCGAAATAGTTTTCTATGAGTTTTATTAATGTAAAGTTACTATTAAATTTAAATTATTATTTATCAACAATTTGTAATAAAGTAGCCACCGGCCGTCGGCGTCGGCGAGGTCGTCCCGGCTTCCCGGGAACGAAAAGCTCATCCGTCTATCTAGGTCTCAACCCTCCGGGCGGCCGGGCACACGACCCGCTGGCCGGTGGTGGGCCCAAAAGCATAGACGTCGCGTGACGCGTGGCACGGCGTCCCCCGCGCGCCCCGGTCGTTCTTGTACACGTAGTACGTGTAGGTGATGATTGGTCGCGGCACGGGCACTGCACGAGCTGGCGAGTTGGCGAGCGTGCATAGAAAAAGGCTAAAGCCTACTGCTAGTCCTAGAGAGAGGGTCAGAGAGCTCGCTCTCCGGCACGCGCGCGCGGGCGCTCTCCTTTGAAGGCGGGCGAGCAATGGCAAGCTCCTTTCCACGCCGCCGTCTGCGCGCGCCGGCGCCGGCGTGGCCGGCACCCCGGCCAGGGCGGAGAAAGGCGGAGCGGGGCGCGTGGGACCACCAGGTGATTATTCGGGCGCGCGGCGCAGGTTCCCAGAGTCCAGAGAGAGCCATGCCCTCGTGTCGACCGGGTTAAGTAATACCGGAACCGGCGGTCCGGTCCGGTCTCCGTATCAACTCAGTGCGGCAACTTTTGAGCAAGTTCGGAAAAACACGCACTTCGCGTCTTCGCCACGGTGCCTACGCGTAATCTATAACACGGTGGAAGCACCTAGGAGTACATGGTCTAGGCTCTATGTTTATGCAAGTTTCATAGATATTTAACCCAATTAAATAAGATTGCATATCAGTTAATATGGTACTATAGTAAACTATCTGTGAAGGATATACTACACGAGTACTTTTATCTTTTATGTAATGGTGCATCCGTGCTCAACGTTTTCCAATACGCTGGAAATCGAGTAAATTAAACTTAGTCAGAGGGTATGTGTTCCATCTCCACATGTTGTATCATCTCTTTTTGGTCACTTAGATATGGGATCTAAATGTTATAAGCTGCTATGGTTGGATTGGAAGGGAGAAGAAGGTTGAAGAAGGATTGGGGGTCAGCATATGGGAGGCGATGAGGGCAGAACTTGCGGTCCCTTTCTTCATGGACATGATGATTATCTTTTGTTGGAGCATTTGGATGTAAATGAATGACCTCATCTTCAAGGGAGTAGATCCACACCCTGATGCCTGCTTACGAAACTTCAAAAAAGAGTTTGCTATGGCTATCCTTAGAGCAAAAACTAGACATAGATCGGCAATATTTCAATGGTTAGAAGATCTCGTGTAATTTCACTGATCTTTTTGTTTCTTTCTTTGTTTCATGAACTTTGTCGCAGACGCTCTGCTCTTTGTATTTTTCCTTCATTTTAATATATAACTAGTAGGGGATCTCCCTCTTGTTTCATTAGAAAAAAGAAGATGGAGTATGTGATCATATATAATACAATTTAGGGAACTGAACACAATATTTCATAATACAAAATGGGCTATGTAAATAACCAAACACCAACACATCACACGAATTTAGACTAAACTGTATTGGGCCTAACGCAGACTTCATGGAACACTCTATCCTGCTCCACCATATACTATATTTCTACTGCCTTGTACAACTACACGTGTCACCAGGCGCATTTGCAGGCGAGCGATAGGGGAAGCCACCGAAAATGACGGAGCAGGCGTCCTGGCGATTTTGGGGCGGCGCCGCCGCCACCTTCGCGATCTGATCGCTCCCCGGCGTCACGGGATCCACTACCGGTGTGCTTGCCGGGCATATTGTCAGGGGGCTATCCCTGGGTGTTTAGCGCTGCACAGTCCAACCGCGGAGTCTGTGGGAGCGGATCGTTTCCAATGTAGGGCTTTCTCTCAAACTTCACCGGGATTTTCCTCTTGAAGTCGCCTTCTGCGATCTATAGTCGGTTTGCAAGGTGAGCCTGCTGTCCGGGTCGATTACAACTTGGTTTTGACTCGTGCTGCCCATAAATATAGGCACCACATCTAGGGTTTTGTCTTTCATTTTGTGTTCTCGTATTCCTGATGGGGTTTGGAGTCCGGATCGATCTGCTTTGTACGCTATGAGGTGGGGAGTGATAAGGGATTTTCGGTGAGGAGATTACCCACCCGAAGCCAACGACGTCTGAGCCCGATCTAGGGTTTCGACCGCTGCGGCAACGGAGATCATGGAGCCTGGCAAGAAACTGGATGGGGTTGGTGAAGAGGGCAGCGGACCACGTTCTGCTCCCATGGACGTGAAGAAGGGTGCAGGGGGGTGCTGAGGATCTGGAAGCTAGGGAAAGGAAAGTGAAGTATGTCCCATCGGCACAACATGGCGGTGGTCAAGATCGTCAGCTTGCTCTGGTGAGCAAAATAGGCGCAGGGAAGGAGACGGAGGTGGATGATGAGTACGTGTTCGAAGAGGATGAGGAAGCAGTCCAGGAAAAGCCTAGATGGATGGCAATTGCAAGGTATTACTCCGGCCAACTTACTCTACCTGGGGCATGTTCAGTGAATTGAGTTCGGTGTGGGGGAAGAAGGAACCTATACCAGTGTGCGAGCTTGGCAACAACAGGTTCCTGGTCGAGTTTGATTCAGAACGACTCTGGAAGCGGGTGGTCGGTGGAGGTCCATGGCGACACAAGAGGGATGCTGTTATTTTTGTCCCCTATGACGGCATTTGTCGAATTTCTTAAGTGGCCATCGATTCCATTGCTCTGTGGGTGCATATCTACGACATTCCGATTACGATGATCACTGATGGATTTGCACGGGCTTTAGGTGCAAAGATAGGCAAGGTTTTTGAGGTCGGACAAGCGGTGGATAATTACAAGAGGGTAAGGGTGGACTTTCCTCTTGAGAAGGCCATTATGCACTCTGTTATACAAAAGGTTAGGGGCCATGGCGAGATGGAGTTTATGGTGAAATATGAGAACATTCCAGACTTTTTGTCTTGGTTGTGGTCGCATTGGCTATGATCAACGTGAGTGCCCGGATGAGGGCCTTGCTGGCAGCGGGGTCCGTTTTGGCAAAGCACTCAGGTGCTCCCCACAGAAGAATGAAACTGGCAAGCGTATGACAATCCTGGTGGATGATGAGAGTGTGAAAAGGGGGCTTAATTTCAGTGGAGACCAAAGGCGTAGAGCTATGTCAGCGACTAGTGCATCTACAGGCCAGAAGCACCAGATGACACAAGCCCACAAGAGAAGATATATGGATGACGAGCACGACGCAGAGGATGCGAGGACTGATTCTCACAAGGGCATCCCGACGGAGGTGTCGGAGGAACTGGTGGCTGCATGGAAAAGATGGCGATGGATCAGCCTCTGCCTGATCTCAATCAGCAAGTAAGCACTACCTCACCCGATCGTGTGTCAGGTATCAATTCTTTTGCAGACTCCAGCGGAGCTTCGGGGAGAAGTGGGACAAAACAATTTCCGTCGCCCACCTCAGCATGCGCGACAGACTCTTGCTGGCAAAGAACCCGAAAGAAGGCATGACAGAGGAGAAGAAGAACACCGCTTGTCGGTGTTTTACCGCCAAGCCCACCGAGGGATACCCCCGAGGTGGTAGGTTGTAGGTAGGGTGTCGTCGAGATCAGGAACTCGAAGGTGCAAGGAACACAAAGTTTAGACAGGTTCGGACCGCCGAGAACGTAATACCCTATATCTTGTATGGTTTGTATTGCCTTAGAGGTTATGAGATTGTTGGTTATGCTTTGGAGGGGCCCCTGCCCACCCTTATATAGTCTGGGGAGACAGGGTTAAATGGAAGTCCTAGTCGAGACAGCCTGAGGAGTCCTACCCGAGTACGGCTCGGGTAGTTTCCTTACGTCCGACTAGTTCTAGTGCTACACGACTAGTTACAATGAGGATAAGGTATGGCCCATGTGCCATCCCATACTACATGTATATGTACGCCAAGTGAGCAGTCCCGCCGCCTCGGGTCTGACACCGCTGGGGTCAAAGTGGTAGGCAGGGAGATTGAAAAGCGCAACAAGAAAGCGACTCATGCAAGCATTGCGGCATTCATTGAGGAACTCGGGAAGCATGGACTGGAAGAGGAGCTGAACCAGGTCAAGCATGAGGAGGGAGCTGCTGAAGCCAAGAATGATGCGATGTTTGTGAAGGAAGGAGTGTCACCTGCAAAGCGCAGCCGGCGTTCTACTTCATAGACTACACCCCTGACGGGAGCTCATGCCGAGCATCTTCAGGAGCAATGAATGCGTTGGCTTGGAACTGCCGGGGTTGGGGAACTCCCGGACAGTTCAGGAATTGTGCAACTTTGTCAAGTTGCATCACCCTAAGCTTGTTTTCTTGTCAGAAACAAGGATGTATGCCACCAGGAGTAAGGATTTACGGTGGAAGTTGGGTCTAAAATATAGCTTAGCAATAGATAGCAATGGTTTAAGTGGAGGTCTTGTACTTTTTTGGGATGAATTTATTAGTGTGACCCAGCTTTCGCTGGGAGAACGTTACATTGATGTCCTTGCGTGGGATGATCCTGAAAGTGTTCCTTGGCGGGCAACTTTTGTTTACGGGAAACCTCGCGTGGAAAATAGGATGAGGATGTGGGATCTGTTGCGCTGGCTAAGTGGTGTGTGGTCTGGCCCGTGGATGATTTTAGGAGATTTTAATGAGGCAATGTGGCAATTTGAGCACTTCTCTGAAACACCGCGGGCAGAGCGCCAAATGATGGACTTCTGGGAAGTTTTGAGCCATTGTGATCTTCACGACCTGGGCTTCTCAGGGTTACCTTGGACGTATAATAACAATCAGGGCGGCAACAGGAACGTTCGTGTTCGGCTGGACCGCAGTTTCGCAAACACTGAATGGTTGGCACTCTTTCCTGATGCTAGCATTCAGCATCTTACCTCCTCTCGTTCAGACCATAAGGCGTTACTGCTCTCCCCTCAACCGGAAACTCAGGTACCTCGAGGTCACATCTTCCGGTATGAAATTATATGGGAACGGGAGAAGGATCTGGGTCTGATCATTGAGCAGGCATGGCTAGGACGAAACCCAGGTAGCGATCTAGGGGCATTGGCTGAATCCTTGCAGAGTGTAACAGCTGACTTGAAACGCTGGAGCAAGGAAAAGTTCGGTCATGTTACGAGACAGCTGGAGCAGCTGAGAACAGCACTAGAATCTCTGGAGAGGGATGATCCAATCTCAAATCGGGAGGCTATTCTGAAAACCAAACTGGAATTAGATGAGCTGTTGTATCGTGAGAAAATGATGTGGCTCCAGAGATCTAGAGTCACATGGCTGAAAGAGGGCGACAGGAATACCAAATACTTTCACCACAAAGCGCAATGGAGAGCAAGGAAGAACATCATTAAGAAGCTAAAGAAGGAAGATAGTAGCTGGTGCTCAGACCAACGAGAGATGCAAGGTATGGCCATAAATTATTTTGAGCAGTTATTTACAGCTGATGCTTCTGTCATCCCTAGGGTATTGTTGATTTGTTGGAGCCCGCGGTATTAGACACAGCAAATGCAGGCTTATGCAAGGAGTACAACGATGAGGAGATAGGCAATGCCCTCTTCCAGATCGGCCCCCTAAAGGCACCGGGTCCTGATGGTCTGCTCGCTCGTTTCTTTCAGCGAAACTGGGCGCTGCTAAAGGAGGACGTCATCCGGGCAGTGAAGGATTTTTTCTCGACGGGCGTTATGCCAGCTGGAGTCAATGATACGTGCATCATTTTGATTTCAAAAATCCCGCACCCCGAACACTTGAAAGACTTCCGACCAATTAGTTTGTGTAACGTCATCTATAAGGTGGTCTCCAAATGCATCGTTAACGGACTCCGGCCTCTCCTGCAGGATATTATCGATCCTAGCCAAAGTGCGTTCATCCCGGGGCGCATGATAACAGATAATGCTCTGATTGCTTTTGAGTGTTTTGCATGCTATTAACTCTAATGCATATGGAAGGAGTGAGTTTTGTGCGTACAAGTTGGATCTCTCCAAGGCGTATGACAGGATGGAGTGGTGCTTTTTATGCAAGGCGTTACTGAAACTGGGCTTTCAGAGTACATGGGTGGATCGGGTCATGATATACGTCACCTCGGTTCGCTACACAGTACGTTTCAACAGTGTCTTATCGGCCCCGTTCGCACCGACTCGAGGTCTACGGCAAGGTGACCCTCTTTCGCCCTACCTATTTATTTTTGTTGCTGATGGTTTGTCGACTCTGATAAACAGGAAAGTGCACTCAGGAGCATTATAAGAACTGAGAATTTGTAGAAACGCGCTGGGTGTCTCTCACCTCCTTTTTGCAGACGACACTCTGCTGTTTTCCAAGGCAGCACCAGAACAGACTATGGAGATCAAGGAGATACTCCAATCATATGCACACTGCACAGGTCAGTAGATCAATCCGGCGAAGTGTTCTATCATGTTTAATGAGAAATGCCAGACGGTCCTGCAGGAGCAAGTTAAGGCCATTTTACAGGTTGAGCAATCATCTTTTGATGCAAGATACTTGGGCCTGCCAACGCCAAACGGTAGAATGAAGGAGATCATTTCCAGCACTTGAAGGAGCGCTTGGGTAAGCGTCTCAGAGATTACTCTGAGAAGAACATGTCAGCCGCTGCTAAGGAAGTCTTGATCAAAGCAGTGGCACAGGCTCTGCCGACATACATCATGAGTGTCTTCTAACTTCCCCCTGGGTTGTGTGATGACCTTTCTAACTTCATCCGGAAATTTTGGTGGGGAGTTGAGGATGGCAAGAGGAGAACAACCTGGATTGCGTGGGAGGAAATGATCCTGAAAAAATGTTGCGGTGGCTTGGGGTTTAAAGATCTGCGTCTGTTTAACCAAGCTATGTTGGCACGGCAGGCCTGGCACCTAGTCCAGTTCTCGGACAGCTTTTGTGCACGGCTCCTCAAAGCAAAGTACTACCCGAGAGGGTGCTTGATCGACACGGCCTTTTGTTCAAATGCTTCGATTACATGGCAAGCCATCTTGCATGGACTGGATCTCCTTAAACAAGGCATCATTTGGAGGGTTGGCAGCGGGACGCAGATTCAAATTTGGCGGGACTCCTGGATCCCAAGAGCATCATATCTAACAGTGACTACTAAGAAAGGACGATGTCGCCTGAAATGGGTGTTAGAACTGGTGGACAGTGATGGTAGGGGCTGGGATCACGACAGGCTCCCACAAATTTTTAACGCACCGGACGCTGAGAAAATTGCGAGGATTAAACTCCCCGTGAGAGTACTAGAGGACTTTATTGCTTGGCATATGGAAAAATCATGAGTATTTTCTGTGCGCAGTGCATATAACCTGGCTCTCAAGATCAAGCTTGGTCCGGATGTTCAGGCTTCAAGTTCATCCCCAGACGGAGAGAGGAAACTATGGCAACGAGTCTGGAGTGGCCGGGTGCCACCAAAGGTAAATGTGTTTATTTGGAAACCGGCAAAAAACATTTTACCTACTTGGAGGGCGAAGTTTATCAGGCGACTAGAGGGTAGTGACATATGCCCCTTGTGTGATCGTGAGACAGAGTCTAGCTTCCATGCCACCGTATCCTGCCCACAGGCGGTGTACCTGCAAATGGCAATGCGGTCACATTGGCAGCTCCCGGATGAATCACAGTTCAGATACACTGGGCCGGATTGGTTGCTTTTGCTCCTGGACCAGTGCTCAGACACTGAGCGGGACCTCACCAAACTGCTTCTATGGAAGACTTTGGCAGTCCACAATAACATTACACACCAGGCCAGACCAACTAGTACACAAGAAGCGGTTTTTGCCCTTTGCTCCATGCAGGCCATGCTCTCGGGGATTCTGTAGGGTGAGGAGGGGGTCACTGGAAAAGGCAAATCGCCATGTTGGCCGTCCGACAAGAGGAAGGAAGCCAAGCCAGGGGATTCAGCTCTAGGAAAGCGAGTCGCATTGGAGTCGTCCCCTCCGGGGTGGATCAAAGTAAACGTTGATGGTTCTTTTTTTCAGCATACCGGGGAAGCGGGCGTTGGTGTCATTGCCCGAGACAGTGCAGGGCAAATTGTTCTCTCAGCCTGGCGTGTGCTGTTCAACTGCCAGGATGTGGTCGAACCGGAAGCTCAGGTTTGTCTGGAAGGATTCCGACTTGCTGCGCAGTGGACCCATGAACTGGTCATCGTGGAATCGGACAGCTCTCGAGTACTCCAAGCTATGCAGAACAAGGAGTATAGATCCACTGTCAGCTTCATAGTACGGGAAGCTAAGGACCAGGCGAGGATGTTGATAGACTGGTGTGTTGCCAAAGTGGAGAGTGCAATTCAGTCGCTCATGAGTTTGCTCATCTAGCTAGGAGAAACACACGTTCAGCTGTTTGGCTGGGTCGTGTGTCTGTGTGCGTGATCGATCCGGTCCAAAGCGATTGTAATCCTTCTACCTACTTAATTAAAAGCTCTCTTTCACTCTAAAAAAAGACTACACGTGTCACCACTATGGCCACCTTTGTCCTGCGGGTACTCACGTAGTGACGTAGAGTACATGCTCCCTTTTAATTTTTTTTTCCACCCTTACTCGCCGCAGCGTAGCATGCATGCAGATGCAGGTAAACATTGGCGCGGGCTGCTGGCGAGGACGGTCAAAGTCAACACCATCGACAAGCCGCAGGGAACGGAATGATGAGCGAGCCCTCCCACCAGGCACCAAGGACAAGGAGAAGCTCGACGCAACGCAGATCGCAGAGGGAGTACTCGCCAGCTGCACTCGCACGCATCACGTGGCCCACTCATTTGACCCCACCAATTAACCGCCCTTGGGCCCACTCCCCCATCTGCCTGGCCCACCCCGCCCGTTTCAATTCACGTCAACACCCAGATCGCGCATATAAAACGGCGGCGGCGTCCACTCTCCTTCCTCCCTTCACCGGCGCCGTCATCTCCGTCACGCACAGAGCCACATGCACAGGAGAGCCAGCTAGGCCAGCCACCCACACTACTGCACCGCACGATGTCGTCGCCGCCGCCGTCCAGGGCGCGGCGGGGCGGGAGCCTGCAGTTCCCGGTGGGGCGGTGGCGCCACGTGGCGGTGGTGGACGCCGGCTGCGGCTGCCGCCCGCGCCGGGCCACCTCGCGCCTGCTCAGCCAGCTGCCCTCCTTCCTCCGCCCCTCGCCCAAGCCCCCGCAGCAGCAGCCGCGGAGCAGCTCCCGCTCCTCGTCGGGCTTCTTCCCGTCCTCCGCCTCCACCGCCTCCTCCTCCGCCGCCACCTTCACCACCACCCACTCCTCCTACTCCAACTACTCCGCCTACTCCTACTCGGGCGCCGCCTACACTGCCGCCACTACTACCAAGAGCAAGAAGCAGCACGACCCGCCGGCGTCGACCAAGGCGCCGCCGCCTGCTTTGTCCTCCCACGCGGCGGCGTCCAGGAGGAGGCAGCAGGGTAGCAGGAGGAAGAAGAGGTACGAGAAGATGGGAGCCGCAGCAGGACAGGAGGAGGACGACGTGGGCGTGGCCGTGGAGAAGGAGTCCTCCGACCCGCGCGCCGACTTCCGGGAGAGCATGGTCCAGATGGTGGTCGAGATGGGGTTGTGCGGCTGGGACGACCTCCGCTGCATGCTCCGCCGCCTGCTGGCCCTCAACGCCCCGCGCCACCACGCCGCCATCCTCGCCGCCTTCGCCGAGGTCTGCGCGCAGCTCACCGCGCCCCCGCCCCCGCCGCCGCCGCACCCGGCGTACCACGCCTACGACTACCACTACCACTACTGACCAGCCGACGAGCTGGTTCGCCAGCGACCTCCTGCACGTTCCGGAGGCCTCGAGATCCTGGCACCACCCGTGTGCTGTGCCTGCGCGCTCCTGCTGCAGAGTGCTGTACACTCACCGGTGGTGATAGGATCTCGCAGATCATCAGGATTAGTAGTACCTGTTCCTTGTGTTCTAGCTGCAGTAATCCGTCAGGTGGTTCAGCTTTATTTAGCCGGTAAAGTTTCTGATTTTCTCGCTGCTAGCTTGGAATAACTAAGCTGGCTTGCTGGGTCTTGCGGTGTGCTTGTTTCAGTGTGTTCGGCTGGCCTTTGGTTTTGGATGAAGGTCTCTGAAGATGTAGAAGTGTGCTAGTTTAGCGGCAGCAGCAGCAGCTCTGTTTTGTTCTTGGCTAAGTATATGTAACTTGCTGTGAAATGTTTGAGGTCTTCATGCTTAATAACGCATGGCACTTGCTAGTAAAACGATTGGTTATACACTACTTAGTGCTTATCTTGTGAATGAAGCTGTGGTTATTCAGTGATGAATTGAATGGTGCCTACAACCCCCAATCTACTAGACTACAACCATGGTTCAACGGTACCATTTGGTGGTTAAAAAAAAAAAGTTGAACCGTACTACCTCTCGGTTAACAGGCTGGAAGTAATAAATTGCGATGTCCTGGTGCCTGCCTGATGCAGCGACTCGAAGTTACTGCCTGAGAAACCATCTGAATGTGCATTCATCGTTGAAACAGAACGCAGGGGCCATGCTGGCATCGGTTAGATTTTCATATATATCAGTAGGTGAAGCGCTGAGACGGGCATTAACGTTGCTGTGCACATTCAGGCGTCCTGCCTGGCTCGTTCAGGCGCTCTGTTTGTTTTTTACCACAACTTTACGGGCACTCGCTGAATACATGTACGTACCTTTTTTTTTTCTGGAACGTACAGTGGACATGTACTTGTGGAACTGATTCAGGTACTTGGCGCGCGTCGTTTGTTTGAGGTACTTATATAATCATGCCGTTGTTGTTGCAGTAAAAAGGATCCATCATGCCATTTTTGTTGCAGTAAAAAGGATCCATCATGCCATTTTTGTGGAATTTTTAGCTGTATTTCTCGTGAACCACCAGCACGGCTCCATATACTGATATACGTACAGGTATAGGAGTACACTCCGTCTTCAGGATGTCTGGATGTGCTACTACTTGTCCCTATATTTCTTGCTTTCTGGAAGGAGGTGCGTGCGTGCGGCAGCTTACGGCCTTGTGCTTTGAGCCCCAGGAGGAGCCTTTTCAGGAGCTCAGGCGAGCGAGGGGCGTTGGGCCCCTCTTCCTCGTTCCTCTCCTGGGCAAGCACAGCGCAAAGGCTAGCACACGCATGATGAATGTGTCTGCAGTTGGGTTGGGCACGACGATGAGCTTTGCCTGCCGTGCATGCGCCAGTGATCATGCATGCAAGTTGAACTCCTCCTTCTGGGCCGCTCTAGGTGCGGCTGTAAGCCCACGTAGAGCCCACACGTCTCCTCTGGGCCTTCCCATTGAATTCGGCTCAATCCACCGACACCACCGGTCAGCAGAAACGGACGACGGACCGGAGCACCGGCAAGAGCAAGCGCAACGCCATTGGTCGATTGCGTTGACCCTTCTTCTGTGCGCGACGCTCTTGAATGCGCGCTCTTGGATCGACGCAGCAGCAGCAGCAGCAGCGTCCTTCCCCTTCATCCGTCCATCCGCAATTCTGCATTCTGCAAGCTGGCGGAGGAGAGGATGAGGTCCACGAAATTCAGCTCACCACCAACGATCGATGCCATTCCTATGCCTGTCAAATGTCAATCCCCAGTATTTGTCGTTGCACACACTAGTAGTGCCTCCTGAACCGGATCCAACTATGCCAAAGGAAGGGAGGGTGGTCCCCCGTCGTCACTCGTCAGTTAGGAATCGGCTGTTAGTCACTGACAGTTCGACACTGGGGGCGACCATGCAAGCAGCAGTAGAAAAATCCGGACACATAATTGAGCCTTCTTGGAGGCTGGGTGCCTTCGAACGAGGGAAAAGCCTGCACTACTGCATTCAGGATCACGCAACATACTATACAGTACTGGTAGTCCTACTCCAAAACGGATGCCATTCGAGGTCGGTTCAACTCGCGTGGCTCCCCGTGCCACGGGCTGGAAAAGGCGCCCATCGTTCCTGGTTTTAGAAGCTTCTCCTGCTGAGCATGACCAGGTGCGCGCGCGCGCTCAATCCCAATTCCCGGCCAGCGGGCGCCATGGGAAACAGCCGCGGCTTGTAGTTAATCACACTAGTAATTAATAACAGTGTGGTGTGGCCATTGATTTGTCGGGTTCTGTAGCTAGCTAAGCTGGGGACATGCACCGCCTTTTGATGAGGACGACCTGTGGCTAGGTTAAACAAAAGAGTCGAGCTCAAAATCTTAGGCCACGGATTAGCGCCAGGACAGAGTCGTCGTCAAGGCTGGTTTCGAATCAGATTGACCAAAAGTTATGAGGACGCATGCATGTACTCTAACCTAACCGCGATCCCTCCCCTAATACTGCCCGATCGGTCTGACGGATCGCTCGGGGCGACGGCGACGGCGAGCCGGCGACATGTCAGGGAGGCGACGACGCCGTCGGCTCCTCGACCGCCCGCCCGCCTAATCAATCAGAGCTTCTTACTACTGTGCGTCCTACTGCGGCTACTGTCCGTGTACATGTATGATGTACGCATGCGCATAAATACAGGCACATGCCCGCCCTCCACTAGTGAGCCTATTAAATGGCGGGAATGCATGCCTGCCTGCCCTCAGGATGAGGAGGACCTGCCCCACCTACCGGTCGGTGCCTACAGTTAGTTAGCCTCGGATCGACGTGAACATGGCCGGTGATTAGTGACTAATAATAATGTGAGAGTAACTAAGCAGTAAGAGGATACGTCTGAGATTACCGTAAAGGTCCTCCATGAATTGTTCCTCAAGCTAAGCTGCTCTTGCTGCATTGAATTGCATTGTCAGCACTGAGCTTGCTTCTCTGATCTCTACTCTACCCATGCAATTAATCCCATACATTGCATTGCATTGGATCCTTCCTACGATCCCACCTACCACCTCTCCTACTACCACTAAAATACAAAAAAACGAGCTCGAGAAGAAAACCTACTCCGATTAATCATCTTGTCGTTAATTTGCTTGGTTAATCATCAAAACACTAACCAGCACCGGCAGCAAGGCATCGACATCATATCGCTAGGCGATCGATTGCGGAACACGCAGTGGAGCACTAGCCGCGGCACCACCACTGGCCCGAGCACGATCAGCGCCGGCGGCAGCAGCACTACTGGCCTTCTCCTCCTCCCCCTCCTCCACGTCATCCTGGATGTCGAGCCCGGCGGCGCACGATGACGACGACGAGGAGCAACACGCGGCGGCTTCTTTTCCTCCGCCGCATTGCGCCGCCGCCGCCGCTGCGGTCGTCACAGTTGTAGCAGCAACAGTAGCGGCGCTGGTAGTGGCCGCTGTGCTCGTGCTCGTGCTGGTGGTGCAGCGGCTGCCCGCGGACGCGCTGCCGCTGCTGCTGCTGCTCGTGCTCGTCTCGGCGGCGGTGTCGGAGGACGCGAGGCCGAGGAGCAGGTCCACGAAGGCGTCCACGATGAGGTGGTGGTGCTGCTTGCCGTTGATCCGGAGGTACCACGCCAGGAGCTCCTCCAGCGCCGCCCAGTCGCGGAGCCCGTGCGCGGACACCATCTCCTCCATGGACGCGCGGAAGTCCCCGTAAGGGTCGCCCGTGTCCACCGCCACCGCCACGCTCCCCTCCGCCAGCGATTTCGACGGCGCGCACGGCTGCTGCGCTTTCGCGTCGTCGTCTGGCCCTGAGTCGGGCGGCGTCACCGTCTTCGTCTTCGCCTCTGCCGCCGGTGGCGCCTTCCTCGACGGCGACGGGGCGGACGTCGCGAGGATGGAGTTGGATGCCGGGAGCGGGCCCGGGTCGAAGAAGAAGCGGTCGGTGGACGTGCGCCCCAGGCTGCGGATCACGGCCTCCGACCACTCCTCGGACGCGGTGGTGGTCGAGAAGCTGTCGACATCGTCCAGCAGCTCGCCCTCCTCGTCGTCGTCGTCGCCGGCGAGGGAGAAGAGGTCGACGTCCGCGGCGGGGTCGTCCAAGTAGACCGAGTTGACCGTCTTGTACATTTCGCCGGGCGCCGCCCCGCGGACCATGAGCTTGTTATTCCCGGTCGCGGCAGGGCCGCCCCGGCTGACACCGGCTGCTGTCGTCCTCGCGCAGCAGGGCTCCCCGCCGCCGCCGCCCGCGCGGAAGGACGCGGTCCGCGGGTTGGTCCCGCAGGGCGGCCACAGCCACGGCGGGGTCGCCGGGCCGGCGGCGGGGGAGGAGGAGGGGGCGGAGTCGACGGCGAGCCTGGAGAAGATGGAGACCAGGCCTTTCCTGCCCATTTTTCGTGGTGGATGGATGGATCGACGGAATGCACGCGGTGGGGCGACGATGGATCGAATGGAGTGAATTAATGGTCCCGAGCTCGAACGAATTGAAGAAGGTGTGCAGAGGGAGAGGGTGAACGGGGAATTGAAGAGCTGGAGTGGTTGAGGAGACGGAGATGAAGGAAGGAGGAGGGCGCGCGGAGCTCGGCAGGCTGGGCGGGTGGTGCAAGGTGAGCGCTGGCTGACTGGCTGGCTGCAATTAAGGGAGGAAGAGAGGAACATGGGGATGGGCCCGCGGCTCATGCATGTGCCCGTACTTGCTCTGTTGGTTTTGGTTAGACGGAGAGGAGATTATAGGGACGGGCCACCATTGGGCACAAGAGACGACGACCGTGCCATTGTTTGGTTTGGTACACAATACTACTACTTGTGTAGCACATGATACTAGCGACTAGGGAGGTCAAATTTTTTAGCACGCCAAAAAATAAAATATGGCCACCAAAATGCACACTATTCTCCTTCCATTTCTGACCACCGAGCGTCCGAGCCTCCACATGATGCCTCTCCGTAATTTCTTTGAAACAACGTTCCTTTTTATCTGGGTCAGTTTGTAGTGTTTATGGTACCAAAAAGACATGATTTCTAAGTTGTCGGGTCAATGTCGCCCTCCTCTTGTTCATATTTTTCTATGCGCCTTCTCCCGTCACGTCGAGCCACGTACTATCTACTCCGTTGCAGTAATGTTACTTCTTCTTCGACAGATGGATAACCATGGTAGATTCAGTTCTAAAGATATCTCTACACCTTTTTGCAGATGAACTGAGCTTCACCTTGTTTCTGCACGCCCAGCAACGGCCAGCATATACGGCAAGGAATTCGAAAGAGACCCTACACGAATGGCACGGCAAGTTCTGTACTCTTGTATCAAACGGGGTACAATACAGTACAACCAGCCTGGGATCGATTCCGTTGCAATTGCACGGCGAGGGTAGTAAAAGCTCACGTCCCGTTGGTTCGTGGGCGCAGTTCATTGCAGCTAGCGAGAGTTACTGTTACTCTTACTCAGCGTCGCTGTAGCAGCTGCACCGGGCGCGGCAATGTTTCATTCCGAGCCCGTCTGCTGCCACAGTGCGTCTGCATGGCAGGCTGGCAGCATGCTCCGTAACGGCACGAACCGCGGGAAAATGCGGCGTCTCACTGTAGTGGTTCTTGCAGTGGTTCGAAATAGCAACGGGTTTTTTTGATTTATTTCGTGTCCTGATCTGACGCGGGATTTCCTTGTTGATCTGCTGATCTATCGGTCGTGCACCTCTGCGAGAGAGTGAGAGAGCCAGACTGATCGTCGGTCACCGTCGATCCATATCCATGTGCCTGGCTGGTTTTTTATAGCATTCGACAGGCACGCTGCGAATAATTGCTGCACGGTGCAGTTTCGTCCGCAGAAAAATAATAAAATATATATATGTGTGTGTTTTTAGGAGGTCTGACTAAATAATAATGTTAATACACAAATACAACCCCAGCGTTTCATTTATTTCTTTTCCTGCCTGCTGCAAAATACTAGTATAGAAGAAGGCGTCCTGGCTGGCTAGAAGCTCTGTTCCGTCATCCGTGGATGCGGAATATGCGGAGACAAGGGCCAGGACTGCGCGCCACAAATTTATGAGCAAGATAAATTGGAAGATGCGCATGCATCCCGTCGATTTTAGTTTTATTTATTTATTTTCCAGTCTGTATCCTTGATCCAAATTTCAGTTTTTTCCTAGTTTGTTCTAACGGTTCTCTTCTGTACTCCCATGGTTCCCGACTATCCAAGAACAAGACATTATCGGCCAGCTCCTCTTTTTTATATATAGTTTTCACCATCCGCGTGAAGATAACAAATTAACATGTTCACTTTTGCAGAAAATTGCATAGGAACAAGTAGGAGATATGGATAAAATCAAGGATTTGAGGTGACACATTCGCATACAGGTCGCAAGTTAATTACCGTGCCATTTGGAGGTATTGGATGGATGGCATCAACGATGGAAGCCCCAGAACAGCAGGCAAAGAAAAGCAGGCGCCAATAGCTCTGGGCGGGTCAATTTCCTAGTACATCGAAAAACAAAATATCGAGCGAGTGGTGGCGCCAAACGTGACGGCGATGAGACGCAGGGAATATAATTGAAAGCGGGTGTACCCTGTACTAGGGGAATCATGCAGAAGAGCTGAGGCGCTGTCGTCCGCTGGTCATGCAGTCCCCATGAAATTCTGGCAAGCCTACAAAGGAGCAGAGGGCCAGAGAGGTACGTGCGCCCAAGCGCTCTGACGACGCTGCACGCCTGCAACCGATCTCCTCGGCGTCTTCCGCGGGCCGGCGGGCGCAGCTGCTGCTGTATACTACTATTGCATCCATACGAGTCGTCTCGTCTAGCTGCATCCCATCCCCATCCATGATCCATCGATGATCGATCCGTCGGGCAATGAAATGCTTGCTGCTTGAGCATTGAGTTGTTCTCTTTAATTTGCCTGAATGGAGTAGCACTTGCTGCAGACACTTGGATGGCTCCCTGCAGCAGGAAGAGATTCAGAGATATGTTCGACGATTCAGAGCCGGAGAGTTGGGACTTCAGAGTTTCAGGCCCCGATGGCATGGAATGATTTGCGACCTGGATTGCTAACTGACGACAATTAGCAATCCAGACATGGTAGCTCATCGACTATCAGTCTATCACCACCCCCATCATGCACCACATGTTATTATGCAGATGCGCATCAGCTTGAGATTCACATGCATGTGTCGAAGAGAGATGCCCTTCGGCCACACGGACCGTGCATGCCCATGCATGCTTTTTTCGTTCCGCGCGCAATCGTATCGCATGGATATATATACACGGTTCACTGCACGAAAACAACATACTACGTACGCTGCAAGAAGTTGCCAGGCTCAGAGGTGAAGCAGAGTTTCAGAATTGTCGGCAGCAGCGTGCGTGCTGTCTTGGAATGCTCTAGAGCTCTTGTTCGTAGGCGCAGTTTGACCATTCAGAATCACGCTCCGATCAACAGTTACTACTCCAGTTCAGTATAACTCGGCTACTCCTTGAGTGACTGATCCGGAGTAGTTAGCTCCGGTTTGGATATATAGACTAAAGTTTAGTCCATTATATGATCCAAATAGGTGGACTAATCATCCCAACTAAAAATTTAGTCCATATAACCCATTTAGTTCGAACTAAAGTTTAGCTTCGCTTATCAGATTAAAGTTTGGTAGTCCCACGTGATCCATACTAGTCTGTCGATGGCGCTGCAAACTACTACTGAGATTGAGAAGGTCCGAAGATCCTTATTCCTTGGCCTCATCAGTGCGGCGGGCGTCGGGCGTGCTATTATTGAAACTGGTTATATATAGTAATTTATTGGCAAGTGTACACATGGCTGTAGGTATACATGTGCATGATTTGATCCCAAGGATCGAACTGGCTAATAACACCACATTTTCTCCATGGATGCATTATTCGCACGGCCGCATATAAATATAATTATTACCCAACCAAACCAACGCGACAAGAAATCTTACTATAACACCGGGATACTACAACCAAAAATAATTAAGCATTGTTGCTGGCGTTCTACAGATGATATGAGATGCTTGTCCGTCCAATGACTGACGTTCTGTAGCCGCCAGCAGTCGCCGTGGCAATGCATGTATACGTACTACCCCACTGATACTATACTGCTGGCCGTAGAGCTGCTGCCAGCCACAGTGCCGTGAGCAGATCTGCTATTTAGCTGAGGAGCTTGTTGTTGCTTCCATGGCACGTGCTGTGACGCGCGGGCGGATCGACGTTATACTACTTGCTAGAAATCGAAGGATAATGATTTGGACACACATGTAAGACATGCAAGTCCGTCTGGATCTGCTGCTTGGAGGTTGGAGCTTGTAGTAGTTGCTAGCGTGCTGCTGTGTGTATACCCTGTAAACTGTGGTGACAACGACTGGAGAGACACGTAGAGAGCTGTAAAAGATACTAGTAGATGAAAAAAAAAGACCTTTCTGGTCCTGTATACAGTTTGTGGAGAGATCCTTGTTTAGTTGAATCCATATTTTTTTTTCTGATGGTCGTAAACCCTCTTCCTCTTGTGTGGTTAATTTTTTTTAGATTATCTTATTTTTTAATTACACAGTACAACTCAGACGCTCACAACGCACGCACACTCACCCTATAAACGCGCGAACGCAAACCCTACCTCCGTGAGTATCTTCGAAGACTGAGCCGGCAAATCCTCGAGATTGACAAAGTCACCACAGACGTCTCGCTGTTGACGGGAACGTCGCCTACCACTGAAAGCACAAACGCCGTTAAATCCTGAAATATTCGCTCCCCGGATCTGAGGTGAGGCTCTTGTAGCCACTAGGCTACGGGCGCTGAGATTATCTCGTGTGGTTGATAAGCTACTTTTGGGCCTTTGGGCCTGGAAGGCAGTTAGCACTTTTGGGCCTTTATGCTACAGTACAGACAGGGTAGTGGGCCGCTCTCATGTGTCTCGCCCGAACGAAGGCATGGGCATATGGCCCAAAGCCCGTATTTGGTGACCGCACGGGCAGCCCAAATTCATGCCGGAGGGAAGGGGGAGAGAGAGGGACGATGGAGGGAGACCCGGAGAAGGTCAAATTACACACGCGCGCGCGCGCACAAACATCATCGGCGTCGTCGGGGTACGTTAGGGCATGAATGAATGCGAGTGCGATGGAGACGGCCATGAAATGAATGGAGGCATGGGGAGACGCGGAATCACGCGCGCCATCGGTACGTGTGCCTGCCGCTCACGTACGTCGTCAGCGCTCAATAACCGCGATATATAGATCTCGATCGATCATCATCATCACTCATCAGCGGCTCGATAATTGTCCTCGGGACGTTGGTGACTACTCATGAGCAGAGACCCTCAAACGCCGTCTGTCTGGATTTTGACCTGAAGCTGGCAGGAAGGAGTCGTAATAAGAAGCACGATCAAGGAGAAATGGCACGCAAATGGCTGTTGGTCCGAGCAGGGAGCCATCATCCATCCATGCAGGCAGCAGGATGCAGGTGGTGAGATCAGAGCCTGAGTGACGGAGGGACAAGAGCATAACTCAGCAGGTGGCCGGCCGGCTGGCTTTAAACCGCGCGCGCAGGATATCGATGTCCAGGATCGGATCGGAGAGGAGAGGAGCAGCCTGGCCTGCAGAGAGCGAGGGCGCCTTGTAAGCAGCAGGAGGAGCAGAGACGAGCCCAATCGAGCTAGTAGCTAGCAAGCTAGGAGGCGTACGGCTCCTGCTCCACTAAATTGCCGTGACGCAGCACGCGCAAGCATCCATCGATTCGGGCCGCGTCGCCAGCAGCACCAGCATTGCGTTGCGGCTCGTCGGCTCCCCTCCCAACCGCATGCATTCATGCCGGTTCGCTAATACCATCAGGATATTGATGACACGCCTCGGTGCAGAGTTAGCGAGAGCTCCGTCTGACGTTCGCTAAACAGGGCGAGAGAGAGACGCTACGCGACCTTCTTCGATCTACTAGGGTTATTTATATGTAGGTGGTACTTGGAAGCGACCACAGAGTATGGTTTAGTCTCGCATCCATCGTTTAGTAGGCTCTTCTATCGCTATGCTATGTATGATCAGAGCAGGCTGGATTATTCTTTTATCCTTCAAAATATAGTTTCGCCCGTTGTTTTTGACTCTTTGATCTGGCTGGTGATCGTGCAGGAAGAAGAAGATGCCCCTCTGTTGCCTCTGGTGGATCAATGCAGGGGGTCATCTGCCCTGTGCGAGCCAAGCCAGGGGAGTCCTGGAGGTCCACTTGCCAGTGACCTCTCTTTTCTTTCTCCTCTGGCCTAGTGGCCCTCGTTCGTGGTCGTAGCCTCGCTCGGCCAGCAAGTTGAATGCGCCTTAATGCTTAAGCTCAGAGTCTGCACGCGCTTGCCGTCCCCTACAACATGCATCGCTGAGTAATGATGCTCTTCTTATTTGCTTCAGGCCTTCAGCGTGTCTCTGTGTGTGTTGCAGCGGGCCACAGCGGCCACCGAGCTCTGCATCCTCCTCTGTCAGAGACGCTGCCGCCTCCGGGGCGGTGCCTCCAGTCGGAAATGAGTTTGATCCGGGCCACCGGTTCTCCATCCCACGGTCATCAGCTCGTATGGGCATGCCCTCGTATCACTGGCCAAATCAACTGTGCAAGACACGTACGGAGTATACAATACTACATCGGCTCACTCCTATTGGATGTTGAAGGCTACGCTAACCATGTTTCTCCATGCAACAAAAAAAAAAAGACGCCCATGAAGCAGGACTGGATGCAAGGAACCTGAATACCTGATTCAGACCACGCATACTCTCGACGTTGACACGACAACAGTTCCAAAACCACAGTCCGGCCAGCTGCACGAATCAAAGCCCAGCTGCACCAAAACAGCTGCAAGAGCACCGCACTAACATCATGACACAATATAGTAGTACTACTTGGTAGGTTAAATAAATAGAAAAAGCGAGAACAGCTCACGATCAGGAACAATGTTCTTGCATCTGCAAAGGGTAAAGCTCCCTTGCAAACATTTTCTTCAGCTAAACTGGAGGGAGATTACAACTGAAAACACCACCACAACCATAATAAGTCTCCACCACACATACCCCACACATGACTGACAACCTAATCAACAGCATCAAGTAAACTACTAAGCTGCTACTACTACTAGCCTCCTGCTAATGAGGAAGGAAACCCTGTCCAGTGGATGATCCAACGGCAGTCACTCTCCCCCAACCCTGAGCTAACCGTCCGTATGAGCATCCACTGGGCGGGCGGGCACGCGACCGCGATAAATCTTCTTCATTCGCTCCTTCACTTGCACTTGCCGCGCTTCTTGTCGTCGGCCTCGGCGCCGCCGGCCTCGCCGTGGAGGAGGTCCACGAGGCACGGCTGCTTGCAGTTGATGCAGGTCGGGTAGTCCTTCTTGGCCACCATGCAGTACATGAGGCAGCGCGTGCAGGCGCCGATCACCATCGGGGACTTGCTCCCGGGGCTGCCGCCGCTCGAGCTCCGCCCGTCCGACGACACGCACGAGCTCGGCGAGGACAAGTCGCTGTCGTCCTGCCCGACCTCCATCCCCACGGCCGCCGGCGGGGACAGGTTCAGTTGCAGCTCCAGCCTCCCGCTCCTCACAACGCTGCCGCTGCCCCGGTTCATGGCTCACTCTCACCACCTGAGGATCACAGCCACCACAACCTATCAAAGCATGATGATGAACAAGAACACAGAGCAGATAACAGAACTGCTGTTACCTGAAGCGAGCCCGGAGGATGCCAAGAGGAGATGAGAACAGCGAAAGAGATGAGCTTTGATGCGTCTGGTTGAGCGGCTAGGAAGTTATATAGGGCAGGCAGGGGGGTGTCAAGTAGGGGAGAGGTCAATGCTTCTCTTTACTTGGCATTAATGCAAAACAACAAAGCCCCCACGTCCTCCTCCTCTTCCTCCCTACTGGACTACTATCTCCTTCATTCACATCTCCTCTCCTTTCTCTCTCTGGTGATCCCATCCTAGTCTAGAAGATCACAAAATGGTGGACTGCGAGATTCATGCGTCCTCAAAGATTCAGCTGCTGGAACCACAACGCTCTACTCTACTCTGTCCCAGCATGCCCTCCTGCCTGCAGCTCAAGTAAAAATGTAAAACAGAGACATCCATGGAGTATGAAGTATGAATTAGGCAAGGAAATGCTATCTTCAGCTAGCCATCAGTTGAGATTTCCTCTTCCTTTGAAACATTTTTTTTTTTTTGCTCTCCACGACTCCACCGTGCAGAGCAGAGATGCTGGCAGGCAGTACCTGCGAGTAATTTTACTCCATACTGTTGGCAGCAGCTGTATATAGTTTTAGCACCTTGAATGCTCCTTTATGATGAGATTTATGGCTGCGGCAGCTGATCAAAGGGTTCTACTCCCATCTAGCAAAGTAGTAAATGTGCATCAATGAGCCACTGCTTATGCGAATCGACTCCCCTTAAATATTAAAGCCATTTTAGGTAAATATAAAGCCTTTTTTCTCAATGTTAAAAGTATGGAGCCTGTGAAGAGAGGCCGGCCGAGCCGTGCATATATTACTTACCTATGCCTTTGCAGCCTATATCCTTCAATGCCGTTTGCTCTTCAATGGGCTTCCATACTTTACTTTTGGTGCCTCAAGGATGCAACTTGTGAAATGACACCTAACCAACAAGCATTTAGAACCGCGTTGCGTATTTATTTCCATCCTCACCATCAGCTTATGAATCACTCTAGTAGTAAAAGTGTAGCACTAAGTCTATTTCTTGTGGAATCTTTTAATCAAAGAGGATTTGCTCTTGCCTGTTTAATCTGACGAGCAGGTCGAGAGCATTTTAGGGCTGACTCTGAGTAGAGAGTCAACAACGTAACTAACTACTTTGACAAAACACACAAGTATTGTAGAGGGTGGTAAAGACCTCCCTCTGCGTCCAAAAGGAATAATACAAAGATTCCCGTTACTTTTGACAGTTCCAAAGTAACCAGGCTAAAATATGCCTAATAAAGTACCACCAAAACATCCTATTTCAGCTGAAGTTTTATTTGCAACTTTCTAGCCGACTCTGGACACTTTCTGTGCTAGAAACGCAATGAAGGAAGTGTCCAATCCAATCAATTAGCACTGTGTATGATCTAGTCTTTCCACCATCACTTATTGGACCGCGACATTTTACTCAAGCAAATTAGATCAAGGAACATGGCTGCATGATTGAGGGATCAGGATGCATAGCATACTGTAGAGACCAAAAGCAAATTATGCACACCGGCTATCTTAAGCTTCTCATAGAATAGTTTGCAATAGTAAGAATAACAAACTCACCGGATTAGGAGTACCTTAGAAGGGATCCTACTCGCTGGATTGGATCAAATCCAGGCGAAACTGAAAAGAGCTGCCTCACGATCCTATTGCATTTCAGTCAGGACCAAGTCAAGTTATCAACAGTGAAGACTGATACACAATTGGACCCACTCAAGGTGAATACTCACTGCTGATCTGGTGGCCATATGTGAAGATGGAGATGGGCGACACGGCATTCCCTGAGAATGATTTTGCCATCGAGATCTCTCATCTGCGTGCCTTTAAGTTCAAATACGTATCATAATAAAACAAGTAAAGGACAGTCAGATCTTGAATTCCTATGCAGTAAAATCAGCTACAGTCGAAGCAGAGCACTTCAATGTTCTGGCTTCGAATTACACGTCAATTTCACCAGACTTGTCTGAACCAGGGTTATCAATATCGTGGTGGCAGAAATTAATATATGTACACATAACTGTATAAATCACAAAAAAGATGAAATGTGTACAGTGCAAGATCGATTGAACCATGGCATCAACATATTCAATCGAGACTTCAAGACTTGATAGATATAGCTACAAGTTTACCAACATTTTGGAAACTTTATTGATTTTGTAGTGTGTCTTAGGAAACCTTTTGTTTTACATTTTTGTGGCACCCTGAACAATAAATTGGCATTACTTAAAAATTCAGCAACCTACAAGCTCTCCATTTCAACATTTATAAGCTCTATATGCATCTATGACATCAGCCATGGATAGTCCGATACTTAAGTTGGCATCTTTCCTCAAAATGTTTGTAAATTACCAAAAAGATGAAACATCGACGCTGCAATACTTGATTGAGCCATGACACCAACATATTAATAGATAATTCGAGACTTGTTAGATATAGCTTCAAACAACAGCCCATCAGCATTTTTGAAGCTTCTGATAGTGCAACCATGTCTCGAGTGTTAGGAAACCTATTATCGTACATTTTGTGGTACCATAAAATCGATATCTTTGTATCACTTAAAAATGCCTTCCACTGAACTAAGATTCACTTCAACATTTATAAGGTCTGTGCAACTCTGCCATCCCACCATCGGCTATGGATTGTGAGTCCGATGCTAGCACTTAAGTTGGCATCTTCCTCAAAATGGGCAACGGCCTTTATGAGGGCAGAGCTGTAAAGACGTCTATATAAAAAAAAGAAAGAAAAAGGAAGCTGTTTAAATCTTTGACCAGAAAGCTTGAATTAATCCAGCAACCAGTACTGTCGTGGGTGATAAAATCTCATCGATATCTTTCCGACACAAGTACAAAGAACTCAAGAAAATAAGGAGTACTGTCTACGGATAGAATGAATACATGATGGAACAGAGACCTCTTAACATATGCACTGTAGAGTAATAAAAGTGAAGTGAATTCTAGTACTTTATTCTTGCTATAAAATACTATTTTGGTAAATGTACCATACAGCCAAGCTTGTGCAAGATGAGGGTGTATGACCAAATGGCATACAGCATAGGAAACATGGAAGTGGTCAGAAGTTAATATCTGGAACCAATGCAAGAAACATTAGTAGTACTAATAAAGACATATAATTTGCAGTATGAAACAGCTTAATATAGTGGCAGCCATTAGCAGTGCACAATCAATATAACTGAACAAATTAATTATGCCAATACCTTGACTTCAGCATGAACGACGAGGCCAAGAACTCTCAGTTGAAGAAGATCGTGGAACTCCAGGAGATCACTTGCGGCGGTCCCATCGGAGCATTGGACACATATCCTGGACCAGAGATGCACAGATGGAGTTGTCAGGCAACGGCGCCGTCTGCTGCTTGCCTCCCGGCAGACATCCGTTGATGAACCAACTGGCAAGCAGCCAAGCACAAACACGCGTTAGGTTGGACTGTCGCCACATTCTGCCCGCGAGAACACCTGGGTTACCTGGGTTTTCCGGACGCGGCATTTCGTCGAACAAGATGCGGGCAAGCCGGCATGGCGAGGACCAGGGAGAAATCCTGGAGGACAGGACTGGACCACCGAGCTGCTAGCGCCAGGTCATGGTCTTCTGTGGTGGATGTGGATCACCTGCACCTGCTCACCGGAAAGCTCATCCAGCATTTCCGCGGGTCGCCCGCGCCGGTGCACGCCGTCGTCGGCGCGCCCTGCACGCCACCACATCTGCCGCCGCCGCCGCCGCCTCCGGCCCAAGAAACGCTCGGCCCTTGTAGCTGTTTGGGCTTGGCTGCCAACATATGGGCCTCCAAAGGTTAAAAGCGAGAAAGCAAAAAGCCCACGAAGCGAAGGCGCCCCTTGGTGGCGCGGGGGGCCGTCCAGTTCGGTTACAGCGAGAATTGAATGAAAAAAAAACTCCCCGAAAAAGTAGGGGGAAAGAAAAAAAAAGATCCGCGAGGAGTTCAATTGACAGTTGCTGGGCCTGAGCGCGCTTGCCCTCGCCGTCGACGTTGCCGGCGGCGATGGGGAACTCGCAGGCTTCACCGGCGTCCGCCTCCAGCTCCCGCTTCGCCATGGCCTCCAGGTACCACCCGACTCACAGTTGCCACCTCCGTCGCTGCGGAGATTCGCGAGCCTTGTCCGGTGATCTCACTGCCGCGCCTCCTCGCAGGGCCTTCTCGAAGCAGGAGTTGGATAGCCTCCGCGCGCTATTCACCTCCCTCGCAGCGCAGTCGCAGACCAGTGGCCGCGCCATCTCACGCGCTGTCTTCCTCGTGAGCAACCGTGTTTCCCCCAATTGCTTTGAATTTGGTTTGGATCTTGCTGGATCTGTATGATGGTCTCTAACGGGTGTGGCTCTCTCCGTGCAGGAGTACTATGGCGTGCGGGGGGCGTTAGGCGAGAGGCTGTTCCAGTTGGTGGCTAAGGAGAGTGGCGGGAGCGATGGAGTCACGTTCGAGGATTTGATCATCTCCAAAGTTGGTACCTCTGATCTAATGCTCGACTCAATTCGATCCATTTTGTTGTTCAGTTTGTTGCCGCAAGCGAGAATAGTGATGCCTTGGTGGAATTGATCGAAATTGAATTGGAGATGTGGATGTAATATTGCTCGGTAGATTGCTATTTGCATGCATAGACCACTTCAGTGCTTTAATTCAATGAGAATTTTCGCTGTGATCTTATAAACTTGTCTACTTTGTATGTATTCTAGTTTGAAAATCTGTTCTTTGTTACATGTAGGCAACATATGGAAGGGGAACTCGAGACGAGGTTGATGAGTTCATTTATCAACTGTGTGACATTACAGGAGATGGTGTCTTAACAAGGTACAGCTCGAGAGAAATGACTTTCTTCTGACACATTGACGTGTCATGTGTGAACTGTGTCGTTTGCTAAGCTGGTTCAATAGTTGTACACTTCAAATTTGAAATTACCTCAAACAACTGTGCTACAAAATGCAAGTGATATGAATGAGGAAAAGGTCTCTTGTTACCATTGGGCCTCTATCTATTTCCATTGCATGTTGTAGGTAGCTCTTTAACTGGGTGCTGTTGAAGGAAATAAGTTTGTCTGCACTTAAGAATTTATGTTTTGCGTTTTTAACAACACTTATGATTTATAGTTTCGTTGGGGGTTCTTTTATTCAAGGTTTTAGGCATCAATTGGTATTTACTCTTGCATTTACCCCTCTCGTGCACTGCCAGGTCTGATCTGGAATCTGTCTTGGCGTCCATTCATGAAACTGTATTTGCAGAAAACAAGGGAGTTGGGGAAGGTTCCAATGACAGAACATTTGAAGCATTACTCAACTCTGCAGTATTTTCGAAGGATGCTGAAGGGGTGTCAGAGAAGGCTATGTCATTATCTGACTTTAGGAACTGGTGCACTCTCTTGCCATCATTGAGGAAATTCCTTGGAAATTTGTTGATGCCCCCTGATTCAGGTCTGTCTTATTCTTGTCTTTTTCTGGTATTCCTAAATGCAGCATTTCCATCATTAAAATAAAATAATTGTATATAGCATCTACAAATAATTCATATGATCATATTCAGTCCATCTGATGGTGTAGAAGTAGGACTGGCAAATTTTCCTCAGGCTGTACCCCAATAGTCTTCACATCTAGGAAGTGACACAGTGCTGATTCACATGATGGCTGGGGTGAAATTTTGCACTCTTTTCTCAAAAAAGTTTTTGCACCCTACAGCTGGAGTGTTAGGGAGAAGCTCATAAGCATGCGCTCACAGAATTTTCTAATGCAACTATGTGAAAAATACAGCACATACAGTAAAAACTACTTTCTTGAGAAATGGGACATTCTGAAAACTGTTCATCCTCAAACTTGTACCTGAAGACGCTGATATAGAAGTTCCATTATTGAACCATTAGTCCATTACTTTCTAAGTCTCAAAACCAGGTCAAATAGTCCTGAGGCATACATTTTTTTTGCCTCTTACAAATACCACTTAATCACTTATGTCATTTCACACTATTGCCTGTTCACCCTGAAAGAATTTCTCAGTTTGTTCTGCACATGCTATCTTCAGTTGTACATTTATACCTCTAGCATGTTTTTGTTAGTATTTGAGAAGTTTAAATGAAATCCTAATTTACTTATGTTAAAGACTATCCCTATCCGCAACATATATGGTATATCATGGCATGATTTTGCTGACTTATAGTTCGTTTGTAGGCAGACCAGGGTTTGAAATACCACTGCTTCACTATCCTGAAAACATCTCCACTGATTTGCTACTTCTAAATAAAGAGTATGCCTGGCACATTGGAGGTGGATTTTCCCAACATGAGGTGCAAGAATGGAAGCTTTTATATCGTAGTTCTCTTCATGGGCAAAGCTTCAACACTTTCTTAGGCAAAGTAACGTGAGTGCTCTTCGATTTTGTAGATCTGCTTGAGTGAAAGCCACATTCTCTAACTTCATTCGTGATTATAAAGACGTGTTACTATGTATGGAAATGACATAATGAAAAACTAAGTTCCACCCTCATGACATGATTTCAGCTACTTTTCTTTGTTTGAATAGCAGCCACATTGAAGCCAGTTCTCATGTGTTGTGGACTCTTTCATTGGCCGGGTGTACAGTAGAAGGCCCAAGGCGCCAAAATCAGATTAGGCGTCAGGTTGGAGATAGAGTCCTAGTCAGATTAAAGTTGAGTCCTAGTCCTAGTCAAAATAGAGTCCTAGTCCTAGTCAAATTAGAGATGAGTCCTAGTCAGATTGGAGTTGTTGGCTGGCTCAATATAAGGGCCCTAGGCGCCAGAATTTAGACAAGCAGAAGTAGATCAATCTGTTCAGAGCCTCCCTGGGAGGGCGAACCTGTTCTACTGCTGCGCCATTATCATCTAATAAAACCCCAGTTCCTGTCACATATCATCATGGCTAATAATGTGCATACAGCACACTATCATTATTCATGGGAGTCCTTATGCTTGCACTATCATTGCTTATACTTTTGTATTAATAACTTTTGAACTATATATTTAAATCTTGGATGTGTTTTTCATTTTACAGGAATGGTGATGCGCAGACTGTTCTAATTGTTAAAGATACAGAAGGATCAGTTTATGGTGGATATGCATCACAGCCTTGGGAAAGGCACAGTGATTTTTATGGTGACATGAAGACATTCCTCTTCAAATTATACCCTCAAGCATCCATTTTCCGCCCTACAGGAGCAAATAAAAATTTGCAATGGGTATGCCTTGCTCCGTTCGAAACATCTTCTCTGTTTTATTTTCTTTACTGTATGTATTACTACTCATCTCGAGAACTATAAATGGTAGTAATCATTAGCTTATTTTTGCAGTGTGCTATAAACTTCAGCTCTGAGAACATACCTAATGGTATTGGCTTTGGAGGGCAGCCCCATCATTTTGGGCTCTTTTTATCTGCAAATTTCGATCAAGGGCACTCATTTACTTGTAGCACGTTTACCAGCCCTCCCCTTTCCAAGACAAACAGGTTCAGGCCAGAAGTTATTGAATGCTGGGGGATACAAATGAGGGGAGCACAAGATGAAAAACCGGAGCTTGTCAAGGGGACAGTCCTTGAGAGATTCAAGGAGGATCGCAACATGCTGAAGTTGGTTGGTTTGGCAAATTCGAGTGATTAAGGGCTGACAGAGGATCACATTTGCAAACTGTTAGCCTTGGAGAGCCTGTACAGCACGTGTTTATAAAACCAGTCCATCTGGAACCATGCCTGTGTGTGTGCATATATGATTGCTCTTGTTGAGTTCTATCACTCTAAAATTTTCATTTGATTGAAAAGTGACATGGAGATCATGATACTTTATACTATTGGACCTACTTTTGTGCCTGATCATGAATGACAGAGGAACTAGGTTTGAAGAACATATATGTATAAAAAAAAGCACTGCCATCTGTTCTTCCTCGTATGAGGGGCAGGGGCCATAACCAACCTGTTGGTACATGCCCAGGTCCCAAATTAATGTAAACTGTTGATGGAAGATGTGCTTGTCTGTTGTTGGTTCTCAAGTCAAGTGCGGCTCATGTATGAGCAGACTGATAGGCTCCTCCTCGGTGCATATGACTTAAATTTCTTTTGAACGGTGTTGTAGCAAATCGATTGATTTTTATGCTCTATTGGAAGCACTGGATTTCGGGTTATTTATACAGGAATTATACCATTTGCTTTTTTAGGGAAAGGAATTGTACCATTTCTTGATAAAAATTCTTACGACATCCATGTGAAATTGCTGTACGTTTTGTAAGCCAAATGGGCCGTACTCGTGAACTTGCACGTTGGGCTGGGCTATGGAAACTATGAAATAGACTTACGTTCACCTTTGAACTGGGCCGTGTGGATCACGACCAGGGCCGAAATGACAAATGAATGTTTACTCAGAACACCCAGAGCAACGAGCAGCAGCAGCGTTGTGAATTCTCAGTTAGTTTCTTGTGCGGGAGTTTTCAGATTTTTTTTTGTAACAACCATTTCTCCAGGGCTTCAGTTTGAGTCGATAGTGAAAATCCTAATCTTTTCGGGTTAACAGGGAATAAAAAAGCTTATTTTTAGGCCTAATGCCCAAACTCCCAATTCAACAAAGCGCATGCTCCGATGATCCGATCCACATCCTCAGGCTGCAAAACGACGAGACCCGGCCGGGTGCTCTCCTAGCCTGAGCCGGGCGAATATATGCTGCCATGGTGCAGTGGTGGCAGGTCACTCTTCTCGATCCTCTAAGATTGTCCACCATGAAACGAAGATGAAACAGACCATGACGATATTGACAGGCTTGCACAAGGGCAGGTGAAAGGAGACGAGAGAACCACAGCACATCGTCGGCCCAGACACTAGCACGATGATGGAGGCCTAGCCATGCCGCAAATGGGGATGCACGGGATCGATTCGAATTCGATCCGTCCGCCCCTCTCTATGACACACACACACACACACACACACACAGAGAGAGAGAGAGAGAGAGAGAGAGAGAGAGAGGAGAAAGGCTAGCTATTCTGTATGTATAGCTACTAGGAACAAAGACATGATGAGTGTGTCTCCTCTCCTCTCCTGTGATATATTGCAGCCACTGACAAACAAAGAGACGGCATTCTGAAGATCATTTGCACCGTACAACTGTCCTTCGATGTCCCGATACAATCTCTGCTCATATCAGGGCATTTTCTAGTGTAATTTGGACATTTGTAGACGGCCAAAAAATATCGGCGATTCCAAGGAATTACCGAGGAAATATCCTCTGCTGATGGGCACATGAATGATCATCAGGTAACAAGTTCCTTTCGGGAACATGACAAAATAGAGCAAAGGAAACGCTGCCTCTCTTGAGGCGTGCAAGCACCTCATCCAACCGAAGGAGGGCTATGAATTTTGTCACGGAGGCGCACCGACCAGGAGGACAAAGTGTGGAGAAAGCACGCGCTCTCAGGTAAGGTAGCATCATCAAGGCTTCTTGTTACCATACAAGATATATCTCTATGTATCTGAGACCAGAACAGTGGCCATCATCTACACTTGTTTGGTGCCCACATGCCGCGTGCAGCCCATACTGCATCCACAAAGCTTGCATTTTTTTCCCCCAGGACCAACACGACCACGTTATCGTATACACAAGTCTTGAGCTAATTAAGCCAGGGCCACTACATGCATGCACCATTAACTAATTTCCTGAGAGGCCTGCTGATCTCGAGCCTATCTGGCCCAACCCTTCGATCATCATCGTAACCTGCATGCATATATGTGGCCCTTCATCAAGCAATCAGAGCCGACACGCAAAATTCAGAAAGAAATTGCACTGTACCGTTCCTTCTTGTTAGCCATATCCTATATATAACCTATATATACCATCAAAACTTTACCAAACTTATAAGCTTTGTTTTCATAAAAACCCCTGCTTATCATTGATATTTTGAAGTTGTCTGTATTTCGGCCATGAAAACCCATACATAATATAATGCTTGTTATTAGGTCGCGGAAGGTGCAGTGTAGACGAGATTGCAAGTTGGTGTGAGAGAGGGATGGAGATAGGTCCTGAAAATCTGGTCCCTCTGATCTATCTCGCGCCCATCTCTGATCTCCCATTCATCAGTTACTGGTCCCCAAGCACGAAGGACTGACACGACAAGATCACTAGATCATACTCATGGGCATGGGCGTGTTGACGTCGTACGGTACACGGCGTGTGTGTGAGCCGAGCCGAGACGGCCGAGGGCGACGGCCGCCGCAGGGCCGGGCAGGGCCCACGTGCCCCATAGCAGCATAGGTAAGGTAGCCCAGGCCCCATATCAAAGGCCCACGCCAGCCATCTCGTCGTCCTTGGCACACGATGTTCAGGTGGTGTCGGAGGGCCCGGCCGGCCCGCAAGTGGCGCGAATTATTAGCACGCTCGCTCGCTCGCTCGGTTTGGATCTACTGCGTCACTCGCACGCCACATGACACGCATATATATCCGCCAAGAAAACTAGCAAAAAAAAAAACTATTACCTGGCTGCTAGCAGTAGGAGGTAGGAGCCCAGTACGTAGCTGATGAGCACGCTCAGTTTCCTGAGGCTTTCAGACACGCAGAACCCGGCCGGGGCAGTGCAGTGCGTGTGTCCTCATCAGCCGAGCTGCTGCCGAGCAGTGTCATGCATCAGGCAACGCGCACGCCGGCCGAATTTAATGAATGAGAAAGACAAGCAAGTTTAGATCTGGCGTCCGCCCCATTTCCAGATTCCTACCACGATCACTCGTCGATGGAGAGTGGGCCGAGCGACCTGTCGCGATAACGATCGCTCGTTCCGCGCACTGTGGAAGCGTGACTCCTGTAGCACCATGCATGCGCCCCACCGCCCGAGAAGCTTCCTGGCGTTTTCCCCGGCGCTAGCAAACGGCGACGCGATCTCACTGCTGTCCCGGGGCTACCGGCGAGCGAGGCCCACGCTAGCAGCCTAGACCTCCTCCTCGCCGACGTGCGGTGATGATGCGCGCGCGCGCCGGTCGTGGGCCTGCCTGCTCCGTCTGGGTGGCCGCGGCCCGCGCCCCCCCCCCCCCCCCCCCCCCGGGCGGCTGGCAGGTGGTGCGCGGCACGCGACGCCGCGCGGAGGACGGAGGGGGACCGAGGCAGGCACCGAGCCAAGGGCGAGCCGGGCTGTGTGCGTGCCAAATTATTCGCGTCGCGTGTAGCGGCCGGACGGGCGGCCGGCAGGTAGCGGCTGCTGGGCGCAGCGGCAGCAAAGGGAGCGTGCCTGCTGCACTGTGGCCGCCTTGGCTTGGCTAGCTGCTGCTGCTGCATGCGCCTTGTACCAGTGGCGCCTGACTTACGTTACCCCCTCCGGTCATCACTGCCGCCGTCCGGCCGGCCGGCGCCCTGTTCATCCCCTGTTCACGTGAGGCCGGTGGCGAACTGGCGATGGCTGGTTTGTTATGTTACTAGCACCGTGACGTCAACCGCACTACTGTGCTGCGCGACCTCCATGTCCATGGGGTTGGTTTTCCGCCGGCGAGGACGACGAGCGGCTGGCTGGCTCACTGACCCAGCGACCCGGCCTCGTCGGTGCCGCTACAGTCCGTGCTGTTTCATGGCGCTGTTCACGGCTTCTTCCCACCCGCTTTTTACTGCCACTCTTTTTCCGGTCGTGCAGTGCGGACCGGCCGGCCAGTGCTGCGCTGTCTCTGCGCCGTATAGGAAGGAGACTGCCTCTGCCTGCAGGGTGAATAATATCATGGGGGCCCGGTCAAATAAGACTGTGCTCAGCTCAGGCCTCAGGCTCAGCTTTTACCTTTGGGTCGTGGTAATCAGGCCCTTGCTTCCACTTTGTCTCCCTCCCTCCACACCACAAAAGGCGCCCTTTCACGCTGACACAAAGCGGCCGGGGCACCTACGACACCAACATGACACCATGCTTGCAGGCCTTTGGCCATTGGCCTGCCGCTGGTGAAAAAGGCCTCAGAAAACATGCCAGTTCCCTCTCTCTCTCCATCATCATCGTCATCAATCTCCTCCTGGCCTGGCCTTCTCTATCACGTCACGGCGCTGTCCGGTGCGCAAGAGGAAAGGGCGCGGCGACCTCCGATTTCAACAATCTGGTGGTGGGGGCAAGGCATGGACATCTGATCAAACATCGTCTGCTCCTCGCACTGCACTGTTGGCACTGTGCGCCTCCCCTCCGCGCACGCATCCACCGGCCCCGGCCGCAAAGATCTGCCCAAAAGATCACGAGTTTTAGTTGCCGCCCGGTGCGGAAATTTAGGCAGCTGCGCGTAAAACGACAGCTGCAAGATGATGGACCAGCAGCGCTGCAACTAGTTCAATCTACACATGGCACCAGCTCCCAGAGCCCCTGCCAGTAGCTACTAGCTAGCCTTCCACAACATAGTATTCATGATCATGTCACCCAACACAATTCTAGGATCTACCAGAAGCTAAAAGCTTTCACTAGCTACAAGAATTTGCAAGATTTATATTTGTATTAGGATATGTATGTGTCTTAATACACTACTAGTCATCGTACTAATTCATCCACAGAATTAACACTCACCAAGCTGATGCTTGCACATAAGAGCCAGAGAAGACCGCCGCCATATATATTATATATGTAAATATGCTTTCCATCGGCTATATAAAGATACATACCTGGTTGCTATATATGCTTTCCACGTCCGTCACGGCGATGGAGTCCTCCGCCGCACCAGTGCTAGCTGCTGCATGAAGGAAAGGAAGGAAGCAATGCAAGCAGGCAAGACAGACGTGGCCTGTCATGGAAAGCAGCGGAGCCGCAGGAATAACATAAGCAGAAGCAGGGGGGCATTAGCATGTGTCCCCTTATCTCGAGCTCGCCCCGGTATTCAATTCAATTCCCCTGCATAAGATACCAAGCCGCTCATGTGCACGGAGAAAAGATTGTTGGGCAGGTGAGCTGCATGATTGAGCTGCGAGGATCGGAGGACCGGACCGGAGGAGAGAAGAAAAAGAAGCTGTGTGCCCGGCCCGGCTGCCTCCTCGTGGTCACGCTTCAATAGGATACGCCCCGGCCTGTGATATGATATCATACACTTGGACACACTTCACAAGCCTCCCCCGCCCCGGTTGATGAGCCAGCCCCATGCGGTATCTCGATGTGCTGTGCTGCGGATGAACATGAACTGACGGGGTTCCAATGATGCGGTTGCGGTTCGGTCCATGTTGCCGATAGTCGATACCTTCAACGATGGTCGATTACTCAATGAGATCAGGTAAAGTATGCTGGACTGGATCTTGAATCCTGGTCAAAGTTTAGGCCGCCTGCAAGTGCATCTCAACTGTCAGTAGTGATAGACAAGTCCAAGTCCACCCCTACTGTTTCTCTTTTAAAGAACATGCCTACTGAAAATTTGTGATTTTGTCCCTTTTTCCATTAAGTCTGTATATCAATTTCTCGCGAAAAAGAAGTTAAACATAAATAATGCAATGCTGCAACTTCAAATTGCATTTGAGGTCTTTTTTTTGGGGAATTCTACCATATGCATCGCTATGGAAACCCTCAGGTAAAAACTGGAGTGTTTAAGGTTTTCCAAATTAGGACCCTCATCATTTGGGTGGAGCTGCAATCGAGTAACCATGATGACTTTTCTTGACAAGATTCCACAACAAAACCTGCCAACGTGAACTCAATCGTGCATGCATGATGCACCATGGAGATGCTAAACATAGACTCATAGTTTAGTCCAAGCATATGTCTGCAATTAACAATCACTCTCTACGCACACTAATTAGCACATATAGTACATCTAGCTGCTAGTGGCTGCGCAAGGGAGCATCAGACTTGTTTATTGAGTATCTCTATGTGCATGCACGCAGGAAAGAGGAGCAGAATAAGTTCTAGGGATTGGTAGGGGATTAATGGGCGGAGGAACTATGAGGACCAGGGGTTGTTGTTGCACACCAGTAATGCTGTGGAATGAACTGGGGGACACAAATCTGTATCACCTGATTCGCCAACTTGTTGCAAATTGGAGATGAAGGGATCTCTGAAGCAGGTCCAATCTTGATCTTGTTTCCCATTTCAGTGCAAGATTTTACTTTGGCGTTTGGGAACTTGTAGCCCCAGCGACAGCAAAGCAAGAGACGGCACACAGGTAATGCCAAGGCCACGTGAGATGGTAAATCATGCACTTCCCATTTTCCTGCAGGTGTTGATAGCAGAAGAAAATATGACCGATCAAATTACCAATGTCCGATTAATAAGTGATCTATATGTCAGAGAAATATCAAATTAGATGAGATGAACAGGGAGAGATTAGTTTTTTGAGATCCGTTAGCGCACCGTTATGATTGGATTCTGGACAGTACAGTACCAGCTGATATAATAGCAACAGCCTTCCTCATGGCCCCTCCGGTTTCTCCAAAGGTTGACAAGCTGAATAATACTCAAACATAAGCACGCATTAGTGCGAGAACAATGCATCTAACCACGTACCGCTCAGTTCAGAACCATGTGATGGAATACCTGTCTCCAAAGAAGCAAGCAAAGCGACACCGCCGATTTCATCCCCAATAGTTTACGGAATCTGATACAGATCCGCCATTAAAAATGCTAGGAACAGATCATCTGGTGTCCGGTACGCCAATCTTCCAACAAGAGGAGGTGCCTCCCAAATGGCGATGATGCGTGGTAACAACCGCTAATCTGCAGCAGCGAGCAGGGGAGGCATCGATCCAAACACGAGCAGCAGGAGGCAGGGGCGTGGTGAGGGCCAGTCGTCGCTTTGCCCCCACGCAAGCCTCCATCACCCGCCACCATGTTCAACACTCCCAGCAGTGCAGGGTCCGGACCAGGCCAGGCCGGGGCAGGTCGTCCTGAACCGATGGTTTGAATGGGAATAATGCAGCAGCATCCTGCAGGCAATTCAATTCATGGGGGTAATAAGAATCCAACCAAAAGCCAGCTCCCTCGCTTGCAAGTCTTGTCCTCTGGAGGGGTGGTCAGCCAGGCCTTCAATGGGACAGGCCTGACTGAGCCCTTGATGGTGTTGAATCTGAGACGAAAAAGAAGTGGCTGGTTCCAGTACAAGATGGTGCATGATAATTAGAGCTGGCTCAGAGCCCATGCAATGCATACACCTCAAATGTCACATCTACTATCTCACAAAGGCCACTAGTGCCCTCAAGAACAAGCAAGTTATTGCCTACCAGCTCCTCAGGCCTCAGATATTCCAAGTGGCCACCACAGGGATGAACCTTGCTGGTGCCTGGTAGGAGTAGAGGGCTAGAGGCAGGCGGGCCAGCAAAACCTGTCAATCCATCCATCTCTTCAGGTTAATCCGCCCCTACGAAACCAAATGCAGAGAGGAAAAGAAGAGACAGGGCCTTATGGGAAATTGAAGATGGCAACCGGGACTTGCTGGCTTTCTTGCACCTTCCCAAAGCCAATTGGAAATTGAATGGCTTGAAACACCAGGAGCCAGGACCTCTACTGCAAGCAAGAAAAGAAGTTAAAAAAATGAAATAAAACTGGGGAGTTCATCAGGACAGTGATCATGTATAGGCCCCAACCACCCCTCGCACATGGAAAGCAGTGGTAGGGCCTGCCGTGTCCCGGCCCCCTGGATGGCTGTGATTAGGCCACAATGTCCAGGCGCCAACTTTTAAGTACCATCACCTGATCATTCCTCATCGGCTACACTGGAGCTATATATTCTAATCTCACCACCTTTGAAGCCCTTTCCCTCACTTTGATTCTTCCTGTCTACCAAGGTTAAAATAATAGTAATGCTCTCTCTCCTCAAGATCAAATGCACCTGCACCAAGACCTCCCATGAGTCTCCTACTCATCAGGCATGTATTCCCACCATGGAAGTATTATCAATAGTACATTACATGCACACATCTTCCTGACCATCTAGACTGGTGGTTTTACTACTTGGGAGGCTGCCTATAAATGGCCGGCCATGACATATGCATGCCTCCCTCTACACAACACAACACATCACCACACCACCACTGCCTCTCTTCTCCCCTCTCCCCACTGCCAAACTTTTCTGCAAGAGCTAGCTAGGCAAGAACTGAAGAACCTCTCTTCTTCCACCTCTAGCTAGTAAGCATTCCTCCAGACCAAGAAGTTCAAGATCCAGAATGGCCATGCACCATCTCGCCCAGGGGCACCCCCAGGCGTGGCCGTGGGGGGTGGCCATGTACACCAACCTGCACTACCACCAGCACCAGTACGAGAGGGAGCACCTGTTCGAGAAGCCTCTGACGCCCAGCGACGTGGGCAAGCTCAACCGGCTGGTGATCCCCAAGCAGCACGCGGAGAGGTATTTCCCCCTTGGCGGCGCTGGTGGGGTCGTCGGTGGCGATGGCAGCGAGAAGGGCCTGCTGCTGGCCTTCGAGGACGAGGCCGGCAAGCCGTGGAGGTTCCGGTACTCGTACTGGACCAGCAGCCAGAGCTATGTGCTCACAAAGGGCTGGAGCCGGTACGTGAAGGAGAAGCGCCTCGATGCCGGTGACGTCGTGCGCTTCGAGCGGGTGCGCGGCGGCCTTGGTGTCGGCGACCGCCTCTTCATCGGCTGCAGGCGCCGCGGCGAGAGCGCAGCACCAGCGCCGACACCTCCGCCGCCCGTGCGCGCCCCGGCACCGGCGCTGAACGCCGGCGAGCAGCAGCCGTGGAGCCCGATGTGCTACAGCACGTCGGGATCGTCGTACCCCACCAGCCCCGCCAGTCCCTATGCCTACCACAGCGACATGGCACACGCAGGTACATAACGTATCCAAGAACAGAACACTTTTATGATTAACGTGATGCTAACAAAGGTGAAAAAAGATCAAAGAGATCATGTGGCTTACGCCATTTCCCGTGGATGATTGCAGGCGAGGCGGACGCCAAGAGCAGCGGCACGCCTACAGCACCGTCGAGGAAGCTCCGGCTGTTCGGCGTGAACCTCGACTGTGGCCCAGAGCCAGAGCCGGAGGCGGAGGCGGCGACGGTAATGTACGGCTATATGCACCCGAGCCCTTACGCTGCAGTGTCCACAGTGCCAAATTACTGGTTAGTGCTACAAATATCACCGAGTTTCAGTTATTGCATCACACCTGGAGCTGGTAGAATTAATCGAAATCAACTAGCACCATTTTCTTTGCTCAAATTAATAATTAAGTGAAACTTAGTATCTTCTATTTTCTTGTCAACAGGGGCAGTTCATAGGACAGAGGAAGGAGATCCGAGGCCATGCTTGCAGAATCCTTACAACCAGCAATGAAGAAACGAGCTACCACTACTGCTGCTCTGTAGTCTGTCTGTACTGAGTGACAGGTTTGAATTGACCTGTGGAATGAAAAGGAAGGGGATCAAAGAGATCCCTTGTTTCCCGGGCAATCTTCCATCCGTCACCCAAGAATGCTCCTTTTCTTTCTTGTTGCCTTCCAGAACCCCTACGTGCAGTACGGGTCGGGCCGGGCCCCTTGCAGCTGCAGCAGCAGGTAGTAGCTAGTTGGAGGTTTCAGGAAACATCAGGTTGAAAAGGAGAGGTAGAGAGACTGAGGGATGGTGACACACATGAAAAAAACAAAAGGACATGCCTACAAGCATGTATGTGTTTGTCATCTGTAGTAGGAGTATGTGAGATGTGGGTGGGCCCAAGAACAAACTGTGATGCATGAAGTTGATGTATCTATCTTCTCCTCAGCCCCCTGCCTCCTTCAAGGAACAAAGAAATGTCCTTATGGAGACTTTGTTCTCTCCCTGACTCCCCTTTACTATTTTCTACTGTTCTAGCTTCAAGCACTCTTTTTTTACATTTAAACAAATATTTAAAAATCTATCCTTTTATCTTTTTTTTTTCAAAAAAAGGGGTCTAAACAGGGAAAATTAAACTATTTAATCCCATGTCACAGAGCTGCATTTCATTTGAAGTAAGAAAACAGGTACAGAATGATACCTAGAAGAAGTAAAAGAAAGACGACTGCAAATTTTACGCTACCTGTCTACTTCATACAACCAATCCAACCAATGCTTTCACCTCAAGGGGCAATCCAAGCAAGGTGATGGATGTGCAATGGCATTTCACCTCCTCCATACAACCAAACCAAACAACAGGGTGAAACCTCATAGATGCCCAAGAAATAATAAAGAAGCGATGTGCCCCAGGCGATGCCGACATCTGGGGATTTCCATGTTCCGATCCCTCACTAGACTATCAATGGGCGGTCTCCACCTTTTTGTTCCCTCGGGAAGGAAAGGCTCGGCAAAAGTTTCAGTGTCCAAGTGGGCTCAATTTGCCCTAATAGGGGTCTCAATTTGCCCTAATAGGATACTAAGAAAAAGGGCTGGCCAAGCTGACAGTCTTAGGTCCTGTTTGGTTCCCACCGTCTAAAGTTTAGCCCCATCACATCGAATGTTTTGATGCTTATTAGGAGTGTTAAACGTGGATTAATGATAAAACCTATTCCATAACCCCTGGGCTATTTCGCGAGACGAATCTATTAAGTCTAATTTTTTCATAATTAGTCAATGTGATGCTACAGTAAATGTGTGCTAATTATGGATTAATTAGGCTTAATAGTTTCGTCTCGCGAAATAGCCAGAGGGTTCTGGACTTAGTTTTACAAGCAATTTATATTTAATCCTTTTAAAATAACCTAAAAATATTTGATGTAGATCCAAACAAGCCCTTAGAGGCAGGTTTCAGACATGGAAGGGGCACTAAGCTCCAATAACCGGCAAGATTCCGCGCAGCACGTATCAAAAGATGGACGCAGATCTGTGACTGTCCCCGCCTTTTGTTGCCTGACTGCCTACGTCGGAAAGGCTTGTACGAGGCTAAACCACAGGTTACAAACTGCTCTTTTGGCCGGCCAGCCGGCTGGTCAATATAATTCAGAGCAGGGTAGGTGCCTGGAGAAACCCGGCCTAACCAAGCTGACGTGGCACCGATCAACTCTTATAATTAAGGCAAGGCTGTAGCTAGCTGTAAGAAAATATGTGCACTGCCTTCGTGTCCACTTGTGAAACACAAGAAAGCTTAAACAAAGTGCATGAAGAATCTAGAGTGACAGCCTCTTACCTTAGGTCACCTAATAGGGTATGAGAGCACATCAGTGTAAAGACTCTGCAGCTGCAAGTAGCCTGAGAGATAGAAGATATATAATTAGTCAATTTACAGTGCAAGTGCAAGATGATGAGAATCCTATTAAAACATAAACAAGGTCCTAGAATACTGTGCTGATTAGGGAAAAATAACTGGGATGCAGGTTTCACATTCATCTGAATGTAGCAGCTGCAACTGTGGTAATGATGATTAAACGTATAGGTTAACTACCGTATCAACAGCAGGATTTCCTGTCTGCTGCTGGCGATCAGGAACAGGAGCCATGTGCAGGAGCGGAGGCTTTCCCTAATGACCAGACATGAACCTTATCCGAGGCACTCCAGGGTTACATGATTAACACCTTTGAACACCAGATAATATTATCTTAATCGCTACAACTAAAGCGTCATGTGAGGGCCATAATGGTAAAGTAGACTCTCGCCTACTATGCTCAACACATAATGGCAAAAGAAAGGAGTTGTCAAAGGATGGATGCAACTAGTACAAAGTACAAACTAATCACGTCATCCACGTAAAAGTACACTCCAGCTAAACATGCAGTTCTTTTCTCTTGTCTGACAAAGTAAACAACTCTTTTTATAACCAGAAGTCCAGAAGTTCCTTTCCAAAGCCACTCTTACGGGATAAAAATACACAGGGCCATGGAGGATCAGCAAGGAAAACCAAGAAATACAGTATGGCAATGTCTGATGCTAAACAGGCATTCAAGCAATGGTGACCACTACTAGCTGAGAAAAATCCGAGATGAGAGTGCAATGACACACCACTCTTTTGAGAGAGAGGGAGGGAGGGAGAGAGATTAGGAAGCATCACATGAGTGAATTAAGTCCCGGGAGGTACCAGAGGTCTGGCTCATGAAACTGGTTGGGCCTACAAAATGCTATGATATACCCATCAGGGGCATCAGCCACATGAGGCCAAAGACTTCACGGAGCTCATGAACAAGAATATGGTTGGTCCACAAGAAATGGCTAACCTGATGAATAGTCATAATCTCCGGTGTCAATTATTTGCCCTTTCCTCAGTACCTGCTAGTGGTTCTAGACACCAGCTCTTTTGTACGAACACAGTACTTTTCTGGAGAGACAGATGTAAACATGGGCTGACGGTGGACCAATGGAGGCTCTTTAGGACCTAAGATATGTCATGGTGTACCAAACTATGTATAGCTAAGTTGGCAAAGATGATCAAATGACAAGTATTTTCACTGTATTAGTACTTCCTATGTGATAATGTAGTGCAGAGAAAATGAAAAAGATCTTCAAATTGTTGATTAGAAAAGCAACATGATGGCAATGTACTAGGCTAACTGGTAATTAGAATGGGCACTTCAAGTCATGAACTCAACTATCATCGTCTAATGCTCAAGCTGTCATAAGAGATCGAAAGTATAAGACATCAAAACTTTGTTTATTTTTTGTATGTTTTACATAATGTTTACTTATTAAATAAAGAAAACTGATAAAAAAAGTTTCATGAACATTATGTGACTAGTGAACATACCACTTTGAGAGTTCACTGTGAACTGGAAAGATAACGAGGAAGACAGGAATAGAAGAAATCCTCCTTTCATGTGCATTTCTATAAGAGGCCTTTTCTATAAACTCAACAAATCGTGCATCCACTTTCCATGTACAGCTCTGCAGAAACAAATATTTCATTGCTAAAAAACACTGGCTTACAAAAGCACTGTACAAGATATTATGATACTAAGCGACTCAACTAAGCCTTGATATGCTATGTAACGTTCAAATGATAGTGTTGAGTACTTGAATCACAGTAAATGGGGCCACAAGATGACACTATTGACTTGAATAACAAAGCTATCAGTACAAGTACTGACATTTATCTTCAGTATAGAATGCTACTACCACAAGCCAATAATTTAGTGCCAGAAATAAATTGTTGCCACCCCTCATTTAGCAATCAATTACCAAAAGTCCTCATAAGAACATGGCCATCCTTAAAATGGTGAAATCGTTTGATATCTCTGACCATGACCAATGCTATTTGCAATCTTAATTAAGGAACGGCAGTCTTCACAAACAGCTCTTTTTGTTCACAACCAAAATATGAGCTGCATAGATCCAACTTGACCCCATGTCTTTCTTTGCACCACCATCATTCAGGTATGTCCTTGCCAACACAGCATTCTCCCAGTTTCCACTGGCTGCATATACATCTGAAAGCAAAGCATGGTTCCCTCCATTTTCTGGTTCCAGTTTGAAAAGCTGTTCAGCTGCTAGTCTGGCTAATCCAATATTTCTGTACTTTCGGCATGATCCAAGCAAAGATCCCCACATCGAAGTAGTTGGCTCAAATGGCATTTGTTGAATCAGTTCCCAAGCCTCATCAGTCCTCCCAGATCGCCCCAAAACATCAACCATGCAAGAATAGTGAAGGACATTAGGTTCGACAGTCTGATCAGATATTAGCAGGCTGAAGTAGCAGCGGGCCTCTTCAACTAAACCTGCGTGACCACACACTGACAACATGGAGAGATAAGTAACTTCATTTGGAGATATCCCTGCCTGCTGCATTTTCTCAAAAAGAATCATTGCTTCCCAAAAATTGCCATGCCTAGTAAAACTAGTAATCATTGCATTCCACAGTACGACATTCTTGTGTTTCATATCAGAAAATATTAGATAGGCTTCCTCAATCTGCCCACACCTTGCATAGACATCCACGAGAGATGACGCCACAAAAAAATTACCATGAAAAGCATACTTGAAAATAACTGCATGAAGCTGTATTCCTTCAATCATCAATGCTAGGCTTGCACATGTACTGAGTATAGCAGAAAGAGTGAATTCAGAAAATTGTACTCCTTCCCGTAGTGACCTCTGGAATAAACGTAATGCATCTTCATGAAGACCATTTTGCACGAGTCCTGCAATGAATGTACTCCATGTAACTGCAGTTTTCTCTGGAATTTTCTCAAAAACCAAGCATGCGTCATTAATCATATTACACTTTGCATAAACATCAAGAACTGCAGTTCCAACAAAACTATTGGACTCCAATGCTAGCTTGATGGCAATAGTGTGCAATTGTTTGCATTCTATGGTAGCAAAGTTTGCAGCACATGCACAGAGGGTGCTGGATAAGGTAAATTCACTCATCCGTGTCCCTTCTTCATGCATCTTTGAAAAAAGCTTCAGAGCTTGTAAATTATTTCCATTGCAAGTATACCCAGCAATCATGGTATTCCATGAGACTGTGCTTCTGAAAGGCATTGCATCAAAAACACGACGAGCGCAATCATTCATGCCACATTTTGTGTACAAGTTGATCAGAATATTGCACGTGATAGTATCAGTTTCCAGACCCAAATGGATGGCTAAACCATGGCAGCATTTCCCAATCAAGAGGCACCTCCTCTTCGCACACTGTTGCAAAAGTACATGTAGCGCAAACATGTCAATCAAATTCCTGTCAAACCTAACAAGCCTTTTATCCTTTAGGGCAATTCCATTGTTGAGCTTGTTACAAAAAGAACAAGCACGAAAATGAAGTCCCGAGCATACAGCAATAAGAGATCTGGCACACTGACTTAAAGCATGACGGTTAAACCAAATGCCCATCCAAGCAAGTCAGCTGTCAGCAAGCTCTCGGTTTTACGAGCACATCATATTTTCTGCAGACTGAACTAAGAATGTTTCAGATTTGTTCACCTTCAAGCTTCCAAAACTTATCAGACCATTGAATGGTGTGGCTGAAAGAAACAGCTAGTTAAGGCATTGCAACAACAATGTGATACTCATCACAGTTTTTTGCACCTTCTTCTAGCAAATTACATCCTGAAAAATAAGATCTATCAGAAAAGGAACATAAGTTCAGCTGACACTAGTATGAGAAAATATATTAAATTTTCATTACAAATGGTTGACAATAAAAAACCAATTGAAAAAATAATCCCGGAACTGAAGCAAATGGAGTTCCTGGTTTAACACCTTGGGCTGTGCTGTGCGAGCTGAATTTAGCATGGCACTTACACTATGCACTGAACACTATTCCAGTGATAATAGCCCCAGGTTTCATTTCTGTTTTACTGAAAGTCGCAAACATTAATATTTTTGAAGTTAGCATGGCAGTAATTTAATATGAGTTTTTTCATTTGTCCATAAGAACTCATCCTGAATCAGAGTGGCGTCAAACAAAAGTGTATATCCCCTTATCCTATTCCTCCAAATTCACTTTACTAGCATCTTCTCGTCCGAGCTTCTCTCAGACAGGCTTCTAAGGAAAAACCCCACCATCATGGAATGAAAATATCTTCCATAAACTCAGAGGCAATAAGAGCATAAATGGGGAACGAGATACAGGGCACCCCGAAACTACTAAAAGCACACTCTCCAACTCTTCAGTCTTGCTCGCAGCAGCAGGACATGGTTTCAGTCCAGCGCCCTACGGAGAACTGATAGTCTGACACTATAGTACATCAAAATTGGAGAGTTGTAGTAAATTATGCACAGAGAAGATCCACTGGCTACCTCTCTCGGGCGGATCATTCCATCGAACACCCTCGGCGCACGAGCAGATGTCGCACCACCCACCGGGCGCACCCGCTGTGCGCCTCGCGGAAGCGATGGGACGAGGAGGAGGGGGCGCACCGAGGCGAATGGGAGTTCGGAGGACGCCGAGGTTCCGAGGAAGCGATGCGAGCGATCGGAACCAGGCCACACAGCCCACAGGCGGAGGAAGACGAGACGAGAACGAAGCGAGGCAAGAGAGTAAAAGAAAATTGAACGCGCAGCTGGTGGGTCTTGGGAAACTCCTGACGGAAGCATGCGGCCCAATAGAAGAAGAAGAGCGCGTGAGGATTAGCGGCCCAGTATCTTGCGGAGCCTGTTATGCGGGCCGGCCCTGAAACTTGTCTGGTCGACGCAGGCAGTGCTCGGGGACATCGTGACCAGAGCCTTTTCGTCATGTTTAAGAACAAGAGCATTTCATAGAAGTCCAAAAAGGCTCCAAGTTTATAATCCAACTTGTCTCTTCTGTCTTACTTTTTTTAAACAATATTTAGTGACTATTGTTACAAGCAGTTTGTCTTTTTAAGCGAGTTACCAGAAGCAGTTATATGAATATAATAAAGTTATAAAAGGTGGAGGATGATCTATCATCTCCCTTCTCACCTAAAGTAAAACAAGAAACTGAAAACAACTGCCGCCGGCATGCTCCAATCCCTTCTACTACAAGAGGGTATGATATGGATCACATCAGCTGATTCCCATTGCGACTGCGTGATCAGATTACCACTACTCGGCCGATCAGTTCACATCGCTCGAGTCTTTTGCCCTCCACAAACCAGCCAGGAATCATGCCGGCCTAGGTGCATTCCTCTTCGATTTCACCTTATCAGGCCGCGCCTTTCCTCAAATCAAATTGGCTATTTGTTTCATGTTCATCTCATCTGGACTTCAAGGCGTCGTCAGTTTTTTTTCCACACTGCACTTTTCAGAAAGGGATGGCCATCTGCACCCACCGATGTCGCGAGTGCTGAAACTCTTTTTAACCTTTTAGCACTGAAACCTTGTACTATACGCCCACGCGTAACTAGTCGTTTTCATGTGATTGTGACGCAAACACCTGAGACACTGCATTACCAGGTTTAATTTATTGTTTCATGAAAGTGCAATCTGTTGGCCAAATCTTATGTTCCATACAGGTCGATATGATACGAAAAGATTAGAAGCAAGCAAAGCATATCCTGTTGTCTTCTTACTGAAGAATATGCACGACCCACAATCAGGATATATATCTGCTTCTTCTAAAAAAAATGTGAGGAGCAATCAGCATAGTCCAACCCATGCATTGGTTCTGTATGAACAGAGAGATTATCCTGCTTAATGCATATGAAGTGCTGCAAGGTTATGTAGCAGGTTAGCACCATAGTAGATCAGCCAGTTAGGCCAGTGGGTGATGTAGGAAAAGGATTTGAAAGTAATTACTTGCAAATATGTTGTACCAGAATTCCTTAAGACAGTGCGGCCTAAGCACTTTGTAACTTTTGAGTTTTGACCCATTTGCGGTCGACTCTCTTGTTCTGTAAAATTGACATGCAGAGCTTTTGAACCCTAAAGATACAACAAACTGGCACTTTATTGCCGGAATCAACAAATCACCTAGTTCAAGTATTTGATATTTCTGTCTTTTACCTTTGTCTCTTGTATCATGGAAAACTCTCTGGAGTTCTATGTAAATAACAAAGGGAGGACAAAAGGCAGCGAAATTCTTTTTTTTTTACAAAAAGGCAGCAAAAAAGAATCATGGGTTGCATTTGACTGTTCCCATCGTCCAAGAGAATCCAGTAGGGTATATCTGAAGGTGTAAAGTGTAGTGCAGTGGAACAGATGTGCCTGCACTCACTAACAGCCATCAGCACTATTCCATTGCTTAGATATGGTCCAAAGCAAAAGAAGTGCACATGGAAAGGGCAGGCGATGAGATCGCTTGCCAGAAATGGAACCAATGCCTCGCCGTTTTCTCATTTTCCAATGCCCAGATAAACCATCAAAAAGAAGTGTCGGCAAATGGCGCTCGCGGGACTAAAAAAAATTCTGTGAATCGAAGAGAACATGTGCCGTTGCTCTCAGGCTGCACCTTGAGTGTTTTCAGTTCGGTGGTGAATCGATGGCGGTGGAAGAAAACTTTCCTGCAGCCGCCCTCTGCTCCTCAGTGGATAATGGATATGATTCTCGCACTGATGGATCGTTTCGGAGACAAAGAGAATGAGTTATCTCGACATCTGGAGCTTTCTACTTTTCCGAAAGCTCAAAGCAGGTTCACTAAGGAAATTACAGGGTTTCAAGTTGCAGTGGCACTTATGTATGCTAAACTTGAGTTGAATTATTATGTGTAAAGGAAATGCCTATCAGCACCGACAGGCCATACAAGAAAATGATGCCTCGTTGTTCTGTCTCAACACATCATACTCGTTTCCGTTTAATTGCGACTGATCGTGGTGATAAAGCTATGTGATGTGAACCGGAAATGCAAAAACAAACACTCAAGGTTGTGAAAGCTAAAAATATTCAGGCCGGTCGTCGAGACACAGTGGGCGGCACAAAGATGTTTCGGACGAATTATTGCCACCAGCACTGGATCAGCTTTATCTCCATTCCATCAGGCGATAACTTCAGTCCTTATCACCCAAGCCTATCTGCAGTTTTATATGGATGAAATGTTCAGAGAGAAAAAGTTTCAGAGAAATCTTTCAAAAAAAAAGTTTCAGAGATGGGACTACTGCACACTGCAAACAAACATCGACGTGCAGTGGCATCACATCCATAGTGGCAAATCTTTGGGGCGGCGAATTTCCTATTCCCTTGATCGTTACCTACCAGATGATCCAAAGAAAACATGCGCCAGTCCCCTCCGTATCATGCAAATTTGTAGACACATTCTCCGAAAGAGACATTTCGAGAGGCACAATGTGCGTTGGTGAGGCAGTGCTGTAAGCATCGCAATCCATTTCGATTTCATTTCCACAAGCAATTTTCCAGGTAGCATGGCAGATTTTCCACGAGCCCTTTTAGCAGAATCCAACTGGAGAAAAAGAAAGAAGAAGAAGCAAGTGGCTCCATCTCCATGCACGCGTGCGGATCATCCCGCCCGTCGGGCTCGACGATGGCCGGATCGACACAGGATCAGCATGCGAAGACGATCGCGATCCGGGTAATCATCATATGCTGGCTACGGCTGCTAGGTTCTGGTAATGGAGGTCGCCGTCGTTGCTGCTCAACCTGCGTGCTCGTGGCAAATGTGTGCGGCGGCGGCGGCGGCGCGATCGTGGCTCTTGGATTTGTTCCTATCGTGAGGATCCGCGCCGAGACACATACGCATCTCGGTGGCGATCCCTTCTCCGGTTGTGGAAAAACGCTACCACATGCTTTGAGATGGATGGTTGCAGTGTGCTTCACTAACATTGCACAACCAAGCTGCATTTCCAACTAACTTGATCTTATCGGATCGGTGTTTGCAGGGCCAGGAAGGAATTAGCTACACGTACGGCTAGTAGTTTCTGGTTGCCTTTGCCCCTTTGGATGCGACTGATGGCTGAACTGCCATGAGCCGGAAGGGAATCGTACAGATCTGACGTCCGTACAGCAGGATCTGCTCCGGCCTCTTTTCATTTTACAGGGTAGGTTTTGTTTCATTAATTAAGACAAGGTTTTGACTACAATTACTCTATGAATATATGAAGCATAAGCATAAATAAGTCTTTGTGGATATGAATATTATCATAATTAATTTTGAGTTGAAAAATTATGTATTAATGGGAGTAGTTTTTTTATTAAAATTTTAACAAAACGAATTATATCTTGTAAATATGAAAGGGGGGGCTATTAGATTCCTTACCTCACCTCGGCAACACTCGCAATGGCGATTTAAACCAAATTTGTTAAATTCCTGGCTCCATCCCTGCTTAACTACTAAATGTCCTTATCGCCAAATGACCTTCGCTTGTGTCATGATCTTGGGACATTTTTTAGTCCTTAGTCTTTTTTATTTTAAAAAAAAGAGTTTTCAATCACAAGTCATGAAATAGCATAACATTTTCGAAGCAAGATCAGAGGAATCCTTCCTTGACTCCTTGAGCATTTTCATCTTTGCAAGTTACAGTACAGGATGCATATCCCTTTGTTTTTATCTATTTCCATGGGGTCATTTTACCCACCCTTGTTAGATTTTTTTTCTTTGCTCTCGTCAGCACGGAACTAGTCAAAAATAGGAAGAGAAAAGAAAAACATACTAGAGCACATGAGCAACACTGAATTAGGATTAGTTCTCTCTATATGACGTCAGCCAGGCATCCTGCTACACCGCGCACGCTTCGTCCTGCACCTTTGCCCCGCCGCCGTCGAGACCGGCCGCGCCGCTCTCCTCGGCGTCGTAGCTGGCGTGCACGCTGTAGAGCACGTACACCAGCAACGCGGCGACCGAGAAGAACCCGAACCGGACGTAGGAGGGGCGGTCCAGCGAGCCCAGCAGGAAGACGTTCAGGAACACGGACGCCGCGGGCACCCACGGCATCCCGGGCACGCCCCACAGCTCGGGCGCGTGCGCCTGCGGCACCAGCGCCTGGAACGCGGCGACCGTGGCGACCGCGAGCGCCGCGCACGCGGCGAGGAGGCCCGTCCGCACGCCGCGCTCGGGCGGGGCCAGCTTCCACACCAGCGTGAAGGAGAGCGCGACGAGGGAGAAGGAGGCGAGGAACGCGAGCGTCGGCCAGGCGCTGCGGGCGCGCCCAAGCTCGGCGCCGACGTAGCGGCGGTACACGACGGCGTTGGCCACCATGTAGAAGACGAAGAGCGTGCCGATGCAGACGAGGTTGAGCAGGATGTCCAGCTCCGTGAACAGCGCCAGCGCCGCCGTGAAGAGGCCTGCGAGGGAGCGAATGTCAGCGTCCAACATCAACAAACAGAGGTGCATGCCAGCGTCAAAGCTGAAACGGAACGCACCGAGGAAGGCGGAGGCGTTGACGGGGGTGGCGGTGCGGGGGTTCACCCTGGCGAGCCAGGCGGGCATGACGCCGGAGCGGCCGATGACGCACAGGTACCGCGCCTGCCCGAGCATCGCCACCATCAGCGACGTCAGGATGCCGAGGCTCGCGCCGGCGCCGATCACGTTGGACACCCACGCCATTCCCTTCCGCCCCCTGAACGCTCCCGAGAACGGTGCATCCGGGTCAATCTGCACAGCATAGCACAGCACCCAAAAAGGACAACAGCAATCAGACCAGGTGAAAAAACTGTCGCAGATTCTTGACTGAGAATTAGCTGTCACTGTTATTCGTGGTCGCAGGTAGAAGAGAACCACTAAAAGTCAGTAAAAATCCTCGATGCTTTGTTCTACCAGAAAGTGGGTTCGGGCCCGTCCTGCGATTGGGACCTCAGATTCATCCCAAATCATACGACCAACATCCCAGAAAAGCTGAGGGAGATATGAAAGAGAGAGAGAAAGGGGGTGCCGGGATCAGATGCCATGCCAGCCAGTGGCACCAACTGTTCTACTGAACTAGCCCAATTGACCATATATTCCCTGAGCTAGCTCTCCCTCTCACCTACGCAACCAACGATGAGCTCTAAATATAGTAGTCTACACCGTGACAAAAAGGAAAGTAAATGGCCGGGCATCAGTTCTATTCTAAGTTCTAGGTGAGTGTGCAGCATAATGTATTCAGGAGGTATGCCTGAGCTGAGCCTCAGTTTTGGCCAGGATGGAATTCTGAAACAGGATGTGTCTAAGGTTTCTGCAAATCTGCACCTGTACTATCAGCATCAACTCTGTGCACATCCGGTCGCGTTCAGCTAACTATAGCCACCCAATTGACCTTTGGAGAGTTAGTAATATTCGCCTGATTATCCCTAGAATTTTCCCTACCTAGAGCATAAAGATGAGCTCTCCCTCCTCTAGGTGAGTGAGGGAAACTTTAGCAAAACGTGGCATGCGTGCCAATAGTGGAATCGCAAATGCTGTTGCTAGATGGAATCTGGAACTAGGCAAGATTTGGGCATCTCTTCAAAGTTTGCATAGACCAACAAGGCGAGCACGTACCGCGTCGTAGGGGAGGAGCATGGACATGGAGGCGGCCATGAGGCAGTAGAGCACGGTGACGACGACGACGGAGCCCGAGACGCCGATGGGGATGTCGCGCGCGGGACGCTCCACCTCCTCGGCCATGGTGGACACGGCGTCGTACCCGATGTAGCTCAGGTACACCATGGCCGCGCCGTTGAACACGCCCATGGCGCCGTGCGGGAAGAAGCCGCCAGGGTTCTGGGACGGGTCGGCGGGGCGCGTCAGGTTCCGGGCGTCGCCGTGCACGAACCCGATCACGATGATGAACAGGATGAACGCCACGTGCACCGCCGTCAGGACCATGTTCACCAACGAGCTCTCCTTGGTGCTGCAATTGATAGCAGAGCATAGATTAGAGGATTAGGACCAAATGTGTCTAAACAAGTAGTACCATTTTTTCCAAAAAAAATGAAAATGTCTGTTGGAAATTTCAATCATTCAGAGGTTGCGTTCCAAATTTCCAAGCTTGTTCTAGACAAAATCGTGCGGTTCTTGATGATCTGAGGTGTAAAGAAAGATACGAGCGAGAATTCAGGAACAAGAGGTCAGCCAAGCAGTAGATAGACTGCATGCTAGCTTTTGATTTGACTCTCGTCTTTCGACAAAGTTTGCCAACATTTGCCACCAAAAACATTCGATCACCAAACAAAAGATGAAGAAGGAACATTAGAAAACAGCGACCAAAAAGATTCTTTGCCACGGAACAAAATCTTCATTTGATCGACTCTGCTTTAGTTTCTCTGAACCTCACGGAATCTGGAGAAAACAGATCGAAGGACAAGAGCAGTTGCAGAGCAAAAACGCAAAACGACAACCACCGGACATGCATGTTTTCACCAAAGAGAAAATCAATTACCAGAATCATCTACAAGGCAGTAAAATCTGGGAGTCACTAAAGTGTTGTGCGCTTGCTTTTGAGTGCACAGAAACCAGGTGTTTCCTTTCCATCTCATCATTTCACTAATGCAGAGAAGACAATGCAGATTGGAGAGTGGCACACGAAGAGACAACAGGAGTGACACTTGGACGCAATATCTTCTTTGTAACGTCGAATTATTATTCTTTTTCTTTTTTTAAAAAAAAAGAAAGAAAGAAACTTGAGTGCTACGGTGACATCAGAGAAGCTGTGGTAACTGACGCGCGCACCTGTAGCAGATGCATACGGAGACGAGGAGGATGACGCCGACGGCGACGAGGTCCATCTGGTTGAACCCCTCCGGCAGGCCCGGCATGGAGATCCGCCACTTGCTGGGCGCGTCCACGCCCACCGCCGTGCCCAGGTACGCCGTGAAGCTCCGCGCCACGGCGGCGTTGGAGAAGACGTACTCCATGATCAGGTTCGCCCCCGTCTGGAACGCCGCGAACTCCCCTGCAACCAACACAGCAGCGCAGGCGTCAAACGTCGCCGACACGACAGAACAGTAGTAAAAATAGTAGTAGTAACTCGAAGGAGAAATCGCTGTCAGGCCAGCGTTACAGGGAAATTAATGCGAATTGCAAGGCAAATGCTAGGTAATTTACTGGGCGATCAGGACGGAGGGAACGGTGGTTGCGACTGAATTACTGAGAATGACCTTGACCTTGTCCCGGTCCTGGCCCTTCAACAGGTCGAGGACTCCCGGTCCCATGCGGGCGAAAAAGAGCAAACCGTTTGGGCGTGCGTGATAAAATCTGTTGGACGTCGCAATCGTCTCCAGCTTTTTTTAATCGTCGATGCCAGTTACAAAAGGGCCAGAAAACCAATTGACAAACAAGCCAGCCTGCGACACGGGCTGCATGCAAAGTTGGGCAAATTTAGGTATACGGTCCTGTACTTTAAGTGTTTTTTTGAAACAAAAAGAAATAGGATTACCAGCCGACAAAGTGAAGACAAGTCTTTTTGGAGGGTGGTAAAAAGAAAAAAAACAAAACTTGGGGACACTTAATTTCTCGCTCAAATCGCATCTTCTAACTCTCTCGAACGCAACTAGTACCAAGTGACACGGAAGATGAACATGTTGGAGCAAAAAATAATCAAATTGGCAATTGTTCTCGTGGTTGCCGCAAATGAACAAACAAGACTCCAGCAAGAGCAGCGCCCACAGGACGACACCTCTCGCAAGCCCTTAAATAGGCATGAAAAAAAGGATGCCGCAAATGGACAAACCGAGGAAAGGGGAAAGAGAGAAAGCAAGTACACATGCAAGATGATAACCATGAAATGATTTATCTTTTTTTTGGACATATATGTGGCGTCACAACTCACAAACTGCCCAATGCCGTGAATCTCACGAGCTGAAACGAACTGGAGCTGAATTCAGTCGGTCGGCTGAAGAAGGGAACTCGCCAAAAGAAGCTCACACGAAACAGAAGGCACCGATCGCGGCAAACGCATGGTGTTGGCGTGAATTAATAGAGGTTACTGACCGAAGGTGACGCGGAGGTAGCTGAAGGCTCCGCCGGCGACGGGCATGTTGACGGCGAACTCGGTGTAGCAGAAGGCGGAGAGCAGCGCGCAGAGGCCGGCAATGGCGTAGGACACGACGACCCCTGGCCCCGCGTAGAGTCTGGTGGCGCGGCCCGTGGTGACGAAGACCCCGGCCCCCACCATGCCGCCCAGACCCAGCCCGACGAGGTCCCACCACCGCAGCGCGCGCGCCATGCGCGCGCCCGACCGCGCCCGCACGCGGCTCATCTCCTCCCCGGGCGCCGTCGCGGCGCACGCCCGCCGCGCCACGCGCCGGGGCGTCTGCGCCAGCGCGCGGCCGTACGCGCGGAGGCTCGCGAACGACCCGCCGCCGCTGCTCATCGCCCCATGGTCGGTGCCGGACGGTGGCAGCGCGCCCTTGTCCATGGCCCGATTGGGGACAGGCAGTGCGGCGGGGGTGTAGTCGTGGAGAGGAGGTGGAGGGGTTTGGACGGAGAAGGAGCGCAGGAGGCGTGGCGAGGGGAGGGCGAGGAGGCGCGGTATATAAAGAGGCGGACGCCGGGCGGGTGTGGGCGGCACCGCGCGCGTTGCCGCTGCCACTAGCAGCGCGTCCCCCCGACCCCAACCCACTGGTGAATCCCAACGGTAACGGACGGCGACGCCGGCGCGGCGTGCACACGGTGAGCGAGCGGAGCGCGGCCGGCGGGCGCCAACCCGAGCCGGATTTCAGGGGTAAGGAACGTCAGCTAGCGAGCGAGATTTCAGGGGGCGGGCCTGGAAAGAATCGGTTTAACGGAGGAGGGATCGGATCGGATCGGACGATGATCCTTCGCTCCCGTTGCGAGCAGATGATCTTCGTTAGAATTACTATACCACTAGTACTAGTACATGATGAGGCCGTGTGGTTATGGCAATTCACTACCCCACATATTATTTGCATGTAAATGCAAACCGTATCTAGAAAAAGTAGAATAATTTAGAAGAGATCAAATAAATGAAATAATGGATCCAAACAATAAACAGATAGGTGCAGCCAGGCCACTTATATATAAAGCCACTCGTAGTCGCAATGTTTGGAAGACAAATTTTGACGGGTTCAATAGTATTCTGTGAGAGAGAATAAGCCAAACAAAGTGAGAAGGAATGCCCTGTGAATAAGAGTGAGAAGTCGAACAATATTCTGTGAGAGAGAATAAGTCGAGAAAAACTGAAAGTAGACAAGCCGGATAGTGTGAGAAGGAATGAGAAGCCGAACAAAGTGAGTAGCTACAAAATATAATAGGCCAACCGGTAAGATAATGCTCTGTGAATAAGAGTGAGAAGCAAGAGCACACGGTCGGGAGAGTGGACATTATCTGCTGAGATGTGAGGTTTTGCTGCCCGTGCCGTGGATCAGACACACACAAAGATCAAAGCCGTGCGTGGTGTGGTCGTGCAAGGGATCGCATCCATCGACAAGCTCACGTGTGGGTGGGAGTGTGACACTGACACGCATCCTACTCCTACACGGCGGATGGATGGTGCGGTGGTGTTTGGACGCAGGACTAAAAATTTAAATAATCTTTGCTATTTAAGAGTATTCTACGGAACTCTGGGACTAAACTGCGAGATAAATCTATAACAAGATATACTAATTTATATTTAACGGAAAATTATTGTAGCATTACTGTTACAAATTATAAATTAATTAGGCTCATTAGATTCATCTCACGAAATAGCATTCATCTGTGTAAAAAATTTTATAGACAGATTTTATTTAATATTTTTAAATAGCAAGATTTTCTGATAACACGGGGAAGTAAAGTTTAGTCGTCGGTAACCAAACAGGCCTCGACCCGAGCGCGATGGTTTGCTGCGGTTGTCCGTACGTGTACCTGCACGAGCCTGATCGCAGCTCGACTGTGATCTCGCCGGCAGCTGGTTGATTCGGCTGCGGACCAGCTGATCGATCGGTTGGGTCGGGCGGGCGGGGTCCACTTGGTGGTTTGGGGCTTTGGGTCGGTCTCTCGATCCCCTCGCCTATCACACGGCATGCAGTACGTCAACCAACTTTACAATAATTATTAATTATATTTGATTTCTCAATCACTACGCACAAGAACACACTAGATTAAGTGCGGGGCAAATTATTCTTTTAACCAAGGGAGAAGTTGTCCATGCATTGCATAGAACATCCTGTGGGCTCTATGTTTTTTTTATATATATAATCCCTTGCCCAATATTTTCACCACAAATATAAAAGGTTTGGGTAAAAAAATTAATACCCCGATCCTACATAAACATGACATCGAACCACACTATATTTCTGGACAATGGTGGCAAGAGAACTGAAACTCGACAAGGAGTGGCGAGGCCATTATACATTTCCTTTTCCGTCGTGCTAAAACCTTAAGCGCGCAGCAAAAACCGAAGCCTTCCACTGATGCAGCGTTTGATTGGGAGGGAAATTATAAGGAGGTATAGAAAAATTGGATAGATATAATAAATAAAAACGGCTGTAGACCCTGGCGTATATAGTATATATGCAATGCAAGCAAAAGGCGCGTGCAAGTTGAAGCCCTTTGTTCCTCTTTCCGGTAAAAAAAGGGGGCCAAGTTGGAGATGGTTGCTAACGCACATAACCGTCTCCAATGGCGTTCGTGTGAAGCGCTCCATCTTTATCTGGACTGGCTTGCGGTTTCTTCCTTTTCCGCTTTGCAACTTCTGTCCTTGTCTACAGATAGGTGACGATGATGCATCCGGCCGCACAATGCATGCATGGCCCATAGGAAAATAATATTATATTTCTAGGAGTATACTAGAGCCCAAACGGCCGGTTGGTCTTAAATCTAAACTCGACAGAAATTATACGTAAAAGCTGGTTATGGTATGATCCTTTTTGAACACACCCAGCGGCTGCAAACTTTGAATAGCGGCTGAAAGCATCGTCTTCTTCGCACCACGTCCGGCGGAATGGGTTTGGGCTTGAATGCTGACCCGGTTTCCAGATAAACATCGGCGCCAGTAATGAGCCGCCCACACACAATTACTGCCAGCAGCGGATGACAAGTGGACCTCCGGCGCTGGTGACAAGCTACTACGAGCTGACGGCTGACCTCTCGAGCGGTGTGCCGGCCCGGCCCATACGCCGCTGCCTCTTGCTTCCCGACCGCGATAGGGCAGCCAAATGACGGGACGCCCCCGTGCCTGACGCGCACAAGGGGTGGCCCACGTACTGTACTGGTACTAGGCAGGGCGGGCGGGCGGGCGGGCGGGCGGGCAGGCAGCGGCGCGTGCGACGAGACGTGACGGGCGGCAGGCACAGTGCGGCGCCGGCGCCGTATCCACGCCTTTGCTTGCTTGTCCCGCACTCTTTGGTGCCTTCCCATCCATGATCCATGGACTGACGTGGCCCTCGTCTCGTCGTCTCTGATACTGATAGGGCAGCAAGCCTCTGCCCTCAATCTGACATGACGAATCACTGCGTGCGAGCGCGGGCACCACCCGCCGGCGGGCACGCTTCTCGCCTCTCCGGGCAATGTGGCTGACCCAGCAGTCACTAGAGGGTCAACGTTGAATGCTGTGCGAGCGTGCACAACGGTGCAGAAAATTAAAAGAAAAAGGGAGCGCGGCGGCGGCAAGGACTGCGGTTTAGGCGAAAAGATCGCAAGAAAAGTTCGGATATCTTTCGAGGACGAAGGCACATGAATCTGCAATGCCTTTCGCGTCCCCTTGGCACGGCACGCATCACTTTGTGCCCGTAGTTGGCTTGCCGCACAGGCTTCTTGGGTCGTACGCGTCCGTTCTTCCTTTTTTTTTGATGGCATCCGTGCATATGCATGCTTGGAAGAACAAGTTGACGCGCAAGCATGCAGAACGGAAAAGAAGAAGATCAAGGCTCAACAAGCTGACGCAGGATGAGTTGCGATCCGTGATACGGATACCCTTCCATCCAGTGGCCGGAGAAAAGAACAAAGTTTGGCGGGGGGCGGCACGCGCGTCTGATCCGTTGAACAGATTGTGTGCTATCGTACGTGATCTCTGCAGGCAGGACTGGATTCGGCGATCAGAATTCAGATCGATCGGTTACCCTGTGCCGTGGAGCGAACACGGTGTTCCCATGATTGGCCGCCCTGCATTTATTACACGAGTCCCATGCTGGCACCGCTCTTTCTCCCCGCCCGCATACGTGGCAGGTACCGGCCGCGTGTACGTTCTCGGTACCTACCGCACAGGGGTCGATCGATCGGTTTCACACACCGGTACGGTTTTTCAAAAAAAATGTCTGACGTGTGGGCCAAGGTCAAAGACTGTTTATGCAATCCATCAAAACAGCCACTCACTTAATTTTGTCATATGCAACTCTCTGTGCTTTCTTCCGTTCTTTCTACTCTCGCAGAGAGAGTGTGTGCGCGCGCGCGCGCGTGTTGCGCCACGCATACAAAATCGTTTTTTATTAGCCATCAAACGGTGACCTTTGCGGCTCAATCATATTCATCCATGTCTTCGACCCTGCATTTCGTAGATGCCTTAGCTTGCCGCCATCAACTAAAATGCAAGCTCACATGGACACCATTCGTGCGGTTGCAAGAGGGAAAAGGCTAACAACTTTGGGCCACCTGCTACGTACCTAATACTCTAATAGGATTATTTGTCCCATGCATGGTAATGATTCATGCCTTGCCTACAGGGGAAATAACTTCTCTTTCTTATTAACCCTCTGGCCTGCCTGCTATATGTCTCATTCTAGCTAGGCTTTTTATTCTATGGCGAGTCAAAAGAGAGAAGACGAAATAAAGCATGTAAAGTTTAAACCACTGCCATTCACATCAAATGATATGTCGAAATCTAGTTTGTAGCAGCTTGGCATACTAGTCATGGACCACCACAGAGGCCGATCTTGCACCTAATCACCATTATTCTAGGACCAGATCGTTGTTGATGCCTACTCCTACTCGATCCAAAAGCGACACAGTACTACTGCAACCGCCCACAGTTTTGCACATTTTTCCATCATGGGCTTCTGCCCGAATTTCATTACTCGAAAGCAACGAAATTACAAGGTTTAACCGACACAGCGTTTTCCAGCACGGTTTGCGCACAAAGTTGAACTAAACAGAAAAGCGAGAGAAAAACGGGCCGAGCAGCACCAAAACAAAGTTCTTAGAAAGCTCTCTCCAGCGCTCGCAAAAGACCAGCCAGGTAACAGATGGTAAACGAGACTCCATCATCCTCTTCAGGAGCATCATTCTAGCAGCACCAGCCCTGTATCTTCCGCCTGGGCTTCACAGGGATGGAAGTGCAACACCGTCGCCTGGAGAGCTTCCGCCGCTTCCATCAGCGTCTCCCTGTCCCCTTCCCCTTGGAGTCCTGCCCAGTAAGAAATAAAAGAGGAGGCTGAGCACACGATCCCGGTAGGAGATCTGGTTATTTTGCCATCAAAGCACATTGCGTTCCTTACTCTCCACAGACCCCAGCATATGGCTGACAGCCCCACAAAGTGAAATTTCCCCGCTTGGGGCATGAACCGTTTTACCCATTCCCAGAATTGTTCCATGGAACAGGGTCTGCAGTCAGCCCCCACTACTACCGCTACTAAACTCCACACATATCTCGCCATCGAACATCCAAAGAATAGGTGTTCCACCGATTCGTTCTCCGAACAGAATCTGCACCTCTCATCACCTTGCTATTTCCTCCTTTTCAGATTGTCTTTGGTGAGAATAGCGTTAGAGTTTACCAACCACATAAAGATTTTGATCTTAAGGGGGACTTTCGCCTTCCATAGATTTTTATTACTATTTCCCCGACCCACCAGTACACAGGTGGTTGTACATAGACTTGACAGTAAAAGTACCACCCCCATTCCACGCCCATTTGGGGGGTATCCTCCCCATCAGACAAGGCAAAAGAGCTAACAATGTCTCTGAGCCTTCTGTAATGTCCTTGGTTATTCTCATCTAATCATCTGCGAAAGTCGAGCCTCCAGCCCCCGCTTGCCACTTCCTGAACTGACTTGTTTTGGTCATTGCAGATGCTATAGAGCTCAGGGAATTTGTCCTGGAGGGTGAGCACACCACACCATGGATCTTTCCACAAATCAGCGTTCTTACCATTTCTCACAATCATTATCCTTCCCTTAAGATATAACTCCTGGACCTTAAGCAAGTTATTCCACCCAGGAGAGTTGTTTGGGTTATGTTTCAGGTGTGAGATGCACTGCTCTTTAACATACTTTTTCCTCACAATTTCTTGCCAAAGGCCTTTCCCTTTCTCCAACTTCCACCACCACTTACAAAGTAAGCTCAAATTCATCTTCCTGAGGTCCTTGATTCCCAGACCTCCCATCTTTTTTGGTAAGCAGATCTTACCCCACTTCACCAAATGATACTTTTTCTTGGTACCTCCACCTTGCCAAAAGAACCTCTTTCTAGATTTATCCATTCTTTTGATCAATGTTTTCGGAAGCAAATACATAGACATGCAATAGATGGGGATACTACTGAGGCAAGAATTGATTAGGACTGTTCTCCCCCCAATAGACAGTGTATTCCCTTTCCATCCATCAAGTCTCTTGGACACTTTTTCATCAACATGGATCCAATCTGCCACATGCAGCCTCGAACCCGAAACTGGGACACCAAGATATTGCAACCGCCCACAGTTTTGCACATACTACTAGCTAGTATGATTCAAACAAGATAATTACCCTATAGCATTCATCAAACGCATGCAATCTGGTTTTGGTGTGGGAGGAGGGAGCTGGTTTCTGGTATTGCTGCAGTGATCACGTCGTCATTTTTAGGTAGGATCGGTTAATCTATACTACTAAGCATGCATGTGCCAAGGGGGGATTGTTGTGATCATAGTTTGCTGATGAGGGACATGCATGCGGCATATATTCCTTGCTATCATGGTAGAGTGCAAATAAATAAATTAAAGCAGCAGGCAAATATTCTCCAAGATCTCACCTATTTTTAACAACCTAGATTTATCCCTGTTCATGCATGCTGCTCACAAGCAAGTACACTCGTACCAATACAATGTAGTAGTATGGTACTATGGTAGTTTCAACCTCGTGCGTGGGAATCAGCAAAGGACGAACCGATAATAATGAACTGCAGATACAGCATAGCAACCATTCATTGAGTTTCCATTAGTATATATTGCAAATCAGCCAAAAATTTATTTTTTTAAAAAAAACAAAAATTGAGTGATGCTGAAACAGCAAGTTAAAATTGATGCCCTACCGACCATTTAGCTACAGGTAGCAGAGGAAGCCCCACACAAGGTCACTCTGCTGGGCTATCCAGCGCCGCAAGCAGCAGATCATCTTTATTTTTCAGTGAGCTGATGGTCCAGACCAGACATCAGCCGGGGGGGGCAGAGCTAACATGCCGGTAAGTACAAGTTTCATCTTGCCCAAATGATTAGGCCTTTGGAATCAGACAGGCATCGGTTGGAACATCACAACCCTTTCTTTCACTCCTTGCCGATCCATCAGGGCCCCTTCATCACTGCATGCAACTGCTGCATTGGATGTTTATGTCTGCACGCGTGTGTGCACAGTCAAATTTTGCCCTGCGTGACCCTGCCACAGGCTCCACCACATGCAAATGTCTCTCATCCATGCAAACAGTGTCTCGATCTAATTAGGCCTTACGTTTTTCTGCAGTTGCTAGATGATTTGCGTCTCATGCGAACTGATTTAATTTGGCTCCTGTAGTGAACCTGCAGCTCTGAATACGCAGCAGCAACAAATCATGCATGCATCGTCTACACTGATCGATCCAAGACTAGTAGATGCCAGACGTTCATCGTCTGTCACTCACGCGCGAACCTGCTGCAATTGAACGGGAGGAGGCCGGTTTTCGGTGCTCAAACCGAGCTTTCGACCAGTGCACACGCAGATGTACGCTGATTTGCAGCAGAAGGGCAAGCGTTCAACTGAATCCAAAGAGGGGAGAAGTTCTATCAGATCAGATGGACACCAAATAAAATCAGTGCAGTTTGTTTGTGGTTCAAACGTCCAACCTCGTGGGGAATCAGCAAAAGCAGCCAAAGAGCTGCCGACATATACGAACCACACAAATTGCTTGCATTATACCATATAAAGTTATAAACTGCTCCTGACATTATGCCCTTTTTAATAAAAAACTACTATATACTAATAGTACTAAATTAAAGAACATTTCTTTTGAGGCATGCATGCATGCATTGTGCAGCATAACTTCTCTAAAATTGATGCCCTACCGACCATGAGCTTCGAGGTAGGGACCCCCGCAACGACCACAGGGCTAGCTGCAGCTGGAGCCATCCACCGCCGCAAGCAGCCGATCCTCTTTTCCGATCCGCGAATGGACCAGGCAGAGATAGAGGGACCAGCAGCTAGCAGCTGATAGCAATCACCAGCGAGCGTACTACCGCTAGCTAGCTATCCTGCTCAAATGATTAGGCGGCCGGCCGGGCCTTGCAATCAGACAGACAGGCTTGCATGGTTTGAGCTGCAGAACCCTAGCTAGCGCTTGTCCATCGGCCGGGCCCATTCACTTGTAGTTTTGCATATACTACAGTGTGCAGTCAATATAATTTGCTCTGTCCGGGAGCAGACATGCGAATAGTCAAAGGGAGTTGGACAGAGCTAGCTAGCTAGCCCGTATCTTTCAGAGGCACTTTTCTGCAGACAGATGCATGATCGTGTGTGTACTTTGTGCTTGCTGATGATTTCTGCAGCTCATCACGAACCTCCCATCCGGCCGAGGGCACTGCACTACTGCAGAAATGAACAGCCAACGGACCTTGCATGCAAGCCGTCGCACTCGATCCCACAGTACTGGTGCTGGCCTATTATTCCTGCTTAATTATATTCTTGATGATTTCATTTATTAATTAGTTAGGACGAATTGCTTGACTAGCCGAATTCTTTGATACACGCACAGTCAAGTTTATTCTTTGCAGATACACAGTTGCATATATATTCAGTAAGCTATGCTGCCTGAATATTCATGGCGCACTGTTTATTTGCAGCTATAGCTAGGATAGCATGCACGCAAGCAGCTGGCTGTCCTTCTTGCCCAGTTGTAGTCCACACGTAGCCCACCATTCCATGCCCTGGTGTACTGATCGATGCAATACGATATACATGGGCAACAGGACCAGCTAGATGCATCTGAATATGTAGCACTAGCAGCCTACCAGTGATCCGTGCTGGCTCGGCCGGCCTGCCCGCTATATCCCATATTCCACAGTATGGCATGGAGAGCAATAACCCGGCTGCCCATACCCTTCATCTATGTATCTATTCAATGCAATGGATCCCTGAACGAACCCAATGCAAACCGGGCAATTTTATAGGACTACGTCGCCAACATTTTTCTTTTCTTCGAAAGATACGTCGCCAACGTTCCTCAACAAGTTCCTGATATATATATGTGCCCAACGTGGAGAGCCATTGATTCAGAAACATTCTGCCCCTTAAGTTGGAAAAATTCAGCTTCATTGTTGCTCAACTACTGGTTCTCCTGATGTTTATGCTGACTATTGTCTTCATGAGTTGGACGAATAATCCAGCTTAATTTATGGTTGCTGCACTACTGGTTCTACTGATGTTTTTTTCCTTTTCACTGAATATCTTGAGGCTTTCTCAAATAAACAAAGAGGGAAGGGAATATACTGCTACTACAGCTAATAATGAACTCAACATTCAGCAACATATACATTGTGGTGTTGATCTAATTGAAGTTTTGCCCACTGCTGGCACCGCCTCGCTGCACATTCCTACATCATTTCGTTACTGATATATGTTTGTGTTCCCTCGGTTCCTTCTCCCCTTCATTCACAGCCATGAACCTGATTACGTCAAATGCATCTTCCAGTGTTAGCATCTGTTTCTTGCCAATCGATCAGCAAAGAGCATACCGTGTCAAATAGGTTCTTCTGTTCTGAATTTTCCTCAAATACTCGGACTATCTGCACCTTTGAATCATACCGCTGCGGCTTTCGGTCCAGTGGCCCCGGTGATGGAGAAGATAGCTGCTGACCAATTCTCTGAATCTTTTGCTGCTTCAGAAATTAGAAGCGGCTTCATGTTCTTAGCGTTGCACTGTGATGGCATGTTCTCGATCTCATGCACTCATGCTCGATCATGACCTGATGACCTGATGCCTTTTGCTGCGGCGTGCCGGCGTGTTTGCAGTTTGCGAATCATCAGAATCTACCGAGTCTGATCTGACGGTTGATAGGGTCCAGGGGTGGACGGTGTTTCATTTACCGTCCACCCCTGGGACGTTGGCTCGCCGGACAGACGCCGCGTCCCGGTCGTTCCTCGCGCGCTGGCTCACCTTCCGCGTGCTGGTGGCCTCCTGAAGCTCTAGCGTCACCTCCCGATGAACGGGACGGGCGCGGCGAAGACCTTCCCCCGTTCCCCGACCGCTGCTCACTGCCCAGAGTGCTAACTGCTAACGAGATGCCTCTGGCCGTGCGTGGCTGCCTCTGGCCGCTCGGTCGTGTTCTCCAACAGGCTGTGATCCGATTCCAGAGGTGGTGGTGGCGCGGATCTCTCGGCCGGCGTGCTCGTGCAGTCCTCGGGTCCTCGCCAACGCCGCAGCGCGCGCAGCGTACTGCGTACCGTGTCCGCCGCCACCTGCTAATCGGAGCCCGCGGCATTCTTGGCCGCGGAGAGGTAGGGAGGCGGCCCCCTCAGGCCTCGGAGGTGGGTGGCCGGATCAGAGCCGCCATGCCCGCCACAGCGAGGTCGCGGCATCGCTCGCCGGAGGGGGTGATGCAACTTTTTAGAAACCCCCTTGACTATATTCAGAAAAACCCCTATCTTAGATCTCAACCATTAATGACGATCCAATAATTTACATAAACCACCCTAGTTCAGAAAACCCCTAATAGCTCCGGCGACGGCCAGCCGGTCGCCGCGCACGCCGAGGAGCAGCGCCACCTCCTCAAGTCGTTCCACATCACGGCGCGGAAGTTGGAGACGGAGCTCCGCGCCAAGGACGCCGAGGCCGAGCGCGCCGGGATCGGAGCTCCGTCACCACCGAGCTCCGCGCCGCGTGTGGCTGCCTCTTGTTCGCGTTGGACGGCGGCACCGAGGAGGACGGCGCGTCCATCTTCCTATTCTGAAGCGTGCCGATTTGTTCAGGTCAAGACTCAAGACAAGGGACCTATTCTGATTTCTGACTCACTGTGTTGTGTTGTGTGCCAACCCAAAATGTTGCCTTGACCTGAACAATACCTGAGAACAAGAGGGGTAATGCTAGAAAGAAACATGAATCGCAGCACACACTTTAGACCATGGCATGGCCGTTGATGTCTGTAGAGACTGTACAGCTCCGAGTCTTTGGATCAGTATGCAGGCTGTGTTCATTTTCCTCGTGCATGCAGTATGCTGTTGCTGCTTTATATATGATCATGCGGGTTGACAGCATTGCCGCTTCATCGAAAACCTCGCATGAGACTTGCATGCATCTCCCATGGCTCCATAGACTGCTCGCTCATAGAGGCATGGTACCATTGCAGAGGCCAGAGGCAGCAACATTATCTATAGAGAAGTTTAGCTGCCCTAGCTTGGAGATCGGTCAGTGGCATGAATTAGTTGCTATTGCATAGTAGACCATATAATATCAAGCAAGCTAAGCATGCCTGCTGCTTTCTGTTCGGCCCAGCCTATCGGGCCCGATGCGATGCCGATCTCCAACGCCGCCGGCCCAGCAAGAGAATGGATGGATGCTCCACGCCTCTCTTTCTGATGTCGGTGGACTTGATGATCCACGCCTCCACCTGCACGTTATCCGACAAAGACTACGACATTCATGGCGATGCGTGCAGCTGACTCTGAAAAGTCTGAATGGATCATGGATGCCGCAGCCGCCAAGAGCGACTCGCCAACGCCTGGTGCTTGTTGAACACGCACGCGTACACGCACAAGCAGACAAGCTCCGTCGCTCCAGGCCGGAAAGGAGTGATCTCGATCATGGTATCCGGCATCAGATGCGGCCGACGGGCCGAGGCAAGACGGTCAAGGTGTGAATCTTAGTACTACTACTTAGCAAGAGAGACTGGAGTAAGATTAGTGCCCTTGTTCGTGTGGCCGGGGATCCGAAGCAATCACTCACGTACTGTACGAGGGGAGAGGGAGACTGAAATCAAACCGCACGTGGCAGAAAAGGAAAACATCACGCGGCACACGTTCCCGAGCGGAATAACCCTCCTCCTCACGTGTTGAATACCCCGCCTGCACTTCCATCAGGCATCAGCAGACTGTACTGGAGTACGTACTAGGCACGCTTTTAGACGCGCCGTTGAACCAAACCAACGGTGATGGCTGACCGGCGGCCGTCAGATCAGACTCCAGCACACATGCCCATCAACGCGGATGTTCCGTACCCGTGCGTCGCAGCCATCAGAACGCGTTACCAGCAGCAGCACGCGGCGAACGGCTGCGGCTCCAGCGAAGCCTTCACCCTCCCTCCACGGCTCCACCAGGAAGAATAGGTCCAGCTTTTTCTCATACCCTTCCTTGTACGATGGTGACGTGCAGTCAACGAAGAATACACGTCGATCGATGTGTGGTCCCACGTTGCAGTGACACCGTACCTTCAGCTTTGCTTGGCAGCTCGGTAGCCAGCTGCGGCTGCGCCGTGGCTTCTCAGCCCGGCAGGGCAGCAAGCACGCCGTGGACGTGACGAACAGGAGAGGCCGTCACGCTCGGACAGCGACCACTTACCCTACTAATCAGTAATCACACGCGCACATGTGTACTACTCCTATCCTAGTATATATGCAAAGGACAACTAGCTCGCTCGGTCGTATCCAAACCCAACACAGCAAGCCGGTGGCAAGAAACCTGGGCTACTCTACTTCCCCTGCTCCTGCTTCCCGTTGGTCCCTTGCGATCCTATCCGCTCCACGCGTCGTTCACCGCCACCGCGCCGCGTGACATGGCGACCGGCGACGACCTGCGCTGCCCGGCGGCGTTCGCGGGGGACGCCGGCGGCGACGGGGAGAGCGCGACGGCCATCGAGGACCTCCCCGCGGACGTCCTGGCCCTCGTGCTCCGCCGCCTCGACGGCGCGTCCCTGGCCGCGCTCGGCTGCGCGTGCGCCGCCTTCCGCGGCCTCGCCGCCGACCCGGACGCCTGGCGCGCGCTCTGCCTCGCGCGCTGGCCCTCGCTCCGCGACGTGCCCTCCGCCGACCACAAGGGGCACCGGCGGCTCTTCGCGGACGCGTTACCGTTCCCGGCCGCGGCCGCGGTCGTTCCTGCGCCGCCGTCCGCCGTCCCCGCGCGGCTCGTCTCGGCCGTCGACCTCCATCACGGGGGCGCCTGCATCATGTCGCGCATCGTGGAGACCGACGCCGCGTCGGGGTGGTTCCTCGGCGCGCCGTTCCGCGTCGACGCGCTCGTGCAGGAGAGCTTCTCGGCGCCGACGCCCATCACTCCCGCCGACCTGTCGCTCAGCTGGGTCCTCATCGACCCGGCCACCGGCCGCGCCGTGAACGCGTCGAGCCGGCGCCCGGTATCCGTGGACCGGCGGTGGCTCACGGGGGAGACGGTGGTGCGGTTCGCCGTGGTGCTCGGCGGCGGCGTCGCGCTGGACGCGGCCGTCACGTGCGACGAGCGCTTCGGGCATATCACGGAGGTGAGCCTCCGCATCGAGGACGGCGAGGGCGGCAGTGTGAGCGGGCGGGACGGGCTGGCCGTAGTGGCCGCGGCCATGGCGGGCGCCAGGCAGGGACGCGGCGCAGAGGCGGCGGCCAGGCTGCGGTATGAAGAGTTTGTCAAGGGGAGGGCGGCCAGGAAGGAGCGGAAGGCCAGGCGGGAAGGCATCATCGACCTCTGCTGCTCCGGCGTCGGAGCGGCGGCGTTCCTGGGGTTCCTGGTGATGCTGACATTCCGGTGACATCTCGACGACCGCCACGCAAATGTACAGCAATGTGAATAGTGGGGAAAAGGAGCTGCCTATAGTTGACGCTTGACACGCACGCACATCGTGCAGGTTACAGGTTTTAACAACACTAGCAATTTAGACGAGGGCCATCTCAGTGTACTCAACATATGACTCGTCTCACTAATGATCAAATGATGTATGGTTCCTACCCAATTCGTACAAGTTCGGGCTTTTACGAAAGGAAGCGTTGGTTTGCTCCATGACAGGCAAACAGATCCCATGTTAAATGCTTTACCTTGCTCCAGAAATCAGTCCAGCGTATGCAGTTGCTTTGACTTTGAAAAATCCTCTTCCAGCTAAATGCCGAATACCATTGTCAATTCTCCAGGGTAAATCACACGAAAAATATGGTATTTAAAGATTCCTGCACAAGTCCTGTTTTACAAATCCGCGCGACCCGAAATGGGCCTCGAGGAATCTAACATTCTTGGTGCTCGGTTACATAATAAATACTATATGACAATACAAGTTATTTGGAAACAAGCAGGAGAAATACTACCAAACATTGCTATAAGCACTCTACATTAAAACAAGCTATACAGAAGTTTCGACAAATAAATCATACAGAACTCACTGGAAAAAAGAAAAACAAGACAATCTTGTCACAGCGAGCAACTCCATACAGACTATCTTTGTTTTTAGATGAAATCCAATTCCCAGTCTACATGTGCGCATTTTGCAACTCACGACAGATTAAATCGATGAACTCGTCACTCTGTGTTGGATAAAAAAGTGTTAGAACATATAGCAACTATATATTTTTAAATTGAACATTTTTACAGGAGAAATACCTGAACAAGTCTCTGGAGGGCATCCTTAATTTTATCTCTTGAAATAAGAGCCCCGTCGTTGTGTGCAGGGGTCAGGGAAGGAGGTGGAGTCGGTGGGGGAAAAGGCTGGAGTAAGGGGGTGCCATATGGAGGACGTTGAGCAGATGCTGAAGTTGGATGAAGAGGCGGCGCTGTAGGTATCATGGATGCAGCTGGTGGTGCAGATGCGACTGATGTTGAAGAGGGTGATGGAGGTGCAAAGAAAGCTGGTGTTAGAAGATTTGTTGAATGGCTGGCGTGGGCATTTGCGTCATGGAGGGGCAGTGGTGGAGCTGATGAACCCCCTAAAGGATGAGGTATTTGATGTGCCGGAGCAGCAGATGGAACAATCAATGGCACATGGGCAGATGCAACAGCTTCAGTGGATGGATGCGCTCTTCCAGCCATTTGTGCACTTGATACACTCCCAATGCTAGCAGCACCCTGTGGATTTGTTTAAAACAAAAAATCAGTAGATATTACACTACGGAAAAACAAAGGAGGAATAGTGCTAACTTCATACAACCATGATAAGCAAGAAGCATTAATGAACTATACTGGCATGCATGTATCAATCAGGATGCGGTAATGCCCATCAAGTTGAGACTCCAGATACATGGATATTTACTACTGAACACAACCCATGCTGCCCATCAAGGTATCTAATAACAAAACAAGGCTAAAATTTGAAGAGAACATACATTGAAGTAATTGGCCAGTGATTCATCAGGTGCATCAGAAACTAGAGCACTGGATGACGGTGGAGGTTCAAGAGGGCCATCAATTGCAGCAGATGTCGGAACAGCCTCCAATTCTTCAAACTCACTGTGCACATTAGAAGATACTACACAGGTGAATCTAATATTAAGATAACTACAGTGCATAGAATGTGGAAATTATTGCCCAGTTGGATTCAGGAAGTCCAGAAGAAAAAGACCTTTTGGTGGAAGGCACTTTTGGTTTTGGAGGCACTTTGGCGTAAGCATTCAGTATTCTGCAAGAAAATGCATGAGACAAAACTTGAGCAGAAGTGAAAAGTTTCTGTGCTCAAAGCCTTTTTCGATACTAAAATCTGACCCTAATGTATTGAACATAATAGGGATCATTACAATGATATTACTCAAAAAAAAGTAACCCTTTTGCCCATAAATGGAAGGTATTTTGTTTTGGGAAAGTCAAACTTGCAAGTTTTGGTCAACATTTAGTCAAAATCATACGCATATTTAGTGTACAAAAGTTGCATCAATAGATTGCATGGACAGAGAGAGTAATAGTTAGTATGAAACCAATTGATGTGAAGATTGAAGAAGTTATGCCTTGCAAGAATTTTAAGTTAACCACAAGATCAAAGTTATTGCCATACAGCATTTATATGTACCTAAAGTATCACACTATCATGTGAACTTCTCACCTTTTGTGTGGTTACGTAATTTCACTTGTCAGGACTAAGATGATTGCATTTATTTTCATTTCCAACCCCCTCCCATCTTCTTTTGAGATGGGTGATAGCTCTTTGGGGAGGAACAATCAACAAATGTACATAAAATGGTTTTTAGAGAAGGGGTTAACTGGTTATTTAAGATTACAGCTAAATGATATTTATCAAATTGAGTAATAACCAATTTCGGTTACCGAGTTCCAAAATATCCCATCCCAAGTCAAGCCCTACAACACGTATAGTTTACATTGTGGTTCCACCTAGAGAAACTGCCTTTTGTTGGCATTATTCAGACCTAGATAGTTATCATCCATCCATTTCTTGAGTGATGGCAAGATCACGCCATCCACTTCAGTATGGAAATTCACTTGAATTACACATAAACAGCTTTCACATCTATACACACCAGCATAAGTGGAAGAAGTATCAGAAAAGCTTTACCTTCCAAAAAGGCTTGCAACAGCTTCACAGTCATGTTGGTTATAGAACCAAATACCATTTACTTCTTGTGCAGCATTTCGATACAACAAATATGGGGGCTGAAGTTCATATTCAAAATCACTTAATAGATCCTCCACCAGATTATCTGTTAAGAAGACAGTATGAAGCTTTTCAACAAGGAATACGGCACATTGACAAGTTCACCTCTCCACGTACCAGGTTAACGTCACAACATGAAGAACTCAGAAATAAAGTTGAGGTGGCAGTTACTAATCCACTTATCTTAAAACTATCAAGATTATAGTCAGAGATCTTCGTTCTTATTGTGCAGGATAAATAGAGTACGGATTACAGGATATCAGCTTGTCCTGCTACTCATAGAGATCAACAAACCTAGTTCCCTGTTCCCCTTTCTTTTTTTGGCAGGAGTACACATCTCCTAAATGTTCACATGTATTTGCAAAAGAGGAATCGGTTCAATATTTATCTGGAGTACTAATTATAAACTTCCTCACATGAATAGTTTTTTTTAAAGAAACAGTTGCTTGCCATGTTCACAATTGTCCCTATTAGTAGAGGTTAGCAGTAGTATCATGGATTATTTGTGAAGTAAGTTGAAAGATTCCATGCAGTAAATATGAAAAGCTGCAGCAATCAGCGAACCCGCACTACATTTCTGTCTTGCAGCAGCTACATTATTTAGTCTACTTTAACATCAAGTTAGTCTATGGAGTTCTTAGAACGCTCAGAAAGAATATTTTATCACGATTCATCCATACTCCATAGCCTAAAGGTCCCAGTGCAATAGCGATCGATCCTACCGGCACAATGCACTGAACATCAAGCAAGCTGACAAATCGAAGCAACAGGCGAGCAAATCAGTCCAGATCGCAATGTACGTACCAGTGTTGCGCCTGTTCATGACAATGAATTGGAACCTCGGCTGCGAGTTCCTACATGTGATCCAACACGTTCCAGAAGCGATTAAACCGCAGACGAAATCAAAACCCGATGGAAACCCTAAAACCCTCATTCCCAGATCCCTGCGACCCACCTCTTGACGACGAACAGCGACCCCTCCACGTCCTTGCGGCTCTGCACAGCACAAGCAAAACAAACCCCGCATCAGATCGGATCGGATCATGGTCCAGTCCAGGAACGGTCCAGAAGAGGGAGAATCGCTTGCTCACCCACTGGTTGAGGTCGATGTTGAAGTCGTAGAGCGTGACGTGCGCGGCGGTGATGAGGATGTCCTCGACAGCAGGGTCGAGGCGCTGGAGCACCGTGAGGTTGAGCATGCGCGTGGCCTCGGCGTCCATGGCCAGGTTCGGGGTCACCTTCCCCCCGTTGGCCTGCGGCGGCGGCGGCGGCATCGCTGGGCTCGGTCTTCGCGTGTTGGGGATGGATCTGAGAGTGGGTCGTAGGCAGCAGGAGGGGGACTGGGGGAGGAGAGGAACACTGAGCAGACTAGCAGAGAGCCAGAGAGACATGCAGAGCAGCAGAGGATGGGATGAATGGGATGAGAAGACGGGCCGCGGCCCACGCGTGGGCTACTTACTTTACTTGGTCAGCTCAAATTTGCGGCCTTTTTCCAGGTATTCTCGGCCCGTATGAGGCCCAGTAAGTCCACGGATTTGCGCCAATGAGACAACTTTTTTCTTGAGTTCAAATGAGACAGCTGTGGAGCACATCGCAGGGCGAATTATTTTATATTTTTTATCTTCCCATTTTCGGAAACAATTGCCCCGGCGAAATATTTACAAATCTATGCTCGCAACTAATTGAAATGGCTATATGTTAAAGACAGGGTGAGAATGTGAGACTTTGCATGGCACCTATTTGAAGGAACAAGGGGATGTGAGCAGTTTGCTCGGATAATTGAGGCTGCGCGACGAGGAATCTCTTGGAAACACATTTGATTCCAGCTGGGGTCTTGTTTTATTATTATCATACCGTCACATACGGATAGGGGTGGCAACGAATCATGACCCTTTCTTCACAATCCAATCCGACTCTTAATTTTTTAGCTTAAAATCATAAATTGTATAAGATTAGAGAGATCAACTCTTTTAGGACCCGCCCTTAGATTATCTAGGCTACCGGGTGGTCATTGTATATCTAAAACTAAAATTCTTCTATATTTTGATTGATCGGTTTGGATTACACAAGAAATTAAATATTTCGAGGAAATTTTTCGGAAGACCTTGCAAACGCACGGATTAAAAGGTATAGAACTACTGGAGAAGCACCCGATTCAAAAGAGTTATGGATATATCCTTTACATCAGTCACCTGACAAGTTTTTTTTAAGGGGATTCTATACATGTTCCAAGAGCTGAATCTTAATAAATGGCAATTCCAGCACAGAGCTATGTATTAGAATCATGTATATCTCATTTAACGCATAATAGGCATTTCAACCAGGGAAATTATCTAGGTTAGTAACACCAAACACCCACAGCCTTCGAACGATTGGCAATGGCAAGCATTGCAATAAGTAGAAAATGCCTCAAATAAAGCCCAAAACTAGCAGCATTGCATGAGAAAACATAGATAATTTTAAAATAACAGTTGCCTATACAAAAGAAGTTTCTGACTTTATATTAATTCCGAAGGTTTAAACAAATCAACTAAAGCAATTTTGCTACTTTTTAAAAACACACACATAAGTGAAATTGAAGGGAGCTTTTCGATATATCTCCAAGTAATGTGAACAATGACAGAAAAATTATGGTTGGCAGGGTATTTAAATCAAGCACTTTTGATATTGAAAGTACTTCAAAGAAGCTTTTGCTGGATCATATCCTCTCACAAGCATCAGGATGTATAGCGACAGTGGACAGAATACTCCAACACTGACAGAAGGTGCAAATTGCTACACTATTCACTAGCTTTCGGTTCAAAAAAAAAATGAAAAAACATACACTAGCATTTTGGCTGGAGGTGTCCGATTTTGTAAAGCTTCCCATGCATGACATACTAAGTTCTTAGGCAAGAGTTTTTCTGCCAGCCTGAAAAGCCAACTTGTATGGTGCTAAAATTCTATATGCATGGTCATCAGGACAGATGCCGTTCGGTAGTAACTAATAATACGGAACACTGAAATAATCATATGAACTGAAAACACATTCTTAACTGCATGCTTCACTGTATTAATGCAACACAAGGCAAGTTGTATGATCCAAAATTCACTTCTGGAAATGCTAATTACTTGTCTCTAGCAGCCAGCATCTTCAGTACCATCCAAACTGAGAGTAGGAGATACAGCCATGGTAAATTTTCCAGCCAACATGCATAGGGTAAACCTGTGGCAAATCTAAAGGCATATACATATCAAACGGCTAGCTGAGAGCTTCAACACGAGGTTCTGTACATACAAGAGAAAAACAGGAGAAAGTGAGGTGGATGTGTAAGGAACTAAGGATAGATAATAATTTAACCAGTACTATCGAAAAGAGTATGAAAAACAACCTCAAGGAGAAGTTAACGATAAAATATTAATAGTGCCTAAATAAAGTTAGAAAGAAACAATAGATAAATATATGAATGATACATGGAGATATTTCAAGATCAGAGCATTCATATAATTGGTAATAGTCGCATGAATGTTATTGCACTACGAAGTGCTACTTTAAATTTTAATTGTATGTCCAACAAGAACAAGTACTTTAAGAAAATTGGTAATAGTCGCATGAATGTTATTGCACTACAAAGTGCTACTTTAAATTTTAATTGTATGTCCAACAAGAACAAGTACTTGAGATAACAGACCGCATGAGAACCATATGAAACATTCTTTAAGAAAATTAGCAAATGATGCAAGGAAGTAGCCTGAGAACAACTTGTAGGTATCAAAGGAAATAAACCACACTCGCATTTAACTACAATCTCACTGCTTATCCACTTGGATGACACCAAAGATTTGTCTGTCAAACTATTTCATCTTCTACAAAACCAAGAATATGGAGATAGTGAAATCTTACTATGGCATGAGCATCACTGGTATAAGCACTGCAGATTAAAATGAGACAAACATGAACTCTAATTTTCCCTGCAGTATCACTGTAGCTACATATTTAACATTTTAACACAGCACTTCAAATACAGAAATCCTCGCGTTCTGAAATTACCTTTGTAAACTTTATCCATCAGGATAGAGCCTGGTGACCCGGAACATGCTCTCAGAGATACGACAACCTTTCCCTGCCCAAAAAAGGAGAGCAACTACTTAAACCCCTTACCTGATTTTACAGGATTCAGTAAGCTAGTCTACAATTAAGTTATCGTGATGATAGCTATTCTCTGTTGGATGTTGCTCAAGGAGCTAAACAATAAAAAAAATACATACTAAAATGTGGGACTTGAAACATATTTAGGTATTCACCTTATATAAGCGCATTTATTAGGTATAACAAGATACTCTGATCTCTAAAGTTAACAGTTAAGCTCACCAAAATATACCTTTTAATTATTTGCTTTATTAGCTTCAACTTCATCTTTAGCCTTCAAATATTCCTGGATACCTGCAAAGGTCTACTTTGCAAAATTAGTGCTTTCTATTTGACTTCAAGTAAGAATTGCACCACTAGTCCTTAAACTTGTTCAGTTGTCTCACCCACCCAGCCACCCGGCCACGCCCCTCAATTTTCAAACTACCGTGGCAGGTCACTAAACTTTATTCCTTTGCATCATTAGTCCACATCACCCTCCACCTATAATCAGACCAAGTGACAAGCGGACTTCACGTTGGTTGACATGTGAGCAGCTGGGACATGAGCTCAAGTCTCTGCTATTTCTCACGTAAAATAACTAACTGATGAGCAAAAGTTGGCATCAAAATATGCAGGAAAAAAGATCAAATCAACAGGACAATCGCAATCCACGATCCGTAAAAATAATCGAAGATTGCAAGGGCACCTACAGCCCTGCTCAGGACTTGCTAGCAGCAGTTTTGCAGTCACACTGCACTTACTAGCAGCATAAGAGTTTTGATCACTTCTAGTAATTTGAAGGGGGTGTCTAAACCTTCCAATACTCCAGCATGAAGTTTGGTAGCCACTTTCAAAAATAGTAAGAGACATTCCTGCAGTCTAAGTAGTTTGCTTTGCAGCTATACAAAAAGGCACTTTCCAGCACCAGCTTGGTAGTCTTTCTCTAAAAAGAGGCACTTTCCAAACCATCAGATTTGCCACATTATTCCCGGTCACTACATCCTAAAATATTATCCATTCCTAGTTAGCAGTCCTAAAAACTACAGCTTGTTGCTGGTCATTTTTTTCTTAATCAATTTCTTGTTCTTTCCAGTGACTATCTTTTTCAGTACTTTGAAAGTTGCATGCAAACAGAATAGAGCGGAGGATGGTCTGGGCTAACAGTGAAAACAGAATAAAGTTTAGTTGCCTGCCAAAGTAATTCAAAAGTTGAAGGGGGTGGGTGAGATAACCGAATAGTTCAAGGACTAGTGGAGCAAGTTTCTCTAACTTAAAACATATCTACAATATTAAAACATCGAAAATATATACCTTATCTTGTATGTCCGGAAAGATCTCCACAATTGCATCTTTTATTGCACTTAGGTGTAAGGCCATGGTCCAACCAGTTGAATATACAAGGTTCAGGCCAACAATTTCACGCCTCCCATTCAAGACGGCTGAACCGCTTGTAATATCAGTCCCCGCGCAGCAGTTATGATAAAATATATCAACCCCATCATATTGACGATCTACAATGCTGTAGCATGTTTCTATCAGACAAACCAAAAATTTGAACAGTTGAAACTATAGTAAACCATATACTGTAAGTTTAATTGTTACCCTAGTTGTCCTCCTCTAAAGCAGGAGTTTGCAGCAGCACACTGGATTAGACATCCTTGATGCTTGTAGGATGCTTTTGGAATATAACTCAATTTGTACACAACCGCTTCTTCTATGTTCTTTTGGGTACTGAAGTGTACTTGTTGCTTAGCCGGAACTGTTTCAATTCCATCACAAAGGAGAAGAATAGACAATTTATTGCTGCTCTGCACAATAACATTACTAGCATTGAAATTTCTCTCTATTGCATCCCCAAACGTGACAACAAAGTCCACCGAAGTACTGCGTAGCATACTGATTTTGGTTGTTAAGATAAAACAAAATCTATCACCACATGAAAGGATGATCCCACATTGATACACATCTCCAATTTGTATCAGCACACAACAGTTCTGGCAACTGGTATGCTTTTGTTGCATAGTATCCCCGTAAACATCCTACATAAAAGAAAATATTACTCCCTATTATTTTGATGCATAGTATCCCCATAAACATTGTACATAAAAAAAATGTTACTGGTAATCAAAAGTTTAAAATCGTACACCCAACATGCAACTTTGGAGTTTGTCGAAATTCTCACTACCACTTATGTTATGGACTCCTTTGTTGGCCAAACCTACCAGAGAAGGCGGCGCAACAACCGGGCTTGGGGAGATTTGGTTGGTTAGTCGCAGGGAATATCTTCAGAAAGGTTGTTAGTAGATTTGTTAGTCAGTTTGTTAGGCTCGGCAATATATAAGCCGTAGCAGTCTAGGAGTCGGGTATGCATAATTTGAGTAAAGAGTCCTTCCTCAAGGAGGTCGGCCTCTGCTCAATCTGCCATTGTTATCTCTAATCTTTCCTCTTAATAAAGCTGAGTTCCGTGCCCCAACAACTTATGACCTCTAATGTAGGCATGTGGCTTCCAATGCCTTCTAGCCATTTGATCCTATCAACAGTTTAACATTGTAATGTTTAATAGCAGTCAAGCTGTAGCTAAATGCCTAGCCAGTAGCCACTATGTCAAATTGATACATAAGATGATATATTTCATGCAGCGGTGGAAGCTGTTAAGTAAAGAAGAAAAATATGTGCATGTTGGACAAGATGGTGGATGACATCAACAACAAGACAAATGCACTTTGTCAGATTTCTTCGGAGATGATGCCAATAGGGTAACATGAAAAATTGTAATAGCACAAAGGTCTGGATGGCGTTTATTTTCTGCAACTTTTTCTTCTTTCTGGAGAGAGTTAGTGTATGTTTATGAAAAACTCTTTAAGTAATCGGCAGTCTGGTGAGCTTTTGCTTTGTTTTCATTTTACATAAATGCTGCTCTATAGAGCTGGTATCCCTAGCATACTGTTTGCTTTCTATAAAGCTAGGCAGGAGCCTTCTGTCTAAAAAAAATATCCACACAAGCCCCATGTAATCCAGTCAATGGCCTGAGAGAGTATTTGACATCAAAAAATAGTTGCAAGTGTTTGACTGATGAAAAAAGAAGTTTACCAACAATTCATGTATCTTACTCTTTTTGCAATTTTCTTAAAATTATAAATAAACAAACTTGATTTGCAGAAACATAAACATAATCATAACATCATCAGAAAGATAACAAAGGAAAATTAAATAAGAAGGATCAAGGTTATCTTACAATAAAGTGATGCATATCTTGTGGCGCTTGTGGATCAGGAAGCCCTAAAATTCAAAAAAGAGGAAGGTGAAGTTTTTGCAGGCGCAAGAGAATATCCTAGATTAGCATTTATAAATTCAACATGTATACGACAAGTACAGGTAAAATCAAAGACAGGAGACACTACAAGTCTTGCATCTATACAAGCATAACTGACGGGGAAAGCTAGTAGAAAAAACAAAGCAAAAGACAGCGATATTAATATAACTCTTATGACAAGGACACTTTTCAGAAAAAACGGTTGATCGCCTAAGGCGGTGCCAAGCGGCACCCCTGCTTAGCATATCTAATTGCTATTTATACCTACTTGATGGCATGTAGCCCGCCTGATTGGTGTATAAGCCCTTGTCAGCAGCACTTAGGATGCAGTGAGGAAGAATTTGTTTATCTATATAAAATTCGTATACCTATTAAGTCACCCTTTCTGATTTCCAGGAGTCATCAAATTGGATCGTGTTGCCTATGAGTTCAATATCTTAATTGTTAACATGATGTCTGCTGTCTATCCAATTCCAGATTGCATATAGTGGCTGAGGAAGTGATTACTGAAGTGTCAAACGTGGAAGAAAAATCCAGCTATGCTATTCAATTACCTAGGTCCATGGCTTGTGGCCGCCAGATGTGAGGCTGCGGATGCGATCGACCTCTTACTCTTGTGTCGCTTGTGGTCGGCGGTGGTGGAGAGGAGGGTCCTGCTGCCGCTTCTGGAGGCAGCGGGGCTCCTCCTCCCGCTGGAGCTTGTCCCCCTCCGGGTGGTGGTGGCTGGACTAACGGGCGCTCCGGAGAGTATGGGGGCGGCCGGTTGGATGGCGATTTGGCTGCGAGGCTGGCCGGCGGCGGAGGCGGCGACGGTGCGGATGCGAGGAGAGGAGCGTTTCCGAAACAATGGGCGACGGCGTGAATCTGAGGAGATGGCTTTTGGAAAACGGGATATTTATTTTTATTCCATCGTTACGAATGCCACTCTTTAAATGTCAGTTTTAGAATTGCTTCTACTACCTCCGTCCCAATATAAGTGCATTCTCAAAATTTGGGGAGCAAATTAGTGTTGCTAGAAAATAACAATATTACGCCTGGAGTACAAAGATAAAGACAGTATGGGACAACAGTCATCATTGCAGCAGTACACAGGGATTGAGAAATAAAAAAAATGCAATCATGCGCCACGTTTACACTCTGGAAGCAGAATACTAGTACGAGTACAATCTGATTGAGAAATAAAAAATGCAACCATGTGCCACGTTTACACTCTGGAATGTCCCAGAGCAAAAATAAAGGGAAATGGCGCCATTACACAAATTCAAAATTTGAACTGGCGTGTGCCATTGTAGTAGTGCGCCCAATATAAGCACATCAAGAGCTCCAGTCACCCAAAAGAGACATCCGCTCCAGTCTGCAATCCATTTCATCATCAGCCATGGCCATTGATCTAAACACAGTACCAGATGCAGGAGATGGAGATCCCTTACCCGATCTAAATGAAGAACCACCAGATGAGCAAGAAGATGAAATCCATCTTCACCGAGAAGATGACATCCACTCCAGCCTGCAATCCACTTCATCATCATCCATGGCCATTGATCTAAACATAATACCAGATGAAGGAGATGGACATCGCTTACCTGATCTAAGTGAAGAACCGCCAGATGAGCAAGAAGGTGAAATCCATCTTCTCCAAGATGAAGGCCATGTCCTAGAAGATGTTGATGCTTCTGAGCTGCAACAACAAAATGAAGGTAATGTATTCTCTTAATCACATTTGGCCATCAAGTCTTGCTGCTGCCGTGGTGCTCCTTATGGCACCATGACAAATCCAGTCTGCCACTGTTTCGTTTCTGTGCAATAGGTTGTAGTTGCAAAATGGTTATAACTTCCTATCATAAACTTCCTTGTTCATTTCTACTACAAACACTGACTACCGTTTTTTTTAGACATGATGGAGTGCATGCAAGATAATGGCCTGTACGATGATGCTGTCGACATAGCCTTTCATGAAGATGAAGTCGAGGACTCAGATTTTGAACATGTCCATGCAAATGACAACATTGCACATCAGTCTAGGAACTTGACAGAAGCTGAAAGGCATGCAATTTATGCAGCATTACTTGAGAGAAGTGTCAATGGAAAATTAAAAAAGGACACTACAACTAGAGTTGCTGAAATGTTACAGGTTAGTAGGTATCAAGTGCAACGTGTTTGGCGGAGAGTGAAGGAGTGTCGTGCACAAGGAAGACCGGTGGATGTTAGATCACGGAAGCCCAAGAACTGTGGCCGCAAAAAAATACAAGTTGCTCTATCTGAGGTTCTTAGTGTTCCCTTAAGCAGGAGGACTACTATACGATCTCTAGCTGAAGCCATTAGTGTAACGAAGAGCACTCTACACAGGTGGTTCAAGGAAGGGCATCTACGGACGCCACTCCAACACACTAAAGCCTCTATTGAAGGAAGCAAATAAGAAAGAGCGACTACAATGGTGTATTTGCATGTTAGATCAACGGACATTGCCAAATGAGCCTAAGTTCATCGAAATGGAAAACATCATCCACCTAGATGAGAAGTGGTACAACACTACAAAAAAAGTCAGGAAATACTATTTGCTCCCGGAAGAGGAGGAACCCTACAGAATTGTGCAAAATAAGAATTGTGTTGGCAAAGTAATGTTCTTGACGGCAGTGGCCAGACCTAGATATGATGATGAAGGTAATTGTACTTTTGATGGAAAGATAGGAATATGGGCGCTGATCCGAAAGGTACTACACTTGTTTCACTTTATTACATTAGTTTCTGGTACTAATTTGTGATCCTTACTTCAATTCATTTATTATAGGAACCAGCAAAACGAAGAAGCCATAACAGAGGAAGGGGAACTCTAGTCACCAAGTCTATCAAGGTCGATCGAGATATTATGAGATCGTATATGATTGCTAAAGTTGTGCCAGCTATTGTTGCACGATGGCCTCGTGAAGATGCAGGAAAGACCATTTGGATTCAGCAAGACAACGCCCCTTCTCACGTGCCAGTGCATGATGAACAATTCGCTACTGCTGTAGCACAGACAGGGCTGGACATACGGATCATCAACCAACCTCCCAATTCCCTGGATATGAATGTACTAGACCTAGGATTCTTTAATTCTCTTCAATCCTTAGCTGATGGTATGGTCTCTAGAAATATGGATGAGCTGATTGAGAATGTACAATTTTTTTTTTGATGAATATGACCCATCTACTTTGAATCGGGTGTTCCTAACACTACAGAGCTGTTTGATTGAGGTGATGAAAGATGGTGGCAGAAACAGGTACAAGATTCCTCATATGAACAAAGATGGACTTGAGGCGCTAGGAATGCTGCCTAAAAGCCTTAGTGTTGATCGCCAGCTATATGAGCATGTGATGGAGTCCTTAATCAACTAACTGTATTGCCACTGCTGTATAAGACACCGCTCGCTTTTGTAATTAAGGATTAGGCGGATCTTGGAGAAGGCAGTGCTAAATTAAGTTAGATGGAATCCTATGTCTAGGAAACACGTGTTTGCATTTGTAGAAATGTAACTTTGTGGTCTGATACATGATATCAAATAATTAGTACATAGAAGGTATACAACGTGCACTAGTTTAATCAATAGTTATATATATCATCAGATTGCACAGCTAATCTCAAATAATGTAACTTAAACTACAAAGTTAGTCACGACAAATAAAATTGAGACGTGCGATACAACTGCTTGTATGAGCCAAATGGCTATTGCTGTTGCCTTTAAAAATCTGGTTATTTCTTTGTAGATAATATTAAACAAGACATTGATATAACTGAATAAGGCCAGGTAATAACCTCTTTTAGTCCATTGCTTTCACGTAGTAGCATGCCCTCTCATGATATTTGTGATCTGATTGATGATATATGAAATAATTAGTATATAGGAGAAGCAGGCTATAACAATGCAACTTTATTTATAAAACAAGAGCACAGCCATACACACTTCATTATGGTTCGACTAACACCACTTCATTAGACAATCATTGTAACATAAACATAGACATTCATTATCACACATAAACAGTCATTAGAACATATAAACATTAACCATCACACATAGTAGACATCACTGATCATACATCAGCAAATGAACTAGGGTTTGAAGAAAGCAGGCACCATAACCTTGTACATGCTGACAAAGATGCCATGGAAGGCAGGATCCATGTGGGCAAGCACCACCTTCAGACGGGCAGCCACCTCCGGGTGCATCTCCTCGCTGATACCAGACGCGTCCGCTGCAACCTTGACGCCATCAGTGGCTCCCCCGTCGGCCGCAACCTCGACGTCATCCACGGGAACACCCTCAACTTCCGCATCTAAGCCATCCTCCACATCCACAACCCGGTCGGGCCCAACCGCGATGCCATCCGCGGAGACCCCTAAATCGGCCACCTCCACGCCGCCCGATTCCACCTCCATGCCGGACGCTTAATCCTCGGAGTCAGGGACGTATACATCGCCATTGGCGGCCACTCTCATGCGGCCCACCCGTCTGATGCGGTGCCCGCGGACGCAGATCCACTCACCGATGCGGCGGCTGCCTGGCTCGACGACGCTGTCGCCATTTCCTTCACCGCGGCCACCTAGCTTTGAGCCCCCACGATGCCGGCGGATCCGGCTGCGACGCCGTGGGCCCCTTCCGCCACCAGCCATGAAACCGAGGTGGAGGAGCACTTGACGGCAAAGGGGCACAGGGAGCGCGTGCAGATGGAGGGGTTCTGAGGGGTGAGGAGATCTAGAAGGCGCGCAGCAGGGGAGGAGGCGCTGGGGATTTGCGGCCGCCGCGGCGCTGGATGCGGGGCAGCAGAAGCAGGCAGCGATGCGAACAGGGGCGTGCGGGTGAGGTTGGGGGCGGAACAAACCAGAATCTGTGGGAGTGTGCGTTATTATTCTTTTACTCGGTTGGGAGCGGAAGAAACCAGGCTAGATTGTTATTTTTTTATTGATGGGAGGGTGAGCAGCCGCTTTAGTTTTCTAAACAAACGAGGCCCACATATGACTGCTGCATAAGTGCTCCAGTCTGACAGCGTACGAGTACTTCGTATCGTTCACTTAATTTGGGATATTTTTTGAATTGCAGTTAAATTTGGACGGAGGGGGTATAAATTTGCCATAGAGAGATTCTTGCCATTCTAGCTGACGTGGCACGCCAACTTAAACAGACACCATGGATAGAGGATGCGAAAAGACAAATTTACCCCTCTAACTTATGTGTTCACCTCCATCCGTTCTTCTTCCCTTTTCCGGAGTGTTCACCGAAGCAAGCGAACTGCAGCTCAATCCTCTCTCCTCCTCCATCCAATCCTGAACAGCTACCATTTCAACCAAATCCCCGGGGCGATCTTCTCCCTGCTCTCAGATCCTCCTTTCTTCCTTGCACAAGCAGCAGCAATCAGTGAATCAGCTGAGTTGGCTTTCGTATCAAGCTGATCTTATCTAGATGAATTTGATTCCTTCTCTCTTATTAATTCTTCTATCATATCGCTAAATATATCCTTGTATTAATGTGCATGGAACTTCTATGGTGGTGATTGGTTCTCCTTCCCAGCTAGAACCTGGCTAAGAATAGTGCATGGCCAGTGCAAGGCAGTCTTGGGCAATGCAATAGCCCTCTGTTTTTCTTTTTGATGGGAATAGCCCTCTGTTTGGTTGGCTGGCTCGTTTGGGTACAGTCACCCTCTCTTTGGTAAGGTGAGCTTTAGCTTCATCAACTCATGCCTGTCGCTCTCTCACATGCCACGTAGAGCTCACCTCGCTGTCTTTCAAACTGAACTAGCCATCATCTAATTCGAGTTCGCTGACTTCCAATTAGAGCTCACCTATATCCAAATTGATGCTGTCACAGCAACGTCCTTCCCGCTGCCGAGCCGAACTCCTCCCTGAAAAGGGGAGAAAAGAGGAGGCAAGGAAAGCAAACAGCAAGCGCAGCTTCGCAGCCAGCAACTACACTGGGCAGAAGCTTCATTGGCCATCTGACGCCGCTCTCCGCCGGCCGGCGTCGTGTTGTGCGTTGCCATTCAGGTGCCTGGCGAAGCGAGCGAGACCGCTCGACAAGCCTGAAGCACGGACACCGGAGACCTCTATGGCCCCGCCACCGGCAAGCACGCCAGGGCCCCACCAGCGTCTTGTTCGCTGCCTCGCCGCCGACGCCTCCACCAGTCCTCCTCCCTCCCCTCCGTGGGCACGTCCTGGAAGCTCCGGGGCCCTGCTCCATCGACCACTGGTCAGCGGATGAGCTCGAGCACGGCCCAATCAAAAGCTCCGACGTGCCGAATCGGGTTCCCTCTCGTCGCCGTCAGCCTGACACCTCGAGCTCCCTCGTCCCGGTGAGGAGATGGGAAAGTGACGGGAGGTGAGGAGAAAGCAGAGCCATGGCTAAGCCAAGCCTGCATTGCTGGAAACGGATCTCATTTTCGTTTCCAGCAAGCCTGGCCAGCACCCCTCCGCTGCATTAGCTTAAGCCTGGACAAGGGTCTCGCGCAGGAAACCAAACACGCCCGAGCTGCATTAATTATGGAAGCCTGGATAGGAGTAAGGCAACCTACCAATCACTACCTATGAAACTAGAACTGAGGATAGCGTTGCGTCCACAAATTGGAAGTCCAATACACCATGGTTTTACAGTGCATCTTCAAGATGAATGTGGTTCGCCATGCTGCAGAAATGTTTAAAAGCACATTGGACAAAATATATACAGAACCCTGATGATTTGTGTTCGAAAACCAGCACAGTAGCCAGATCCAACACTTGATGTAGTTGTTTGCATAGTCTTTTGCCACTGAGTATCACCTCTCCTGCACAGTACGTACAAGAACTACATATCACATGCTTGAGTTCCAAATGGGCATTCACCACTCCTGGATGATACATAAACATGGCAAAAGTAACTCAGAAATTAAAGATGCAGCAAATATAAAAGGAACTATGTTTCAACTGCCAAGCATGAACAGCCAAGGCAAACTTAATCACAAAATTACACTTCAGCAAGTGGTTCTAGAATGGAAACACATCTTCCATAATGGCCCAAAGCAGGCTATGCAGATTTCATTCTTTTTAACATTTCTTTTAGCAAAGCTTCAATCCATGTATGCTTGCGTGGACATCTCAATTAGTAGGCTTCTGGAAATATTAAATGCACCCATAACCATAGGCCCAGAACAGTTTTGTATCATATCAATTAGATGTAATATTAAGTATATCAATACAGAATATTACGATTTTAAAGCACTAAACCAAGTGAACTAAATCCGATCAATATGCAGCTTCTGCTTTAATGGTGAAAACCAACCAGTTTCAGGTTGGTGCTTTATAAATTACTGCACAGGTCATGAGCTTAGCTGCACATGGTAGCTGACCTTTGGGAACTGAAAAGGTAGCCCGTGGGCCACAAAGGCATGCATAAGATACCGGTTCATTTTCTTCAAATAACATAACTCCCATATATAATACAGGCTTATATTAAACATATAATTATTTTGGTATAACTTGTGTCATGCTAATGGATGAGTATAAAATCTCAATGTATGGTCACATGAAGTTAAGATGGTCTAGGCACGGCAAATAAAATTAGTCCCAATGCTTCAGCTTCTCAAGGACTAAAAGCTACAAAGGACTAAATTCCACACAGATGAATGGTGATGGAAGTGTTCCCATTCCAGTAATCAAGGCAACTTTAGGGCAAATCGAATAATTTTGTACCGGAAAAATGAAAAAAAAAGGTTCAGAGAAAATTTAACCACACAGATTAGGAACTGTTGTCCTATTCATGATTATTCCTAGTCTGCATATGTTTTCTGGGCAATAAGACAACCTATGAAGCAAATTATTAGGACAGAGATGTAGAGGTGGTTAATGCATTAAAAAGTCTGTTAGATGACAGCAAGGTGGAAATTTCCTACAAAAGTTAGAGTAAAAATAGACCCCAGCGGTAAAAGCCTTCATGATCATCTGAGGATGTACTCACAGTATCTTCAGACTTTCATCACTAAAACTGCTCATTGAAACCATACCTCTTCTACTTCATCCATCTAAAAAGGAACACCATAAATCATCAACAAGAATAAAGGCATAAAATTATGTTAAGTGCAAATTGTTCTTTTTAAACCCAGACCTGTTTTGGAATGACTTGTTACATTCTTCAGAGGCAACCTGTTGTACATTCAGCTTCACCACGAATGTAGTCTTATCTGTTGGTCTATGTACAACTACCTACTTAGTTGTACACAACAAAAATTAGCATAGTAACAAAATCATTATTGACTGATGAAATAATTGGTCAAACTAACCTGGAGTACCACTGCATTTGGTGTATCCATTGCAACTTCGTATTTATCAAGAAGCATTGCGGTAAACTAAGAAAATAACAAAATACACAGGCATCAGCTCCAGGGAGTGATGTGGGTCTCCTATAAAATGCTACAAGAACATATTCAATTTCTTCAACCAAAGTGCATTGGAAGAGCAGCAATGTTGGGACGAGTATTGAGTAGTATATGATAAAATGAATCGAGGGCAGTGTTCCACAATTGCTAATTTAAATGCATGAGTGTGAAACCAACTTTACAGGTGAGTAGGGTGACTTGTATCACACTAGCTGCTGAGGCTTGGCAGGATGGGAGTGAATTAAGGTCAATGGAAAATACATTGATCCACACTACGTTCTTCTCTTCACCTTTGCACTTTGTCTCACTTCTCAAACGGAATCCTCCTGCATCTGATTATCCTATTCCTCCATATCCTATTCCATTTTCACCCACAGTATGGTCGCCACCTACGTTGAGGGTGAGAGTCCTACCAAGTACTTGCCTCCTGCTTACATGGCTTTCTGTAACGCCTAAAATCTAATCTAAATTTCATCTGATTTCCTTCTGTATTTTGAGCCTGGCCTCAAAGCTTTTGAGTTTATAGCCTTGAATGTTCAAGATAGAAGTTAAAATTTCTCACTTGCTACAGATTTCTTCGCCAACACCAATCTGCCTATACTCTAGAATTGTTTAACGTAACTGCATTTGTGCAATTCTGGGATCCAAGTTGAGGTCTTTTATTTCAAAGTTCCAGTTTCAAAGTGCCTATAACCTATGCTTCTAACTTCTAAGGGAATAATCGCATGTGACTTCCTCAAGTTACGTGCATGTGTAAAATAGAGCCTCTGAATTTTGTAACAAGTAATTTTAAGAGTTCGTCACCCTTCATTACCATTTAGGAGCTCGTCATTTTCGTCAATTAGTCATGAATTCATCAAGTTGGAAAAAGGGTACAAAATCTCGTATGAATTAGCCTCATCTAAGGCAGAGACATTCACCTCAAACTTACACATGGACAGCGATGATGATTTATAAAGAAAGGTGATACCTGTGGTCCAGAGTAAACGGCAGCTCCATCAAGTTCTGAGATGATATCGCCAACCTCAATCCCTCCATAATTTTCAGTTGATGTGTCACAGATCTACAGTGTGCATAGGATTAAGCTCACACATGCAAATAAAGGAAATGTAGTAACTAATAATAGAAAACACTAAGTATGCTCATTTCCGTAAATAGCAAACATTTATTGAACAAGTTAAACTTGCTTGGCCTGGGTACCAGTCCTGACAAGAAACAGAACACAAATGGAGATGCATGATGTAAATGTGCATGCAATAAAATTGTCAATTTCATTATGCAAAAGCACCTAAATGAATTATAAGTATTGAAATGGACAACATTAGTACATTGCCAAAGGCTTAGTTAGGACAGAAGGTCATATATCTTATATGAGTTACTGATCAAGAACGTCCATTAATCCTGCATTTTCTCAAGAACTAAAGGAATTTAAGTTTTGCATCACTATAGAATTTTTTTCTCGAAGATATTATTTTGCATGTGATGTGGTATTCAAGCTCTATTTATCAGACCTACTCAGTTTTAAAATGAAAGAATACCTTACTGTGATCATTTTATCAAAACATATACTTCAACTAACACACACAGGCACAACACAAGCTGCATTACTCTTTCGAATCAACTCGAAGATTTAAAGTGAAATACTGGACCTGCATTATGTTCCTTGTACATGCTTACAGCACTAATCACCTGTTCAGAATGCTAATTGTGTCAAGGATTCATCACCAAGTAAGTTGCCATTCAGAATGCATTAAAATGCTTAATATGATAGTAAAAACTCAGAACTAAGGGAACATGGCAAAGTTACTTATCGATTAATGAAATTAAGATTTGCAGCTAAACTCAAAACTTAATTAATTGTCTTCTAGACGGATTAAATGCTACTTAAAATTAAAGTAGTTGTGTGTCTATTGTGTACCTTGTCGACCAGAAGTCCAGAAGGAGGCCTAGCAAATTTGCAGCATATGGTCTCCAGATCATCTAGGTCTAGCGTGTGAAGAGCTCGTCCCCTTATGCGAAGCCATGGTAGTGTTCCGCGGTTATCATAAATTTATCGATATATCAATGTTAATGATAATGGCATATCAAGTATATCTTCTGCACACTAGCCCTCACTTGCAAGATATTAATCAGTTTTTTTGTTAAAGAAATTTTGGGCTGTGTATCAATCTTTTAAACCTGTCCATTGGACGTATATCACAAGAATTGTTGTTAATCGTACTCCATACCATCATCATTAGTTAAATTCATAAATTACATGAAGTTACAAACCAATTGTCAAGTAACATAACAAAGACTGGAAAGTACACTAAAAAGGCACACTGGACCGATAAAAAGAAACTAGAGTTTGGAGATCTTTTAATAGCACAGGATTCCTAGAACTCCAGCTCCTACAAGTAGAAACAAGTATGTCCTTAAAACTTGGAAAACAATGTTGCATCAATCTGTGTATATTGCATACATTATTGTGAAAAGAAAGCACTTCTGTATTTGTTGGCAATCACCACTGTGATAATGTGAACCAGGCAACATTCAATGCACCGTCCCAGATTATAGCTTCAAGGGTGGTATACTCTAATGACGAAAATAGAAATATCATTAGAGAACAAGAATACTATAGTGAAGCGTTGTAACTCCTGCAGTATTATCTAAAAAATAGTTGAAACTAATCTTGTTGACACAGTATCTCAGATCAATCGAAGAACTTTTCAGAGGGATCCAGCTGCAGGTGCACAACAGCCAACACACAAGAAAGCTATACAAGAGAAATCTAAAGTAGAGATGATATTACCAAAATCCAAACAGTTTTAATGAAAGTTAAAAGGAAAAAATAATACTTCTCCCTATTGTAGTACTTTATGCATCTAGCTGCGATCTCAACTGGCAAAAATGGAGTAGTTTCCTCAAAGGAATAAGTTATGCCAAGGAAATTTTTTTGGGAATCCATCATAGGCCCACCAATGAATTCCTGGCACAAAAAGGATATCAAAATGAAACAAGTTGAACATGAAGTTATGACATGTGCTAACATCAAGTGATATATTAAAGGAAAAAACAACTATAGAAAACACAAATAGTAAACGTTTGTAAACTGTGTTGAACCTACATCTCAAGGTGCGAACAAAAATGCATCCATGTCAAAATTAGTTTTCCCCTAACTTGTCACAGTAAAGAAATATAAATATAAAGCATACTTCATACTTAACTTGGTCTTCCATGTTTGTAATGAAGTACTAGGAATGCTAAGCCATATATGGGAACCAAGATGTAGCACCAAAGCTAGTTTACCTCGTTGACATCACATAAACAGACCAAGAGCTCTTTGCAGTCCAACTCACTATTTTCACGGACCAACTCTCCCCAGCTCACCAGAAAAGCTTTTGAGTTGACATCCCTACCTAGAGCAATTACAGGCCTAGGCTGCAAGGAATAATATAATGGGAGGTCCCTGAGTTCCACGGCAGGAAGATGTAGCAGAGCATCTTGAAACTCAATAGTCACAATTGCAATGTTATAATGCAAATTGCACATTTCTAGGCACCCTCCAACAGTGTCACCGGTGTGCAGAGCCACTTCAATCTGCAATCAACAGATCTGTAACTAATTATCCACTGCATGATAGGACAAGGTCAGCACAAACAAACAAGTAAAAGAACTGGTGTGACATAGACCTTTATTTCTTCACGTTTATAGGCCTCAAACTGAGTGTGAGGTTTTCTAACAAGAGTAGCAGAGGTAAGTATCCACGTGATCAACCACCATCCCTGAGCAAAACATACGCCATCCATCTATGCAAAAGAAATTGTTTACACAGTAACATATGCAACAAAGTAATAACAACGGGACGGAAAAGCCTAGATAACAGATGTTACCAGTGGAAGAGACAAGGGAGACAACAGATCTATGAACTCTAAGCACTGATTCGAAGTGTTTTGGTCCATCTTTCTTGAAGTCCACCACCTCTCCAGAATCATACTTGATAAATTTAGACTGGGGCTCATTGGAATCCGACCAACATGCTCTATGGCCTGCAAATAGAAATATGTATGGTTACAGGCGTGAAGCATTGTGAAATCAATGATGATATCGAGATCTCTGAAGAAAGCACGACTGACAGCATATGAGCGCCTCTTCTAATTTAAAACAAAGAGCATGCATATACCACAATTACTACCGCCAGGAGTTTCCTTTAGACGTGGCGTGTGTGGAATCTGTCGCAAGAAACAGAGAAGACCTTAAGCCCATATCATCAACATAAAAATTAGCCCAAGCAGAACTGGAAATCGAATGTAGGGCAACTTTACCCTAGTAATAATAAGAAACGGGAATTAGCCCAAGCAGATGCAGCAGCACACAAAAATTGATAGCGACTGAAGGAACGACAGATGGTAATCGAACCTGCGGCTTCGTCGTTGCCTTCGCATTGCGGCGCCGGGTCCTCTTCATCGGGACTTGGGGCGGCGGCGGCGCTGGGGGTTGGGGTTGGGACTTGGGTTCTGGGTTCAGGCCTTCACGGTGGGGGCGGGGGCGGGGGCGGGACAGTATATGTCCTCTTCATCGGGACAGTATATGTTTGAAAAGGTAGCTTTTTATGGTCCGTAAAATATAATTATGAACAAGAAAAGTAACTTTTCAGTTCTGATACATGATAAAGTAAGATTTATTTTTTAAAATAACCTTCCAATTTTGACCAAAATATACTCAGGTGAATCTTATTTATAAGTTCCTGTGGTAATGAATATAATGGTATAACCATATGTACGATTATAAAACTACAGATTTTTAGATTTAAGATTGGTTTAGTAAAGATGCTATAAAACTATGCCGTTTCCCGCAAGAACGGAGATCAACCACAACAAAACCTTTTAGCCCCAAGCAAGTTAGGATAGGCTAAGCCTAGAGTACATCCAAGTCTGCTAAAGCTAAACCCCACGTCTGACAACCCGTTAGTTGGTCGTTCACAGTATCTGAATTGAAGAATTCATTACAAGCATTTCTTTAGGTAAAAAAAAATACACGACAGAGCTCAACACGGAGAGGTTGCTCTAGTACTGCCATATTTCTCGGGATTCCATTGCATACCATTCTTCAAGAACCTTTTTCGACTTGCTGTATTTCTGAACAATTATTGGCTTTGGAAAAGGCCATCTGGAAGTAAATAAAGAATATCATAATTACCTTTCACTCAAAACACTTAACTAGTTCCAGAATTTTAAACATGTTTAATTAATCTAATCACACAGTACATTACCTGTTTACTCCACTGGAAGCACACTTGTCAATGACAACTGTTTTTTCACCTCCACAACCTCTCACACCAAACTGCATTGAGAATATATATATACATAGAAGAGAAGCACAAGCAATTAGAACAGCACTGCTATAGCATGTACCGGATGGTCTTTGGATATATGATTTGATAGATCAAACCTTAATGCATAACTCCATCATGTCGGAGCCATCGAGCTGCTTAAAATTTTGGTAGTCTGACATATATGTAGTACCTATGTCCAGCAGTATGCCTCCAAGCTAGTGCAAAAAATATAAAACAAAGATGTCTTCAGCACAAAACATAATGGTATATTTGATTGACTGCACCAAAAGCCAGTGTTTTAGTTGCTTGCTGCTCAGTACGAAAATTAGAATGCATGAAGGAAGCACTTTGGTTGCCTGGTAGAGCCTGCGGGTTTGGCTTGTCTGACGCACGTCTATTTGCTACCACTGATTCTCCCAGGCTATGCCAAAGGAATGCAGCATGTAGGGGCACAAACAAGGCAGATAATGTCCAACTAATCTGGACAAACAATGTTAGACATGGAAATTCTTTGGACAGTGTCGAATACAAATACAAATTTGACTAGTTTATTTGGAATACCAACACGGAAATGCAGTTTCTGACATATACAAATATTTATAACATCATTTGGAGATTGCTCATGTTGTGTTGCCTATCCAAACAGTTATAACATCTGTTCGAGGTTGATCATGTTGTTACCTTTCAAAGGCCGTAGTTTACTTGCCCGGAGTCTTAAACTTAATACATGAGTAGTTGTTAGTATTTTTAATTAAACCAATTTATGTGCCTCAAATATCCATCTAAAGTTTCCTGCAACCATTTCCTACAACCATTATTTCTCAAGTTCAGACAATTCTTTTCTTATTAGAGGGTCTATAGAACATATTAACAATAAAATATATAACTGTACTAAAACTAAAACCTTTTGGCTTTTTCTAGATACATAGATTTCACTATGCACCTAGACATAATATATATCTAGATGCATAACAAAAACTATGCACCTAGAAAAACCAAAACGACTAATAATTTGGGACGGAGGGAGTATGCAAGTTGTTCAGTGGTTTTCATGTCCAGAAATATTTTTGCAAATGTACTCATGTTTGGTCATATTCACTTTGTATTTAATATAATGATTGCCCACGTTCATATTCAGTCCATTTCTTATCATAGCATCATGTGCCCTCAAATGACTGTTGTGCTCAGTCCTCATATAATGTAAATTTGATTGAACAAAACATCTCAACATAGCCTGGTTTTAAAAAAAGCCAAGCAACTAAACACCTACCAAATGGAGCAAGTGAACAAAAGATTCAGAACATACCTCTGCTGCGTTGGAAAAATATACACCCTTAACTCGGTTGATGATATCCCCTTCATTCAGGCCAGATGCTTTCGCTGAAGATTAATCTTCAATCTACAAATTCCAACATGGTCACGAAATAGTACACGAAAAAAAATATAAATCTGAATAATGCATAGTGTTGTGACTAGGCAAAGCACCACAAGACAAAGATCCCATATGTGAGAAACCAAAATTTGGCATAAACATTAGTACAACCAACATTCATGAGTGTAAATTGTATATGTCATTTGTATATTCACTAGGAACAAAGAGGGTAACTGGATTGAAAGAAGATGCAAACCTTCTCAATAATCACACCAGTGGTCCTAAGGAAGTTGGTTTTCATATTTCCAAATGCATTGCACCCTTCTGTGAAAAGATTTCTAACTTGCAGCCCATGCCATGGTCTTACAACTTTCCTGGGGGGAATCAGTAAATCCATAATATGTACCAAAAAATGAGATGACGAGAGATTGGTACAGTGCAATAAACATATTTTACTAAAATTGGTAGGTATCCTCAAAGTAAGCAAACTAAAACTCTGACAAAAATAGGGATAAGAATTGGCCCATCATAGCACACAACATTTCTCACTGCAGCTTTCCTAATAGGAGCATGAAGCTTTTTGGCACTTATATCCCATGCTCCTATACCTAGCACCCGTTACAGCTAATACCGCAACATCACGAATCATTAATTATCTCTAGCCCTAGCTAAGTAAACAGCCTAAATGATCCACCATATCCAGTCACGAACATGTCGTGCCAGAAGCCACAGATCTCAATCTAGGGATTACTAGTGACCCAGGACAAAATAGATGACTGATAAACTTCAACTCCTTAATATAATGATACGCAGCTCTCCTGCGTGTTCGAGAAAAAACAAACTGATAAACTTCAAGGGACAAGTAGAGATTTGAAATTCACCAAATCTATTAGGTTTTTCTTTACATAATGCAAAACGTGCATACCTGAATGATTTTAACTGCTGCAAACACTTCAGCACAATGAAACTTGGAATGAAAGGAGTTTCTTTATGGTGGTAATAGTTTAACCCAATAAACTTCCCATCAAAAGCTCATCAGTGGACCCCTAACTTCTGCCTGTCGAAATATGTTGGTAGTCATTAAACTATACAAAAAAGACATAGAAGGATGAGTATATACAGCTTTGGGTTACAGAAAAATAAGATTCATTGTTACCCTAAAGTATTTCAGTTGAGAAGGTAACCCCCTTATTTTCCTTTCTTGGTTTCAGTTTACACAAATAATTACTACTACCAGGTCAATTCACTCCATAATGGCATTTGTGTTTTTATGTTTCTTCTTACAAAAAGTTGCATTTTAGGTTGAAGTTTTGTGGGACAATAGGTTTCACCATACCTTACTTGCATATTTCGAGGTTAAAAAAACAGCACTTAGCTTTTTCCCAACCTACAAAATAGTGATGGAAACCTCGTACATTTTGTAAGAGGGTATGATGTCATCTACCATCCCACAAAATTTCAGCTGAAAACGTGATTTGTACAAAGAGAAACAAAAACAATAAATGCCGGTAGGAAGTGAGATGATGATACGATTTTATTAGTTCAGGGGTAAAATGAAGAATCTTTTAAGGGTATATGGAGAGTAAAATGGACCCGTTCCTTTCATAAAAATATTAGGAACATTTATACCATGTATGAAGTGATGGTATATAAGCCTATTTTTCTATGTATATGTAATTTAATTGATATTAGATTTGGAAACACACAAAGAAAAGCATCAACTCTATTGTTCACAAGAGCATGTATATGGTAACAACATATCATTTTCAAGTTAATTACTGGAGTATATAACATGTGAGTATCATACTCATACATTAATATATATATCAAAGAGGTGATTAATCGTTATGTGAACATTTGTTTGTCTAGCAACTGCCGTGGTGCATGGCAGCAGCAATACTTCCTGTCAGGAGCCATGACTTATTGCGACAATTCAGTTGGGAGATAAAAATGTTTAGTTAATGAATTAGCTACGCTATCTGTTGGTTAGGTCAATTAGCAGTTTAGCACATGTTCAAAAAGTGCACAGAGATAGAAGAAGTTAGCATTTGTGATAGCTGATAGGTCGATTTACAAAGTTGCTTGGAATAGGTCTCTCAAGAAGTTTAGAGGCACCTATTTAAGGAGGCTACCGTCACTGTCATTGGACTTATGCAAAAATCAATACACAACTTCTTGTTCCAAAAGTCCTTATGCCAATCCAGTAGTTTTATGGACTAAAATAATTACCTTCAGCTATGAAAGGGCACACCAGGAACAAAGTACCAAAATAATAAATAATTATACGAATTATTTGATGAAATTTAAATGAGCAGTGCAGCAATTAACATCATATCAAAGCAAACACATTTCATAACATGCTCACCTTTGAAATTCTGCAAGTCGATACAAAAAGTTCTTCACAGTCGAAGTTGCTACTTTTTGGAATGATCTTTCCTGAATTAACCACCAAGGCATGGGTCTCTTTGTCACGACCCAATGTAACCACATCTCTTGAACAGATCTCGTCAAAGCTGATGGCCTCAGTATTTGAACTAAAGGCTTGTTCTGGCAGATGGACAGGATACTGAATTTCAATCACACACATGTTGTAAAAAAAATCATGATACAACAGGTGGCCTCTACAAGTTTTATGATTTTGCAAATATACAGTGATCTACAAAAAAAATAAGAGTAAAAACATTAATGTTTGTGGACAAGACTGAAAGCAAAATCAAAACTTCACCTATTTAATACAAAGATGGACCAACCGTAAGGCCTTCAGATAGTTCATATGTGTGTGGACATTTTTTAACCAAATTTGCAACTGTCACAATTTTCTGACGCTCTCCGGAAGACTCAACAATGGTACCAGAGCAAAAAAAATGATCTGTATCTCCATCTGTAAACAAATTGAATCAATTGTGAAATAAGTAACTCAAGACCAGAATAAGCATCAGCTGAGTGATAATCAATGGAGTAATCACCTGTAAGAGATTGCAGTCCTACCACAGAAGAAGCAGCCTGCAAAGCTAATTCCTCAACAGCCCAATTAGCACCCTTCAGAGTAGACTTCAGAAGTCCAAAATCCGGTGTTTCAAAATATGGGCGCCATTCTGGTTTTAGAATATGAATAGAAAGTAAAAGGTGAATATTATAAAAATTTTACTCGTACTTACTAGGTTTGCATTATAATGCAGGGAAGGTATTCTGATGCTAAGTCAACGAAATATGTAAAGCATGAAACGGGTAAATAACAATGACTCATCTGTTTTTTTTCCCGCAGATCATTAGTCTCTAATATTGCTTTAGTTTAGCTTCATTGACACATTTTAGATGCATAACCATTTTTTTACTGGCACATTTGAACTACTTGAGAATCATGAAATTACCATTGCTTTTATAGAAAAAAAACGATTATATGGAATGTGAAAGAATGTTATGAACATTTTTCATCGATCATAGCCTGAGCTACTCGGATAAAAAAAACTCCGCCAAAACCTTCTGAATATTTACTTACAAAATTCTCAATGCAGAAAAAGAGAATGAGAGGAGCAACTCACTTTCCATTTCCATTACACCACTTGTATCCGTATTTATTATCTCAGCTATAAGGAGTTGAAAATAAGCATACTTAGTGATAGTATTTAAGATAAGGATAACAATGTGAAATGTTGAACGCTTACTTCGATTTTCCATATCCCTTTCTCTTTGTTTAGGCATTCTTTTCATAATCTCTTTGATTCTTATGGAGGCCCTTTCCATGTACTCTCTTAGCTCTTTCTGTTCCAAAGCTTCAGCTTCCTTGCGCTCAGTTCTTTTCTGAGTTTGCTGCTCCCTCCATCTCGCAAATTCTGATCTCCGTTGTATTGTAACTGAATTATCCTTCCATGGGCGAAGGTTGTAGGCCCTTTGCTCCACCAGTGCACTTAGCTCCCCAGTTCTAGAACTCTCGCCCTAAGTGTTTCAGTGGAACAATTATAAGTGATCACACAGCAACGATGTGTACTCAGACAATGACATGATACTACTGGTAGATACAAATATTCTGCTTAACAGAACCTGCCCACCACATGAGTACACGCATCAACGCGAAAAATAAGTGTGCACATAAGTTACCTCTACTGGTTCCCTACTCTGATGGTTCGTATTGCTTCTACCTTCACTACATGATGAATCTCCATCTGACAGGAAAGGCATCTCCGATCAAATGCACAAGTAACATGTAAATTATGTGACCCACAACATAAACATAAAGGTGTACATGAATCAGATTTCCTTAGTTGTTGCAGGCAATCCAGGTAACAATTTTGTATGATTGGGTCACAATGAGGGAAAATCATGGCAACAGAAACAGGGTAGTTCACATGAAGATTTAGAGAGCAATTATCCCGGAGTAGGCAATAGGAAGGACTCTGAAGCAAAGGTTGGACTGCAGGAGCACATTTCGGACCCAACTCACAGCTAGGCTAGCAGATTACTCAGCCTCACTATGTAATATACCTGATGTGGGCTTGCGGGCGTCCCGTGCGCGTTGTACTCAAACTATTTCTTCTTCTTAATGCAAAGATACGCGGCTCTCCTGCATATTCGAGAACAAAAAAGCTAGCAGATTACGGTAATGCGATTTGGGCAGGTCTGTGAGCTGGGTTGGGTGAACTGCTTTAGCTCTGCTTATCCAGTTTTGGTTGAGAGCTACGAGAAATCGGCTAACTTGCACGTGCAGAGCAATTAATCGGCTAGCTCGTATGGGAAATAGACCTGATTGCATTGTATCGCCTAGGTTTTCAGAGGCGGAAAAACAGATTTCAAAAAGGCAGATACGCTTGTAAATAAAGTGCTTTTAGAAGGAAGATCAATAAATACTAGCAGCCAATTCCTCTTGATATTCCAGGGAGGACAGCAGAATCTAACAAAATAAAAATTGGGGTTTTGAGTCGATGGAGCAGGGGAAAGATGCAGCGCATCAAAACGGGAGCAGAACTGGATAGGGTTCAAGATAACCGGATGATTAGGAAAAAGGACTCAGGGAGAGGTGACCCTGGGCTGATCTAGCGGCTGACGGCAGCCGGCAGGGACTAGGGCGGCAACTGCTCGGTGCCCTGGGGGGGGGGGGGGGGGGGGGGGGGGGGGGGGGCATACCTTAGGCCTTAGCGTCCAGCCGCGGAGGGCGTCGAGGACAGCCACGGACTCGCAGATGTGGATGGGGGCCTAGCCGGCGGTGGCGCAGTTCGGATACCCTCGGCGGTCGGCGCCTCGAAGCCCGACCTTGGTCGCTAGCCCGCTCGCTCGAGGTCGGCTTATTTTGTGACGGCGCTGATTAGGGAGTGGATGCGGCAGTGACCAAAGAATAAACAATGACTTCAGAGTTCCTATGCACATGCATCTCCATGGGGATTGGGGCCCGACATGTATCCCCCGGGATCTCAAGACGCTGCTGGTCATATATATTTTTTAAAATAATAAATATTTAATTATACAATAAAAAAGAAGAAGAAAAAAAAGAAACAGACTAAGAGACACTATCTAGCCATATCTTGATGCTAGGAGAATAACTCTTCTTAGCTCTATGAATAATCATTACAAATTTAGTGACCTGGCGTCAAATCGGATACCTCTTTGAACTATAAAATTATCCTTTTTTTGCGAAATTATCTATTTAACATCCTCATTTCTCAAAACTGGATCATTTTTCACATCTTCTCTAAACCAACGTCAAATTTAGTGACCTGGCGTCAAATCTAGGTGGTTTTAATGATGTGGCAGAGTTATAGCTACTGAAATAATGGGCGGATTTGTCGGTCACCCTTCTCTAAATCTATCCCTTTTTATCTCTATGCATGTCGATGCCTCACAAACTCACTAGCAGGTAGTAGCAACACGACTTCATGAGGCCAGCATGGACTCACATGTTGGCCTACAGGCCGGATCCCGCACAATTCTGCAATGGCGAGCCCGACCTCTTGTCATGATTATCGTCAATGTCATGGTCTAATGCCAAATCGTGCTGCAAGCAGTGAGCTCAGAAATATTTAGGGGAGAAGAAAGGTGACAGGCGCGGCCAATGTTCCAATAACCGTAACTCTACCACGCCATCAAAACCACCTAGATTCGACACTATATATGTCGCCAAAATCGATTTTGTGTTTAAAAAATATACCTGAGTTTTTACTTCTATAGCGTGTTTTGTAAAAGACATTGATCCATTCTCGAGCAATAAGGGGGTTAAATAGATAAATATTCATGGGTTATTCGGAGTCAGGATAAATTGAGAGGAGCGATTGACCTTTTCATATAGAAAGGAAGCCTTTAATTTTCTAAACTAGTAGAACTACCACCATTTCAAATACGAGGAAGTCTTCACTTTTCTTCTCTGTTTTCCTTTTATTCGTATAGAAGTGCTGGACTGCGTTATGCCATTATTCTAGGGAAATCGTCGGATACTATCACATACACTCCACGTGTGAGTTCGATTAGTTCTTTCCAACCCTAATGCTGCTTATCAAAGAAAAAACCCGTAATACTATTGGTATCACATGTCTTTGGCCCCGAGTGGTTCCTGTGTTACTAAAAATTTTGTTTGACATGACGCTAATCACCAATCTTCGTGGCAACACGTGCAGCAAGCCCCACATCTTCATCATTTGCTTGTTTCTCGCAGACCACCATATCCACATGAGCACAGTGACTTTTGTCTGCCGCACATTGGGCTCCGATCCACGGCAAAGGTTTCCTTTCTTGCCTCATTCACATGCCTCCAGTTCAGTCCGTCATGCGCTAGTATTTACTTTTACAAATGAACTGAAATGGAGACGTCCGCAATCCTCATCAAACCGTCAGCACATCGTGTTGGGTTATGAATAATAATATGTGAATCTACCAGTCATCGAATTAAATGCATAGTATCCACATTATTTGAACAAAAATCATGTGATGATTGATTTAGTAGTTCAGATTCCACACAAACAGAAAGCAGCACATCAAACTTTTCAAAAAAAAGAAAGAAAGAAAGCAGCACATCAGATTCCAAACACTCAAACGCATCACACCTCCCCCCACTCCCAATCCCAAGCCACCGCTGCCAGATTGGTGGGGGTAACACGGGCGCAAGCTTGACTCCGCTGCCGCACCCTGGTCGAGGACATAGGCTTATGTTGAGCAATACCTGCTGGGGCTAGTGCCATAGCACACAGCAGCCTATGTTGAAGAGGCTGGTGACGCCTGGCAAAGAATTACCCAGCAAAGAGTCACTGAGGTAGAGAAAAACAACCATAGGAACGAACAATAGAAGTGGCAGACAAATCACCATAGTAATGAACAATAGAAGTGGCAGACGAATAATAACTTGCTTATTCTCTACGTAACATCAATATACAAATTTGACTCAGTTCTGAAGTTACCGTTATCTCGTCTTCCTTCTTTTCGCCCTAAGGATTTTAGCTTCTTTGATGAGTTCAGGCACGCGCTCCTTAACATAAACAGTAGCATATGTTATATACTGCCAAATTTTAACATTCTCACATGAAATAAATTTTAGCATGCAAAGAAAGAAGTTTTACCATGTTTTTCCCAAACAATCTTTCCAGTTCACCAAGTAACTGCTCAAGGTCCAGAGCGAAGAAAAGATTCTCCCTTTGTGAATAGTTGACTCCCACCATCTCGTTGCGTAAATTGAAAACAGGACCACCAATCAAATGAAGCTTTTGAGAACAACAGTGACAGAATTCTGTGAAGTCTTCGTCTTCTTTGCGGAGATGTACTCTGTGACCTGCAAGGCTACAATAGAGAAAGTGTTAGGCAACAGAACATCCCTATAGTCTAGCCCTAGAAGTAGATAAGATTCTCAAATGCATTCCATACTGATCCACTACTGAAGTTGAGCTTAAGATTCTCTTCATCAAAAATACCCATGTGGACAACTTCATCACACTGATCAGCATTGTGTTCAGAAAGTATGACCTTCTTCGGCTCAAACCCAAGACCAATCACTTCTATAGCAACAAGATTTGATTTCTCGTCACCAAAAGTAGTCAATCCTTCAAAACATTTCCCATTCTCGAATTGCACAAAAAGCTTTCTGCTCCTATCCAAATCCTTCTTAAGAGTAAGCACAATGCATGCATTATTCTCACAATCGAAAACAAAACCGGATCTAAACGATACTTTTGATCCGGAGGAATCATCAACTTGCCAAATTGATACCACAGCGAGTGCAACAGCCTTCCTGATTCGATCCAAAGACTCCTTAGGCAGTGACAGGATCTATATGGCATTAAGATGGGTTTGAGAAATATTAAACTATCGATACAGATTACAGAATCTGATCAATTTTTGTACTTGTGTAGGAAAATTACAAGAGCCTACCTAGATGTAATCTAGATTTTGATTTTGCCCTTAAAAGTTTCATTTTGCAGGCCACTACTTCCAAGATTCGAATAGATTACACCTGCAACCTCTATCATGCAAGATGCATTGGCGTGGACCATTTTCTTCCACCAGATAGAATCAGCTATATGTACGCGTCACAAATTTTCTCAATGTGCCAAGTTAACACTGAACTAGACGGGACTTTCATCGAAGAGACAACCATGGCCGAGCCCCGCAACATGGAAGAGAGAAAGAAACAACCCATGCAATGGCCCATGACATGAGATGTTAAGGTCGCATTCAAGCCAATTGCCACGCAATAACATGGAAATATCTGGTTTAGCAGACCAAATCGTTTATGCCAATGCAAATCTGAAGAGAATGAGCTATGGGGTGGTTCTCAAAACACCTAGTGATAGTGGATGGCGTAATACAACCGTTATACTTCTGAAGTGGAATAAGACTGCTTCTAAGGTTTTGTTTTTGCTATCTATCCATTGGTATACATAAAATTAAAAGTGTTGGGTACGGAGCATGGATCAACTGAATCATCTCAACCATTTATAACAACTTGAAACTACAAGCATATCGTCAACTAAAACTAGGCAACAACTTCGCAAAGTGCAATGTATGAACAAATAGATAAAGCTAGCAAAAGTTTGTTATTCATATACAAAGAATTATCGAAAAGATTACCGGTGCCATAGGACCCCCAACTGTTGCTTGAAAGCTGGAAGCGAAGAGTTCCTATGCGTGCCACTCCAATAACAAACTGTAAACAGACACTAGTCATTGATGCATACATCCATATAATACTTAATAAGTGTGAATTGAAGAAACATTTCGTAATCAAATGAAAAGATAGAAGTTAGTAAACTAAAGTTATATTTACAGCGTGGACACATATTTATATCAGCACATGTTCACACAAAAGGTACCAGTCCATCAAATTGCTACCATATTTAGAGACAATGCCAGAGAAAATTTATTCCAGTAATCCACTAAATATTTGAAGCCTACATGCACTGTGTTTCCGTAAAGAACATGTTAAATGAAGTCTGCATGCACTGCATTTCCTAAGAAAGAGCACTTCACGCATTTATCCCCCTCGCGCAACTAGTAGTTGCAGAAACAATTTAGGCCTAGCAGCCATGCTTTATAACAGTAACAAGAATAATTGTCTAAAATCAGGGGGGAGGGGAGGAAGATGAGCAAAGGCCTGAAAACAGATTACATTCATGTGAAATCACTACCTCTGAAAGAATGAGCAAAGGCTCATCAGCTCTACCATACATACAAAACCTAATGACTGTTAGCCAACAGGATGAAACAACACACAAGCAATGCACAAAAAATTAGGCCTGCGCAACAGACAGCTAAACACCAGATTGATACGTAGCAAAACTTAGGCCACCAAATCTAGCAAACTACCGGTAGAAAGCAGAGAGTTTGTCCTACAATCCATGCAATGGCGCGTCGTCTTGCACAGAGAAGCAGTCTAATCTCTTCTCAATTCTCATGGCCAACCATGAAACCCAACAAAGAACGCAGGCCACAGCATATAAGCAACGACGGACGGCACAGATTGAGGGGGCGCATACAAATTCTATCTCGGTGACGGGATTGGCCTGGCTCTTGGGGCGGTGGACCTGTTGGATTAGGGACCCGAGCCTCGACTCGAGGAGGGCAAACTGGCTCTGGGCGATGGCGTGGAAGGCGCAGGCGGTGCGGGCGCACGACTTGGCGCTCCGCGCTCCACTTGGCGGACTCGGCGCGCCTGCTCCGCGTCGACCCGGAGGCGGGGGAGACGCCGCCGTGAATTTGGGAGAGTCGGAGGGAACTGGCGGAGGCGACGATCAATCGCCCCGATCTACTGGGCCCTCGAAGCGCCGACCGCCGCCGTGATTTTGCGACAGTACGAGTGGAATTGGGGGAGCAAACAAAACTGACGAGGGGGTCTCCCAGTCCCAGGTGGCGCTTGGATTGGATGGAGTTTTTTTTTTATAATGGTTAGAGGAGGGAGTTTGGGAAAAAGAAAATGAGATTTCCAACCCGCATGACAGCCCAGCCCAACCGGATCTTCAGGCCCACTGACTTTTTTTTATGATAATGAGCCCAATGACTAGAGGGAGTTGCAGCATGAAAAACACATCACGCAACTTGGTGGAAATAGTTGAGCAGCGACATGATAGTCTAGCACGGGACGGAACATGCATGCCGTTACAATGGAGCCGTGCTAGATAGCTAGATAGCTAGCGAGCGAGCGACATCATGCAACTTGGGTGAAAATAGGCAAATCCGTCTTTAAACTTCCGTCAAAAGCTCAGTTTCATCCCTGAACTACAAAAACAGCCGTTTTCATCCTCAAACTTTCGAATCCGACTCAATTTCGTCCATATTCCGATGTGGACACCACGGTGGCACGCCTCGTCATCGTCCGGTCAGCGCTAGAGCTTTGTTATGTCTTTGGCTGATCCTTTTACCCTTCTTTATTTCAATGAGAGGTGTTCTCATCCTCAAACTAATCATCAGAAAGCTTGCTGCATATATACGTGACTTTTTCTGAACGAGTTTCGGATCAAAAATCATTTAGAGTCGGTCTATGCATGGTAAACAAGTTAATTATATTCGTCAGGTGCGTATCAATGCAAATAGCAAACCGTGGGAAAAATCTGTGTTCCGAGTGTTGATTGGTCGATTGGATGTGCACACACACCCATGCTGCCTCTTACACTTCCTTGACTCGGGCGGGCCTTCGGAGGTTCCTGTACATGTTGGTATCTGGGCTGGCCTATATAGTGTTTGCAGTGATGTCGTTCATAGGATGATTGCAGTAAATCTATTCCAATTTGGGATTAGTTTTTATGTACTGCATTCTCATGTATATTATAGGATAACAGACGCCTCTTATTGAAATAAAAGGAGGGTAAAAAGGTCAGCCAAAGATATAACAAAACCCTAGCGCTGACTGGGCGATGATAAGGCGCGCTACCGTGGCATCCATATATGACCAGAGACGAAATTGAGCCAGATTCGAAAGTTTGAGGACAAAAACGGCTGTTTTCGTAGTTCAGGGACGAAACTGAGCTTTTGACGATAGTTTAGGGATGAATTCGACTATTCCGCCTTTAATTTCCTACAGTAGTTAAAAACAACATCCAACTAGCATGCAGTACAGCAGCAAATTAAAAATCGGTAACTGGTAGGTGCTTCATCGCATCGCAAGAAGCAACTGGTCGGTCTGTTGGCATATATGCCCCTCCATCATTCATGCATATATATCGCCTGATCAACTTGATGGTGCTCCAGGTGGTGGTGGTGATTCGCCGGCTGCACTTGACGATCCTCCAGCACCGGCGCCAGCTCCAGGTGATGATGGTGGCCCGGCTCCTGCAGCTGACTTTGATGTTGTTCCAGCCGCAGCACGTTCCCTTTCGACTATCTTGGCCAGCAGAAAAGCAACAGAAGCGCTCAGCTGCCCGGCCTCAACCTCAACCGACTGAAACGACGACAAAGAGACGTACGTACTAATATGTTATGTTATTAACTAGTGCAGGTACTGATGATCGATGCATGCATATGCGCGCCGCTTATAATAAATAAAGGAATTAGCTTGCTTACCACCGCTTTGGTCTGCAGATATTCCCTCATCACAAGCGCCACGCCCGCAAGGCACACGAAGCTAGCCGTCAGGTCGTGTGCAGCGATGTGGATGCCAACAACTTGGAGATTCTGATTGAATATCGCAGAGACCGAGTTCCCCTTCACGGAAGTGTAGTCGGCAGTCCCTTGATGCAAAGGTATGTCCTGGTACTTCTTCTTCTTCCCCCTCTTGGGCTCAAACCGTGGTTCCACACTATATTAGTTAGTATGTGTATATATAATCACAGCATCAGCAGCAGCACAACATCCATTATATATAGATAGACAGATAGATAGGGCGATCAAGTTAATTAGCAAAGCGGAAACAGTAGTCACCAGATAGATAGATAGTACTACTTACGACACACTCCCATGAACACACGGATGGATCTGAACAAAGATGCTTGTCGGGATCGGACACGCGCGACAGAATCGCGACAAGGTTCTTCTCGCGGGCTTCGTGAGCGGACCAGCTGACGTGGGGGTAGCCGGCGATGGCGCCGAAGCTTTCAGGGTCGGTGCTCTGGTCAACACGCACCAGGCTGACTTCCTGGGCGTACTCGGCGAAGACGATGCGAGCGTCAATCTTGGTGTCGCCGAAGGACACGTGGACGCTCCCCTCGATGTGGTCTTCCAGCACGTGCCCGCACGTCATGACCAGGCAGAACCCTTGATCCATATGCATAGATTGGATCGAGAGAGGCGAGAACAAAATACAAGTACGTGCAGATCGAGTTAGAACAAAACAACAAAATTTAAATATAGGAAGGAGGATGCTGGGCTAGCTAGCTAGCTGGTAGGTAATCATGTACATTGCAAACGAATAAGCCGGCTAGCATGACCGGTTTTGTAGTGTTGTGCTTATTTCTGGTGCGGTGGTTTGTTTTCGAGATGTAGCGCTAAACCGCTAAAGCATGAAACGCATGCCTAGCTAGTTGGCATATCTTGCTTCGAATACCATACACAATACTACTAGCAGTGTATATGTACACGCGCGGATATATACTTAGCAAAAGAACACCGGCCGGCTGTACCGTACCTTCAATTCGTTGGCTGCTGCTCGGCGATCAGCAGTAGTTGCATCGATTTATTTCCCGCTTCTTCACTTAATATCTCTCTCTCTATATATATATATATACACACAGGATTGGTTCAGTAGTAAAAGAAGAGTTAGAATTTCTTGTCACTAATAGTGCTTTATTGCCTAGCAAGGCCCAGAGATCTCGATCGATCAACTTCACAAGCCGGCCGGCAAGCAGGAGGAAAGAAATTAACATTGCATCAGTATAGTTATCGGCGCATTATATTGCAGCATATATCGATCGATTGGAGCAGCATCCATTGAATCATCATCATCTCTGCATAAGATCAAGCGACCTTTTCAGTGGATCTCTCTCTCTCTCTCTCTGCCCCGATCGAGAGCAAGACAAAGAGTGAGACGAGACACCACACAAGCTGACAAGCAATCGATCACTCTGCAGTAGTCTGTACGACGCGCAGCTCGATCTGTTCTGCCCGTCGTACGTCGCAGCCGCGTCCGGCCCACGAGTGAAAGTGCATTGCAGCCACCAGCGGTCAGCAGCAGAGACGGTGGTTGGAGCACGCGCGAATCGGTGAATGCCTTCCGCAACGCCGATGAGGGGGACGATAGACGATCAATCCACCGTTCCTCTGCGGCGGCAGCAGGAATTGAAGTCTAGCTAGTTTCCGTGTTCGCCACTTCGCCAGTCGACAAGCAACGGCTGCTTCTGCTTGGGCCAGGCGCAATAAATCGGTTCCAGACTTCAAGGGCGCAACTAAAGATAGACCCCGGACCCGGAGAAGCGCAAAGCGCCCAATCCAAGCGCACACCTGTCTCCTCTACTTTTTTTTTAAAAAAAATCTCGACTCCTCAACGGCAGCCATGTCGTGATCTCCTCCTGCCTATGATATCTTCTTGCAGTCTTTGCCCATACTACTGCAGTTGCAACAGCTACCGCTAGCCGGCCTACAAGGCTACATGCATTTTACATCATAGCAATACTGCAATCTGACACAAGTCTGAAGCACTTTTGCTCTTGCAAACTACAGCGGCTAGTACAAGCTCGGAGAGGGCATCGATCAGGACCTCTCTAGATAAGCACGGATAGCCGTGGCAAACCGCAAACATGGCGTGCCGTTTTAATCAAACATCAGGTCATGCACAACTTATGTAAACTTAAAACTTAAAACTCTTGCCGATTTTTCAAGAGAAAAAACAAAGAAAGAACGAGAGAGACTATTCAACAATGATACTCATATATATACCTCTACAAACTTACGCACATATTTTTACCTAGGCATGACGTAGGGACAGCCAAGGGAAGGCGAATTAAGTGTTTAGAAGGGCACATGTGGTAGCGATACTTTTTCTCTAGTGTTATTCATAACTTACTAAATGTGTTCGGTCTTACTAAGAATCAGCGTGTAATCTACTTATACTCTGTACAGATCGAGTAGTATATATGTAGCAAACTAGCAATATAGGAGGAGCCCAGCCGGACAGTGGCATGATGTTGTCAAAAGCCTCAGGTTCCTAGCTATATGTATGTAAATCCATATCACTGAAATGAACAAAGGGAGGCCTACGGGAGCGCCTCGCCTCCTCGGCCAGTCCTATCACGCCGCGTTTGTGCGGTATGGATATGGATATTCGTGTCCATTCCACTGCTCGCGTCCATTCTACGCAGCACGGTATGGATATTCGTGTGCGTCGTCGGTGCTAGGTGCTGGGCGTCAGGACCCACCAGCGCCCACCCCCAGCAGATCCCGCCCCCTGGAGCTCGCCCGCGGCGGAGGGCGAGCACGGGCGTGACGGGCCTCGCGGCGGCGCGCGGAGGCCGACGACCCTCCTCTCCGGCGGCGCGCGGAGCCCTGGATCGAGCGACCCCCCAGCGGAGCCGCCTCCCCCTCCTCCTCCTCGCCGGCCGGCCCGCGCGGCGCGGCGGCGGCGGAGTCCGGCTCGCTCGCGCCCCTCTCTCCCTCCCCCGCACCTCCCTAGTCCCTGCCCTTCCCCTCCGCCGCAGGGCTCGCGGATCCGGGCGTGCGGTCGAGGTGGCGGCGTGGCCTCTTCTCGCGCGCCCCGGCCGCAGCGGAGCTGGCCTGCGCAGGCCCGCGGCGGGCTGGGGTTGGCCGGCGACGGGGACGCGCGGGTGCCGCCGGCCTCGATCTGCGCGAGCTCGAGCTCGGTTGGCGGCGGTGGGAGAGGAAGCATCGACGGCGGCCCGTCTCCTCCTCCTCTCTCTGTTTCGCGCGGGGCAGCAACGATTGCATCCATCGGTGGGGCCGGCACGCAGGATAGCGGGATCCTGGAAGCCCGCTTGATTTGGCGGATGGAAGGCGATCCGCTTCTTTAGCGGACGGCTTCCAGGACCCCGCTGCGGAGCAATTTCCGCTATCCCGGTCCTGGAGGACCGGGTAGCGGATACCAGTGCGAACAGCCTAAGCATTAAGCAACATGGCGTCCAACGTCCGTTCCCCATCTTCTGTTTAATGCACGTCATGGCCAGTGGTTCTCAGACATGCCTCTGCTCACTGCCGCTGAGCAAGGATGCATTCTGGTGTTTCTGCATCAGATCATGGTGTGATGTCGTGCAGACCATGCTATTTCTCTTTTCCTATATTTCTCTCTTCTGTATTTTCTTTCTTTTGCATTTTCTTTGTATGGCTATTTTTATCCTTAATTACAACTCTAGCCCAGTTTGTGTACAAAAATAGTTATTTTTAATACACCTGGTACTGCTTCATTCCAAATTTGAAGGCTCTCATTCTTGCAGAGAGCAAAGGAAAATGAGGCACAGACTGATATTTCGTTACATGGCCCAATGTGGGCCACAGCTCACAGCAGCTTTTTTCCACAGGCCAACCAAACACACCCATAAACTACCCTCACGGATCACATAAGTTTTTTCTGCACACTTTGTCCTTACTCATGCGCACCTGGGAAGAATTTTTCCGTCGGTCATCCATCCTGAAATTGCTTCAGACCAAGCACACTTAACCTTAGAGTTATTTAGGATTGGCTTCCGGAAAAAAAGTTACAATTTATTGGTATAAGTATCCTATTAATCCTATTAAGTCTTGGACCGAAATATCACCGACGTGAACCTATCACAGACGTGAACCAACCAAGCGCTGCCTGTGTATGAAAAGGTTCGATATAAAATATTTTGGGAGATCTTGAGACAAGGGAAATCACGCTACCTGTGTATGGAAAGGTCCGGCATAAAATATTTTGCGAAACCTTGGGACAAGGGAAATCAAAGCACAATAACGATGGTTGCTGACGGCTTGACGCGCAAACGTTGCGTGGCAAATATGGAAATCATTTTGGGCGGGCGGGTGCGAAAGATGGAAACTAATTTTAGGTATAGGCGGGCGGGTAAAGAAAATTTAGGTGAAAAAAGAAGTGCCAAAAAGGTAGAATCATTTTAGAAATGGCTGTTTTGATCAATATCTCAAAACTTTTGCATTCACGGGCCTGACAAGCGGATCATGGTACGAGGGATAGGCGGGAATTTTTGAAGTAGAAGTAGCTTTCAATTATTTTAGATCCTTATAGTATAGATTATATACTATAATCTTGCGGTGACATAGGGAGGACATGTCAGTTCTTATATATAAGCATGTCTCTGTCGATCGATTCATTTGGGCAGGCATAGATGAGAGATTTTACTGCGCATATTCTTCCTACTGGTTACTCAGCGGCAATGGTATTTTCTGGATCCTACAAGCACAGTACCTGACCACACACTATGGTCGTAGTAGAGTCGAATAAGCGTCGTCGTACGCGATACATTCTCTTGCTAAAGTTTAATGTTCCATTTAGTGTACAAGGCCAGATGCGCTCACGCGTCGGACCTGCAGCACCCCAACTTTGCATGAGGAATGGACTACCAGAAAAGAAAAAAAAAATAAGTTTTCTACTTAAAAAAAAGGAAAGAAAAGAAAAATCAATTATCGGAGAGGTAGAAAATTGCAGTAGGATTGATGTACTAGTAATTCTTATTTCAATTCACCTCGGTCCTAGATTACACAGATGACTCAAATCGTCAATTTCCTTTTACCTTTCTAGTCAATACGTGTGAACGTGTGCATGCTTCTAGGCCTGACGTTTGTTATATAATGGAGGATCACCGATCATATCAAAATGAACGAGATCTAGCGCAAGGAGCGAGTCTCGAAGTGGAGTTAGCGCGGTGTGTGAGTGGTTGAAGTGAGAGGTGATAAGTTGCTCGGTTGTTGCTAGAGAGTAGAGACAGAGAGCAATCACGGGCTACGTCATACAGAGGCAGGTTAATAACCCGAGGAAGAAGATGAAAGAAGCACAGTTGTGTAGTTGAAGGAAGGAGGAAGAAAAAAAAACTTCCAAATTAGTAGGATAGAGAAGATTAGTATTCCATTTTTCTTAAATAATCATCAATCGTATCATCGGTTTTTGTTGGGAGTACAAAATACTAGTTCATCGAACAACATTGCAACAAGCAACCACGCACGATACGTGTTCATCGAAAACGTAGTGCTCACAGCTGGACAAAGATGAGGCTGGAGGGTACATTTATAGAAACAGCATGGTCATTCATCCATACAGATGTCAGAGCAAGGCTCAGCCGAAACAGTTCCCAACTCGGCTAGGTGTACGGCACTGACGACCCAGTAAAGGTCGGTCATGTGGCTAGCTTGGAATCGAACAACTGGATAGTTCCAGCCTCTAATTAATTTCTTCTTTTTCTTTGCTCGGCCGGCCTAACGATGCTAGCTAGAAGAACGAGAATAAGAAATTCCCTTGCTTAGTTAGAATAAGGAAAGCGAGAGGTCGTGTGCCTGAGCTTTCAGCTGCTTGTTCGTCTCTTTCAGGGACAGATACTCCTTCATCACCAGGTCCTTCTCCTGCGCCACAAAAAAATTCAAGGTAACCGCCAGGCCATTTGTGAATCAGTTAGTCACACGTAGCTAGCGTCAGATCTGCCTCACCGTACCTTTTTTATGGTCTCGTTCTCTGACGAGAGGTCTGCAACTTTTCGCGCAAGCTCATCTCGAATCGCCTAAAATATAATTCAGTTATTAGAAAGGAAAGTGTCTTATTGACTTGAGCAAAAAAAATTGGACGCTATCTTTTTGTACAGAAATCTGCAGAAGTACAGAATAGTACTCCGTTGTAGAGCATGTAGAGGAGATCACCTGCCGGCGAAGGATGGTTTGCCTCGCCGACTCCCGGTTGGCGAGCACCCGCCGCAGCCGCTTCGCCTCCTTCTCCGCCTGGAATTACGGCCACCTCTAGTGAGGCAACAGGCTCGCAACCAATTGTTCATTACTAAGCTACAGCCTACAGCTATGTTGGTAATTTACCTCGGTGAGCATGTGCCGTGGCCTGGGGCCGTGAGTAGCCGGCGCTGATGGGCGGCCGGCGCTGGAGCCGCTGGAGCAGGAGGACGACTGGATCCCGACCCTGCCCAGCTGGAGGCTCAGTCTGGTGCTCGCCATCTCCTCGTCGTCGGTCATGGCCTCCTCGGCGGCGGCGGCCGTGCGCAGCTGCACCACAGCCGGCCGCGCCTTGGCCTTCTCCTGCGCGCGCTCGTGGGCCGCCCCGAACCCGACGCTACTCCCGGCCATGTCGGCCAGCGCCAGGGCCGCGCCGAGCTCGACGTCGGGCGTGATGCCCCTCCGGCATTGCCGCTGGCCGCCGCCGTCGTGCTGCTGATCGTCGGACATGGGGATCGGCGGTGGGTGGGTGGGTGGGTGGGTGGGTGGGTGCCAGTCGATTACGGCGGGCGGGGGGGTCGCGAGCGAGCTCAGATATACCCCCCGCGGCGCGCGGCCTGGCCCGTGCCGGCCCGCCACGTCTCGGCGCCACAGGACGTGACCGGAGCGGGGGCACACGTGGAGGGAGGGGACACGTGGGCTGGCTCCCCGTGCGCGCATGCAGGGAGCAGGCGGCCCACCGCCTCGCGGCCCGAGAAGGATGGGAGCTCTCGCGGTGGGCCAGCGGTGTCAGGGAGAGGAGGGGCGGGGAGCGATGCGCCCGCGCGGGGGGTACGCGTGGGCTGGCCCCCCAGCGGCGGTGGTGCGGTGCCGGACCCGCGTGGGCGCCCGGGTGCCAGCGCCTCTTCCTCAAACAAAAAGAAAAAAAAAAAAAGGTGCCAGCGCCTCTCAAGTGGACCGGATCCAAGACTCCTGGTTCCGGACTTGTATCCGGCTCGACTCCGGAGAGCTAGCTACCCCACCGCAAATACCAAGAAGTAGTGAGCTGGTTTGGTCCAGCCGTCCAGGCACGCGTCAGGCGGGTCAAGCCTGACCTTACCAGCGCGCTGCGAGTCTGTGTGCGCACGTATACGTAATTGGCTGATGGCGTCGCCGACTGACACGTCGCCGGCTCTGTGTCGTCTGTCGTGCAGGCGGCCGTCGGCCGTCGGCGAGAGGATATGGCCCCTCCTCTGACGACTCACGAAGTCACGAGGGAGCAAGAGCAACGGAGGATGCTGTTTCCTTTTCTGTTTTTTTTGTACGTGTGAATTTTATTGTGATAAGAGAACGGAAATGTGATGGACATACTTTTTAATGCTTTACCGCTAGTTTTATCAGAAAAAAAAGTATTGGTCTAATAATAACACAATTCTTTGGAGGCCAATTTGGTGGGTTAAAATTACTCCTAAAAATATAATTGGGCTAGGCGAAAGAGAGAGCTGATGGTTTGAAGAATGCGGCCCAAGGTTGGCCGACGGAGCGAGTGTCCACGACGATGCACCGAGAGCACGTCGGTTGGAGCACCTCTGCCACTGGAATCCTCTACACCATCAGGATCATACTTGACATGTTCAGACCGGGGATCATCCAAGACGTCCAAGGAATTGTCTGCGCTGTCAGAATCAAAACTTCACAAATTTAGGCCAGGGGCTATCGTAACCTCTACCACTAATAAGGCTATAGTGTACTCGTTGCCCCCCGTGGCTCTGCCGGCAGAACCGTGCCGGCAGGTGGGCCCCACCCCCTCCCACGCTTCCTCCACGGTTCGCGATCCTCCTATCCGCTCCGCACTCGCCCACGCGCCGCAGCCCCCTCCCATGCCATCCGCGCCTCGCCCACGCCGTCCTCCGCCGCCGCCGCTCCCGCTCTACCGCGCTCTCGCCGTCCGCCTCGTCTCCCTCAACGTGCTCCTCGACCTCCACGCCCACCTCGCCTCCTTCCCGCCGCTTCCGAGGTCCAGGCCGACGCTGATGTCCGGCGGCGTGGCCCAGAGGCTCCTGGGCAGCGGCAGCTGGTGCGCGTACCCCTTGGGTGACGGCGGGAAGCACCAGCGCTGCGGCAGCAGTTCACAGCCGCTGCCTCATCGGTTGGGCACTTCCCGCCGGGTGTGTAGGCCATGTAGCGCTCCAGGCCGGTCGTCATGGACGCGGACACACGCGTGGCCCAGAGCCGGGAACGCCGCAGCGACACAATCGATTTCCCAGGCCGGGGAATCAGCAGCCTTGGCGTGTGCGTGGGAGCACGCACGGGTCCCACTGGATCTCGGGGCGGTCAAGCGCGGGAGCACGGGGAAGCATCAGGGAAGCTATGCATCGTTGGTGCTGCTCCGCTTGCTGATTTGCTTCGGTGAGGGGAGAAGAGCACGAGAGGAGAAGGGTGCTGCAATGCTGCTTGCTTGAATAGAGGAGGGATTGGCCGATGGGAGAAGCAGGGAGATGAGGACAAGAAATCTTGCTTGGACTTGCTCGGTGGACAAGAAATCAAAGAGGGGAAATATTGCTTAAAAAAAAGAGGGGAAATGGAATCTGCAAGAGGACGCTGTTCTGCTTGCTCTGCTCGAGCAAGGGAGGACCAGAGGGCCCGGAATGGATTGGCCACGATGGATCATCACTTTCCAAATCGCAGCTCACCGGCAGGCAGCAGAGAAACAACAGCGCCCAGGCAACAGCGACCTGGTGCATAGCATGTGCGGCCGTCGTGAGAAGATAAGGAAGAGAATGGATAAATGAGAAAAAGAAATCAGGAAAAGAGAGGGGTAGAAAAGAAGAGAGTAACGAGAAGAACGAAGGGGGAAAACGAACTAGCGGGTGTTTGGATCCTTCGGCTGGAATTCAACCCGTGCCATATTGAATCTTCACGTGAGCATCATATTATCAAATTATAGATTAATTAAGTTTAATAGATTCACTCGGTAAATTAGCTTTCATATATGCACTTAGTTTTATAATTAATCTAAGTATGTTTGATACTTCTAATTTGTAACTAAATATTCGATGTGATAGGGACTAAGTTCAGCGGTCGAACCAAACACCTCCTTAGTCTGTACAAAATCATTCTATATATATAAATAGTAGTCGTGAATATTTATTATTTATATAATATAAAAGCATATCATGTACTCTCTTCGTATCTAAATATTTATCGTTATTGACTTTTTTTTACAACTTTGACCATTCGTTTTATTCAAAAAATTATGTAAGTATCATCTACTTTATTTGTGATATGCTTACTATTACATGTATGTGATGCATGATTTATCTTTTTGTATGTTTGCTATAAATAAAAAGAATGTTTAAAGTTGCAAGAAAAAGTTAAATATTATAAATATTTCGATATAGATGGAGTGTAAATCATTAGATTGTGAATGAGAGATACTCGTAGGAAAACTTAGGGATTTAAATTTGATAGATCGGTTGTAGTTGAAAAAAAGTGGAGGAGCTGCAAATGCATCTCGCATGTGGCTGTGATTGTGGCGACAGAAGACGACCGCCGCTCGTCAGTGGCGTCTGGTCGGCCACGGCACATCGACTATAAGCGATTCGGTCAACACGCACGACATTGAACCGACAATGCTCTATCGGTAAAAAACTCCAAATTTTCTTGCATAACCAACAACTCCACCCCATAATAAAGTTATAGTACGATCATAAGCCGAGAAGTTTGAGTAAATCAGTTTGTTTCAAAACTCAACATTTGATAGATTTGGAGCCTCAAAGTTATGCAAATATGACCAACTATGGGTTAAGTTTAAAGGTCCAAATGTGACCCAAAATTACCATGATAATTTGCATTTTTTAAAATAACTGCTATTTTATTTTAACTTTATGCCCGTAGCAACGCACGGGCTATTGCCCAGTCGTCTGAGGAATTCGTAATGCCGTGCCCAGCAGGCATGGAGCCTGACGGAAATGACCGTGCGTGCAGTTTAGTTAGCTACAATCATTCTGTTCAGCTTCTTTCAACTTTTTTTGATTTATTCTCTCACATACAATACTATTAAATACGCCTCTAGGCAGAGAAGCCTCGGCAGGTTTACAACTTTAGGCAAGGCTCATCCAGTGCCTCAACAGAAATGCTTGCGATTGAACAGTGAATAACGACACGGAAAGCAAATGCACTAGCTCCATCGCACTTCTACTCAGCTGCGCACGCAACTAACCTCCCATTCTCCTGCATGCACAAGAGTTGGCATTGCAAATAATTTCTCGAAAAAATGATAAAGGGGGAAAAAGATTGATATAAACTAGGCAGGGGTGTGTATGAAATCACAGGACAAACATTTACAGCAGCAGAAGATGACAACAATGCATTTCAGGACCAGTGGACCACAATCAAATTCGAACAAACCGATAGCAACAGAATCGATCAGCAAACAGAAAGATTCCATCACAGACAGATCTCACATGAAAGTCTGGGCCAACAAGAGTAGTAGGAGTACAGCGTTAAGGAATTCTCAGATGGGCCTCCATTTTTTGCTTTCAACCGCATTCATTCCCGGATTGATATCTTACTGGTTCAATGCAGTACAATCTTGATAAATAACCGGCATGTTCGTACCTGATCCTTATCAGTGTGGTGATTACAGTTTATAGCAACAATAATCAATCTGGCCATCAGTAAATGGAACTTCACTAAGAAATAAATGCAGGGGGGAAAAAAAACCCAAAAGCTGGGCAATAGTGTGTACATGTAGCACATGAGTCATACAAATGACTGATCAAGATTGCAACCACAAACGTATGGCCGTGAAGCAACATATCCCATGCGGATATTCCCACACGACAATGAGATCATCACATATTGAAACATAAAAAACAACAACTCTGAAATAGTCTAGGGAGTTGGAGATAGCAAGTATTATAGCAAGCCGTAAGCAGACTGAATGCTGAGGTAGAGAAGGAAGGAGAGGAGAAGTGGCCTGCAAGCTTGCAACCAGTTTCGACATAAGAACCAAAAAAATTTGTGAGGGTGTTGACGCCAGATTTTGACACATGTTGAATCGGCGTCAGGAGGAGAGGTTGGCCGATACGGTAAAGGCTACAGTAAAGAATCGGCTGATTGAGGTAACAGTTTGGAAATCGGCCGATTGGTGATATAGCTTGCGCCAACAGATTGGGGCCACAACAGAGGATCCCGGTCAAAAGTGACCTGATGTTGGTCAACAGAGCGATGCTAATTCGGTCAAGAAGCAATTGGAAAAGTTCTGATTGGATTAGGAGACGGCGGCGGAAGATTCTGCGGGAGTCCGTTTTCTTTTTAAAGATATTATAGATATAGTAGTTTTCCTGTTTTAAATAAGGTTGTAACAAGTCGTAATCGACCAGGAGTCCTAGTTTTAGGGTATAAATACGAGTCGTCGGGGCTTTGTATGAAAAAACACATCAATAAACAAAACACTTCTACTTTTTACTAGTACTTTACTTTCAAGTCGGCGACTTCGCCATTACTTTTTCTTCTTTCACGAGTTCGTACGGATTGGCAGGGCTGCATCAACTTAATCTCCGGCCAATTGGTAGGTTCCGTTTATCGAGTAACATCCGAGCTTTAACTACGGGCGCATCGCTGTGATTTCGTTTAGATTTATTCACCAGTTATCGATATTTACTGAAATTATAGGTTTTACCTGTTGTTCTAGTATTATCACCAGTTATCCAGCTTGAAATTAGAGTTATCGGCTTTATCATCGCCCTTCTTCGTTCATCATCACATAGCCGATTAGATCTATTTCAAGTGTTGCATCTGTAATAATTGTTTAAGTTGCTCCAGCAGTTTCTTTGCAATTATTACGCGATTATCGGTTGATCCATAGCCGATCATCTTCATAGCAAATCGGCCGATTCGCCGATACGCTCTTAGGGACAGATCGGAACCCCAGCCGATCGGAGCGCCCTGAATTTAATACTCTTACTTCCTTGTCAATCAACAGGTCAAATTGACTGGCACGCCGCGCGAACCGCACCAGGGCAATAACCCGAACAGGAGCTAAGCAGATTCTCCCGGGTCGTGTGTCCGACGCTGAAGACCATCGGCCGATTCCAGTCTGGCCGATTTTAGCGCCAACCGAGGAAAATAAGTGGACCATGCACTTAATGATGAAAAAGCTAACTACTTGTATCCAAGAAGTATGCCGAAGGGATTACTAGCCGGCTGTATAGCCGGGTGTATCATTGCCTTGCTCTGAGATGGCACGAGCAAACCATTTCATTGGGCAGTGGTCCCCCAAAGTTCCATCGCAGCACAAACATGCATAGCCTTTTAAATTCTGATGATCACTGGATGAAAGCATCCAAGGCTATTATTCTGTACCAATGAGATGGGCTGGACCAATTCAAATCAAAATTATGACCTGGACATCGCATATGCTCATCAAATAATTTGGAGTCGTCATCAGCAGTACAGAATGGAAGATACATTGCATATTCAGAGTGGTTGGGTTCATAATGTAAACGCCCACAGGGCAACGAAATTTATAAGCACAGTTGCATGACGGAATCGCATAAAGGGAGATCGGTGGACCAAATCTTAGAAAGCGATATCGAATGGTTAAGCATAAAGGCAGTATCACTTTCAGGTCGGCATCACTTCCATTAGCACAACCAAAGTATGAGCCTAACATCGCAGTAAAATAATGCATCTAAATGGTGAGTCGCTTTCTGCAAAACTGTTCCCATGATCATGATATCTGAGAACTGAAAAGCACAATCAAGTATATTCATAAAAGAACATGAAATGGAACCCACTCAAATAGATTTATATATTTTGGGAGAGCATCCACGGAATCGGCAAGTGCAAAGCGACCTAACGAACAAGTGAAATCATGAGTTTAATCTTCAACAACTGATCATTTTGCAAAATGGGCTTATTTCTTCATTCACGAAAGACAGCCGTTCTTTTTGACCAAATTTCAACAGCATGACTTTGTCATGGTGTTGGAATTGTCTTCTGCTACAGTGTTCGCCAATAACATAAGAGATTATTCAGGAGCCTCAGTGCAAGTCAATCACGCAACATTCAATTATTTGTTGGTGGCAATATGCCATTTACAGAAATCTAACTAACTGCACTGTACAAACATATGAGAACTGCAAAACAACTTTTTTTTGTAAATGTACAAATGGCATTAAATCGCTAAGGTTTTGAAATGGCCCAAGCAAAAGCTTTATGGAACAGGACATGATAGCAAATGCATGTTAGCTGTGTCTTGATTGAGATAATTGAAGGACTTGCACACTTTGAATCACTGGCCAAACCAATCACCGCATTCAAATTATGGGACCATTTCATAAGTAGCGCTACAGTAATGCAATGGTGGTCCTTGTCCATGAATAAAAGCGATAGAGGGTAACGGAATGATGGGAGTAAATTGGAGGATGAACCATACTTATAATCAAATATCTTAACAACAAACGATAATTCCAATATCAAAGTTGATCTTTTTGGCCTAGCACCAACTATTGCTAAAAAGGACTACGAATAAATCTAATTTATGGTCTTTTGAAATAAGTTGTACTCAATAGAGATAAATGTATTCTCACTGTCAACTCATATCGTTGCACCTTGAAGTCAATTTATCTACAATCTAGTATATATGAACACAACTGATGCTTAACAAATAAAGCCCAAACAAAAAATAGCAGCCAGGTTCACATTCATTTTCAGGTTTCTGAGTCGCTATGTTTGAAATGAAAAAAAATGGATTGAACTAGAAGCCATACTACTATTTATCAAGACCAATTTTGACAATTTCTAGAACAGAGGAAGAAAAAAGTTTGCATATCAAGCACTACATGTTTGCATTATTCAGATGAATTTTCAATATCAGAAGCTAGAAATGGAAATATGCTACTTCAATTAATTACAAACAAGGTTATCAGAAAAAGAGAACTAAGCAAAATCCAAACATGAATTAAAGAAGAAAGTAATGGTAACATTCCACATTCAACAATTTCAATTACCAATTGTCACTAAACACAAAAGAATTTCTGTGAAATGTAACCACCAATGCGGCAATGACTTAATCTAGCATTTTTTCATCAATTCTCTGCATGAATCACCTCTGGGAAACTCAAAGTTCAGGCATTATTAGAAAGTAGCCAAACACAAGCATAAAGCTGGGCATAATTCATAAGGAACTCCATTTCGTAGCTCAGCTAACAACTAATTTCTTCTCAACACACAGCACACGGATTGAACAAATATAAAGGCCAAAACTTCCATATATGCGTGATGAAATGGGACAGCACCGTAATTAAGTCCTTGCTCAAATGCTCACTCACCTCAAATTTTTCAACCCCTTGCTCCTCAGGGGATGAAATCAAAATAGCCGGACCGGAAACACATCGGGAAACAAAATCGCGAAGGGGGAAAAAACATGGTCAAAACTTTATCGCGAAAGCGACGCGACGACTCGCCTCCGCCTCAGTCGAGGAAGCCGGTGCGGCGCAGGATGGCGTTGCGGACGCGGCGGAGGTCGCGGCCCTTGAGCGTCCTCCCGGCGCCCTCCAGCACGGAGCTGTGCGCGGCCGCGCGGCGCGCGACGATCTCGTGCGGCGGGACCATGGCCTCCACAGCGTCCTCCCCGGCGCCGCCCGCGCCGGCCTGAGCCCACCTCCCCCTCCGCGCTGGCTCCGACGGAATCCGCACCGGCGCCGACCTCGCCATCCCGGACGTGGCCAGCCCGGCGGCCTCCGGGACGGGGCGCGCCGCGGATCGGGCGGGGCCCCCGCCCCCGCCCGCGGCGCGCTTCTTCTTTTTGCCCTCGTCCTCCGGGAGCGCGGCGAGGAGGCCGAGTCCAACCGCGGACGAGGCGGAGGCGCTGGAGGGCCAGAGGACGTCGAGCTCGAGGAGGTCGCCGTCGGCGCCCGCAGCAGCGTGGGCCGCGACGGGGAGCGGTGGGCGGGAGAGCAAGAGGCGGTCCATCGCGTCTGCTCCGGGGATCACCAGTACGGTGGACCTCCGGCGATGTGGCGGCGCTCCGGCATGGAAGGTTGAGGTGGGCTGGGCGTGCGCGGACGAGGACACACGGCACCGGCGAGGGGAGGCGGGCGCCATCGAGCGACTGCTTGTGCTTATAGGAAGGGAGGGAGGGGAAGTTGTTTCCCGCTTTTTGCATCTTGGCCCTCAAGGTTCTACGGAATCAGATTCTCGTACTGCGGTTGCTTTTGACCGAAGCGCATGGGCTCATGGGCTCATGGGTTGGGCTGGGCTGGTGAACATCTCCACCACTCTAATAAGGCCCATCTGCAGATTTGGAAACCGCCCAGTTAGAGAACGGGATCGAGTCGTTTGGTGCGTTCATGGCTTGATGCCTTGATCGCATCTTGGGCATCTGCTTCAGTAACAGCAGACCCTGCGCCACGCCGACGCCGGCATGGTCGGACCTCCCGCCGGAGCTCTCCGCCTCGCCGGCATCGTCCTCGGCTGCCTGCCGTCCCACGCCGCCGTGGTGCCGGCACTGGCGACAGACACGCCGCCGCTGCTTGTCCAGCGCCCACGCCGCTGCCGTGGATCAGCTTCAACAACGGCCACTTTCCAGTTCCAGAGCCTCTCCGACGGCGAGGCGCACGCCCTTCCCGGACCCTGGCTGCATGGTCCTGTCCCGCATGCCGCGGCGCGGTAAATTGTTCCGAAATTATTGCTGCTTTTGAGTATATTAAAGAAAACTTATTGGTTACTTGCACGGTTATTCAAAAATATATATCTTTCATTTTTGGGTAGCTTGTTTAAATATGCATACGCTTTCTAGATATTAGATGATTGTAAACGTAAACCAGAAGTGCGTGGCAGAAAGATTGATGAAATGGTAATGGTATCCTTAGATACTCTGTGCAATGCCCACAAGAATGGGGGACTTTATATTAAAAAATGGGGGACGGGGAGCATAAAAAAGAAGCAAAAAGTAGTTCCATTACCGGGATTTGAACCCGGGTCGCCTGGGTGAAAGCCAGGTATCCTAACCGGACTAGACGACAATGGATCTGTTGTGATAGGTTCACTCAAAATGATTATTACCATTCCTTAATGTAACAACCTATCTACCAACGGAGCTGATTATAAAGTTGTAAGTTCTTTTTTGAAAAACATGACTTTTTAAGTTTACATCACAGAATCCATAAAGTTTATGTAAAGAACAAAATATAATTTAAAAATATAAATCTTGTAATATTGAATTTTGTAATGTCATTTGCACTTGTCCATGCTATTTTCAGTCCGACTTTACTTTAACTTTTGACACCAGATACGTTAACCAATATTTAATTATACCTCAATCATTTTAGATGTTGCTCTATTAATTATCAAGTTGCTTAACAAACCATGCTGCTAGAGTGCTAGTTGCTCTAAGCTAGAGTCATTAACAGCAGTGCTAGTTGTTGGAGAGCATGGTATGCACTGTAGCTATTGTGGCAAACATATACTTCTGTACTTCTTCCATTGCATAAAAATGTGATGATGGGGTTAGCTGGAATCCTTGATCCAGCAGCATACAAAATTCTACTCCCTCATATCTCTAGCTCTCTAGCTCATTACCATGCGCATTGCGAACAAAACAAACTTGTAGTAGCATCCAGTAACTGGTGCGGCGTGCGAGCACAAGTACAGAGGTAGCGATGGGCAAGACCATCATCATCTTCCATCCGTTTCCAATAGTCCTGATTCCCACCCCAGCCAAGTTGAGCCTACAATTCCTACCAGTTCCTTACAATACATGACAAACGCATGTCCAGCATTTGCCGCTCCACCAAAGTTTCGATCCATGACTTTCTCCTTGATTTCAGAAGGTTGCTTTTCATTGCACTTGCGAGTGTTCAAATCAAACTTCAGATGAATACTCTCTACTACAACTAACTGCCCAGTTAGCACACATCATTGGAACTTCTTGACCAGCTCAAGCTTGCGAGCCTGGAAGAACTTGCAACGGCCTTTTCCACTCGATTCGATCTCTTCAGTCTTCCTTTTGAAACCAGTAAAGCCTAGGCTAGAAAGCTTGACTTGTCGCTTGGCTCTTCCATTGTTAGTTGCATCTTCATCAATTTCATCGGACTCCCTTCATGTCCATTCCATGTGGCACAAATCATACTAGCAATCAGAATCACATTTTGCAATTCACAGAGGAAAATTTTGTTCAACAAAGAAAGCATGGGAACATAAAAATTCAAAATTTGAACACACCATGTAACCTCAACTGCATCCTTGAAGAAGGGCGTGCAAGTTCCCCAACTAAAACGAACCAGGGTCGGGAAGCCAAATACCGGGTGCTTGTGATCTTCTAGCCATTGCTTTGTATCAGGGTCTGCACTATAAACTAGGATGTTCTTTAATAAAACAGTCATATGATTACAGTTTGATAAAATCCCATATAACGAGCATTACCTCCTGGATAGCCTGATCCAGTTTTCATGTGCATATTCAGAGCTGTTTCATCAAACACCCAGTTTCGCAAGGCCCTGTCCCTAGTGACCTGCAGTTGAACATTAAGACATTAGAACTATTAAGCCTATAAAAATGCAGTCACATGAGAAAATTTCATATGGAACAATACCTTTGCCACTATACTTGCCCCACTAACAACTGGGTAAAGGCTATCAGCTTTTTTGGCAACCACAAATTTAATGCCTGGAAACTTTTCAGTCAGCTTGATCCGATACTTCTCAGGATCCCCCACTGTATCTATATATACCTTTCAAGGAGGAATAAATTACCAAACCAATGTAGTGGATAATGTTATTGTAGTGGATAATGTTATATGGATAACTGCACAAGAGGTCCTTTTGTATTCAAGAACATATGCTCTTACTTCTGCCAGTAGTACTCCCATGTCAAGAACTTTTCTAACAAGGCCCATGGCAGAGTTATGTGATATTTCATTTAGATTTACTTTTGACCTGAAACAATGAGACTATTAATTAAGATAAAAGATCAATTTTGCAGCTCACGAGGTATAAAGGTTACTAGACATACCTTTTTAACATTTTAGCAGATAGGTCCTTTGGACATATGACATCCACTTCCCACCCAATAGAGCTATTGACATTTAAACTTTCAAATAGCTCCTCCCTTTGTTCCTCCTTCAAGGTCTTTGAATCTGTCCACGAAGACAAGACCAATGCTCTTGAACTTTTCAAGGCCCATGGACAGTAACATATTCAACCTACTCTTTTAGCTGGACTGTCCAACGATAGTAAGCATCACAAACTGCCTAGACGGATTTAAGATTTGGCCACTCTAAAGGTTGGATTCATGCAACGTGTCAGCATGCCACAGATAAACAGGAGCTGTCTCAACCACAACTCTAAAATGTCAGAAACTGATATTTTGCACTACAAGAAGGATGCACATGGAAGCAGCTGCAACTTATGAGTTTATGGAAAACAGGATTAAGGAAGAGAATGTTTGGCAAACAAGGGAAGCAAGAAGAGGATTGCAATTAGCACTTTAGCAGCACCTAATCAGGATGCACCGAGCTCCCACCTTTGGTTTGGAAAAAATCAAGAATAATATGTTTGATGTACCTACCCATGTGTTTTTTTTTTTGTCATCCACAAATTTAAAAGTTCGTAAATATATGCATCAGCACTTGAAAAGATATGGTGTTACAATTACCAAGCTAGCCCATTTCTCTCTCCGATACAGGCTCACAGTCACAGGATCATTCATGATGTACTTGAAATTAAATTATATTTACATGTCTCTGGAACTAAAACAACCTTAAGCTTATTGAGCTGTGCCTTGCAAACTAACATAGCCACCAAGCAAATCAGATTCAAAAAATAGATGAAGAAGAAAAAGAGTGAAGATGACCTGCGAATTTGAGGGTGGCAAGAGTGTCGTTGTAAGACCGCGCGCAGTACATGCATCCATACACCATTGGACCTGCACAAGCAGTAACAAGAAATGAATTTCGGCAAACTTCATTTCTGCTCAAACCCTGCAAATACGTGTCCTGCTCATGGCATGCCATGAGTTCAAACGAACTACAATTTCAAGAAACAATGCATATTTCCGCGAGTGCTCATCTTAATTCACTTTAGCCTACTGAAAACTTGTAAAACCCAAAAGGTTTCAAGCAACATTGCGTATTAACCAGCGAGTCAGGAGAGAAGTGTATACCAAGGACAGGGCCACGGCCAGCCTCGTCGATCCCCATGAGGCAGGGCTCCTTGGTTGCCCATTCCGGCGTCGCAGCCGCCGCGGCGTCCGCCATTTTCCACAATTCCACTGCGTTAGGTAAAATACATGGTTAGATCCGAATACAAATAGCATACTTTAGGGGTTTGGGTGTTCGATTTCGCACAGGAGGAAAGGAAGGGAAGGGAACGGGCGGACATACCCTCGGCCGGCGAAGCGCCCGACGAAGAACTGGCAAGGGCGGCGCCTCTCGCCCTGTGGTCGCCGCTAGGAAAGAAGAAGGCAGAGAGAGAGAGAGAGACAGAGAGGGAGGGAGGGAGGGAGAAGCGTGGGAGAGAGTAGAGAGCCGCCGGATGTTTTTTTTCCCGCGTCGAACAGGCCCACCCAGCGCACAGCAAAGCAAAGCTGGAGCAGAAGGCCCAGTTTGGCCCAACGCGCGAGAAAGGCCTATTAGTTTCTTCCTTTTTATTACATCTTTCTTTTGAACACCTTTCTTTTAGTACTTTCATTTCATAAATATATTATGCAAAAGCTACTGTTATGCAAACAACACAACATTAGCGAGCTTCCAATACTACCTGCCCTCCTTAAGCTGGAGTTGGACAGCCAGCCCTTATTGGTTTTACTTACAAGGCTAATTACTTCAGTACTATTGTAATAGCTTCATTGAATCTTAATTTTAATTGCATCCGATATCTTCATCTAAAAAAAAGATCACCTCCGATCTGATCGTGTTGGCAAGGCAAGATCTCTTGTTGTTATGTGCTTGCACACACGACAAAAAGTTAAACTTGATGAATTGGTGGATGCAGGCTCAGGTACAAGTATGCATGATTGATTCTCGATTAGTTTGGTTGATCCATCCATCCAGGGGTGGAGCCAGAAAGAGCTTCCATCCGGGGCTGACCAGTGGGCAAAGTGCTAGGCTAATTAAAATCAGATTGAATTCTACTATTTTGGGATCTAATTACTGCAGATTTACATGGGAGAAGCTAGGCCAGGCAAAACATAGTTGCTCCCTTGCTTCAAAAAGCAGCACAATAAACACCTACCACCCCGAGCCGAAGGGTTACTAATCTTCACTGTCGCAACTTCATCAGATGATACAAATCAACCAATTGACACAACAGCACTACATTTCCATAACCCATACACATAGGATCATCTTAGAGAGGTTTAATATCATCAAACAGCCTTCCTCGATAGTCGATACCATCCTTCTTCTTGAGGTGGTCAGTACAAGGAGGTAGAATCAGGTCTCCCAAATGATACATAATCCTCTAAGATGCAACGTAAATATGCTTGATTTTGGCTACAACTTCAGTCAAGTTGACTTGTAGTGAAAATCATCGATTGTTGAGTAAATATGCCCGACATCCGCATGATAAACAATTGCCTCCCTGTATAACAAACAAAGCCGTATAAAATATTAGCCACTGAGAATACTCTCCTCTTTTTTGTGTGTGTGCGCGCTAGTGAAAGAGAGGGGAAAGAGCTATACCTTATCTTATTCTCAGGAAATTTGAGCCGCTTGATTATTTCATCAATGTGCACCCCATGCTCACTCTCACTGTCAGCGATACAACGACAAATAAAATCACAAATGAGCAACTTCCTTACCCACGCATTGCAAAAACTCACTTTCTATTTGTTATGTGAAAAGGTAATTGTTTAAACTAGGGACAGGAGATGGGGCATCATATTTTGGTAAGAAAAAGATAATATGAGAAAGAAAAGGACAATCAGGTGTAGACAAAATATAGTGCAAGGCAAAGGGAGGACCATGGATATGCAACTTACATGTTCGCTGGTTCGCGGAAAATATTCAGCACCTGCGTGTTTAAATCAGTCTCGTCGGATCCACTTGCACCACTGGTCACCGGTGCCTATAGGAATCAGCAAGACATGATGAAATCTGAAAGTTTCGACCAAATGATCAATGCAATAACTGCAACCACAACTTACTGGATTAGATTTCAAAGATGTTGGTGTGCTTGATTCACTGAATGCATTTGAGACTGATGCTCCCACAGAAGAACTGGTTCGTGCAGGACTGCCAACCTACGGTGTAAAACAGAAGCCTTGTGAGACAAGCACAGGAAAGATAGCACGGGGATTTCATGGACCTTAGTACAAGAAAGGGTGACACCTTTAATTTAGTGTTCTCTATGTGCATCCGAACACATTGAATGAAATGCAGCGTAACCTCATTGAAATCAGTTATAGGCCTGAAATAAAATCCATATGTCATCCGTATGCTGAACTGCAAGAGTTGTTCAGTTAAAATGAATTTATTGCAAGGATACCTGATTGAGAAAGCAGTAGCACGCTTCCTCTCTTTAAGTCCCTTGAGACTACCAATCACCGAGACATACATACCACTCCTTGATAAGCAGAATGAAAGATAGAGAGATAGAAAGTGATGATCCCTCCACAGGAAAGTATGGCAACTATGCTTTAGGAGCAGCGTAAAGGTTTGGCTTATACTTACTGAATAGCAGCAGTTTCAGAAGAATCTGAAACATCATTCACCCTGTGAAACAGAAACAGAAACAAAATAAATATGAGCAAGGAAACCGATTACTGATTGCAAATATAACCAACATGGTAGGCCATGAAGACCTTGGTTGAATGGTAGGGCGGTTGGCCCAACATTGAAATAGACCCTTTTTTCTAGAAAACAAGACAAATGGCTCTAAAGTTCACTAAGCATGTACACAGCTGCATTGCATTGTCTTTAATCAAGCAGTGTGTCCTTTACATTAGACTTGTACTGTTCCCCTAAAGCTGCTAAAATTTGGTTAACTATCAAGTAGAGCAAATAGCTAAGGCTTGTCCAGTGTAGTAGTTCGCATTGTTGCATGCCAACTCTGATGACAGCTAGCATTATACAGTTAGAACCTAAAGTTACACCCTCGAAACAGAAAAAAAACATTGGAATTTAGAGCAAGTGATTCATGCAAATGGTCTCACCATCTAATGAAATCGAGGCGACCAGTGCCGTCATCGAGCGTGAATGACACATCTGTCGTCCGCTCTGCCTTGCCATTGACCATCCCCACAAGTCGAATCTGAAAGGGGAATCGCCACCGCCGGCGGCCGAATTAAGCGCGAGAAGAAGTCTATTATCAACAAATCAAAACACCATGAAGAGGAAACGTTGGGAAATGTAGACGGAAAGATGAAGAGGCAGTTAAATCCCGTACATTAGCCGCCTCTACGCCATCGACGACGAAGGGAGCGCCCTTCTCGCCGGTGCCAGATTGCTGCGCGTCGGCGATCTGCTTGACGGTGAGCGGCATTGTGCTTGATGCGCCCCGCATCTGCAAACCCGACCACCGAACGCAAGTTAGCTCAGGGGAACAAGAATATTCCATCGCCAAGGTAGCCAAAGGTCAGTCCCGGATGTGTGAGCGAGAGGAGAGGACCTTGGAAGGGGTGGTGGAGTCGGCGGCCGCATTCTGGGTGGAGGTGAACTGCGACTGCGAAAAATCGGGCTGGCTCAAGGGCATCATCTTGTCCGTGGCCCGGTGACCGTTGCTCGTCGGACCACTCGCGCAGCCGGGATGTGTCCGTCGCGGCGCCTAGCGCTGCTCGCTGTGGCGGCGCAGCTTGCCGGCTTGGACCTGGAAGACGGGCGGGGGGAGCGAGAGGAGCGGGGTGCGGTTGGAGTGCTGGCCTAGGGTTGAGCAGGCGGCTGTTGGGTCTTTTCTTAGTTTTGGGCCGGCCTGTTGGGTCTTTCCTGCGTTTTCTCACGTCTAGCTTTATTTATTTTCATCTTTCTTACCAACCCTCACCTTTGAAGGCACTACATCGGTACATCCACATCCAATCCAACTCACATTTCTCAGGTATGCATGTCAAAAAGACAAGGACTAATAGACCCTTTTTGTTGGGCTTAAACACCCCATGTACGCATCAGGGATAGAAACTGATCTGTTGAAGCAACAAACATGATCTAGTTCTTGCACGTCATAGAAGATGATCAATGTACTCATCTGCAACAAAAGAAATCTGAACATTCAAAAAATTTGAAGATACCGCCAATCTTCCGAGGTGGCTCCAAAACATGTCGATCGGAGGGGCAGAGCCTTGATGGAGCGGGGTGGATGAATCCAAGAACGCTTCGCGAGGAAGAGGAAAGGGCAACCGAATCCGTATCGGAGTCAGACGAGCGCCGGGTCGGCGCGACAACGCATCATCATCCACTGCGCTCGGAACCTGGCCTTCGTTCCCAGTCGGACACTCGGACTCATCGAATGCCTGTTCGATCGGACTTGGGACGACTGGCGCCGCGCGCGGCGGCCCTATATAACTCAACCTCCACGGCCGTAACTTTCTCATAGATCAGCTCCTGGTCTCTCCGCTTCGTCTCCTCTGCTCAATCGCGCGGTGCCTCTCCTTCCTTGATCCATGGCGATCCCTGTTGCCAGCGTGCACCTTGCCATGGCGCACGCAGCCCTTCCCGGGCTGCTCCCCACCCCTCCCAAGTGCATGATGATGATGGCGCCGCCGCTCCCGACGCCTCCGTGCGCCATCATCCTTCCCAGTTCATCACCTCCCAAACCCAGCCGCGCCGACTCCGCGGAGAGGTGGGACGCGCACAAGATCGAACCAGGCGGCAGTCCAGCGTCGTCGTCGTCATCGTCAGGTGGCCGGCGGTCTTTGGACGGCGAGAGCAGCGGCGCTGTGCGCGCGTCCTCGTGCGAGAGGTGGGACAGCAACAAGAAGAAGAACGTGGCGGTGGCGGTGGCGGCTTCCTCCTCGGTGAGCAGAACGAGCAGCCCGGGGCGCAGCAGCAGCAGCAGCAGCCGTGCCGACTCCGAGGAGAGGTGGGACGCGCACAAGAAACCAATGAGCCTGACGTCTTCGTCGTCCTCGGCGCGCAGCAACACCAAGGGTTGCGACAGCAGCAAGCGCCGCCCCAGCCGCCGCGCGTCGTCGACCGCCGCGCGCTGGGACGCCCGCAAGAAGCCCACGGCGCGGCGGACGGACGAGCTCGACGACGGCGAGAGCAGTACTGGAAGCAACGACATGGAGTACCTGGGCATGCCGCCGCCACGACCGCTGCCGCAGCAGGCACTCTACGCTGGACCGGGATTCATCGCCTCGCCGGATCCGAGCATGCTTCCCATGCCATCGTTGATGATCCGCGTGGCGAAGCGCTGTAACACACAAGGGATGATGTTATCAGCGAGGTGTTAACACTTAGCACCAAATTGCACGTACTGTAGCAGCAATGAAGCATGGAAGAACGAAGATGATGTTGTTAGAAAAGTACTCTGATTAGTGATTACCCAGAAACGTACTCCTGCATTCAAATTTGTTCATCTGTCATCAATATAAACCGTGTGTACTGTAATAGTTTTTATTTTTACCAATAAATGGATTGATCATCATGATAGGCGTGTGCAAGTACTCTCTTGATTGGATTTGTTTCAATTTGAGCGTAAAGAATTCCGAGCATTCTTTGCTAAAAACATGGACTAGCTCAACATGAACGTGCAATTTCTCAATCTACATATTCAGATCTGAAACTTGTTGGAATGTTGGCCTACCGTCCATCATTACGAGACAAGAACTAGTGTTCAAAAAATTGTTCTAAGAATAAAATAGTGCAACTACATAATTGGTATGTGAAACTAGTTTTATCCTGGGTTTTCTTACAAAGTAAAACAAAATTCGCGTTAGTTTTTATCCTGCCCTTTCTTACAAAAATAGACGGTGGGAACCTTCAGAACTCAGGAGGTTGCTTCTGTGCAGAGGCTTCAAAAGCGTATTTCAGTTACCTCTCTCCACACAGGCATCTGAGCAGTTGCCAAGTTTCTCTTTTTATCGAATACGCAAAAGAATTATGCATCTTTGTATTAAGATAGAAAATGTGTTTCGAATACAACGCGTGATGGCAATGCCATGCGTCCTCTGTTAGCTCACTGGATTAACCAAATTACAGTAAATGCACGACCTTGGTGCTCTCCTACATGCCTAAGGGAATACTCACGGACTAAACAACCAAGTATGATCGCGCCGGCTTCCATCCACATTTTCCCGTCTGCTTGATGATCCTTGCAACTTGCTTGCATTCCTGCCGGAAAAGTCCGAGCATTCCTTATCATTTCCTTCCAAACTTCCCGTGTCCGTGTGACAACTGACAAGTGCAACGGAGCAGGTGTTGTACCATGAAGACAAGGATTTCAGGCACACCGCCGCTACAGCTGTGGCTGTCTAGCACCTGCGGGTGGTTCCTCGCTGAGGTCGGTGTCTGCGCCCGGAGCAGCAGAAACCATGGCGGACGGAGGTGGACGTCTCGGAGAGAGATGGCGTGGTGCCCACGCGGCACGTCGCTGAATTCCGAACAAGACTTCGAATCCGACTCCGACTCACCTGGTGCACACTGCGCGGATTCGACCGGCGCGTCCGGCATGGCGGCATCCCTGGGCAGGCCTCTCTCTCTCTCTCTCTCTCTCTCTCTCTCTATATATATATATATATATATATATATATATATATATATATCGATGCTGCTACGGGCAATCATCATCGCCTCTCCGCTTCGCCTCCTCTGCTCGATCTGTTCACTTCTTGCGGCGCTCTTTTCTCCTTGGATCCATCATTCATGGCGATACCGGTCGCGCGCGTGCACCTTGCCATGGCACACGCGGCTCTCCCGGCGCTGCTCCCGACTCCGCCCAAGAGGAAGATGCTGCCGCTGCTCCCGACGCCGCTGTGCGTCCTCTTCGTCGTCCTCCCCGTGTCGCCGCCCAATCCCAGCCGCGCGGACGCCGCCGAGAGGTGGGACGCGCGCAAGAACGCGGTCGAGCCGCCGTCCAATAAGCCCGGGCGCGCCGACGCCGTGGAGAGGTGGGACGCGCGCAAGACCCGACCGGCCAGCCCGGCGTCGTCAGTCTCAAGCCAGCGCTCCACGGGCAGCACCAGGAGCAGTCCCGGCCGCGCGTCCTCGTCCGAGAGGTGAGACGCCGACAAGAAGAGTAGTCCGCCGCCGCCGTCCAGCGGCGACCGCCCGAGCTGCCGGGCGTCGTCCTCCGCTGCGCGCCGGGAAGGCAACACGTCCACCGAGCGCTGGGACGCGCACAAGAAGCCTCGGCCGCCGCCGGCTGAGGAGCTCGACGACGGCGCGAGCAGTACTGGGAGCAACGACGTGGAGCTGGACATGCCACGGGCGCGGCGGGCACAGCTGTGCGCTGGGCCGGGCTTCCTCATCGCGTCGCCCGAGCCGAGCATGCTTCCCATGCCATCGTCGTTCATGGTGCGCGTTGCAGCATAGCTGTAGGCAGGAGCGGGGATGGCTTAGGCCTTAGGGTAGGGATGATGACTCTCCACTCTCCAGTGATCGTGGCAAGCTTTATCACGTACTACTAGGTCCAGTCTCGCAGATTCGCAATTGCTCGTGTTGTTAGACGCTTCGAAGTTTGTTTTGTACTGTGGCACTGTAGTAACTTGTAACTTTACATGTCTGATTTCACTTGGATCACCTTGCGTCGTGTTCAGTTTAAATCTCTAGTGCGGATGATCCAACGGAATTACTCTAGCATGCATTGGATAAAATCCCTACAGCTTTGCCATCATCGTTTTGACATCGAACTCGTGTACTACCTACTTGTCTAATATATAATTTTAATTATGGTATTCAGCATGACGCGCTGGAGTTTGGTTGTCTATTTGTCTTACGGCAAGTACATTGCTACACATCAGCGGTCTCATAGATCGTCTCATGCAAGTTCATGTAGGACTTTTGATTAGGTGGCGGAGAGAGAGTAGAGAGAATAAGGTGGTTGTTTCGCGAGATAACCGTCTCATAGACTAAAATTTAGGACTATTAAACTACCCATTGTATGAGTTGTTGTCGCCATGCAACTCACAATATTTTCTTTTTCTATGTATAAATTATGGTATTATATATCTACTATGAGACAATTTTTTAAGGCAAACCATTATATATATTGCCTGATACATCGTCTCGAAATGATGTGACAATGTATGAAACTGCCTATTAGACTATACCAATGCAAACGGGGCCATCCTGAATATCTCGCGCTCAACGTGCATCACAGGTCAGCAGTGGCGATGGCGCGATGCTTGAGCCGTCGAATTAATGGAAGTAGGGTCAATGGCTCAATGCCACGTGACGCGAAGGGAGGGACAGATCACCATATCCGTATCCAAGTCCAGCCGGCGTCAGAGGGAAAAAAAGTTTTGAAACTAGTACGTATCGTATGTAGCCATGCAGTTGTTTGGTGCGTTTGAATTTGACATCTTGTATGTGCCGAACTGAAAATCGATCCAGCAGGCACTGATCCGTACTGTCTTCGTTTGTCTGATTCGTCTCAACTTGTCTGATAAGATTCGGATAAATAAATTACGGCCCTGTTTAGTTACCACTCCGAAATATTTTCACCCATCAGAGAATCTTACTATTTAGAAATATTAAATAAAATCTATTTATAAAATTTTTTCATAAATAGGTTGTAATTCACGAGACGAATCTAATGAATCTTCTTAATCCATAATTTACAACAGTGATGCTACAGTAAACATCCGCTAATTATGAATTAATTATCCTTATTAGATTCATCTCGCGGTTTACAGACGAGAAATATAATTAGTTTTATTATTAATCTACATTTAATACTCCTAAATGGTAAGATTCTCTTTGACGTGACACGTAAAAAGTTTTTACCTCTCCATCTAAGCACCCCCTACATTGCTACTCAAATATTGCAATGTTTCACATGATCATAGAGCTGGAAAAGAACTAACAATAGAAAGGTCACACATGTGTCTAATCCTGTATTCCTTCTTCTTCTGCTGCTGCTGCTTCTTCTTCTTCTTATTATTACATGGGCCAGGGCCAGGCATGAAGCTCACAAACGACAAGTCCATTTTCACGTGGGCCTGGCTGATTCCACACACCAGGGGGTTTTACATGGGCTGGGCTGCACACAGGTCAGCCACTTTCGAAAACCGGAACTCCCTAACTGGTCTCGAGCCCAATTTCTATCCGAGAGAAGAAATTACTTACATGATAGGCCTCCTGATGCTGACATACTTATTGTGCAAAAGTCCATGGACAGGTATTTGGATGGACGTTAAACGGCCTGATGGAGCCATGTGAGCAACTTTTGGAAGTAGGCGGGGGAGATTGTAAGTTTCTAGCGGAACATATTGCCTGATGGGATGCAGACAACGTAGACTAGACGGCAGCCACTTGTGATTGACGTCATCAGCTTGCTACCGCCAAAGTTTGGCCGCTCTCTTGTTTGCATCATTCATCGCTGGACCTGTATTCTGTAGCAAACTGAACTTTCATTCACAGAACAAGTCTTTCTGGTTCTGGTAGAAAAGATGATTTCAAAGAAAGAAAGTTTTCAGGCAGCTGCTGTAGTTAAAGGTTGTTGAATTTGCGACGCGTGTATGCATGGTCCATGCTAGCTGCATGTCCTGCTGCTTCCAAGCAAAAGAAGTCGTCTGATGCGTCTACCTGTAGTAGCGAGCTGGCCAAATAAACAAATTGTTAACTGTCTGTAATGGCATCGTGCCATCGCAAGATCCAACTCAAGCATTGAACCTGCTTCTGCATTAATACTGGAGCAACTTACCATTTTCGTAAGAGCAGTTTGTGCTGTTCTGATCCTATAGAACCTCAGGAAGAAAATAAAGAAATACTACCACTATCAGTTCAGTTTTTCGTCTCCCTTCTCTCTCTCTCTCTCATAAAAAATACTAGTTAAGTTGCTGGAACAACAAGGAAGAATTATTTTGTGGCAAGTTGACCATCTTCCTCCTTCCGCAGAAAATAAACAGCACCCTATTAGCCTAGCTGTCCCTCTATCCCTTTCCGCCTAATGTGATAAGTGACCTCCAGGATCTAAACACAAAGTTTCTATAATAATCTCTCTTGGTGTAACTCCTCTGCCACTCTTCAGTATTAGTATCAAAACAATAGTACACATTTATGATCTCTCTTGGTGTAACTCTGCCAGCATTCAGGGAATGGATTGGCCCTGGTCCATTGGCCATTGCATTGCTCACCAGGACGAAAACATCAGTCGTTTACACAGTTCAAGTTTTGGTGTCAGACGCCGTAACAGATTTACAATTGTGCAGCTCGATCAGAGCACAGCAATATATAATTGTCTTAGATTAAGCACAAACAGAATATATAATGCAATATTCTTATGCTAATAAACTTCTAAAACAGTGGCCACTGAAACATTTAAAACGGCAGGTAGAGTTGCCATACAGATCATCGGTATATGCATGGGCCATCCTAGCTAGCAAAGTTCTTGATTACCGGTAGTCCTCGCTGCAATACCTTTTTGATTCTTGACTCCTCACCAACCGGCCTAGTAGGACAGGAGCTAGTAGTACTACGGTAGGATACGGCAGAATGTTGTTTCGACTTAATTCTTACGCATGTGTACTGCTTTGGCAAGCATCAAATGCATCAAAATCTAAATGAGCTGGCACCTAATTAGTCATATAATTGGACATACCTAAGTTTAATAATTCATCAGCTCTTGCTGGCTGGTGTTTCTTTTCTCTGCTACTTCTGCTCTGACGATACCTAAATTCTACCAAAAACTCCTCTTGCTGTAACACTTGTGAGCCCAATACTGAGGAGAGCACATGCACATCACGTGATCAACAGAGGAATCCTATTCCTATATGCATCTTATTCATTTCCCCTGTAAATGCACCCGCAGATCTTGTCTCCCGCACCTGAACAACTCTGAAATTTATTGTGCCATCAGATGATGGATGGCACTGCATGGAATCTTTCTTCCTGCACATCCACGAAATGGATAATGTTCTAGATGGAACATAGGAAGAAAGAAGAAGAAGCATTTCCCAGTTTATGCAGCAAGAAAGTTGCACTTGTAGCAACTAGTAAGTAGGGTAAGTAGATGAACTGCTCGAGAAGGAGAAGAAGGTTTCTTCCTGCGTTTGTCATGATGGACAGCTTTGCGGACATGTGAATTAAACACGTCAGTAAAAATTTCTGGTACAAAACATGATGGAGCAGGTATTTGATTACTATTATCTGCAATTTTTGCCGTACCGGCGTACCCTTAACCTTTTGCCCCTAGCAGCCAAACTCAACAGCTTTCTTTTTAGCTGAACCAAATTAGACTTTTGGTATCATGGAAATGAATCAGAAAGACAAAACAGACCGTACAGTACATGGCATGACTTCCAGTTTGGAGTTTCATGCTGTTTGGAACGTAGGTTCTTTTTTCTTTCGAAATGGAACACGGGAATTATATTTTCATGACGAACTCTCACTTTAAAATCTCGTTAGCTTGAGTTTGAGTACATATTTTCTTCGTCAGTAAAAAATAGTTTAGGCCTCCTTGATAGGCTCTTCCTTTCCTGAGACTAATGCGGCAAAACTTGTAAATTAAAACAGAGGTGGTTTTTTTTCTGCTATATCGTTCAAAAAAAAAACAGAGGTGGTTTGAGGAAAAAGGTACAAGGTGGAAAGCCATTTGTTTGTAGGTCCCAAAAGGAGACAAGAACACCTAACGTTCAGTTAAATCATTCAAGTACCCTGAAAGCCATGACATGTTTTGCAGTTAATCCAGCCCATAAACTTTCTGTGACGTAGGCAATTCGAGACAGTTATAAAAGGTTAAGACTTTCTCTCATGGGTATAGTAGCTTAAATAGAGATGAAACGCACGCGTGAACGAGACGCGAGGAGCATGCGCATCCATGCCTGCATAAAGGGGATGGAAAGAGTAGGAGCAGGAGAGGAATGATGGTGCCATCACCCCCAGCTCAAGCCCTCCCTTCAATCCAACTCCACCTCCACAAAAATCCTATCCATTCTCCACCAAACAGCCCACGAGATTTCATCATCTCCTGCTAAAAATTGCATCTTTCCTGGCTAAAGATTCCTTACTGGAGTTAAAAATCCCCTTTTGCCGTCCGTTTGTCGACGCGCCAATTATTTTTTGTTGCGATTTGCGTCGTGGATTTGGACCACGCGCACCACTACAACCAATCCTCCCCGTCCAATCCCATCCTGCCCCCAACAATCCCAATCTCCAGTCGAAAGCAAACATCAAGAAGTCCTAAATAGGGACGCACCAAGAACTCCACTACGACAATCCCCCAATCATCTCTTGGTGCATTTGGCCCCCCTCCACCATCCGAGAAATCTATAGGAAACTCATCAGAAATCGCCCCCAAATCGGTCCTACACCGCACCATCAGATCACAGCTCATAATTCCGGTGAGAATTCGAAAAGGAAGAAGCAATGACGGAGGTGGCGCTCCTCCGGGGCCCGACCAACCTCGCTTCCCCCGCAAGCCGTGGCTCCGCCTCCTCCTCGCTGCGCTATTTAGCCAATGCCGACAGCGACGTGCTCCCAGGAAGCGGCAGCCCGGAAGACCCTGCGGGATCTACAGGGAGCCGACGACTCCAAGAACGGCGCGGGCAAGAGGCAGCAGGAGGGTCGGAGGAGGAGGAGGAAGAGGAGCGGTGGTCGTTCTTGGCGCTGCTGTTTGAGCTGCTGCGGAAGTCGCTGCTCGGGTGCAGGACGGTCGGCGGCGGTGGCGAAGGCGAACGCGGCGGCTGTGGGATGGAGATTGGGTTGCCCACGGACGTGCAGCACGTGGCGCACGTCACGTTCGATAGGTTCCATGGATTCCTGGGTCTCCCCGTTGAGTTCGAGCCCGAGGTGCCTCGCCGCGCTCCCAGCGCAAGGTTTGTCTCATTGCTCCATTCATCGATTGGTATTAAGTTCAAGCTTTAAGAAATATGATTATGTTCTGAATTCACAAATAACATAATCTTTTAGTCCCAATTTGAATTTAATTTTGGAGGGTGTTTTCCAAATTATGTGGTGCTTTGATATGAACTGTTGCAGAAAAGAAGTACTAGATTGCCAATCTGTTTTGTTAAAAAATGTAAATGGTGTTTGCTTGACACAGCTCGTTAAAAGTTCAGTACTTTTTACCATTTCGACGGCAGTTTGTGTGCTATAGTTTTTTTTCTTTGGGGGTGGGGGTGGGGGGGGGGGGGTGGTTTTGTTTGTGTTGCAACCTCTATTGCTTTGATCTGAAATATTATTGAATCAGCTTTAAGTGGAATTTAAATTCCATTTGAAATCATGTGTATGGTATGAACTTCTGATAGTGAGTATGCTTTGGACCACAACTGTGCATGGAAAAAAACTTCTGCTGTACTTTTTCCATGTTCCATCAAATAATTGGTCAATCATGCTTCTGAGGCACTCTTATTGACTAGCTTGGATGATTTTGCTGTACTTGCTTGCCTCATCGAAGAATTATTTCGATTGAACTAGGTACATAAAGTTGATTGCTACACCATCTATCATTATTAAGACCAAAAGATTGCCAGGGATTCCATGATTTATGTATGGCCTATTTTGTCTTGATTAGATTATTCATTTTTATCACTAGACTTTCAAATTACCTAGGTTTTTATCATCCACCATCTACGGTCTGTATAGTGGACCTTGGGTTCAAATAATTTCTTTTTGTGCTTTGCTATACTATTTGACTTAAGGCCTTGTTTAGATCCAAGGCTGTAAATTTTTTGAAGAATGTCGGCACACATTTGAAGTATTAAATATAGACTAGTTAAAAAATTAATTATAGAACTCGTCTATAAACTGCGAGACGAATCTATTAAGCCTAATTAATCCATCATTAGCACATGTTTACTGTAGCACAACATTGTCTAATTACGGATTAATTAGGCTCATTAGATTCGTCTCGCAAAATACACCCAATCTGTGATAGGGTTTTTTTTCATCTCCGTTTAATATGTCATGCATGTGCGAAAACATTCGATGTGACATTTTTGGGTATAAAGTTTTTGGATCTAAACAAGGCCTTATAATAGGAACAGAGCACAAAGTATAAGAAAAGTACATAGGTATCTTGTTTCTTAATATATTGGGAGTTCCAAGATGTCGGTTTTCAGCACTAGGCTGAAAAGAATAAACAAAAGGTGAAAAGGGTTCTATATCAGTTCCACTTTATGGAAGGGCGGGAGCCTAGTACTCCAAAAGATAAAGTGGCACAAAGACCTAGCACCTAATCTTCAAACTCAAGGATTGCTGGTATATGATCAATAAAACTCACTCAATAATTAGAGATATTCTTGGCACCATTTAAAATTAAAATTTTGGTGCTTCAAAGATGCCTTGATATCATTGATGGTGGTCTCATTTTCATGTGGACATATCCTTGCAAGTCACATCTATTTTGCTCATTTTGCCTTGCTAAAATGCATTTTCTGAACAACATAAATTGTTGCCTTCATTGCAAGTTTACTTTGACTGTTCATGTTCATTGGCTGACCAAAACATTATATGCAGTGCAAGTGTCTTCGGAGTTTCAACAGAATCCATGCAGTGTTCCTATGATTCCAGAGGAAACAGTGTCCCGACAATCCTCTTGATGATGCAGAGACGCCTTTATGAACAGGGTGGTCTTCGGGTGCGTTTTTAGGGGTCTCCTATGGTTCTTAATCTGTATCCATTGGTGTTTGGAAGCTTTGTTCTGATCAAATTACTGTTTTCTTGTTTTGTACTTTCAGGCAGAAGGTATCTTCCGTATAAATGCAGAGAATAGCCAGGAGGAGTTTGTGAGAGACCAGTTAAATAGTGGAATCGTTCCTGATGGCATTGATGTCCACTGTTTGGCTGGTCTAATCAAAGTAATCTTCTTTCTATCATGAAGCTTATGCTATTATAATCAATCTATTGGTAGCATCGGTTTCTTAATCGCCTGGCCAGTAATTAGAGAGTTATTAATGATCACGCTTACCTTCACTGGTGGAATTTCATGTCAACACCTGCCAGAGAATACAGACATCACTTTCTTTGAGAACTTTATCTTCTCTTTTTCAAATTGCCTCAACCCTCAAACCTTGTTTTTTCCAATGCATACAAAGTTGTGATTGTAGATTTGCTGTTTAGCAATCTTCTGTTGCAGAGTATAATCTTGCTTTTGGAAGCAGTCAAGGAGTTTGATCGACTTGTTTGACATTAACAGCTTATACTTTTGAGTCTGTCCATTTATTTTTTTCATCTCTTTTCAGGCCTGGTTTAGAGAGATGCCAAGCGGGGTGCTGGACTCTATCCCACCAGAACAGGTGATGCAATGCCAATCGGAAGAGGATTGTGCCCGGGTTGCGAAATGCCTTCCACCAGCTGAAGCAGCTTTGCTTGACTGGGCTGTTAATCTAATGGCTGATGTAGTCCAAGAAGAACAGATAAACAAGATGAACGATCGCAATATTGCAATGGTTTTTGCACCAAATATGACTCAGGTAATGCATTGTGGTAATATCATATCAAACTAGCAATATATACCTCACCCGAGAGCTGATGGTTACACATGCTAACTGTAACACATTTACCAAGCAGATGGCAGATCCTTTGACTGCACTAATGTATGCTGTCCAAGTGATGAATTTTCTCAAGATGCTGGTACAAAAGACCCTCAAGGATAGAGGGGAGTCCAATCCAGAGGATGTTTTGCTGCCCCAGAAGGACCCATCTGATGAAAATGGGCATCAGAAACCCAGCGTGACACTGGATTCTCTCCTTGAGGATGGATCCAGGCGCCCTTCTTTTGCCAAGGAAGAGCCCCTTCTGAACAGTCCTGCACACAGCACTAGTGATAAACCTAATGAAACTAATACCACTGAAGGGGTCACTGCTCAGGCAAGTGAAGTCATAACGAGTGTGGAGGACTCTACTAGCTGCTCGCAACCTGCAAATGCTAGTCCGGCTGCTATCGCTGATGCTTTTGGCGTGAATGCTACAAATTTTCTTCAAGGCAAGGGGAGCCGAAGCCTGAATCGTAGGAGGGCGAGAAAGAGCAAGGGCCAGTCTGGTACACGGACTACACCTGCAGCTGAGAAATCAAGAGGTGGGAGCATCGTGAGCCGAATAAACTCCAAGGTTGAACGGATCGAAGCATGGAGATGAAGTGAAACACCATTTCCATCGTCGCTGTGTACTAGATGACTGACCCAGTGTTTCCTGAAATAGCAGCCTGAACTGCTTGCTTGCACATTTGCATTTTCTATGTGCTTATCATTTCTTTGCTGTATTGTGGTCATGGTATTTTTGATATTTGAGTTTCTCGCCATCACTAACTTCTGTTTCTTCCTTATGATTACTTGTCTGAGTGAATGAAAGATGTTGATGTTTTCATTTGTACATACATCTGTCCCATGCCTAAATTATGAAGCGCCTGAATGTTCAGATGTGTTATATGCTGCATTGATCCTTTCAAAAGAAAATATATGCTGCATTTCTGTGCTTGTTCTCATTGTATTGTACCTTATTCTGCCATCTGCTGCTTCCCTTTCAGAATTGAGGACTGATCAGTCACAGTGATCACTCTTGTGCTTTAGTCTTGAAAACGTAAGCTTATGTTTCTACCTTTGTCTTAATGCTCTCTGAGTTGCTTATCCTTTTTCACAGTATAATTTTCCTTCGCTGAACTGTCTACAACTGAGCTCTCAAGCATCGTATGCATACCATCTATCATTGCATCAGATAGCTTTATTCTACCTCCTCTACTTCACTCCTTTTTCGATTAAAGGCTTGCAGAATCTGTGCAAAGATCTTTCAGCTTTCATGAAGAATACAATGTGAACAGGCAAGGCAACACCAATTACCATTTCATTTAGAAATTTAGGCCTGCTTCACTGAAGAAAGTTTAGACAATCAAAGGATGATTTGGGATTACCTTGATTCCTGCCTGTTCAGCTACCAATGACTACCACATCCTTTATTCCCTGTTGGTGTTTGGAAATTCTGCACTCCAATTTCAAGATCACACTAGCGTTATTCTGTGACAAGTACAGCAGCGGTTGGTGAAAAAACGTTGGTCCAGTCTTCGATCTGCTCCAGCACTACAGATTGACAATTTGTGCTTCAGCTGTACGCGAAGCATGTCCCAGTCTGATTTGGGCAGACAGATTAGTATGCTGACCTTATCAGAATCACAGTCCTGGGCAGACAGATTAGTTTGTGCAGGCAGATTTGTTTGATCAATTCCTAACGTATGGTTCATGCAAGCCAGCACTGATTTGTATAACACCCATTAACTTGCGCCTACTGGAGTGATGGTCATAAAATGCTGAAAGCTTTTTTCATTCCAGTGAACTGTCTGAACTGAGCTCTCAAGCACTTAATCCACGACCCTTTTCATTGCATCAAGTTGCTTTATTCTATCTTCTCTCCAGTCCTTTTTGTTTACAGGCTTACTGGATAGATTTTCCAGGTTTTACAAAGATGATACAGTATAAGCAGGCAACCACAAAGGTCACCAATTTTCAATTGCCATTTCATTCAGACAACCAGGCATGCTTCAGAGTTCGGACAAGAAAGTTCAGGCCGTATTCCCTCCTCAGGATAACTTCGGTGTTATTCAGTGACAAGTGCACTACTGGTCGGAGAAATTTGTCAAGCTGCCATCGCAATGTTCTAAGTTTCTTAGCATCACTTAAGATCAGAATTGGATTTGGGAGACATATTTGTATGCTAGACTTATCAGAACGTCCATCTTGAGCTTACATATTTTGCGCGTTCCAGGAAATTGCCAGTGCAAGATAACGCACCATGAGGAGAGGTCAATTCCTGTCCCAGAATACTGAACCAGTAAGTCACTGGTGCCAGTACAGAGATGCCTCTTTGAGCTGTAATATCGCACTGGAAATTTCGGTTCCCGAACGTATGTATCACTCAATGAAATGCCAGGAGAGATTGCTGTTCTCTGGACACTCACACTTGTGCTTGTTGGACTGACGGTCATAGAAAAACGAACGCTCTTTTGCACTGTAAGTGACGGTCATATTCTCAAGTTGCAGTGGCAGCACCACTTGTGAAATGAAATATTCCAATTCCATAGCCGCAGAAAGCCTTGCATCTTTCTCCACCCCTCCTTTTTCTACCAGTATATATATGCATCTTTGTCTCTACCTTACAATTCAGAACAACACAAAAATTAGAGTCTAGCTGACAGTCACGCACCTCAAACTGTTCTGCAATTCCTTCAGCGCTGACATCATACCTGAACCTATCCCATTTTTGTTACAGGTAACTTCCTGGTGGCACTCTCTCAGCTGACATGGTTTTCTGAAACTTTTGTTCACTTCCGTTGCTTCTTTGCAGTGCATGTTCTCGAGAGATAAGCAGTCGATGGCTGCGCCCATGGCGTCGGACGGTGGGCTGAGACGTCTGTTCGAGAAGCCGCTGCCGGAGAACCCGACTCTGCTGGAGGCGCTGTCGGCGTGGAACCGCAACATCCACCCCAATAAACCCATCGACCCGGCGTCCTTCACCGAGCTCTTCGGCGAGCTCCACTTCCAAGAGAAGCAGCAGCCGGACCAAGCCATCGTCATGTCGCAGCCACCCCCTCGCCCTCCTCCGCGCACGGCGTCGTGGCTCGATATCGCCGCCGAGGCCGAGATGAGCAACTTAAGCAAGGACGACTCGTCGCTGGACGGGCTCCTGAGGCCCAAGCCGGCGAGCACCGTGGGCACCGTGAAGAGGAGCGCGAGCTTCTGCATGAAGAAGAGCTCCGCGTCCCTGCTGCTGTGCACGGAGGGCCTCGGCTCCGAGAGCACCGTGGACGCCGACGACATGCTCAAGGACGGTGACGCCGAGGCCGAGGCCGCCGCGCTCAGTGGCCACAGCAAGGAGACGGGCACGGAGAGAATCAGCGACGTGAAGGACGACGCCGCCGGCGCCGTGGAAGAAGGAAAGGCGGAGAAACGGCCGCCGTCGTTCCCGCCGCCGATACGGTCGGTCGGGCGCGGCGGCGGGAAGCCGCGCGTGTGCTTCCGATCGTTCCGGGAGGATGGGCGGTTCGTGCTGCTGGAGGTGGTGATCCCCGGGAAGGATCTCCTGCAGGCGACGCGCGAGGGCGGCCGGCTCAGGCTGCAGTTTGCCGACGGCGCCGCTGCAGCCATAGCGGCTGGTGGTGTGGGCGCCGGCGAGGAGCTGCACGGAGAAGACGGCACCAATTAAGCATCCAAGCCAATATAGATTAGTCATATAATGCAATGAATGATTGGTGGTTAATGGCGATCAAAGGCTGGAGTAGGAAAGCAGGTGATGGTATAATTAATTATGAGAATCACCGGCTACCTAAAGCTTCTTGAAAATGATGAATATATATGTTCGTCCTATTCAGTCAGAGATTCAGACTCCACGGCACAATATGAATACAACATCTTGATCCTTGAGACCTTCAGTGATCCGTACTGTACGTCACAGACTGATCGATCACAGTCGAGCATCTTTGTGCTGCATCTTGACGCACACATCTGCGTGCAATGTTGGTGGTGGCTACACAAGGCCACTTGATGAGGGGATCCTTAGGGGCAAAATATCGAAGTTGAACCATCCGCTTTAATTCATTGACACAATTGACGATAAAAGATCCAGTGTAGCACCAGACCAAGCCCATTAAGGAACTGCCGTGAGCCCATGACCTACCAGGGCCCACCGCCCATGCCACCCCTGCCGGTTGCGCTAGCGAGACTACGCGGCCGCGGGAATAAAAAACGCGCGCTTTGCACAATTTGGCGGGAAAAGAAAGCACGCCTGCCCCGCACAACCGTCCCCCTTCCTCGCATCCCAATTCCCAATCTGATCACGATTCACGCATGCATCCCCCCGTCGGTTCTCCCCCCATGGAGCAGGAGCGCACTCCACCAGCGACGAAGAGGGCGAGGCCCTCTCCTCCTCCGCAAGCCCACGCCGCCGACCGGCTCAGCGCGCTGGGCGACGCCACCCTCCACGCCATCCTCGCCCGCGTGCCGCTCCGCGACGCCGCGGCCACGACCGCGCTCTCCCGCCGCTGGCCCCGCGTCTTCGCCACGCTCCCGCGCCTCCTCCTCCACGCCGCCACCTTCAACCGAACCGCCGCGACTTCCCCGACGAGGGCGATAAGGACTACTGCGAGGACCCCAGGCGCTGGATGCGCGCCCTCCGCCGCGTGCTCGACGGCCGCGCCGCGCCGGTCGCCGCCTTCGAGATCGATTTCAAGTACATGGGCCTGTACGAGGACTGGTTCTTCGGCGTCTTCCGCGAGCTCTGCGGGAGCGGCGGCACACCAACACCAAGTACACCGAGTGCTACGACCTGCCCTCCCCTGTGTACGCCTCCAAGACGCTCACCTCGCTATATCTCGTCAACTGGCGGCTCCGGGTGCCCGGCAGAATCACCGGCCTGCGCGCTCTTCGGTCGCTCCGGCTTCACGGAGTGACCGCGACGGATGACGACCTTCGTCGCTTCATCTCGCGGTGCAGCGCCATGGAGCATTTGGAGATCTTTGACATCCACAAGGCACGGAACATCGTCATACGCGCGCCATGCCTTACAAACTGCTCATATACTCGTACCGCCCGCTCTGCGTCTCGGTGAAGAAGGCGCCGCGGCTGGACAAGGTGAGGCTTAGCTTTTCGTACAGCTACCCTGAAGACTCGTGGAGGATCGAGGACACCGTGGGCTCCGATGAAGACTACTCGTTTTCTGAGATCGAGGAGATGCTTGATTACAAGAAGATGGCGAAGAGGGAGCATAGGCAGACGGACGAGATTAGGAATATGGTGATGTTTCTCGGTGGTCTCAGTTCTGCCAAGAAGCTTCACTTGTCACCTGAATTTCCTCAGGTCAGTTAGTTTGCTGAATGCTTATCTATTATCTTTTCTGCTTAGCCGTATCATTTACTGAGGTTATGCAAAATTGCAAGCTGAAAAGTACAAGTTTTTTTTTACTGAAATGTACATTACATAGCTTAAGGATTCCTATTTTTTTCTACAAGGAATGTGTCGTGGAAGCACTTGTTTTAATTTCATCGGTCATGGAATTGGACTTGTCGCTTATCATTGATGATTATTTCTTTCATACAAATGAACATGGTGATAGCGGCGGTGCTGAGTCTAGTATCATGCTAGTATGCCACCACGCCTCTTCACCAAATATATGCTTCTTCCGAGAAATATGCATAGCATTTTAAAGTAAAGATATTAAATGCAAGGTGGTTAGCCTTTATATTTCTGTTTCTCACAATACTCTCCAGATTATATCTTATTTGTTTTTTCCTCTAGGTGTTTATCATAATCCTTTTCTCCTAGCACAGCCCAAGTGTTTAGATCAGTCACTCTGCTTTAGGACTAACGTAATTTAGTTTTATGTGATAATAGTTGAGTAGTGCACTAAAGGCTATACTCAGTTAAAACTTTATTCAATTACTTTTGTCAAATATAATTCAAATGATTTTCATGTCGAAGTTGGAACTACTTTATAAAAATGGTGCGAAATTTGATCGATTGATATTCTGATTAGGTCTTGAGCCTGCCCAAGGTCGCAATGCCGAAGAGATTGCCCAAGAAAAACTATTTACTTGGATTGCAAATGCTTACCCTTGCTCTGGATCACAATCACGCAGTGTTTGCCACATTAGTTGCATGCTTGCTGAACAGCTCTCCCAACCTCAGGGACCTCAGAATCACAGTAAGCCCCAAGCAACAGATGTTCGTTCAGTCTTAATGTTCCAGCAGCTGCTTGTAAAATGTTTCTCATGTGTATTACCAGGACTCTGGTTATTCAAGAAGCCGTGTGCCCTTAGCTGCAGAGTATTGGGAGGAGCAGATAAATGCTGACTGTGTTCTCAATCACCTTTCAAGCGTGACATTCTTCATCGATGAACTCTTTGAAGGGCACCCTTGCAGTGGGTTTTGTCGGTTCCTGGTGATGAACTCCAGGGTCCTCAAAAAGCTACACATCATGTACTATCGCAGGCAGGTCAAGCCTGAGGATGCAGACAAGCTGGAAGCGATCCGAAGAGAACTCCATAGCTGGCCGAGGGCTTCACCGGATATGGTGCTGGAGTTGTCTCCCCTTGATCACTATCCGAGCTTATGAGGTGAGACCGTGTGAGGCAGCCGCTCCATGTCCTGTTCTACTGCTTCCTGCTATATGCCGCTCCTGAATTCTGATTCTAAAAACCACAGGCTAGTCTAGTCAACAGAAGTCTTCTGTTGGAATGGTTTGGAAATCTGGATTCTTATCGACCTCGTACTATCATCTTCTGGATTTTTTGTTATTTTGTAAATGTGGTTGTCTTGTTACCAATCAGGATCTATTAATTTTATATGATGATCCTAGCGTGGCCATCTTATGTCATGAGAAAGTTTACACTTGCCCCCTGGAGGGCACGCACTGCTTCCTGACTGCTGATATTATACGGATATTTTATTACTTGTGCTTCCTTGAGCGTCAGAGGAAAAGATGAATGTCCTTTGCACTGCTACTCAGTATGGTGACTGTCATAGTCTCAAGTCGAAGTACCAGCTTGCGGTTGTGAAATGGAGAAATATTCCAATTCCACTGCCAGCCACAGGAAGCCCTACGTTTCTGTGGTTGGCTCACAAGTTAGGGTATGTACAATGCGGAGGCTCTTACAGAGGCGCTTAAGAAGAGAGAGAAAATGTGGCATCATTAAGAGCCTCACTCCAACACTGGAAAAATCAGTTTAGACTTGTTTCCAAGAACAGCAACTCAGCAAGACCCGGCGGAAAAAAGCAATTTTCTAGCTCTTATTAGAATCCTATATTCTAATGGGCCCAAAGCCCCAAATTCTAAAGGCCAATGGGTGTGCTACTAACGGGCCAAAGAACATGATGGCCCAAAAAGATTTTCCTCCTCGGGGGCCCACTTTCCATTCACGATGGCTCTTATCCATCGTCGGCTTCCTTCGGTTCCTGCTTCAGTGCTTCCTCCTCTCCGCCGAGGAAATGGACGCTACCGCGCTCGCGCTCTACTCGCCCCCAGCGGCCGCCCGCCGCTCGGCGGCGAAGCCAGAATTCGCCTCCCTCCACCTTTTCTGCTCCTCCACAGCCTCTTTCCACCTCCGCGCGTCCCGGAACCCCGCCTTGCGCGCCCTCTCTCCGGTCCGCTAACTAGCCGTTTCTTCTGGGGTTCCGGAAGAAGATCGCATTTTTTCGACCTTAATGTTATAATATTTTGGGGATTTCAGGGATGGAGGACACGCAGGAGGGGGAGCGGACTGGTTGTGCGGGCGGAGATGTTTGGGCTGCTCACCACGGGACTCGAGTCCGCCTGGAACAAGCTGCGTGGCGTCGGTGAGTCAGTTCACTCTCATTCCTAACATCGATGCCTGGATTGCGTTCTTGTTTCATTTTGTTTTGAATAAATGCGTTCTTGTTTCATGAGGAACAATGGAAAGCATCATAGTGGTGCTCTGCCTGGCCTGGCTACTTGAACTTAGTTTTGCTCACTGGTGTGGCACCACCAGCCAGTAAATATATATTACTCCGTGCTTTGTTTGTGTTGGGTTGCCCTCCTTCCATAATGTAATTATAAATTATATGTAAAAGTGAAAGAACAGTTTGCTCTGTTTGATAAAAAAATGTAATTATATATAAAGGAAAGGACGCTGTAAGTGTCAAGCATGAATACATTGTTAGTCTGCAATGTAGTAAGCACTGATAGGAGTACTAAATTACAAGTTCTGTACATGGTTAACTGGTCTTTCCAAAATGTGCAAGGTTAAACAAAGGTAATAGCCAAGCATTTGAACTCATGTTTGCTTTTGCTTGTCAATCCATCATATCATTATAAGACTAATATAGTATTGAGTTATGTGCTTGTTAATTTGCTACTTGTTGTGCCCTCATTGAGAATTAAGATTAACACAATGCCCTTTTCATTCAAGACGTGCTTACAAAGGAAAATATTGCCGAACCAATGCGGGACATTAGAAGAGCACTTCTGGAAGCAGATGTAAGTACCTTGCAGCTTCTCATTTTACTCATCAGTTCATTTCATACCCATATAGTCTGAGGGCTGAAGTTTCTCCTGCTTTCATCAGGTTAGTTTGCCAGTTGTGAGACGTTTTGTTTCATCTGTTAGTGAAAAGGCTTTAGGTGCAGATACTATCAGAGGAGTTCGACCAGAACAGCAGCTAGTGAAGGTGTGTTGAGCCATCCCACCATTAAGGCATTAACAGATAAAGAGCAAACAAATGTCTGTTTGGGAGAATTTCTTTTATCACTTTGGTGTTCTCCACAACTTTACATATTGGATTCTCTTAGCTGTTAAGTTCCCTTTTGTCTCTAGTAGTAGTGAAACTCATTAGCAAATAAAAATACTAAACATGCATAAACAATCTTCTCTGGAACGGTTATAACCTATTGGTCTATGCTATGATAAAATCTTATCGAATTTATTTATATGTTTCTAGCACAGGAAAAATAATGTAATCGGTGCTGCAGATTGTTCATGACGAACTTGTACAGCTCATGGGTGGAGAAGTATCTGATCTAGTATTTACAAAAAGTGGCCCAACAGTTATCTTACTGGCAGGTCTACAAGGTGTTGGGAAGACTACTGTTTGTGCAAAGCTTGCATTCTATTTGAAGAAACTGGTGCATTCCTCAGCCTTTTATTTTCTACTATCTGGCAGGATTTAATGCTTGATAATCTATAGATACTTATACCAGAGTTAGGTTTCAGGGGAAGAGTTGTATGCTGGTCGCTGCAGATGTTTACAGGCCTGCTGCCATTGATCAACTTACTATACTGGGTAAACAGGTACGCCTTATATGACTTAGACTTGAATAGTTGCATGTGACAGCTGTAAAAATTAAGAAGCAGATGTACCATCAGATTTCAGAAGTTAAACCATCATGTAACATTTACTTTTGTCACTGACTTCAATTTTTTTTTCTTGATTGACAGGTGGGTGTGCCAGTTTACTCAGAAGGAACGGAGGCCAAACCTCCACAAATAACCAAGAATGCTGTGGAAGAGGCGAAAAGCAAGAATATTGATGCCATTGTGGTAGATACTGCTGGAAGACTGCAGGTTAGCCTTCGGTGTACCCCCTTTAATTTTTCAGTTTAAGGTCACAGCTCATGGAATTCTGGTATGAACCTGATTCTACTGCACCATTATACACATGAAAAATGTGTACTATTCAGATGGCATATTAACTAGCATAGTCTTTATGGTTTAACTTGCATTATTGATGGTAGCTTATCACCTTTCTGTCATTCAGATTGATAAAGCGATGATGGATGAATTGAAAGAAGTGAAGAAGGCAGTTAATCCTACTGAAGTACTGCTTGTCGTTGATGCCATGACTGGCCAAGAAGCTGCAGGTATCCACCTTTTGCTTCTTCCTGCTATTTCAGTCTTGTTGCCAAGTGACAACATTCTACACAACACTTGTCAGAACTGCAGCAATGCAACACAGCTGTTGTTCTGAAATTTAGCTATCGGTAAAGTCTTAACAAGTTTGTTGCTCTTAGTGCTCCTGTAAAGAAAGATGTTTGTTCTTCTGGTCCCATAAACTCAAATAAGCTTAGAGGCTCTTTCCTTCAATAGTATCACACCATCCACATAAACATTTCTTTTGTGATATGCAGCACTTGTCACCACCTTCAATATTGAGATTGGTATCACTGGCGCTATACTGACTAAACTGGATGGTGATTCCAGGGGTGGAGCAGCACTAAGTGTTAAAGAGGTTATTACTTGCCAGAAACTTTTCTTGCCATCATATCAATTAACGATTAGTTGATGATGCAAAGAAGATTTTTGTCAATTTATTTACCTCTGTTTGATTAATTGCAGTTTCTTATGCTGGAGACTAGCACGTGCTAGTTCAATAGTTTCTGCTGGTAGCTTTTCACATGCATAACTTTTTATTTGTGTGCATATATTTAGATTATTCTTTTGACTTGTTTGTCGCAGTTATGAACAATAAAGACCTGTCATCATCACCTTTTTGCACCACACTGCATACATACATACGATTTTATGAGCAGTCTTGTATCCTCAGCTGTTATCTTGTGGTCATTGCTCTGTAGTACATTGAAATATTCTTATTTTCAGTTGGTATATGAAAGTAAAATCATTGCTTAACTGATCATGCAGGTATCTGGAAGGCCCATCAAATTTGTAGGAAGAGGGGAACGATTGGAGGACCTCGAGCTTTTCTATCCTGATCGCATGGCGCAACGAGTTTTGGGAATGGGAGATGTACTTTCATTTGTTGAAAAAGCACAAGAAGTTGTAAGTAGCATCCTGTAAAACTGCTTATTTTGTGTAGTCCTAAGAAATCTTGTGAAGATTTTATGTTGTTTACTTTTACATCTGGTACAACTAGATGCGGCAAGAAGAAGCTGTAGAATTACAGAAGAAAATTATGAGTGCAAAATTCGACTTCAATGACTTCTTAAAGCAATCTCAAAATGTTGCGAAAATGGGTTCCATGAGCCGAGTGATTGGAATGATTCCTGGCATGAACAAGGTACACGAGCATGTGGAATTAATTTGTTCTCCAACTTGACATGACAGCTATGCATTACAACTATGTTTAAATTTGATATGATAATTGCCAGCTCCTGAAACATGTTCTCATTCTAAACAGGTTACTCCTGCACAAATTCGAGAAGCTGAGAAAAGACTTGCGTTCGTCGAGTCAATGATTAATGCAATGACTGCTGGTATGTTCTTTCTGATTTGAGCTACATTTATGAAACCTACTTGGATGGCTGCTTGTGTAATGGACATAGATGCCATGTTGGTTTTTGTTCTGGGATGTGCAGAGGAAAGAGAGGAGCCAGAGTTACTAGCCGAATCACGTGAGAGGAGGATAAGAGTGGCTGAGGAGTCTGGAAAAACTGAACAAGAGGTTTAGTTCTGCTCTATCGATATCACCAGTCACAAAAAGTCCATAATGCTCTAGTCGTACCAAAACATGCAGCTGACAAGGCTGTCCTTTTCCCTATTAGGTGAGCCAACTGGTTGCTCAGCTTTTCCAAATGCGCGCTCAGATGCAGAAATTGATGGGTATGGTGCAAGGACAAGAAGCAATAGCAGGCATGGGAGACCTCATGGACTCACTTAAAGCTGAAGAAAAGGTAGTGATTGTATCAGGCAGTGTGAACATTTCTGAAAAGTGTTCCTGGAGGATCTTATTAGAGTTTTCTGAATTATTGTGCATCATTCAGGCACCACCTGGCACAGCACGGCGGAAGAGGAGGAACATCAAGCCGAAACAGAGGGAACTGGATGCAGTTTTGAGCTAGCCTGCTGCACCGGAGTAGAAACTTTTAAGTTTTGACTGGAAGTTGCTCCTGCATGCGAGGCTGAGGACAAGGCCTACACAAGTACAACAGTGCCACAATTATGTATGCATGATTTGTGAATACAGTTTTTGTAGGGGTCACTCGTTTGGTAGTTGAACGGCTATAGATGAAATACTACGAGGATGCTTTATGTTGCTAATGCGTGGATATTTTTTTCGATCAAATTAATGCACACATGTTTCTTTTACGGTATTCTGTTCAGGATTAAATCAATCCGATCGGATAGCCATCTTGCATTTTGTTTCAAAATATAAGAGGCCAGAAACAACTTGTTCCTGCCCGAAAAAGAAAAGAAAAAGAAGCAACTTGTTCCTTCGCTTCAAAGTGGAGACCGTTCAGTATCATGGCCCAACCTGTCAGCCCACCAGAAGAGGAATGAATTCAGGCCTAGCATTGCAGCCCGGATACCTTGATATTGGGCCTTCTTCTGTAATCGCTAGGAGCCCACAAAAGCAGAGAGGCCCGCCCAAACCAGTCGGTCCGTTTCCAACTGCTCTTATCCGCCTCGTCGCTTCCCTCTCCTCCGCAGAACACAACACTGCGCTCTCCTCTCCTTATCAGGCCTCTCCAATGGAGGCCACCAGCACACTCGCGCTCTCCTCGTCCCCCGCCGCCGCGCGACGCTCGCCGGAGAAGGCATCCGTAGCCTCCCTCCACCTCCGCCGCTTCCCCACGACCTCCTCACTCCACCTCCGCGCGGTCCAAAGTCCAGCACTTCGCGCTCACTCTTCACCCTTCCAGGTCCGGTAGCTCCCCCCAACTCCTTGGCCTTTCGTTTCTCCCTTTTCCCACAGCGAGAGGTTCGCGTTTGGGTTTCAATTGATTTAACCTGTTTGTCTCTGCGCGCGATCAGGGATGGAGGAGGCGGAGGAGGGCGGGCGGGCTGGTGGTCCGGGCGGAGATGTTTGGGCAGCTCACTACCGGCCTCGAGTCTGCCTGGAACAAGCTGCGGGGAGTCGGTGAGCTTCACTATTGCTTTCTACGTTTATACTTCTGTGGATTCTCTTTTAGCGCTAGTAATATGTTGAATGGGCGTACCCAGTAATATGTAGAATGCAGTGAACAAAAATATTTCGGTCAATGATAATTGTGGGCACCTAGCTAGTAAAATTGCGTGCTTGCACATCCTGAATATGGTGCAATGTTGGGTACTGTCCCATCTTAGTTGTTGGCGGAACTTGTAAATTATTCTGTCATGAGACTGTGAGCAGCTGATATTCTCTTCAATAACATGTTACAGTTATTGAGTTATATCTGCACACTTTTATAAATTCTGCTCAACTTTTACTTAACAAAATGCCTTTTCTGGTTCAAGATGTATTGACAAAGGAAAACATCGCCGAACCAATGCGGGACATTAGAAGAGCACTTTTGGAGGCGGATGTATGTTTCATCCCTACTTCAGCATGGCTATTATTTTGTATTCCTTTTTTTTTTGTTTTTTCCCCCTTAATCATCTAACCTGGAACCTACCTTTCAGGTAAGCTTGCCAGTAGTGAGGAGATTTATTGAATCTGTAAGTGAAAAGGCTGTAGGGACCGATGTTATCCGAGGTGTCAGTCCTGATCAACAGCTGGTGAAGGTATACCCATGTTATACGTTCATATAATAGTATGAAGGATGCTTCTACTTAAGTTTCTTAGAGATAATTTTGGTTGTTTGATTTGGACTTTCTTATTTTTCTTAATAGAAAAGTCCTCATTTTATCTTTCTAGGAGAGGCAGATAAATTACTCGAGATAATGTAATTGTGCATGGAAGCAGCCTTAACCAGGAGATTCAGTATTAATTTAATTTTAACAAATGCGCCGTTCTCATACTAATTGATGTGCTTCTAACACTTGAGGGCTAACTTAACTCATTGGTACAGGTTGTTAATGATGAACTTGTACAACTGATGGGCGGTGAGGTATCAGATTTGGCATTTGCAAAGTCTGGCCCAACTGTTATCTTGTTGGCAGGTCTGCAAGGTGTTGGGAAGACTACTGTTTGTGCAAAGCTTGCCTTGTATCTAAAAAAGATGGTGCTTTCCTTAAGCCTGTACTTTAAGAAGTTCCTAATATATACGACCATAGACTTTTGGTACTCATAGACCAGACTCAGGTTACAGGGGAAGAGTTGTATGCTGGTTGCTGCAGATGTTTACAGGCCTGCTGCCATTGATCAACTCAATATTCTGGGCAAAAAGGTAATATTTGTGTCTCTTTTAGATTTTCTAGAATATATAGAGCTTACCATTAATGCATGTTCTATCTTGTTTGGAAGTTCAAATTATACTTGCTTGAATGTTCTGGTATATCTTATTCTTCAGCAGAAAACATTTGAACTATGATAGGTTGGTGTACCAGTTTACTCAGAGGGAACTGATGCCAAGCCTTCTCAAATAGCCAAAAATGGTTTGAAGGAAGCAAAAAGCCAGAAGAAGGATGTAATTATAGTGGATACTGCTGGAAGACTGCAGGTCACATTCATGTTTGTTGCTTATATATTTGTTCCTCTGATTTGTAGCTGTTATTGTAAAATTTAGATGGCATCTTTGTAAGGCCTTGGTACTAGGTCATAATCATGTTGTACTTTGAAACTGTTAGGTTGTGCTTACATATATGATTAATTTGCACTAGTTTTTTTCTTCTTATCAGTAAGTTAGTTTGTAACAAAACAACAAATGACTTGAAATGTTCGAGACTTTGAAAGATGTGTATAATGTTTGATGCTTGTTTCAAACTTACATAATCCTTCATGCTACTTGCGCTAAGTCCATCACCACTGATGCCGGATGATTAATCTTTTGTATCATTAGGTAGACAAAGCAATGATGAATGAGTTGAAAGAAGTAAAAAAGGCTGTGAATCCTACAGAAGTTCTGCTTGTGGTTGATGCCATGACTGGCCAAGAAGCTGCAGGTATGTAGCTGCGCCTTGTTTATTCTATGAAATTTTTTGAAATTAATTTATTCTATGAAATACTTTGTCTGTTTGTAATTTACCTGATGCCCTTCACGAAATTTAGTAAAAAAGAATTTCACATTTTGAAACTTGACTATTTCATAGCTTCTGTTCGTATGCCATGTATTTGCCTATTTGGATTTGGAGTTCTGGCATTTTTCATATGTTCAGTTTCTACAATTTCATAGTTCTTTCAAAGGTGCTCCCTATAAATAGCAGGAGATGACATTATATGATACAAATCATAAACTATTCATCCTTTTTTAGAGTGGCACTGTACTTCCCTTATTTTTTTTTCCTGATGTGGTTAGGATTGGTCAGCTCCTTCAATGACGAGATTGGTATAACTGGTGCTATACTGACAAAACTGGATGGTGACTCCAGAGGTGGAGCGGCACTAAGTGTTAAAGAGGTCTCTTGACTAACAAAACTCTTATGTATCTTTTTATTTCATAGCTTCATAAAGAAGCTATTATCATTATAACACCACCAATTTGGTAGGACCAATTAATGGAAGATATATCATCACTTCCTTGTACTTAATCCTTATCTTTTATGTTTTTACTTACCTATGGTATACACAAAGGAAAAGATACGATGATCCATTATACATGAAAGGGTCAAATCATAAAGCTTACATTCATCAGCTGTTATTTGCTTCCTTCCTTTCTAGTGTATGAACAACCTACAAAATTGCAGGTGTCAGGAAAGCCCATCAAGTTCGTAGGGCAAGGAGAACGCATTGAAGATCTTGAGCCTTTCTATCCAGATCGTATGGCACAGCGTATCCTGGGAATGGGAGATGTACTCTCATTTGTTGAAAAAGCACAAGAAGTGGTAAGTACCTCCTGTGAAATGATCCTTTTCTCTTGTCTTCATTAGACTGTATTTTTTATTTTATATGGTGTAACCTGTTTGTACAAATAGATGCGCCAAGAAGATGCAGAGGAATTACAGAAGAAGATCTTGAGTGCAAAATTTAACTTCAATGACTTTCTGAAGCAAACACAAATGATCGCAAAAATGGGTTCATTCAGTCGTTTAATTGGCATGATTCCAGGCATGAACAAGGTGCAATTATGAACTTATGGAGCCCATTTATTAGCATATATTGTAACTGCATCTTGACAAATGAACAAGGTACTTATATTCGAAGATTTACTTGAACTTTTTAAGAAGCAGCTCTTACCTCGTTTTGAATAGGTTACCCCAGCACAAATTCGTGAAGCTGAGAAGAATCTCAAGTTTATGGAGTCAATGATCAATGTGATGACTCCTGGTATGTTCTCTAATCATAACACATCATAAATATATCCTTTTGCATGCACCTCCTGAAATTCTACTACTATGCTTTCTAACTTTCTTATTTTCTAAATTACTGTTCTAAGCTGTGCAATGAGAAAAATGGGGCATGTACCTGAAAATTGTTTCGTACTGATTGCCACATTTTGAATAGGCCGTCCATGCTTGGTTAAGTGTGCGGTAATGTGATATCTGTGTTCGATAAAACAAATAATGTGAATATCTACTTTAGTTTGCCCATGCAATCAGCTATTTGGTTAGTGTTCTCCTCACATCTACAAGGCAGGCATTGGGTTGCCTAAATTTGAGATTGCTCTGTTTTTACATAAATATCTGATTGTTCTTAAGATTTTCAGCACATTTTTGACACATTTCTTTTATTAGTCTGAACTCTCAAAGATTGCATTGCTCAAGCACGGCATTTTTTAATCACTGCAGTACTGCACACATGGCACACCTTCACATGTAATTTCGTAAGGCAAAAATCCATGCTCACTAATTAAATAGTTGCAGTCAATAGTCAATCATAATGGTTTAGAGCATGATGATGATGAACCCCTTGTCCCGAATAGATACCTAGTGGCCCAGTTATATATTCATTTACTTGTGCAGAGGAAAGGGAAAGACCAGAATTACTGGCTGAATCACGTGAGAGAAGGAAAAGAGTGGCCAAGGACTCTGGAAAGACTGAACAGCAGGTTCAGTTCTTATCATATAATCATTTTCTCCTGTATGTTCCTGTATGAACCAAACTAACCACGGGTGGATCTAATGAACTGTTCCTTCCCTATTAGGTGAGCCAATTGGTTGCACAGCTCTTCCAAATGCGTGCCCGAATGCAGAAAATGATGGGTGCCATGCAAGGAAAAGACTCTCCCAACATGGACGAAGTCATGGAGTCAATTAAGGCTGAGGAGCAGGTAAAAGGTGCCTCTGGTGCAAACCCTAATAGTTGCTTTGGGGGCATACATCTGTTTGTTGAGTCAAAAAGCTTTTGCAACTGTGTCATTCAGGCTGCTGCCGATACTGGAAGGCGCAGGAGGAAGTATGGCAACCTGAGGCAGCGGCAACTGGATGCGATGCGTGGTTTCCGCCGACGTTGAGATGTTCATTGGCGACTGACTGGCAGTGTCTGCCGTATACCTGCCTGCTTACCTTCATGAACGATTGCATCCCAGGGCTTTGGATTGGAGTCAGAACTCAAAAGTGGATATTAAGTGCTTGCTTTCGAGTGCTCTGCAATTAAAATCACATCTAGATACTCTGCCTAGCGACCGCGTCCAATTCTATATTGCCATATCAGCTACAGTACCTTTCGCCACGGTAGTTGTACTAGTTATTTTATGGTGATTCCTCATTGAGACACTTCTACTGTGCTCTCATTTTACTATCTTTGATAACTTTGAGCAGCTCATGGCCTTGCTCTTGGAAAATGGATAAATTCTTCAACTCATTTCTCAACACAAGCTAGGTTATAGCAAGTCTGTACAGTGAAATGTATCACACCTGACCTAACAAGTTAATTACATTGATCTATTTAATTAATATTTACAACAATACCTCATTTAATCTTCTAGTCGCCCTACCATTTATGTTCAACAAACCCATGCTTGCATAAAAAAGTTTTTCTCACCATTACGTAGTTTAGTAGTGACTAAACAATATCTTGCCACTAGATGTATTATTAGTGACAAAAGGGAGTGGCGAAATATGTTTTGGCACTGTTTACTTAGGTTTTTATGATAAAAATATTTTTCACTACTGCTATGTACTTTAACAGTGAAAAAATATTATAACAACACAGAGTTTCTCAGTGAAAAAATAATGGTAAAATTTTCATTTGCCACTATCTACAAGGTCACTGTGGCTAAATATTTTTCAGACACTATGGTTAAGTATTTTAGTGACAAATAATTATGTCACCACATGAGAAGATAGCGGTGATAGTGCCTTACCATGATTTATCATTGAACTGTGACTAAACTAGCTTCTACCACTATTACCTATTATGGTAATGGCAAAAAAAAACTTTGTGGAAAATAGTAGCTAATTGTTAACACAAATGAACAAATAAATTGTGGCAAATCTTTTTGCCACTAATTTTAAAAAATAGGTTATGAAAAAACTAGTGGCAAATTTATTGCAACCAACAAACATTTTCATGGTAGCAGTTTATTTATAGAAAAAGTTCATTTTACTCTCCTCAACAATTCACTATGTAAACTTAACATTTTGAACAAAATTTAGACTCAATTTACTTCCCCAAATTATTTCAATTGGTCCAGTCTACCCCCTACTAAGATTTATCTTTTTTATTTCTCTGTGTACAAGTGGAATTGTAACTTTAAATTTTGCAATGTAACTTATAATGTGATGCCCTATGCTAGAAAAATATATTATGATTTTTTCATGAATATTTTTCTTGCAGAATTGTAACTCTGTGACACATTTCGTGTTAAATAATTCCAACCTATAAAAATAACCATGAAAATTTTTTAATATATTTTTTTAACATAGAGCATCATCTTTCTAATCCACTTATAAAATTTGAACTTAAAATTCAATTTGTACACAGAGAAACAAAACGAGAGATATTATTAGGGGGTAAATTGGAAAAATCAAAATTGTCATGGAGTAAATTAAGCTTAAATTTTACTCAAGGGATTAAGAAGATAAAGTAAATTGGTGAGGGGAGTAAAATGGACAAAGAATATTTTGTGATGAAAATATATATTTTTGTGATAAAAATTTTCACCACAAAACCTCCAACCCTTATGGTGATACCACTTTATGTGGACCTTATCCTACAGAACTCCGAGGAGACCTTCACTTAACACCAACACGGGAGACCAAACTATTTGCGAACTTAACTCTTTATTCATTAGAGTAAAATCCGTTTTGACCCGTTAACTTGTGACCAAGTTTAAATACCCCCTAACAAAAAACCAGGCAACTACGACCCCTAGTTCTAAAAATCAGACAAATTACCCCTACAATAATACAAAGCAGTTTATGAAATGGTTTTTGCTGCGGGCATGCAGGACTCACCGCCAACTTTTTTTCTCCTTAGTTCCCACCCTAAAATTTTTTCACCCGTCACATCAAAAAGATTCTTACTATTTAGAAGTATTAAATAAAATTTATTTATAAAACTTTTTGCACAGATCGGTTGTAATTTGTGAGACGAATCTAATGAGCCTGTTTAATCCATGATTTGCAACAGTAATACTGCAGTAAACATCCGCTAATCATGGATTATTACCCTCGTTATATTCATCTCGCGGTTTACAGGTGAGAAAAGTAATTAGATTTATTATTAGTCTACGTTTAGTACTCCTAAATGGTAAGATTTTTTTTTGAAGTGACACGCAAAAACTTTTTAGATCCTAAAATTTTTTTGGCAAAAAACGTCACATCGAATATTTGGACACATGCATGGAGTATTAAATGTGGGTAAAAAGAAAAAACCAATTGCACAGATGGGTTGTAAATCACGAGACGAATCTAAATGAGCCTACTTAATCCATGATTTACAACAGTGATGCTACAGTAATCATCCGCTAATTATATATTAATTAAGCTCATTAAATTCATCTCGCGATTTACAATCCATCTATGCAAAAAGTTTTATAAATAAATTTTATTTAATACTCCTAAATAGCAAGATTTCATTTCAAAAATTTTTGGCAAAATGATCTAAACACCCATGTGCCCCCACGTATCATCACCTACCTCTTTTTTCCCTTTCTGTCCCTTCTCTACCATGGCCAAATTGAGCCCCTCGCCGTCGGACATAATCTGGCTGTTGCGCACGCATCAAACATGTTGCCCAGCTGCGCACGCCTGGTCGCCACATTCCACGGACTTCGCGCATGCGCCGGCGGCGCCGGCCGCCCTTGCTGGACCCATCGGCCTCGGCACCCCTCCGCGTCGACCGTGACCCCCACGCGGGGAGCCGCGCGGAGAACATGCGCGCCACGAATGACGGCCACCGCCCGGACTGTCCCAGACGAATGCTCCTACCGCCTCCGGGGTTGCTGCCTTCGCCGGTCCTGACGCTGGCGCCGCGCCGTGTGCTGCCCCGCGGCTAGCGCGGAATGCGACGAAGCTCCTGGTGCGCTGCAGCTTCCCCGCCGTGGCGAGAGCCTGGAGCACGTGGTCGGGCAGCTAGCCGCAGCGTGAACCTCTCGGCGGCGCCGCCGGTGCCGGGCGTTGCGAGGGAGTGCCGCGTCGAGTGAGAGCGCGGGAATGGTGCGCTGAACACTGCCGATGCGCATAAGCGAGATGGGTAGGCACAGAAGGAGGCGGTGAGCTCAGAGACGGCGTGCACGGAGAGCAGGCGCGGGGCGTTGGAGCGGAAGGAGATGACATGGCGAGAGCTGATGTGGACAGTTGTGGTGATGTGGATGGCGACCGAATCCAAAACCGCTTTAAACCGGTTCAAAACCACTTTGAACTGGTCTCGGGGGTATCTTTCATACATGAAGTATGAAAGATTCCTGGTATTTGAATTAGAGGGTGTTTAAACTCTGCTACCATTTGAGGTGGGTAAAATAGACTTTACTATGTTGATTATAACACAACTTGATACAAGACTCACTCTTTGCACTCTTTGTCTGGATACCCCTATCAATCTCTGCTCATGTCATCCAATTGCATATCACTCAACTCTTCATATTAGCTATCTATACCATCTCCCTACTTGGCTTGGCTCCTTGGGGTTGGAGGGCACCCTAACCGTTGGATTGGTGCCAAGTTGCAACAATCAATTCACTGCGTATTCACACTTCACGATGAAGCATGGCTAGCTAAATATCTAACTTCTATACTCTTTCTACTTTTCCATGATCTTATCCTTATAAATAATAAAGTTAGTGTCTTGTGATCTCCACAAACTTCTAAAGAGCTCCAAGTATGCACCACATAGTTCCAACATTTCATTTAAGGCAATTATGTTTCTCCATAATAATCACACAATTTAAAAAAATGGCCAATTAGCTGCAACTTAACCCTTTTCACATGAATAAAGTTTTCTAATCAAGATCTAGAGTTGAATAGTTGATAGGGTATTACACTTTTTGTTGAATGACATGGTCGTCAGAAGTCGGTAGCAAACTCAACCAGAAATCTACCATTTGAAGAGGTCATAAGTTAGATTATAATTTTTAGCTACTTGTAATGATTGTCATATATTTATTTGATATGTGGATATCTATAAATTTGTCCTTTCTTATAATTAATTCTAGGTTATTTATAGATTTATCTTGAGAGACAATTTATACATTTTTTCTTATGAGTATATATTTCATTTCGATCGTCAATCCATATGCCGTGATGGTTAGTGTGTGTGGTCCTGCTCATAGTCCTCTTATCATCATCTGGTGTCTATTCATCTAAGCATATTCCAAGATCAGACGAGGGAAAATGTGATTATGACTTGATGAGTATTGCTACTTTATTATGTTATTGATCAAGTTCTAGAAAGTGATGTGAGTGGAGCACGTTATCTTTGCTGCTATCTTGAAGAAAATGTGGGATCTCCTGAACTGGCTATATATGTTGTGTTATGGGCAATGAAGAGAACATACATACCATCATGAAGTTGTAGTTTCCAATCACAACATGTTTAGTTGGTATGTATGTCTACTTTTATGTTTACTAAGCTTAAGATATTAATTGTTAATAATATGTTGTAGTAATAGCAATAATGTTGGTATCTTCTTTAAACCAGACTGTGGTTAAGGAAACAATTACTCTCTCGGCATAGAACATGAGGATAGTCCGGTAGTACAAGAACACGACATTAGCTGTGAGGGACGAGCACATGTTACTGCCAAGGGATAAGAACACAACATTGGATGGATCATTTGGGTAGTTGTTGTAGTAGTATTAATTGCGATATGACATATTTGTTTTTGTTATTTCCGGAGGTTGAAGGGAGCAGAAAATTCTGATTGTCACTAACATTTTATTTTGGCGTAAAGCTACCCATTTTGACATGGAGCTTAGAAAATTCTGATTATTACTAGAATTTTATTTTGTAAAGCTACCATTTTGATAGAAAACTTAAAATCTACGTAAAACCTTTATTAAGCCTTCTGAAACTTGGGTTAATATAAAACTTTTTACATGCATTTTTGGAACACTATGCCACTTATATGAATTGTTTTGACAAGTCCAGCACCCTGGTATACATTGTTTCCAAGACTATGAAACCTGCTGAAAGCATTGGGGATAGAGGGTTTCATGTCATTCAATTTCATCCAATCCCATGAATTCCAATTAATCTTCATCCAATCCTATAAAATCATGAAATAAAATTGTGAATCGGAGGATTTGTTTAATTCATGAACCTAATCTTTTTTAGATAAGTGTCACATTCAAAAACCATGAAATTAAACTTTCTACTGGATTTTAAGAAAATTTCGATGGCACTGAGCAATCAAGATCGTGTTAACTCTTTTTGGTGGCCTGAAGATCTCTTAGTTGAGAAATTGAACGAGAACGATGATATGTTCTGGAGAGTTGTTGCATTGATATGGAGAGTCATGCCAGAACAGAACTAAAAGAGGATCGGCAACAAGATCGATGAGATTATTCTTGTTTGTTGACGCACCAAGATCCCAAAAATTCAAACACTTATCAAGGATTACTTTGATAGGAAGGACCCAAACATAAAGGCGGAACCAGATGATGCAGTTGCTCTTGGAGCAGTACTTCATACCCTATTCTTTTGATTGAATTTATAACAAGAAGTAACGTTTGGTTGTAAATTTTCACTAGATAGATTCACTATGCAAATATCTATTCTTGGAGTAGTAGGTCAAATACATGTATTGAGATGCATAGTGGCCGTGCGTGGGCCTCGAGGCATGCACCTAGAGCTAGAAGGCTAGAAGAGGGACTTTCTTCAACAGACGAGAGGAGAGATGGTGAGGGATACCCAACGCGATGATGAGGCACGGGGGTGGCCGGCGTATCCGTGTCCGTATGGGATATGGTGCGCTTGAAGGTCCGTCCACGGCCACGGCCACGACGTGGTGGCGCTCGTGGACTCCGGCGCGTCACACAACTTCCTCCGGGAGAGGCGTCGTGGCACGGCTGGGCTTCCGCCGCCAACCGGCGCCCGCGGGCCTGCGGTACTTCACGGTGGCAAACGGCGACCACCATGGACTGCTCAGCGCCTGCCGACTGCCGTGGCACGGATTGACGGAGGTGCTGGTTGCCACGGAGCCCTTCGAGATGGAGGGTGGAGGATTGTACGGGCCGCTGCACATAAATTTTTCCCCAAATTAGTCCCTACGCTAATGTGACCACACCTTCCGCAGGGCCCATGTTCGCCCTTTATATTTTTAAAGTATGTTTAAATTATGTTTCGTGTCCCCAAGTTTATTTGCTCCATGATCGGTTATTCAATCGTGGTTGCTGCCTTCGGTTGGATCATTCGTGTAAATGAACTCTATTCGTAGGCTTGAGACGTCACTGTACTTCACCGATCATACTTCAGTCTTGAACAGGCTAAACAGTAAACACGCCTTGGTTGTTTTTGTTTCAAGGTATATCCCTCTTAACATTCAGTACGAGCAAACTGACGTACACATGATTGGATTAACCAAATCCCCAAACATGAATTCATATGTCCAATCATAAGTTTAGAGCAATATACAAATTTTCGAATACAGAGGTACGGGCAACTTTCAGTGGATGCAGGGTTACCCAAAACTACTTTCAAACTCGCTCCTAGCTAGAGCTCCTAGTCAGCTAGCCCCTTTGCGTTCAACATGCACGGGCTTGGAAGCCCAAGGTCATCTTCTGCAGATCATGCACAACCCTGAACGACCTCAGCGCCTTGCTCCCAAGAATCTGAACATCTCGCACACCAGAGGTATCAGGCTGGAACGCCAAGCATATCTGACCAGCAGATGGTTGATGAAACACATTCTCCGGCGGCAGCATCAAGATGGCCCTTATGAACCTCATCTCCACCGTCGGCAGGCCTCTCCAGTTGACCTGGCCTCCCGTAGACGTGAAGCAGAATCCCTTGTCATATTCACGGGCATACCCCTTATCTTGCATCGCCGTTGTCATCGCATCGCCAAAAGCATAGAAAATTGGGGATGAAATGAAGGTCTCATCGGTACCGGTATCTACAACCATCATCCGGCGTGTATAGACGGATGGATCCACCTCAAGCCGCTTCCCATCGACCATCATGTCCAGCTGCTGGATCGAGTACACATGCGATCGTTGCCCGTATCCTAGGATCAACGGGGTGACGACCTCCAGCCTGCGCGGGTACGGTCCGATGATCACAAACCCCTCAGCTTGATGGTCAATGGGAAAGCAGTAGGCGAAGGCTTTGTAGCTCGTCTGCCGAGACACCTGGTTGAAGTAGGAGTAGCTCTTGTTCCCGAAGCCGATGACGCCGGCCTCGTAGCCTTTGAAGATGGTGTCTTCGCTGCAGCCGAAGATGAAATCGTCGACAATGGTGTAGTTATTGTCGCCGCCTAGAACGAGCCGGTCTTCCCCAAGCCTCCCGGCTGAGTACTGCGACGACGACCCATACCGTGCGATGTAGAGACAGGTGTCCGTCTCCTCGATGCAGCCATAGGGGACGCCGTTGTCTTGGTGGAGGTCGATGCAGTCCTCGTTCGAGCAGCCAATGTGCCGGTACGTGGTGGAGTTCTGAGGGTCGAATATCCGTCCAGCCTCGTCTGCTTGTCGATGGCAGAAGATCTGGCACCTCTGGCACTGGACCCAGGAGAGAGTGGAGCCGGTGTCGATGGTGACGAGGTTGAAGGTGGCAGGGGTGCCCAGGCTGATGCCCATAAAGTATTTGCCTTCATGGATCTTGTAGTTCTCGATGACGGCGCCTGCGTCTGATACACTTGCTGTGTGGATCGGCGATGAGTCTATACAGGGGTGCTTTGTGTGGAACACAGGGAAGTGGAAGGCGCCGTCTCTGCTCTGGCCGAAATGTGCTATCCATCAAACACAAGTCACGAGTAGTAGGTTAGCTTCAGACGAGCTAGCTTACTGGTTGCAAAAACAGTAAAGAAAGATGATGCCAATGGCAACGGCACTCAATGGAAAGTTTGTTACTGCGGAATTGTACACAAGAATCAATGGATGGTGATTTGGTAATAGGCTAAGTGTTATTGCTCTTAATGTCCCAACCTTTGACACCCGGCTATATCAATTTTATGATACCATACCATGATAGCAAAAGAAGAGGAAAGCAATATTCTTTTAGACAATAACAGAGAACTATTGAATACAAAATAAATAATAGCAGGAGTTCAGGACATAATAAACATGCCTTTTTTTTTGCTTGGTTTGACACTCATATATATATATATATATATATATATTGAACTAAAGAAATCGAGCGATATAGGTAATGACACAAATAGAAGATGTTTGTTGAACAAGAATCGATGAAGGTTACCGTGAGTTGATGAAGAGCATCCTCCACTGCAGATGCATGGTCGGATCATGAAGCTCAGACTCAGAGCAAGGACCACCATAACAAGCAATGGCGACTCCATTGCAAATCAATATTTGCTTAGGTGCAGTCTGCATCTAGCAAGCTATGCTCCTTTATAGTCTGGACAGTATACTGGTGGTAGACGCATGCAGAACGAGGTCACCACCTAACCTACCTTCATTGTTTGTTACTCGCCGCATCGTCACGCATTCGTCAATGCACACGCTAATCCAATCCAATCAATTCGATGTCGCCGCATAGACTTGATTTTTGAGCCCATGGGAGAGGAATGAGGGAGGAGGATGGCCTCGGGATTGTTGATGGGCTATTGGGCTAGACTAGTCACTCCTCACCTTTTTTTATTTTGACTAGAGGGCAGTGGGCCGGCCCGGTATATCCGCCGCGTGTCGTCAGCTGTCTCCCCGCTCCGCTCCCCTGCTTAAACCCGCAGCGTCTCTTTTCAGAGTGGGGGGAGAGAGAGGGGACGCCGAGGCGAGGAAGGGGGGTTGCTTGCCGGAGAAGCGGTATCAACGAAACCATGGGGATCGGCGACGGCGATCGCCTCGCCGCAGCACAAGAGTGGAGCAGCCGTTTCCCGTCCTTCCTCCCCTCCCCTCCCGCAAGGTCACGACTGGTGGTAATCCCCTGCTCGCCTCCCCGCCCTCGCTGCTAGCCTCGAGTACGCCTCCACTTCGTCCCTTGATTCTGCTGGTTTCATCAGGCCTTTCGAGCTAGGAGATCCATGGCGGGGAGGCATTGCTGCTTCAGGTGCATCTACCTAGGCGTCTCCGGGGTGCGTGCTGCCCCCCCACCCCCCCCCCCCCCAACCACCACTTGCTGTCGTGTTTCCCTCGCGCGTTGGCTGTTGCATTTATCATTTATGGATCCCCTCCCTGGAATAGGAGGGATTCTAATTCTCTGTAAATTTCCTTTTCTGAACAAATTTCCTCTATTCAGTGCCTCCTCTCTTTTTATCCGTCTCCTGCTCTTCGTTCTCCATTAAGACTTGATACCCTTCTGAAAATGTTTGCAGGGGTACACGGGAACGGACTGCGAGACACAAGCAGTTGGTTCCGGGGGGATTTTGATCACCATGTTCCAAACTGTAAGACAATTCGCCAACACTCCTCAGTTATGTTAACGCATCCCCCAACCAACCGTGCAACATCTTATGCTGCAGTGATCTGCGTACCATAGCTGTTATTTTTGGTCCCTATTACTAATAGCTACTAAATTGATGTGTACTTACCACTGAATAGCCATTGTTACACATCAGAACAATTGATGCTACAGGCATAACAATTCATAGCTACCTTTTGTATAACTTGCAGTGAGTGGAAATATGAACTAATCTAACTCATTGTTTGCCATAATACTGGGAACGGTCAAGTACCAAACCTTCCAAGTCATGCTCATTAGTCAAGAATATGTAGAAGATCAAAAGGCTGAGACTAAATATGAATAATTCGTAGTAATTCATGAAAAGCCATGTTGTATTTAGTAGTCCTGATTGGAATTATTTTACCCATCTCTAGTGATTATTCCTGATAAATTGGATTATATATTGTTGACGGTTGATCATTTTTCACTGATTTGTTTTGTCTCACAGTCCCAGTTGGATTGTTATGAATGTGCTGCAATAAGTAAGGAGTGCCTCTTTCATCCTTGTAAGCCCTTAATATCGTGTATTTTGTTGAAGTTTTGTTGGCTCTTCTTTTCATTCTGTCTTCATCTGACAACATGCAAGTATGCTAACACGGTTACGCTGTGTGCCTTTCTGTAAACAGATGCCACAGGACTTCCTGGGTTTCTTAACCTTGTAGTAAGGACAAGCAGAGATCAAATGTCACATAACCTGTACTTAGAGGAAGGTATATTATTGTATACGTTCTTTACAACTTACTCTTATGCTTGTGATGCTTCACATTTTGAAGTAGTATCCTGGCAGGCTGCAACTTCTTGCATAGGCTGCAGTATTGGACAATGAATGTTTGTTGATTATTTATTTTGGTCCTTTTTAGTTAGCGGTTATCACTCTTAACTGTTCAACCATGAACTTCATCGTATTTTAGATTTCAAGCTTCACCGTAGTCAATTTTGTTGGAAGTTAGTAAGTTACTGATCTCGACCGGAGCTCTGGGTTTATAAAAGACGATCCTAACTCAAAGTTTCTGACTTGTGCAGCTGGAGGAACTTTCACCTGTGAGTTTTTGTCTGTTGCTACCTGCTCACTGGTATGTTCTGGATTGTAATTTCTTAATCTCTTTATTCTAAGTCTAAGATTTTTAATCTGCTTATGTAAATATGTCTTCATTTGAAGAGCACAATTTACAGAAAAAAAATAATAATTGAGAAGATGCATAGTGATATCAGCATCAGTTTCACATGATGTTTTTCTAACTTTCCAACACTACTTAGATCATAAAAACTAGGCTGCTCATCAAACCGAGTGATGCAGGCAAATAAAGATGGAAATGCTTCTGTTGTTGGTGCATATTGCTCTGTCATTCAGATTGGAGTAGAGATAAACAGTTCCCATGTCACTGTGAGCTGTGGTGAACCATGGTGCTGTAAGTTTCACTCTTTCTTATTACTGGATAACTTTCTGCATTGCTTGCAGTGTCTTTCTCTGAATAGTTAGCTTGCAGATCTGATAAAAAAATCTATAACTGTTTCATGTTTGAGGTAATGGAACACCGTAACTGAATCTCTCTCTTCTAGTGTTTCTGCTCGTGACAGCTTGTGGTTCTACTTGGTACAAGGCTTTCTGGCCTAACAAAGGAGATGAGATCGCTAAATGTACTTTAGCTATTGGTTTCGGTGGTAACGAAGATGCTGATGTCAGTGTTTTCCTTAAAAATTCATTTCTATTGCTGTCTGTTTAGGCAAACATTAATCTGGTTCATTTTTTAATGTCTTCTTTAAAGATTTACAAGGCGAAGCTAAAGGGTGAAAGTATGCTCAAATCTGATGCCATTGTTATTGCTATCGCTGGAGGACTTTTCAAATCTGTCTTTAAAGGTCATCTAGCCAGGGAGAAAAGTGGACTTGTGGTTAGTTTATTTTGACTGATGCTGTTTGTAATTGGAATTATTATATTTAGTTCTTGATTAGCATGTCTCCTTACCCGTGCATATTGCTATAGCAATATGTTTTTTTGGTTTCTGTTGCTGCTGCTGGCCTGCTGCATCAATGAGATATGACTTTCTTCTATCCTATGTCTCAGAAGTTCTGCAATATGTTGAAAGTGGAATTTGTTGACAATTTCAAGATGCCTCTCAAGAAAACATTGAAGGTGAACTCTTACTCTTCAATGGACTTGTTCTTAAAGACTTGAGGTCCATAGAAGTGATAATTGGGTGGCTGACACGGATATTAGACTTTGCTGGTTCCTTAAATCAGCAGGTTTAGGACCATCTCCAACTCTATTCCATTTCCACACTATTCTCTCATGTTCATTAGATACTAATTTGGAATGCTCTGGGGCTACCAGGGGCCCCAAATAAAAATGAAGCTGATCTCTCCATGTCTAGTAGGATTGTCCAGTTTTAACCATCTCACCAGTTTACTGAAAGTCTTAAGAGCATTTGGCTATAAACACTCCATGCAATATTGATGCTAGGCAAGTCATTTATACATATGATCAACAACTAGTAATTGGTTACCAGTAGGTATCTCAATAACATGCCCGCTCACTAATTCAGAAAATGCTTGTGCATTAATTTACAATCCAAATATCCTTTTAGACGATCAATGTGAGTGTAGCTGGTAAACTGGTCACCCTTGTGTCCCTTTTTTGTATGAGCTCAGTTATTGCAACACTGCTTCTAATAAGGCCAAGTTTCTTCTGCAGTCCTTGAAGGATGGCATGATTTTTCCTGCAAATCCTGGAGGCAGTTCCAATGTTAGGAAGAAGACCTTCACCAATGTTCCCAGAATGCAACAGCAGCAACTCGCAAAGAAATTCGTCAAAAGTGACTGTCCAGATGATAAGATGTTTCTTAAGGTTCCAAGAGTGAAACAATCCCTTATCAGTTCAAAGGTTGATGCGACATTAGGAATTTCTGGATCATTACTCCACTCCACAAAAGCAGGGATCCCACTGCTGAGAGGTGTGTCTTCCCTCTGCTGTTCAAGTTTAAATTATTTGCTTGAAATATATTCGGTTGCCCTCCATGATTTGTTCATATAAAGTTTGCATTTAGGATGAGACTCCACATGTCAATCTGACAGGATATAGTTATTTATTCAGTTTGCTTGAACTATATTTGCAAATCCGTTTGCCTGATATAGATGCAAATTTTATATGTAGTGCAAATATATAAGTTTCTCCGTGTGAAATATAGATGCCAACTTGAAATTCCAATCAATTAAACCCTTCTTCATATGATGTTTGTAACTAACCACTTCATTTGTCTGGCCAATATGTTGATTTGTGTAAATTTGTTGATGCTATGGTCAATTATTTCTAAAATTGTCATCCTTTTCAAGGTTATTAATAAACTTTACTTGATTTCCATTTCTTTGTGTACTTTCTAACAAGACTAGGACTTGTGTTCTGATGTATACTTCGTACAGCATGCTGGCTATGGATTTTCTTTCTCGTGATCCTCCTATTACCATCCAGAGTAAACCCAGCTGAGGACAATCCAAGTTCTGAACAGGGCAACTGCCGTTATGACCTGACGAGTGTGGCTACTTTCTCATGTGTGCATCAAAATAGTGCTTGGCAGCCACCCTCTAAGACATGCTGCAAGGCGTTGTTGTACGCCATCGATCATGTTCCTCCTAGCAGTGAGAGTGGAGCTTGCTGCCTGTGCCGTTATATGAGGGCAAAATGTCGCTCCTCCAAATTGGTCACATCCTATGTTTTATGTAAAGGGAAGGATAGCCGCACAGTCGCCAAATGGTCATCTCCTATTACAACATGTTCAACAGGTACATATTCCTTCTTCAGGCGTTTGTTTAAGCTTAAAGATACTAGCTTAACAATCTGTTGGCGGTAATTTGAGTCTCTTTGCTTTTCATGGATTCGTTTGCCTTTTTTTACCAGCATGTAAGAAGAGGAGACGAAATTCATCTCCTGACATGGGAGCCTCTGTCCATAAGGATCATCCAGTGGTCCACGGCACCAGCAATGGCATCTTCAAGATCGTATCGATAGCTGCTGCTGCAGTCGTACTGATGGTGCTTATTTTCTTATGGTATTTTTGGAGGTTTAAGCCTGCAGTAAAATCAAGGGAGCAGCATCAGAGATTGTTGCAGGAGGGTGATCGACGCAGGCAGTCTTCGGCCCGTTCATCAACACAGCTCAAGGGGCGAAGGATCGCAACATCTCGCTCATCTCCAAACAGTTGAAAGAGTTGAATCCAATTGTCTCTTAAATTTACATGTGCTAGTTGCAGATCAATGTTGATTTGGGTCTACCCCACGTTTTTGTTCACAAGCAACGATATAATCAGCATCTTGATCCTGTTGTAGGTTTGTGGCTGACACGATCAAGAACGCTAACAGCGATTTCCTCGATCGGTCACCTGGCCAGATCCGAGAGCCAGACGGGCTAGGTTGTCCAAACCGAATCGGTGTAGATCTCACGCGCCGCCGGGATCTATATAAACACAAGTTGCCTTTACCTCCTCGTCCGGCGCGGCGCCTGTGTTTACTGTCTGTTGCAATGGCTGGCCATGGCGGCGTCAGGGCTGCCGCTCGCACGCTGCTGCTAATCCTTGTCTGCCTGCTCGCCGCGGTGTCAGGGCTCCAAATCCCGCTCCGCTATCACGCGGGTATGCATACGAACAGCACCCCGGATCGGTCTAGGTACCGGCCCGGAGCAGAGATCGCCATCGATCTGGGCAACACCAACTCTTGCGTCGCCGGCTACGGCCCTGGCAAGATGGAGGAGACCTTGTTCCGCTTCTGCATCCCCTCCTGGGTCGCCTTCGCCGATGACGGCACCGCCCTCGTCGGCGAGGCCGCCAAGAACCACGCCGACGCTGACCCCGAGGCCGCCATCTTCGGTTTCAAGCGCATGCTCGGGCTAAGGTAACCAATTTGATAACCATTATTGTTTTCGTTTATTTGCTCGAATCAGCTAGAACAATTAGATTAGGTGATCGATAATTGATTTTACTAAAGTTTCATCAACGGTTTTGTTGATAGGCGAAATCACGAGGACGAGGAGGGCGTCGTGCAGAGACTCATCGAGCGTGTGCCGTACAGAATCGGCGCAAAAAACTTCGTCAGCCCGAGCGTCCAAGTGAAGGCCAAGGACGGCGCGGTCAGGAACCTCGACGTTGAGGAGATCGCGTCCGTGGTGGTCGCCGAGCTAAAGAAGATGGCTGAGGACCACCTCGGCCGTAAGGTCGGGCACGCCGTCGTCACCGCCCCGCAACACTTCAGTGACCCGTCGGCGTGGGCGGCCATGGACGCCGGCAAGATCGCCGGTCTGGACGTCGTGCGCACGGTCTCGGAGCCGATTGCAGCAGCTGTCGCCTACGGCCTCCGCGGGAAGCTGCGTGAGGACGGCAATGCGCTCGTCCTCCATGTCGGCGGGGGCACGGCCGACGCGAGCGTCGTCTCGCTCATGGATGATGCCCTTGAAATCCTTGCGCATCGGAATGATCCTTTTCTCGGGGGAGATGATTTCGATCAGAGGACCGTGGACTACATGGTCGAGGTGATCAAGACCGCGCATGGCAAGGATATCACGGAGGACAGGGTTGCTCTCAGAAACTTGAGCATGGCATGTGAGCGTGCCAAGAAGGCTTTGAGCACTCAGGATCATGCCCAAGTCAGCATCGAATCTCTTCTCGGTGGCACGGATTTCTCGCACTCGCTCTCGAGGCAAAAATTTGAGGAATTAAATGAGGATCTGTTCAACAAAATCATCGCCTTGGTGGAGAGAGTCATGGCAGAAGCTGAACTGGAGAGCAAGAACGAGATCGATGGGATTGTTCTTGTTGGTGGCAGCACCATGATCCCTAAGATTCAGAGACTCGTTAAGGACTACTTTGGTGGGAATGAGCTAGACATGAGGGTGAAACCAGACGAAGCAGTTGTTCTCGGAGCAGCGGCACTTCATGTGCATTCTTCTGAAAATTCTTGAAATTTTCATGAGTGTGACGCTTTGTAGTAAACATTCACTAGATCAATTAATCTTTGTTTTTGAAGATGCACTGGACAAATGCTAGTGCTCATCCATGTGCAGATGGTGTTCCTGTGCTAGTTGGATAAATCAGTACATGCAAGAATAGGTTAATCCGTAGATATGATTTCCTAGCTTCTCATCTTTGTGCTTAGTAGAACTGCACAAAAGGGAGATTTTACTGACTAAAACGTCTTGTTATCAGCAGAGGCACCCATCCACGCGTTCTATTCTATTATGCATGTGTGTACTTAGTTCTGTAAATTAAAACCAAAGCACAGTGACGTCAGTGCAAACATCTGTTGCTCTGTCCTCCACTCCATTCCACCGCACTAAATATATTGGCAAGGCAGTTCTAGAACCACTAGGAGTGCGATGGCACGTCTGATCGAACAAAGGCTTCTAGAAGATTCTCCGGACAAGGCTTCTAGTAGCCAGGTGTAGTACTACGAAGGTTCTCGAGTAAGCTTTTTGACCGTGCATGTTTTCTGCATGTGTTCATCAGTGAGAGGCACGTACTCGGTCACCAATGACGTAGCTTAGCTAGTACATACTATCTGAATAAGACACCTTTCTTTTCTGATCTCTGACTCTGAGAGAAACACTTCGTTCCTTCCTACGTCATTAGGAGGGAGTCCATATTTCTACGGGCCGGCGTACTATAATCCAATGATTCGACGCACACGCGAAGTGCGTCTGAAAATCTGAATTTCGGGAGATTCCAGTTTCTTTCCAGGTGATCCTTTGTCACAAATTCTACAAACTCCAGCGTGGAAAAGAAAAAGGAAGCTTACAGTTGATCTGCGAAGAACTCTGCGCGGTTTTCGTCTATGCTCTTGTGGGCGGGAAGCATGATAACTTGGGCGGCCATGCATGCTTAAAGGCTAAAGCCTCCTCCCATCTTCTGACTTGATTTGTCTTCTGAATTCTGATCGAGTCCTTCTTTAACTGATACTGCGCGTAAAGTTGGTCCTTGGGTTGTATCTTTCTTTATAGTAGCGGCTGCTGAAGACCAAACTTTTGACGACCAAGCCAAAACTTTGAAACTAGGCATAGTTGGTAGCGGTAAGTATATTTTTGCTTTGTCCAAATCGCAGATGGACGGAATTCAGTTTATTTATTCGAATCCTGCTTCCCGGCTGCCTCGCTGCTCTCCTGCCTGCACTGACGCTAGTAACCATGCGTCTTTCTTTTCTCCAGAAAAAAAAAGAAGATCACATTAAAAAATGACAGCTTTGTCTCCAGAAACGACATGCATGGTGAAGGTAGGCAGCATTTTGTTTTAAGTTTCCTGCTTGCAAGATGTGTCCGAATTTTCTACCATTCCTCTTTTTTATGTTTCCGGAAATCAGTGTCACCGAATGTTCAAATCTGACACGGAGTGGTATGGGGCGTGCTATCTGACAGGAGCTGAACGTGACGCGGAGCGCGACAGGTCCGAGTCAGCTTTCTGGAACCAGTCACAGAGATCAGAGTACGTGGACTGTAGCACTGTACTGCTGACTTGATGCACGGCGGCTGATGACCGAAGGTACCGGACCCGGAATTAGTGTTTCTGTTCATTCAGAAACAAGAGATATTGAAAGGAAATGGGAGAACCCTACACACAAGAGATATTGAAAGGAAAAGGAAGCTCCATTACAGGTACAACGAGCTAAAGACGTGGATACAACTTCCTGCTTCTTCTGCATGTAAGGCACGTAACTAAGTACCGTAAGAAATGCCATTCAAGTCGAATGTTTACAAATAAAATAAAACAAAAGCCAGCGGCAAAGTTGCAAATGTCGTGAAGAAATACGTGGACTGAGTACTCACTAAACAGCAACCGCCTTTAGCAGTCTGAACGCATGCACTGACCTCTTTCTTCAGTTGTCCCTCTGTCACTATATTCCAGTGCCTTTCTTTCTGGTAAATCGATGACCGGTTGACCCATGAGAAGAAGGAAGCAAGTCTCTCCTGCCTGCACTGACGCTAGTAACCAGCTCACCGCTCGCCATGCACGCTGCTTACGTTTATCAGGACTTGCTTCCTTCTTCTCCTTAAACCAGTATGGTAGTGCTCCTGCCCTTTAGTTTTTTCTTTAAAAAAAAACCTTTGCTTTACCACAAAAAACTCAAAGGTGGAAGATTCGCGCAGCTGGGTCTAGCTGCTGAGTCCAAGGTCAGAAAGGTCGTTCTAGCTGCTCGTTCTTCATCTTCACAAGGGGCCGGGCGAAAGGTCAGTGCTGGGAAATGTGTAAAGAAGCGTTGGAGTGTTTTGGACAAGTAGTGGAGTACTACTGTACGCATCGAAGTCGGTCAAAATTCAGACGCAACGCAAAAGCCACGCCACTTGTTCACTACGGAGAGAAAATCAAATAATATAAAATCCCCGTCACCTCACTGTTGCATTCAGTAGCAACTTGAGAAAACGACGGGCGTCCCGGCACCATCACTGCACCTGGTTAAGCACTTAAGCTCCGCTGGTTCACTGCATGACTGCAAATCCTATCTGGGGAAGCGACGGCAGTTCTAGTAGCTCGTTGGTGCTGCTGAGCCCAAGGTCAGAAAAAATGTCTGCAAACCGCGGGAATTCAGGGCTGCCTACTCCAAACGGCTGCACCCCAGGTCCCCGGCACTAGGCGTCGTAGGCCTCATCGATTTGAAATTTTCTTTTGCAAATAAAGTAACCTGTCGTTGGTCTCAAGGTTACATTATTCAGCGCTAATACCAACTGTCCGTCTGAATACGGTGCACTGTCCCTCTCCTAAGAGAGGAAAGAAAAGATCCTCTATCTACCTAAGCCTGGTCCATGGACCCATGGTTGCTTGCTGCTGGGTTTAATACATTAATGGTGTGCAACTAGCTGTTGCTCTGCCCCTTTTTCCTAAACCCGTCATTTGCCTGTTACTCCCTCCATCGTAATATACATTAGCTAACTGATCAAGTGAAGGTAGCTAGATTTGAATTTTTTTTTGCTAATATGGAACCATCCGCTTTGTCCCCAATGTCATTCGAATGTCAAGCGCTTCTTCACAAATTTTCAAACATTAAAGTGGATCATGCTTTTCATCATGCCAAAGTCCGCTAGTGTTACACTTGCATTCGACAGTTGAACACATATCCACCTTCCTTTCTCAAAAAAAATACAGAAAACAACGATCGCAAGTTTAATGAAATCGCTGTGATTTCTGTCAAAGAAGGAACAATTCAGACAAGTGTTGGAATACATTATACATGTAGGTAGGGCTCTGTTTGTGGACCAGGTCCACCTAGCAGAGAGGAAAATGGCGCGTCGTTCGTGGTATCCTGGATCCACCCCAATCACAGCAAGACGAGTCAACAACGCACCACCTCCTTAAAAACCTCGCCACACGCTATCGAACCCGAGCGTTTCCAATTCTTCCCCCTCCGCCAAACGCCATCGGCGTACGCATCTCCCCCTCATCCCCATGGCCGCCTCGCGCGCCGGCGACCCGCCGGAGTCCACGCGCCTCCGCATCGGCGACGACATCGCCTGGTCCGAGATCAACGGCGTCTACGACCGCGACGACTCCCTCAAGGAGAACACCAACCCCAAGTGCCTCCTCAAGAGCCACCCCCACCACAACGGCTCCTCGCAGTGCTTCTCCGGCAACCTCAAGCCGACGGCCGCGCCCATCATCGGCCTCTCCGGGAAGCTCGGCGCCCAGGGCGGGGGCGCGCGGCGGCAGCACCACCATCCGCCGGCCATCTTCCCCAAGAAGGCCAAGACCGGCGGCGGCGGGCGCGCGCCCAAGACGGCCGTCCCGGAGCCCGGGTCGCCCAAGGTCTCCTGCATCGGGAAGGTCCTCTCCGACCGCGAGCGCGCGCGCCTCGGCCGCCCGCCGAGGGCGCGCGGGGGCTCGGGGCCGCCCGGGTGCTGCGGCGGGCTCGGGTTCTTGATGCAGCGCAGCCGGTCCAGGAACAGCGTCGTGGAGTGCGTCGACCAGTCACCGCCGCCGCCCTTGGCAGAGGCGGCGAGGCGGAGGGAGACGAAGGAGGAGGAGGAGGTGCCGGCGGCGGCGGTGCCGGGGCTGGGAGGCATGCGGCGGTTCGCATCGGGGAGGCGGGCGGCGGAGTGGGCGGCCGAGATGGAGGATGACGGGCGCGTGGCGAGATCTGGGCCGTTGTAGCGCGTGCAGCAGGGGGGTGGTAGTTGACGTGTGGCTTTCGGTTTGGTTGTGCCTGTGCTTTACCTGTAGTTGAGCTGTGTACTTGCAATTAGAAATTGAGGTTTGTGTTGACAGATTTTGGTTGTTCCGTTGTGGCTTGTTCTAGTTAGCTGCAATTTCGAATTTGGTCATCGAGCTGCATTACTTGTACAGAATTTGTTAGAAAATTCAGATTTGGATCCATTTTTCGGTCACTTTGCTCTGTGGGAGTACAATCTTTTCTGAAGGATGTGTTTATGAATCGCCTGAACATTTGTAGAGAGAGATTTAAATAGTTGATTTTTTTTCTTAGAGCCTTCTTTTACTTACCCTTCTTTCTTCGAAGAAGAGTTGTACGTGCACAACTGTTTAGTGGCCGCGCACACAACCACCTGAAAAAGAGTTGTGCACAACCACAAGAATACGAGTTGTACCTGCTTGGGCATGCAGTTGCAGGCCGGCGGCCCTCTCTCTCATACACAACTGTTTAATAAGTGCCGTCAAAATCACTTGTACTATGTTACACCAATATATATAATTAATTTGAAGACGAGCAATCAAACCGTCATGCACGCGACGTACAGTAATTAGTACAGTCTCGATCGACTGAGATTATTGTCTTGATACCCTACGACAGTAGTAGACAGTTTACATCTGGAAGGAGATTGTGCTGTTGGGCGGGTTGAAGAACTGGACGGTCCGGCCGTTGAGCGGCTGCACCGGGCGCGCGTCGCTGCCGGGCAGCGGCGCCTTGAGCAGCTGCAGCTGCTCCTGGCTGATCTGCCTCACCTTGCCGAGGACGTTCCAGATGACGTTCTCCGTGCACGGCGGCACGGTGAGGGACCCCGTGTACCGGAAGTAGCTGCCTGTGCGCTTCTGCAGCGAGCGGAGGTGCACGAGCCCCGTCTGGACGTGCGACTCCTCCTCGGCGAAGTTGCACTTGTCGCCGGCCATCTCCGCGAGCTTGCTCCTCAGCTGGTAGTAGAACGAGTCGGGGGCGCCCAGCTGGTAGAGGATCCCGATGACGGCGACGGCGCCGTCTGCGCTCTTGTGGACGAGGTGCAGCTCCAGGGGGAAGCGCTGGCCGTTGATGGTGTGGTCGGAGGGCGAGTGCCAGTGCAGCTTGTCGAAGTTGTAGACCTTGCCGGCGACGGTGATGGACCCGACCTTGGCGCCGCCGAACTTGAGCGACATGTCGTGGCCGTCGTTGACAAGCGTGCCGTTGGAGGCGGTGTAGGTGCGGTCGAGGGTGTCGAGGTCGGGGTTGGGGACCACCTGCTTGGTGACGATGTCGATGGGGGACTGCTGCTTCCCCTGCCCGCACAGCCGGTACTCGGGGCTCAGATTCCCCCAGTTCTCCGGCCCCGTCGCGCTCCCGACCGCGTACCCGTACGCCGGGCCCGAGCCGCCATCTGAGAGAGCGACGGCGAGGGAGGAGGCCGCGACGAGGAAGACGATGGCCGCACGGGGAGACACCATTGCCGTCGAACCTGCTAGTAGCAGCGTCTTTCTTTGAAAAAAGAGGGGAGGGGAGAGACCGGTGGGCCTCACTTGTCGTCGTGGATATATGTGAGGAACGAAGGAGGTGGACGGAGTTGCAGCGGGAATGGGGCGGGTTCGAGGGGTGGAAATGTGCTTGAAGGATTTAGCCATGCCAGAATTAGCATCCCCCACCCCATGACTCCGATTATCATCTGGAGGAAGCTTGCTTTTGTCATCAGTTTTTGTTGGAAACCGAGAAAGGATACGGCATAGGCTTGATGCAGGAACTGAAAGATTTGGCCCAGCAGGCGCGCGCATGCGCGAAGAATTAACTGAAACGCTGGATGTGAGGCAGGCCCAAGATGACTAGACGAGATCGATGCGACCCACCAACCAGATCCCACTCCCACCGTTGGGCTCAATTTTTTGGCCCAGGGCTGGCCTCACAATTGGTCGGGTTGGATTGGGCCTATGTTTTGAAGTCCTTTACCTGTATACGTGTGTGCCATCGCCCCTAACTTTTTTTTTACCTGTGTCGTTCCATCCACGCTCCGTTAGCGCTTAACGGAATTAGGGTTCTGACATGTGGGTCCACCATTGTGAAATGACCATTTTACCCTTAGGTCCTCCTCAGGCTGAGCCTGGGCACCACGCCCGCACAGCCGCCAGGGCAGACGAGCCCACCCCGCCGCCGCCGACGCCGGCGCCGGTCCGTCGCCCCTCCGTCGCGCCCTCCCCTCCGTCGCCCCGGCTGGCTGCCGTCTTGCCCTGCCCTGCGTCGCCCCGTCCGGCTGCCGCCACGGCCCGCGCGCCCAGGGACGCCCAGCGGGGGCCGTCACCGTGGCTCAGCCTCAGAGGAATGGAATTGGCAGGAGGTCCCTTCTGACGCTGCTGACATCCACTGCCGCCATACCAGACGGCAGTGAATCAAGGAAGGCTCTACTGCAAGGTGAGCGCCAAATTGATCAGACTTTTCTGGCTTTGAGCTAGTAGTAGCCTAGAAATATCAACGGTTGATTTGCTATCCACCTAGGATGTGTCAGTAATTAGCTTGTGTGTTCGTACACGCAGAATATCTGAAGAAATCAAAGGACAACAAAGAAAAGAATGACAAGGAGGTATGCTGCCTTCTTTCAGTTCCTTTTTCCTTATAGTATCCCATCATCATTCCAATTGATTGAGAAAAATGGCTGAATCATGCCACAACTCACAATTCCCTAGTAAACAAGGCGACTTTTGAGCAAGACTGACTACGGATTTAAGCAAAGGAAACCGGAAGTATCAGAATAAACTTTTACTAGTCTAGGAACATGAGTGTTGAAGTAAAGTGGTCCAAGTGATGGGCTCTGGGAAAAGTTAGCCTTGCAGTGTAATTTAGGCTTGTTGCATACTATTTCCCAGTGAATGCTGAATAGTTCATTGGCTCTGAAGGCTGAAGTAAATGTCTCATGACTGAAAAGGGAAGTGAACCTCTTTTCTAGTTGCAGGCCGAAGCTAAAGTTTTGCAGAATGTCTATTAAGTATAATTAACTCGCTAACTTTGGGAAAGTTTCTGATTCGAGCACGAAGTTTCATGTTGTTGTGCAGCTTCGTAATCTAGAATTCTGAAACAACTCGATGTTCAAGTTTGCCGCCACATCCATAGCAATTCAGAGATTGGTAGGTTTTTCCTCATTCCAGACGTGAACTGACATAAGAAATATCAATTGACGATGTCATTCATATGCCGTGTTGAACTGCCAATGATGGTCCAAAGGGCAGCCGTCATGTTTCCTTCTAAAAACTAAAAAAACGTTGCCACTGATCTCTGCTGCGTTTCTCATGTTCCAGAGGCTGGATGACTACTACAAGAGGAATTACGTGGACTACTTCGGCACAGTGGATCCTATGAAGCCTCAACACATACACCAAGGAAGAAACGTGCCATCATGAAGAAGCTTACACCAAAGAGGGATCCAGTTGAGATAGCTAGCCCTGAGAGCCCAGCTTCAAATACCAGAAGCAAGAAGAAACTCCAGCTTGAATAAATGGTGATTCTGAATGTGATGAAGTATCATTTTGTGTTGACATGCCCAGTACTTGTGGAGGAACTACTTCTTCTTTTGATGGATGATGTTTTATGTAATGGTCATGTCATTTAAGACACTTGTATGTTTGGATACCTAGTACTTGTGTCATGAAAACCACTCAATTTAGTTGCTTGAATGTTGATAATATGACCAAGTTTATTCCCGCATTTTTCCTATGTATTTGCGCATTTTTTTCTATGTTTTCCCGCATTTTTCTAATTTATTTACGAATTTTTCTTATTTATTTCCTGTTTTACATATATTTTCAGCATTTTAAAATTTAATTTACAAATTTTTCTTATTTATTTCCTGTTTTACATTAATTTTCGTCATTTTAAAAATTTATTTATGAATTTTATTATTTATTTCCTGTTTTAAATTTATTTCCATCATTTTAAAATTTATTTACGAATTTTCCTTATTTTTTACTGCTTTATATTTATTTCCATCATTTTATAGTGGCATACACTTAAAAAAGGTTAAAGAAAGTTATCCTATCAGTAAGAGGCAAAACATTCATTTGACACCTCCGTTAGACTCCGTTAGCGCTCATTTCATCCAAAATGGTACAAAGATAAAATAGAGTTGGGGCAATGGTATACAGGTGTGTCCGAACTTTTTAAGGATGGTATACAAGTGTCTCTGATTTTTAGTGACACGTACGTAATCTCCATATTTTATAATAGCATACAGGTAAAGGACTCATGTTTCTATGGTTATTTTCGACTTTTCTCGCTTCTGGGCTAAAGTTATGGGACCGAGCCTGGCCGGTAAACGTGACATGATCAATACATCGGCCTGAGCCCGTCCAAATGCACTCAGTGAGCAATATGTATGGATCCACCAACTGCAGGTAAACAGTCTCGATCCGGCCGGATGTGAGAGAGAGGCAAAGAGCTGAGTGGAGTAGTCACGCCACGCACGCGTGCTAGGGACACGACGCGGTGGTGCTAGCTATGGCTTGTGCTGATAGCTCGCAAACCATCACTAAAGAGCTTTTCTTATCGCACCGTTTTCTTATGGGCTGAGATCCATTAAAAACAAAAGAATATAGATCACATGCATGCATGCAAGAAATGACAATAACCATGATATCACCCACATGCATGAAAATTTCAACAAAAAAAATATAACTATTAAACTGAGCAACTAAATTAAATTCTGATTGCACCATTGTTTTTCTTATGACGAGATCTTCAAAACAAGACCACACCTGCCTATGTTTGCACGATATTTGTTTAAAAGTGTATTTTTTAATAACACGAACAAATGACTATTTTTCAGAAAAAAAGTTAAACGTAACGAATAAATAATAATGTACGACGAACAAAATATTACACATCACGAATATTTGAGAAATAAATATCACGAACAAATAAGTCAACATCATGAAATAATTTAATCTACCAGCGAACAAATAATTTAGCATTGCGAACAAATTAGTTACACACAGATAAATAATTTTACATGAACATAAATACACTTACACCTTAAAAAATACTTTTATAAACATATATACAAGGGCTAAAAAACAAGAAAGGCAAAATAAAATAGAAAAACAAAAAATACTTACACGTAACAGAAAATAAATAAAAAATAAATTAAATTAAAAAAGCAAGGTAAAATACAACATATGATTTTAATTGGAGAAAGGAAGAAATTATAGCTGCTACAGCACGTAGGTCTCTACGAACCAAAATATTAAAATAAGCTGCAGCGAACTAAGCACTATTGTTTCTTCGGTTGAGGAGATAAAACAACTGTTGAGCCCGAATATGACCCAATAATGGAGGAGCGGCCTTCAGGTGATAGTTTTGAAATTTATCACACAAGTAAGAGATAGCCATCACGGACACGACGACCGGGCCTGCTTGAAGCGTTGGAGATTCCCTAACTAGCCCATCGCTGCCCCATCGTTTTCTCTACAACCTGCTAGGGTCTATTTCAACGCGCACGCGCGCGCATGCACGTACCAGCAGCCCAGCCCAGCCGGCGGCCGCCGAATGGGCTCCAGCGCGTAGAACGACCTCCGGCACGGATCGGTCTCGACTCTCGACGGCGACGTCCACGAGCCCCGCGGTCTTTGCGGCGGTGCCGACCCACTAGCGCGGCGGCGAGCCCACTCCTGAGCCGCCACGTCCGTCCACCGGGGCCACGACAAATCGATCGATCGAAAAAGTTTCCCATGCGTGCCAAGAATCCGCCGCCGCACGGTTTAAAAGTTGTTCAGCGGGCAGGCAAAAAGAGTCACTAGTTGAGTTGCACGACTGCATACTACTACTGTACTGTACTACAATCTACTATCTAAGTATATATATATATATATATATCACATACTATATTATTGCATGCTTTTGTGTGGAAATGGTATGCTGCTTCAACAATCTATAACCTTTTACTTGAAACTTTCTTGATTCAAAGCTCTATAACCTATTATATTGTGCGATGGAGCCATGGAGGAGATTGTACGTAGCGTCACTTGAGGCTTGAATGAGTCTTCTAGTGGGTACAGTATTAATTTGACTGATGACCAGCTTGTTCAGTGCGCGTATGATCACTTTTATTGTCCGACATGCATGGTAACGAAGTCAGTATGCTGCCGCATGCACCAAGTGCATGCTTTACCATAGTGCGCACTAGAGAGCCGCGTATAAACAAAGAAAAGCTAGCTAGCAAAGGAGAGAAAATGACACAAAAAGAGCTAGGATCACAGTGGGGCTTATAGAATGTCCCAAAGGCCACTTAATTCCTCCGATGATGGAGGTCGACCATGACGCGTTTTTTCCTTCATTCTCTTGTACGTGCTTTAATGTCTGCTTATGTCGTCGTGCCAATGAAAAAAACAAATGCTCAGCTACGCCTTCTCAAAAATCCTAAAACACACATAATAAATTTTAAGAATAATCCTTATCTTTTTTATGTGCGTGCTGCAGTCCCAATATATCAATGCATCTCATTTCATCCTACATAAATTTAAGAATAATTAAGAGGCCAGAAATAAAGGGTCACAAAAGAGTAGTGGCCGCAAAACAAAACGAACGAACAAACGCAAAATTACATTAAATTTGGTATATACATGCTGTAGGAGTACATACCTACAAAGTGCTGATGGACATCAAGATCCACAGATGGTCCCTTTTTTTCGAAAGGAAGGATGGTATTAAAAAAGAAGCACAGTACATACCCAAATTACAAAGAAGACCTCTAGAAAAACAAAAATTATATTGAAGTCCATCGTCTTCCTTGCCTTCGTCTTCGCGGAACACCGACGACCGCCGGCACCGACGAAGCTGGAGAAGTTCGTCTCCCGGACGAGGAGCTCCAAAGCTTGGTTACGCTGCAAGAGCCAACACCATGAAGCACCATCCGTGACGCATCTACTTCCACTGTGGTATATCAGTAGCTCCCTCACCGGAGAAGACGAAGCAACGCCCGAAACCCCACCTTCCTCTGATCTCTTCGCCTAGCACCACAGATCCAGCGCCATCGATGACGATGGCCCGGAAATCCCATGGGGACATCCAGATCATCCCCCCTTTCACAAAAGAGAAGGAGACCACTAACCTCACGACGCAGCCGAAGACGACTGCCGAACCGCATCGGAGGAGCACCAGCCGCAGAATGTCCAGCGCCAACGCCACCTTCCAAGACCGGTCGACAGCGCCATCGCCAACCTCCCGTCACACCGAAGAAGTACCTCTTAGTTGCCGGAGAGAGGGCGCCGACGCAGGTCCCCCACCCGGACGCAACAGCTCCGCCGCCAAACCCGACGGCGAGCAAAACCTAAGCCTAGATCTAAACAAACCTAGCCTATACACTCTCACCGACAGATCCACAGAAGGAACCGTAGGAGCAAAAGAAGCCGCCATGGAGACAAGCTCGCCGCCGTAGCTGCCGTCCAAAGACGACCAAAGACGCCGACGCCCACTCCATCGGCAAACCGTAGCAATCTAGCACAAAACTAACCTACTAGTAGTTACAACTACGTCGGACGTCGATTCGGCCGATTCCCCTCCCCCTCCGCCGCCGGAGAGGCCGCCGGAGGCGGGAAATCGGATGCATCGACGTCGGAAAGCGGCGTCGCCCCTGTTTCGCCCCTAGAGTACCGTGGAAGGGGAAAGAAGGGAAGGGTTTGATTAGGAGTCTTTTACCTCTGTACCATTGTGAAAGTTCGATCCACAGATGGTCCTAATAAAATAAAACTACAAGATTCATTGCCAACTGTGAATAAATTTATTCATTTGTGGATATAGCGATAGTCAAAATTAATAGTAGATGTATACCACATGCTTGCATGAAGGTAACCTTAAATATGTAATTATTATTTAAAAACATGCATGTAAGCAGCATGTGTAACACGGTATGCGCATATATTTAGATTGCCGGATCTTGCAGGGAACTATAAAAGCAAAACAATTTATATATGGTGCGATTCATGTTTTCAAGCTAGGTGGATTGCTACTGATTACTATGGAGTGCGATCGTTTTCGGCATGATCCGGATGTCCCCCACGCAGCTCCATATTAATCAGGACATATGAGAGCACCTCACCAGCAGCTAGCATGCACGCGCATTGTTGGGTCCCTCATTTCATTTTCAGTTGCTGCGAAACTGACAACACGCGAATGATTCTTACCTCCACCACTTTCCAAAAGCTAGCAGGCACACAACATCGATTTCGCCTGCTGCTCCAAGTGTTGGGACCCACATGCACCGTAATGTTTCGTGACATCATCCTTACGACCTTACCTTAGCATGTTCGTGACTGATACTACCGACTTTGCCCCTCCTAGCAAGCCTTTCCAAATTTCAAACAACAGACAGTAATGTTGGTACTTGCAAGCTTGAAAAACACATGGGTTTTATTTGTTCCGTCACAACTTTACGTAACATACCTACATACAACTATACATGATAAGTTAAAGAGTTAACATGATTCAAGTGGACACAAGACAAAATTTTTATATAATTGAGGGAGATCAATAGCTTTGAAAGACTAACGTTTCCCCGGTAGACTTTAAAAAAAAATTCCCGGTAGAGAAAGCAAAGTACTTCCTCTGTCCAATATTATTAATCATTTTGACTTTTGTAAATATATAAATTTTGTTATGCATCTAGACATAACATAACATATATCTAGATACATAGAAAAGACTATGCACCTAGAAAAACTAAAACGACCGATAATTTAGAATGGAGGAAGTAGTCACAAACACTCACGATTATGGTTTGAGTAACGAGTGTTCAAAAAAGATAATTATTATATGTGTGAAAATTTCCTAGTGCATTGGTACACGCCGCCCCAATTAATCTTTTCTAGATCTGACACAAATTAAAGCATGTCAAACCAAGTCAAGAACAGCGAGGAACAAAAAAGGCTGGTTGGCTCCTTGTCACTTCTCTCGTGAGTGGGCTAGTTATCAGAGATAATAATAAGCTTTTGCATACATGAAGCAAGTTCCATTGGTGGTCGGCCAGTGGCATTCGTGAAATATGCTCTTAATCAGGTGTCCAAATACGCAAAGCATTTTCTTTAAATACAGCAATCCACTACTGGCTCCAACCCCCCTGTCACTCAGACACCACTACAACACAATTGTGAATTGCGATCTTGTTCCAACAGAGCTTCAGAACTCAATAGAATTCTAGCTCCTTGCAGATATCATTTTACAGTCATCATCATGGGGAATTGCCTGGTGATTCAAGACAGGAAGGAGATCAAGATCATGAGCGTGGACGGCAGCGAAGTCCTGCCGGACGTGTTTCAAGTGAAGGCGCTGTCGTCTGTGGTCGACCCTGCAGGCGCCGCCAGGGTGAAGCTGGTGATCAGCAAGCAGGAGCTGAAGAAGATGCTCGACAAGGAGGGCATGTCGCTGGACGACATGGTGTCTCTCATGCGCAAAGAGGCAACCGATCGTGAGCAGCAGGAGGAGTGTCGCGGAGGGTGGCGGCCTGCGCTGGAGAGCATACCAGAGGGCAGAGATCTATAGCAGCCGGGATGATCTTTCAGATATCGAAGTTGCAAGATCAACGATCCTGCTTACAAGCAAGTCGCAGGATACTTTTTGGAAGAATAAGCGTAAGCAAGACATATATATGCTAGATAGCATATATACATGTAGATGTGTAGAGATAGTATAGATATATATACGGTAGGAGTTTTGAGATAGGGATCCTCTTCATCTTTTCTTGCTGCTCACATGCATGCATGCTTGTAAAGAAAAGGTAAAGATGATCTATCCTGGAAATCAAGCAGGAGTTATCTCAAGCGTTTCCCTTACTTCTGCTATGGGCTGATCTTTGTTGGTTGTGCACTGTTGTCGTTAGCACAGACCTGGAAATTAGCATGAGTTACTTAAGTCTGAAGAATTTTGCAGCTTTACCGCTTACTAGATAACTGCATGCGGTACTTTCTGAAGATCAGTAAGTACTTACTGCACTGCATGCTCTGTATACCAAAAGGCTGAAAACAGGAAGCTCCGCTGCATGGCACTGCAACTTATTCCTATTCATATAAGGCACAACTATAACTATGAATCTATGATAAGGTAAATGAGAACCAAAAAGTGTTCCGAGAAAAAAAAACTCAACAATTGACGATGAGAGGCAAAACCGAACAAGGGTGACTGTTAATTCAGTAATCTGAACACAAATCCTCTCTATGGAAATTTCCTCGAAATCGATCAATTAGCACAGATTCTTTCAGAGCCGGCAAAATAGAGTAACTACGAGCTAAGAACATCAGGGGAATGGGCTCAACAGAATGAGATGAAGCTATTGCTTGTAAGTTCAGTTGTCCTTAGGTACTAGACAGTTCCTTTTTTTAGGTGCTAAGCACGGAGACGGACGGAGTTCCCAAAAAAAAAGCACGGAGACGGACGGGCATCATCAATTTGGATCCTGCGAACTAATCTGCCGACACCATGGTCTGTCTTGTCGGCATTTGCATGCCATGATCAACAAGCGATGATGTTCTCGAAGACTGAATCATCGACGGGTTCATGATAAACTAGCAACATCAGAGTAACTTCCGTGGAGTAGCCAGGAAGATATTTCGGCAAGTTTGTGATGACCTGTCCTTCACCAAAATCTTGGTATGATCATGAATCATGAGGATCTAGCCCCCATAAAAGTGCAATGCCTACTCGGATCAGTCAAAGCGACTCACGGTTGTGTTTGGTACCAGCAGCCTAGCTGGACGAAGAAAACCCTCTATTTGGGTCGAGATGTTAGAGGATTGGGATTGGAGGCCCTGTTCTGAAACGAGCCGGACATGTGGCCCGAACAGCCTAGATTGGGCCAGGCCGGTAATCTCCCTACGGTTTATCAAACAATGGCCGAAATGGCTGGCACACTACATGTGCGCCTCGCTTTTTTTTTTGGTTTTCAAGAAACAACCGAACATCAGTAAGATCGTGGGCGGTTAAGAGAAGCGTCAGGGATAACAGTTAACAGCTGCGCACAGATTTGAAAGAATTTGACAGTACGTGGGCAGCTGCACGCAGTAAATAAGAGAAGCTCGTTCACCACGACGGCAAGTTCTCGGAAAGAAAAATTCTACTACAACGGCCAAATTGTCGTATCATGACCAGCAGGTGAACGTGGACCTACCTGAGACGCGTGCGCACAGCACATTAACCGCAACAGCTTTACAAGGAAATGCAACCTACGAAAAATTACGGAGGCAAACCGGAGTTGGGGGACGATTGGGACAAGCACACAAAATGGGTGAGTATTTGACACAAAATGACTTCGCTACCTTAGGACCGTTATAGTTACGGCCGTCGTTCACCGGGGCTTCGGTCGCCGGCTTCCCTCATCAGTTCACCAACTTTCTTGACCTTTCGGCACTGGGCAGGCGTCAACCCCCATACATGGTCTTATGACTTTGCGGAGATATGTGTTTTTGGTAAACAGTCGTCCGGGTCTGGTCACTGCGACCCCCTTTTGCGAGGGGGCACCCCTTCTTCCGAAGTTACAGGGCTATTATGCCGAGTTCCTTAGAGAGAGTTGTCTCGTGCCCCTAGGTATTCTCTACCTAACCACCTGTGTCGGTTTCGGGTACAGGTACCCTTTTGTTGAAGGTCGTTCGAGCTTTTCCTGGGAGTATGGCATGGGTTACATGAAGTACTCCGGGGATGGACTGGCATCCAAATCCAAATAGTGGAATCCAACAAAAAGTCCAACTAAAAAAATCCCTATCCAATCCAAACTCAAAACAAAATTTGTAGCGTCCAATCCAATCCAATCCAACTATACAAAAATCCAAATCCATCCAAGTCAATCCAATGCAACGCGGACAAGGTAAAGCACCAAGGGATATTGCACCACGATTATACAAGCTAGCTTGGAGGAAGCACCTCACAGTTAAGGAGCAATTAGAAAACCAAAGCTGAACCAGAGGGTTATGGAGGATGTCTTCAGTAGAGGAAATGGCAGATTTCGTTGCGCTATAGGACCTGGTTCAGGAAGTGCAACTCACAACGGAAGAGGATCAAATCTCCTGGAGGTGGACAGCTGATGGGGTGTATACCGCAAAATCGGCATATGAGGCGCAATTCAGGGGTTCCTACTGCTCTTTTCTCCCATCAGCGATATGGCGAGCACATGCCGAGGGCAAGCACAAATTTTTTAGATGGTTGCTGGTTCAGGAGAAGTTGCTGACAGCTGAGAAACTTCAAGCAAGGAACTGGCAGTGCAATCCGCTTTGCTCCTTGTGCGGCTGTATGCCGGAAACAGCGGAACACCTATGCTTGCATTGCCCATTTGCAATACAGGCTGGGGGCTGGTGAGAGCGTGGTCAGGTAACTTGATCAGAGTTCCAGTGTAGGGGACGACGATTGAAGAATGGTGGTGTCAATCCTTAGCGCAGCAGCCACAGAAGGAACGAAGGCAGACAGCGGCTTTTCTCATGTATACAGCTTGGAACTTATGGAAGGAGAGGAACAGAAGAGTTTTTGAGGGGAAAGCTGCGGAGCCGAGAATCGTCCTACAATTAATCAAGGAGAAAATGCACTTGCGGTTCAGGGCCTGTGGTGCCCCGTTGTATCTTAATTTCAATGTTAGTTTCAGCTAGAGTACTGAGTTTATTTGTTTTATGTAATCACAACTATGTAAGACTTTGCATTCTCCTTCTTCTTATATGACATGGCAGTGCTCTGCCCTAATTTCAAAAAAAAGAAAAGAAAAAAAAAGCAGTGTCACTGCAGCCCGGCCACCGCAGCGGCGTCGCATAGCAGAGTCTCGTGACACTGCTGCCGGCCACCGCAGCGGCGTCGCATAGCAGAGTCTCGGCGAGCGTGGCAACGTCATCGCGGAGCAGGTTCTCGAAGAAAGCACTGGCCTTGATCTGCGCGTGGCCGCACGCAGGCACAAGAAGGCGAGCGCAGCGCAACAATGCGGTGGGTGTGTGACTGTGTGCTACTCAGCTCCTGTTCGTGTGTTCAGGAAGTCCAATTCAAGTTGGATTATCCATTAATTTTTGTCCTACAGTATCCAATGCTAATAATGGACTTCAAATCCAATTAAGTCCAAATCCAACTAACGCCAAGTGCTTAAATCCAATTGGACATTGGAGTAGACCCAATCCATTCCCAGGAGTACTTAGAAGGTAGAATGTCAAAACTGAAGTGATATATAGAGTGATTTGAGCTTAAAACTATTAAATAACTCACATCCATGCCTCATCTCTCTCCTCTTCTGCCCTCTCATGTCGAGCTACACCAAGTCACAAATAACTCTAATTTTGCCAAGGTAAGAATAACGCTCCGTTCGGCCAGAACCGTTCCAAGCTAGGAAGGCCTTCACACCTATAACTATAAGATCTGGAACGGTTCCAGGCCGCTCTAGGCCCGGAACCGACGAACCCAACGGAGCCGAAGTAGGTTAGCAGGTAAAGCATAGATCAACTAAGTCATACAGACCAAGTACTGACTAATTGTCTCGTTTTATCATATTTTCACTTGCCATGGACTCGTTTTCATGGTTACCCCTATCGATAAATGTATCACTTTATCTCATCTCCGTGCTAAAGGAAAAAAAGTATAGACAGTCAGTATATTCTCGTTGAATGTTACACTTTACTTTTTCATTGATCTTTAATTAGTTTTTACTTTTTACTGCTAGACAATTTTTTTCCTTGGCACCCACAATTTTAAAATCATGCGTCCACTACTGCATTCAGTGTGTTTGATAAAGGTCAAAATCGTTTTTAAACTCTGGTGCTGAATTGCGGCATGTCATGACCAACCTTGTTCGTGATTTCGACCAAGCACGTTAATCCAGCAAATGAATTCATCCAAGTCCAAGCATGTCAGAACTTGCATCCAGATTTGAATTTGAGGACATAGCCAGCAGTTACAGAGCTTGAGCAAAGACGGACAAGTTGTAGATCTTGAGCAACTATAAACTCAACTGGAAAATACTACTCCGTACAGATTTTTCGACGACACTAGTAAGGGGGGGTTTGCCGGTTGCTTATCGATCGATCCGTTCTGAGGTTGAATTTATAACCTGAGCTCGAGATCCAGCACCTCGCCGCCGTGGCGCTCTCCCTCCGACGGTGCCGCCGCCGGCCGCTGGAGACGAGACAGCAGCTGCTGCTCCTGCTCCTGCCGCAGTTGCAACTCGATGAAGAGGTCGAATTCAAGTACGTCTCTGTCGTTGACCTCTGCCCTGCCGCCGCCGGGACCCCACCAGGACGACTGCTGTTCCGCCGCCGACGCCGTGGCGGATCCGGCCCGCGCGCCGCTTCCAGGGTTCCTGGGCGGCGCTTCTCGCGGCCGCTGACCCTCTGGACGCGCAGCCAAGTCGCTTAGACGATCCGTGGCCTCCTCCTCATGGTCTCGGCGGCGCCCGGACGAGGCGGCCTCGGCGCCGTTCGCCGCCTCGCCCGTCGCCACTTGCTGTTGATCCATGCCTCCGTTCGTCCGGTGATGGGAGCCCTTGCCTGTTGTTTATTATTACTATATATATAGCCCAGGCTGGGAGCCGGCCGGTCGATTCGTCAGGCTCGGCCGGACCCACCCGCCGAGCCGTTGGGTTCTATCGCATCGCTTGGAACCGGGAGAGGCGGGCGACGCGGCGAGCATGGGGGAAGATTTGCTGCCTTGCTGGCGAAGGGAACCATCGGCGAGGGATTGGTTTATTTCCACCAAAAAATCTCGTCCGGCATAGGTATCGGATGGAATTTCCGGCTGCGGAATTTCTCCCGTCGCGTTTATTTATTAAAGAGAACTCGCCTCTCCTCGCACGAGAGGGATTCACGCTCGCGCAGCACCTCCGTGCGTGTCCCCCACAATTTTGTAAGAAGATCATCCAAATTTGTTTAAATCAGAATTGAACTTGGCTGTGTGGCAGTTGTTGAGCAACGTGGCAGCATGGTGGTAGCTGCGCTAAGTACTTTTCCCACCTTGATTTGAACTTTCAATCGACATTATCTTCAAAATATGGTATCCGGTTTATAAATGGGTTGCACAACCATATTCCTGACAATTAATCCTTCAATTCAAGACCTATATCGATTATGTTTTCATGATAAAAAAATAATAATATCTTTGGGCCCACATGTAGTACTTCTACGCTACCATTGTCCAAACTTAAGCTTGGTTACAACTTTTCAGCCCTAATTTGGCGTTGCCTATATTTGGCCATGACCAAAGTTTAGTTTGTCTTATTATTATTAAGGTCTTAAATCAAACATGCCCTTGGTGCTGAGTTATTGACGCCGCTAGCTGGTGGGGCTGTGCAAAATATAACCCTACCTGTATTGGCGAGAGTAGATGGATATCAGGATAGGCACTTGAATGCCCCTTCTCTGATTCGTCTGTCCCGAGATGGATTAGTAACTATCTGCCCAATTGCTATGACTAATTAATTACAACTTGAGATTATTAGTAATTATTTTGATCTCTTGTTGGCACTAATTTGTACCCACTTGAGACTGGTGAGGACAGTAAAATAATACGTGTGACCACTGATGCAAAATAAGGGATATGCTCATACCTCATTTAGTTTAGTGATAATCTGCCGACACCAAGGTCTGTTGCGGCATTAGCATGCCAAGATCAACAAGCGATGATGTTCTCCAAGACTGACTCGACGAGTTCCTGATAAACTAGCAACATCAGAGTAACTTTCGTGGAGTATCCAGGAAGATCTTTCGGCAAGTTTGTGATGACCTGTCCTTCACCAAGATCTAATCTGGGTATGAAAATTAATGATGAGAAATGCACTCGCTCGATTTGGGCCGAGATGATAAGAGGATTGGCACTGGAGGCCCTGTTCTGAAACGAGCCAGACATGGCCCGAACAGCCTAGATTGGGCCAGGCCCGCAATCTCCCAACGGTTCTGTCCAAGTGCAGACGACGGGCGTACTCCCACATCATCTGTCAGATCCTGAACGCAACAGCTAATAAACAATGACCGTGACGATCCCATCACCGCGTGGCAGGCGCGGTGAGCAACCACCCGAAAAAACAACCGACAAGTTTATCAAACACTGGCCGAAAAATGGCTGGCACACTGCATGCGCGCCTCGCTTTTTTTTTTCCGGTTTTCAAGAAAAATGTGTCCAGTGTGCATAGTTTAAGCTTCTGTTATGTTTCAGCCTGGTCACACCCTGCATGCCATGGTCATGGTGGTTTTGCTGGTTGTTCTGCCCATTTTGTGTTTCCACACACACAGATTAGCTTCATCGATCGATCAGTTCGCAACACACGAGAGCGCGATTACCTAGCGTCCCTGTGAACAACCGAACATCAGTAAGAGAAGCGTCAGGGATAACAGTTAACAGCTGCGCACAGTAAATAAGAGAAGCGTGCGTGGAGGCCACCTTTTGAGTAAAACCACTAGCTCGTTCACTAGTTCTCGGAAACCACGCGCCCAGGCATGTGCGAGGACTGCTACCCGTGCCAGCGCTCGGCTCACGAAGAGCCAGCTGTCCAAGGTGCCTGCTGCAAAACGCGGCGAGATCCTCCTCGTGCGCAGCTTGACCTTACCACAGCGGATGCGGGTGCGGTAAGTCGCGTCTTCAGGACCGGCCTCACCCGCAGCCATACCGCCAAGATCGAAGGCGCGCCGGAGCAGAGCGACGGAGATCATCACCGAGTAGGTGGTTCAGTGCTCTGCTGTTGTTAGTTGTTTATTCGTCGAGTAATTGCTTGTTGTAGCTTATAGCCTTGCTACGTTCTGATTTCCTGTAATTCGTACTGGTCTTATGAGCGCTCTTCGTCTGTTGTACTAAAATTTTTTCTACCTTAATACAAAGATACATAGCTCTTCTGCGTATTCAAGAAAAAACTAGTTTTCAGGAAAAAAAATCTACTACGAAGGCAAAATTGTGGGCTACCGTATCATACATACTAACCAGCAAGTGAACGTGGACCCTGCCTGAAACGCGTGTGCACAGGATATTCTGGGCCTAACATCTCTCTCTCTCTCTCATCTAGCCCACTCAAAGCCCATATCAGCCCATCTAGCTCACCCAAAAGCCCAACGATCACTTCGCCTTCGAGCCGTGTGGAAGCGCGAGGGAGGGCGCGGCAAGCCGGCAACCGGCGACGGAGGCGCGGCGGACGGTGCTAAAAGCGCGGCGGCGGAGGCGGCCACGGCGACGGAGATGAAGAGGGTATCGGAAGGCACCGACCGATGCTACCTCAGCCAGCCAAGAGTGGAGGAGGTCGGCGCCCCAGGCCCCTAACCCCTTTTATTTAAGGTAATTCATTTGCCACTTACTAGCAATTAGTTCTACGTTTGTGTAATTATAATTGTCCGATTCAGTTGTCACTTTGGTTCTCTGTACTGTATCTACCCCTTACAAATGCCCTCATTTAGATTTTAGACTGAATCATATGACATCTGGCCTGCGTGAAAATGATGTACAATATCGAGAATTTGCACTCTCAATTTTGAATTAGTTCATCAGAATCATCACAACAAATCTTTTCACAGTAAAACTAGTAATAAGAAACTAAATGTCTAAACCATTGTGCAGGTGGAGCATTACATAACATGAATGCAACTGTATGTATATAGATGTGCGCTTAATAGTTCCTATCGCATCAGCCACTATCTATATTATCTTGTTTCCTAATGCGGATGGAAGTTGATTATATAATTGCACAGCTCTTAGCCATGCCCTATTTGGAAGTTTCTGTAGAGGGAATGCCATAATCCTGATGTCATGCATGCATACAGCAGCCTAGCTAATAAGGTACTAATTAATCTAATTGAATCTGAACAACATCACTTAGCTCTACAATTTATAGAGGCTAAACGTGCTACTTCAAATCATGCATAAGGTTTCAACTACTGTACCAAATGTTAGCATGAATCCAAACTTGCTTTTTTTCAATGATATATGAAATTCCGATAAGGCACACAATTTTTTCCATCTCCTAGCAAGTAGCTTGGTTCATGCATCACCAAATCCAATCATAAACATTCTACCTTTTTTGTGCCATTAATACAAATTCTCTTGTGCACATTTCCATGCCAATCATTGGCAGGCAAAACAGTGGATGGGGACAGAGGAAAGGAAATAAAAGGGTCTGATGATAGGAACAGCATAGATTAGTAAAGTACTTTAATTTTCCAAGTGTAAAATGAAAGGGACATCTGTTCTGATTCCAGCTAACCCTCTTCCCTGATTGAAAAGAGGTACGTTTCGACGCTTTGTTGGTGAATTGGTGAGAACTGACAAGGAACCACGGTAGGATAACACTTACACGCCAAACTTATCTCCTTTATAAACATCTGATGTGGAATCACACAATAGTGGAATTCTCTTTCACTAGATATGCTAATAAGCCTTATATTTTTTTTTACTGCTGTACATAGTGCAAGTAAAGTAGCTAGTTGAGTCATGTGACCACTTACTAGAGTTCAGGTGCTCAAGGCATGAAGTGTTGCTTTCAATTGCTGTCTAATATGTGTGTTCAAGAAACTGTCAAAACATATACACATCATTTTAACCCCTGGTCCAACACAGCAATGACAGGTGGCATATTAGCTAGCAAGACAATCCCGTCGAGTGATTAGACTTAAACATTATATAGCTCGCACGATTTGGATATGGATATTATTGGATCGGTGTGGGATTAGATTTTGTTTGAGAAGCCATGGATAACAGGGGACGATGGCGAGCAAATTAATTTAAATCAGGAATCAAAAGCTCATATTGGTGTTGCCTTTCCAGTTGGTATGGTCATTACTTTCTTGCTGCATAATTGGGCATCGACATGAATATTGCAGAACACATCGAGTTGTACTTGCTAGCTAATTGATATAAGATTCCTCAAAGGTAGACCTGTTTTTTTTAGGGGGGTTAGACATGTTTTTCTACAGGTTTAGGTTCAGAATATGATTTTAGTTAGTTATTTTTATCTTTGAATTGAATTGTTGATCTAGACAAGCGACATATTGTTTAATGTTTTTAAATGAAAAAATGCAGTGTTGAGCAAGACCGTACACAATAATCATCATTGTGATATTATTTAAAAACAGTCATGCTATCCGATAAAGTCAAAGCCAACAAATAAGAACATAGATAAGGTCTATGGCCAGGACACGGAAAAGTCAAAACGATGTTCCGATATTTTTGAGAGAGGTTTATTAGTTTGTATGATAATAACTAAGGCAGGAAGGTGCTCTTGAACTGATATCAGAGATTGACACACATGGTCAAAGTCTATATGTGATGGATGGTGTAGCATCATTGAGCAGAAAACCAGGCCAGTTGCTGCAAGAAATCAATTTGAAGCTAAATAGCAACATTTACTTTTCAATAGCTCATATGATTGTGTTATCGTCAGTGTGTGAAACTGTAATTCTTCCAAGTGCTACCCACGTCCATCCATCTACATGTGTGTTTCAACCTTTTGAACAAAAGAAGGTCATGCAATAAAGAAAGATAAATTAGACGGACTTGCTGGGGCCAACCAAGAGAGCAGTCAGTTCCAATGTGATAAGAGTGCAGCCTGGGATTCCTGTGGCTTCATGACAAAAGTTTTCAAGTGAAGACAAGACCCTAGACCTTCTCCCCATCTCCCCCCCCCCCCCCCCCCCCCCCCCCCCCCCACCCAAGGATAGAGAAGAACAAAATCACAGTATAAAGGCAGCCTATAAGGACAAGATCTTCCTCTGAACTGTGGGATTGGCACACCTATAGAAGCTGAAACTATTATAGTGTCATATCAAACAAGAAGCTGCGTGTGAGCAAGAGCTACTGAGAACAGAAAGGGTATTAGACTGCTTGCCCTCCAACTCCTCCAAGGCTCCAAGTTACTTCGGTGTCTCCTGGCCTCCTGGGCTCTTGCTTGCTGTAGATCTCTCTATCCTGGTATGTTCTTTGACTCGACCTTCTTTGCATGCGTTCTCTGAGATAGCCCTGTGCAGCATCATGGTCATGGACACCCGATTTGATGTGTTTGCATTCTGGATGCAGATAGAAGCCAGCAGGTTGCTACTTGCTAGTCAATCTTGAAGAAGCACGAGAGGGTTTGCGTTGTTCTTGGTGTGCCTCACCCCTCACAGGATGGGAGAGACTAGTAGTAGTACTAGTCATTCAAGGCAGGATCCTTCTCTTCGAGGCTATGGCTTTCATGGTGCCATCGCCAACTCTACTCCTGCGAACTTCTTGTAAGACGCCCGACGCCCCCCTCCCCCCCCCCCCCCCCTCCCTTCTCACCCAATTTTCCGTCTTTTGCCAATTGACCATGATTTACGCAAATTAAAGATGAATGGCAGCAGCATGCACTTGTTTTCAAGTTTTATGCAAATTTGCGTTTCCTTTTCTCTGGCTACTACGTCTTTGCCCTCCAGCGTTCGTCATGCTTCCTGCCTCTAATGTTTTTGTTCTACCCACACCCACCTCTAATGGTCACTACTTGCCGTTTCACATGCCTGGCAGTGACCAAGGAGGAGGTGCCTATTTTGGAGAGCTGGAAGAGGCGCTCATGCATCAGGTTGCCTCCCTCAGAAGAACTCAACAGGCTGCAACCACCTCCACAGCTCATCATGGAGACACCAAGCGTACGCCTCTCTCTCTCTCTCTCTCTCTCTCTGACCAAGACCAAGAAGACACACAATCGTTTCTCTGTGTGGCTAGCCAAGGCCAAAAACGCACAACCTTGTGATGCACTTTTGCAATAGGTTAGGGCATTGTAGTCAAAAGCAACCATGCAAGAGCAGCAGGAGTGGCAGTTGTGCAGCTGTGCTACTTGTGTGTGGTGTGAGTACCTTGTGATTCCTCTCTCTCTCTCTAGAGTGCAACGAGTTGATCTCCATGGTAGTACAACAGTACCACACTACCAACTTTCTGGCTCTCTGCAGTCTGCAGGCACAAGCTCAAAGGGAATAAGCTCAGCTCACTTTCACTGCCACAGTGGCCCCCACTTCCTTCCCCTTCCCTTGTACCAATCCCAATGGCCATTGGCCAATGCATCCTTTCAGTTTCACCTCTGGTAGAGTACTTTGGATGCATGTCTTGATCTCCTCCTCCCCTATGATATCTTGTTGCAGCCTTTCCCACTGGTGCTGCTGCTACAGCTGCAACGGCTACAGCTAGGCCACCTCCTACACTGGACATCTTCCCAGCTTCGCCTATGAGGTCTGCTCACACTCCCAAGGTATGGACTATGGGCTAGCTACAACCTACAAGTACAGAGTTATCTGTGCATCTAGATGGTGCAGCAAGAACACAGGTTTGCAACTGCTCTCCCTTTTGCTTTTGCACGATTAGGAGGGCTCCAACTTGACCGCAGACAGCACAGACGACTCGGAGAGCAGCAGCATGAACAACAGCAACCACTCCTCAGACCAGCTCGGAGCAGCAGCAAACATGGCAAACCAGTTCGATCAAGTTTCACAGCAGCAGATTCAGCACAAGGTACACATTTCTCTTTGATGCCCATGGCCGCATCTCTGCAGGTTTTTTTAATGCATTTGTGCTCTTGGATGTGTTCTTGGCTTCTGCATCCATCTCTCCTCATCCTTAATCATAGAAATGCAATGTGTATTTTGTTCCCTGTCTTGGCGTCATGTCGCTGGCTAGCCCTCAAGGCCACAACTTCCAAGATGCTCATGCCGCTAGCTTCATGCTCCTATTGGTAGAGGAACACATTATTCCAGGGCATTTATCATCTTGCTGCTCCCAATATTGCCAATCCCAATATGTTAGGTTAATCTTTTGGCCCTAGGCCCCTAGAGAAATAAGAAAAGAGCTTCTACTTGCTCCCCTAAACCCGGATGCTTGTTGCACTGCTGGAGTAGTGTTTTTGTGTACGGCTAGTATTGTTAGATGGAGAATATGATGACTTATTCGAAATTTTCAATTTGATTTACCTTTCCTGTAGGATGACGGACTACAAATTTACAATCTTCTACAAGAACTAGTCATATATTCTAGCTATGTGCATAAGAAGAACTAACCATTCTAGTTATTCTAGATCAACAATCTTTTGTTGTAGGTGTGGATAAGTCCTGCAGAGGATATGTTAGGTTAGTGCATGATAGATCATGTACTGCAATTGGTGCTGCAAAAGGAGACAAGTTAGCATTCTTTTAATATTATTATTGTCTATAGCTGCCAAACTTGTGCCTTAATAGAAATGCACCAAGTGATGTTTAAATAATGGCAACTTTGGGTCAGTGGCGCTTTAGGTACTTTCTGGTCAATTGATCAACTGCCAAGATATATTTGGTGAGAAACATTGTATATTAACTGGATGATTCACACTTAACCAAAAGAAACTTCACAAATTAGGGCGTGACAACAACTTGAACAAAAAAGTAAAACCAAATTTTGTCTGTTGTAAGAGTGGATGGCTTCCACCAAATGTTCACTACTGTTTTTTATTTCTGCTTGATGTAACTGGAATGTCGTGATTCTATTATATACTGTTTAGGCAATGGACACACCTAGATGAACAGCAATTGTGTTATTCCATTTCACTCCTGTTGTCTATTTCTACCCAGGTTTAGCAATTAAATGTTGTGACTTGTTCGTGTCTACTTGGTATGCAGAACATGGCTACAAGTTCCACTCCAAAGACTGGCAAGACTCTTGATCCAAAGGTCTCTATCTGGCTGATTCAGTTACCTTTTTTACAGCAGTGCATATCCTCAGGGTGCTGTAGTTTACGATGTGTCTGCTGTTTGAGAATCCAAGATAAATGAGTTTTATCTTCTCTCTTGGTTTCAGCAGACAATCAGAAGGCTTGCTCAGAATCGCGAAGCTGCACGCAAAAGCAGGCTGCGAAAGAAGGTGAGCACCAGCTACTTGGAAACTGAAATGTTTCAGCAGTGACTTTCCCAAGTTCTTGACAGTTAAATAATTATGTCAATGTGCCATAGGCTTATATTCAGCAGCTTGAGAGCAGCAAGCTGAAGCTTGCTCAGATGGAACAGGACATGCAACGAGCCCGTTCCCAGGTACACTTAAAACTCCTGTGTATTTTGCGTTCTGACCACTAACTGAACATCTGAATCAATGAAATCTGAACTCATGTCAGGGTCTCTTTCTTGGTGGAGCTCCAGGTGCAAACACCAGCTCAGGTGCCTAATCTGATCCTCATTTCTCAACGTTCTCTTCAGTTGTTGTCTATATTCTTTCTTTGTCAACATGTGCCATCGGTCCACTTGTCTCATTGTCTGACTGGCGAGTGGCGGCCTTGTTCAGGTGCCGGGATGTTCGACGTGGAGTACGCGTGGTGGCTGGACAAACATGGCCGGCGCATGGCCGAGTTGCACGGAGCTCTGCATGCACACTTGCCAGATGGTGACCTCAGAGCCATCGTCGATGACACCCTGACCCACCATGACGAGCTCTTCCAGCTCAAGGCCGTGGCAGCCAAGTCCGACGTGTTCCACCTCATCACCGGGGTGTGGACGACCCCTGCCGAGCGTTGCTTTCTTTGGATGGGTGGATTCAGGCCCTCTGATCTGCTCAAGGTATGAACTTGTGTCTGACAACTGACTAAAACATCAAAAATCTTACTGCCTGCATTATACATACACAGCTACGTTCTCCTAGATTCTTAAGCTGAATTAAGGGTGCTTTTGTTACAAATGCACCTGACACAGGTCAAGCACAAAGCTAACCTGAAAGTAAGATGTGACGGTGATATAGTTCATTCACCAATCAAATCAGTAGAGTAAAATTGGATTCAAGCTAAATATGAGATCAAACATGGTTTTCTCTATCTCATTAATTTTTTTTCATGTGGCTGCAGACACTGCTACCCCAGCTAGATCCCCTGACTGAGCAGCAACTGGTAGGCATATGCAACCTTCAGCAGTCATCACAGCAGGCAGAGGAAGCTCTTTCCCAGGGCCTGGAGCAGCTGCATCAGTCACTAGCTGACACCATGGTCGGTGGATCTCTGATTGACGACACCAACATGAGCTTCATGGGCCAAATGGCAGTTGCCCTCGACAAGCTGGCAAACCTTGAAGGGTTTGTGATACAGGTTATGGTTTTTCATCAAATCTTGAATCCAATCGATATGCCACTGTCAGTGCTACAGATATAACATATGTACTACAAAAAGCCTGATGTGTTACTAATTTCACTCAGCTTTGTAGATGAGCAATGAAATACTTGATTTTTTTTTTGCAGCAATACTGTATTCATGGCAACTTTATGCATCTGATAACACCTTAAACCTCCTCAACATTTCTGAAACATGATGTCTGATGTGTCTGCATTGTAGAAAGAAATGACTTGTCAACTAACCATGTAACAATATTCTTTTGGAATGCATCTGTATAAGTATAACCAACATGGGGTAACTAAAAGTCTGTTGATCAGTTGCGAACTTGCGATTACATAAAATAGGATGCCAAGCTTAATGTTCCTGAAACATGTGCTAAAACTACATGTTTAATTCCCAGGCTGATAACTTGAGGCAGCAGACTCTTCATCAGATGCACCGGATTCTGACAGTTCGGCAAGCAGCTAGATGTTTCTTGGCCATTGGCGAGTATCACAACCGTCTTCGTTCCCTAAGCTCCCTCTGGGCTTCTCGACCTCGAGAGTAAGCATCATGCAGTTCCTCCGTTGGTCCCTACCTTCATCTGATCTAATAAAGAAGTACCCAACCTCTAGTTGTTGAAGGTGGTAGTCACTAATCATTGGACAAATTCAAATACACATTAATCTAAGAGGGAGCCATGGTTTCTGCACAGGCATGCTAAATTAATACAAAGATGTGCCCTACTAAATCAGCATGGAATGGACCGCGCTCCTACCAGCAATCAAAAGTCAGCAAGCAACCATAACAAAAATTAAAGTCCATACTCTCTTAAAAGAAGGGCCATGCTATGGCATACTTCTTTCTTTCTAGATGTTTGGCCAACTAGCTGAATTCTTTAAACTCAAAGAATTAGCTAAATAGCTGTATCATATTTTTTCAAGATGCTTCTCTGATCTAGTTTTTATTACTGATGCCTGTATTTCCTGCAGGATACTGGTGGCAGATGAAGGCAATTGTGGAGAGATAAGCATTGCAGCACAACCATCTCAAAGCCAATTTTCAGCCTTCTGATTCAGGCATGCTGCAGAACTAACCTTCAGCTTAGAAGCAAGAGAAAAAAAGACTGGGAAGAGAAGTTTTGGATGCCAGCAGATATCTGAGCGCCACAGAAGAGAGCTGGTAAATGAGGTTTTAGAACAGGGACTGTTACTGGAGTTGTCTTTTTTTGGGGATCAGTCTTTCTGAGAATGTGCAGGAACTTGACTAGTACTGTGTGTTCTTTTGGTTCTGTCCAGTCTGAATTCTCAAAACAGCTCTTAATGCAATTACTACAGGCAATCACCGGTTACTGCCATACCGCAGAACTACAATACCTTGTGCCACCACCAGACTAGTTGAATTGGATGGTTGAGGTTGAGCTTCCTAGTAATTTTAAATTTGAATGACTGTATATCTTTATCCACTTTTTAGTAACTTATTAGACTTGCTAATACACTGCCTGAACTACACTTTGTTATTATGCTGCAGCATTTGTCTGTATCTACCTGCTTGGTTGCATAAAGAAAGTATTAAAGATAATGTCTCACAATTAATTAGCAAGGTGGGCGAAAAAAATACATCTCAAACCTGGGTATAAATTCAAGTGATATTTAAAGCTAGAAAATAGAGATCATTGCTTCCAAAATAAATAAGATTATGCAGTGCACGACAATCCAAGACATCAATATGCCGTGATTGGAAGGGGTGATCCACAACATTCCTATACTACATATAACTAGCAAGCATCCATAACTCAGTTAACACCTCAATAGTTCTCATGTACAAATGATTGCTGTGTGCATGGAATTATATGAAATCAAGAATGTTGCATAATTACCCTGGAATAAAACAAATGTGCCGTTTCATGGTATTTTAAACATGCTTTTAACATTACAAAGCAGTACAATTAATTTCCCTTTTTCTGAGAAACACGATGATTGGACCACTCTTCCAAGGTTTTCCATGAAGAACATTCATTTTTATCTTTCGTCTTTCACGGATGATATTCTCAGCATCTTTCCAGGTTTCAGCGATGCCCAACGCTACTAGAATTGCACACACGACACAAGCACTTCTTCCATGGCCTAATGTATCAACCACAAAAGAAAAACATAACAGTTAATATACTAGGAAATACAATTATGTACACAACAAGAACACCAAGATGCAATCACAAAATTAATTTTCTGCATAAGTTGAGTGTCTAGCAAGAGATAAATTACTACTAACCAAATGCACAGTGGACATAAACTGGTTTCCCCTTGGATCTCTTTTCACAAGCCCAACGTGCAGCAAGTTCAATTTGGCATGGTGTTGGAGCTCTTGTATCCCAAGTTGCAAGACAAAGATACTCGTCTGCTGGAACAAAGGAACTTCTTGGCAGCTCACAAGTGCAATCTATAACAGATGGGCTTCCAGGGGGCAAATGTTTCAAGAGAAATGGCCATCCTCCCAGATATAGGCCTTCCACGATCTTGTCATGCACAGACTCCTTTCTCATGTATCTCTTAACCATTGCATATGCCCGAGCAAGCATCAAGAAAGGACCAAACAGTACAATTGACCAAAGAGGAAATCTTCCCACTGAGTTCTTCCCAAGATCCAAGGTAGGTTGATGGCATTATGGGATGCAATCGTGACGATGAAAGCAACAAAACTGGTGACTGGGAAAGGAAGCACAGTTCTCATGCCCGTCTCGCACAAACTAGCAGATGTGACAAGAAAAGCTGTTGCAGCGATACCGGTCACTTTGGATATCCCCATTGCTATTTCTTACAACTAGGCCACTTGTTGCACATTACCAAGGCCAAACCTGCATCAAAGTTTCCATCAGCAGGCTTTTTTTAGCAGAGCAGTGAAATTTGAACTTCCATGAGGAGAAACACTTGTGCCTTCTGGTATAAGAATTATTATGTCTATTAATTCCAGAAAGCAGCATAAGTAACAATACTTAAAAGTTTGGCATCTCGTATCACTAAACTAGCATAACTCAGAGCCTAGTCAGAGCATACTGAAGAAAATAACACATACTACCAGAAACTCGGTTGGCCTAAACATTGAAATTAAGGAAGTCACTAACTGACCAATGCAGCCAAGCAATAATGCTGACGAGGGGAAGAAAATGGAATTAACAAGCATGCGCATTTGGTTATCTGAAACGCCATCTATCTCAGTTTCAGAGCATGTGGCTCAGAGAAATTCCACCATTGCAGCCTATAGCAAAGCAGGTATAACTAGATCCTGCCTAGATCGAAGCACTGGGCCAGGATCCATCGGAACCAAAGATTATACCAAGACAAAAGATCAAGAATTATTCACAGCATTATTCATGAACCATAAATTTTTCTTTTTGAAACGAGAAACGTATCCTTTTGATCTGAACGAAGTGCCACGAGACAGGAAGCACGTGTTCGCGCGGGAGGGAATCAAAACAGAGGGACCAGCTGTGCAGGATTACCTCGGCAGGCAGGCAGGCGAGGCGCGAGGTGGTGGCGGTGAGGACCGTGTCTGGGGTCGGAGCGCGGGGGAAGAGGAAGCGGGAACGGGGAGGGAGATGAGATCACCGTGCGCCCGTGCCCCGTGGGAAGGACGGGCTCAGCCGCCCTCCATTTCCTTTTCCTCCCGGCATCGTCGGGGACGGAGACGGGAGACGTGCGGCTTCCAAGGAATTTTTTGGACTTCTTACCACACTGACCGAGTGGGCCTTCGAAAGCAACATGTTTTTTATCGCGTCGGAGGAGAGGGCGCGAGTTGGTTTGGCCCGCCGAGTGAAATTGCGTTGAACGGGCTGACGGGATTGCGCACTGATCGGCCCATCTGTTGTCCCGTTGACCCGAGCAAAAGGTTGGGCTGTCGATGAGCCCATAACTCTACGTGTCGAACATCAGTGTGTTTTATTCTTTTCCCCCCCGATAGAATAGAATGATAGATAGATACAGTGTCTTTTGGTTTGGAAGCCTGCCAAATTTGTGTCATCTTCACGTAAACGTAATACAGATTTGTTATTTGCACATCACCACGGCACTAATCTCGAAGAAAGAAACAAGTGTATGTACATGTAAAATACAATCATTCAATACCCCATGAGGGCACCAAGAGTCCAAAACAAAAGGTCGTCGATGACGTGCAACGCAGTAGCCGGAGAGCAAGAAGACGTTTGCAAATTGCATTGCGGGACAGGAAAACAAAACAGCCGGATCCAATAATTGGAAGGGATGGATCCAAGTGGCACGTAAAGAAAGCGCACGTCACCATCAGCCGCTTCTAGGCTACACCACCGGTAGGCATAGGCTGTAGGGGTAGGCGACAGACAGCCCACCGGCTCTCGCCTTCCTCCCTTGTCTGTCCCTTCCCCAGCCGCTACCGCCCACGGAGCACCAACTCCACTTCAGTGAGGCTCCCGCACGCAGAGTGGCGCCATGGCTCTCGCCGCCTCCCACCACGGCCTCGTCGCCGTCGCCCCCTCCGCATCCTCCGCCGCTGCGGCCTCCCGCGTGCCGCGGGGAGGGTTCCTCCGCTTCCACGCCGCATCCCCTGCTGCTCCGCTCGCGACCGCACGGAGGTGAGCGCGAGCGATGCGATCTCTGGGCAATCGGTTCTCTTCGTGCTTGTATTGCTAGTGGACTCCTTGGAGGGTCGTCATCGTGTGGTGCTTGGACCGAATGAACGCCCCCCGCTTGCGGTGTTTGTCGTATACCTGGGTTGGCGGCCGCAGTTCCTTTTTGTTAGTTATAAACAGAGAGGGCCTCATGCTAGAGTAATTAGTGAATATGGTTTAACGGGGATGATTCTATTTGGAATCATGGTGCGAAAGTTTCACTGAGTTGGTTCATGCTTTGCTAATGGCTTTAGATGATTGTACCCACGCCTATGCCAAGTTGGGCTGTCCAATTAGTCATTGGGATTGGAAAAGTTGAGCGGAACCTCATCCTCTTGTGTATTTTGATCTGTTTCCATTCTGTACATGTACCCATTCTTATGCTATGCAGTTCCTTAATTCTCTGAATAGATCTTTCATGTGCATTATCTACCTCGTCCAGTCCTTTATTTGTATGTGATAATATTTTTTTTCTGCTATCATGTCACCAGAATATGTTGCCAATCTATCAACTCAGCTAATGTGTTGGGAGCTTCTTCATCAGTATGTTCACATAACACTTTCTTCGTTCATGCACAATTTTGTGGAACATATCTTTACATGGTGGAATTAGTAGCATGGCCTTGCAGTTTTCATTATATATCCTTGCTTGCCTATCGATCTGCCTACATCAAGAACTGTTTACATCCTAATGTTTGCATATAAACTGATAATCTCATTAACTACTGTGGTATTCTCAATTGATTTAATCTTGGCTTTAGGAAGTGCAGTTTTCTTATTCCTCTTCAGTTTATTTCTCATATTAACTGATACCATGATATTGCTTTTGGACTTATTCAATATGCCACTGATTGATGCTTTTCTTGTGAATTATTGGGAAACATTTTATCCCAGAAATCTGATGAGGCAGTCCCAGTTCCAGTTGTCATGATAGATCAAGATTCAGACCGTGATTCGACCATTGTGCAGTTGAGTTTTGGAGACCGTTTGGGGGCATTGCTTGACACTGTATAAATTTCTTATACATCTCTTATGCTTTTTTCTTTACATTAGTGCTGCTCAAAAACATATTTTTGCGATTCCTGAATTCTGGTTGCATCTGTCAATTATTTTGCCCTGGTATTCACTGTTTGCAGATGAAGGCACTCAAGGACCTTGGCCTTGATGTCACGAAAGGAACTGTGGCGACTGACTCTGATGTCACACAAACAAAGTTCCACATTATGCGATTGTGGGTGCTTGCCACTTTCTGTTAACTGTATTTTTGTGTATGTGTCTATGTATAGAAAACTAAAGAGCACTCACTGTTCATGCACGTATGTAACTATACCCACTTTTTGAATGCAGCAATTTGTTTAAGTGCATAATGTCAGCACATTTATGCTTGTGCCTGTATTCATCTTCATGTGACCAGTTTCCTTGACTATACTCTGTCCCTGTACACTCATTCAATTGTTGAAATAAATTATCACTATTTTCAGCTAGCCTAGTGCCTTTTGAACTCATATGATCCTGGCACATATTCCATGGCGCATCTCATCAATCATAAGGAGTATAGATAATCTTACTTTTCTTATACTCTTTTTTGATACCCAATCTTTCTTGAAATCCTTTGTTCAATCTTAGGTGGAAAAAAAAGGATAGCACCCTAAGGACCTTTGTATCAATATTCCATATGAATTCTAATCTCATCTCATTAATCATCAGAGAATTTTATTTGCATTATTTCCTACTGTAACATCTTTCCCTCTCTTTTGCATGTATGTAGCGGGCGCAAAGTTGAGGACCCTGACATGTTAGAGAGGATACGGCTAACTATCATTAACAACCTTCTGAAATATCATCCTGTATGTTTCAGATTCTTGTGTTTGTGACTTTGCTTTACTACTAGTTCACGTATTTTTTATATTTCATTGAGTGTAACTAACACAGTAGTCATGTCGACCTGGTGCACAGGAATCAAGTGAGAAGTTAGCAATGGGTGAATTTTTTGGGATAAAACCTCCTGAGAATAAGGCAAGTATAGTGCATGTTCTCACTCTGCAATTTCGGATGCTATACTGTACCTTGCTATTTGGGTATAGATATCTTTTCAGCTATAATGTGTGAATTTTCTTAATTATGAAATGGAAAAATGTAAGCTCAAATTTATGCTGTTATGCTATGGTTTTTGTTTTGATACCTTCATCCTGAACTTACTTATTTGTGTTTGAACTGGCAGGTTGATATTGATATTGCAACTCATGTGGTTGTTGAAGATGACGGACCAAAAAGAAGGTTTGATTCTGCCAGCTCCTAGTGATGCTGTACTGTTTATTGTGCATGAATGCATGATCCAAGAACGTACGGTCACTTCTAAATAATTGTTACATTGCATGTTTGATGATGCGTTGGCATGCCCACGTGTATGGTTTTATCCTAGCATAAGTCCTAACATTTGAAAAATTCAAATATTGACACCAAGTGATAGTTCCCAAATCTTTCTAGTACAAGATGCATTAGCTGTTGATGTATCAAGGCATAAGGCAGAGCTTCTTAGGTTCAAGCCTCGCTGACGCTCAGAAAGAGCTAATGCATCACTTCTCACACAAGCTAAGAAATTAGTAAACTGGATCTGGTTAGAGAACATAAAGATGGAAACGTGATCTTGATAGGCATAGAAAACGCAACTCTAGGCTAGGCTGTTAGATTTTCCTTATCTTTTTATCGACGGCCTGCAATCTGTATCACTCTGGAGTCAGAATCCTATTTTCCCTATATTTGGCTTTTGCATAAGAACCTGCGCTGCCTATTTATAGGTTTTCATTTTTCTTATTTGAACTTTGATACATCGCAACCTACAGTAAAAGTATAAATGCATATTTGCCCCTCTTCAAGAATCACTTCTCGTAGAAGTTAAACTTTGGTTCCACTATGTATTTCTTTTTGGTTATTATATGATGCTACATCATTTACTATCCTTACTGTTTTTTGTTGAACATGCACAGCATGCTTTACATAGAGACAGCTGATCGGCCTGGGCTACTTCTGGAAATAATCAAGATTATCGCTGACACAAACATTGATGTGGAATCAGCTGAGATTGACACTGAAGTATGCTATATTCCATCTCCGTGTCCTTCTAGTTGCTAAGGCCTTCAGAGCTCATATCTGATACTTATACAGGGTTTGGTTGCCAAGGACAAGTTCCACGTGAGTTACAGGGGCGCAAAACTAAACAGTTCCTTATCTCAGGTGTTGTTGCGTCTTAAGTAGATTCTTCATTGGCCATTTAAGCAAGACAATATCTCTTAACATGGTTTATTCTTTCCTGTGTTCACTTGGCACTCTTTAACTTTTCTTTGTATAGGTTCTGATCAATTGTCTGCGCTATTACCTACGAAGGCCTGAGACGGATGAAGACAGCTATTGATTGCTGTGCTGTCCAGCATTTCAAGGGCTTCAAACAGAAGCTATGCACTCTCCCTTGAGTTCCTTTTCTGTGAGGCCTTGCACATGGAATTTTCCTTTGTAGTGAACAAAGTATGGCTCATCTATTCCTGAAATGCATCCATGTATACTTAGAAGATGGCATTGACATTGGGTTGTCGAATGAACCTGATATCTTGTAGTCGGACTGCTTGGAGCTTCAGGTTTATGTTTCAACAGCCTTTTACCCCATTTGATCCTGGTTGTAAAGGGTCACATTGGAAGGTCCTTACATGTTGGGTGGAGAACACTAGATTCTCATGTTGGGTATTGTCTGTTAGTTGTCACAATCCATTTGCATGTAACTCGGTTATGATGTCTTCTGTGATGAAATAAAAAGGCACTGCCGAATTACCAGGACTAGCTTGGTCCTGCTCCCTATCAGATGTGCTTATTTTGTTACTGATTTTGCTGCCGTGATTGGAGTTGCGCTATGCTGAACCATTTGCACCATTGAAGAAATCGATATAAGTATGAATTGTGGGTTCTTCAGTTGTGCATATCTCAAAGCCAGGGTTGGGCGTTAGAAATTTGATCGATTTGAAAGGGACCAATATGAGTAGAAGATAACTGATGAAAATGCAAAAGAAAAAAAAAGGTTTGCTGCGCTTGCTATTTGAAAACTCAATTTTTCTCCAATGTTTTTGATGTTTTGAAACCATGCCCTAAAAGTAGTTTACATATCCAAGCTCCATCACAAATTCCACATATACTTGGTCTCCGATTAGATTGGATTTGGACAGGGTCCCCGATCACCAGGAGCGTAAATCTGTGAAGCTAGATACTCGTAGGATGTTTGCGCAAATCTTGATGCAAAATAGACGGTGCAGATCGCACGTGCTCTGTACCCCGCCAGGGCCAGAGCGCTCTGGTGCACGTGGGCTTTCTTCCCTCCGATCCCCTCTCCCTCTAGTCGAATCCGCGGCGCCTTCTCTTACAGCCGCCGCCTAGGCTCCACCACCGTCAACGCCGGCTCCCGTACAGCTTCCCGGCCATCTCAGTCCAGCTCCCCTATCCGCGCGCCTCCACTCCAGGTCGGGGGCCGCCGCCTGGGGCGCGCGCCCTCGACCCCATACGGCCGCCGGAATCTGGTGGATGCGCCGCAGCCATTGCCGGAGGTACCTTCTCGCCGCCGCCGCGCCGTCATTCATGACGAGGCGACGCTGGGTAGGACCAGAACCTTAATCCATGCTATTCAACATCCCATACTTCAAATCACAAGATTCTGTAGCCACCGTCGCAGCTATCGCCAGCTTCCGCTTCTCCTCCTCCTCGCCGGTTTTGATTCCACCGCTGCCCCAGCCGCTGGTTTCACCTCCGGCGCTTCCCGAGGAGAACCCATTCGCCGCACTCCTGGCCTCTGACCCCCCACCGCCGGAGCCTCTCCGCCTGGTGCTCGCCACTGGCGACGTTCAGTCCGCGCTCCGCGGCCTCCCGGGACTCGCGCGCCAGCTGTTCCGGTGGGCGGAGGACACCCCGCGCGGCTTCCCGCGCACCGCCTCTGCGTTTGCAGCCGTCCTCGTCCCGCTCGCCCAAACCAACCACATCCGGGCCGCCTACCCTGTCTCGCTCCGCGCCCTGCACCTCGGCCTCCTCCTCCCCCTCGTGTCCCTCCTCCTCTCCACTCACCTCTCTCCCGCTCCAAAATCTCTATTAAGCCTCCTCTTACGCCTGTCCACCAAGTTCTCGGCAGAATGCCAATCTCGCGTTGTCACGCCCGCTACCTGTTCGACGCTGTGCCTGCCTGCCTTCCTCGAGATGGCACGTCACGGAGTGGCCCCTGACGTCAAAGACTGCAACCGTGTGCTGCGCGATGCGGCCAGGTGGGACGACATTTGTGCTGTGCACGCGGAGATGCACCAGCTCGGGATTGAGCCGAGCATTGTCACGTATAACACTTTGCTGGAGTCTTTCTTGAAGGAGGGAAGGGAGGACAAGGCTGCCATGGTGCTGAAGGAGATGGAGACCCGGGGGACTGGTTGCTTGCCGAATAATGTCACGTACAATGTGGTGATTTCTTGGCTAACCAGGAAAGGTGACCTGGGGAGGCAGTGGAGCTGGTTGACTGGATACGGCTGTCCAAGAAAGCATCATCCTTCACTTACAACCCTCCGATCACTGGGTTGTTTGCGAGGGGGTTTCTTAAGAAGGTTGAAGCTTTGCAGTTGGTGATGGAGAATGAAGGTATTATGTCGTCAGTTGTGACATACAATTCAATGATTCATGGGCTGCTTCAAAGTGGGCAGGTCGAGGCTGCGCAATTGAAGTTTGTGGAAATGAGGGCGATGGGCTTGCTGCCAGATGTGATCACATACAATTCTTTGCTAAACGGGTATTGTAAGGCAGGCAATTTGAAGGAGGCTCTTTGGTTGCTTGGTGATTTGAGGCGTGCAAGGTTAGCACCAGCAATTTTGACATATAACATTCTGATAGATGGTTGAAGGGCGGGCTTGGTGCAAGCGGTAGAGTCTTACCGCCTGTGACCGGAAGGTCCCGGGTTCGAGTCGCAGTCTCCTCGCATTGCACAGGCGAGGGTAAGGCTTGCCACTGACACCCCTTCCCCAGACCCCGCACAGAGCGGGAGCTCTCTGCACTGGGTACGCCCTTAACATTCTGATAGATGGTTATAGTAGAATAGGTGATTTAGAGGAAGCTAGGAGATTGAAAGAGGAAATGGTAGAGCAGGGATGTTTGCCCGATGTTTGTACATATACAATTCTCATGAATGGTTCACATAAGGTGAGGAACCTTGCTATGGCAAGAGAGTTCTTTGATGAGATGCTGAGCAAAGGTTTGCAGCCAGATTGCTTTGCCTATAATACAAGGATTCGCGCAGAGCTTGCCCTAGGGGCTCCTTCCAAGGCTTTCCAGTTGAGGGAGGTGATGATGTTGGAAGGAATATCTTCTGATACAGTCACATACAATATTATTATTGATGGATTGTGCAAGACTGGAAACCTGAAAGATGCTGAAGATCTGCTGATGAAGATGGTCAGTGATGGTTTACGGCCTGACTGTATCACATACACCTGCTTGATTCATGCACACTGTGAAAGAGGATGCCTAAGAGAGAAAAAAAGGGGCGTACCCAGTGCGGAGAGCTCCCGCTCTGTGCGGGGTCTGGGGAAGGGGTGTTAGTGGCAAGCCTTACCCTCGCCTATGCAATGTGAGGAGACTGCGACTCGAACCCGGGACCTTCCGGTCACAGGCGGTAAGACTCTACTGCTTGCACCAAGCCCACCCTTCAGAGAACGCCTAAGAGAAGCAAGAAAATATTTTAATAAGTTGATCTCAGGTCATTTATCACCCACAGCTGTGACCTACACTGTTCTTATTCATGCGTATTGTAGAAACGGAAACCTTTATTCAGCATATGGATGGTTTCAAAAGATGCTGGAGAAAGGAGTCGAACCTAACGAGATAACATATAATGTCCTTATACATGCACTATGTAGGATGGGCCGAACTCGGTTGGCTTATCATCATTTTTATGAGATGCTGGAAAGGGGATTGGCACCAAACAAATACACGTATACCTTGTTGATAGATGGTAACTGTAAAGAAGGCAGCTGGGAAGATGCGATGAGATTGTATTTTGAAATGCATCAGAACAGTATATATCCAGATTATTGCACACATAAGGCCCTGTTTAAGGGATTTGATGAAGGTCACATGCACCATGCGATTGAGTACTTGGAGAATGTTGTTTTGGGTGAATAGATTGATCTTAGTGAAAGATTGTCATATTGTCCTTGCTTTTCGGATGTGTCCCTGTGAGAACTTTCTTCTGTATGCATATTTCTCTTCCTCAGTGATTTGTTATCTAGCTTTGCTCACTTCATCTAGCATATTTTGGTTTTTTCTGTTCAGTCCGGAGATGATAGATGGAGTTTTTGGGCAATCCTTTTCAAAAGGGAAACAAAAAGAGAGTTTGAAACAATGTTCTCTGAGTTAAGCTGCTGGGTGCTTTCTAAATGAATTGTTAAGCACAAGCAGATCTTCCTCTTGCTGCTCAGAAGATAGATATAGTTTGGAGTCAATTACATTCAAAAAAAGAAAAGCAAGACTACAGGACCATGTCCTCTGAATTAAGCAGCTGGGATGCTTCCCAAACGAATAGTTGAGTACAAACTACAAACATGTCTTCCACTTGCTGCTTTAACCTTGCCAGAATTCTTTCCTTGGCATTATACTCATGGAGATGTGTTCTCTAATGAAAACTGGGTGGTAGGAATTTGATCTGTTTTCTAAAGACCTCTCATCATACGATTCTGTCCCGTTTGTTATTTGGTTTTGAAAAGGTGTACTGGGAACTGCCTGGTGATCCTTATATCAACAATCTAAAATAGTAAATGACTGCGGGCCTTTGCAACTGAGATTCCTTCAATTAGATATAGGATTTCTTGGTAAGAACATACCAAGATTTTTTTTTTGTAATGAATAATTCTTGTATGACCATCAAATTTGCCATTGCCATAAGTCACAGTATATTGATCTGTCAGATATGTAACCGTGTTCTCATTTTTGGGTCTTTTAGTGAGAGATTATCTCTTTCTTAAGATCTGTCCCAACTATTATTGACATCAACAAAATTTTGGCAACAAGGCTCTTTGTCAGCCCATGTCAGAGTGTTGTTGTTTCTGAGCTTCAAAGTTCGAAGAGATTGGATCTGTGGTGCAAACTTGCATTAAGTTCTGAATTCATGCACTTACCAGTACTTGGTTAGTGATTTACCAGAAGAATCTGGCCTGTATGCAAATGAGTTTGACAACATGCAATATCATGATATGCTTGTTCTCATGTGACAACTTCAATTATACTAATGCCAAGCATAGTCAGGTATGCTACTGTCTAATGATGTTACAATAGTTTGTTTTTTCATAATCAGTTGTGAGCTTTATTTTTTTTCGTTTTTAATTGATAAACTAACTGTTGAAATGAGGAATGCATATATAATCATATAAATAATACAATATATTTATCTTGTCAACTTCTCAGCCTGTATCTTCCAAGGAAAAGATGAGAATGCTCATGTTGAAGCTTGCCATGGTCTTATATCTAGATCATGACGGCAGATTACTTGAGTTAGTTTCCCTTTTGATTGCCTCTTTGTCATATGCATAAGGTGTTCATTTTCCTTTTCGCTGTTTCTAAGACTAGTGAACAGCCAAGGTATAGATAGTATACCTCTTGTCTGATTCACTGGTCATTTAGGTGACCGATACAGTTCCAGTGCACAACATTGAGAATTGCTTTTCTTTAGCATATGTTCATTGTTGTTTTCATGTAACAAAACTGAATACATTTGTATATAGTAATCATAAAGGATTTGATATTTGACTAAACGCTTTCTAGGATGACATCAATTTTGGACCAAAGGAGAAAGGAGTACCATGGTCTCACATGCTGTTGTAATTACTTGATATGCTGGAGAAGAATAGCTTAAAGTGACAGTGTAACATATTATGAATTAGATCAGTCTTGATGTTGTAGGAATACAATTTTGGAAAGAAAAATTTCAACTGAATGGCAGCTGGCAATCCTGATGTTGTCAGCATTTCGAAAATGGATCTACTGTCACACAGCTGAGGGCTCTTCTCCTACCAAGAGTGCCTTGAGAATTCGGTCAGTCCATCCATCTACCAGCATGAACATATGTCCACCTTCTGGGACTTCATGATACTTAATCCATGGAAGTTTCTTCGAAATGTACCTCTGCAGCTCAACAAGCACCAACCTGTCTTTGTATCCTTGCCAGATGTGTACAGAACCCTCATTTTGAGGAAATGGATTGGTAATATTCATAGGGTCAAACTCCCATCTTCCAAAAGCGACAAGTAAATCGCGGTGGATTGATTCATAAGTGCCTTGTTGCCTTGATTTATTCTGAAAAAATGAGTAGTAAATCAGTGTATGTTGAGAAATCTTAAAAAAAGGGCAGACTATTTTTATTACATTGCTTTAGGCCAGCTTTAAGTACTAATGTTTATTTTGATATTCTTTATTGCTGCAATTTTCATGCAAATAGTCTCTATGCCATGAACACATAGGAAACAAGTCCTGCTTTGTAAAGTAGTATTTTATGTGGTGCAATTTTTCTTATATCCGAGGCTGTGGTTTACCTCCATGGTTCTTGGCATTGCCATCATCTTCTGAAGAACCTCCATATCATGCTTGCTAAATATTTCAGGGTGGTGCAGGGCAGCCGCAGAAGAAGGGAGCCACTTCTGGGTCATCCACAGGTAGAGCAAGGAAGGTACGTTGTGTGCAATCCACAGGGTCCTCTGCTCTGGCACTACCTGTTTCTTGAAGGCTTGCCTGGATAGTTCAGCTGGAAAAGAAGGCCACCAATAGTTGATAACTGGAACAACTAGCGCAGCACCTGCAAGCCTGCACACACACAGCATATGGAGCTTTACATATCTGAGGAGTTTCATATTTCATTAAACCCAATGTGGTTGGAGTCTATGTTTGCCTGTGAGGTATATACTGGAGGCATCCCCAAACTGAGTATCCTCCCATTGAGGTCCCCAAGACATAGAACTTCTGCCCAAGCTCCAGCTGGTCAGCGAGCTCCTCGATATCCAGTGCCTCGCTCTTTACATCCCGCTTGGGATTTGGGTCACTTTCCCCATACCAGCTCTATCAAAAGCAAGGAGGTAAATTCCCAGTTCTTCCACAAGCTCCTGAATTGACAAAATAATAGAAGCCAGCGGGAATAATATGAAGAAATGAAACAGATTTCACTTGAAGTTGTGTTATGCTGTCTGCTATGCCTTGGAAACAGGTAAGGGTATGTCCTTGGTGCTATCAAATGCATGTATCGTGATGATCTTGTACCTGGCCTTGTCTTTCTGTACTCCATCTTCTCTGTATGCAAGGTACCTTCCATCCCTGAGCTTGATCCTCGGGGATGTCAGAGGAGGGCCACCTGGGGGGCCACACAGTTTTGTGGGAGGAGGCCGGAGAATCGCCTGGAATGCCCAGCCGAGGAGCACAATTGGCAGAACAAAGACTAATTTAGGAGCCATTTTCTCCAGATCTGGTGCTTTCAGGCGAGAGACAACTGTGAAGATAGCTTCGAGTGGCAAGGCACACTTGCAATGTCGGTTGTGCTTTATTCCATTGGTGGCCTTTCTGCAACAGATGGACCCCATCAGGGAATCAGGCCATCATTGCTTTATTTTTCTTGTTTGTTTTGCATCTTCTGCTTTAGCTTGTTGCTGTAGACATATCACTATTTTATTATCCTCATGGTCTACGTCGATCCAGATCTACGTTCATATTTTGCAATGTGAATGTGGTGAGGACACAGATCTGGCCTGGGACAACTGACAGGACCACAAGATTTTTTGCCTGTGATCTGATCCACCCTGTTAAAATGTTGAGTGCAAAGATGGTTGGTACAAGGTTCTTTGGCAAGTGACAACTTTCTGTACAGACTTTACGATGTTACTCTTGGAGGAAATGGCTGCCCCGTTTTTGTTGTCTCCACCACATGCGCTAATGAGTATTGCCCCCCCCCCCCCCCCCCCCCCCCCCCCCCACCATATTGGTTCTTGTCTGTCAGATTTTGCTCCTGTACATGTTGCGTGCCCTGTGCAGGGTTTGCAGCTGCGAGGGATCTCACTGCTGTGAATAAAGAGAGAGGATTTGCAATGCTTTTGCAGTACAGTCCTAGTCATCTCTGAGCTGCTGGTGCCTAGCTCACTGCCAGAAAGATGAGGGAGACATGAGAAGGTGCTTAGTTCCGTGGATTATCCAGAGGCGTGCTCTTGGTATCTGGTGGCCATCAGAGCCGCAAATCTACACCGCAATCACGATCTCCGTTGCTGTACTGAATGTTGTACTGGAAAGTATTGAGCCTCCAGAAACAGGTGACCATTTTGGGTGCACATTGATAGCGAGACCGCACTGACCTGATCACATGACCTCCCCGGGCTTGCAAGTTGGTACTGCTACTGCTGCTGCTGCTGCTGCTTGGTAGGCGGCAACCGAATTTGTTGGCATCACGCGAATGGATCCCAACAGATCACAGCGCAGCTCTGCGGATTTTTCAGTACAGTATCACGGATTGATTGGTCTTGCCGTCCTGGAGACAGGGCAGGGATCCAGCTCGTTGCTGTCATGGGCTCCGGTACAAGCCCAAAAGGACAGTATTATTGGCACGTATGGGTCAGGCTTAACCAATCTCCTACTGCGTAGTATTTGGTTTCTCTCACAGCAGAAAAAGGGAAAAATGTAAAAAAGAAATGATTTTGAGAATCATCTTGCTTTGCCAAAGAGCTCAACCACACAGGTCCACAAGGTAGACAAATTTACCTTTGGGTTTCACCGATCCTTCTGATGTACATGTATGATGATAGCAAGAGAGGACTATAATGTTGCTGAGGTAACTATCCGCACAACCAGAAATATTTGCCCACAGAATGCTAGCACATTTGATGAATTACATGTGGACGATACCTTGAACGAAAGTGCGCCCCAAAAATGATAGAATTTAACTTCAGCTGTTTGCAAACCATGTTTTTTGAAATGTTTCTGCATTTTGCCAACTATAGTAAATTCAAAACCCCACAGTAGCAACACTGTTTAATTACCAGCTTTGAGAAGACAAGTTGAGGCATGGATCACTGGATCAGCAGCTGTAAACAGGTGGATAGCTTACTTCTGCTTGCTTGAACACCTCTCCACTCATTGCAGGCTCCATACAACCTGCAACATCTCTCGGCATTCAACAACGACATTGTCTCAACTCTCAAGAAATATGAAAACTTGCACCTCTTCTACCAAATCCTCGCAGCTTGCCACCACGTGGGTAAAATTCTAATATCTCCAACTCTCATGGCATTGACTGCCCAAACCACGAACCAATTCCGCATGGAACTCTCTCAGTGTCAGACCGCACAATCATAACTTGAAGAGCTACTTTGTATGCTTGGATACTGACTCGTACGCAATCAAGAGGAGACACCCTGATCCTTGGAGATCCGTTGGAGCATGGGCTCTTCCCGCCAAAGTCTTCATGTCATGATCTGAATATCTGATCCACGGATTGGCCCACAATGATCCTCCCGTCAGTGTCCATTCAGGTTGGTTACTTACCACTCTGAGTGTTCAGGGACAAAGGCTCAGTGGACGGCTCCCTTTTCGCCGAGGTACTTCATAGATGTCGAATAACAGCTTATGACAACAACCAAGAAACATCGCCATCTGCATGGAGCGAGGTGAAAGATGGTAATTATTGCGCCCCGGAGATGTATAAATGGAACTTGCTAATGAAGCTGAACATTGGTAAAGTAACCTTTGGCTTGTCTAACTGTTTTAGTACAGGTAAGAGTGTAACTAGTGAAGTTTTTTGTGTTACTGGAACTACGATATGCACTTACCATTGGTTGGAACAGCTATGATATTCCACTACCTTAGCTAGGTGTCAAGCAAATATCATAGCATTGGCTGGAGGCAGAAAATTATCACCAAACTGTACTTGACTCCACTTCTACCACTCGCGCATGGTGCCAAGCAGGCATGATGGCATTTGGCCACTTATGGAAATCTATGAAGATTTTGTAACGCCCCAATCAAGAAGAACCTATGAACTTTTTATACCTGAATTGACATATCTGCACTAGACAGCCAGCACCCCTACATGATGAAGTGGTGGCGGCACTGCATTATGTTCCTTTATTCTCTTCAGTGACTTGTTGTTATATCGTGCAAAGAAGAGAATAAACAGATAATAATGGTAAAACAGCTGGTATCACAGTCCGAGAAAAGATTCTAACAGGAATTGAACTCGACGCTTTTCTTTCCTTAACAGAAAAAGAGGCAGCTAAATGAGGTTTTCCTAAACAAATAAGCCAAAAAAAAGATGAAAATTTGAGGGTTGAGAGGCTTCCAAGAGGACAGTGCAGCATTTTGCCTCCCAGATAATGAAAAAAAATATTAGAAAACCGGAGGATAAGAATATTGGCAATGTAAGTAAACATCAAATCAAGCATGCCTAATGGATTGATAGTTTCGCCAAAAACCAAAATTCCAAAGAATCATATTCCCCTTTTTCCCATTTAGCTCCAGAAAGGCCATCTTCCTAACTTGCCATGAATAATTTCCCATAGATGCATTTTTTAACAATAAGGTATTTTAATGTGCTCCCCATAAATCAGATGCTACTGCAAATTTTCCAAAATAGCTCATATGTTTTCCCCCTTTAAAAGGTGCAGAGCTGATACACAAATTTGATAAGGTGATTAAGCATCATATTCTGCAGAGCACAAAGGCTTCCACGTCAACAGTGCGGCAATTTCTGTCTCCAAAGCAAGGAAAAAATGTTCCCTTTATTTTCCATTTATCTCCACAAAGCCATACTTCCAAACTTGTCACAAACAGTTACATAGAGATGTCCTTTTTTAAGAAAAAAGGATAAGTGCTCTCTCCAGAAATCAGATGTTAATGATTATATGTAAAAGCTCCTTTTACATAAGGGTATAAAGATAATGGCACACAACAATTTGATTTCATGGTTAATCATAGAGTTCTGCAAAGCGATTGCCATGCAGATCCTACATAGGTAGGCATGCAGTGTTTCCTACCAATACCAGATGACTTAGCACTGTAATCTTTACTCACCCACTTTCCGGGAGCCGTGTTATGTTCTATAAAGGTAGCATAACATATGCATATTAATCTATCACATATTTTGAGGACTCCATAGTGACCTGAAAAAGTTTGTTTCAGTCATAAAAGAATGTCTACCGTATGCTCATCTCATAATAAAAGAAAAATTTTGCACATCTGTAGTCATCGTTATTCATATAAGATGGTTCTGAGAGGAAAAAAATGCTTTATCCCGAGAACTTGAAAGAAGATGCATGAAGCATTGCTTGTGTAGATTCTATCTGTAATGGTTAGACAAAATATACCACCCTTTGGCTTTCTTGGAAAAAGCAATACATCCTTCCTGTTGCCTTTTCAGCTGCATCCACAGCATACCCAACTAAAAAACACACATGCCTCACATCCTCTTTTGATCCTAACACTTGGCAGCAGGCCCCAAACCACTATAAATAGAGGCTTGTCCTCTACCCTTTCCCAATAAGAAGCTCTTGGCACATCGCTGAATGCACCAGCTTGCTGCATTCAGTCAGAGCATTTGTTGTGCAAAATACAAGTACCTCGTCCCAACAAACATGTCTAGGTCTGTCGAGCCACTCGTAGTCGGTCGGGTGATTGGAGAAGTTCTCGACTCCTTTAACCCATGTGTGAAGATGATAGTGACCTACAACTCAAACAAACTTGTCTTCAATGGCCATGAAATCTATCCATCAGCAGTTGTATCTAAACCAAGAGTAGAGGTTCAAGGGGGTGACTTGCGGTCTTTCTTTACATTGGTTAGCAGTCAAATGTTTCATAGATAAATCCAAATATTATATACGTGCTTTCCTAATGGCCATTGTTCTTCAAATTTCAGGTTATGACAGACCCAGATGTCCCAGGACCAAGTGATCCATATCTAAGGGAGCACCTTCACTGGTAATATTCAGCAATTATTACCTCATGGATGTTAAATAGCATATGTTGCTGAGGAAGATAGCACCACATCTTCCAGATATACAAGACAGCACATTTTCTGATCACTTAAAATGAGAGTTGTGTGGCTAAATGTTATCCTTTACATTTGCAGGATCGTGACTGATATACCTGGGACAACAGATGCCTCCTTTGGTATACACTTCCACTGATCCGTGCTTAATCTATGCATGTTCCAGTTGTTCTTCGAACTAATAACCGTGCATATTTCAAATTGCAGGGCGAGAGGTCATAAGCTACGAGAGCCCCAGACCTAACATTGGTATCCACAGGTTCATTTTTGCGCTCTTCAAGCAGAAGCGCAGGCAGACTGTAACTGTGCCATCCTTCAGGGATCATTTCAACACCCGGCAGTTCGCCGAGGAAAATGACCTTGGCCTCCCTGTAGCTGCTGTCTACTTCAATGCTCAGAGAGAAACTGCTGCTAGGAGGCGCTGAAAATTCTGGATCTCATTGTCCACATTACGATAAATAAGGGCCTTCCAATCCTATTTCTATGAAATCAATGATCTTGTTCTAAACTAAATTCCCCTAGGACCTACACTACAAATAAACCAGATGAATTTTGCAGATTGTATTTGGTATTGGATTGTTTTGTAAGTGGAGAGATTGAGAATAATGAACGACCCATGCTTACAGTAAAATTTATGTATAAGACAATCAGTCACTGAAAGTCTGAAACCAGGGTTGTTGGACATCTCCCACACGAAAAAAAGATCAACACCTGTTTGCAGTGTGCCGCTTGCCAGATTCACACTGTGTGCACTTTTTCTGACATGCAAATCTCCTGGAAACGAAAATTGTCGGATCTTGTTCTGTCACCTAGTAGAATATGAAGACATCCGTACTGCATTCAACTGCTACACTGTTAGAGACATGGACAGATTAGGAGGCACCATTGTATCTAGGTGACTGCCCACAGCCCACTGTAAGTATTAAAAGTATGGAGATCCTATGTGGTGAGTGGTGTGGGCCTCGAACCCCCTAGCCTACCTATCCATGACCATGCGAGAATTCCCTAGGCTAGTCTGAAAGACAATGTAATATCCACAGTTGTACTTGTGTTCTCTGTTGCTGGGAGTGGATCCAGATCTCTTTGTAGTTGAAGGAAGAACTCACGTACTCAAGATGTAATTTATATACCTTTTTTATACCTATGCCGCTAAAATGCAGAAAGACACATAAGAAAGAGAAGGAAGAAATTAGATATTGCAAAGGATAATGTTAAAGAGTATAAAAAACTAGCAGAAATTTTCACAGAACTGTGAGACACGAAAATATGCTAAAAGAATTATTTGTACAATTGGCAAATTAATACCCAAAAATATCAATATCATCTAATCTAGAAATGATAGCATGATCTGTTCAGGTTTTAGACTTCTAATTTATCTGAATAATCAACGAACGTAAAATCCAAACCTATCAAACAATTGTTATTCATATATATCTCCTTTCTCTCCTGATGAATGCGAGAATTTGTAGGTTCAACAGTAAACATGATTCTTCATCTCACATATACCCAATTTTGTTTATATTTTAGTATATGGTAGCGAAAGAAAACCTACCAGAGGCTAAATTGTCTGTATGATTGAACCTTTTCCTTAAGTAACCACTGAGTGACCAAAGATGCAATATGAGAAAGGAAGCACTAAATATAATTAGGACGAAGTCTTGTCTTAGGTGACAACTTCAACATCGAGTATTAGTTGCAGATAAAAGTTACCCTACACATCATCACACGTTTTTATTTTCTAATCCCAAAATTTCATGATATATTTATGAAGAGAAAACCATTATTTCGATGATGACATATCTGATTGATGCGAGTTTGGAAATTCTTCCCCGAATAGGCCATATCCTACAGGTTTGTTTCTTTTATCTTGTTCTTCCCTTTGCTCTTCTTAGTGCACGAATATTGCACAGCTATATATAACCTAGTAAGCGGGGTTTTTTTTTGTCCTTTCTGAACTCTGCTCGTTGCAGATTTCAGCGACAGTAGGCAACTTTGTTCTTTCTGAACTCTGTTCATTACAGATCTCAACGACACTAGGCAACTTTGTTCTTCCTGAACTCTAGGTTCCTTTCCTTCCATATGTCAACTTTCTGATGCCTAATTTCGCTCAGGGAAACGTGGAACACACACCACATCTGCAGCAGCCAAATCTTCTAGGCCATATATAAATTCAACTCTACTTTTATTTTGAGAAGAACATAAACTCTACTTGAGTAAATGTAAAGCAATAGCAGCTAGCTTTCACGAGATGTTGTCAAACAAAGTCACAGAAGCATCAAATATCTGCTGCATTTTGAGACAATCGAAGTAAAACTAGCAGAGTTGTCCCAGGAAGGCAATGGCATACCCAGCGCCAGCAGTCCATGATAGTCTGCGCTAATTGAAACGCGTGAGTGAAATTCCTGTTCAAACAGCAGCTCATAAACAAAGCATCGAAACAATAAAATAAGAAATATGGAAACTTTAATCCGATCAGAGGGAGGCAAGGGGGCCGAGCGAATTCCTCACCGGTCACCGCCGACCTCATCCCGGTGGAAGCAACCGCTGAAGCGAGCTCGCTCTAATAAGCCGCCAAATTGACTGCTCCTTACTGATCTGCGGACTCGACCGTTGCGTCAATGGCGGGCCTCCGTCGGTCCTCGCTCTCTGCCGCACGCGCGCAGGTCCTGGACCACCATCTCTCTCCCGGCCGCCCGTCGTCTCTCTCGTCTGGGTTCGGGGGCGGCGAGACGCGCGGGCGCTCTCTGCGGCGGCGGGTGACATAGTGGATGCGGAGAGAGCACCGCCCCGAAGCGCGCTGGGTGAGGGTGGCCGGATGGAGGCGAGGCATGAGACCGGCAGCCCGGCATGGCCGTCCCGTCCGTGGAGAGGGCACAGGTGCTCAGCGTTGTTTTGCAATAACACCCTTAAATCGGATCTCGATTAATAATCGCGATCCAAATACAGAAACACACCAAGTTGGATCGCGATTACCTTCTCCGGACGATTCCCCGTCACCGGCCGACGAGGTTGCGGATCGCCCCGGTGTCCGCTCTCCGCAGGCGGCCGGGCCCTCAATGCCGGCGGCGGCCCGCTCTCGGTTCCTCGTCACCACCCCCGGCCAGGTTCGCCCCTCCGATCCCGTCTCCCGCGATTTCGGAGTAGTACTGCAATCGAATACATCTCCCGTATCTGATAAAAATGCTCGCCGAATAAAAGCAGACGCTGACGCTAATAGAAACGCACGCGCACTCAAGTTATGAATACACGAATGCAACCCTACATCTATAAACACCTTCGAGGGATTGAGCCGGCAAATTCTCGAAATTGATGAAGTCACCGTATCGCTGTTGACAAGAATATCGCCTACCACTGAAAACACGACGCCGTTAAATCATAGAAAATTCGTTCCCCGAGAAGTCAAACCTAGAACCTCAGATGCTACTGAGACTCTTCTGATAGGATGTTTGTGATCGATTCATCGACCACTCGTTTCCTTGGGTCACCGACCTGTGCAGTTAATTAAGCCATCTTTTTTTTTTCCAAATCGAGGTAAGATATGTTCTTTACCCAACTATACAAAGTTGAACATGTTTGGTTCCACAGAAATAGTGACTTATATCTGGATGTTTTGGCTAAGCATCCAGGGTGAGCCAATTAGGCCGGCATACTGTGTGGTGTTCTACTTGAGTTAAATGTGCTGCTGGATTGTGCTCTTGTTTGCACTCTGCATCAGTGATCTGCGATCTATTATTAGACTACGTAGACAGACTACAGAGCAGAAGCATGTGCTGTACTCTGCACCAAATACAGAGGGGGAAGAAACATCACTTCACCAATTTATTCTGTGTAAATGGTGTAGTATCATTAAGCTCATCATATAGTTGTGTGTCATGATTAACTCATCATATAATTTGCTATGGCCAGCAGATAAATGGGTACGACGAACATGAATCATTTTGGGCCAAAATTGTAAAGGTACTTTTGGGCTTACATGGCCCATACTATCACACACCATAAGCATAATCAACTCCATTTGTTATAGTTTTGCAAACAAAAGGAGGTCCATTTGCTATGGTTTTGCAATTAAAACACTCCATTTGCTAAATATACTTGAACTGGTCAATCGTCTGAGCTCACATAGGTAGCTCACCACCTGGATTAGGCTGAGTTCGAACGAGTCCTTGTAAAGAAAGTGACCGAAAGCAGAGTCGAAGGTTCAGTCAATTTATATAGTTTCGTTTTAAAAAAAATCAATTTATATAGTATACATACACTGTACGCCCGGGCCACAAATGAGTAGTACAAATTGAATCGAATTGTGCCGAAAATGCAGACTCTTTGCGCTTAAATTAAAAAAGGCACTGGGTGGACCTAGTAGGTGCTTGCTGCTCGGTCCGCACGCACGTTACATGGCACGAAGCGTGCAGGTTTGGTAGTTTGCTCAGCGGCTCAACAACGCTCGATCAGTACCTCTGAAAGTAGGATTCGAATCCCCTGCTCGAGAAGCAAAACCTCGCCGAGTTCGGAGCTGACCGTCCAAGAAACCTCCTGCCGATGCCGCCGCCGGCGAAGACGATGAGCCTCCTCGAGCTGTAGTAGCCGGAGTAGGGGTACGACGACACCAAGCTGCTGCTCGCGTCCACCGGCACGGCGTTGCTCACCGAGCGCGCCGGCAGCAGGCAGTTGGCCAGCAGGGCATGCTGCCCGGCAGCATCATCGTCGGCTGCGGCGACGGCAGCGGAATGGCCGTGGTGGCGGCCGCCGAGGAGGGCGATGTCGAGCTCGAACAGCTCGTCCTCGTCGATGTCGGCGATCACCTTGGCCTTCTTCCGGTCGTCGCGGTCGCTGGCCATGCCTATGCCTGCCATGCTGCTTGTGACTCGTGACTTGGCTGAAGGAGGAGGTAGAGCTAGGCGTGGCGTGCAGGGTACCGGCCGGTGGTATATATGAATGATGCTTGCCTCGCTTGCACGAACATGGCATGGGTGTATGCGTGTGATGAGACGAGAGGGTGGGTGAGTTTGTTCTACTGTCTTGGTAAAGATGGTTGAGGAGTGTCGCGCACTCCCGCGTTAGGTGGTGACATTGTGTAGAGTAGGTTGCCTACAAATCCTAGCTACAGACGCTCTCTTAGTTTCTACAGATTTTTCAGGGGGGGTGGGTTTGCACTGGAACTGTATTCAAACCCCAGGTTTGGGCGAGCTTAACTATCAGCAATCCATCGTTTGTTGACCTAATTAGTTAATCTGTGACTGATAGTACTTGCTTGTAAGTTGTAACCCGTGTGATAAACAGTCGTCCCGTTCTCTCGTCGTCAAAAAAGAAAAAGAAAAAAAAGAGAAGTCACGCGCAGCCCATACGGGAAAAACCAACCACCAAGGCTGAGTTTCCCCTTGCGCGGCTTATATTTGGGCTGGGCCTACTGTGGGCTTTCCAGTGAAGCGGCACACGGGCCCTGGTCTCGCTACCGCGCATTATTACCATGGGAGATGGGAAAAAAGGGGTTCCGTTCATTTTATCTCTACACAGCTAACCCCCGTTTTATTTGTTTCTTGAGGGTATGAACGGCAAGTGTCTGCAGAGAGAGAGAGAGAGAGAGAGAGAGAGAGAGAGAGAGATATTGAGTGTGTCCAGCATGTACGTTGGTCGCGTGGCTCCTGTTCTCACTCTAATTTAATTTGCAGTTTACACGGAGATGTGATGAAGCTAATAAGTTTAATTGTGACATGACTAGTACATGGCGCGGCATAGCACATAGTAGATCCATTGCTTTAAGCTTAGCCCAAAATGGTGCCACTGCTGACTGACCACAGTCAAGTACTACTCCTGCAACCAGCAAAGCCCAAAATGGTGCCACTGCTGGCTGGCTTCACCGTAATCATCAATTAGTTCCTAATTAACTACCTTCCTTCTACACACTACAGGTACTGCTAAATAGTACTAGTAGCAACGCATGCGTATGCTCAAGTTATCCACTAGCCTACTGCTACTGCTACTCAGTACTCACAAAAGGCAACCATGCATGCATGCACACGCACGAGCAGTGGTCGTCACTTGTTCACATGCATGGTGGGCTGCTTGCCGGCCGCCTTGAAGTTGCCGGTCGTGGTGTGGACGCCGCCGGAACCGGAAGGGGCGCCGCCCTGGGACGCCGCCGACGCCGAGGCATGCTGCTGCTGCTGCTTGCGCTTGAGCTCGGCGAGGAGGGCCTTGTTCTCCTGGTCCAGCTGCTGTGCCTTCCGCCGCAGCCGCTCGTTCTCGTGCATCATGCGCAGGTTCTCCAGGCACAGGCTCGAGTTCACCCGATCCATATCTATCCTGCCTCGTTGCAGACCTGCATATATGCATCCAGAAGCACAAAAATAAGGTTCAGAAAAACACAGATGCCAACTGCTGTTATGAAGTGTGCTGTGCTAAAATGCCAAATAAAGAGCATGCATTTCTATGTCAAAACGTGCATGCCCATAACCCAACGATAAAACAAAACTTCAACTTGGAAACAAAAATAAAAGGGTTCAAGACGCAACAAAACAAGAGAACTAGCATTTTCAACGATCTGCAGCATTTCATCAAGCACCTTTCTCTGAAGCCTGAAGCGGTTAGCCTTGGAAGGCAGCTGAGATGCGTAGGGGAAAGGAGGAGGAGGAGGCTTGAGAAGAGTTCGATGTGCTGCGCTGAAGTGTTCAATTGGTGGGTGCCTATTTATAGGCGGCCCTCGAGCTCGATCGAGCAACGGGCGTGTGTTCATGTAGCCAGCAGTAGGAGTAGTTACGAGTCAATGCTGTGCGTCATCCATCATCCTCCGCAGCTGCAGACTCGAGGCTAGCTGTCACCAGAGTGTGATGATGGAGCTGAATTGATGACGCAGTCCAGGGAAGAAGGTCCAAAGATACGCCATCATTCTTCTTCCTCCTCCGTCTCGTCAGTCATGGTTCATGGACTCGTGGCCTCCCGGCCGGTCTTCCTGCCTTTGCGCTTCCTCCGGGCTCTCTCCCTCAGCACACACAGATCGAGACCATGTACCTGCTCAGCATACTCCCTCCATTAGATTAAATTTATACAATACTCCTACTCAACATTATGGTTTGAAGTTGAACAATGGTGTAGGCCGGGCTGATCATCATACTGTGCACGCAGATCAGCAGATGTTCTTACTTGAGCGTCAGAGGTCAATGGACACTGAACCGTTGCACTCGATTGCATCTACTAGCAAAGTAGTAGGAGTAGTAGGAAGTACAGCAGACTGCACAGTGCAGTAGTCTCCTGCTGTCAACTCAAATGTTCTTGCTGATCTTGGAACAGATCCCTCTTGCTGTCCCGAGGCATCAGCGAATGATGACCATCATTAAGTGCAGGGCATCACATCTCCAGTTATCCGCTGCCTTCGATCAATTGCCCCGTTGCTAGCTACCTCCTTCAATATACTCCATGATGCCACCCACATCACTTTGCAACAAAGATTGACGTGAACGATGCATCCTGTTCGTATCTTGCGACTACTCATGTTTTTTTCGCTTTATTAGAGACGATCGTCTTACTACTCGTGTTCAACACGCGGAGAGTACTTCTAGTTGGTTGAATCGGTCTAAAAGCTTGGCTCTTCAAAACAAATATCCTCAGAGAAAGCATTCCACCACGTGTCACATGAAAAAACTAAAAAAGCTAACTCTTATTTTTTTTGAAAGACAAAAACTAACTCTTATCCGAGCATTTGAGGCAATCGAGAGGCACTTGATTTTTTCTTTTGGCCACCATCAACACCATTATTCTCGTGGGGTGTTTTCTCCAACTTTGGCTAGTCTTTGCCAAACTTAGGGTTAGAATTGCGGGGGTCAGGTCTTCGCTGAGAATGAGCAACAAGATTAATGCTGTTCTGCTTGTTTTTTTAGTTTTTTATTTCTTTTAGTTTATTTTTTCTCACAGAATACTATTGAATCAGTAAAAATCAGCCAAAATTCAGCCTGCCAAACAGAGTGAGGCATTGTTTAGTTTCTCGTCAAAATTTTTACACTTCAATCACATCAATATTTGGACATATGCATGGTGTATTGAATGTAGTTGAAAAAAAATCGCATTACATAAATGGATTGTAAATCACAAGACAAATCTAATGAACATAATTAGGCTATGATTAGATAATAAATTGCTACACTAAATATATACTAATGACAGACTAATTAGGCTTATTAGATTCATCACGCGATTTACAGACAGAATCTGCAATTAATTTTTTAATTAGTCTATATTTAATATTTTAAATGACAAAAAAAAATTATTTCAAAAACTTTGCACGGCAACTAAACAAAACCTGAACGGAATTCGATGGTGCAGGTTTGCGAGGTCTCAGGCCGCCTCCAACAGTGCGGTCGAAGTCGTCAGCCTATGTGGAGGTAAGAGACAATAAACAAAAGAGAAAATCTATCCAATCCCATTTGGATTCCGCTGTTCCGCGAAATACGCTCTCTGATAACTTCGGTAACCGTGTCATGCGCTAGCCAGGGAACAAAAGCTAGCGCAGCATGATTCGCAGGCTTTTTCTCCTCCACCTCAGCCCGAGCTGGCGACGTTGGCTCCCTTTGGAGGAGGCCTTATAATGCTGCCTATACACAAGGATAGACTGAAAAATCTTGGAACTTGTTGAGCATGCCCTATCAGTTATCACTGTAACACTCTGCTAGTGCTACCAGTACTAGAACAGTAGGTGTGCAATGGGGCAGTTAGGATGTCAGTGTTGGCCATTACCAGAGGACACTGGAACTAGGGAATGTGAACTCAGCACTGCCTCGTGGCTGTCACATACTCTGGTCCAGTCAAGTGGCAGGCAGGGAAGAACCACTATTGCTATGCTCTGTTTGGTGTATGGAGTCTGGAGTCAAGGAGCAGGGCGATAAAGTATCTGCTATAAATTTGCAGGAAATCCGGTTGGAGTTCATGTCAAAGAGTAAAAGCTCTGAGATGTGTGCAACAGATTTCTTACTGTCCCAAGGCAAGAACTCATGATGATCGGCATTCAAGTGCATGTCTTCTATTCTGCAATGCTCTCAACTGCCGCTATGCTTCAATCCTCCATCATGCCATTGGCATGTCACTGCGAGATTTGTTGGTTCTGAACGAACCGAGATTTGTGCAAAGATTCTAAAAAATAAAACCTTTGACGATCAATGTGTTAATAGGAGTATGTTTTTGTTGCCGAATGAAATATAATTAGTCAAACTATCCTATCAACCCGTGTTTCTGTAGGGGCTAGTTAAAATTAATATAAAAGTAAACCTAATATATAATAATTATAATTTCTATCCCATTCTCTTTTTTTTCTATTAAATATTCTAATACAATACTCTAAAATATACATATTTATCATTATTTGGTGCAATAAATTTACTTAGTAATATTTTTTTTACTTTGCATCACACCTCCATATATATTTAATTGAATTATTTATTTGAACAATATGAACAACATGAAAATTGGTATTCTTATCTCTTTTCTCATACATGAATATATGATGACACACATCATGAGTAGTATTTTTATATAAACAGTAACATAAATAATATATTAATAATGATAAAAATAGTAATTTATAATTTTATATTAGAATACTTTAATATTTTTTATAATTATATAATTTAAATTCAGATTTTAGTTACTTTAACTTTATATAATGCGTGAAGTCTTTGAACACCACTTCAAGCTTTGTAAAACACTGCAAATCGTACATGCAGGTACTACCCGCGGAATAAATAAATAAATAAATGTATTGGCTCCAAGATTTGAATTCTTGGTTTGATTGGACATGTTGACCTCAGAAACTGAAGTACAGTACTCGTACTCCAGCGAACAGCAGGAGGCCTACCTTCCTTGAGCAATCATGTCGACGACAGTCGAGCCAGGCCTCTCCTCGACTCCTCTGCAGAATGGATGGATGCATATTGGAAAAGGAACGTGATCGCAGCTGGATACGAACGGCCTATTTTTGTGATGGAGTAGCTCAAGCTGCCAAAGTGCCAAGCTCGACTGCTGCAGGAGTAGGAGCTGCAGCTGCACGTACAGATAAACATGAACTGGCAGCAAGTGTGACTGTGACCCGGTGTGGCTTTGGGCAGTATGGATGTCGATTTTGGCCAAGGGCAGGTGACATTGGAACCACGGAATGTGAGCTCAGCAATGCTTGCAGAGCCTGTCAACATACTCGACTGGATTTGCAGAGGGTCGGTTAGGGTTCATGTCAAGAGTAAAAGCCTTGAGTTGAGATGGATGCCTTCTCAGCTCCATCCATCAGCAGTTTGACTCGTTCAGTCAAAACTTGAAATGCATCACAGACATACCATCAGCTCGCTGCATGCAACAAACCAGATTGCAGCAGTTTGAAGGTAAGAGTAAAAGACGTATTGTTTCTTTGATTTCTATCGATAACCACTAACCAAACTTCGGAGAGTAGATAATTCAGCAGAGACGGTGGTGCAAGCTGACAGAACAACAATTGCGCACTGACTGTAATGGCATCAGTCTTAAAATATGCTATGCCAGTTGAACCACATTCAACTGACCAACTTATTGTACTTCAGATAAACAGGAGTGCGTACGCAACTCTTACATCTCGTTTGGTTTTTTCACTTTAAGTCATAAGTCTCGTTACATCGCATATTTAAACATCAATTAGGAGTACTAAATATAAACTTATTACAAAACTAATTTCATAAGTCATGACTTAATCACGAGACGGATGTATTAAGCCTAATTAGTTCATAATTTGACCATTAATTGCTACAGTAATCATCCACTAAACGTGCATTAATTATACTTAATAGATTCGTCTAGAGGCCTAATTGCAACTCATACAATTAGTTTTATATTAAGTTGGTATCTGAACACTCGAATTGATATCCGAACATTCGATATGACAACGACTTAACAATTTTGTATTCTTGGTTGGTTCATAGTAGTGATTTTTTTTTGTTGACCTGCTGGACTTCTAGGGTACAGACAGCTGTAGAATGGTTCATAGTAGTGATTTGTAGTGATAGGTTGTCAGCTACAACAGATCAGATAGTGACATTTTACTTGTACACTTTTATAAGCAGGGAGCAAGCGAGGATGCCTAAATGTCAGCTAGTGACCTCTTCTAACCAAACATTGATGTACTTAATTTGCTCTCATCAAGCTGCTGAAATAAATCATACAGGCAGCATCAACAACATTTTTCTACCCCTTTTCAGATAACCGAGGATGCACATAAAAAAGCACTCGGACGCCTAGATTTTTTCTTCTTCTTACACATGTCCAAATCTGATACATGAATCTATATGATATAGCATAGTCTCCGTATCTGTATGATTCTTTCAATCAAGAGCAACAAATTTAGAACAAATATGTCAACAATTATAACTAATATATAGACAGACCATCCGATCAACACAAATTTGAGCTGGATTTCTCTTTATCTCTGAAAACTTGGGGGTACATTTCACAATCAGACACATCTATCTCAAACGACTCTCATTCCCTTTGAACTACCCCTAATTTACAGTCTTTTCCTCTGACAAAACACCTCTACCAATCAAGTGTGAGAATTGTACAAAAAAACAAAATAACACATTACAGGAACAATCACCAGTACGGGTACCCGGTCAGCACCACTCCTAGTAGCATTTTTTTTTCATACACATTTCCAAATCTGACATGTTAACACCAGTTTCATTACATCTCCATTACCCCTAAATTACATTGTGTCAAATCAAGTGTACAGTTGTAATGTGCTAAATACATGGACAAGAACAGTTACAATCAATGTGATCAATTCTGATCAACACAAAATTGAGCTACATCTTCCCCCTCTTCCACATGCTCCCCGGTCTGAAACATCTAGACAGTCTCTCAACCCCTTCCAATTGACATAATCTACAAATTGTAAACATTATACAACAAACACGTTACACTAGCTGATAATTACATGTTACCGACCTCACCGGTCACCAGTACAGCTTCACCGGCGGCACCTTGAAGCCCGGCGCCTCGTCGAGGAACGGCACCGCCTCCGGCCGCGCCTGAAGGTCGTGGTAGAACTGGTACTCGGCCTCGTAGTCGTGCAGGTCAAGCTCCTTCTTCTTGTTGGTGTGGTAATGGTGCTTCGCCCCCGCCGCCTTCCCGAACCCGAACAGGTTCACCTCGTCGCACGCCCCCAGGGCCATCACCACCGCCTGCAGCCCCGACGAGTAGTGGAAGTACCTCTCGTCGTGCCTCCTGGTCCAGTTGCTCGGCGGCTCCCCGGTCGTGGCCACGAACCACCTCAGCGAGTAGTACTTGGCGATGCGCGCGCACAGCGCGTCGAGGCGCGCGTCGGTGACGAGGAGCGGGAACGGGGAGGCCGGCGTGGCGGTGGCGTTGCAGATGAGCGCGTCGAGGAGGTGCGCCGGCTGGCAAACGTACGTGGCCATGGGGACCGCGCGGCCGTAGGGGTGGCAGGCACAGCCGGGGGTGGTTATGGCGGAGCGGACGGCGCAGTAGTGGAGGATGTTGGAGTTGACGAAGGAGAGCGAGGTCTTGGCGCCGACGTCGGCGGCGTACCCCGCGACGCGGGCGTTGTTGAGGCGGATGACGAGGTCGTGAGCGTCGATCTGCGCGCCCCGGCCGGAGCCGAGGAGGATGCCGCTGTTGCCGACGACGGCGCAGGTGGGGAAGCGCCGCGGGCGGCCGAGCAGGCCCGCGAGGTCGCCCATGACGGCGGCGACATTGGTATCCCGGCGGCGGAGACGGTGCGCGAGGAGGAAGGAGCGGAGGGAGGCGCGGAAGGCGGCGAGGAGGGATTCGTCGCTGGGGGGCGTGTGGAAGGGGACGCGGAGGCGGGAGACGGCGTGCTGCCGCGGGGCGGAGGTGGCGTTGCTGCGGTAAGGGAGGCGGAGGTAGAGGAGGCGGTGGTGGTTGCCGAGGCTGGGGAAGGAAGACACCGAGGCGTTGGCGAAGAGCGCGGCCGCGTCGGCCAGGACCTGGTCCCCGCCTACGTCGGTGGCGGCGAGCCGGCGGATGAGCGCGTCGGCGGCGTACGGGGACGGGCCCTGGGGGAGGAACAGGTGGCGGCGGAAGGAGAGGGAGAGGAGCGAGAGCGCGAGGAGGAAGAGGACCGGCGGGAGATGGCGGCGCTTCATCTCCGGCGGTGCTGCCGCCGAGATCCGGCTGCCATTAGTAGCCTTGGTTGGGGGGACCCGGAGGAGCCGCCGACGCGGCGAGTGAGGTGAGGTGGGGGAGAAAGGTCGGAGATGGTGGGACCCACAGCTGGGGAAGATCATGTGACCCTGGTGGGCTTTGCGGGATCGCCCACTGGCACGCGGGTCCCAGACGGCGACGGGGTCGACGTGTCAGTGTGCAGCTGGCTAGTTCGGTAACGGTTGCTGCGGCGATGGTTGATTTGGCTGCGATGCACTCTTTGACTGATGCAAAAGTGGACATGGAGTGCCAAGGGCAATTAGCGATGAAACTGACCAATACAGGCTGCTTAAAAAGGGGGAAAAGGCGCTTGAAAAGCATATTGCTAGGGTAAAATATACTTCAGTTTTGGTAACAGCAACCAGTAAGAGTTAAATATGCCCCACTGAGACTGGCCTTAGCACACTTGTTAAGTAGTGAGACTGAGGGAGAGAAAAAAGAGTAGAATTGAGGCCATGTTGGAGCGGCAAAACATTGTACATTCTTTGTTAGAAACACTAGCGGCTAAATCTAAAGAATGGATGTGGGATCTATTCCCATTCTCCATGGTCAAAATCTAAAGAATGGATCATCCTAACTAGATCCATCTATTATAAATGATGATGCCTACCCATATTACTTGTGGACTTAAAAAAAAAAGCTTAACAGTGACTACTAGGGTCTTTTGAAGCATATTCATAAATCCAATAGTAAAACTCTAATACCACGAGGAAGGTTATAATATTTTTCCAAAAGGTTTAGGCAAAACTCGATCACGCTTTTCCAGATTGGTTATACAAACTTACATTACAGATTGTGTAATCTTGTAATCGAAAAAATAACCATTGCAATTGCAATCTTGGATTTATCTTGCTAAGATTTAGGCAGCATTTAGTACTAGGCCCAACAATCAACAGTACAAGGCCCAACCAACAGTTTAAGTTGGGCTCCTGGCCCATTGTCAAACTCAGGAAGCATAATAATAGTACAAGGCCCAACAATCAATGAAAGTACGGATATTTACATGACACAGACAATTTATGAATAGGATGCTTTGGAGAACAACATACAGTATCAGTATCCATAAATTTGATTTGAACTCACGCCAGTGAAGACACAGCATGTGTTCACATCTTGTTCTTGCTTCTGTGGCAAGCTGGGCTGGCCGCAAGGCTGGTGATCCACACCTGGTCCGCGACCACCGCCTCGTCGTCGTCGTTCCGGTGCCACGTCCACAGCGCGTGCGTGGTGTTCACCACCTCCAGTCGCCCGTGCCCGAAGCTCGCCTCCCGGAACGCCGAGATCGCCGGCTGCGGGTCGATGTACTTGTCCGCCAGCCCCTCCCGGTTGCCGCCGTCGCCGATGGTGACGTACACCGGCCCGCAGGGGTCCTCCTTCCCGGCGTACACGCGCGCGAACCTCTCGTACGCGTGCACGTGCCCCGCGAACACGGCGTCCACGCGCGCGCCGTAGAGCAGCGCCTCCATGGCGTCCCGCATGGCGTCGCCCTCCCCCTGGTGCGCCCTGTTGCTGTTGTACCACGGCGCGTGCACCAGCGCCACCACGAACGCCGTCCTGCCGCGGTCGACCGCCGCCAGGTCGCGCCGGAGCCACCGGTGCTGCGCGCTGCCCGTGGCGTAGTCGGTGTAGGAGCCGAGCATGACGACGTGCACGGCGCCGCCGGCCACGTCGAAGGAGTAGTAGAGGTTGTCGCCCGAGGGAGAGGCGCCCGCGTCGTACGGCATGCGCCACCGCGCGTTGTAGGCCTTGAAGGGCTTGTGCTCGACGAGGGGGAGCTTCTCGATCTCGTGGTTGCCCTCGGTCACCATCCACGGCCGCGCGCTGGCCAGCGGCTCCACGAGGCGGCCGTACGAGTCCCACCTGGGCTGGATGAAGTCGGCGTACGAGAGGTCGCCGGGGAGGAGGAGCATGTCGTAGTCGGCGGCCGCGATGTGCTTCAGCGTGGACTCCGTCCATCCGGTTTGCCCAAAGTCGCCTGCCATTATCAATGTCGTCCAATATTATTGATAACGAACTTGCTGAAGGGGAGACGATGACGAACCCATTATCAGTGATGAGGTGCATTACCGACGATGACGAACTTGAAGGGGAGGGTGGCCGGTGGCGTCCGGAAGGAGAACTCGCGCTTTGGGTTGGAGCTGCACCGGTAGTAGTACGTCGTGTTCGGCTTCAGCGGGCCGATGACGGCGTCGTGGATGTTCCCGGATTTGTAGAGGACGTAGGAGTAGGTCGTCGTGCTTCCGGTTGCGGAGAGCGGGTACTGGCCTGATGCCGTGCCATACTCAACGATCGCCGGCGCGTCGTCGTCGGTGATCCATGTCACCCTCATCTTGTCTGGCCCGACCATTGATATGTGCACCTGAAATTTGCCCAAAATTTTGTCAGTGGCCAAATGTCTTCTGTAAGTTTCTGCCCATGTCAAAAAGAGCTGAAGAAAGAGAGACACAAACTTCGTACTAATAACTCAAATAAAACAGAAAACGCAGCAGCACGACAGCGCCTATTGCGATTGCGTCCTTACTCTTTTTTTTTTCGGAAGGATTGCGTCCTTACTCTGCCTATGTACTCTTTCAATTTACTAAGACAACAGTAGCAGCCATGTCACTTTGACAATGACAAAACATGGCAAAACTACAGTATCCATTTATCCCTTGTTGCTTCACGTAGCTGTCCAATTCACAGTTCAGACGCCGCCTTCCTGGTTTGGTAAAATTAGGAGAACGTACAACTCCTTCCGTTTGAAAATACAAGGCATATATTTGTTCATGAATACTAGTACCAATAGGATTGTTCCATATTATGTGCAAGCAGATACGGCAAGTGTGAACATTCATGAATAGTACTAGATTTAGTCTGTGCCATGATCTGACTCAGACAGTACGGTAGCATTAGCACTTTTGCTGGCATGATGGTTTTCACACCGACCATACCAAACACTTTGCCGTGTACTCAAGATAATGGTCACATATTTGGTCATGCTTGTTGTGCTTCTAATATAATTTCTAACGTATCGAGGGAAATGTATGATGAAGAGTAGATCAAGGTTGCCAGGACTGCAGCGCTATCCGCGCGCGATTGATTGCACCATCAGCAGCACGTACTAACCGAAAGTTTACTTTTCATGGACAGCCCATGATTAGGGACAAGAAACATCACAGGCCAAACGGCATGCCGACATGGTCAGGAACAATAAACAAGGACAATGAGGATTGGGATGAATGGGAAAGCAAGAAACCAAGGATCCCAAAGGAGGGCCATGTCTGTTCTCCCTGGTCACACTATAGCCCTCGCCGTGCAGTAGTGCCGGTCAACTAAACATCGGCAAACTAAATCGTGGGTACGACGTGGCAACCAAGTCGTTGCACCTAGTGTGAATCCATTATTCATCCATCGTACTGAACTAAATGTTGATGCTCCTAGGTAACCCAACAGGAATCCTGAACTCCCCTAGTACTATTATATTCATGAACACGACAGAGACGCCACGATGGCGTGTCACATGACGCAGCAGACGACCAACCGAGGTCGCTCATTTGCTACTGGGGCAGGTTATACTTCTCGGACTCTTTCTTCTTTCAGCAGACATGTTCTTATGCTGATTTCAGATATACGTATACCTCCATCAAAGCACGCAACACATCACCCAGCAAGCCCAAGAGAATAAAAGATCAAGAGAAAGGTGTATATCTGATGCGCAAGTTTTTCTTTGAAACTAGATTGATGTTTCAGAATGCCTGAGGCGGTTGGAATGCAGAGGGGCACCAAAATCGCAGGAATAAACATGTTGAGGAACCAAGAAGGTGAACGCCGGGAGGCCAAGCGTACCTGCTGCGGCGTCTGGCCGTCGTCATCGTCGTCCTGGAGAAGGGACACCGCGTCCGGCCTCGGCGCCGGGCGCACGTAGGGGGACGTCACGGAGAGGGACGACGCCGCCGGGAGCAGGGACGCCGCGGAGGCGGCGAGGACGAGGAGCGCCAGCGCCACGCTGCTGCCGCTTCTCCCCGCGGCCATGGCCACAAGCTGCTCGCGGTCGCCTGAATCTAGACGCCTTGGAGGCGAACGCGGGCTGGATGAAATGGGAAGTAGTGGAGCCGAGGGGGAACGGAGAATGGCCGGCCGGGATCACGGCACGGGGGTTTATATAGATAGGCACACGCGGCTGCGCACGGAGAGGCGAGGCGGCCAGCTCGGCGCGGCGTCTCACGAAATTAATGACCTGCGACGAATGAAGAAGGAATCCAGCGGCTATGGATTGTCTGCTATCAGGAATCTGGGCTGTGGATATGCTCTTCTTGGTCAACTCCGGGTGGCTTGTGTGTTTTAGTAATGCTTTGCACATCCGAAGAAGAAACAGGGCAGGGGAGCAGGAGGTTGTCGACGGTTGAGTGCAGGCGCTGGAACCGCCGACTGCCGATGGATGGATGGAGATGGAGGCAGGCAGAGTGGGGTGGGGCGGTCGCGTCCTCTTCGGCGGGCACGGAGCGTGGGACGTGTGTTTTGGTTGCAGGGGGCACGGAGCCGGTGACGTCGGCAGCGTTCGTGGCGGCGAGCCACGACAGCGTGGCCGACTACGTGTACACCCGTCTCCATCCAGGTCTACTCCGTTTCGGGACAAGGTTTTGCCTTCCTTACCTTTTCTTGGAAGAAAGATAATCTCCGATGATGTTCTTTCTGGAGGAATGCCGGAATGGCATGTCAACGACGTCATAATCTGTTGGCGTAATAAACTTCATCAGTACTAGCCCGGAGGGTTCCAGGCGACAACTGCAGGGCTCACGGCCGGAATCTGTCGTAGAGTCATTGCGGCGTCCAACGCTCCGCCTGATCAAGTCCAACACCACCTCCATGAGTCCAACTAATTTCTGACCGCCCATGTTCCACGCTCCACAGACTCCGACTCCAACCAATGCGAAGACCATAATCGTCGGCTAATCCTAGGGGAACGGCCGGCGGCCAACAACGCCGGTGCCGACTGGTCCAAACTTCTAGCCGACATCCTGATCACCGTGCTATGCAAGCTCGAGCTCCCGGACGTCTTCAGCTCCGCCGTTGCCTGCGCCCGCCATCACTCGCGTGCTCGGCAGCCTCGGGAACACCTACGCGTGCCCCCAGACGCCATGCCTCTTCCACGCCACAACACGTGTCGCAGAAAGTGTGATTCTTGGCTTTCAGCATGCAAAATGGGCACATGCCGGGTTAGCTCGTCCCCAAGCTTGTGCGTATCACAAATTAATGATAGTTTTAAGTTTTAGATCGAGCCAGATCTGCGATCATCACCACAATCTTGTGGAATATATGGAAATGTGTAATGCCCTGGACATGCTTGTCTCGATTAGTTCGAGTCCCTTGATCTTCATTGGTGGAGTAATTTACACCATTTTGTGTGAAGGTTTCGAAAAAAAAGGTAACCTAACTACTTGTGTGTTACTCATCATGATTTTTATTTTTCGGACCCAGCGGCTGATTAAAAATAAAAAGAGGTCCATCACCGTACTCGTCGGCCGTCGATGTGATCCATTAATAACAAAACTACCGCACCCCAAGCCGTGCCAAACGAGAGGGCAACCAGAGTGCACAGGCGAGCTCGAAGAGAGAAGACGCCACCGCCGCCCTGACCTCGATTGCCAACGACCGCAGCAAAGGTGACACATCTCCCGCTCCCGTACGCTGCATGTTTTAGTATTGTCTAGTTTAACCCATGTCGTTGTTGATATGAGAGATCGGCATTAGGGGGAAGACGGGAAATGTAGGGAGAATGAAGACCAAAGGAATGGAAGGAGGAGAGGTGGAAGAGCAGTAGATGAGATTCTCCTTGTGTTGTTTGATCCTTGAATCCCCTTTACTATTTTGTTGGGGTTTTCATGATTTTAAAAGTTGGTGATTCAGTTTTATTCTTTAGCGATTGTTACACATGGGTGATGTTTAAATCCAGTACTTTAACTGATCACGGTGATTATTATTGCACATCATGCATTCTTTAACTGATTGTGGTGATTATTATTGTGCATCATGCATTCCGGCGGGAATATGTTTGAGTGGTAGTGTTATTTCTGTGAAATTGTTTATTAGGAATTTTGGTGATGCTTCCTCAACAAAGGCAGCTAGGTTTCTATCTACTTGTGTCCCGAATGAAACATGTGTGTTTGTCTTCATTTGATTGTTCAAGCATTGTTTTATGGTGATCATATTTGTTGGTTCCTATAGTTGCATGGACTTTGTCAAAACCGTATTGTTCTTTCAGACATAATATCAGCATTTGCTAGCCGTTGCCACAATTGTGCCGTATAATATTTTAAGCTAGTATTTGTTGTTGTCCTGAGAAGATCGTTATTTGGTTGAATTGAGATACAAGGTTTGATTCAAGTATTTATTCTTTTGAACCGGCACCACACAAAAAGTCAAAATATGATGTGTGGTTAATCCTTACTTTCTATATACACATATAAGCATTAAAAAACACCAAAAGACAGTCATAGACATGTTTGATATAGAACCAGGATTTTATGTGCAATCTTTGATGAAATGAAAGTCTTTTGAGCTAGTAACTATTGTTTACCGGTGGATACGTTTATGTTTGCTATAATATTTTACTTACATGCCTAAAAAACAGCACGAGGCCATGACACTGGCGATTAACCAGATCTTGGAGAGGGTGCATCTTGTGAACGCCCTTCGCCCGGAGACAGAAGAGGAGAACCTTTTCTACACAAACATAACCTACGTATACCATCCGGATGATCACTTTCCGTGCCAGCTCTTTATGAAGCAACAACCGGCCTGCGGACACAATTTATAAAATTCAACCAGGTTATTTGAAATCTATGCTTCATTGACTAAAGTTTCAACTTAATTGATTCACATTTGTAGTGAACTAAAATTTTCAGAGGTGCTCATATGGATATTGTGGTGTTACTATGTGACAACTTTCACTTTATAAAATATCTAACTAGAGGTGCTCATGGATATTATGGTGCTGCCATATGGTAACTTCCACACTCTTTTTTATAAAATATTATTTAACTCTAAAATTTTTCTCATTCTTATCCAACTATGCAAAATATCTACTTCTAGGAAATTCTTATCTTGCCATGAAGCATGACAACTCCTCTCTCTTGCCATTTTTAGATGCTTCTAGAACATTCTAAGTATGTATTCTTATTTCCAACACATCACGTACACAGATGGACACTTAACCTATGAACAGATCCACACACACATCTTTTCCTATGAGCACCTCCAAGTCACACGGCCAACTAATCTTGAGGTGACAAAGTCATCTAATAAATCGCCTTGCTGTTCATAAACATGTTCCTTATCAAATTAAAATGGCATGTCATATAATTATTTAGCTGATCTTTAAAAGTATCATCGTTTGTCACTTGTGTTCTTGATGCCTAGCCAAGGCTCCTGTCAAACTCTGTTGTAAACTACCATCGCTCACATGTTACTATCAGCTGCCAACCAGATAATTTGTTGCCAGTCTGCCACGTATAGGGCTCAAAAGGAGGCAACCGCCAACGCTGAAACGCGTGCGCTGCAGCAATGCTGGCCTCAACCTGCCTATCCCCTTCTTTCCTGCCCATCGCCACCGCCGCCACACACGGACTCCTCATCGTCTCCGGCAACTCCGGCAGCCGCCGTCCTCCGCGGCGCATGTCAGGTACGCGCATCCACCTGCAAATAAAAAGACGAGGCTTGCAGCCATACGCACGGCGCATCTCGCGGAATATGCTCTCATCGATCCATCTGCGAATTACAGTCGTCTTCTTCAACCTTAACAATCTACAAATGTCAACGTGAAATCCTGCGTGTTTCTACACGCGTACCAGGTGGAGGTGGTCTCGTCCTTCACGCCAGGCTGGGCGATGGCGACGGAGCCGGCGGCGAGCTCATCACCCCGTCGCGACGACACGCGTAAGCCGCACATCACATTGTTCATCCGCACGCTACTGCTCATGTGCAAGATAGCCCGCGTGGCCGCCGCGCTGATCCGCGTCCTCTACCTCGTCGCGGTGGCCGCCCCCGCCAAAAGCCTCCTCGCCGTCGCCAAGGTCTCCTTCTCGCTCGTGAACGCGCCGTGCCTCCGATACATGAACCAGGCCGCGCTCGGGCGGAGCTTCACGGGCACCTTCTGCGGCGACCTGCTGGCCGGGGCCATGGCGCACTCGTGGAGGCTGCTCGTGCAGGGCCTCACGTCGCTCATGTTTTTCTGTGCCCGCGCCGACGAGTATGTCCGGCCGCCGCCCAGCCCGCTGGTGTTCATGGCGCACGACAAGCCGGCGTCCCATCCTCAGCAGGTGCGGGCTCTTCGATTTCGATTTCGCAGTATATGCTGCAGAGTTTGCAAGAATTTTTTTGGCATTCTGTTTGTTTTATTAGCTTGCAAGTTGCAACTGTAGAAGTGAAACTGTAGATAGTTTTGACTAGCAACTGCAAAATTCAATAGTCAGTTTTCCTGGAACTCGGATGACCAAAGATTCTTCAGAGTTCTTTGATGCTGGGAACTTCCCTTTTGATTTCTCACAAGAAAATTCTAGTAGCCAGACATTTCTGCTGATGAAGAATGAACATTATATTTTCTTTTTCTTTCTTTTTTTTGAACGAACAATCAACATTATATTTTCCAAATAATAGAATGCAGCTCCCAAATAAAGAGGATATATATCAAATGCCACTGTTCTTCTGCCTTGCTTAATCTAAGTTTGCTCATCGTTTTTTCATGCTAGCTTCAAGAAGAATTGTAGTACTATGCATGCAAGTTAAAACTGATTTAATTTCTGGCTCCCTACCTACCTGTCAATTGCATTGCGTGTACAACAAGAGGTAGTTGGCTGCTGCTGGTGCCACGAAATTTGGTGTCACCGAATTACTCCCCGTCCTTGTCCCTACCAGGTACACATCTCCGTCGTCGGGGCGAAGAACATGCGCATCTCATGGGTCACCGACGACCGGAGCGCGCCGTCCGTGGTCGAGTACGGCAGATCCCCGGGCAAGTACACGGCGTCCGCGACGGGCGACCACACCACGTACCATTACTTCTTCTACAAGTCCGGCGCGATCCACCACGTCACCATCGGCCCGCTGGAGCCGGGCACGACGTACTACTACCGGTGCGGCAAGGCCGGCGACGAGTTTAGCCTCCGGACGCCGCCGGCCACCCTGCCCATCGAGTTCGTCGTCATCGGTCAGTCGTCACATTTTGTTTTTAGAGGTCACCGGGGGGGACGAGAGTCCCCACCTGAATAGTTTACCACTGATACCGGCAAAGCCGGGAATGGAGGGCGCGAGGCGCCAATTACAAGATCGGAGCATAAGCTCTAGAGATACAAGATCAGTCGTCACATTGATGAGCTGTAGGAAAACATGGCAGACATGGGTGTCCCATTTTCAACTTCGGTAACTGGCAGGCGACCTTGGCCAGACGGGGTGGACGGCGTCGACGCTGTCGCACATCGGCGGCGGCGACTACGACATGCTCCTGCTCCCCGGCGACCTGTCGTACGCGGACACGCAGCAGCCGCTGTGGGACTCGTTCGGGCGGCTGGTGCAGCCGCTGGCGAGCGCGCGGCCGTGGATGGTGACGGAGGGCAACCACGAGATCGAGGCGCTGCCCGTGGTGGAGTTCGCGCCGTTCGCCGCGTACAACGCGCGGTGGCGGATGCCGCACGAGGAGAGCGGCTCGCGCTCCAACCTCTACTACTCGTTCGAGGCGGCGGGCGGCGCGGCGCACGTCGTGATGCTGGGCTCGTACGCGGCGTTCGGCGAGGGGTCGGAGCAGCGCCGGTGGCTGGAGGCGGACCTGGCGCGCGTGGACCGGCGGCGGACGCCGTGGCTGGTGGTGCTGCTGCACGCGCCGTGGTACAACACCAACCAGGCGCACCAGGGGGAGGGCGAGAGGATGCGCCTGGCCATGGAGCGGATGCTCTACGAGGCGCGCGTTGACGTCGTCTTCGCCGGACACGTCCATGCCTACGAGCGATTTGTGAGTAGGCGCACTGTTCATCAAGATTACTATTGGCTTGTAAGCTTTTTTTTGTGGGTTCATTCACTTATGAATGAATGAACTTGATTGTTCATGATCTGTTGTTGATCAGACGAGGATCTACGACAATGAGGCCGACAGCCGGGGCCCGATGTACATCACCATTGGCGACGGTGGCAACAGGGAAGGCCTTGCTCTCAGGTATATCATGGATCGATGCAGATGGAACGCGTCATGATTCCTGATGCCTGAGTCATGTGTGGTTCATCTGAAGGTTCATCGAGGACCACAGGTCGGCGCACCTGTCGGTGTTCCGGGAGGCGAGCTTCGGGCACGGGCGGCTGAGGATCGTCAACGAGACGAGCGCCGTCTGGACGTGGCACCGCAACGACGACGAGTACGCCACCGTCCGCGACGAGGTCTGGCTCGAGCGCTTGGCCGCTGGAAAACAGAGCCCAGCAACAACCACCGGTCGTCACACTGATGAGCTATGAAAGAGAGGTGGGAAATTAATAAAAATCACAATGCTGTGACATTTTTCTCAGCGAAATGGAGGTGGGAACTTTATACATCCATGCCATGATGTTTAGCGGTACAATAGAAATTTGGGAAATACTAAGATCATGGTCTGCTCCCCAACCCAACCCAAGTGCTGCTCTGCTCAAGAAGCCTGGATGGGCCTTGATGCGCCAGGTCTCACGGCCGTTTTGGGGCATGGGTTTTTTATTTTGATAGGTTTGGGGCTTGGGTTTTGATTGCAGCAGCCCACCTGTGTTTCTCCTTATCATTGTCCCCCTTTTTTTTTTTCTATAGAGAAAGGACCGAAGTCCCGGCCTTTGCTTGAAGGCGTGCAAGATCGGGGTTCGAGCCCCGGCCGGCTGGCTCCCAGCTCTCGAGCTCAACCACCGAGCTACAAGCTCGTCTGCATTATCGTTGTCCCCTCAAAATAGCCGGAAAACAGAGCCTAGCAAGAACCACCGGTCGTCACACTGATGAGCTGTAGGAAATATGAAAGAGAAGTGGAAAGTTTTAATTAAACTCACAATGCTGTGACATTTTTTTAGTGAAACGGAGGTGTGAACATTATACATCCATGCCATGATGTTTAGCGGTACGATGGAAATTGGGAAAAACTAAAATCATGTTCTGCTCCCCAACCCAAGTAGTCTTCTGCTCAAGAAGCCTGGGTGGGCCGGAATGGGCCAGGTCTCACGGCCTTTTTGGGCTTGGGTTTTGATTGCGGCATCCCACCCATGTTTCCGTCGCATACATACATCTCGACCCCTGCCGGTACTCCGATTCCGACGAGAAAATGTTGCATAGCTGACGATGGTAAAAGTGGTAGCTTCACTTTTGTATCTGACAGGAACGCATGTACCACTTCGAGACTGAGAAGTGCTTGATAATGCGTACCTTGTCAGGTGATGCTAATTTTTGGAATTCGTGTGAAGTAATTTCATCAATTTACTATATGTTTCTCCTTTTCTAGTTGTTGAATAGTCGTAAACCAACTTTTAAGCTGTGTACGCAAAGGGGGGAAAGAATATTTGCGAGTGTCCTTGCTCCAAACCTTGTGCCAATTAGTAGTAAACACACGGCATTGCTCAATTGGAAATTCATACCTTGCATTAGCAAGTTAAAAACTGATCTGTGGTCGGAGAATACGGCCGAGGAGATTTGTGCTCAGTTTAATTAATAGCATATCCTCTGTCTGCCCTTTGCTGCGTCACGAGCTTTGGTGATCATGATGCTTCCATTAGCATTGCTAATCTCTTCTTTTTTAGCGTGGCATCTTGCTCCTTGCACAACTGCTGCCGCTGATGGAATCAGAGCGACACACAGTGGAACAGCACGTCAATAATTGGCGCATTTTGTCTGATCCTATCTGATACTACCAGCAACCTTGTCAGATCTGCACGTGCGTAATATGTCATCTTGGCATATATTGCCAGCACTGCATGAAGCAGGATGAAATTGGAGGGCCAGCCACGATGTGGTGGCACAGCCCACAAGGACACCGTCAGTGTCAAGAGATCAGAGCAGTTGCTGCAGATAACGATGTCCACTGAAAGTAGCATGCACTTTGCAGCATGGCAAGTGTGCCTACTTTAGCGTCCGTATTTGAATTGGTAACTTGGTCAGGTTTCCACCCTTTATTTGTGTCCAGTCAGTTGAGGAAAAGAAAACAAAGGCGCCAAATCCTCTACTGGTGACACTGTCCATGACTCGGTTGGTTGGTTCATTGGCTGGCCTGGCCACTTGATAATGCTCACCTAGTGCTAAACTTGGAATCGGTCTGAAGTAATTTCATCGGTTCACTATCTTTTCCTCGTTGTTATCTAGTTCTAGAACAGCAGTGTATCAAAGAAGAATTCAGTTGGCATCTTTCTTTGCTGCACACGCAAAGCAGAGGACTGAAAATACGACTTCATGCTCCAAATATGTTCAGTAACTAGTATAATACAGCGTTCTATCCTTTGCTGAAGTTTGCGTTAACAATTTGGCCTATTCGGCAAAAATCACGGCTGTCCTAGGCCCTGTTTGGATCTTTAGTCCTTGGGCTAATTTGAGAACTAAAGTTTATCTTTTTAAATTAGCCCTCTAAAGTTTAGCCCTTAAAGTTAAGTTTAGCCCTTAAAGATGTTTGGATCCATGGGCTAATTTGAGGACTAAAGCATATATCTCAATCATTGGCTCTACATTCCATGCATGGTAGGTGAGGGGAAAAATGACTTTTCAGTGGGGCCCACATAGAAATAGCTCCAATAAGCACCTCTTGGAGAGGCTAATTTTTTAGGAGGGGCTAATTCACTTTAGCCCCAAATAGCCCCACCCATTTGGATCCTTTGGGGCTAAAAGGGGGCTAAAAAAGAAGGGCTAATTTTTAGCCCCTGGATCCAAACAGGATCCTAGTCCCGGTCTTTCCCGTACCAATCAGTAGTGAACACGTTTCGTTGCTCAAAGCCTCAATTCTTAGGTCGCCGTAGCAAATTTAAAACTGATAGGTATGCAGACCGAAAACTGCGGCTGAGGAGACTTGCTCTTAGTTTGATAGCTTAGCCTTGTCCTCTGTCTGCTGCGTCAGTAACAGCTCAGTCATGACATACGTAAACCTTGATGCTAATTCTTTATAGGAGCATGATGGCATGCTCCGACACAATGGGTCACTGATGAATTTAGACCGACACAGTGGGGGCAGCAACTCAATCACTAACACTTGCATGTCTGACACCATCTGATACTGGTACTACCAATTGGCAACTTGTCAGATTTACAACGTGCACAGTATCACCGCCAGCACGGCAAGAATCGGCAGGGATGAAATTCCATAAGAATACCGATGGATAAGGGGATCGTAGCAGTTGCAGCAGAAGATAATGTCCACTGAGAGGGACGTGCATAGGCACTTTTGCAGCATGGCATGCATGTGTGCTTGGAGCTGCAGAAGATAGTGTCAATTGAAAGCACATTTGATTTGGTGACTTGTTCAGGCTTCCTTCCTTCTGTGTCCAGTCGTTTGAGGAAATATGAAAGACGCTAGCTCCTCGGCTAGCGATGCTGTGGTTTGGTGATGGTTGGTTGGCTACTTGCAGGCAGCCCTTTCAGAGTTTTTTTCGCTTCACAAGTTTTTCAAACAATGTTCTGGAAGCTGCTCAGGGCTTCAATTTTTAGGCGTTCTCAGAGTAGTATTTGTGTTGCTGTCTCCGACCATTTGCAGCCCCGCCGTCTACTAGATGCCGTTTCTAGCAAGTAGTATATCCGTAGCAAGAGCGCAGGACATTCTAGCGGCCGTCTTATTCAGAGTTCGTTTCGATATAGAGGCTGGGGTATTCATATTCCTTTATCTAAAAAGAGTTCAGACATGGCCTGTAAAATGTGCTTGTGTCATAGCGCCGAAATGTTGCGCCACGGCACATGTGCTCTTGGAGTACGCTTTATCCTTTTTTCAATTCTGAACATCTTGTGAGTTGAGGCAATCGTTCTGTCCAAACCGCTCCATGCATGCATTTGCGCTTCAAAATTCAGGTAGCCTGACGACTGGGAAGCAAAAGGCGGCAGCAATACTGCAATAGCCTCTCGCCCTCTCGTTTCGAACCCGGCGGCGCCGTACCACCGTCCACATGAGCAGCCGCCGTCGCAGATTGTTTAATGGCGACGCAGACCAGAAGCGGGACGAGATCGGGGAACAGTACAATGGATGCTGCCTCTGCACGTTGGTGTATGATGGATGGAGTCGAGGAATGGATCGGATCAGGTTGGGGAGATTAATCTGCTCCTGATGAGCTAATTAAAATGGGATGGGATTGGGAGGGACCAGCATCCAGATTGGAAGGCAGATCCCTTGTTGGGCGTGGGCGTGTTCATGCATGGCTTCGAACATGATGAGATAAGATAAGGTAGCAGCCGGCTGACCTTTAGCTCGAGGTTGCATTGCATTTGCAGCTATCTAGATCCTCTGCATCATCAGTCAGTATCGATCCACGGCACATCGGCGCATGTGAGATCAGTGTACTTACTGGTGAAGAGATGGAAGGAAACTACCTACTACTCGTAATAAGCAAGTCAAAACACGATGTCCACCTCTCTGAACATTCAGTGGAGTGTTCAAAAAGGGAACGAGGAATCAGTAGCCGGTAATTAACTCGAACTTCCCGTGGGAGCACTCCCATTCTCATTCAGTACGTGGCCACTTAGCATCCCCAACAATTCTAGAAGTGGCAGCTCATTATGTTCTGCGTGATGGCCTACTACTATATAACAGCTACCACAACGTAAGCGGAGCCAAGAAGATGCTCCGAATAAGATACTAGTATTTGCAGCACTTTCGGCCTCCCACATAACAGTTCCAGGACTTGTATGCTTGGAAAGAAAGCTTCATGGAACAGCGTACTAGCACGCAATTGTCAAAAAGGAAAAAAAAAGTAGGAGTACATCCATCGTTTCGTTGACCACAGCACAATAATGGCAGCATGCGTGTTCTCTGCACTTGCACATAGAAAAATGACGAGGTGCCAAGATACTGATGATACCCGACGCGCAGTGCAGAGAAGGCAGGCAGACAGGCTTAGCAGCATGCGCATGTTCACACATGGCATATTGGCATGCCAGCCGTCCCGCCGCCGGCCGCTTCGCCGTGGCGGTGCGTTTTGTATATATGTATGATGCATCTCTCGTCCTCTCTGCCAAACACGGCGGCCGGGATCCGTCCGATGCCCCCCGATTCTGCGCGGAAGGTCTCGCCGGAACCGACGCCGTACCTCGCGTGGGATTGATTTTTCTGATGGCGGCGACGCGTGCATTGGATCCATGTCCATCCATCGTCGGCGTTCGGCGGCGCGCGCACAAGGACGCCGGAAAAAAGGGTCGTCTTCTCTCTCACGAGAGAGGTTGTGGACGTTTGCTTAGCCCTGTGGTGGCGGGGATTTCTCGGTTCCATTTGGACCGTGTCAGCGTCTCTAGATCTCATCAGTTTCTTCCCTTCTGCCATTCAGGCACGAGCAAAATATGTGCTGCGGCTACTCCCCAGCCTTTGCGTGCAGAGATCCATGGCCCTTTTGCTTTTTTTTCCCTTGCAAAATTTGTAAGAGTTGGTCAAATAACTGAATTTAACACATAAAAAATGTAATCTATAATCTAGTAAGTTCAAATTGGTTGAGCTTAGCGAACCCAAAAAAATTATTTATTTAAGACCATACGGGGTAATTTGAAATGGCTCACAGATTGAATTTCCGTATGCTTATTTGGTCGGTGATGCCGCCGTGGAAGAAAATTAAACATAGGTAATGGCAACACAAACTAAACGTGCGACGTTGGTGAATGGATCAAACATATAAGGTATATGGTTGCCATGTGTGTGTGTGTGTGTGTGTGTGTGTGTTGGCCGCCGGCACGACGCCACCGCCGTCAACGTTCCAGAAAGGCACACATCATACGGCGGTGCCGAGGAACGATACAATTTCTCGCGGCCGGCCTCGATCGCACTGTTGGCGGACACTACTACTGGAGTACTCCTCCTGCCGAAACCAAAACCGGGCGACCGGCCGGCCGAAATCCCCCAGGCCGCAACGCGGCCGTTGATTAGAGTCGGCAGGAAGACAAGGAAGATACAGGCAGGCATGAGCGGCGGCCGCGGCGCCGGCGCCGCTGGTCCGTCCCTCAAGAAATTAAACGTGCAGAAATTCTGCCGCCGACTCGGTTAGCAGCCACAGCCAGGTCGCTGCTTAGCGTGTGGGCGTGTGGCACGGCGCAGATAGGGACGGGACGGAGCCGCGCGCCGCTGCTTGGCCGCTGGTGGCTAGTCGGCGCGGCCGAGAGGAGGACACGCACGCACGCAGGCAGCTCAGCTCAGCGGCATCAGGGTAAAGACATGGATGGAGTTGCGGGGCCGTCCCAGTCATACATCGAGCAGTACACTGATTCGATCCGTTAGTTCGTCCACCCCCAACACCACGCCAGGTGGGCAGCACTACTGCACGTCTGCACCGGAGACAGGTCGGACGCGACGGCATCTCTGTCTCTGATCTCTCCATGGTCGGCTGGCGCGGCCCTTTGACTTGGCCCCTTGACCGCATCCCGTTCATTACTAGTACTCTTTTTTTTTTATAAATCCCCACCCCCCGTTCAATGCTTCGATTCAAGTGATAAAGAAGGCTACACCCACACACGGACACGGCTATTTGAAGCTATATAAATTTAAAAATAACTAGCCTATTAACCCGTGCTATCGCACGGGCTAGTTAGCATTAAAACTTATAACTAATCTCATATTATTATAACTGAGGGTTTCTTTTTTTGAAGCCTCCACATGATACCACCTAAGATCCTAGATGGACACTGTGAAAAATAGAGAAATTCTAGAAATTCTCATAAAAATTAGAAATATCTGACCATCAACCCGACAAATCTAATCATAGTAACCATTGGATCTGTTATTTTTCTATTAAATTACCCACCTGTCATTATGAAAATAGGCTAAAGTAGCCCCTAAATATGAATCTAAAGTACCCACCTCTGTCATTATAAAATATAATCTAAAATAACCCTCTAAACATGTATCTAAATTACTCACCTCCGCCATTATAAAAAATAATCTAAAATAAACCCCTAATCTTCATGTAAATTACTCGCCTACGTCATTATAAACTAATGCAAATAACCACCTAAATTTGCATAAAAATCCAATTATATTATTATTAAAAGTTAAAGTAACTCATAAATCTGAATCTAAATTATATAATTATAACAAAATATTAAAGTGCACCAATATAAAATTCTAAATTACTATTTAAATTATTATTAATATATTATTTATGTTATTATTTATATAAAAATATTACTTATGATGTGTGTCACCATGTATTCATATAGAGGAAAAATATAAGAATACCAATTTTTTATGTTGTTCACATAATTCAAACAAAGAGTTCAATTAAATACACATTAAACATATATGCAGGTGTGATACAAAGTAAAAAGAATTCTATTGCAAGATAATGAGACACGATGGAGCGCCACCTCAGCATCGATCAATATTTAACACTAATAATAAGTCCTGATCTTGGCTAATTAAGTGGCTATCTAGTTGATATATACGACTGCGCCGACCATCGCAACTTTTCAGATTTACAACGTGCGCGACGCCATCTTGGCATCTCCGATCCTGCACGGCAAGATCGAGTTATTGAGATGAAATTTTCATTGGCTGGTTAAATACATACTACATACGGATAAGAAATCAGCAGCCAGAAGATCATCACGTTCAATGAAACCGACAGGTTCTACGTACGCTTTGCGGCGTGGCAGGTGTACTGTGCGGAAATCGATCACAATATTATTGCGGGATATAATTCATTCCGATGCCTCACAATTCTTTAACATGCATACATATTGGATGTGGTAGTATCTTCTGCCGGGCACACAGTTCCAGGCCGATGCCTCACATGCTCTTCTTTATGTTGTGCACGACGACGCTGCATCCAGAGATTGGCCGATCCGTTATTGGAGGGCGTCCGTGTGTGTTTTACAACACGATAAGATAAGATAAGGTGGTCACACGCTGCTGGCTGTCAACGGTGATTGGAGTATTCGAGCTTGCTAGCTAGCTCGTGTCTCGAGGTACTTACGATCGATCAAGATCATTTTGTTTCATTAATACTGGGAAAAGTTCAATTTATTAATGTGAACTTTCAATTACGAAACTGGATAACGAGAGTCATCGGACTATCGAAACCGGACAATGGTTACATCTAAAAAATTAAAACTAAATTATTTTAAATCAAAAAATATGAAACTAGTACCAAAATTTTTCTAAAAATGTAACTTATCTATTTTTGCCCTATTTAAATCTTATTTATTAGACATAACTACAAGCAAACAAATATTAGAAATATAAAAAAATTGGATTCGAATAACTGATAAGCAGAGTGCCAATAGATAGATTATATTTTTAGAAAAAATGTTGACACATGTTTGGTAATTTTTTATTTAAAATAAATTACTTATATTTTCTAATTTAAACTTTAATATTTTTATTTTTTATAAAATAAAAAATCACTTTTGAAACCACCCAATGGATCAAATTTATCTGGTTTGGATAGTTGTAGGGTCTCCGCTACTCGGTTCTTTAGTTAAAGGTAGAAAATTGAACTTTTCTTAGTTTGGGGTTGTTACTGGGCTTTTTCCCTTAATATAAATATCCACGGCGCAAGTGTAGTAAGAAGTTCACGAGAAAGAAGTAAAGGTCTCAAACCAAGATATTGTAATAACCATCATTTCCACGAGGTTAGAGCGTGCAGTTGATGATTAATCTGTACATGTGGACCACCTAACAACTAGCGTGAAGTACGTACGTTGTGGCCGACAAGGCGACAACCACATGCATCGGCATTGCAGCAGCCGTGCGGATCGATCGAATCGACCTCACAAGCACAAGCACATGCGTCAGCCTGTTGCTGTTGTGCGTGCGGCGCCACGCACGCGCCGCTAGTTCGTCGAAACGGTGGCCACCGGGCAGCGCGGGATCCACGACGCAATGCAAGTAGTATATGTTGCCGGCCGCACATAAAATCCGTGGCAAATAGAGGACGGGAAAGAATCAAGAGATGTACTTACGCCTACTTTTTAATCTACTCATACAATAGTTAGTCCTTTATTATTAAATGTATGATCTATTTGTCTCTCTCATAATATTTCATAGTTCTTGTGTCGAAATTGGTCGTAGACTTACAGTCCACCTCTTCTCTCTCTTCTCTTATCCCTCTTCTACCTCAGCATTTACTCTTCTTACAGCCTACCATAATACTTGCGCCAGGCCGTGTCGTGGTTCCTCCCCTGCGGCTGCTGGATCGATCGGACGTCGTCGCTGGAAACGTGCGGAAATAAATCTTGGCAGTGGCTGATGAGCAGCCACGTAGTACGGCGTGTGGCACGGAGCATAGTAGGGTCGTAGGATAGCCACAGTAGCTAGCTAGCGACGCGCTAGTGAGCTAGTCGGCGGCGAGAAAGACAAGCGGCCGGCCTACACGCACGCTAAAGATTGCGTCGCCGTCCCAGTCAGCTAAGCTGGTCGTACGTCGACCGCATCCCGCTCCATCGTATATGGTGACTGCGGCTTGTGCGGTAGGAGTGGTGGTCAATGTATGGTGCTGCGGTCCGCGCACGTCCACCCTCCGATCCGTTCCGATCCTTGGGGCCGGGTTGGAATGAAATAGTCGTCGAAGATGGATGAGAGGGATTCGCTGCGTGCGCCTGCAGTACAGGACGCCGAATAACGAAACGTGCAGATCTGAATAAATAAATTTTCAGTGCTCTGTCTCTTATACACACACATATATATATATATTAACTAGCAATATGCCCATGCATTGCAATGAGAAAAATATAGATAAGTATTAAACCATCGCATGAATAGGCTACGACAAAAATTTCACAGCAATTGGAGCATTACAACTACATATATGAATTTAACCCTAACAAGCATAGGCAAACATCTTGAGCAAGATTTTTCTACTAACACATACAAGATTATACATCTACTGCATAGATCTACTCACAAGGATTCCAAAACATCTTCATTTTCCTTTTTATGATTTTTCTAAAATTCACTACGCATTTTCAAAGTTTCAGCCAGTTTCTTGAAAAAGAAAAAGAAAAAGAAAAAGAAAAACCATGTTCAGCACTATTCATATGAGTCACAGACTTCGCAGATATGCCCCTAGAAAAGCTTCTATTCGAGCGCGAGGCCCTTGGTCGCATATAGAGCACCAACGGCTCGGGGAAACAGCGATTCCGGCGATGGAGGACCATTAATGCCGACCGGTACTAAATGTCGCATTTTAGTACCGGCTGGTGTCATTGACCGGTACTAAATGACCACGTTATTTTAGTACCGGCCGCTGTCTTGCTCGGTACTGGCATGTTCTAAGGGCTTTCAAATTTAGATCCAGTAAAAAAATAACTCCTAGTAAGAAAATAACTCCTAGATAGATTACTTATGGGGTAAATGTTCATTTTTCTAGCTGTGGGCGACGTGCAGTCGGCCAGAGACCGCGCGCATGATACGGAACCCAGCCACTGCACTGCATGGTGATCGTCTCGGCGGTGATGATGCTCGGAGTCGTCGGATATATAGAGCAACGCCTACCACTGCAGCACGCACTTGACAATGCATCATCGAACCATACCCGGTCGAGCTAGCTCACGACCCAACACAGCTGAGCTGGCTGCGCCTGCATCTCGCGCGCTGCATGCGCAACACGCGCGCGCGGGCGACAAAAGCTACCCAGCTGGCCCAGGAACCCAGCTGTCCATCGGCGAGGATCAGGAGCGTGTTATCAGTATATATGGATATTTTGACTGCACGAGCCAGCATGCATATATATACCGACTTTGATAGTTTGATTACTACATAGTATATACGTACACCACTTTGCTTAGATTAAATTATTAGCTGCAATCTGCACTCGCAAAAAAAAACTGCAATAATAATCTGCAGCACATATGTACTATGACATGTATCTCGAAGAAATAATAATAATCATATTTTTTCTTTAATTGATTCCCAAAAATTGCACGGCGTATTTGTTGTAAACAAACTCTAATTTATTTCTTTCTTAATGCAACGATGTGCAAGTCTTTTGTGCATTCGAGGAAAAGAAACTAACCAACTGAACTACCGCAACCTGTAAATAAAGGGTAAAAGGACCATAAAAAATAAAGGGTAAAAGAAGACTACCAGCATGTAACACAATTACAAAGTATTTTAGTTAGTGCAACTGAATTCCCTCCCCTCATATAAAGTTTCTCCTCCCCCCTCACCTTTATTCCATTTCAAGAAAAAACCAATTTGAATGTTTACGATCCCTAAAGCTTCCAAATTCAATATTATATATGTCATAGAATTCTAATTCAAAATTTTGAAGTCTTAAAACTTAAACTCCGATTCAGAAGTTTTAAAAACTCCAAGTTATTTCATCTCAATAAATCTTAAGTTGAGAGAGAAAAATTAAAATAGTGCCGATTTCTTCCCCACCATTATATTGGATGAAAAGAGGCACACCCAAAATAAAAGAAAGAAAGAAAGAAAGAAAGAAAGAAAGAAAGAAAGAGACCCAGACAGCTCGAATTATATATTTCAACCAAAGACCATACTACGGTTCAAATTTTTAATCGCCTACTTACATACATGTCTGATAGAACATTACCCCTTACTCCCTTTTTCGAGACATCAATTTCCAAAGGCATGGCCGCCTTGGAAATGACAACAACCTTTGTCTCGTTCTAAAAAATCTATAAAAAAAACATAGTAACTTTTGCATTCTTTGGGTGGCATGGCAATACGGCATGCTTCTCTCCTTCCTCCTGCTCTCCTTGGCGCGCGATGTGGACCCAACTGTCATCAACTGTTGTTGTACAACGATGGGGACATGTGTCTGCTACTTGCACGGAAAAAAAAAGGCAAAAGGTTTAGAGCGGCAACGTTGTTTAAGCCAAAGCGCACGTGCGGCATGTGCTGAATTCCGGTCCACACGCGTTATATATAGACAAAGCCTCCTGGGTCTTCTGCCGCACAAACTCACATTTTCCTCTCCTTCTCTCTCGCGCTCCCTCCGACCTGCTCCAGGCCTATTCCACTAGCTAATTCTAGCTAGGAAGCCATGGACGCCATGGGCTTGCCATGGGCAGCGCAGTGCGCGGGCATGGCCTTCTCAGCCTTCTCCCTCTGCTTGGTTGCGCTGGCCGTCGTGCTCCTGCTCGTGCGCCGCTGGCCGTGGTGCAGCTGCCATGTCTGCCGGGCGTACCTCACGGGGTCCTGGGCGAGGGACTTCACCAACCTCGGCGACTGGTACGCGCACCTGCTCCGGGAGTCGCCCACCGGCACCGTCCACGTCCACGTCCTCGGCTGCACCGTCACCGCCAACCCGGCCAACGTCGAGTACATGCTCAAGACCAACTTCGACAACTTCCCCAAGGGCAAGACCTTCGCCGCGCTCCTCGGGGACCTCCTCGGCGGCGGCATCTTCAACGTCGACGGCGACGCCTGGCGCCACCAGCGCAAGATGGCCAGCCTCGAGCTTGGCAGCGTCGCCGTGCGCTCCTACGCCTACAAGATCATCGCCCAGGAGGTGGAGGCCCGCCTCATGCCGCTCCTCGCCGACGCCGCCGACAGGGGCGCGGTCGTCGACCTGCAGGACGTGTTCCGCCGCTTCGCCTTCGACACCATCTGCAAGATCTCCTTCGGCCTCGACCCGGGCTGCCTCGAGCGGGAAATGCCCATGTCTAAGCTCGCCGAAGCGTTCGACACGGCGACGCGGCTCTGTGCCATGCGCGGCGCCGCGGCGTCGCCGCTGCTGTGGAGGGTGAAGCGCCTGCTCAACATCGGGTCCGAGCGGGAGCTCAAGAAGGCCATCAGGCTCGTCGACGAGCTCGCGGCCGCGATGATACGGGAGCGCCGGAAGCTGGGCGTCGCCAACAGCCACGACCTCCTGTCCCGGTTCATGGCCTCGGCCGGCGACGCCCACGCTGTGGACGACAAGTACCTCCGCGACATCGTGGTCAGCTTCCTCCTCGCCGGGCGCGACACGGTGTCCTCCGCGCTCACCACGCTCTTCATGCTCCTGTCCAAGAACCCGGAGGTGGCGGCCGCCATGCGCGCCGAGGCCGGGGAGGACTCGACGCCGGTCACCTACGAGCACCTCAAGGGCCTGCACTACACCCACGCGGTGCTGTACGAGAACATGCGCCTGTTCCCGCCCGTGCAGTTCGACTCCAAGTTCTGCGCCGGCCCCGACGTGCTCCCGGACGGCACCTACGTGTCCGGCGGGGCGCGCGTGATGTACCACCCCTACGCCATGGGCCGCATGCCGAGCATCTGGGGCGCCGACCATGGCGACTTCCGCCCGGACCGGTGGCTCACTGGACCCGGCCGGTCCTTCGTGCCGGAGAGCCTGTACAGGTACCCCGTGTTCCAGGCGGGCCTCCGCGTGTGCCTCGGCAAGGAGCTCGCGGTCACCGAGATGAAGGCGGTCGGTGTGGCGGTGGTGAGGGCGTTCGACGTCAAGGTGGTTGGGGAGACTGGCAGCGGCGCCTGCGCGCCAAAGTTCGTGTCGGGGCTCACCGCGTCCATCAGCGGCGGGCTCCCAGTCAGGATTAGGAGAGTTAGAAAATAAATTAGAGATTCGTGGTTTCAGAAAAAAAAGAGATTAGATAGAGTTGTTTCAGGGAAACGGCTATGAAATGTACATAGACTAATTAAAAGAAGAGGGAATGAAAATAGCTAGTTGAATCGAAAGTTCCATCCATGATCCATTTGACGTGGGCTTTGTTCCTTTTCTGATGCTGCAACAGAAAGCTAACTGCGAAATCCATACTGCTACCACCACTGTTCGATGAGCCCACTGGCCTGCTACCTAACAGTTCTGTTCATCTTCAGAATGTTGCATATGGAACTTGCATATTCCAATCCGTGATTCACTTCCATTTTTTTTTCTTTCTGGACATTTGTTTCAGATTACTTTATTTCAAAACAAGCCACCTTCAGCTGCAGAGATTTTCAGTCAATTGCCTAACAATAGCAGTAGCAGATTCAGAGTTCCAGACCATCCTGAATTCCTGACGAGAAATCAGTGCAATAGCCACAATTGGCTCAGCGGATTGATCGTATATCCAAGGAAACTGTACGTACACAGCAACAAAATCGTCTCTCTGTTCATTCAATTCGCGGCCTCTGCTAATGTCATTGCCAGATCCAACGTAGGATCCACACAACAGTTTCAGTTTGGACGCTAAAAGCAACTGCGGACCTGCAGTGATTGCTGTCGACTGCCTCTCTTTCTGTATACCGATACAGATCTATCTTCAGAGCACTGACAAGTGATTTCCTGTAGAAGGAAGCACAGACGGTATTTAGGAACTGTGCTCGTGCTGGCAGTTGAAGAGGATGATGATGTGAAAACGACGGGTTCCTGCATTTGTCTCGTCTCTCTCAGTAGTCAGTAAATGTGGAGCTCTTCAAACGTTGCTGAAATTTTAGTTGATGTGAAAGACTCACACATCCTCTTTTCTTATTCTCGAGCTGAAGAATACTGGTATGGCAGAGTATAAGAACGCAGTTGTTACTCTGTAAGATTAGCAATCGGTTGTTACTCTGTAAGATTAGCAATGTAAAGACCTTAAACATGCTGCAAAAATTGACACCGAATTCCTACTAAGATGGCATAGCCAATATGCTATCAACATGAAAGTCTCCGTTTCTGCTGCCCTTTTTCTCTCCAGCGTAATTTGCCGGTGCCCTTTTAATCGGCTCAACTCTTTTCCAACTTCCATACACTCTTCAAAAAATACATTTCCAACTTCCATATTTCTCTACAACAACAACAACATAACCTTTTATCCCAAGCAAGTTGGGGTAGGCTAGAGATGAAACCCATAAAAACACGGATCTTCAGGTACGTGGATGACGAGTTTCCAAGCGCTCCTATCCAAAGCTACCTCTTTGGAAATATTTCACTCCTTAAGGTCTCTCTTCACCGACTCGTCCAAACCTCTCTTTACATTTTCGGCCTACTTTAGAACCCCACCACGCACCGGCGTCTCAGGGGATCTCCGTTGGACATGTCTAAACCATCTCAATCGATGTTGGGTAAGTTTCTCCTCAATTGGTGCCACCCCGACTCTATCCCGAATAACTTCATTCCGGACTCTATCCCTTCGTGTGTGCCCGAAAAACCACCGCAACATCCGCATCTCTATTACACTCAGTTGTTGGACATGTCGTCTTTTTTAGACCAACATTCAGCACCGTATAACATCGCCGGACAAATCGCTATCGTATAGAACTTACCTTTTAACTTTTGTGGCACCCTTCTGTCACATAGGATGCCAGAAGCTTGACGCCACTTCAACCAGGCAGCTGAGATTCTATATCTAACATCTTCATCAATGTCGCCATCCTTTTGAAGCATCGATCCTAAATACCGAAAAGTATCCTTCTGGGCCATCACTTGCCCATCAAGGCTAACATCTCCATCCTCATGCCTAGTCGCGCTGAAATCGCACATCATGTACTCGGTCTTGGTCCTACTGAGTCTGAACCCTTTCGACTCTAACGTGCGTCTCCACAACTCTAACTTCCTATTAACCCTTTCTCTACTCTCGTCCACCAGCACCACATCATCATCAAAGAGCATACACCAAGAGATATCATCTTGTATATCCCTTGTGACCTCATCCATCACCAAGGCAAATAAATAAGGACTCAATGCTGACCCCTGATGTAGGCCTATGTTAATAGGAAAGTCAGTGGTGTCACCATCACATGTCCGGACAAACGTCATCGCATCCTTATACATATCCTTGATGAGGGTAATGTACTTAGTTGGGACTTTGTGCTTCTCCGAGACCCACCACATGATATTTCTTGGTATTTTATCATATGCCTTCTCAAGATTAATAAAGACCATATGCAAGTCCTTCTTCTGCTCTCTATATCTCTCCATCAATTGTCGGATTAAGAAAATCGCCTCCATGGTCGACCTTCCAGGCATGAATCCAAACTGGTTTTGGGTCACACTTGTCACTCTTCTTAGACGGTGCTCGATAACCCTCTCCCAAATCTTCATCGTATGGCTCATCAGCTTAATCCCACGGTAGTTAGTACAACTTTGAACATATCCTTTGTTCTTGAAGATTGGTACTAATATACTTCTCCTCCATTCTTCAGGCATCTTGCTGGACTGAAAAATAAGGTTAAAAAGCTTAGTTAATCATACTATCGCTTTGGTACCTAGGCATCTCCACACGTCAATGAGGATACCATCAGGGCCCATCGCTTTACCCCCTTCATCCTCTTCAACGCCTCCCCGATCTCAGCCTCCTGAATTCTTCTCACAAAGCGTCTATTGGTGTCATCAAAAGAGTCATCTAACTCAAGGGTAGGGCCCTCATTCTCCCCATTAAACAACTTATCAAAATACTCTTGCCATCTGTCCTTAATCTTCTCATCCTTCGCTAGAAGTCGATCTGTCCCATACTTGATGCATTTGATTTGGTTGATATCTCTTGTCTTCCGCTCGCGGATCCTAGCCATCCTATAGATGTCCTTCTCCCCTTCCTTCGTGGCTAGCCGCTGATACAGGTCATCATACGCTTTATCCTTTGCTACGCTCACAGCTCGCTTTGCAACCCTCTTCGCTAAATTATAGCTCTCGATGTTGGCTGCACTCTTATCAAGGTGGAGGCGCTTGAAACACTCCTTCTTCTCATTAATAGCCCTTTGCACCTCGTCATTCCACCACCAGGTGTCTTTCCCTTCCTGTTTGCCTTCCCTACTCACGCCAAACACCTCTGAGGCCACCTTCCGAACACATGTTGCCATCTTTAGCCACATATCTTCTGCATCTTCTCCTTCCTCCCCGGGCCCCTCACCTAGCATTCTCTCCTTGAACGTTTGCGCCGCTTCCCCTCTAAGCTTCCACCACTTCGTTCTCGCAATCTTGACGCGTTTATCTCGATGGACACGTACCCGAAAATGAAAGTCCGCCACCACAAGCTTGTGTTGAGGGACAACACACTCCCCGGGTATTACCTTTATAATTTAAGCAATCCCGTCTATCCTCCCTCCTAGCAAGGATAAAGTCGATCTGGCTCGAGTGTTGTCCACTATAAAAGATCATAAGATGGGATTCTCTCTTCCTAAAAAGGGTATTCGCTATCAACAAGTTGTAGGCCAACGCGAAGTTCAAAATATCCTCCCCTTCTTAACTCTTGCGACCATACCCAAAGCCCCCGTGCACTCGCTCGAACCCTACATTAGTCGCACCCACATGGCCGTTGAGATCTCCTCCTATAAAGAGTTTCTCACTGCTAGGAACGGTACTAGCCATACTATCTAGGTCTTTCCAGAACTGCCTCTTGGTGCTCTCACTGAGACCTACCTGAGGGGCATAGGCACTAATCACATTCAGGGCCGAGTCTCCAACTACCATCCGGACCAGGATAATCCGGTCGCCTCGCCTCCTAACCTCTACGACTCCATCCTTAAGGCTCCTATCGATCAAGATACCTACACCATTCCTACCCGGTGTTGCCCCCTGGTACCAAAGCTTGAAGCCATTATCCTCAACCTCCTTCGCCTTTCGACCCTTCCATTTAGTCTCCTGAAAGCATAGAATATTTACACGCCTCCTAATTGCTGCATCAATGTAACAACCCTGATAAATTACATTTCTAAAGCAATGTCATTAGCCCAACCCTATGCTTAACCAACTAATAAAAGGGTGAAAGGAATTAGAACAAGTTAAGTTGAAATTCAAATTTAAATTGGGCACATATGAATACCTTTGAATTTTTAAATTAACTTTCAAACCACAAGCCAAATGAGGTGTTTCCTGAAACCAAACTTGTAGAACTTTTTATTCTGAACAACTTTCTTGTTCAAAAGTTTTTGAAATTCAAATTAGAAAGTGGAGAAAACATCCTATCAGCAACCAGCCCCTTGGAAATTTTCAAATTCTCGCAAATAGGCCCTCCGTCCCTCCTCTCTCTCGCCTCCCCGCCCGACAGCCCGGCCAGGTGGCCGGCGATGCCTGACCGGCGCAACCCGCCAGGTCAGTGGCCGCCGTCCCTCGCCCCCAAGCCCGGCTTTGCCCCCCCCCCCCCCCCCACCGCCGCGCTGCCCAGTCCGCGCTCGTCGCGCGCGCCACGCCAGCCCCGCCTCTGCTCGCCGCCCGCCGCGCCCAACGGCCGCGCCGCGCCGTGCCGCCCCGCCCGCCGCGACCCGCCCGTCGCAGAGCTCGCCTTCCGCCCGAGCCGCCGCTGCAGCTGTCCCCCAATCACCGTGCCGCGCTATCTTCCACTCCGCCACGCAAAAATCCCCTCGCCCAGTCGCGCGCTCCGCCCTCCCCACGCCGCGCCGGTGTCCAGACGCCGCCCACCGTGGCCAGTGGCACGCCATTGCCGTGCTCCACCCCCGCGCGTCGCCCGGCACCCCTCCCTCCCTCCTGCCCCTATAAAAGTCGCCCAGGCCGCCCGCGCGAGCCACCAGCAGCCAGAACGCTCGCCGCCGCCATTGTCGCCGCCGAGCTCCACCCGCTCGTGGACAGCCTTCCACAGCCGCCTCCTGCCCAAATTGAAGTGCCAGCCACCACTACATCATCCCACCGGAGCTCACCGACCCGCTCAACGCCGCCCAGGACCACCGGAGCGCCGCCGCCCGCGCTGTCACCGCCGCCGCCGCCCGCGCTGTCACCGCCGCCGCCGCCCCTGGTCACCGCGGACAGCTCGACCCCGACCCCCTCCACCCAAGCCAAGTACCGGAGCAGCTTCCCCACGCGCCACTGAAGCTCCCCGTCCAGACTAGACCGCCCCAAGCCCGCCGGAGCACCGCCGTCGACGCGTACCGCCGCCGCCGCCGCCCCTGCTCCAACGCCGGCGAGCTACTCCCGGCCGTCCTCCACCCGAACAAGACCCCCACGAGGTAGCCCTCGCACCCCTGATCCTTCCCCGGCCCTCACCCCTTGCCGCCGGCGAGCCCCTCGCCGGAATTTTGGCCGGCCACTGCACCCGAGCCGCCTGAGGACCCAATTGCAGTAATTGAAATCTTTAGAAGGGTCTGCACGTAAGATTCCAAGGACCCAGATGTAAGAGAAAGATTCAAACCTAGATTCAAAATCAGTGAACTTGTAAAATTCGTATAAAATAGTAGAAAATTCAGAAAAATGCAAACTCAACTGTTATGGAACCTTTAGGATAAACTCCACAACTTTTGTTACATGCATCTCCTCAGATTCTAGCTAATTTATGCTCTAAATTAAATAGGCTGTTTAATGACCTTTATTCACAACCATTGTTGTAGACAAGTGCTGGCCCTGAAAATTTTATAGTAGGAGATATACTTGTTGTGTAAGCCATTGTGAAAAGATCAGGCCCAAATTCCATTTCTATCTATACTGTTTATTAAACTTAGTTTCATACCATGTTTGGATAGAATTAATTGTCCCTACAGTTAGGTTACGAATCACCTAATAAAACTTTTTCTATACTGTTGTAATGGTACCTAGATACCATAGAAAAATTTGGAGACTTTTTATCTCACAGGAACCTATTTATTTGATTTATGTGCTAATAGCATACATTAAATTAAGAAAATAGTATATTAGCTTGGAAAATTCTCATATTTTTACTAGAAGATACACAGTGGTATAGGTTGCTGTGTAGAAAGTTTCATGGACAAAAACCCTGTGTAGGGCCCTGTAAAAAATAAATACTTGAATAACCTAGGTGTGTAATGTCATATTTACTATGCTCTGGAAACTGCATAATAAATCCTATAAAAATTACAGTAGCTCCTGCTTGATGAAATGAAAGCCCTGTAAAAATCTTAGTCTCAGTTTTTGCACCTTTTGCTCTGTACAAAAAGAACAAGAATCTAGCAGCAACCATGTATTATATTTTTCATAATTAATCTGCTGCATGAAAATATCTGAAAATTTTACAGTAAGCTTATCTTTCCCTGGTGTGCCTAGATCCAAGGTTTCATGACCAGAAACTACTCGCTGTGGTAGTTACACTCAAATCATGTTTCCACGAGGAACATAAGTTCCCATGAACACCCACCCCACCTTGCTTAACGAAGTTACTTATTGTACTTTTCTACTCTATTAACAATTGCCCACAGAAATCTCAACTAAGTATCATCACAACCCAATCGCTATTTTGTGAACTACAATTTGACGTGAATGAACATGATCGTCATATACCCTCACTATAACTTATATTGGTGCATTCATATAGAATCGACGACTCTCGCCGACGGAACGTACGAGCTGGTACCCGCGTCCGAGAGTGAGCAGCGTGAAGCTCAAGTAAATCTAACTGAAGCTCTTGAAGACCCGAGCCCAAGTTCGGAAGAGCCCCAAGCTAACTGTTCACAAGAAGGCAAGCCCCGGAGCATGAACCTTATTTTCTAAACTTATGCAACTTATTACTCTACTTTACTTGTGCATTAAGTTTATAGGAGTTGTTTGAAAACTTAGTTGCATGATCCTAGGTACCCATGCTCTGAACACTAGATGCAAGGTTCGATAGAGTGCTATGCTAATAGGACTCGGTAAAAGTCGAGTGATTTTCTGTCACTCGCGAGAAATTAGGAGTTGATTGTTTACTACATGCTGCAATCATAAGGACGACGGACGGGGCTATGGTACGATGTTTATGTTGATGATTGAGGCCCCGTCTGTTTAGTGAAAAATGCTAAGGCCGCAGTGTGTGGTAGTGGTGGTTAAGTCTTTGAACGTACTAACCACATGCCGAGAATATGGTAATCGGTAAGCTTAAGTACTGGACTGAACCGAGGCCGGAATATACTCCCCACTGTCTTGAATTCGTTCACATCTAGCTAATGGCGGGTGCATCGGCCGCCACGGCCCGACGTACCGAGTTCTGTGGGGAGGTGTAGTCGAGGGCGGTGGGCCTGTTCCGTGAAGCGGGAATTGAAGGGAAAAGTTGCACGTGTGACTCTGTGAGTAACCACGTGACGTGTGTTTAGGTTTCCCTTGCAAGGTTAAGAAATTCGATTCGAATCGTCCGTTTCTCACGGCTATTGAGACTGCTTAATCACTTTTACCACACAGAGTAAGAAGAGGAACAATGATGATGAATAAACTTGTTGGATGAAATTTAATGCTTCACCATGAATGATTTTGGATAGTTACTTACCTAGAATGGTTAAAGAAAGCTAGAACTTGGAGCTAAAATTTGAAAGTAAGGACCCACTCGTAGATGCTTTTCGGCAAAACAAACCCCTGAGCCAAAAGCCTCGCATGTCTAGGAGTCGGCTAAGTATACCCCCAGTCGGGTAAGCCTTGCTGAGTATTAGTATACTCAGCCTTGCTTGTGGCTTGTTTTCAGGTGAGACCTTCGAAGGCATGATTGCTAGTTTGACTTGGTCGTGTACTCTTCCCCCTGGTTGGTCGGTGAAATGGGATACGCCCCCGGCCAATGGAGATAATGCCGAGTGATGTCTCGTACGGGCTTCATCGAGACATCCTTATCGTTGAGTAGCTTTCGTTGTTTTATTTCCGCTGCAACTTAAACTCTGAAGAACTTATTGGTTATGATCACTAAAGTACTCTGTTTACTAAACTCAAACTTGGTTTGTAATATTCACTTATGATAATTTTGTAATATCTGCTGGAATGTGGTATTCTCTGGGCTCATCTTCGCATGAGCATTTGTATGTATGGCTTCGATCCGCTTTACCGTGGTTGTATCGGGAGGTTACCCGACAGACCAGTGGATTACTCCGTTTGAAGTGTAATGTTAACCTTGATTGCCCTAATGGTGATGGTTAATACACTTGAGCCGGATTAATTCAGGTGGTTCTGCCACAATCAACTAGCTCCCGCAACTTACCTGTTAGGGATCCTACGTTCCAGCTACCTATATGAATCCTAGTTGGCTCGGCTAACTTCCTTACCCTTCGCACCCGTCGAGGGAAGTGCGAAGGCCCTTGCTCATTTTCCACTACACCCGGGCGCAGATGCAGCGCGCCACTCAGGCTGTGACGACCCGACCCTTGCTCACTTTTCATCGTACCCAGGTCACGATACGACGCGCCCTTGGGGGGGCGACTCGGCCCTTGCATTTAACACCACACTCAGGTTCCGATGTAGCGTGTCGCTAAGAGGGTTACGCCCCAACGAGTTTCTTATGGGTTTCATATCCATTAGAGTGACTGTTTTTTTTTACGCTGGTTTGCTAAACCTAACACAACCCTCCTCCTTTATCCGGGCTTGAAACCGGCTATGTTGAGAACCAACACAGGCGGAGTTTTCCATGTTTCTCTCCAGACTTCAAATATACTAGCCTAAATCATTTTGTTCATATTTTGATAGTTAGTTCAATGTCTTTGCACCTGCGTCATTGACAACGAATCATCTACGCAAACCTAATACCTCAATAATTGATTGTTTACTTTCTTCCGACACAATTAGTCATTGATGGGATTTGGGAAACGCAACTGATTCAGCATGTAAAAAAAATATTAGCATACCAGATCCTAGTTGGTGCCCAGTCGACAGCTTGCTTTGCAACGTGCGCAATGAAATCACCATCATATTGCCAGACCCGAATGGCTTGAAACTAGAGGAGATATTTGGGGCCACATTGTAGACCAAAATCCACAAGAAAACAAACAACTGTTACAAAAGGTGCCCAATGAAAACGACACACATGCCCATGACATGTGTAATTTCTATAGCACTGCATTGGTTAGTTGCTGAATCTTCTCACAATTTTTTGTCCAGTCAATTCAGGAAAAATATGAGATACTAGCCCCTCCTTTAGTGATGAAGTTGGAGGATCTGTGGTTTTGCATGTTGGCTACTTGTTCACAACTCTCTGAGGTAATTACTGGAGCCATCTTTTCAAAGTCTGAATGGTTCCAAAGTTGAAGCACATTCTCGGTCGGTGAGATTTGTTTCGCTCTTTCCATCCATTGCCCATACCTGCAGCCTCACTCGCACATGCCTCCTTTTATCCTAACCGGGTAGAATGGGTGTTGTTATCAGAAGTGACCTGCAAAATGTGCTTGTCACCTTAGCATACTTATCTTTTCAAAAAAAAAACTTAGAATACTTAAGTAGTGCCACCATTTGTTTTTGTTTATCCACACATGTGTGCTGACTGACTGCAAAGTTAGCACCAATAATTCTTGATTCTTCGCTCTCTACACCTCACATGAATGAGCTTTGTGGTGTTTGCTAAAAAAAATATCGATTCTCAGGTCAGTGCCTTCCAGATGAACATGCTGCAAGACTCTGAATTCCTGCCTTTCTCCTGCATATGTTCGAAGAGAAAGAACTAATCCATGCCACCGGGGTTCTCTGACTGTCTGACAGCAAAGCATCCAGAACCACTTTTTTGCATTTTGTCTCTTAATGAAATACATGCAACGCACGTTCTAGAAAACTTTCTTGTAATTTGTTCTTCCTGGTGTGAGATTATATATTTGCAGCAACCTGACAATTCTGGGATTGTTTTTTTTCTCCATGTAGTTTACTCCGCAAGTGATTGCAGATTCTGCAGGCTACAGACTTATGACAACCGAAAATTTACACTGTGCCAGACGAGCTACAGTAAACGGCAAAGTTAGGATTCTGAATTATGTTTTTTTTCTTCTGATGAATGAATCATGTTCGTTGGCGAAGGGATAGACTTTATTCGTCACATCTCTCTGAATCTGACAAGTGACAAGTACAAGGTAGCAGCTGCCCCGATTAGCAGCCGGCTATGACTAAACAAACAATCCAATACATGGATGCGCTTCTGCAGGAACACTGCTACATGCCATTTGAATCGGAACATGTGCTGTGATCTTCTTTATACGGTGGACTAAGCACGATTCACTTGCATCATGTTGTTTAGATCAACTTGAAGAGATTTGCTTTTGATTGCCTTGCTTGCTAAGGGGCACCAACAATTAAACACTGGCCGATCTGTTCTCGGGAACGCTAATTATGTCTTAGTAGCCCATAAGATACAAGGATAAGAAGATTGAACTGACAGAGTATCCCTGACCCTGATTAGATGCTGTTATTTTCTCTTACTACAGATTGGCAAGTAAATAGTCAAGCATCTGTCTTGCATCACTGGTGACCTATTCCTCTGTCTTGCATTCTTTGCCCGTCTCAGGATGCCATCTACACATATCAAGTACTTTGTACTATCACTATCACTAGGGCTCAAACACACATGTTAGATACTACATAAAGCTTCGTTTTCAATTAGGATACACAACTATGTGTTGATACCAGGCAAAGTCAAAAGAGGCTGCCCATGAAAAGTCTGGATCCTGGAACTTGTGCATAGCAGTGCAAATAAGAAATTGGGACTATAAACTTACAACGACATGAAGCTTTTCATTTGAAAAAAAAAACATAGACTATAAACTTACAACGACATGAAGCTTTTCATTTGAAAAAAAAATAGCAAAGTGGAAAATATACTTGAGACTAACTAAGTAGTTTCAGTAAAAGGTAACAGCTTTAGATTACATTAATTTTTTTTTTGAAATTTTTTTTTCAGGAACGTGCCTGAGCACATATTTCATTAAGAAGTGGAATACAACGACGCAACTTCAAGAAATCTCTTGAAGTGCAAAGTTACAAGATACAAACCACACAAGAACAGCAAAGAAGAGATCCACATCACCCACACACCTGCAAGGATAGAGAAAAAACGCTATGGATACCCGCAAAGGTTGCCTAACTAATGAGACCAACGAGAAGTTGAATGTGGAGGTCATGCAGAACGATGCCTTCAAGAAGGATGCGATGCTGAAGACGCCACCATATCGTCCGTCCGTCCCCGGAGGAGCAGACCAAGTTTTCACCCGGCAAAACAACAAATGGGTTTGGCAGCCACAACAAAAGAACGCCCCCATCGAGGTGAGCCACATCCATGACCCCAAAGCCCAACACCACACAATCTACCGCGAAGGTCCATGACGGGCAGTCCACGGCAACGATGAGGCACACCTGCAGGGTGCAAACCGAGACGACGACGACCGAGAGAGACGAACAAGACCCTCCCCGGAGAGGCGACGAGTAGCGACCGAGACGACGACTAGCTGGCGAGGACGAACGACCTTGGGGAGAGCCAGAGCGCGACCAGGGTGGTGTGGTGTGGCGTCCCAAACTAGTCTGGCAAAACTGCAATGCAAAACCAAATGTGCAGCCGTCTCCTGTTCTTGATTACAAAGTGAGCAGATTGGGTTGCAGGGCCAATGTCGAGCCATCAGCTTGTCAGCAGTTAGTATCTTCGATTGCACCAAAAGCCATGCAAAGAATTTATGTTTGCCTTCAGAATCAGCCTTCCAGATATGATTTCCCTGAAACTGACTATAAGACCCCAAGAATTGAGCATTATAGGCTGACTTCGCTGTATATTCTCCATACATTAATTAAATAGCAGGTTTACTTGTAGAGTAGCATACTTGCATTTCAGTCCCCTAGAAATTTTGACATGGATTTGATAGTAGATAAGGTAGGCGCCGTAAGCGTTCGTTTTCTTTAGAAGTAACTCCAAAACTCTAAACATGAGCGTTCGAGTGCACCGCGTTCATATAGGCCATGCGCACACGGTGCCACTAATTGACATGTGTCCTATATGTGACCTTTAGATTGGTTGATCTATATGCCAATCAAGGCCTGCCGGCCGACAGGGACATATTATATATTATATTATATGTAGGTAATAATAGAAGGTACATCTACCTCTTGAGGTTCATATACTGACGTGGCCTCTTGCACGTGGTTACGTCCTGGTCCGTTTTGCGGCGGCGCAGGGACGAACTAATGAGAGATCGATCTTTTCTTTTTCTGGGAGAGTCAAATCAGAAATCTTGAAGGTAGGATGAAAGGGCTCGCAGCGATGTAGGTACCTGGTCTCGAGTCTCGACGTCTCGTTCTTGGTCCAGCCGCGGGAGGACGAAAGCAACGGACGGCTGGGTGCAGCGGCAGCCTCCGGCCAGTGCGCCGCGGCGGCGCCGTGCCCCATCGGCGCGCCGGTGGTGACCCGGCCCATGGAAAATATATACCAACCTGTATCTTCAGAGTAATGATGACGAACAAATTAAAGTGCCTATGGAAGGTTGAGTGATGGACTGATGGTAATGCAGTAATTTGGGCAGTTGCAAAGAGATCGATATACGATTTAGCTAGTGAAAACAACTTCCTGCACTTCTATATCCCTCGACAGATGATGTGCTTTGCTCATCATCAGATGGTGCTGAACTTTTAGTGATGTGAAGTGAACTCATCATACTACCTTTGTACCACCTTTTAAGCAAACAACAGACCTTAAACGTGCTGAAAAATGACGTCCAACCCCGAATAAGGTTTTTGATGCGCTCTTCTCATGGGGTGTCTGCATTTCTGTTGCCCCCTGCTTCATTCAAGCATCACTTGCAGCTGTTCAACGTGCATGGCAAAATCACCATGATTTCGCCACAGCGTCTAGAATCCGCAATAAACTCGGGTCCACGTTGTAGAACAGCATCCGGTGCCGGTGGTATGTTAACAAGAAGGCAACCAGTTCTTCCAGAAGATGTCCAAAGGAAATGACATTCATATTGAATTGTTTTATCATAACTAGATAGAGTTGCTGTCGTTGTCAGACATAGCCTGCAAATGTGCTTGTTTTTATTTAGAATCCAAATGCAGCTGGACAACCTAAAGCAGACGCAATCGCTCAATCTCAGTTCAACTGCTGCCTGCATGTTTACATTTTCAAATACCGTAGTTCAGTCTTCATTTACAACGTTGTGTCAAATAGTACTACCAGTACGATACTGTTTACATTTTCAAATACCGTACCGATTGTTTATACACTCGTGAGCTTTGACCTTTGAGAATCAGGTGCCCTGAATAATGCAGCCTCATTCTCCTGTTTTAGTAAAAAAAAGAAAGAGACTAGGTTTTGTAGATAATTTTAAAATTTTTATAAACATATATTTGGTTTTTGTGAGTAAAATATCAATGTTGAATTGTAAGTTTGAATTTTTAAGTCTAAATTTTATTTATTTAGTAATAAAAATCGAGGAACCTGAATTCGTCACCCATCCCATTTTTTTTTTGGGAAGCCCCAAATTCTTAGTTCTTTTCAGCTTTTTAGTAACCATGAGATGATGAATGGGTTACTTCGCCCATGTATTATGCAACATTTGATCTTTTTTCCGTTATGTATTCTATGTAAATTCTGGGTAGTTCAGAGAAAATAAAATAAGACGAAACCGCAAAATGAAACTAAAAATATTTGCATATACCACCCACTATTAAAAAGGAGAAAAGGGGGAATGACCAGAAAAGACATTAGAGTAGTAATTCGGCCCATAGTCGAGGGAAAAGGACGAATGGGCAACTAGAAAATAAAGAATTGGCCCACTACAGCCCACACAGGAGGAAGCGTACGGCGCTTGCTCTGCTTTCCCTCCCGCCAAATGTTACAACTTGCAACATCCAAGGATGACAAAAAATGAGCTGTTAATTCAGTCAAAAAGTGTGCAGGAAAATAGGTGTCACAAATATAATTGATATTATAATTCGTTCCTGAATACACCAATCAATGGCAGGCTTATTGCTGTGAATTTCATGACCATGAAAACATGCATGTTTGGTACAACTCCGATAACATCATATATGGTTTTACTTCATATTGCACACCACAACCACACCTTCGCCGCCCATGCCACCGGCTCAGGTGATACGGATACCAGCGAGCTCTCTCTCACACCATCGCAACACCATCATCGTCATGGTGACCAGCAGCAGCAGGCGCGTAGCGCGCCACGGCGCAGTCGGCTGCGAAGAGGCTGGACGTGGTGAAGTTGCTCTCCCCTCCCATGGTGGGCATGGTGGCCTTGACGTCGAACTGGTTCACGTAGTCGGAGCGGTACGTCTGGCCGACCACGCCGTGCACGTCGCCGGTGAGCGCGTCGAACTTGAAGGCGAGGTCAAGGTGCGCGAGGCAGTCGTCCGACGCCACGCCGTAGCCGTGCACCCTCGACTCCTCCGCGGTGATGGGCACGGCGTTCGCCCTGATCGTGAACCTGCCGTCGAGCGCGACCAGCACGCCGTTGGCCGCCTTGGTGCGGGTGATGGACAGGGCCGGCACGGCGCTGGACGTCCACGCGGCGTCGGCCTCCTGCGGGAGGCGCACGGGCTCGCCGTCCAGGGCGAGCTCCATGCGGTCGACGTCGTCGTCCCAGGCGGCGGTCTTCCGGGCGCCGACGTAGAGGCGGTGGCCGTCGAAGAGCACGGCGATGGCCTGGATCCAGGTGAAGTCGCGGGCCATGCCGTCGCCGCGCTTGCCGATGAAGTGGGCGTTGATGTGGAGGCCGCGGTCGGCGAGGACGCAGAAGTCGGCGTCCCTGCGGCCGTGGAAGTAGAAGGCGTTGCCGTCGCCGCCGATGAAGCGCGGGTCGCCGCAGGCTCCCGGGACGCTGCACACTGCAAATGCATCGTCACACAGACAGCAGATCCGGGCCGGGGTTAGGAATTGAATTGAATTGGTCGACAATGCAAGATCATCAGATCAAGGGAGAGCGACGACAAATCATCGAGCGTGCTCACCGCAGACGGGCTTGCAGGAGTTGCAGTCGGCGTAGCATGACTGGGAACACTCGGCGGGGCACTCCATCGGCTTGCCGGAACAGTAAGGGTAGAGCTTTCGGTCGTGGCACTTGACCTTCATTGGCTTGGGCTTCTTGTGCTGCTTGGGCCCCTGCGCCTTGGGTGGCCTGTCGGAAGGCGCGGCGGTGGCTGCGACGGCGAGCAGAAGGACGACGGCCGCCAAGGCCAGGGGAAGCAGCAATCCCAGCCTGGCCATTTGCGCTAGCTGTAACGGCGGCGGCTTTGTTGTGATTGTGGACTGCGGTGACTCTGAGAGCAGTGGTGCTGTATGATGAAATGGTGTGGTTGCATGCAAGATTATTCCAAAGGAATTTATAGGCGAGTGAGCCGAGCTTCGTTATTTGGAGATGGTGCTATGCTTGCCGACCTTCCCTCCTGGTACACGTGTATGCCTAGCTTTGCATTGAAATGTACTCTTGCAGCTTGCTTACATGGATCCTCATCGCATTGAAATGTCCTTTGGCCTTTCCAGTGCTTTGAAGCTTTCCTCGTCGCAGGTTTTCAGGGCAAGGCGGCGGCCAGCGCCTTCTTACATGTTAAATTTCCCTTTGTTGTTTACGTGATTATGTAATCTAGTTTAAAAATAATCCTTGATTTGTACTAGACTGCAAAATTAAAGCGTTTATATTTAAATTCCATTGTAAGCTAGTCGTCTGACTAAGCTTAGTTTTTGCACTAGTCACAGGACGGCCACATTCATATCCATTTCTCCAGGGGAAAGATGCTAAGCTTGCCGTGTACGTGCTTGACAGCCTACGCCAGTGAATGAACCCTAATTAACGTGTCCCGTCCCAACGAGGCAACGATCGAGGGTCAAGTGCATGATTTCGTCTGAAGAAAAGATGCAGAAGATGGAGTACTACTACTGCACACTGTGATCTTATCTTTATTTTTTTGGCACAAATATAATAGTCGTACGTGCATCCAGGGAGAGAAGTAACATGCTCCTTATTTGCTTCCAGTACTCAAGTACTCATCCAGTGGCACTTTGGGCCGAAACCATAGATGCTGTTGTAAATCGAGGTGGCCCTAGTCTCCACTAAGCTGAGGACCTACACTCATAACACACCAACTCACTCTAGAGTCGGTCAGTCTCTTTTAATTTTTAGTTACTTAGTGTATCGGGTCCTTTTGACGGCAGAGCCGCCTTTTCACTTTCGGGTGGCAGAGCCTACCAACAGATAAAGCTGGCTTCCGGGTGACAGAGCCAACCTACTATGAAGCCCAGACCCTCTGTGATCCTGGATGACAGAGCAAACCTTCGATGCATCACAACTTATACACTAAGCACTTAGGCTTAACCGGAAGACTAACACTTACAAGAACAAGACTTTATTACAACACAACAAGAGTACACACGAGTACACGCCACTCTCTTCTTTAGTGGCTAACCTAGCACTCACCCTTCTCCTCTACCTAGCACTACCACCTCTTATCTACTATGCTCATGGATGGATACCATGGCAAGGGAGGGGGTCTCTATTTATAGGCTAAGAGGGACTATGGTATTATGCCAAGTGTCCCCTTCTAGAGAATTCCAAAATATTCTAACATTTTCTAAATTTATTTATTTCTAATTCTAGAGTTCTCTATAAAAAAATATCACATTCTTGCATGATGGAGAATATTCTAGAAGGTTGCCTTGCATTCATTTCAACACCCCCCTCAAGGCAAACTTCTCTCTAGAGTCGTCTTGCAGACCATGCCGAGTGCCTTTCGAAACTTCTCAAACTTTGCCTTGTGAAGACCCTTGGTGAGGATATTAGCAATCTGTTCTTTTGTACTGGTAGGCACCATCTCAATCTCTCCCTCAAGTACCTTTTCTCTTAAGTAGTGATAGTGAACTTCTATGTGCTTGGTTATTGCATGGAAGACTAGATTTTCTGCCAAACAAATAGAAGATAGATTATCACAGAAAATCCTTACTTGCTATTCTGCCGGCTGGTGGAGGTTCTGCATTAATTGCTTGAGCCAGGTGCTTTCTTGTGCTGCCATTGCTGCCGATCGATACTCTGCTTCAGTACTAGATAATGCCACAGTTGGTTGTCTCTTGCTGCACCATGATATGACTCTCGATCCTATACTGAAGAAGTATCCAGTAGTTGATCGCCGTGTGCCACTATCCCCAGCATAATCGGCATCACAATATCCTATGACCTAACAATCTTTTATCTTCTTATATATAATACCAAAGTTGATGGTGCCCTTGACATACCTGAGGATACGCCTGACTGCATCAAGATGAGGTTTCTTCGGATTGCTCATGTATCGACTGACTACTCCAACTAGGTAAGAAATATCTGGTCGGGTTAGCGTAAGATAGATAAGACTCCCAACCAGTTGTCGATACATAGTTATATCTTCCAAATCATGCCCTTCATCTTCTTGTAGCCTCACATTGGGATCCATAGGAGTAGATATAGGCTTGCAGTCAAGCATTCCATACCTTTGTAAAAGATCCTTGGCATATTTCTGTTGGCCCAGAAATAGCCCTTCCTTTGTGTGCTCCATCTCAAGTCCGAGGAAATGCGTCAGCTCTCCAAGCTCCTACATTTGAAAGCGGACTGAGAGATTTTCTCTTGTCCTTTATATTTCCTCGGAGTAGTCTCCCGTGATAATCAAATCATCAATATAGACTAGGATTACTGCTAGTCTTTCTTCCTTTTCCTTCACAAATAAGCTAGAATCTGATGGAGCGACTTTGAAACCACTTTGTACGAGAAACTCACCGATCTTCCCGTACCATGCGCGTGGAGCTTGCTTCAAGCCATAGAGTGCCTTCTTCAGTTTGCAAACATACTCGGGGTGGGTCTTCTCAAAGCCTCTTGGTTGCTCCATGTAAATATCTTTATCAAGTTCACCATGTAAGAATGCATTCCTGATATCCATCTGCCACAACTTCCAAGACTTGCAAGCAGTCAGTGCTAACAAGACTCGAATAGTTGTAATTTTTGCCACCGGCTAAATATTTCTTCATAGTCTAGCCCATACTGTTGAGAGAAACCCCAAGCAACAAGTCGAGCCTTATACCTTTCAATCGAGCCATCTGGACGGGTCTTCACCTTGTAGACCCATTTGCATGCTATGGGTTTTACCACATTCGGTCTTGACACTAAATCCCACGTTTGATTTTCATTTAGTGCCTTAATCTCTTCTTCCATTGCCTTACGCCACTCCAGGCCTTTTATTGCTTCTTCATAAGAAGATGGCTCAATGGGTAATTCATCAACAAGGGCAACATTGGCATACCTTGGGTTTGGCTTGCTTTTCCTTGTTGTCCTCCTTAGTGCTTGACTAGGCTTCTCAAGCTCCATTTGTGGTGGATGAGGGTCTTCATGGGCCATCTGATGTACACCAATCTTCCAAGGACTCTTGGCTTTGCTTAGTGAGACCTCTTTGTCTCCTCCTGGAGTTAGTGCCTCCTCCTCTTCTTCTTGGATTTCTTCTGGATCCGCCTCCAAATCATGTGGATCGGGTAGCCCAACATTTTCAGTTGACCACCAAGCAGAAGCTTCATCAAACACCACATTCCTTGAGGTGTAGCACTTTCCTGTGGCTGGATCGCAGCTCCTCCAACCCTTTCTTGCATCATCATATCCGATGAAGATGCACCGAATTGCCTTCTTCTCGAACTTGCTCCTTAGGTGATCAGGCACAAACACATAACAGACGCAGCCAAATACTTTAAGATGGCTCACCACTGGCTTCTCCTTCCATAGCAGCTCATGAGGTGACTTGAATCCCAGCTTGGGTTGAGGCAGTCTATTATTGACGTAGGCTGCTGTTCTCATACACTCGGCCCAGAACTATCCAGGTACGTTCTTGGCATAGAGCATACTCCGACAAGTTTCTGCAAGATGGCGATTCTTGCGCTCCGGTACTCCATTCTATTGTGGAGTATTTGGACAAGTCAATTGTCTTTTTATCTTGTGCTCCTTAAGATAGACAGTGAACTCATTTGATAAATACTCTCTCCCATTGTCAGTGCGGAGACATTGAATTCTCATATTGAGTTCACCTTGTATCTTCTCCTTAAACTCCTTGAATTTTATGAAAGTCTCAGATTTCTCTTTCATAAAAGAAACCCAGACGTACCTTGAGAAGTTATCAATAAAAGTCACCATGTACTTCGTTCCTCCAAGAGATATTTGCTTGACTGGGCCGAAAACATCCGAATGTATCAACTCCAATGCCGTCTTGGATCGATGCTCCGATTCCTTATAAGGCAGTTGATGAGCCTTGCCGTATTGACACCCAGCACATATTGTGTCCGTCCGGATGTCCACTTGTGGAAGTCCTCTCAATACTTGCTTCTGCATTATCTCCTTCAGTTTACTATAGTTAACATGTCCAAGATGAGCATGCCAAAGATCACCTGTCTCATTCCTCCTAGCTTTGTCCACATAAGCGGACTCAACGGAGAGGACATACACCGATTGTCTTCTCCTTCCTTCCATGATGGGTGTGCCGATCACCTTTAATTTTCTAAAAATTGTCACACCTTCTGGCCCAAAGAGCACATATTTTCCTTCTAGCGTCAACTGAGGGACTGACAACAGATTCTTCTTCAAGCCGGGAACATGATAAACCTTCTCGAGTTGGAGTTGTTGAGGACCATACCTTGGAACGACCGCCTTTCCAACATGAGAGATGGATAATCTTGAGTTATCTGCCATCAGCACCACTCTCCTCCCCTTGTAGTCGGCCACGTCTTCTAGTTTCTTGTTATCACTTGTCATGTGGTTAGAGCACCCAGAGTCAATGATTCAGTCCTCCTTATAATTCACCATCAGATCAGCTGTTGCTGCAAAAGCAGGTGCCTCCATGTCCTCCTCCAACTCATTTTCTTCAATTTCTTGAGAAAAATCAGCTTCAACATCCCACTCTTCTTCACTGATTTATGCCTCCTCCTTTTTCTCTCGTGCGGTAGTGGCCACATTCCCTTCAAAGCATCTTACATTCCCTTCAAATCGCCTCCTTGGTAATCGGCATTCTCGAGCGAAGTGGCCCTTCTTACCACAATTGAAGCATCCATCATTCCTTTTTCCTGGTTGTCGTTGTTGATCTTCTCGTTCATGAGCTCCCCCTAAAGAGTTGCGTCTCTCCTTTGGGTGATGCTTGCCATCATCTGTCCACCTTTTCTTGGGCCTTTCTTGCCCCTGAAATGGACCCTTCTTCTTTCTTGTGAAGAGTGCCTCCTCTTCCTCCTTTATAGTGATAGTGCTCATCCTTTTGGCTAACTCCTCCTGATTAGCCAATAAATTTTCTAGCTCCAGTAATGAAGGTTGAGTAGGCCATCCACTCACTGCAGCTATAAACCCATGATATTCGAGTCTAAGGCCATTAATGATAATCCTCCTCATACGGGCCTCACCAACCTTTTGATCCGGTGCAAGCTCGAATATCTCTCGACAAATGGATTTTAATTTTGTAAAATACTAACTGATAGTCAGAGTGTCTTGAGGGATACCCGATAGCTCCTTCTCTAAGAGTTGGAGGCATACTTCATTCTTCTTGGAGAATAATTTTTCTAGAGTCTCCCAGGCTCCCTTCAGGGTCTCCGCATCGCGAATGTGCTCCAGTAGGTCCTCCTCAATGGTTGTCGTCAGTACGAACATAGCCTTCCCGGCCTTGATGCGCCATTTTCGCAAGGCATCGGCTCCATCCTTCTTTGAAGAACTATCGCCACTCTCCTTTGGTGGAGGCACAGTTTTGGTTTCTACAACAACCTCCCATAGGTCCTGACCTTGTAGGTAGAACTCCATGCAGGTATTCCAATAGTGATTGACGCCCAGCGTCAAGATAGCTTCCTTGGTCCCGGACCAATGAGCTTCACAGTCCCAGACTGTGCACCGGCAGAGTCTTCCCTTAGCGCCTTGATATAGCACCAAAGATAGCAAGCACCTTGTGCTTCCTGATGCGTCCTACAGACGGTCCCGGACTGCCAAGCTCTGATACCACTTGTTGGAAATCGAGGTGGCCCTAATCCCCACTAAGCTGAGGACCTACACTTATAACACACCAACTCACTCTAGAGTCGGTCAGCCTCTTTAATTTCTAGTTACTTAGTATATCGGGTCCTTTTGACGGCAGAGCCGACTTTTCACTTCCGGGTGGCAGAGCCTACTAACAGATGAAGCTGGCTTCCGGGTGACAGAGCCAACCTACGATGAAGGCCAGACCATTTGTGATCCCGGATGACAGAGCCAACCTTCGATGGATCACAACTTATACACTAAGCACTTAGGCTTAACCGGAAGACTAACACTTACAGGAACAAGACTTTATTACAACACAACAAGAGTACACACGAGTACACACCACTCTCTTCTTTAGTGGCTAGCCTAGCACTCACCCTTCTCCTCTACCTAGCACTACCACCTCTTATCTACCATGCTCATGGATGGATGCCATGGCAAGGGAGGGGGTCTCTATTTATAGGCTAAGGGGGACCATGGTATTAAGCCAAGTGTCCCCTTCTAGAGAATTTCAAAATATTCTAATATTTTCTAAATTTATTTATTACTAATTCTAGAGTTCTCTATAGAAAATATCACATTATTGCATGATGGAGAATACTCTAGAAGGTTGCCATGCATTCCTTTCAACAGGTGCATTTGGGCATCACCTGTACTTCCAGTGGCATTTTTAGCCCGTCCAAAACAGAAACTGTCAGCATCAAAGGAGCAATATGTTCCTTTCAGTTGAGCAAGATAAGCTGACTTAGTAGTGTATACGTCATTAGCTGTCCACTTCCAAACAATCTGATCAGGGGTGTCAGTGAGTTGGATTTGTTGCACAGCATCCCAAAGGACCACGAACTGTGATATTAGTTCTACTGTATCCATTCTTCGTAGACCCTTTGTCCACTGTTGGTCTGTGATATCCTCCCTCAACGTTCTATGTTTTCTCCAAGCTAGTTTATACAAACCTGGTGCAATATTTCTTGGAGCTCTTTCATCCAACCACCTGCAGTTCCAGAATGTTGCTTTGTTGCCATCGCCCAGCTGCACCGATGCACGTACTCCGAAGAGTTGCTTGTCTACCTCATCACAAGGTGGTGCAGATCCCACCCAGGACCTATTAGGTTCTGTCCAAGGTTCTGTCCAAGCATACCACAGCCAACGCAATCTGAGAGCTCTGTCAAAAAATTTAGGTCCAATACCCCCAAGTCTCCTAGATCCTTAGACAAAATTGCCTTCTTCCAGCTTACTAAGCACTAAACAGTGTCCCCCGTTAACCACCTCGGAGCCTCGCCAAAGGAAAGCTCTTCTTGGTCGATCTATTCTTTTTTCAGCGCCTACTTCTTCAAAGCAAAGACAGTCAGAAAATATATCAGTATTGTCGTGAGCACTGACCTATCAGGTGTGAACGACACTAAAGTCGCTGTTGGTCTGTCTCGCGCGAGTCCACTCATGGGGCAACCTGCGACCAGTAAAGTATGTATGATGTTTCATATCAGGACAATGTCGTTCGTGATTAAGGGATAAAAATGGTATATTTTTAAAAAAAGTATATTGATAATTCAAATGCATTATCTCAGCTATTACACACTAGGAATTATTACAATATATTTATCACCATCCATCGGAAGTGAGCTGTTGGATCTTGACCTAACCGATAATAAATTCAAAGGTTACACTCAAATCCCTAAAATGAAAGTGGACGAATGCGACTAGTTGGTCCCCCGCCCCAAAAGAAAGATAGGGTGGGGGAAAAAACCTAGCACACCCGTTATGTTTCTATTAGCTTGAGATATTTCAGATTCACGATGGATTGTTAATAAACCGGTCCCGATCAATAAATACTCCTAGATAGATGTAACAATGTGAGAGGAAGAGTTTAAAACTAGGTGCCAATCAATGCATGGTGCTTTAATTAATCTCCGTCCCGGATGGATCCTGCCGGGCCGAAGAAATTAGAAGAAAGGCCACGTGATCTTGTCTGCACAAAGCCAACCGAGACGATGGCAGGGGGATGCAGCAGCTCTCTGATGCAAGGCGCACGTACGGAAACGTGGCAGGCAGGCCAGTAACTGTAACATGGTATTGGCATCATTGCTTCGTACGTACGTACGGACGGACGGGGTTGCACATAGTATAGATGGCTAAACGGAAGCGGTGGTCAAGTAGAAAGCGACGAGGGAGCACGGTGCGTGGTGTCGGTGTCACGGCGGATACTTTCGTGCGACTCGTGGCGCCATAGAGAAAGAAAAACGGAGGGTCCCTTCTAGATCGATCGGTGCCAAAAATTGCCGGGAGGAGCTGCCAATCACAATCAGGTAGAAACATTATAGTAAGATTGTGTCCAGTTCAGAGCTTGGACTGATCGACCCGTTCTCCGGGGAGCAGGTAATGACTTGGACACTAGCGTCAACCTCACAACTAACCGTATGCAATGCAAAACTAGTAGTTGCATGGGCCAGCTCAGCCACCGTGATCATATCGTATTGAAAAACGTGGCGAAACCGTTCTTTATTCGATCGCCGTCGACCGGCACGCACGCCGTGATGCGGTTTCCATGTTCGCTTTGCTCATTGGCTCGGTGTGTGTGCCTGCCATCGGCATCGGTTTGCAGCCTCGGCTGCTTCATGCGTGCGTGCCGTACATTACTTACTGTTACTCCTGACAATATAGTACTGCCGTACTAGTTTAATTATTGATCTGCTGCGCATGGAGTGAGTAGGTGCGCGCCGTGCCAATCATCATCGTTTCAGGGCTTACAGGTCAACCTCACGACCGGGATGCACAACCAACCAAAAATACCAAATAGTGCAGCCAGCATACATGTAACATGTTGGATGCGTGCCACAAGATTCTGCAACAGCACCAGCAATAGGGGTGGGTCATTCACTGATTCAGTTCACTCACAGTGAGAGGAGCCGCAACGCAGCAGCACGGTGCGCGTGTCCGTCGACGACCACGACGCCGACCGGAGCGGAGAGTGACCGCGGTGGTGCCTGTGCCTCGCGTGGGCGACCGGCCGGCCGGGTCATCCCGTCGAGTCACCCCCCGAGACGAGACGAGCAAAGCCACCCACAACCGCGTGCCCGTCTCCAGTCTCCTCCCCAGGGCCGGGTCTTCCATTAGCAGCCGGCAGGAGACCTCCACGCTTGCTAATTACTCGATGACATGTGGGCCCCGCGCAGTAATGTCGCCACCTGCCGTGGAACAGAGCCGGGTAGGTGGCGCCAACGACTCGTCGTCGTATCCGCAGTACCCGTAGATGGCCGTATCCGCAGTACCCTCCTCTTTCCTCAGGATTAAACGCATTAATTATTCGCTCGGGCGGCGTGTTAACCCGGATTAAATTCCCACCTGCTCTGCTCTGCTCCTCCCCTGTCCCCTTTGCAGACTCTGCGCAACAAACAGCTTGTGCTCCGTCCAAGTGCGCGCTTTGGGGCTGGATTTCTCGGCTTCTCCAAGGTTCCAGCAGAGTTAGATTAGGCTCGCTCCTAGAACCTGAAAAGAAATGGAGGCGGGGCTGGATAACCTGGAATCTCACCCTCCGGTGGAGGGAAGCGGCGGCGAGAATGGCGCCGCCACCAAGCTGCAGAAGGTCTACCGTAGCTACCGGACCCGCCGGAAGCTCGCCGACTCCGCCGTCGTCGTCGAGGAGCTCTGGTATTTTTTTTCCCTTCTACTCAGATCCTTCTCTTCTTGCTCTTGCCACTTGTGCGGATTAATTTGGTAAAGGAGAACAGCCCCTTTCTTGAAAAAAACATGCTTCCTTGTTAAAATTTCTCCCCCTGGTTCTTGCTGTACTGTTCCATGAAAAGGTGCCTCCTTTCTTGGAGAATTTTGGTGTCCGCAGTCGAAATTAATTGTAACTGAAACTGAGCGTTTTTCTTTTGGGGGGATCAATGAAGGTGGCAAGCGCTGGACTTCGCGCGGCTCAGCCACAGCACCGTATCCTTCTTCGACGAACCCAAGCCGGAGACCGCCGCCTCACGCTGGAACCGCGTCAGCCTCAATGCATCCAAGGTGCCCCAATTGCTGCCTGAGAAAACAGAAACGTCCCTCATGTCCTCTTCTTCACCAGAAAAAAAAACGATCCCCCCCCCCCCCCCCCCCCCCCCCCCCCCCCCCCTTTTGATGCTCATGTTGCTTGCTTGCAACAGGTGGGTCAGGGTTTATCCAGAGACGGGAAGGCTCTCAAGCTGGCTTTCCAGCACTGGATCGAGGCCGTGAGTACAAATCGTACAAATCCCACCATAGTACTGTTTGTCAATTTAGTAGTGTTTGCTTTAGATTTGGTGCGCTGCTTTCATGTGTGTGAAAAGAGGCTGCTTTCTGTATCAGTTGACCTAAGAGTTTTAGTCATGTGTGAACATTGATCACGTGCTTTCATTGTGTGTGTGAAAAGAGGCTACTCTCAGTATAAGTTGACCTAAGAGTTTTAGCCATGTGTGAACATTGATCATAAAAAGGTCCACCATTGATGTCATACAAGTAATGCCCATCTCCTCGTAGACTGATAGACTATTGTTTCCAACACTCTGATGCAATGATTTATATCAATATTAATTTGTTCTTGTATAGATCGACCCACGGCATAGATATGGGCACAACCTGCACTTCTACTATGATGTGTGGTGTCAAAGCCAGGCCGGGCAGCCCTTCTTCTACTGGTAAGAAGTTTGCTGCAATTTGCAGTTACATTTGCAGATTCTCTTGTTAGAACGAAGTAGTTCAATCTTCATAACAGATGGGACAGAGATAAACATATTTGAATGCCTGCTCAAACCAGATATTTTAGCTATTGTTTAATCTCTGTTCATATCAGGAAATTCCAGCTATCAGTTTTGTACTGTTGTTGCATGATAATTTAAGTGAGTGTTTGGTATATATAGGCTTGATGTTGGAGAGGGAAAGGATCTAGACCTTCCAGAGTGTCCAAGAGCAAAGCTAAAGAAGCAATGCATTAAGTATCTTGGTCCGGTAAGAATTTTTCCACAATGGCTTTCTATCTTTATTCAAAATTGATGCCATATATCCTTCCCTCGAAGCATATGTGAAGAGCTATATGATTGCTTGGCTAATTACACCCACAGAATTCATCTTGTTTTCATGAAGCTTTTTTTGATTCATCTTTTCTAAGAATATATACTCCTTTTGCTATAAAAACATTTTCCTCAAGTTTGGCTTCTAAGAAATATTCTTATAAAACCTGAACATGTATTGCATTCTATTGGTTATTATTGTCAAATCTCTGCAATATGAACTGCATTTGACATAGCCTCAGGCCTGCACTGTTGTTTCATTTTCATGAGTAGAGTCCAGCATGAATTGTCTTGCTTCTCTCCTGTCCACACTATTATTCACTATCCTCATGAATCATGACCACTAATAGATGTACAGTTGACATCAAAATATTATACATACGCAAGCGCGGCAAAAGGAATTCCTTTCAACAACTTCATCATTTTCTTGCTACTAAACCTCCCACAATCACTAGACCTCTCAAGCATTGTAGTTATCCCATGTTTTGCAGCAAGAGCGTGAGCACTATGAATACATCATTAATGAGGGAAAGATTATCCATAAAAAGTCTGGAGAACCTCTTGATACAAGCCAGAGTCCTAAAGGAACTAAATGGATTTTTGTTATGAGCACAGCAAAAAGACTTTATGCTGGCAAGGTAACTTGTCTACTCTTATAGGGCTTTGCACTTTCATTTCTTCTGAAAACAATAATATATCTGTAACCTGTTTTATCCATCCAGAAAGAGAGAGGTGTATTCCAGCATTCGAGCTTTTTAGCAGGAGGTACTACTATAGCTGCTGGAAGATTTACAGCAGAAGATGGAATTATCAAGGTATTTTTGACTTCTAAGCAACCGTGCCCTGTTAAATATTAGCATTCGATCACAGAATTTACTTTGTATCCTGCTTGTTCTATCTTTAATCCAGCACCTTTGACGAAAAGGTTCTTTTGGTGTCCTGGAATTGATGAATTATCCATCGTTCATGGTCCTTGGAACCATTCTTTTTTTTTTGAGGGCTGAAACCATTCTTTTCTGTTCCTAAGGCTACCATGAATAAATGTTTCGGAAACCTTTTTGGAAGACAAAAACGAAATATAAACGGTCTCCATTTCATATAATATTTTCCAACAACTTTTTTGGAGGTAGTATATAAAATTGTAGCTTGCGAATCTACTTCTGTCTAGTACACAACAGAGTATCTGCTTATCTTGATCAGCCAGTGCAAGTTAAAGACTCTGTGTCATCATCCTATTATCTGGCTACTTGTACACTTTATGTGTTCCCGTGCTTTTTCGTTTGGTTGCATTCTGCTAATTTGTTCTGTTGTGTTCTGGAAAAGTCCATCTGGGCCTACAGTGGTCACTACAAACCAAGTGCAGAGAACCTCAGCAATTTCATGAACTTCCTTGAAGAGAATGGAGTTGATCTCAAAGAAGTAGAGGTAACTATTTTAACCGTTCACAAGATTGTCTCACCAAATTGAAAATGAATTCATTTAATGTGCTTGCTTTTGTCCACTCAGGTGCGCTCATCCACCAAAGAAGACTACAATGAAGATCCAGTGCCTGATGGTTCGCAGAACCTTACTGCTGAATTCATGGGATCAGTTCCTGCAGAAGTGATCTTACCTCCAAACACTACAGAAGACAATGAAGGCGAGAACGCTCCTGCAGAACAAGCCAAGCCAACCTACCAAAGGACCTTGTCAGGTGGTCTTCAAAGCCCCAGAGCAACTGGCGTCCCGCAGAAGGCAATTCTTGAGAGGATGAAATCCAAGGGCGAGTCCAAGTCCTATCAGCTTGGCCACAGGCTATCCCTTAAATGGAGCACTGGGGCTGGTCCAAGGATTGGGTGTGTCAAGGACTACCCAATGGAGCTCAGAATGCAAGCTCTGGAAATGGTGAACCTGTCACCAAGGGCATCAACACCATCAGCTTCAAGGATGCTAGCTTCATGCTTATCCCCGACGAAAGCCACCTCACCAACATCGCTGATGCAGGCCTCCCTGCCGCAAGCAACTTAGAAATTTAGACGAGGTTATGTCAAGCAACTAGCATGAAGCCATGCGGTCCAGCTGTTGCTTTACTGCATTGTCACAATCCTACACTGGAAAGCTCAGATTCTTGGTTTATTCTTGCTGCCCCACCCCACACTGCAAGTTTTTCAAGTGTTCCTAGTTCTAGACTGTAACTATTGCAGAAATATGTCTTGTGCAGAATCTCTAATATTACTTCTGTCAGTGCTCAGAATTGAGCAGTAGTCTGGCCAATGGATCAAATTCAGTAGCAAGCTGGTCAGCTGTTGTAGTGCCGCCACGGATCGTTTCAGAGGACAAAAGCACACGTTAAGCCAAGAAATCCTGTCAGGTGCTAGTGCGATGGTGAGATGCTGCAGCGACGGTTCGCGCGAGAAGCGTCCACAGAACATGATGCTCGATCGCTCATGTACATCTTATCGAGCGATTCGCACACGAACACGAGCGATCAAAGCTCCGATCCGGCATGGAGAACGACCGGTGCCACGCATAAACGCCAAGGGAATGTGATGCTCCACTAGTACCTGCGCGCTACTCTGAAGACCTGAATGCTGCAGCCATTCTTCCCAACCAAGCCAAACTGCTTGCTCGGTCACCGGAGAAAATATGGAGGCGGATGCGGCACTGCGTCCGGCCGGCTTGGATGCTACGGATTCTCCGAGGTGCCCGGCTGCGGGGAACGGCGGCAGCGTGGGTGGCGCGGCGACCAAGCTGCAGACGGTGTACCGCGGCTACCGGACCAGGCGGAAGCTCGCCGACTCCGCCGTCGTCGTAGAAGAGCTCTGGTAACGAGATCCCAACACCATGTTTTCAATATTTTTTTTCGTTTCCTCTCCTTTACTTTTTTCTTTTTTGAAACGATTCTCCTCCTCTGCTCTTTCTTAATTTTCTTGCGTGAGATTCCTTCAGGTTTGTTCCGTTGAATCTTATTGAAAAAGGAAAAATATATACGCCCATACCGGCCTACTAATATGGACTCATGGTTTCCAACGACAGCACTTCCTCAGCCCTTTTCCGTTCACCTCTTATCCTTCTTTCTTAACAAAGCAGAATGTGTATGATTTTTTAATTACGAAATACATTTCAAAAACCAAAAAATAATCTCACTGAAAATATAGCAAAAAATACGAGAAAGAAATAATTGTTTTAAAAATCTGTTAAAACTTTTAACAAATGGTGAATTGAGTTTTTTCAGAAAATATTTTGCTATAATTAAAAAAAGTGTAGGAATTTTCCCTTGATTCCTCTTAATGAATATGTGTCCGTGACACAATCTCAAAAAAGAATATCTAGAGATGTTTCAACGTCTCCTTTAGTACAACTTTGCTTGTACAGAAGACATCATATAGGGACTGTGAGTTTTATATTACCTATCACTTCTTTCTTTTTTGGTTTGGTTCTTGATACTATGTATTGTTTGGAATTCATAAACAAATAACTCTTTTCGTGGAGATTCTTGTGTCCCAAAAGAAAACTAAAATAATTCTCATTGATGCTTGTTCAAACAAGTTTTGATAAAAAAAATGGGTTTGAGTTTGGATGGAATGAAGGTGGCAAGCGTTGAACTTTGCGCGGCTCAGCCATAGCACCATCTCCTTCTTCGATGAACCCAGGCCTAAGACTGCAACATCACACTGGAATCGTGTTAGCCTGAAAGCATCCAAGGTATCAATTTCTACCTCACAAATGTTCATTATGTTGGGAACTCTCATTTTGTTTTGACTTCTCTGGCATTGCTCTCAATAAATTTTCACATTTATAAGCTTGACACAGGTTGGTCAAGGTCTCTCCAGAGATAGCAAGGCTCTCAAGTTGGCTTTCCAACGTTGGATCGAGGCTGTGAGTATAATTAGTACAAATCCACTATTATTATTGTTTCTAGTTCAGTATTACTCTTAGTATTTTGCATTGTAATTACATGTGGATGTGGGTTGAAAAGATGCTACTTTCGATCCAAGTTGATTTGATATTTAATTTAGGTGTCAGCACAAATCATAAAAGGGCCATGGGTTGGTGTCAAGCAAATTTCTGCCTCTCTTTATTTTTTTCTTATTAGCAACTCTCAGTGGTAGTATTATATCCATCTGTTGCTTTGTAGATCGACCCACGTCATCGATCTGGGCACAACCTGCACTTCTACTACGATTTATGGTGCCAAAGCCAAGCCGGCCAGCCCTTCTTCTATTGGTGAAAACATACTGCATTTGCATATTTTGGTATTAGAAGAGTTGATGCAGTTGGCATATAACATATGACAAGATATGTGCACATATATAGAACATCCTTTGAGCAATTGTCACGCCCCTCCCTCCAAAGCCGCACTGCCCAGGGCCGGGTGTCACAGCAATTTATATTGTTAGTTGCGTTGCATGGCAATTTCAGCAAGTCCACTTGCATTTGCAGGCTTGATGTCGGGGATGGAAAAGATGTAGATCTTCCCGAGTGTCCAAGAACTCTGCTCAAGAAGCAATGCATAAATTATCTCGGTCCTGTAAGAAATGTTCGGAATATATTTATCTAGAAATCATGCTATATATCAGTATCAAAATATTACAATAAAGCCTCAATTTAGTTTTTTGAAGCTTTTGTGATTGAACACCACTTTTCTTTTAATGTACACATAAGTTAGCTTTTCAAAAATATTTTTCTCATGTTCAAACATGTGTTGCATATTTTTTTTGTAATCTTGTCGCTAATATTATATTTCTTTATATACAAGCTGCATTTACATAGCCTCAAGTATCATTTATTGTTTTATACAAAACATGAATATGATCTGCCATGCCCTGACCTACTTTCTTTTATGATATTTATCCCTTTTTTCTCATTAGTCATGACTATGCAAAAATACATTTGACTTCAAACACAACACACTGCCATATTGGAAAATATCTTTTTTACACAAACTCTCCATCAGGTTTCTACTAAACCTACTGCAACTAGGTACGATGTAAGATGTAAGTTCTAACAGATGTATAATGTTCTGCAGAAAGAGCGTGAGCTCTATGAATACATCATTAACGAGGGAAAGGTTGTCCATAAACAATCAAGAGAACCACTTGATACAAGCCAGGGTCCTGAAGGAGCTAAATGGATTTTTGTTATGAGCACAGCAAGAAAACTTTATGCTGGCAAGGTACCTTGTCTACATTTCGAGGACTTCTAAACTTACAATGCTACAGAAGCAATGTTATATAAGCTCTTTTAGCTTATTATTTAGGCCCCTATATATTTCTTTAACCTGATTTATTCGTCCAGAAGGAGAAAGGTGTATTTCAGCACTCAAGCTTTTTAGCTGGAGGTGCTACCATAGCTGCTGGAAAATTTATGGAGGAAAATGGAGTAATCAAGGTATTATTATGTTCCCCATTGTGAAATCATTAGTTGATCGTGGTGTCTTTTACTTCTTGATAGAAAAAACACTTTGTTGGTATTTGTAAAAAAACTAAAATTCTTGCTTATGTTGTTCATGAAGTCTGCATTTATATTGAAGCCATAGATGCGTTGTTGTACAACGGATGATGATTCATTAGTTGACTGTTTTACCTATCTAATAATTAACAATTTAGAGATGCGTCCCTTTTCTAGAATAAATATTAAATAAATATCCAGAGATTGAACTTTATTTGTAAAGTATCTTTGTTACTTTTGGAGTTAGTATAGCAGAAAGCATACATTTGTATGTACTATGGTCCTAATGACCATCAAATTAATTACTTATCTTGATCCAACCACCATGGATGTTAATTGACGACCATGGACTTTGTTGACCCCTTCTATTTCTGCCAAGAGTAAAAGATAGTACTATTCCATAATTTTATTTGTCTTGTTCTCATTTTTCTCTGATGTGTTTTTCCTTTTTGGATAAGTCCATCTTGGCCTATAGTGGGCATTACAAGCCAAGCATGGACAACCTCAACAATTTCATGAAATTCCTTGAAGAGAGTGGAGTTGATCTCAAACAAGTCAAGGTACGCCAATATAGTCATCACAATCTCAAATTTTCCTATCTTGTCATAGATGGCTTTATTATAAGGAGCTAGTTTTGGTCATTCAGGCGCGTCCATACACCAAAGATGACTGCTGCGATGATCCAGCGCCTAATGATACACAAAACATTGCTGTTCATACCAGTCCTTCACAAGTGGTTCTCTCTCCAAACACAACGGAAGGTGATGAAGGCAAGGATGCTCCTGCACAACGAGCCAAGCTAACATACCAAAGAACCTTATCAGGTGGTCTGCGCAGCCCAAAAGCCATTAATGTTCCGCAGAAGGCAATTCTTGAGAGGATAAATTCCAAGAACGAGTCTAAATCTTACCAGCTTGGCCACAAGTTGTCCATGAAATGGAGCACTGGGGCTGGTCCTAGGATTGGGTGTGTGAAAGATTATCCAGCTGAGCTCAGAACGCAAGCAATGGAAATGGTGGACCTGTCACCACAAGCATCAACAACATTGGCCTAGAGCATGAAGTCTACGCAAGCTATCTGCAGGTTACTGTAATTTTTTTCCCCAAAAAGAATGGCAAGAGCTTTGCCATAGTTTATAAGAAAAAACCGGGTCCGAAAACCATACAAACAGAGGGTATGCGAGACATCCCCCAACAACTATTGGTTACTGTAATTTTGCATTGACATTATTGCATTGTTATGTGCTGTAGAGGTCAGACTCTTGGTTTGATCTTACTGCTTCCTATACTGCAGAGTTCAGCATGCGTGCTAAGTTTTCTGACTTACATTGTTATAGGAATAGTAGGGGTGCAAATTGGTGACCCTTAGGTGTACCTCCAACCTTTTTTATATAAATATTTAAACTAAAGAGGGCTGGAGATGCACCTAATGCATGGGTGGACCCAGGGCCCGGCCACCCCGGGCACCAGCTTGGGAAGCTTGGGAAAGAAAATGTCGTGACACGGTGTTACGTGTGCCCAGACTCAACCAATTTTCCACGTGTGCCCAGGCTCAACCAATTTTCTGGACCCACCACCGCAAAGGGTTACTAATTTGCACCTCTAAGCAATAGCGCTCCTATTTTCTTTTCTTGGAGCAATGAATCTCCTATGCCTAACAATCTTACAACCAGGATGCAATTGAGTTATACTAATACTAAATGAAATCTAGTCGGTTGGAGCACTGCACAGCACACACTGCAATTGGTCAACGAAGATGAGAGCAGATCCTGGCGAGTCGCAGATCACCGGCATGGCCATGGAAACATGGATCTCTCCACGGGACGGTGAGCATATAGTAATGCAGAACGGGAATCGTGCTCCCCTGCCGTACCAGACTGCAAAAATCGAGCAATTTCGTAAATCGCCTGCGCCTCGGAGTTCCCGCGCCCCCGCTGACTTCCACTGCACACAAACGTGCCAGCTGAAATCGAACGTTCCTGCCTGCTCCTCCAAAACCCTCCCTCCCTATACATCTCGCTCCACCCCACGCCGCACTAATCACAAGCTCACAGCTCCCAACGATTGAGAACGTGCAGGGCGCGCCGGTGCATCCGTGAGCTCGCAGCAGCATGGGGGTGGCCGGCGGCGGCGGGCGGCTGCGGGCCAGCAGCATCAAGAAGCAGCGGCAGCGGACCATGAACAACATCAAGATCACGCTCCTCTGCGGCTTCATCACCGTGCTCGTCCTCCGCGGCACCGCCGGCTTTAACCTCCTCGTTAACAGCGGCGACCCCGACGGCACCGCGGCCGACGCCAAGGTCGTCGAGGACATCGAGCGCATCCTCGCCGAGATCCGCTCCGACTCCGAGCCCGACGACGTCGTCGTCCTGGTCGGAGGGGACGGGTCGTCGTCCCCCAACGCGACGGCCGGCCTCGGCAACTTCTCGTCGTCGGCGACGCTGATCAAGGTGAAGGAGTACAGCCTGGGGCCCAAGGTGAGCGACTGGGACGACCAGCGCCGCGAGTGGCTGTCCAGGAACCCGGAGTTCCCGTCCCGCGACGCGCGGGGCAACCCGCGGATCCTGCTTGTCACCGGCTCGCCGCCGGGGCCCTGCGACAACCCTGCCGGCGACCACTATCTGCTCAAGGCCATCAAGAACAAGATTGACTACTGCCGCCTCCACGGCGTCGACATCGTGCACAACATGGCGCACCTCGACCCGGAGCTGACGGGGTACTGGTCCAAGATCCCGCTGGTGCGCCGCCTCATGCTGGCGCACCCGGAGGTGGAGTGGATCTGGTGGGTGGACAGCGACGCCATCTTCACCGACATGGCCTTCGAGCTCCCGCTCTCGCGCTACGAGGGCTGCAACCTCGTCATCCACGGCTACCCGGACCTCCTCGAGAAGCGCTCCTGGATCTCCCTCAACGCCGGCATCTTCCTGCTCCGCAACTGCCAGTGGTCGCTGGACCTGCTCGACGCATGGGTGCCCATGGGTCCGAGGGGCCCCTCCCGCGTCGAGGCCGGGAAGCTGCTGACGGCGAGCCTGACGGGGCGGCCGCCGTTCGAGGCCGACGACCAGTCGGCGCTCATCCACCTGCTGCTCATCGAGAAGGACAAGTGGATGGACAAGGTGCACATCGAGTCGGAGTTCTACCTGCACGGCTTCTGGACGGGGCTGGTGGACAAGTACGAGCAGATGATGGAGGAGCACCACCCGGGCCTCGGCGACGACCGCTGGCCGTTCATCACCCACTTCGTCGGCTGCAAGACCTGCGGCAGGTACGAGGACTACCCGCTGGACCGGTGCCTGAGGGGAATGGAGCGCGCCTTCAACTTCGCCGACAACCAGGTGCTCAGGCTCTACGGCTTCCAGCACCGGTCGCTGGTGAGCGCCAAGGTCAGGAGGGTCACCGACCCGAGGGCAAACCCGCTGGAGGCCAAGGAGGCGGCGCTCAAGATGGACGCCAAGTTCGAGCGCGTCTAGGCCGCCTCATCAGAGATGCTACGAGTTTTGATCAGTTCTTTGCGTTTTGATTGTTCTTAGATTTCAGTTCTGCAATAGCTAGCGCACTCGAGAGGTCAGGGACACAGCAACTGGTTCTGCTGTTGCATGTTTTTCTTAGTTGTATTCAGAGCAAATGAAACAGGCAAGAAATGTATGGTTCAAGAAATGCGACTGTGAATTATGCCACTAATGCACAACGATTCTTCAAATTTGCTGGTACAAAACACTGCATTGTGAGTGGTACACTTGTAGCACCGATCCTCGTCAGAGTAGCTTCATTTCAGACTGTCAGTAATATTTTTGGACTGCAAATGCGAGATGTAATCTAAAGAAATGGTACCTAGTGGCTCCTTTTCATCAGCAGTTCAGTGCTACGTGAGATACGGTGGTGTACTGTATACGGTGTCACCGACAGAACAAAGCTGGGAGATCTGATCAATTAGTGCTTCAGAGGGATATTTCAGAGTTGAGACCGTGTGAACAGATTCTGAATATTTTAGACCAATGGTGGTTCTTACTTCTCCCAGCCTGGATTGCAAGCACGACTCTGAATATCTTTGGCTTTCCATTCTTTTATCTAAGTTTGTTTTAAATTATTTCATGTTTAGTAGAACAAAGTTTCTGGAGACTCTGAATATTTGAATAGTACCAAGTGTTATTTACTGAAGACACTTAATATTGCTATGTTTGAAGCAGCCTCTTGGTCCAATTCATTCGTCTTGAACCCAGAACAAAAACAAGTAACCAGCCTCTAGCAACTGCAAAAACGAAATGCTAGAATATTCAGAACACAAACAAAATCGATCAAAACTCAGACCGCCATCCCAGTCTCTTCAGGATTCTGTCAAGAACAGAATCTCTCTTTCCTTTGCGCTTTCGATTTTTGCGTACATCATAGCTCTGGACAACCGGGTCCTTGGGTTTCTTCAAGAAAGAGAGAGCCTCCTCCTTGGCCTCCAGCGGGTTCGCCGACCGGTTCGTTACCAGCCTGACATCGGAGCTCGCCAGCGACTCGTGCCGGAAGCCGTACAGCCGGAGCACCTGGTTGTCGGCGAAGTTGAAGGTGCGCTCCATGCCTCTGACGCAACGTTCCGGCGGGTACTCGTCACTGGAGTTGCCGCCGCCCCTGCTGGACCTTCCGCCGCCGCCGTTGCAAGGCTTGCACCCGACGAAGTGCGTGACGAACGGCCACCGGTCGTCGCCGTACCCCGGGTGGTGCTTCTCTATCACCTGCTCGTACTTGTCGACCAGCCCCGCCCAGAGGCCGTGCAGGTAGTACTCGTTCTCGAGGTACACCTTCTCCATCCACCGCTCCTTCTCGGTGAGCAGCAGGTGGATGAGCGCCGACTGGTCGTCGGCCTCGAACGCCGGGCGGCCATAGAGGGTCGCCGTCAGCAGCTTCCCGGCCTCGTCGCGGGCGCGGCCTCTCGGCCCCATGACGGCCCAGGCGTCGAGCAGCTCCAGCGACCACTGGCAGTTCCGGAGCAGGAAGCTGCCGGTGCTGACGGCGACCCAGGAGCGCTGCTGTAAGAGGAGGTACGAGTTGCCGTGGACGACGAGGTGGGTGCCCTCGTAGCGCACCAGCGGGAGCTCGAACCCCATGTCGGTGACGAGCGCGTCGCCGTCCATCCACCACAGCCACTCCACCTCCGGGTGCGCCAGCATGAGGCGCCGCAGCAGCGGGAGCTTGGCCCAGCCGCCCGTGAGCTCCGCGTCGAGGCGCGCCATGGCGTGCACGAACTCGATGCCGTGGAGGCGGCAGTAGTCCATCTTGTTCTTGGTGGCCCTGAGCAGGAAGTGGTCGCCGGCGGGGGTGTCGCAGGGCCCCGGCGGCGAGGCGGTGACGAGCAGGACCCGCGGGTTGCCGCCCGCGTCGCGGGACGGGAACCCCGGGTTCAGGTGCAGCCACCGCCGGCGCTTGGCGTTCCAGCGCGTCACCCGGGGCCCGAGGCTGTAGTTCGGCGTCGACCACGCGCTGCCGCGGTCGTAGTACTTCGCCGCCGGGACGGTCGCTCTGTTGCCGCTGTCTTCGGGGTCGGGGTCGGAGTCGGCGCGGATCTCGCGGAGGGTGCGCTCGATGTCCTCGACGACCTTGTTGGTGCCGGGCGGCGCGCGGTGGGAGCTGGCGATGTAGACGAGGCGGCGGTTGACGCCGACGGTGCCGCGGAGGACGAGGAGCGTGACGAAGGCGCAGAGCAGGGCGAACCTGATGTTGTTGATGGCCCGCTGTGTCAGCTTGTTGCTGCTGGTGCTCCGGCCCTGCGACGGCAACCTCCCCAGCCGCAACCCGCCGGCCGCCGGCGTGCCCATTCGATCGTTGCGTTGCAAGCTGTGCTGTGGCTACACTGGCTAAGTGGGGCGGGCCGGCGATGGAGCAGGCAGGATCTTGGGTTTGAGTGCCGGGTAAGTCAGCGGGGCGCGGGAAACTCGAGGAAGAGGAGAATACGAAATTGCTCGATTCGCAGATGTGTCAGACGAGCTTGATTGCCGAACGTTCTGTCCGCAGACAGATGGCGCTCCTCATCTGCTAGTGATGGAGTGATGATGACTATCCCTGCGGCTTGGGCCGAACCAGAGCAAATCCATATGTTGGTCCGGGCTGAAATTGTCTGCCCAGGGTCGGCCCAACCAAGGTATCAGGCCTAAAAGTAGTGTGCTGGGCCCAATCTGTCGATAGTGGAGTTTCTTTGGGAAAAAATCCTTTCGAGTCAAGCACCGATTAATCTTGCATTCTTCCTCGATAAGTAGCTTTAGTTTTCACGCTCAAAAAAAAAGTAGCTTTAGTTTTGAAATTTTTGGAGCAAAAAAAAAAGAAAGTATCTGTGTTCAGATGCCGTTTACCATTATAGTTGTACATCTGATGTTGCCTTTGTTTTTCATCCGGTGAAGTAGCAGCATCTTCGTCGCGTAGCATGATCATTGTAACTGCAGTTCGTGTATCCTTTAGGCCTTTGCCTTTTCTATCCAGCTGGTGGCAGTAACTTTCTCTGTGTATGCAGCAGCATCTTTACCTCTTTGGAGCATACATGCTCCCCCTCTTTTTACCCTGCTCCAGAGCAAAAGGGACCGGGGGATAAAAAGAAAACATGGTCGCCGATCATACGCCGTTGCAGGTGATCATCATGCAACGCGACGCGCACGAGCGCGGCATGAATTCCCCGGCCGGCCATGATCCCCCACCGCCGCTCTCATCATCGTATCCGCGTCTCGTGTCCGCCGGTTGCCGCCCAAAGCCCGGACCTGGCATCATTAGCCATGCTCGCCAGTGTCCCTCCCTCACCCAGCTCCCACTCATACCATGAAAAAAACACACACATCAACTGCACAAATCTTAGCCAATTGGAAGAACGAGTTCGACCAACGACTTTGTGGTATCTTACTGGTCCTAGCAAGTAACCAAGATGATACAACCAGTGACGAACATAGTACAATCCTTAGGTCCTGCTTGGAACACGAGATTTCACACAGGATTTCCATTGAAATCCATGCGTTCCAAGCAAGACCCCGGTATACATAGCTCAAGTTACACATTGTCCTGAGACATGCAATGGCACAATGGAAAACCATGGTGCTAGTGCTAACTGCAAGAAGAAGAGCATTAAGTTATTCATTACGGCGTGCGCATTGTCGCCTGCTTCTGGCCTGGCGCGCCAGCGAGCTCTCTCGGAGACACGCACCCGGCAACCACTCGAGGCGACAGCGCGGTGTTCCCCGCCCCCGGCTGCCTCGTGCGCGCGCCATGCGCCGTGGTCCATCCCCCACCACGTGCACGCGCCGGCCCGGACGCTCGGACAAGAGGCCCCTGCTGATCGGGCCCCGGCGATGGCATCAGGGCGGGCAGCTTCTCCTTGGCTTGGCTTGTCTAGTAGTACTCCACGGGCGTGCCGGGACAACTGTCGTCGTCCGACATGTCGTCATCGTTGGCGTTGCTGCCGCCACCGCCACCGCCAGCAGCTCCAGCAGCCTTCACGCTCCCCAAGCTGAACGGGGACGGCACGTACGGCGGCGTGGCGCACCGGAGCAGCGCCCAGTTGACGCCGTTAAAGAAGGGGTGGCGCTTGATCGCCGCGGCCCCGACCGTGGCGCCGAGCCGCCGGGCCGGGTCCTTGGCGAGCAGCGCGGTGACCAGGTCCTTGGCGGCCGACGACACCGAGGGCTCCTTGGGGAACTCGAGCGCGCGCGCCACGATGTTGGCCAGCGTCATCTCGTTGTCGTAGCCCTTGAACGGCGTCACCCCGTAGAGCAGCTCGAAGATGAAGACGCCCAGCGTCCACCAGTCCACGGAGCTGCCGTGTCCCTCCCCGGACACGATCTCGGGCGCCAGGTACTCGTGCGTGCCCACGAACGACATGGACCGCAGCTCCACCGGCTCGGCCACGAACTCCAGGTCGAGCCCGCCGCCGCCGCCGGAGGGGAAGCTGCCGTTCCCGCCGTTGGACGACGACGGCTTCTTGGTGCGCCAGCGCCGGCGCCGGCGGCTGCGGCCGCGGCCGGGGAAGAGCTGGAAGCAGGACACGGTTGGCACGATGCAGGAGGAGATGGTGCAGGATGTCGAGGCGGTGGAGCGGCCGGCGAGGGAGAGCGGGTCGGAGATGACGTGGGCCGGCGTGGGCGCGGTGGGGTCGCACTTGAGGGAGAGGTCGAAGTCGGTGAGCATGATGTGGCCGTCGGCGCGGACGAGGACGTTCTCGGGCTTGAGGTCGCGGTACACGATGTCCACCATGTGGATGTACTCCAGCGCGGCCACCACCTCAGCGGCGTAGAACCTGTGGCGGCAGTGACACTGTTAATTTAATTTGGTCCCTTCTTACTTAATTTGCTTTAAAAACTCATCATTTAATTAGCAGCTCCATCGTGCGCAATCAGATCTGTCGTTTTTCTGATTTCCCCATCAGTAATCATTTAACAGATTGCCATCACACTTAAAATTTCGCTCCATGTTTTAGCAATACTATCATGCGTAATCAAATGCGGCAACCTCTTGGCTGGAAAATCATCACAAATTTTGCATTGAGCTTGGATCAAGTGCAGGGCAGGAGCAAAGCATCCACACCAAGTTGCAAAGTTGCGCGTGTGGCAACTGCAGCTGCATGCTGAAAAAGCGCGCGCGTGCATGCTGCCCTTGACTTTACTCACATGTCTCTAACAACCAAAAGAGAGGCCAGGCCACAGCACACGGGCAGGGCCACAGCCACACCTGTGCATAAAGTTGGCCAATGGGCCGGCCCGGCACGACCCGGCCCAATTAGCCCGCTTATTTATTTGTGCCGGGCCAGCCCGGCCTACGTGCCGAAGCCTCGGCCCAAGCACGGCCCGAAGGCCTATTATCTGTGCCGGGCTGGCCCGATATCCAATACGGCCTTTGCAGGCCGAGCCGACCCGTGAGCCCACGTAACCATGAACCCCTTCTTAAATTCAACCACTTTCATTCACACATACACATTCAAACATACATATACACATAGACACATACACATTTAAACATACATATATATGGGCTCATGGACCTTAGCAGGCCTCCCGTGCTCGGACCGGCCCGCGTGCCTAGGTCCCAACCCAGGCACGGCACGACTCCCGTGCCGGGCCAGCCCGGGCCCGTTTAGCTTCGTGCCAGGCTGGGCTCGTGCCGGGCCGAAAAGTCGTGCTCGTGGGCTGGCCCATGGGCCTCGGGCCGGATGGAAAACTATACACGTGCAACGCCTAACGACAAGATGAGGCACCTGTATGGCTGTATCTGTATGTTGGACGCCATCACCACTGTGTGCTCTAGTGCTCAAGTGAGAGGAGCAGAGAGACGGCGCAAAAATAAGGGAAGCATCAGACAGTGCTCGAATTAGCACATCATGGCTGTTGGGAGTTGCGCGCTGGGGGGCCTGGACTGTCCTAGTTTAGTGCTGCAGAGAATGCAACCCCATGTGTGCACGGCAATTGTTAATCCCTTCCTTGGGTCTACTAGACTAGACTAGACTAATCCTAGCAACAAATAACAGAACTCAAGACGAAGTACCCCAATGCATGTGTGCGTGCGATTGTTAATTCTTACTGTACCTAGGGTTAGATTAGATTAATCCTTACAAGAAATGCCCTAGCTCAGATGACCACCCATAGGCGGTGTGGATGTGTATGTTTCAGAGCTGCCATTCTTGCGCGTCACATGGGGGTTAATAAAGGCCTCCTTGACTAATGAAGGAGGGGAGTGGAGATCGAGCAGTGAGTGCTGCCTAGTACTGAGTGAGAGATGGCATGGTGTCATGTTCCTGGAACGGTTCCAGCGCCGTAGCACACGGGCGCCGCTCGTGCCTGTCGTCTCAAGCCGGCCGTACCATGTGCCATGATTTGTCCATGATGGCGACCCTCCATGTTGTTGGTCGCGCGCCGGACGTCGGCCGGCAGGTGGTGAACCCGAACCCAACCCGCAGCGTGTACCGTCGCGATTCACAACGCTATGGTTGGGTTGGTGTGGTACGTGTGGGACGGAAGCCGCGTCTCACGGCCAAGGGGTACTTGGATTCTTCTAGAGCCGTGCGACGTACGTGAACCTCTTAATGAGCTGCGTGCAGCAGACTAGACTAGATTACTGAGTGGCATTGCCATTTTATTTCATTTAATTTTTTCCCTGGTTGGTCATTCGGTCGGAAAATCTGCCATGCCATTCTGGTAAATTTCAGCAGGGAATTTCCTACAATGACTGACTGACAGACAGCATGCAAGTACGTCGACTACTACTCGTGATTAGTGAATCAACCAACGCAGGCAGAATGCTCTGGTAGGATCGAAGGACCCATGTATGTGTACTAGCATCGATGCCTTGACTAGACGAACGCATCCACATGATGCTGCCGCAATCGATTAAGCGACCGTGGCAGCAGCAGGCAGCAAGTAATGTAATGCCGCCACCACCGCCCACAGTTCCAACCACTACAGTCAAGTATACGCAGTACGTATTTTGCCTACCTAGCCATTAAAAATCCGCTGGGGGAAGAAAGCTCATAAAAAGGCACGACCCGTGCATTGTGTTAGTGTAAGATGAGCCGGCCGGGGCCCGGTTGGGATCACTTGCAGATACGCACGCACGGCGCCTGGGAAGGACCTCGCAAGCGTCCAAGCGCATATGCCAAGCACACAGCTTTTACTCCCATACATGGACAGGCTGACAGGCTTGACTTGAGGGCTCAGCAGGCGGAAACAACACTGGTGCTGTGGGGGCTGTGTGTGTTAACGCGTGCACCTGTGTGGCGTCGATGGATGACAGTAACAGCATGGTAAGCATGGCCCAAAAGCAAGGAACTGTGCGTGTGACAGTGAGCTCCAATCCATGATGCCCGGTCTTCCCAGCACACGTCTCTACATTTTCTCTCTCTCTCCGGATGACTAAACAGGACAACCATGGGACAAGTGTTTCCTGATTTAGTCTCCAACAAAAACATCTTCTTCGTGCTACTTGGCGTCGCACTCGCCCATAATATCGCTTCCCAATTTTTTTATGTACTCTGCTTCTACAGTTCTATGTTTTTTTTTTGGTAAAGGATGCATCCAACAAGAGGCCGGGAAGCAATAATCTGACCTTGTGTGTTTTTCATGATCATCGAAGGCATTTTCAGAGGAAACCAAGAAGCAGGCGGATGCACGCCCAACCGAAGACACATGGGCCCGACGGCGTCCACTAGATCCTTAAACTACACTACAACACACAAAAGGAAACAAAAAAAGTATAAAAGGAACAAGGTAACACCAAAGGAAAGGAAACAAACACAGCGCCGCGGCAATCAATCAAAACCGCAGGAAACCTGCCAGATTCTTCTCCAAAAAGCCTAGAATCACTAGCTTAGTGCCTACGGATCATCAATCCTAAAAGTCGTAAAAAAAATTCAAACCATCGTCGAGTTCATTCATGTGTGTAACTGCACTGCAGAGAGAGATGAATCGGCTCAACATTTTACCCCCCAAAAAGCCCTTTGTTGATCATCATGAAAACAATCGAAATTTCGAGGCACACTGACTAGATAGGCGGCATGAAAGAATTCATCCTGATCGCAGACGTAATTAAATCAACACGGTAACGAGGGTTCGGATCATAATCCATACCTGACTGCGGCCTCGGAGAAGCGTCGGTGCGGCTGGCGCTGGCGCAGCACGTGGAGGTCGCCGCCGGGGCAGAACTCGGTGAGGAGGCAGGACCAGCGGTCCCCCTCGGCGACGCCGTAGAGCCGCGGCAGGAAGGGGTGGTCCACGGCCTCGAGGATCTCGCGCTCCGTGCGCGCGCGGCCCTCCTTGTTGCGCCCCTCCAGCTCCTTCCGGTCCATCACCTTGGCGGCCACCACCACGCCCGCGCCGGCGCTGGGCTTGTCCTTGGCCTTGACCTCGGCGAGGTAGACGCTGCCGATGTCCCCCGCGCCGAGCCGCCGCAGGAATCGGATGTCGGAGAGGGAGACGGCCCCGAGGCGCGGGACTGCTTGCGGGGAGGGGGCGGAGGGGGTGGCGGCGCGAGGAGGGAGCGAGAGCAGGAGGTGGAGGGGGCCCGAGGAGGAGGTGGAGCAGGAGGCCGTGGCGGTGGAGACGGTGGAGGCGGAGCGGGAGCGCGAGCGGTCCGAGGAGGAGCCGAAGCTGAGGCTCTGCAGCTCGTCCGCCGCGAGGTCGGCGGCGGCGGCGTCGCCGTCCGCAGGAGGCATTGCGACCTCTCTCGCCGCGGCGAGGTGGTGGTGGAGTGCTGCGGGGACTGCGGCGACAGGGCAGGGGAGGGAGCCGAGGGGGAGGAGGAGATGGAGAAGAGCAGAGAGGCCTACAGAGGAGGTGGCGATGGGGGATTTTAATTTGAAGGGGACACGAGGGAGGTGGGCGGTGATTGGATGGTGATGGGCCGGGCCGGGATTCCGTGAGGCGCGTTGATTTCGTCCGTTTCTATAGTTTTTCTGCTACTACTTATATACTAGGGCTTGGAATTCCGGGGAACATGCAGGCCCTGTTCTCCGGAGCGGGATCTTGTTTGGTTTCCATCCATCCCGTCGTGGGTGCGTGGATGGAACATTCTACCCTGATTGCTGTCTCGAGCGAGTAGATCTGATTAGATAGATTGTAGCTCAAGCTGCCTGGTGCCAAAGTGCCATTGCTTTCCTTGAATTAGTGGCTCTGACCTAATGCGCAATTACGGCTGGGAATGAAAGCATGATCTGCCGTGCAGCTGGCTCCACACCCCTTTCTTCCGTTGTTGTCAACAGTTTTCAAACCAGTTTCGGCGCTCGATTCATCTCGTGATGTGGAGCAGCTCGCAAGCCTCATCGCGTCAAATAATCAGGCCTACAGTGGTCTAGCGCTTGGATGAATCACCGCGTATGGGCATGGCATCGAAGGATTCATTAGAGCCACCCTAGCTTCAGGCTACTGTACTTGCTAGTGATAATACATCTGCAAGGAGACAGACGAGTGGCGGAGAGGAGGCGAAGACATTTCGGACCGAGCGATATGATGGGCCTACTCTGATGGCGGCAACGTGATGGGATTTGTCTGATGACTCCAAGCATGCGATCAACGGGCGAGACAAAGCAGCAAGCGAGCGAGCGGGCCAAACGCAAACCCAGACGTGGGCGGCGGCCCGTGCCCGCCTGCTGCTTTCTCCCGTTGCTGAGCGGACCCGAGCTGCTTTCTGCTCCCTCCCGAGCGATCAGGAGGATCAAGCTGCCAGCATGTTTGTCTCTCTCGATGGGATGGCTCTCTCTACTCGGAACTTCTCTCTCGAGTGCTGGTTATGTTAAGTCTTCAAAGCCTCCACGTGAAGCTACCTAGGATTCTAGGTGGACACTCTAAAAAATTAGAGAAATTCTAGAAATTCTTAAAAAAATCAGGAACATGTGACCATCAATCCGATAAATCTAATCATAGTGGCCTTAGGATCTGTTGTCTTTTCCATTAAATTACCCACCTCTGCCATTGTGAAAATAGTCTAAGGTAACCCCCTAAACATGTATCTAAATTATCCATCTCTGCCATTATAAAATATAATCTAAAGTAACTCCTAAACATATATCTAAATTACCCACCTCTGCTATTATAACAAATAATCAAAAGTAACCCCTAAACATGTATCTAAAGTACACACCTCTGCCATTATAAAAAATAATCTAAAGTAGCCCCCTAATCTTCTTATAAATTTGCATATAAGTCCAATTATGTCATTATTAAAAGTTAAAGTAACCCATAAATCTGAATCTAAATTATATAATTATAATAAAATATTAAAGTGCCTCATATAAAATTTTAAATTACTATTTCTATCATTATCAATATATTATTTATATTATTGTTTATATAAAAATACTACCCATGATGTGTGTCACCATGTATTCATGTATGAGGAAAGAGATAAGATAGAATGCCAATTTTCATGTTGTTCACATAGTTCAAATAAATGGTCTAATTAAATACATATTAAATATATATGGAGGTGTGATGCAAAGTAAAAAATTGTTACTAAATACACCTACTGCAACCAGATAATGATAAATATGTGTCTTTTAGAGTATTGTATTAGAATATTTCACAGATTAAAGAGAGTATGAGATAGATAGTTATAATTAGTAGTTATAAGTCTTATTTTATATTAATTTAACTAGTCCGTGCGGAAGCACGGGTTGATAGGCTAGTTACTCTCAATCTTAAGAGGTCCATCTTAGGATGGATGTGGCGGGCCTGCAGGGGATACAGAGAGACATCTTGATTCTTCGAGGACCCCATGCTCAAGACCCCAACGACATTACCGCCAGCTTCAGAGATCAGAGGGACGAACACAAATAAATGTGAATATGCCAGATGTTTGGTTGCTAGTACCTGGTATGCAGCGTGATCAGTGATCACCACCAGTCCATGGTCTGGGGGTTCAGTGCTGACGGTTCGGGCCTATTAGTTCCTTGCTGAATCCATGTGCTCTGCCGACGAGTGAGTACACTGAACGCCACATCTTTTGCGGTTTTGCCATTGTCGGTCCAGCCTCTTCGTCGTCTCACGTGGTTGGGGTTGTTGGACTTTGGAGCGATTGCACCAGGTTGGCCGCCCAAGAGTTTTTTTTTAATTTTATATTTTTTTGAATTTTTAAAAATAGAATTCACAATTTTTTTTTCAAATCTGTCACCCAGCCGCCGGTTGAACCTGCGGAAGCACCTTACCGCCATATGAACGGGCGGTACGCAGGCTGGGCCACGGCCTACGTAACCAACCGCCGGTTGGTTCGGCGGTAAGCACCTACCGCCAGTTGAATCGGCGGTAGGTGTTATCGCCGCGCTACAGCCCACTACAGTGTCCACATAAACTTATCGCCAGATGAATCGGCGAAAAATATTGAATCTGCATATTTGTTACATATTTTAGTAAATTATCAATAATTGTTACTATATTTGAGTGGAAAATATATTACCTGTCTGTTATTCGCTTATAGTAAATTCAATAATTAGGGATAGAAATAAAAAATATAGATAGTATAGTTTATATTACGCATATAAAAATAGTAGCATATGAGCCGAGTTGAACCTAGGCATTAACGAGCTTGTGACGTTTTGAAATATCAATTTCGAAGAGGCAAATAACGACTCACGTACTGGAATTGAAGAGTAACGAAGCACTGCAATACATAACTGAACACGCATAACATACGAAGTGGCATCTGAGGATGATGCACGATTTTATTACAAACGAGAACAACCTCTAGAACTGCTAGGAGTACACATACAAAGTAGACATAAAATAGCATTACATAGAGAGCTAGAAGAGGCATCCGAAATAAACACACAACATATTGGTCCGAAGGGAACATGAATTATTCAGACAACATGACTGACCTGAAACGAAACAGACAACTACAACATGCAGCACTAATGGCCACTACCGGCTCGAAGTGCTTTCTAACGCTCGGACTTGCGTACATCATCGTCCACCTTCTTCAACCACGTCAAGTGGGGCATCCTCTATTGCCCTCGCTAAGGAAATAAGCTGCTTCGGACATGAGTCGCCCTGGGAGCTACAGAATATGATCCAGCCGAACATCCACGGTAGGTACGCCTCCAAGTGCCTGGCGACCGTAACGTCGTCCGCGTCTGCCCTCATGTAGTCCGCCTGCAAAACGGTACGAGTCGGTTAGTACAAGTAATTACCAACATAAATACCATAGGGTTGAGCGTACAAGTACTCACATTGAACTGTAGGTGCCACCTCTTCGTCGGCCCATGGTTCGAAGAGAAGGGCCGGTACGGGACGCTCTGTCGTTCCGCTGAACCCCCGCGAACCGAGCCAAAAGGTCGTCACGCCATGAGAGTGGCACATCCTGTGCACCCACATCTCAGCCAGCACAAGGCAACCCCAAAAGCATCGTCACGTCCTCAAGAGTAGGGGTCATCTCACCGACAGTTAGGTGGAACGTGTGCATCTCCGGACGCCAACGGTCGAGAAGTGCCGCGAGCAGAGACATGTCGAACTGAAAGCGTGCGGTCTTGTCCCTTGGTCGACATGCAGGGTCCACCGCCACCATGTCTCCCTCAACAAGTCGGGCAATCGGGAGAAGACCCAAAGCGTGTAACCTGCAGCGCAAAATAAATATCAAATACTATCCAGGGATTAACCAAACAATGAAAATATGTGGCAAATATATCCCGTATCTAGGAACCCAACGCCCGTCTATCGACATCGTCGACATGGGCACACGCGCCTGAAACTTCCCCAAGCTTCTCCCACAGACCGAGGACATGTACGACCGGTGGCGCTTGTCGATGAGAGCGTCAAGCAACTCAGGGGTCGCGCCTTCCTCGTGCTCCATAGCTGCAAAATTTAATTGATTCGAAAACAATCCATAACGGAATGAAGTTAAAAATGAAACGTAAGAGATTGAAATGAAGCTTAAAGAACATTACGTAATAATTGAAAACGTACCGAAATAAAATAAAATAGTAAATGAATAATATCGATAGAAGTTAGTAAATGATAGCAACAAATTACATATTGAATAAGTTCAATGTCAAACGAAGTATAACTTCACTAATATTTTCCAATATTAGTGAAGTTAATTTGTAAATTAAACGGACCCTATAATTTAATATAATTCCTAATTTAGTATCCAAAATACTTCACTAATCTTAGTATCCAAAATACTTCAAGTATTAGTCAAGTATAACTTTACTATAATTAAATACTTCACTAATCTTAGTATTCAAAGTATAATTTCTAATTTAATTAATTAATATTTTTAACACACGTAGTTATAGTCATCCGGACCTAAATAACTAAAATCTACCAAAAATAACTAAAATTTCTAACTAAATGTATCAAAACTAAAAAAAAATTGAAAGCTTACCCGAAAGACGCGCGGATCCGGTCGCCGGAGCTCCTCCCTCTCCCTCCTCCTCCCTTCCTTCTTCCCCGGCGCCTGGCTCCCTCCTTCCCCCGGCCGGCCGCCGCACGGCTCCCGCCCGCCCGGCGCCAGGCGCACAGCTCCCTCTCCTCCCCGCTCTCTCGTCTTCTCTCCTGGGCGCGGCGGCGCGGCGCATTAGTCGGCGGCATCGCGGGCAAGTGCGGCGGCGGCGAGTGGTTTGGCCGGCGGCCGCCGACCAAACCTCATTTAAAAGGCCAGGCGCCTACCGCCAGACCATTTGGCGGAAGGTCAGTGGGCCCGCGGTGCCGACAGCCTTCCGCCGGATGAGCCGGCGGTAGATCCCTAGCCCACTGCGGCCCGCTTGGCCGAGAAGGTACCGCCGGCTCCTACCGCCGATTCATTTGGCGGTAAGGTGCTTCCGCGGATGAGTCGGCGGTTGGGTGATAAATCTAAAAAAAAAATTATATTTTTGAAAATTCGAATAAAAATTATAAAAATAAAAAATTCGCCGCCCAACCACGTCACAAGTGAGGGGAAGGCCTAGCAATTCTGTGGGCGTCTTCTCAATAAGCAATGTGGTGCCCACATTGAGAAAAACTTTACATAATATATACGTTACGCGGAAACCTGAATTCTATCCTGGGATGTAGCTCAGATGGTAGAGCGCTCGCTTAGCATGCGAGAGGTACGGGGATCGATACCCCGCATCTCCATCATAATTTTTCGTTTTTTTCCTTTTCTCTTTTATGTTCTTTTGCTTCCGTCTAGTGGTGGCATAATCCTATCGGAACATTTCGCTTTCCAAAGTGCTTTTCCTCCATTCATTCACTGACATATCGTCATCCTTGACTCTCTTTTGGAACCCTACATTCCCTGATGTTCTAACGAACAACGTGCACGTTACAGAAACATTCCATGCGTATCTAAGTTGACAAACCCACATCACGTACACCTGTGTTCTGTATCCGACCGACCGATGGAAACGCACACTGAAAAGTCAGACGCCACTGACTGCATCCCGTCCGTTGGAGCCGGAGCCGGAACGGGCACTCCGCACCGAACATTTCGGTTTCCGAATCATCCGCGGCAAGGCAACAGCTCGAAATCCAGCACGGTTTCCATTTCCACCCACGCCACGCGCGAGAGGGCGCACGCGATCCACAGACGCAAAGCGAAAGCAAGGCAACGCAGTAGCAGCAGCCTAGCAGGCCACTGGAAAACGGGAGCGCAAAGGCAAAGGCGAAGGCTATTATCCAAAGGAGCAGCGAGTGCGCATCGCATCGGCACAGCCCACCAGGCCACCACCACAGGTCCACAGCACACAGGGGAGGGAGGGGCTCCTCTCCTCCGCTGCTCCACACCACACCACACCACACCACTGATAGATACCACGGGAGTAGAAGCCAGGCGCTCTCCTTCCCGGGGCGGGCGCTGGGGTGGAGGCCGCCGCGATGGCGCTCGCGCTCGCGGGCTTCTGCTTCAGCGTCATCTTCATCGTCTTCGTCTGCACCCGCCTCGCCTGCGCCCTGCTCCGCCGCCGCCGGGCCCGCTCCCGCCGCGCCACGGCGCTCCCGCAGTTCGCCGTCGCCCACTACTCCTTCGCCGACCACGCCGCCCGCCTTTCCGCGGGCGCCGGCGTCGGCCTTGATCCCGCCGCGGTCGCCGCCTTCCCCACCCGCGCCTTCGCCGCCGCCGCCGCAGGTGCCGCCTCCGACTCCGACGACGCCGATTCCCAGTAAGTACCAGCACCTTTTCCCTCGTTCGTCCCCCCCCCCCTTTCCCCCCCGCGCCGATCGCGATCCGTTGCCTCCGATGCTCGGGGTTGGGCATCGGCGATTCCAATCTGTGCCCGTACGCCACCTCTCCCTACTGTAGCGCCCCGCCCCGTGCAACTAGCCTTCGAATCTACCGCGTCGCGCCGCGGCTGCGCGTACGCCCTTAACGTGCGGTCGGTTTGAGTTTCGCATTGGAGTGGAATTGGTTACTTGCCGGTGGTGGACGGTGCCCGAGCTCGTCACTGGGGAATTGCAGCTTCAACGGAACTGTCATGCCCGATCGCGCACGTTCTAGCTGGTAGAATTTCTCGATGATTTGGGATTGGGATGCTGGGCTTGTAGTTGCGAGGGCGCTCTCAGATGGGTCAGGAATGGCCTCATTTGGGATCCCCCTCCCCCCTCCCCTCCCGTTATAAAAATAAGACTGCAAATTGGGGATCGGGATGCCGCAATCAGGGGCTGTTCTGGCAGATGTCAATGTCACCATCAGCTTAGTTGGGATCTTGTGGGGATCACTGTTATGTTCGTCTAGTAGTAGTGTCATGTTTGTCCAGCATACTTGTACTATTTTGGGGGTTGCTTGTGGTTGTCGAATGTGGAAAGTTTATTAGACAGTAGACTGTATATAAGCTAACACAAGTGCTACTGGGTTCTCATCATATCAAAGTGATGTTTTCAATGTTTTTAATAATTGAAACAAACTTAAGTTGAGATCATGATTAATATTACTTGCTGTTAGTTACTGTCAACATATTGCCTGGAATTTTACTAAATTAGGTGTTTTCTTCCATTTTCCACTGTGCCTTCGCCAAGTCTATGCTTGCTTAATGTTACTCATGATGCAACACCCTGTTAGGAGGTAGCCTTTCAGCACCGAAAAGGTCGCCATTGATGATGTTGATTACATTTTCAGTACCAAAGAAGTTGTCCTTGAGGATGCAGATGCAGGCACCTCGTCCTTGAGGGTTCCAGTGCCTTAATAGAGAAAAACGGTGCAATATTTAGTACCAGCACCTTGATTATAGTGCTATGCTGGACATTGACAATTGAATCATTAGGTCCCTTAGCTTACAGTGTTACTTGACAGCTAGCACCACTTGATCAATCATATCAACAATGGGGTATGGATGTTTAACTGTTCCTGAATAAGATGATAGAGATGAATGATGAGGCTTTTGTTATCAAGTAGGTTAACCTCACCTATGGTGCCTGTTGAAAGGGAAACTGGGACTGGATTAACCATTCCTCTGGCAGAATGCATAGCAGAAAACTAAATTGTTTTTGGTTGCTTAAACATAGTTGCGTGGATCCTTTCTGTTCATAAACTTGATACATGTCTTTGAATGTTTTGTCATATCAATGTGCTTTTAGTTTGTTATTATATCTTTGCTGAGTTTACATGAGAACAACAAACAATCTGATCATCAAATGAAGGGAATACAGTTTCAGTCCAAGGCGTATGCTGTTTCCGTTCTGAAAAAAAGAGTAACTATGCCTGGCATCCGTTTCTTGCATCAATGTGAAAATGCTGATATATTCTGATTGCCATTTCTGTTGATATTCTTTAGCAACTGCTTTTGATGGCGCTAAACCTATTCACTGAACTGCTTACATCTTTTTTTTTTTTGGCAGGTGCGTCATCTGTCTTGCGGAATACAAAGAGAACGATGTGCTACGCATTCTTCCTTACTGCAGCCATAATTTCCACATCGCCCGTATAGATTTGTGGCTGGAGCAGAACACAACCTGCCCAATCTGTAGAGTCTCATTGCTTGATATCCCTGATAGCGAACAGACCGCACCTCCTCCACTACCCAGCGTAGTGATAAGCTGTCCAAGCTCTCCTGAATCATCAAGATCGGATCTGTGTCGCTGCCTGTTTGTCAGCACAGGACATTCATCCAGGGCACCGGAGGCTCCTAGACATGAGCCCGACCAGGAGAATCAGGTGGCATCCGCACCATCAATGGATGGGGCTAACAACATGGCCTTGTCTGAAGTTAACCCCCCTCCTGAAAATAAACAGCCAAACAGTAAGAAAGCAGGTGGACAGATCTACCCAGCTAGGGCCCTGCAAATAGCAGCTGCTTTGGCGTCTCTGCTATCTCTATTCTGCAGAGAACTGCGGGGCGAAGTTCCAGTAAAATGTGAAACATCTGCACTGGTGGATGGCTGTTGTAGGTTTAGCTTTGAGGGGTTTGTTGTAAATATGAGAAATCATTCAGGTTTCTTGTTGGATAAAGAAAAGAGAGAGCTCATTTTATTATTTTTGAGTCATACAGAAAACAGCAAATTGCATCCAAAGTCCTCTCACATTATGTGGTAGCCCCAGCCCACAGAGAGATGATTGTTACAGCAGCAGTACATTTGCTGTAAGCTACCACCTGTTGTTGCCAACCATGAGGAAATAGGATTAAGGGAATCTTGAACAGCCCCATGTGATGATAGCATTTGACATTGGCATGGTTTCTGCACTGCAAGATTAAACTTAGCTGACAAAAGCATCTGAAATGGACACGCTTCTCTGGGGGTAACTAACTGGAGATTTACTGCTGGTGCAGCTGTCTCGCTCAGGTACGCATGTAGAAATTCTTCTTGAACAGCATGGTAAGGACCTGTTGCCATGTTGTCAGCGTGCAACTGGGAATGCGTAGTCAGACATCCTCACAGTTGTATTCATACATCTGCTGTTTCACCAAGTGCTCTGAATCCAATGCCCTATTTCTGTACAGTACGACGGTGCCCGATTTTATCCCTGAACCTGAGATTAGTCCCCTGGTAGATGGTGATCAGATCCATTCTGACCGGAAGATCAGATCACTACTAGTATGATGGAAGGCGAAGTGGCGAACCCAATCTTGGAGGGACCTGACTGACCTCCATCCACAGACCGCAGATGCACAAGACCAGGCAGCACATCATATGGCTGCCCACGCACCGTCGTACGTGCATGTCGGTCGGTCCAATCGAATGGCTCGTGATAGATCTGGCCGCGTCAGCGTGCTCGAACCAGCAGCCGCAGTGATGGTTTTCGCCATCTCCTCCGGACTGCACTGCAGCAGTGCGCCGAAATGATTCAGTCCACTGATGAGCCTGGGAGCACGCTTTATAGTGATCCCACCCCATCTCCGTCGGTGCTCCGCCCTTAAATTGGGCAGCATCATGGCGCCACGATCCATCATCGCATCGGCACTCCTCTCTGCAAAGCCAGCCATCGGAGGGAGGAGAGCTTTTGGGCTTTTGGGGGTGGTGCGCCAGCGCCATGGGAGAGGTGAAGCACCTGTGCCTGGTGAAGTTCAAGGAGGGCGTGGTGGTGGAGGACGTCCTCAAAGGCATGACCGACCTTGTCGCCCAGATGGACATGGTCAAATCCTTCGAGTGGTACAATTTGATGAGTTACCCTTTTTTTTTGTTTTCCTTTCGTGAACCTCACACTGCATGCTGAAGTAGCAACACATATAGGAGAAGCCTGTCCTGAATGTGTTAAGCAACTAAGCAAACTTTTGTTCAGTTATTCAGCCAGCACGCACATACACATAGATGTCCAACTTGTGGCCGAGGACGACATGAGTGACCTTCCTTTTGTTTTTCCTTCTCTGAAGCTCAGTGTGTATTCGACTTTTCGGGTAAACTTTTATACACTGCATGCTCAAGTAGTAACACAAAGTAAAAGACTGAACTGAACATCTTGAGCAAGCTTTTGTTCAGTTATTCGGCAGATATGTGTCTGTCCAACTTCTACTAGCTATATCGCTTTACTGAATACTTGCCATGTCCAGGATCACGATTAAGCACATGCTGCCGACTGCAATGTTCTCATGGCCTCCATGAATGAATGAGTGAGCTGTTGTTGCAGGGCCAGGACGTGCTGAACCAGGAGATGCTGACGCAGGGCTTCACGCACGTCTTCTCGCTCACCTTCGCCTCCGCCGACGACCTCACCAGCTACATGGGCCACGAGAAGCACTCCGAGGTCGCCGCCACGTTCATGGCCGCACTCGAGAAGGTGGTCGTCATCGACTTTCCCGTCGTCATCACCAAGCCACCGCCGTCGGCATGATCGACCTGCCACAGCAGCTGTCGGCCATTGTACGGTGCCTTTTCAGGTAGCAGATCATCGCCTATTTGCAGCGGTGATGTACTACGTGTCTAAGTACGTATGTACTAAGCTCGTTATTAATACTGTTCTGCTATATGTCCTGTCTAGGGCGTCTATTGTAGCTGTGAGACAAAGATTTCTATACCGTACGTGCAGCACTCCGTGTTCAAGATATCTTTGGAATAAATTTTAGTGATCTTTCTGGTAGCAGCTACCTGTAATTTCTCTCTTTTCGGCGTTTATGATTGATTGACGGATCCCTAATCGAGTTCTATTACTGGTTCATTCCTGCTCAGACTTTGGCAAGAGCAGGTGTGGCCATGACCGAGTTGGGTAGCACGGTAGTTACTCGCACGTTGGTGAACAGTAACCAGTCAGTGCATTCTTGTGAAGGCATTCATGCTGTCATTTAAACTCCATCCGAGGACCGAAGAGAAGCGGAGTTTTATCTTTCGGGTCCTCCTTTTTCTTGCTTATTCCTTGTAGGAAGTGAGACGAGCCCTCAACTTACACATAGCTTGGGTCTCTTTTTTTTTTAATAACTAGCCTATCAACCCGTGCTCCCGCACGGGTTAATTAGAATTAATATAAAAGTAAGAACTATAACTAATAATTATAATTATCTATCTCATAATCTCTTTGATCTGTTAAATATTTATACACAATACTCTAAAAGATATATATTTATCATTATCTGGTTGCAATAGGTAATTTAGATAATGTTTAGGAGTTACTTTAGATTATATTTTATAATGGCAGAGGTGGGTAATTTATATACATATTTAGGGGGTTACTTTAGCCTATTTTCATAATGGCAGAGGTGGGTAATTTATGAAAAAGATAATAGATCCAATGGCTATTATGATTAGATTTTTCGGATTGATGGCTAGATGTTTCTGATTTTTATGAGAATTTCTAATATTTCTCTAATTTTTTAAATGTCCACCTAGGATGCTAAGTCACTTCACGTGAAGACTTTAAATGAGTCTCCAATTAGTAATAGTAAGATAAGATGGAAGTACGGAACTATTTAACACACCTCGCCAACTTAAATTAAACGAAACAGCTGCAGATCAATCGTTTTACAGGTCTTGTCTCTTGTTATGACAGTGCTTTTCGTTCTCGTGAAGGCATCTAAAACTCCATTGCCCCCTCTCCCTCCCGTCTTCGTTTTGGGAATTTTGTTAACTGTCGTTTCTCTATGCGGAACAAATGATGTCAAGAACTGGGGTCCTCCGGCCACTATCACCATTCACCAACACCAAGACATTCTTTTTGGGCCATGATGGGCTGGGCATTGTGATGTGTGTACTTTCGCATCATAATTTCTTTCTTTTTGTGAGATGATAGATAATCCTGATCTTCCTAATTACATATTGGGCACCGTACCTGCGAGGTATACTTTCACGATCGTCATTCATGAAATTCAGTAGTCATTGCCTTGCTCAGTGTGACACGATCGAGACAATGAGAGGGCATACAACATGCATTTCCAACTACTATATACTATACAGTCTACATATCATGGGCAATGATTTGATAGCTCTTCAACTCTCTCATTGAACCCTTTCAAAAATAAAAAAAAACAAAAAACTCTCCCTTGCGGCGATAGACTTCTGCAGCCAGTAAGATTAGCTACTTGTCGAATTGGCACAGACTAAAACACAAAGTGATCAAATGAAAGACTGAGCTCTCCCTTTCAGTTTCTGAAGAATCACTGGTAGTCACGATCAAACCCATATAAACCGGGAGGTTCACCAGACTTGCAAGCCTCAACCTTGTCAAACATAGCTCGCCTGATGCTCATACCTTAATCGGATTTTCCAGACGTGCTGCAGTGAAGAATCAATGATGGGTCTGCTATTCCAAGGCAGCATCCATATCTGAAACAGTATGAACTATGAAGAGCATTTGCGAGAGCAACTTGGCGCACCAGTATGCATCTAGTCATCTAACAGACCAGATCACCATTCACCAGTCCATACGTTGCATAACTTGAAAGCAACGAGTAGTAAATCGTGAAAGCAACACTGCATTTGGGTTTCGGCCAACTCCAGCTCCAAATGAACAAGGCACAGCTCGCAAATCACGATGAAGTTGGCCAGATTCCATGGTCGCTGTGACGTGCCTTGCCGAGAACCGAGCCTCGTCCTTTTCCTTTACTGGGTGGTTTCTTGGTAAGATACTGCTAAGCAATCACATGTATACATGTTTAAGCGCGTACAGTTGCACACTGTGGTAGTACATAGAAGGTGTGCTAAGAAACAAAAACAGGGGAAATGAAAAGGAGAACAAGACACAAACAAGGAAGAGAGAATTTTGTCCTGGTGTGGCAACATGGTTGTGCTCGGCAAATAGAGTAGCAGATATGATGATGCTCACATGATGGGTGACACCGTCATCAGTCTCTTTCGGCTGCTATATATGCATCCTATTGCCAATTTGGCGTGGAGTATCAGATAGGCTCCAGAGAGAGAGAAAACAAAACCAAGGAACGCAGCAGAGTCTATTCTCTCGTCTCTCGTGGGAAGCAACGGCAGTCAAGTGAAGCTCTCACGGGAGTAGAAACTGGGGAGGAGAAGCTTGGGACCAACAAGGCAACACACCACTTGTGTTGTATGCCGGCACAGCTTGGGACCAACAAAGCAACACCAAGTGCATCATTGCATTTACACCCCCCGTCAGACTTTGTCAGCAGGGACAGTCATGTGTGGCGATAAATTACGAAAGGGACATGGGCATCACTATATAGCTGTTGAAATTACAAGGAGGACCAAAGAACAGTGATGATCGGCATATGCAGGGCGAAAGACGGATGCAATTATACGATAATAAGCTGCAAATATCTGTAAACATGTGGCGGATCGCAGGAAGCGGTACTTTGAGAACTAAATTGAAGCACAAGTGTGTCATAAAGAACGATCGTGTGATATATTTGATGGCAATGTGCAGGAATCTATGAAGACATCCATGCAGGGCATAGTATAGGCAGACAGTGCAGCCGTAGTACTACCATGAAATGAAATTGTGCCAGAATCATTTCACCTGTATCACCGTTATTTCTGCATTGCATCAGAACAGTGGAGGGCTGAAGCAGACGGAGGTAAACATTGATGCAAAGCGTACAACAAGCAGAAATTTGCAAGCTTTTGTACACCACCTGGCATTTGCGCACAGCAGCAGAGATGCAGAATCAAACACACTCTAATATGTTGCTGTATAATCCTCTGTTAACTGTACGAGCACACAGCTAAAATTAACTGGAAAAGCAAGGGAATGAAGAAGATGATCCCACACACAGCAATCTCTCCTCTCCTCTCCTCTCTGTATACTGCATTCCGATGGTGTCTTCCCAAACTCATTCATTTGGCACACTAGAATCTATAAGCCTAAACTGTAAGCACAACCATCCCCACCTTGGTTTGGTTGGATTTGCTATAAATTCCACCAAATTTCCAAGTCATCAAAGGACAAGCAGCAACCATGGGAAGCAAAGCAGTGAGCATCAGCATTGACCTCTTAGAGAGCTGGCTGAAGCAGCAGTGAGCATCAAGGCGGGGCCTTCAACGCCTGCACGACGAGCGCGAAGCCCGGCGCGGCGGCCTCCTCCTCGAGCCAGAGCCTGCTCTCGAGCGCGCTCCTGGCGCGCAGCATGACGACGGCGCACCCGGGCGGGTCCCGGAACCACCAGCCGTGCAGGTCCCAGAGGACGTCGACGGGCGCGCCGTCGACGAAGACCGTCTGGTTGCCCCGGAAGTTCCAGCGCAGGCGGCGCGCGTGCACGGCGCGCTTCCCGTCGACGCTGACCCAGAGCTCCTCGCCGCCTCCGGAGGTGGTGGCGCAGCCGACGCTGACCTCGTGCTCCGGCGCGCCCTTCGCGAAGCGGACCCGCGCCGTGTGCATCGCGTTGGGCGCCGCCACGACGCGGTCCGCGCGCGACACGGGGAGGAAGCGCGCCTTGGGGATCTGGCCCTCGAACTTGGTCTTGACGAACTCGGCCGCCAGGTCGCCGACGGCGAGGACGACCTCGGCGTTGGCGACGGCGACGAAGTAGAACCCGGAGAGCGGCTCGGGGGACGAAGCGCCATACTTGGCGGCGGCGAGGTCCCAGAAGAGCGCGAGCGGGGGGTGTTGCCGGTCGTCGGAGGGCAGGGAGCGGGTGCCTTTGCGGCGGCGGAGGAGGACGGCCGGGGAGGAGGCGGTGGGGCCGGCGAAGGAGAGGTTCGGGGGCCCGACCGGGGAGTGGGACCAGGTGAGGCGGAGGAGGAGCGGCGGCGCGGACGGGGAGAGCGGGGTGGCGTGGTAGGAGACGGCGACGGAGAGGGTGGACGGCGAGGAGGAAGCCGCGGCGGAGGCGGTGACGAGCGTGGAGGCTGGGGTGGTGCAGGCGACGCGGACGGCGCCGTCGGAGACGCAGGAGGCGAGGTCCCGCACGGAGGAGGGGAGGAGCAGGCTGGACGCGCTCACCATTGGAGAGCCCTCCCGATCTGCTGCGCGGCGCGGCGTGCAATGCGTGAGGCTGGCGTGGGAGGGGTGGGGACTGGGGGAGGGGGTTATGAATGAGCTCAGCTGGTGGGGGCGACCCGGCGGCGGGGGAGGCGGGCGGCAGAGCAGAGAGCCGACTGGTAACTGCCGGAGGAGAGCGGGGGGCGAGGCGAGGATGCGTCCGCTTTAAGGCTAGCAGAGGCCGCGCTGGCCGTCGGATCAGGAACGAGGGAGCACGGGCCGTCCGTTTCGCTCAGCACGCTCTTAAGGCTGCGGCTGTGATGGCGTGAAAGAGAAACTCTGTGTTGTTCTTCATGATGCTCCCTTCCACGCCAACGAGGAAGCTTGTCAGGATTCCTAAGCGGAGTTCTGTATAATCTTATCTTATGGGCACTATTGCTACAACCTATTTTAAATTTTTTTGTACATCAATTATTTACGAATATAAAATCAACTTGCTAGCACCATGATTCTACTACGATCCAGTCCGACCTAGATCATTTGAGAGTCTTTGTGGTGTCAGGGGCGATGCGATGGAGTTTTCTTCCTTTTGGCTGCTTGCTGCAAACAAGCTCTGGCGCTCGTGGCTCGATCATATCAGTTGATCCCTTCCTGCGGGTGCGGGGCCAGGGCCAGATGGAAGCAGGCCATCTGGGCGTGGACACGGTGTCGCCATCAGGCTGCAGTCACCAGTAGTTGCATGGGCAGCAGCACAAAACGCATGTTTCCACCAGCAGAGCAGGCAGGTTAGGGTGCCAAACCAAACCCAAGGAAGGGAATGCCGTGTGCTGTCTCCGCCTTGTACCGGCGGCCTTGTCCGCCTCTCCATGGCTCGGCTCACATCACATGACCACTTCGCCAGTTCGCCGTCGCCGAAAAAGAAATCTGTGGGTTCAGAGAATGGCCAAAGGTCACCTGGCTTCATTTCAGATGCTTCTGCATCCCATGCAGCATGTGAAGAATTCTGAACAATTCTAATCATATGTCGAATGGCTTCAGAGGAGAGGAAAACAAAGGAAGCCAGGCCCAAGGACCAAACTTGTCTGCCATCTTCCGAACAGTCCCTGAATGTAAGCTCAAATCTCAGTTTCTGGAAGTCATGCAGCTGAATCAACTCTGTTCTTCTGTTGAGCAAAGCATACAAAGTTTCATTCCGTAGTAAATAAACTAACAAAAGCAGCTAGCTAGAGCGACAGGCAACGACAGCAGGGGCGAAGTGTCGGCTCGACAGGACGGCGGATCAGTGATGGCAAAAGCGCGGGAGGACCTCATCAGTGAGCGGATCATGCATTCACGCATCACCTAATGTTCTGATCCAATACCGGCACTCGGTATGATGAGCAAAAGAGATGGGTATCCGTACTCCCCCTAGTACGCTCATCCATCAACGACGCGTGCAGGTGTCGCTGCCAACTACTAACCCCCAGCAAGATCGCAAATCCGGCCGAATGCAACGGCGGCCTTGGCACCACATTACCTGCAATTCCGTAAAAGGCTAGGCCTCCCAATAATGGAGGATTAAGAAATGGTGAAACAATGCCATCAAAGGAAGCAAGATGAAGAATTAGAACTCAAGCAAAAGGCCTCACTTGCTGCCTTGTCTCTTGTCTTGTGTCTCCATGTTTCTTCAATGCCACACATGGAAGCGGAACCATAATTTCATAAATTTGCCCCCCATCTAGACAGATCATCACTGTGTTAAATAACTGATAGAATTTGCTAGATTTTCCAGCACTAATACGACTAGACTGTTTGAAATCTAAGAACCGCTCAAGCGCATGGACCATTGGTCTGTCCATGGGTTGTTAGCCAATCTGACCTGACAAGTGAGCATGTGAAATATGATTTTAAAAAGCAGCCCAATTCAAATATACTAGCCTGTCGACCCGTGCTTCCGCACGGGCTAGTTAAATTAATATAAAATAAGACTTATAGCTACTAATTATAACTATCTATCTCATACTCTCTTTAATCTGCGAAATATTCTAACACAATACATATTTATCATTATCTGGTTGCAATAGGTTTATTTAGTAATATTTTTTTTACTTTGCATCACACCTCCATATGTGTTTAATATGTATTTAATTAGACCATTTGTTTGAACTATGTGAACAATATAAAAATTGGTATTCTTATCTCTTTTCTCGTACATGAATACATGGCGACACACATCATGAGTAATATTTTTATATAAATAATATATTGATAATGATAGAAATAATAATTTAAAATTTTATATGAGGCACTTTAATATTTTATTATAATTATATAATTTATATTCAGATTTATGGGTTACTTTAACTTTTAATAATGATATAATTGAACTTATATGCAAATTTATAAGAAGATTAGGGGGCTACTTTAGATTATTTTTTTTATAATAGCAGAGGTGTGTCCTTTAGATACATGTTTAGGGGTTACTTTTGATTATTTGTTATAATGGTAGAGGTAGGTAATCTAGATACATGTTTAGGAGTTACTTTAGATTACATTTTATAATGGCAGAGATGGGTAATTTTAGATTATATTTTATAATGGCAGAGATGGGTAATTTAGATACATGTTTAGGGGGTTAAGCAGAGGTGGGTAATTTAATAGAAAATACAACAGATCCATGATTAGATTTGTCGGATGATAGTCAGATATTTCTAATTTTTGTGAGAATTTCTAGAATTTCTCTAAAAATTTAGAGTGTCCATCTAGGATCTTAGGTGGCTTCACATGGAGACTTTTAAAGCTGAGAACGCCGGCAATACCAGGCACTTGATCCGAGAACCACTAAAAATGTATACGCATGGTTTGTTGACTTTGCTTCTTTTTTTTTTATCGGTCCATGCGGATGAAGAAAATAAAATAGTTGCCCCCATGCTGAATAATTGTTAAAGCGGAATGAGACACACTCTTCTGGAAACAAGGAAAGCAGGATCCCTGAAAACCGTAGACAGCTCTTAACAACCGGCAAAAGTCGAAACCAATTCTTAATCCAGTTCCTTCCCAGGAAAGATCAGATAGTGTGGCATTCGTGCACAATGATGCACAATCCACGTAACTAGTCCTGTCGGCAAACATAAATTTGTATTGCTAGGAAAGGGGAAAAAAACATAAATTCTGCGGGTTGAATCATATATACCTGTATGTTTCAGCAACAGATAGATGAATTTCTTTTTTCTTGTTAGACTAGGTGTTGACAATGACTCAATGAGGTTCTGTTCTGCAAATGTAGCGGACACAAGTTGACAAAGCAGGCCTTTGTGTTTCCAACCTACAATAGAACCAGCTGACGGGATAATGTTATGCTTGTGCAATTGGAGAGAAGTTGTATTACTCTAACTGACAGCAGCAAGGCAGTTGAGCGGTTGAGGAAGGCAATGACTTTGTTATCTTCAGTTCCCTGATAAGAATGAAGAGACGCGTTAGAAAAAAAATCTGATTTCCAGATAAAATAACTATAATTTGGAAGGAGAACGTACTTTGCTGCCAACTAGAGATGCATTTGTCGTCTTCTATGCTCCAGTTGGAATGGAAGCTCGTGCTACCTGCAGGTTGCAACTTTGATCAGCATAGGAAGTTTCCACTCCATCAAGAGCCCAGTTGGTCCTAGTTTAGCAGGACGCGGGGTAGCAGTAAAGTACCATCGACAGCACATCATGCTGGAAGTAGTACTGATTGGAATCCTTTAGAACATTCAAATTATTTGCGTAAAGCACAAGGTCTCCTGCTCTTCAACAATTTTCAGCACCTTTAGTGAAGTGTTAGAATTTATGATATGGGTGTAAGAAGTGTTAAGTAAAGAAGAAGCAGGAATGCAGAATGTATGCTTCAATGGGTATACCCTTTTTTGAGAGAAGCCGGCAGGCAAAGGGGTGATCAGACCAGATGCTGTTACTGGGCAACGTTGCCTGGCTCTTCAAGAAACCATGGGTCAAGTTAATTATCCTCAGAAAATAGAATAACACCTACCCTAATATGGAGAACATGGACTTCAGATCTGTGGCTTAACAATTTGCAAGGTCAAACTTCAGGAGGTCAGTTTTTGAGAGAATAGAGGCGGCCGGAAATCCTGAATTCTCGACAACCATCAAACTGATCTTGTGCATTCATGTGTATTTTCCCTCCTATTCCAACCCCAATGCCAGCATATTCCTCTCGTGCAAAATGATATGACTTAATCTAGTTTAGACTGGGTACATTTTCTGTGGGAAAAATTGTGATAGTGACATCACTGGTGAAGTGTTGGATCAAACTGAAATTGTATCGGCAATGTGCAGAGCGATCAGTGGATCTTGGATCAACCGTGGTCCCGACATATAAAAATGAAATGTATGTTGAGCCAAAAAAAAACACTGTACTGTCATACAGCAAAGCATATGCCAGTGCCAACAACTCCCGAGATCACGCACTGTGGAAAACAAGGGCAAGAATGTGACCTTATTACCTGATGGATTCAGTACCGGAGGAACAAACAGATTCAATTCCCAATGATTGAGAGATTAACTAACGAATACACAGCAGGGAAAGCATGATGAAGGATTATAAACGAAGCAAAACCTTGCTCCCTCGTCACATGGCTAGTGTCTCCATTTTTGTTAATAGGCGCAGCGCAACATTTAAGCTACCAACTCTGTACTAGCCGCTCTTAAATTGCAAAACTCCAACAAACAGATGGCAGATCAAATGTGTCGCACGGGATGCGACCTTATAATGTCATAATTTGGCCACCCTTCTTGCCAGTACATTTGTATTATTAATTACCAGACAGAATATGCCAAGGACTCACCTACTGCTGATGCAGGCTCTGACGATCACAAGGATCTGGACCATTGGTCTATGAACGGGTCCATGAATCATGTACCAATCTGATCTGAGAAATAAGGATGTGAAATATCGTTAACAAATTTTTATTTTCAATATACTACGTTGAATCATGGAGCAATTAAGACTATGAGAATGTGATACATGCATTGGGCAAACCAGCTATTGATCCCTAAAGCATAACAAAATTGGTGCATGATTGTTGACTTTGGTTTCAGATTCGAGAGGAGGAAAAACCAGTAGCCCCATACTGAACTCTGTTGGTAGAGCAGAAGTGACTAAATGAGACACTCACCTCAAAACATGGAAGGCAGGATCCCTGAGAACAATAGACAACCAAATATTAGTAGTCGTCTTTCCCTGACTACATCCCAACGAAAGAACAGAAATAAGAAAGGGCAGTGAAAACATAATTGCAGGAAAGCAGAAGGTTTGAACTAGACAATTTATTGTCTAGAGAGGATGTAAAATTCGCAGATTACTGAGAGCAATCTAACTTACAAAATACTGTCATGTGTAATCATGAACTGGACACTCCACAATTTCCCTGAAAATATATATAGGTCGCCAAAAGAACTAGAATGTGGGAGACGCATGAATAAGGAACACGAGTTCCATGAAGTTCATGCAGTTTTCATCCATTTTGTTATAAATATGCACTGTTCAAAACCTCGTATTCATATAGAAGCTATTTGGGTCTCATATACAAAAGATTGGAAGTAACAATAAACACAAATTTCAAAGAAACTCCTTTGATTGAATTAGTTGATGTATCATCCCGAGGATTGGGTAGAATTGGATTCTCAAGGACCATTCATGGCCTGAGCAGTATCCACCGCAGCAACACTAGAAGTTGAACCCTTACTGAACTCGAGCTCTATGCTGCCTCCATGTGATTGCGTCTGAAATTGTGCTTTCCGCTTGCTTCTCCTCTCTCTCCTCTTGGGTGTAAAATCTTCAGATAACTCCTTGCTTGGGCTCTCACCAACGTCTCCTGTATCCAAATCAGAAGCCATCTTTCCATTTGCCTGAAGCTCAAATAACCTTCTATTTCTCGCGGATGCTGCAAGGGGCCGGACCCAACAAATGGCAAAAACAACGAGGACAATGTAGACAGAGAAAGACACCCACACACACAGTGTCCATTTCAAGCGGTGTGCCAAGCTCTTTGTCCACGGAAGAGTTGTCTGCACAACAACCTCTGCTCGGTACACCTGAGGCAGCTGCAGTGTACCAGCTCTTGGCTGCAGCATAACTCTGATGAGCCCTGTTCTCTTGTGACGGCCATGGCCTTCCCTATACCGCAACACCTTGAGATTTGCAGTCTGGGTCTCGCTGCGCATGCCCAGCGTGAGTGGCACACACATCACTGCTGATTGCGCTAGCCGGACAGGGTTGCTCTTGTACCTCAGCATGTATGGCTGTGCAGCTGATGCCATGGTGCTTCCACTTACAGAGATTGCCTCTGCTTTAATCTGCAGAAAATAAGTTTATCACGAGATGCAGATCAGCATAAGAATTATTAGGCTCCAAGAAATTCGGATTGGTAAATCATGCGGTTATATACCTGGAACATGCCAACCTCGCGATTGTGGTAGGAATCGGGCAGCAGCAGCGCCATGGACACCCTCACGGAGTGCCCGGTCGGCAGCGCCAAGCCCCGCGCTCCGCCGAGGGCCAGCGCGGCGCTCGGCTGCGCCTCCGTGTAGTCGAAGTAGAGAGGCTGGCGCACGGTCACCGGCTCCTCCACCCAGTGCCGGACAAGAACGAAGCCGAGCAGCACGGACACGAACAGCGCGGCGACAAGGGCAACAAAGGTGCACGCCGCGGCGAGCAGGCCGCGGGCCGCGCGCCGGACGTTAGATGCGACCACCGCGGGAAGGGCCCGCAGTGCGCCAATGAGAATGGCGACGGGGAAGGCGAGGCTGAGGATGGGAGAGGCGACGAGCTCCCCGAGGAAGGCGACCAGCCGGATGAGCCAGCCGGCCGGGACGGCAAGGAAGAGGAGCGCATCGTTGACCTCCCCGGCGGCTGCGCCTCTTGGCCGGCCGTCGTGGAACGCGTCCGGCAAGGAGTAATCGCGCTGGTATCTGGATACATGGTGTGGTGATGAATCCATTAGAAGCTTACAGCTGTAGGAGCATACTCGGGGTCGGGGGAAAGCTCGAGGCGTTGCAGTAGAGCCTGTAGAGTGCTGGAGGATGCAGAGCTACACGTGGCCGGAACGAAGACATGTGTCATGTCGTGCTCATGCCTGGTGCTGGTGGCATCAAACTTTATCCGTATATCGTCATGTTCCATGGATCCATGTCACGCTCTCGAACAGATGACCATTTGACATCATATGTGAATATATTTATTCAGTTACTTGGTGGCAACAGCGGTGTGCAAGCTTCAGAGTTCAGACTCTGCATTGTATTGCTGAATCTGAATCTGTATCACTACAGAGTGCAGGGTGCTCCTTACCACAACTCAGATAAGTTCACACTTCATATAAGAGTGCAACAGCACATGGCGATTTTTTTCCCCATATGAACAGGTCATCTTACATTGATAGGCCATGTATTTCTGTCTTTACCCATCATTATTTGTACTTGCATTTGACATTATACATACTGTCATATATACTGTCATATGAAAGATGAGGAAGAAAATTATGTACACAATTACAAAGTCTACGAAAAAAAATGTCACCAATAAAACGAGAACAGATCAAGGAGAGTGCAATTATAACGCGTTAATCAACCGTGAGTCCGTTAGCATAGTTGTATGCTGTATCTGCCCCCTTTCTGCAGCCATTCTTTACTCCATGGCGTGCAATGCTGGGAGGAGCTGAGCTATCCGGATTCATTCTCTTATCCAAAGAGCAGAATTTTTAGGACGAGGTCATGTCGTGTGATTCATCCAGCTCGAGGACGAGCAATCCACCCCACTCCGCACCAGCCGTCTCATTGATTCATGCCTTGCTTGAACGAATTGTTAGAGCTGGCCATGGTCTTGAGGTCCTTGTACGGACCCGGCACCAGCTCCTGCTCCATCCCCGCTCGTTTCCGCCGCCTCCTCTCCCACAGCCGGTACCCAGAGCGCGCCCCGGCCGCGGCCAGGCCCACCAGAACCAGCGACAGCACCGCCGTCGCGGCGGTGACGCCCGGCGACATGCGCGTCCGCTTCGGGCTCGGCAACTTCCTGACCTTGAAGTAACCCACCTTCCGGTCGTCGGCCTCGTACACCAGCGTCTCCACGGGGAAGTCGATGAAGTAGCAGTAGCCGCTCGCGCCGTTGTACACCGCGCCCCAGCAGCTGCAGTTGCCCGCACACGCCGCCTCGCACTCCTCCGCCGTCCTGTTCGTCTCGGACGGCAGCTCCTCCTTGTACGCCACGGACACGCGCTTCCGCCACACCACGTCGAAATCCAGCTGCTGCCCGTTGGCGGCGCAGAGGTCGGCGGTCTCCTCGGCGTTGCACGGCGGGGACGTTCCCGTGCTGTTGTCGAGGCACTGGCACTGGGCATTCCCGGGGACGCACAGGCCGTACGCGCCGCACGACGTCGGCAGCTCGCACTGCCCGGCGATGGCCTTGTAGTCGGAGATCCAGTCCTTGGCGCCGTCGGTCCAGTAGTACGCGCGGAGGTTGCCGTCGTCGTCCAGCGTCATGCGCCGGAACACGCCGGTGAGGTACTGCACGAACGTGTCGAACGAGAGCACGTCGACCTTCTGGCCGCCGCCCTCCAGGTACAGCCCGAAGAACCCGCGGACGTCGAGGCGTCCGTACACCGGCGGCTCGGTGGCGTTCTGCGGCTGCGCCTCGAGGGAGGTGTGCTGCCAGTACATGGGCGTGGTCCGGCCGCCGTAGAACTCCATGTGCAGCGCCATGTACGTCTTGCCGAGGCGGAACGCGAAGCGGCGGTTGTTGGAGATGAGCGGCGGCGACGAGGCGGTGAAGTTCTGGTCGAGGACCAGCGTGTCGGACGGGTCGTCGAAGCTCTGCCACGCCGGCAGGGGCTTCGCGTACCGCCGGACGACGAGGTTGGAGGAGTTGAGCAGCACGACGGTGTCGCCGATGGTGTTGAGAGTCTGCCACAGCACGCCGTCGTCCTGATCGGTGAGGACCAGGCTGCTGTCGAAGGTGAGTGTGGCCGGGCGCGACCAATCCCCGAGGCGGGCCGGCGTGGCGCGCCAGAGCGGGAAGGAGGAGGGTAGGTGGACGACGGCGAGGTCGAGCGACGCCGAGCCCACGCGGAGGAAGCCGAACGCGAAGACGCCGTTGGACGCGTACAGCACCGGCTCGAACGCCGCCGTGGCGCCCGCCGCGTGCGTCGCGCTGAAGCCGTTCAGCAGCTGCGTGGTAAGCTCTCCTCCCTCGGCCCCGCCGACCACGACCATCGCCGATGCCACGCAGAGCACGCCGACGACTACGGCGATCGCCGGATCACCCTCGCCTCGCCTCATTGCAGACAAGGAACGCGATGGAGGTCAAATCAAATGTTCGGGAGAGAGTACTGCATACTGCATACTACATATGTGCATAGGGATTGGCATAGGCATTTTGGGGAAGGTCAACGGTGTGGACGCAGGCAAGGCCCCTCCATTCGGTCAGGTCTGCCTCAAGTAGCCGATGACAATCGACCAATATAAATTGATGCGAATGCATGATCGAAAACTTTGCATCGTCTGCAATTGTCAATATACAAGTGCAGGCAACAAAGTGGTGGCATGAACTGGCAAAAAAGTCAACCGACAGTTTCCGCCGAAAAGTCAACTACTAGCTGTTCTACTTCTGCCTGCTGCCTTCCTCCCTCCACGAACGGCCTTTCTGAATTCCTTCTGAAGTGATGTTGCTACGTATATATCTTTCTGGATCTCGGTAGATTGCTGCTGCTTCTAACCTAGCTCCTGAGCAGCAACAGCAACTGGCAATTGTTAAGGATTCAGGTGTCGCGATCCTTCAGTTCGTCAGCTCAGTTCGGGTTGCCAACCGGTGAAAGCTGCTTGGAGTTGTGCGGGCGTTTACTTGGATTAATTTGCTTGCGGATGCAAACGGAGCTGCCCACGGTTTGTTGATCTGTGCATGCGTTGACCTTGAACGGATGGAATGGAAACTGAAAGAACGCGTAAAGTATTCTTCTAACCACTTTTTTTAGAGTTCGAGAGACCCAAAGACCCCCCCTGTCTTACGTAATAACCGAATACAAAATGTTTACCGCATAGAGAGTTCAACAGGAACAGCGCCAGCCGCCGTGAGAGATGCTCCAGGTCACTCGACCCCAACCACGAGCCCACAAAGCTCACCAGATCTCCAGCAGAAAACAAAAAACACAACCGAAACGGCAACCACAGGCCGCAAACTCAAGAAACTTTCACCAGGAAAACAAAAAACAGACGGAACGGACTCAACGGAGTGGCCGGGAGAGCTTGAACAGGAACTGAAATCACACCAGGGGCTTCATCAAGTGATCAGAAATCCCTGCTTGTCGAAGCATCTCCTTAATTCTTCAGTTGCCTCGGCCACCTCCCAACTCCAATTATGCCGGCGCCAGAATGACACCCATTCTAGGGGCATGCCCTGCTTCAGCCAGTAATCCTCCCAGGTCTTGTTGCTATCTCTTTTAGGTTGACCAAAGTGCCAGATAACCTGTCCTTCTCTTGTACTGGGTATAGAATTAGCCAATTCTGAGCCATGATCACAATTCTCATTAGGATCACTCTGATATCCCTCCAAGAAGCATTATGAAAACAAAGCTCGTTTCTTAGCTTCCATAAACCCAAAATAACAGCAGAGGTAATAACATTGTGGACTAGAAATCTTTTGTTACTAAGCCACATGGTCCCAATAGAAATAAAGTCAGCCCCCACATTAATCCCTAGGCATTCAAAAACCAGCGCCCAAATCTGTTTGGCCACCACACAGTCAAAGAAAAGATGATGAACAGTCTCGTTTTCTGAAAAAAAGGCAGATCAAATCATTTAGCTTCTTCCTAATACTCAGATTATCTCTACTTAACACCTTGTTTCTTGCTAAGAGCCAAAGGAAAAAGGTGCACCCTAGGGGGAATTTTCAGGACCAAACAGCAGGAACATGAACTGGAACCACACCTCTAAAGTTGATGATTCTATAAAGGGACTGAGAGTTATAAATGCCATTAGAGGCAAAGCACCAAATCAAAGCATCTTCTTCAAAGAGAAGTTAATAGTGGATGCCAATTGCATCACTTCTAACCAGTCATTCATCAGTTGTGGTCCTACAGTTCTTCTAAAGGCGCATCTAAGGGTGGAACCATCTCAAACCTCACTAACAGTTCTAGATTTCTCATTGACAGTCTCATACAAATGCCAGTATTGGATAGCTAAGCTCGAGGTACCAAGCCAATTATCCTCCTAAAATTTAACTTTCTGGCCATTTCCTATTTCCACTTGTACCCCATTTTAGCAGCATTTGCTGCCCACATCACGCCTTTAAAAAAATTAGAATCTCCACTGGTGTTAGTCATCTCGTCTGCCCACATCACCACTTTTTTTTTTGACACAGAATAATGCTTATCAGTCCCCTGACATTGGGATCTAGCCATCAACAGATTGACTAGTTATCAATCAATCAGCTGGCAACCTGTTGAATGTATGAATCTGTGCAACTGTAGGTTTCTAAGAAAGAACCCAGCATACACATTCTAATTGTCGCGCGTGGCTGATCTCTTTTTTTTGGTTGGAATGTTAATAAAGACGTGTTCATGAAAATGACAGGGGGGGGGGGGGGGGGGGGGGCGGGGGGGGGGGGGGGTGGGGGTGGTGGTGTCATTCTATGATAATGCATGCATCATTCAGGCATCATTTTTTCACAGTAATTCGTCCAAGTTCGTTCGTCTTCTGGCTGCCTCTATGCAAGAAAGAAATTCAGTACCGACATTATGGGATCCAAACGCAACTAAACTTTAAAAAAAACTATAAACGAAATTAACCTGACTAGTACACCAGTTACATTTTGACTTTCTAGAGCCAGCCTTTTTTGTCTATAGAGAATAGCACCTGAATTTCTAGAGGAACAACGTGTGATAGGACTAAATTAACATATCAAAGTTCCTGGCTCTCGCCATGTGCCTAGCCTTGAGGTAACGAATCATTCTGCAAAAGATATATTCATATATTCCTTTGATTGTTGCAGGTCAACTCCACTACAATAATCAAGCTTTTCAGTATTACAAGTCTGCAATCTAAGTTAGATCAGGTGTCCAGAAACAGGCTACACTCAAAAAGGATTTCAGGAACGCCTGTTCCGTTACCAAGCTGTGAATACCTATATATATGTAACACACATACTATAGACTCCACTTCAGACTTCACCAAACATGTGAGGTGCTGAGTGAGAAAAAAAATTAAGAGGAACTTGGTGATCAAATGTTAGTAGTCAAAGAATCAGGTTGAATACATAAAATGAAATTTGTTTCCCCACTGCATAAAAGCCACGTACGGCGAAGCCGGTGAGCCCGACCCAGATCACCCTCCGTCGCATTCAGGCCCAAATAGGGGGGGCGTCTATTCTTAACTCGCGCGACTTCGCGCGGAGCTATCGCAGAGGAGCCGCCCCCGCCTTCCCCCGCCGCCGCTCTCCACCGCAACCACGCTAACTGAGCTTGGCGCCGCGTCGCCTTCTCTTCGCCCCTGCCGCCTGCACCGCCCAACGGGGGTCCTGCCCCGGCCGGCCGGCGGCGCTCCCGCGCCACCTCACCCACCACCGGCCGAACTGCCGCCGCCACCGCCGCCGACCCCTTCTCTAGGTCCGGTGGCCATGGAGCCGCCGCAGCCCACCCCCGCAACCCGGAACCTTAAAGCTCTGCCGCCGCGCACCAACCCCCCCCCCCCCCCCCCCCCTCCCTCTCCCCTAGCTCGCCGCCGCCGCTCCACCCACTTCCCTTCCTCCTCCCCGAGCTCGTCGGCAGCCGTTCCCCCCCTTCTGTGACAGAATGACTCGCACCCGCGCGCGCGATGAATAGAATCGCCGCAAATAGGCGTCCATTTGCTTGGCGGGTTCGGTTGCTCCTCTAACTCTATGTCTAAATGTCTGATACAAATTATCAATTAGCTCCTAAGTCAATATCTAATAAATTATCAATCTTCACCATTATAAAAAAAATATAAAGAATTCCCTTAATATAGATTGTAGTTTTAGCAATAATATTGAATTTGGAAAAAAAATTAAATGTAGCTATATTCTGGAATAATGAGCATTATATTATATAATATAATCAAATGAGAGGAAGAAGAGAAAAAAAATACTACTTGTCTAACACTTATACCACCTCCGGTCAGAAAAACGCTGCACGTAGCATCATTTTTGCTATCCAATGTCAGCTTTAACTTGCTGACCAGCAGAGGATTAACGTATCAAAACTACTAGCCCCTGCTCCTGCACGGATTAACGTATCAGTTTACATTTAACAACCATACTGCTGCGTTCCTGTGCGCTGGTTGGTCCTCGGTGGGCAGCGCGTGGCGGCAGAGCGGGCACAGGTGGCTGCGCGACAGCCATTTCTTGAGGCACTTGCGGTGGAACCGATGCCTGTACGCGCAGGGCATGACGTAGAGCCTCTTGCCTTTCTTGTAGCCCCTCATGCAGATGACGCACATGTCATCGTCACCTCCTGGTGGCCCGCCGTCGTACCTCTGCTTCTTGAGGCCCGCGATCGCCGCCGCGGAGGCCGGGACGCCGCCGAAGCCGCCGTCGCTGAACGTGACGGGGGTAGTAGCCTCGACGCCGCTTGGGACGTCGTCGTAGAGCGCGGGGTCCGGGAGCAGCAGGTGGCCGCCATGGTCGCCGAAGACGGCAGCAGCCTCCCCTGGTGTTGGCTGCTGGCCACCAAGCGTGTCGTGGACAGCAGCCTGGTAGTTGTCCACAGCAATAATATGGTGCTCCTCCCTGCCGTCCCAGTAGTACCGCAGGAGTGGGCGGCGGTATTCATCTTCAGGGTCCTCTAAAGCATAGAAATCGTCATCGGACGCCATCACGGGTACGCCGCCGCCGTCGTTCTCCTGGTAGCCAAGCTGCGGCGGCGTCGCGTCGTGTTGTTCAGCTGGCTCACAGAAAGGGGCGGCACCCAACGGATAGAGGTCGTCAGCGTATTGGTCACCGGACGCCATTGGCACTGGGTCTCTGCGCCGTGGGAGCGAGCCACCAGCATCGTCGGAAGAGACCGCAACGCCGGCGCAGGCGAGCTGGTCGCCGTCACCGGCGACGATGGGTGGCTGAGCGAAATGTGCATCGTGTATCTGAGCTGCTGCTGCTTCTATTTCTATCAACCGTCTCTGGGCCAACGACAGCTCGTCGATCCTCGACTGCAGGGCGTCGCGTTCGCGCCTGATTCCTGCGTCGTCCATACAGCGCAACCGATCGAGCTAGGGAACCACGCGGCACACGTTTTTGATCTTTGGAAGAAGAAGGCATGCTCGTTCGGGAGGATACTTTGATTTGTTCTTGGGTCGTTGGGGAGGACAAGGTGCGCGCGATGTATTTCTTATAAGCATCGCGGCCGGGTCCGTCCGATTCGGAATCGGATTAGTATTCGTGCAGACTTGGGCCTCTGATGGCGAGCGGGATTTGGTAATATGTCACCTGCAGTACTAAGCTGTACTTACTATATCTATCGCTTCAACAGTTGAACGACAGGCGAGGCGGGTGCGTGTCGACGTCCGCGCCGGGCACGGTGAGGAATGAGGACGCCCGTGGCGGCAGCGAGCTCCTCCCGGAAACCTTCCAAGCTGTCGTCGCGGCAACTAATATAACATTTTTCTGTTCATATTCTAACATAATTACTCATACATAACTTTATAACTTTTTTCGATTGTGATAGAATTTGGATCTAACTTTTTAGCACATTATGGTATGAAACTTTTAGCCGCCACTCTTTGATACGGCCTAGAGCACATCACAGTACGAATATTTTTCCCATATTTACAACACGAACGTTTTCTTTTTGAAAATACATTTACAACATGAACGTGAGGTAGTATTGTGTCCAGAATCTTGTGACCAGCACATCACTACAGTAAGCTAAGCACGGCACTATCCAAGCCCCACACAAACACAACACGGCCCAAGTCTCACCAAAAAACTATGCAAAGGCAGATGTGCAAGCAAGGCCAAGCAAAACTTTATCAGGGATAAGCAATGTTACTAATATTGAGGTCACTGTAGGTCAATAGGTCAATGGATGTACTGGTTCAACATTTTCTTTTTACCAAATTCTAAATATCATTATCTGCATTTTTATGTGCTCTTATCTGTCAATGGATGCCAACATATCGATTTGGTATCCAATTATATATATCCTGGTATTCGTACGTAAAATAAGATCCTACGTGGTTACTTTCGATGGATTTTACCATCGAACCGACATGCCAGCTTTGGTTTCTGGTGTTTGGTTCAGTCCCAGGAATTCAGGTTCCCGGACATGGAGAAAATAACTAACGGGGTAGGAAACAAAGTAATTCTTTTGGGCGCATGCAACCTGAGCAGTACAACCGGCACAAATGAAAAAAATGGATTTTACTATCGAACCGACAAAAATTCAGGTTCCAAGAAAAAATGTTAAAATTACTCTCGCCATTACATCAAAACACACATGGAGAAATAAGTTTATTCCTCAAGAACTAACGGTGTAGAAGCAGAGTAATCCTTTTGGAGGCATCTCACTATTACTAATTAGACTCCACGTAAAGCCACCTGGGATCCTAGATGGACACTCTAGAAAATTAGAGAAATTCTAGAAATTTTCACAATCAGAAACATCTGGTTATCAATCCGACAATCTAATCATATTAGTCGTTGGATCTGCTATATTTTTCATTAAATTACCCACCTCTGCCATTATAAAAAAATAATCTAAAGTAACTCCCTAATCTTCATATAAATTATCCACCTATGCTATTATAAAAATAATACAAATAACCCCTAAATTTGCATATAAATCCAATTATATCATTACTAAAAGTTAAAGTAACCCATAAATCTAAATTTAAATTATATAACTATAATAAAATATTAAATGCACCAATGTAAAGTTCTATATTACTATTTCTATCATTATTAATGTATTATTTATATAAAAATACTACTCATGATGTTGTTCACATAGTTCAAATAAAGAGTTCAATTAAATACATATTAAACACATATGGAGGTGTGATGCAAAGTAAAAAGAAATTGTTACTAAATAAACCTATTGCAACTTGATAATGATAAATATGTATCTTTTAAATTATTATGTTAGAATATATTTAATAGATGAAAGAGAGTATGAGATAGATAATTATAATTATTAGCTATAAGTCTTACTTTTATATTAATTCTAACTAGCCCGTGCGGAAGCACATGTTGATAGGGTACTGCAATGCAACCTGAGCAGTACCACCAGCAAAAATGAAAAAAAAAAAAGAAAATGTAAAATCTGCCACCATATTCACCGGTACAAATTCACACCAAATTGCGGTCTAGCTTGCACTTCATAGTAGTTCATATATAAAATTAAAACCTCATGGGCCTCCCTACTCCGTAGGCAACGCATGGCGGCAGAGCGGGCACATGTGGCTATAATTCGACAGCCATCCGGCGAGGCACTTGTGATGGAACCTGTGCTTGCAGGGCATCACGATCTGTTGGTCATCCACCTCGTATTCCATCATGCAAATAGGGCACTCGTCGTCGTCATCCCCTGATGATCCGCTGTACCTTTGCTTCTCGAGGCCGGCGACCACCGCGGCAGAGCCGCAGAGGCAGGGATGCCTCCGAAACCACTGTAGGGTTGATCCAACTCCGGTGGGTCATCCAGCCTGCTTCCATCATCAGCTGCAGCTTCATAACAACCTGCTCCTCCAGGATGCCGTCATCTTCTGGGACTGGGAGCCTCCTCCTCCTCAGACTAGAGTCTATTATCTCACCTATGTAATTCAACATTAATTCCACATGATAAAGCCTCTCTAGAAATTGATCTTCTTCAGGCTCAGACGGATGTTTCCGTCATCCGGGCCCTCTTCGTGCACCTCGTCGCGGAACTCGTCGGAGTAGCGGTCGCCATCACCGCCCGCAAGCTCGTCGTCTTGGGGAACGTCGTCGTCGTCGTCGCTCGAAGTCTCTGTGGCGTGGACACACGGATCCTGGAGGTGACCGGGGTGGCCGCCGTCCCCAACCGGGCCGGCGGCGGCGAGCTGGTGATCCGCAGCGGATGGCTGAGCTGTTACGTGCGCACGCGGTTGTTGGGCGTCTGCGTCTCGTTCTCTCGACCGTGCTCAGCCGTTGCAGCGAAGCATGGAATTCTCTCAGGTATCCCTCGTCCATATCTGACGATTGACCGATGGCACCAATGACTTGATGAGCACCTTTGATGTTTAGATGTACTATTGTGTACATTCGTGGCAGAGATAGATTGGCATCGAATTAATTTTAATTGATGGGGACGACGATGATGCTTACTACTAATATATACGCTTTGGACTTCGATCACGGCTGATGTGAGTCTGACTCTAATTCGGATCTGTATCCTGTTGCGTCGTGTGAGTCCTATTCCGCAGGGCCATGCATAACTCGGAGCACGAGCGCATAGCTAAAATTAAAAAAAAAATCTCGAAAACACAGGAGAGCTGTGTTCATTGTATTAAGAAAATGACGAAAATAGAGTTTGTTACAACAACGCGGGTAGCACTCACGCAACATACTAGAGCACGTGATTGTGATTTACTAAAATATAAGACAACCTAAGCGGGGTAGAGAGAGGAGCAAAACAACTATTACTGCTCAACCATCCCTATGAGCAACCGCCTCCGCAGGTCGGCTGGACCTCAGGACGGGAAGAACTCCCTGACTGCCTCCATGTATTTGACGCTAAAGTTAGTATCAAAATAGTCGGCAATTATCTTCTTATCTGCTTCTGAGGGCTCTTCCAATGTAGGGATATCATCAAAACATTGCTTGAGTAATACCTCAGCTCTCTTAGACGACGCAATCTTAGCCAGAGGTTGATTGGCAATCCGTCGGCTTCTCTTAAAGAGGCATGGGGCAGGCAATTCGCCCGCACAAACCGGCGCCACCACCGTCATCCTCCTAGGAGGCTTCGATGCAAGCGGCGTTTTGATTTTGCACTTAACCTTACCGATGAATCGCTTGAGTCTCTTATCAGCCGATGACATTTGAGGTGATGGAGTGCGGTTAACGTCGTCCGTCGCAGCCTCGATCGTCATGTCTCCCAAGGTGGTTTGGTCGCACAGGGCATATGTGCCGGAGTGGGGTGGCCAGGACCGCACCTGGGTGGGTGGAGCGCGCCGCGGCCTCCGTGGCGCCGGGCTGTCCCTCCTGCACAGGCGACAACGGAGGCGAATCCGTCATCCACTGGACACCCTTCATCGGGGAAGAGGTGTCCCTAGCGTGCTAAAACTAAAATAGAAAGGCGTACGTCGATGAGTCATGTTTACTTTTAGGCTAGAAATTCTCACGTCAATTAACTTCAATAAAAGAAGTAAAATAAAATCAAACTAACTTGAGGGGTGGATGTATATATATTTCAAAAGATACAGTGCTTGGAGAGAGAAAAACAAGGATACATTGTTTACATCGATATATATGTTAATTTCTGGTTTTAATGACAACCTGAAAATAACACATCTTAAAAGAATTATCTATATATTGAGTCGATTACACGATACATCAAAGCTAAGTTGAAGAGCAAGTACGTAGATGAAACAATCAAGCATAACAGACATGGACAAATAAACTATAGTTACTTTCATCATGCTCACGGTGTGGAGTTACAGTTCGCTAGCAAGCAGGCAGCGCGTGGCGGCAACAAGGGCACAAACGGCTGCACGCCAACCACTTTGCGATGCAACCCTCGTGGAAGCTGTGCGAGCACGGCATGACGCCGAGGTCGTCCCCGACCTCAAAATCCTCGATGCAGATGGCGCATCCCGAGGCGGCGGCGGCGTCAGCATCAGCACCACCTGCTGCGCCGCCGGTGGCTCCTCTACACGGCGGCTGCCGCCTTCGTCGGCGAGCTTGGGAGCGGTGCCGGCGGGGCAAGAAGAACGAAGCGTGTCAGCCTCCATCAATTGTAGTTGCTGCAATCCGCACAGCCTGATGCTGTGTGACCGAATTTTCAAGAGATCAAGGCGTAGGGATTATTATCCCTGGTAGAAAGCTTGGCTTCACAGATCGTCGCGTGATGGTACATGCATACGGCGGTACACACCTATATAAATAGACGTGTTTGGTGCGTGACGTGTCCGAGCCGGAAACGTATAGTACCAACCACCGCTCTCGAAAGATGGTGAAAAGGAAAGCCAATCTTAAACCCGCAAGGAGTCCGACGCGGACAACAATAAGCAATCCCACTTTTCCGTCAGATTCCATTTACAAACATGAAAATTAGAAACTTTGTTTTTTTTCAACAGTACATTTTTCCCTGCTCTTTCCTCCACATCACCAAATATCATACATGCGACACTATAAAAATTAACAAAAAATTATACATGTCCCACATCACTGATTAAACAACACTTTTATATTCCATCTAACTGTCAACCCAAAAATCCCCATAAATTTAGATCTAAATAAATATCCACATCCGTCATTATTAAAAAAATTATAATAAAGCAACCCCTAAATCTCCATCCAAATTACCCACCTACATTGTTATGAAAATAGTCTAAAGTTCTTTTCAAAAAGAGAGAGAAAATAGTCTAAAGTTACTCCTAAATTACATCTAAATTGCCCACATATGGAGGTGTGCGTTCCATGTTCAATTCGTAGCTCAAACTAAGGGTTTAATTAAACATAAGACAAACACATATGGAGTAACTGATAACTAAAACTTACCACAATTTGATAAAGATAAGTACAATCTGTATGAGTATTGCGTTAGGATATTTAACAAGAGAGTGCAAGCGCTCAAGGATTATTAGTTGTGGATCCAATTTATTGAATAAATTTCTTATACTTATATTTCTCAAAACTACTAGCCAAGCATTTGCTGATAGGCTAGCAGTGTGAAATGGTGCACTCTACTAGTTTACAAAAATTAACTAAAATTATCCAAATCAGTATCATATATATATAGGCTTCAACATCTGCATGAATAATATGTGCATTTTTGAGATACGATATTACACCAGTGCGCGGTAGGGGTGAGGGCATGCTTTGCTGATTCCCAACCATTTGGTGGTGCAGTTGGGGTGGATGTGCAACTCGTGCTCGCGCAACGGACGTGGCAGTCGATATCTTAACCATCGACAATAATACTCCAATAATAATAGGACGTGGCATCAGCTGAGTAGCTAGGATGGGACCTTTTACAGTGTACCACAAATTTTATATGAAATGAAACATAAACAATTTGGAAACATGATAGCATCATATATATTGCACCAGTGGGCAGTCTAGCCCTGTTAGCAACAAGAACAGGTAGCGGGGGGAGAGATTGGAAAACTGGAAGCAGGATCAGACATCGCGCGCAGGCGAGCCCAACACGCGCGCGCGCTACGCTCAGGGACATTCTGGCCCAGCAGCGCCGTAGATACTTCTTCAATATCTTGATCAGACAATCGATGCAGCAGGAGGTCCATGGCGGCAGAGAGGGCACGTATTGCTGATCCCCAACTACTTGGTGATGCACTCGGGGTGGAACTCGTGCCCGCGCAGAGGACACGGCATCACGCTGACCTCCTCGCCGTCCACAAAATCCCCGAAGCAGATGCTACACTCTGTGACGCCGCCGCCGCCGCCTCCTCCGGCGTGGAACGTTCGCTTCTCCAGGCGAGCCACGGCGGCGGCGGTCGCCGGGACCGCTCTGAAGCCGCCGTCTCTGTTGGGCTGCGACTCGTAGTCGAGAAAGCCCGCCGTCTCCCTGGCGGCCATGAGCGCCAGCAGATGGAAGACCTGGAAAGTCTCGTGCTCGTCGTAGCCGGCGTCCAGCATCCGGAAGACAGCTCCGGTGAGCAGGCGGCAAAACTCGTCGAGCACCCGGTCAGCCAGGCCGCCGTCGTGCTCTTCGTCGCCGTCGTCGTTCATCAAAACCCGCATGGCTTCGTCCAACTGGGGCTGCTGGAGGATCATGAATACCAGTTGCGCAAGGCCGCGGTGCCCATGTTCGGCGAACAGCCGCATCGCTTCGTCGAACTGGTCCTGCTGCTCGGGACCCTCGAACAGCCATTGCTGAGCGCCGCCGCGCTGTTCGCCATCGAGGTGGAGATCAGGCCGTCCTCCATGCTCTCGTCGGCCACGGTTGAAGGAGCCAGACGGCGTTGTTGGGTTCTCGATGGATGAAGATGATTAGATGAACGACGGCGGTTGTTAGGCGGACATGGTTGATTGTGATGCACGCGAGTATGGTGCAGGACGGCGCGTGATTGGCGTGTGGAAGGATCGTGGTGTGCTACAGTAACTTATATAGGGCCGGCCGTATGGATGTCGTGTTCGTTTAGGAAACGGACATTAACCTGTTATTACAAGCGCGGCGACGAGAGCGCGTAGGCGACGCCCCGGTCGACGGAGTGGCCTTCGATCCCCCGCCGGCCGACGACTTGCCAGCCGCTGCGGACGCGAAGCAAGGATCGACCTCGCGTGGAGTCGACGACGAGCGCGAGGGCCAGGCGGACCAAATTAAGTAACTGGGCCTCCGCTTGGCCCAGGAACGCTGACACTTAATTTCAACAGATCCAATCGCGGCCACAGAATCACAATCCAACGGTTCCCAGTACCCCAGCGGTGGACGGTAAATGAAATACCGTCCATCCCGAGCGTCCCCCTCGCGCGCGCGGCGCCGCTCTCGCGCTCGGCATCGCCGGCGCCCGCGACGTCACAGCGCCCTCCCCTAATGGCATATCCGCGGCCGCCACCTCCCTTGACCGCGCACCTCCTCTTGCCGCGTTGCACTCTGCCGCGGCGGCCAGCATGTTCCGGCCGTCATCCCTATAGTGTCCGCGCTCAGGCGGCGGCAGCCCTTCCGCGTACGTTGGCATGGTCCAGCTCCCCTGATTGGACATGGAGGGCCTCTCGCCGACGCTGGATCGAAGGCAGCCAGCTGAGAGGGAGATCCATGGCGCCGGCCAACCGGGGTTCGGTCGGTTCAACCAAGTCGCCGTGCTCCTCGTCGTCGTCGTTGTTTAAAACCCGCATCTGTCTTTAGGGGGAAAAAACTGCATCGCATCGCGCCCGCGCTCTGCTGTTCCATGCCCTCGCCGGCCATGGTTGAAGCAACTAATGTTGAAAAGGATCGGATGTGGCTAGATTTAAATACAACAAATTAAGTCGTTATACTTCTAGTATATTTAATTACTGCAGTATTTACGTGCAGCTGCGTGACTACTCATCCCGATCTTTTATTGATATAGTGAAGTGATTTCTCTGTATATTCACAATTTAAATCTGATAATCAAAAGGAAAGTTGCATTGATTAACCGGTACGGTACAGAAAAGAAGCAAACAGAGAACGTTAACAGAGATTACAATGTACTCTGACAGAGATGTACGCATGACAGGCCTTTCTATACCTTCTGACAGTACAGTAGCAAATGGGCTCAACGTTCATCTCAAATCTGATTAATTACCGAATTACAATGTCTAAACCGCACTGCTACTACCAGATATGGATTATTGAACACCTAGCTATTCCACCAAGTTAAAACAACTATTAGTATCAGACTATCAGTACTTCCCGCAACTGAAAGGCTTGTACAGATGACCAAAACGATCAGAAGACTTTAATTGGCAACGAACGCTAACCTCCAACGATTACATGATTGCATCTTTTACATACACTCCAGCTTTTTCATCACCCTTCCTGTGTTTGATGCCCTGATCTTGTCAGATTTTTATTAGGAGTCACCCTTGTAGCGCCCTTTCAGTTTGTGGATGCATCTGATGCGTGGATGAAAATCTTAGAGCCGGCGCCTGTGATGTAGCAGCACCGTTTTCCTGCACTTGCTATCTGAAGCGCCTGCTTGACAATGTGGATTCAGTGGCCATCCACGCCTGTGGGCAGTTCATGGCGGCAGAGAGGGCACATGTTGCTGCGCCCCAGCCACTTGGTGATGCACATCGGGTGGAACTCGTGTCCGTGTGAGCACGGCATCACGCTGACCACCTCGCCATCCTCAAAGTTCTCGAAGCAGATTGCACACTCCGACTCACCGCCGCACCCTTCAGTGCCGTGAAACCTATGCTTCTCCAGGCCGGCCACGGCCGTGGCGGACGCGGGGACCGCGCCGAACCCGCCGCCGCCGTGCGCTCCTTCCTGGAGGCAGGCTATAATAGTTTCGATGTCGAGCCCCAGCGCCCGTGCCAGGAGATGCAGCGTCATCGCTTCATGGATCTGGCGGCGAACGATCTGCTCGACGAGGTCGCCGTCGTCACTCCGTTGGTCGGAGAGCTCCGTCGGTTCGTGCAACTGGCGCCGCAGCCAGACCAGGCGGCGGCGGCGGCGTGCGCCGCCACGCCCACGCTCCTGTCGGTGGCCATGGGCAGCGCGTGCTCCATGGCTGCCCAACCGCACAAGCATGGTGGACTGCCGGTGGTGGTCTAGGAGACTAGGGATGGACCGTGATTGATTTTATTTACGTGCCCTGGCAGCTAGAGTCGGTGTCCGAAGACAGTACACAGGTGCAATCGGACTCGGTTAGCGCTCGCGCGTTAAGAATAATTAATGGATTGGGCCGTCACTACTCACGTCCCGCGCGATCGAGTTTTGGAGTGGGCCGCCAGAGGCCCATGAAGTCAGTCCGAGCATCAGTTTCCAGGCAGCCCACGTACGGGGGTTGTAGCAGCTGCTCCCGTGGCCCAGTCCAGCTGATTTTATTTTTGCTACGAACCAGATCAGCTTACGAGCGAAACCTTTGCACCTCCCATCCCAGCCGCCGCCCTCCGGCACCTGAGGAACCCTGGCTTCTTGGCCACCGCCTCAGCTCGGCGTCGGTGAGCCTAGCGGCGAAGCCATTGAACACGCTCGGAGTCGGTGCGCGTCTTTGTCCATGGCGTCGGCGTCCGATGGCGGCCAGAGGAGCACAATATAGGTTTGATACCTAGAAGTAGAAGATTCTCTGCCATGACGGCGGAAGCTTGCGGGCCGATCATTCACGTATGGCTGCAGCAGAGAAGAGGGCGGCAAGGAGAGCTGCTAGTAACATGACACCCGTACCTTTCTTAACAGGTGCCATGGGGACCCAGCTGCTATATCCATGATCGCGTCGTCGGCCATGGTGGCCGGCCGGACCGCCGGAGCGAGCCTCTGGGGATGATCAGATGATGGTGTCAAAGCCGATGGCTGCTGGTTGGTTTCTTGGAAAGCGAGCGAGATCGGCGTTAATCGGAGGGAGGAGGATTAGTGCATTCAATTCGGGGACGTGTTTAATGAGTTGGTTATATAGTAGTTAGTATGCAAGTTGTTGTTGGTTTGGCGTGGGTTTGGTTTCCGAATCGGGAAGAACTTCATTTGACCGACCCGGCTGCTCGTGGCGTGCTTGAGAAGCAGAGCAGCGGCGGTTAAAGCGCAATGGAAGCATTACGAATCCGAGACGCGACATGAGACTAATTTTGAAGTGGGCCTTCATACCTCCAGCAGCCCAGTAATGGGCTAACCAACAAGCCAGGCAATACTGGGCTGGTGCCTCTTTAGCAGCAGCTAGCGGTTCTATAGATCCGGCCCAGCGAGTTTAACGGACCTGAGTATCAAAGCTTGTTCCGAATTGCAAGTTTTTTTTTCTCTTTCTGAGAAAAGAGTGCTTATATATTAATAAAACAAGGATGTACATTCAGAACTTCAGGTGCGAGTAGCTCGCTTACACAAGAGGCAGACAGCCCCTCCATACAGTAAAATGAGTACTTGCCGAGGATCAAAGCTTGCTCCGAGTTGCAAGTTGCAGGAGTGTTCAGAACAGACTGCAGATGCAGATGCAGACGCTCGCATTGCTTGTACAACTGCCTCGCCTCGGTGGCTGCAATGCATGGATCAGTCGTCATGCTTACTCCGTTTCTCACTAGCTAGTCACCTGCCACGTTAGGAGCTACCTCGCCACCGGCTGACACCTACCGAGGTGCATGCTGCTAGGTCGGAGCCTGCTGCGTGCGACCTTCCCTTCCTGAACACCATCACACCTGCCACTTTGCTGCATTGCTTCTATTTTATTCTTTTATGCCACTACGCTGCTTTCGTTTGGTCACTGTCACGGTCAACACATTGAAAGAGAAGATAAACCGCGTCGTCCGAAGTAGTACATACAAGCTGAAAGCCTGAACTTCTGAAACCCGGGCTCTGAAGTCTGAACATGTGCTGATGGACGATCCATGGATGAAAACCAGACACACTCAATAGCCCCCATCGTACTCCTAGTGTACTCCTCCTCCTATATATCTCCGTTAAAATTCCGGCCGTATATGCCCGTGCATCATGTACTTTGCGGCAGGGTGGCACTAGGTCTAGGTGCGTGTGACGTGTAACATTTGGATGTACACATGCCGACCACTATTTGGCATGACCATTATCGGTTCATCCTAAACACCCTACTCTATCCTATCTAGTTTGACAAAATTAACAGTGCTTCGATCTTCCCCTGCAGAGACAGGTAGTATCATCTGCAAGCACCCACAGTGTCAGTGTGCAAGATCAATCGATCTTTCCGAGCTGACTGTCCGTGTGCACTAAGGCCGGCCGGCCGGGATCCGATAGTAAGATACTAGCTAGTAGCTGGATGATTGTGCGGCCGGGCCGGGCAAAAAGTGCCCACACCAATGGCAACTTTGCAAGTGGCCGACCGTTCACACTCACGGCCTGCCGGAAAAGAAGCAACTACACCAAAGTGCCCGGCTTGTCTATAGCATATGCAGCAAGGTGGCATGCATGCTGCTCTAACCAATAAAACCCCCAACCCTGCGCACTACGGCCCGTGCCGCTGCTCTAAACTAGTAGTACCAGCAGAAGCAGCAGTACAGGACAGGGGGCTGAACTGGCTGCTGCAGCACTGAGATGGTAGCCTCACCGTGTGCTTAGCTGCTTGCTGATGAGATAATGGAGTGGGCACTATTGCGGCGGCATTGGCCACTCGGCCTGCACAAACCAGACGCATGCATGCATTTCGAGCTAGGATGGATTTCAAGTAAACAAGTGATTGCACTCGCACTACTAGTTCTCTACCCTTTATCAGTAGCAGAGTAGTAGGCTAGTAGTCCTCGTACTGAAGCAAGAGTGGACCGTCTCGAAATGGAACATGCACACTCAGCTAGCAACCTTGGTAAGTGCTGGCACATGCATTGTGTCGTCTCACTTTCATGTATACTATTACTTTGACTACGAATAGCTGCTGGAGGGCTTTCACAGATACCACGGCATCTTTCTTTGTGAAACAGCAAAAAAAAAAGTTGGAGAAGAAAAGCTTCATTAGCTTGTTGATACTATGCAGCTAGTGTTGAGAAATCGGCGCCCCTAATTTTGACACCGACTTCCGAGAAGCGATACCAAAGTAGTGTGATACCACTTTTTTGTGGACCCTATACCCACACTATAACGATGAGATCCTCACCCGGACACCAATATGGGAGACTAACTCTCTACAAGAAACTCAACTTCTCTATTCACAACCCAACAACCCTTACACTTTTTATGTGGCTACCCCACCACACTTTACTCATGCCATCCAATGGCATGTCACTCAATTATCCATGGTAGCTAACTATACCATCTTCGAATGGCTTCTACTTGACATGGCTTGGAGGAGGGGAGTGACCCCATACATATAGGACTCCATGGCTCATATGGTGTTGCCATGTGTCCATCTTCTACACTCTTCTACAATTCTAGATTTTTCTCCATCTTTATCCTATCATACAAATATCTCTTCTCTAGAACATTCCACACTTCACCATGAAGCATGACAACTATGAATCATACATGTCCTCCACTCTTCTGGAACCTTCTTACCTTGTCATGATCTTATTCTTATCCTTATGGATTGCAAAGGCAGTTTCTTGTGATTTTCACAATCTCCTAGAATATTTCAAATATGCATTGCATATCTCAACATATTGCAAACCGGTACTCCGTCCTCAGCTTGTGTGAAAAGAAATTGTGAATGATTGCCATGGCTGGCATGTGGGGGCTGATCTGATCTGAGGAGCATCTTTGCATGTCTCTCTTTGCCGGAGCAGCCCAGAGCCTCTCAGGCATAAGAAAATGATGAGCTGTATGGCTGCATGCACGGCGCCATGGCCAGTGTTGACTCTTTAGGAGCCAGCTAGCGCGCTCCGACCGTCATGTGGAATCTCGGGGAGCAGATGCAACCCCATAATCTAGTACTGTTGACCGTGTGTAGATACTGTAGCTGGATCAACCGCGATGTTTGCTTTCTTGGGGTAGTAATAATAAAATGGTTATTTCCTCGGATTAAGAAGATGGTGAGGGACAGGCAGGGAGGGAGAAACTGTTTACAAGAAGGAGATCATCAGAGAATCTGACAGCGGTCACCGACCCAGAGGCGGGCAGGGAGACAGACATTCAGGCGCGCACACCAGAAAACAAATGCAAGTGTGTTGTAGTATATACTAGGGTAATTAATCAAGTACCATTTAACTACGAACAAGAAAATCACGGCCATAATAAGTTTGTTCATAATAAGTACAAACGAGGTGATCGATGACAGTCGCGCACACATATTAATCCTACATGGATCCCGGATACTGATTAGTGGCAGAAACTGTAAGCGGGTATAGCAGATTGTGGTAGATATACTAGATGATGAGATTCCCCGTGTCAACTTTGCAGCATGTACGACTTTGCCCCCACACAGTCCCAACCCAACGCTAGAGAAGACGGGGATCGTCCTCGCTAGCTCATGGCTTGCCCTTGTGCTGGGTGTAGATGTAGTCGAGGTGCGCGTCGCGGAGCAGCCGCCGCTGCATGCAGTCGTCGTTCCCCTCCTCGCACGCCGGTTCCTCCGCCTCCTCCTCCGCCGCTCCCATCACCCCATCAGCGACCGAGAGCGAGTGCTCGTCGCCACTGCCGGCGGCGCCTTTCTGAAGCACCGGCTCATCAGCTGCAGCCACCTTGGCTTCATCCTCTGCAAAAAGGTTCAGAAACATTAGATCGAGCAGCTAGCGGCGCTGAGAGCAGGCAGGCAGGACCGGTCAGTGAACAGGCTATGCGCCCGGTGCATGGCATCAGCGAAGCACGCACCTTGGTGATGGTGAACCAGCTGAAGAGGAGCAGCGGCAGCCGGCAGGGGGCGAGCCGCCGCCGCGCGGTGGAAGAAGCAGATGAGGAGGAGCAGGGAAACAGCGGCAATAACGGGCGAAGAGCAACGCCTCATCTCTGCCGTGCGTGGCTTGAGCAGTTGAAGTGTGCTGCGCTGTCGACGGGCGAGAGGAGAAGCTGTACTGCTACTGCTTGCATAGAGGGCGCTGCTGCTGGCTTTGGCCTTTGGGGTTGATAGATGGTGTGGTACTGGTGGCGAACGAGCCCGGCTGCGGCTGTATTTATAATGCGAGCTGAGGGCTGGTAGCAGGGACGGAGAGGGAGGCAGGCAGGCAACTTGCAAATCCCAACGCGCACTGGAGTCGGCAACACGTCTGTCTACGGCGAGTAACACGTAGACGTTGAGATTTGGCGGGATGCGGTTCCGATGCAACCTTCCCCCCACCCGTTGAGGCGCTGACTCAAGCTGCTATGCATAGGCGCTCTCTCTCTCTCTCTCTTCCAGTTTCCTTTGCTTCTTTTCCACCGGGAAACCTGGATGTTTCTGCAAGAGCAAGTTGGACCGCGTCGATCGACCCTGCTTTTATGAAAACCGAAACTTTTGCAAGGAAAAAAAAAATTCCTTCCTCGGCTGGCCTGTAGCCGGGCAGATGGATCGAGCGTGCGACGGTCACGCCGGAACTGACGCATTTTGCATTGGTGGAAAAGTCCAACTCGACCTCCTCCGGTTGGCGGGCGATTCAATCCGTTCTAGAAATTAAACAGTATGTCACCGCTAGTTGCACACCATCATCTAGCTAGCTAGTCTAGTCTACAATGGCGGTGAGCACCCCCGCCCGTTGCATTGCTAGGCTGAAAGGGACGCTCATGTCAGGCTGCCATGCATCAACCAAAGCTACGTACGTGGAAGCAGATTATCAACTTGCTGGTAATTAATAAACTAGTAGTAAATCAGATGAAGGCATCTATCGTAGAAGAATAAATTGTACGGAGGGAGGCTACTGACAATCAAACTGCTCGCCGCTGGTAGCGGGGATCGACTGACGAATAATTGAGCGAGGCTGCGATCGATCGATCGATCGCCTCAACTTAAACGTGCTCATGCTTACTGTGCCATGTCATTTTCATTCCTTTCGCATCCTAATTAAGCTAGCTCGATCGATCGATCGGTCCATCAAAAATTTATAGCTCGAGTAGTAGTGCATGATGCCACGATCCATCTTGCGACCATGACGTACGTGTGCGATTCACAACCTCACCCAGACTCTCTCTCTCTCTCTCTCTCCCCTTTTTTTTTTTGAAATAAAAGCTCACCCAGACTCTTGAGTTACACATATACTACCATGGATCATACATACATAGCTTTCCACCAGTTTCCTCTCGCCCCGTTCACACTTAACGGCCCACCAGTCCTTTGCCATGAACATGCATGCGTGTATCCCGTTCAACCGAAAAGACGGACAAGACATAGATACCTTGCACGCTGATGTTAGTGATCCAATTACGAACTCGTCAAGTTGCAGCCTACGTCTAGATTCTTTCTTCAACTAGCTAGAAGGACGGCCGGCAAGGTTAGCATTCTTCAACCACCGCAGCTATATATCCACATACTTAATTATATTCTAAGTACACACCACTTGAATGTTTGAATGTTTAGACTTTAGGGTTATAGGCAATCTCTACATGTACTTCACCTGAGCACTGTCTTACTATTTTCTTACTATTACTAATTGGAGGCTCCTTTTAAAGCCACCACGTGAAGCCGCCTACGATCCTAGGTGGACACTTAAAAAATTAGAGAATTCTAGAAAACTCTCACAAAAATCAGGCAATCAATCTGACAAATCTAATCATAGTAGACATTGGATCTGTTATTTTTTTTCCATTAAAGTACACACCTCTGTTATTATGAAAATAGGCTAAAGTATCACCCTAAATATGTATCTAAATTACCCACCTCTGCCATTATAAAATATAATCTAAAGTAAAACCACCCTAAATATGTATCTAAATTACCCACCTCTACCGCTATAAAAAATAATCTAAAGTAACCCCCTAATATTTCTGTAAATTACCCACATATATCATTATAAGAATAATGAAAATAACCTCCTAAATTTACATATAGATCCAATTATGTCATTATTAATAGTTAACGTAACCCATAAATCTAAATCTAAATTATATAATTATAACAAAATATTAAAGTGCCCCAATATAAAATTCTAAATTACTATTTTTATCATTATTAATATATTATTTTTGTTATTATTTATATAAAAATACTACTCATGATGTGTGTCACCATGTATTCATGTATGAGGAAAGAGATAAGAATACCAATTTTCATGTTGTTCACATAATTCAAACAAATAGTTCAACTAGATATATATTAAATACATATGGAGGTGTGATGCAAAGTAAAAAAATTGTTACTAAATAAACCTATTGCAACTAGATAATGATAAATATGTTTCTTTTGGAGTATTGTGTTAGAATATTTAATAGATGAAAGAGAGTGTGAGATAGATGTTATAATTATTAGCTATAGGTCTTAGGCTAGTATATTACTAATTAAGGAGCCTTCAACACGTTGATCGTTACGAGATGCAAAAGAAAGAAATCCTAGAATTCGATTTTGTCTTTTTTTTTGTCCTTGCACAAATCTTTTCAATCCCGAAATTTGCGTGAGCATATATATATATATATATATATTTGTATCATCGACCATCCATGTTTTTGTTTGAGTTTTTCAGGCACGTTCTGAACACGATTCAAAAGTTTGCCCACAACTTCACACCGCAGCAAGCCAAACTAGTATAGGCAGTCACCTTTAATTTCACCGTTTCATGCAGCATACTCTGCTCGACGCTAAAGAAAAAGAATCTGCCATGTAGACATGGAGATGTACAGTACAGACAGACGTCACACATGCATGCAGGAATTCCTAGTTGGTCACTCACTGAGTCACTGTTGTTAAGTGACAGAATCAAGGTAGCTAGCGTAGCGGCCTCCGTAGGCTTGGTCGTCGTCTCCTAGCTCAGTAGCTCATGGCTTGCCCTTGTGCTGCGTGTAGATGTAGTCGAGGTGCGCGTCGCGGAGGAGCCGCCTCTGCAGGCAGTCGTCGTTCCCCTCCTCGCACTCCGTCTCCGTCGCCGGCTCCTCCGCCTCCTCTGCTCCCACCATCACCTCTTCTGTTCTCACCTCGGAGACAGATGGGAGCTCATCCCCAGTGACCGCGGCACCATCCTGAAGCACCAGCAGGCCATCCACAGCGGCAGCCTTGGCACCATTCTCTGCATGCAGAGGAGTTTCAAAACATTAGAGCAGTCCAAAAGGCCCGCTGGTAGGAAGGATGATCGATCAGCAAATTAAAGAGGTTCAGCGTATGCATGCTTGCCGAGACTGAGTGGAGGTGGATCACACACCTTGGTGAACAAGAGGAGCAACAGCAGCAGGCAGGAGCCGTGCCGCTGCCGCGCAGTGGAAGAAGCAGGCCATCAGGAAGAGGAGCAGGACAGCAGCCGCGAGCGGCGAAGAGGTATTGCTGCAACGCCTCATCATCTCGATCTGTGGATGTGTTGTTGTGCAAGGGCAAGAGGAGAAGCTTTCTACTACTGGAACAGAGGCTGCTTTGGGAGACAGGAGAGGAGAGGATGACGGGTGTGGTGTTGTGCTGCCTGTTTGGGGGTGGCTCGTGGTGGCGTCGAGGTGCTTCTATTTATAATGCGAAACCACGCACAATCTGATTGTCTGAAGTAGCCACGCACCCAGATCTGATGAAAGAGGGGAACAATAAAAATGGTGAAAGACCCCCATGGCAGGGCGCAGACCGCAGTGGCGGTCATCGTTTACTAAGGGTCCATCATTCCATTTGTATGCGTGATTCTAGAAGACGAAGCTCTTCATCTATCAGAGACTCAGGACAGGAAACATTCGTTTCACACTGATAGATGCATCGTTTGAGCGTGAAAAAATGGAGCAAATTTTGGAGCTTTTCCAAGCTTTGAGCCACCGAGCTTGCATTGCATACTCCTGTTCCTTGTCTTCCTTTTCAACCGGGAAACCAGCTTGCATGCAGGAGCGAGCAACCGATCGACCTTAAATTATGTTACTGCTTTATACTGCTCGTTTGAAGACTGCTTCTCATAATCAAAACGCATGTTTGAATTTGTCCGTCGTTCACATTTTAGTTGCTCCGTCCGTTCACATGCAGGTAGGAAATGTGTTTTTTGTTTTGCTGCCTCCACAGCTCTATCTACTTTGTTCATTTCTGGGAGCTCTATCTAGGCTGCAGCTGCTGTCTGTGTCTGTGTGCCAATGATGCACGGTGCATGCGCCCGGCGCACATTGGCCTAACATGTCCGGCTGGCCCAGTGGGCCCGGCCCCCACACGCACAGCATGCCCACGTTTTGTGGCATGGTCCACTCCACTACTTTCTCCTTGCGCGCAGCGCAGGAGTCGTCGTCCTCCCCTCCCGTGTGCCTGCCTGTGCTGTGCTGAGTCGCTCGGTGTCATGGTTGTCGTTGTCGTGGCGCCGAGCTATCAATCCTGCTGCAGCCTGGACGCTCGCTCGCTGGGCCGGCGCGTGATGGTGCTCTGCTCTCGTCTTTTCTGCCCGATTCATCGGTAGGTTCACACGAGTCAACGGCTCCATCGATCCGGCCACTGGGCGTGGGTGCGCTCCTGCGCAGACCGCAGAGGAGCGCTGCCACGCACGCGGCCGGCGACAGAGACAGAGGAGCCGGATCGACGAAACTAGCTGCTGCCTCGCCGCGCACGGCGAGATGGGAGGGAGATTGTTTCTGTTCTCACTCTCCTATATTAATTAATTTCTTTAAAAAAAAAGATGGGAGGGAGATGCCCTGTCCAATCCTCGCGTGCTCACCATCCGTGCCTAGCTGTGGTCGGCCGACAGTGTCTCGCCGGAAAACGCATGCAAGCAAATCTCAGCACGCATGCATGTATGTCGGCTGCGCGTCATGTATCATGAATGGCAGCTGTACTCCTACTGCAAGTCTACAATGGCGTGCAGCTGCACGCGCCGGCCAGTTTCCTTATCCAAAAATCAATGGATAACGAAACCCAAGCTTGCAATATAATTTCACTGTCGTCTTTGATATGCTAGAGATACGGATATATGTAAACATTTTAAAGCCAAGATCTACCTACCCAGTGAAGGTCGTGCGAGCGTGATGCCCCATGTCATCTTACCATGCGCGATCGCTGGGTTAGAGAGAGCTAGCTTTGTGCAGTAGAAACAACTTTTACCAGCTCGGTCGATCGTGCGCTTCACTGGGAGCTTAATCGTTAGCTACAACTGCAGAGCTCTTCCTGCCCTATCGTTTTCACTGAGCGAGTGTTGTGCAGGGCACCATTCCTTTCACATCCTAATATTTTAAGCATGCGCGAGTAGAATTAAGATGCCGTAATCTTGTGACCAAGAGCATGACGCTGTGTTGTGTGCTCTAAAAGGAGTTTATTATCTGCACCTAACTTGCATGATCAACTCTTTTGCTCGTTATTGTACCATGCGTGCGTATTCGTACTGCTGCACCACGCACGCCACTTGCCCAGTGAACAAGCCGTCGTCGTGCTCCGCTGCTAACTAAAGTTTAGAAGAACCAATGTCACGCCTTCATGCATGTAATCGGGGGCTCGGGAAAACAGTAGCAGGTCACTTAAAAGTTCTATGTTTTCATGACTATGTATTTGAACCAAAATTTGTAAGGTGTGGGCTAGAATGCATCTTTAAAGATGGTGCCAGGCAAATTTTCGAAAAAAAAAAATTATAATGCTTCTTCTACTATACTAGTAAGTTCTATACGCCAAACAAAGGTAATCAGAACATTCACACTTCAAAATTGATGCTCTACATGGTATACACGCATGCCCTACCTACCTATAGGCCATAGATACTCAAGAGCTCTACAACTTTTACTGATGTGTTCACAAGTACTAGTACTCTTTGTCTTGGATTCTTTCTTCAATTAGAAGGCCCCTATCTAGGTTCGTTCCTAGCCTACAAGCATGCATGTAAATTAACATATCACATACTATACGTATTTGATTTGAAGTGATCCGCTCAAGCACAAATGCAGCCCCAATGCAATCCACGTGGACAGTACTGTAGTTCCTGGAGCATTTGCCTGCAGTTTGGCAAAGAGGACAACCACACAGCAGTACAGGTACAGCACTCTCCAACCAAGCGGCCGGCAATCGCGGCGCGTGATGTGTAAAGAAGAAGGCGCGCGTGCAGCAGCCAGCTAGTAGGGGCCCCCTTTCTTTGCCTTTGCCTTTTCTCTACTAACTAGTACAATGGCGAAGATGGCGAGTCGATGACAGTGAAGCTCCATGCATGACATCCTTTTCAGAAAGATCACAAGTCTATCGCCAATGGATGGCCTGGGCGCACATCCACGATGGATGCTACTAGCGAGCGAGTGGCCAAGGCCAAATAATGTGCTTACTTAATTTAGCATGCTGGTTGCTGACTGACAGAGACAGACGCAAACGATTATCCTCGTGGCTGTAATGCGATTGGCGTGATGAGTGCTCCGATCCTCACTTTCGCTGATGATGATGATATACCCAAACCGCTGGCTGCCGGAATATTTGGGACTACGTGTTGATGCCCTAGGACATTGGATGGACACAACTAGTACTAATGTTTAGGACAAGCAAAAGCATGAATAGAGTAGCACTTTGTTTGAAGCCGTCAGAAGTCGAGCGATGCCGTATCTACGAGTCCACCTTTTGTATGGATGTGAGTTGAGAATTGCCTATACGCCTCCAAATTGCAGGAGAAAGGAGTGGCTGCAAACTTCTCATGAAAAAAACTACATGTTTTATGCTTAGCACCATGACAAGTGTTTAAATCATGGAAAAGCAACCGAGCATGCATGCCTGAACATGATTACTCTGCAGATTCTCTTGGATGGACATGGCAGCCTTGCGAAGATATGCTGTGCTCCTCTTCCGTACCTCAAAGCTTAGTAGTAAAACCCGATGCTGAAGACTTGCTTGTAGAATCGGCCTGACCTGAACCACATTAATTTACAGGGAGATGAGCTCGATCGAGCATGTGCCCTGCCAAAAGGTCCAAAGGCGTGCTCGCATTAGACAAAGAGTTTCATTGGCGGCGGCCAAGATCGCCGAGATGCTTGTGATCTGAAAAGGAAGAGCAAATAAAGGTTAGTGTGCTGCCGAAGGCTGAACCGCTCCAATCGAGCCAACTAGCCAAGCCGTCCATTGGAAAATGTTTTGGTCACGACATGCTTCAGCTGCAAGAGTGCATTCATGTTCTCGGCTAAAAAGATCACAAGGAACATTTGGTAGCCACGACGGGCTTCAGCTTCAAGCTTGCAGCTCAAGATCAGAACGAACATTTCATCGAGCATTCACCAAAAAAAAAATACGATGAAGAAGTGACTGCTATGATTTCAGAGGAATCAAGAAAGCAGATATCATAGTCGAACTAGTCACATATGACGCCAACTCGTGCATAGTGACTTTGTTTGTTTCCTTGCTGGACCAACAATCTGCTGCTCATGGTCCCGAGCCGAGGCACCAAGATCTTCCACTGCCAATGAGACGATCGGCATCCAGCCATAGCGCTCCGTTCGCAATTGCTTTCGTGGTGCGAATGCCACGACAAATGCGACAAGGCAAAGGTTGCTGGACGGTGCACACACCTCCCGGACCCTTTCTTTAGTTGTTGCCACCAACTCAGCAGCAGTCAGCTGAAGAATCCATTGAGCTGACAGCAAGCTGATGAGTACGGTAAAGATGAAAAAGGTGCTTGATTAAAAGAAGCCTATGTCTTTGACATTTCGATGCGCTTTAAAGATCTAGAGACGTATCCCTGTGAAAAGAGAAAGGGAGCAAATGGCGGTACCTGGTGCCCGGCGCAGTTCCTCTGACAAAATTCACAATAATAGAGGCCGGCAAACCTGTGAACTACAACTGAGCCACTCCTTCCAGTTCCAGAAAATGGGCTTCAAGCCATTCACATTTCACAACAAGAGCTAGTAGTAGTAGTAGTAGTAGTGCAGTACATCGAGGCAGAGGCTTAAGTATCATAGTCGTGCTTACAAATGAGAACTATATCCAGGAATGTCAAAATTGATTGGTGACAAGAAGTACCATGAATGTCAGCAATTAACCCGAATCGCCACAATATAATCTGGCTACACTGATAGGGTAATCAAGTCTGCTATGAAGACTCAATTTTTTGGAGAAATTCAGGCACCACCTGGCTGCAGTTTGCAAGAAGCTCAGCCAAAGGTTTCGCAACAGGAGCATCAGTGTTACAGAAGATACTATGGACCTCCCCTCCAATCATCTGACGAGCAAACCCAGTGAGGATCTCGACGTATTCATCGACTGAAGGAGGTAAATCAACCACCAACACAGTCTCAAATTCCTCTATATCTGTCATTGCCATGTTCTCCCGGTCTTTAACATGTACATTCATCAGCCCAACACTGCACAGATACAGATACATTTAAGATGTCAAAGTTAGGCACAGAAGATCATGGGTAATCTCAGAGTCTCAGTCAAAAGATTATGTCCTGATTAAAAATTCTCTAAGACTGAAACTCAAATTCTTATTTGCAATATGTTTGTTAAAAGTAACAAAGTAGCGATTCATGCCACTGCCCACACATGGTTCAGCTTGCTTGAAGATATTGGAAATTTCCCAAAAGAACTACAATGCTGTTAGGTTCACTGCACCTGCTGCATATGGTAAAAGAGTTGCCATGCGAGTCATCAGTCACTGTGCAATTTCCCAGTTTAAGTGATGATGATAGGTGCTGTGCATTTTTCTTGTTTGCGGCTACTAGCAGAACCTTTGATGACTTTTTAGCACGACTCTGCAAAATCTGCTCAAGGATTTCCTTGACCTGAAAATAGAAAGTACTCATCAGAACATCGAAGTGGCAACTGGCATCACACCAGAATCATCGAAACATTTTCAACAGCTCCTGCTCAATAAACCATCCGTCATGAATTGAATACAGATGTGAGATGTATTAGAGTAAATTACTAATTACTAAGTAGTATCCAGGGTCCAAATCCTTGTTCAGGCTATCAATGTCAGACCACATCTACTGTCTGACTGAGGTATGAGTTACATTGTGTTACAATTAAGACTGGAGGTTCTGAAGAATATTACAGTAGCTCACTAGCTATGCATTAATGCCCTCCCGAATAAGTTTCAAACCCATGAAAGGTAACATAAGATAGGCACATGAGAAATAAGAGATGCAGTTACCTTCAATGTTTTCAGCTCCTCCGATGGACAGAAGTGTACATGCTGCGTTACAAAAGCACTTTGTGAAGAAACAGAATCGTTGATAGAGAGCTTTGTAATTCTTCCACGGAGTAGATTTTTAGCCATAGTTGCGACACTTTGGTCAGATGGGTCAGTGAAGATAGTTATCTGAAGATTGCTTGATATGGCATCTCTAATAGAAAAGATTTTGTCACTGACACTGAGATCCAGGAAATATTTCAATCCGTCAATGACCTGCCAATTGACGTTGTCAATCTTTAGATGAAACTCGATAGTAGCATAGCTAACTATATGGAGAAGAGCAATACAGAAAGTAGAACTACTAAGGATGGTAAGAGCCAAGATAAAAGAGTTGTTTAACTTATTGCAAAACCCATAATTTGTGGTGTGCAGCACTTACCATCATTGATACACATGATATGTCAATTGCCTTTAATGACACAAGTTCAAGAAGCCTCTCAGGGGTAGCAATAAGAAACTCCGGCTCACATGTTTTCAGTCTGATAGAATAGTCCAAACAAAATGTATTAACACATTTGGTATTTATAAGCCCTAAACAACTAGGCTGACAGCTAACACATTTCACATTTGCAATAAACAGATGATGAGGATGACACAAATAGTAGACCAAAACATACCCAGAGATCTGGTGTTCAATGGAAGCTCCAGGATGCAAGCTCACTGAATGAATCCCAAGAGGCTTGAGGGGTTTGCATATCGATCGCACCTGTCCAAACAAAATCAAATATATAACAAAATCATTCTCATTTTGATCATTGACTAACACCCGAACAACTTAACAAGACGAGCAAAATGGCAGTACTAACTCGCGCGGCCTTTTCCTGGGACGGGACGAGGTACAGCAGGAAGGGACAGGAGACGACCATCCCAAGCCTCTCCTTCCTGGCGACGATGTCGCAGGCGGTGGAGACGAGCCACGCTGTCTGCTCCACTGTGGCGCACGAGCCGCTAGTATCGAGCACGTCGGACGGCACCGGGGCGGAGCAGCACCTCCAGAGCTCCACGCCCCAGTCGCCGGCGCCATGGATGCTGCCGCCGCCGTCCTCGGGCGCTACAGCATCCCGGATGGCGTTGAGGCAGACTACCAGGAACTTGGACGGCCGGTCGAAGTCCACACGGCCCTCTTCCGTTTCCGTCGCCCGCTCGCGTATGGCCTTCGACTTGGTCTTAGTCCCGGCCTTCGCCGGCGGGTGCTTTTTAGTGTTCGGGTCCTTCTTCTTCGGGTTGTCGTCCTTGGCCACGACGGCGGCAGTGTCGTCGGTCGGCTCCTCGTCCTTGCGCTTCTTCCCGTGGCGCTCGTTGAAGGGGTCGTCGGGCGTGGGGAGCGAGAAGCACATGCCCTCGCAGCCGCGGCGCTTCCCGGACTTGCGGCGGCGCTTGGAGGCGATGATTGCCGCGACCCGCGCGGAGACGGCGTTCTCGCTGCTGCGCAGGCGCTTGCGGCGCACCCGGTTGCGCTTCCGCGCCAACGCGTCGTCGCCCTTCGCCATCTAGTCTTCGACCGCTGGTCCGCTCCGGCGAGTCAAACGGAATCGGCAGTCCCGCCGCCGCGAGCGCTTGGGCGGCCAGCCGGCGGTTGTGCCAAAACCTAGCTAAAGCCTCTCTGAGAGGACCGGGCCGGTGGAGATAGTCATGGGCTGGATTTGTGGCCCAGCATGCAGTCACGCGCCAACCAGGTATAGGCCTTTCATTGGTTGCCGGCCGAAGTGAACGAAGCTATGGGCCTTTCCTTGGACTTGTAAGGTAATGGGCCAGGTTGCCGCCTCTAAATTCGTTTCTGCGCACGGACAGGGTGGGCTGGGCTGGGCTGACTATGCCGGCCCAAACGGAGCTTGTACAGAGTTTTGTACCATCTGTCTCTTCTTCTTTTGATGACTTAACGCCATTTCTGATCAAGGAGTTCAGAGCTCAAGAAAGTGAGAAAGGCTCAAGAAAGTGAGAAAGGTCACGAAATTCACGCCACAAAGATCGAATTTGCAAGTAATCACGATTGAACTTGAAAGTTAATCTGAGTTTAATTTACATTAGATTATTGATTGATTAGTACGTGCACCAAAACACAGTTCACATCCAGGCTCAACAGTCAACACACACACACACACACACCCCACAAGGATGAGGATGAGCTGCTAGGTGAGCTCTCAGTAGCCGCCAGAACTGGAGCTACTGCTGCTGTTCCTGGAGCAGGGGCGGCGCGACGTCGACCCTGGCGACGCCGTCCCTCCCCTCGGCCACCTTGGCGACCTCCACCTCCCCGACGACCACCTCCTTGGCCACCTCGTCCTCAGCCCCGGCGGCCCCGTCGTCCTCCTCGTAGTTGGGGTCGTTCGGGTCGATGGCTGGCGGCGCCGGGTCGAGCTCGTCCTCGACGAGGCTGCCGGGGCCCTCCCAGGTGTACTTGCCGCCGCGGCCCGACTTGGGCGGCGGGGTGCCGATGCCGACGCCGCGGGGCGCGTTGGCCGGGTGGCGCTCGAAGCGGTGGAAGCCCTGCTCCTCCAGCTTGCGCTCGAAGTACCTGGCGGTGTCCGGGCGGCGCGTCTCCGGGACGGGCAGCTTCTCGGTCACCTTCTTGCCCTCCTCGTCGCGGTGCGTCACGCGCATGTACGCCATCGAGCGATGTCGCCGACGATCGAGCGCTGGGGCTCTGCGAGAGAGAAGGACCGATTCGAGGTATTGTTTGATCGAGTTGTCTGCTGAATCGAGGCGTGATGATCCTTGTTCTACGGCTTGATCGGACGATGGGGCGAGAGAGATTTATAGTGGGAGCGGGAATGAAGTGGGATATGAGCGGTGGATGGAGGAGCGGAGATGAGTCTAGAAGGCGAGCGAAGGTGGCAGAAGCCGAGGGCCACATCTAGAGCCACCACCGCTCGAAATATCCGTTCGCCCGCGTGACGTGGAGATGCTGATTGCTCGTGTGGCGACAGCTGATTGGCGATTTGGTGCGGCCGCGCACTTCTACTTCTAGTCTTCTTCTACCGTATACAAACACTGAATCAATGATGATTAACGGAGTTGAATTAAGATTGGTGCCACAATGCTGACCCAACGGATTGACATGTCACGTCATCACATCCGTTGTGGAGGACAGATCAGATATCCAGATCGGCAGTAGTGCTGAGAATAAGTGAATTAGCCACTTCTTTTCATCGGTTTAAATTTGGTTGAATTGGTTAGTGCATACTAATCAATAGGTATTAAAGTTAGAGATCTCGAATTCGAATCCTGACGTGCGCGATTAAATAAAATAATTACAACCGACTCTAATTTTCACGTTGAGGCATGAGGAGCCTGCACGTGAGAGGGGAATGTTGGAGTATAAGTGAATTGCTCACCTCTACCCATCAGCATGCCTGCACGGGAGAGGAGAGTGTTGGGGTATAAGTGAATTGCCCACCTTTCCATCAGCATGCTAGTGCCACAGCCCACAGAAGCAGCACGCCGTTACTAATTGGAGGCTCCAATAAAACCTCCTCGTGAAGCCACCTAAAATCCTAAATGGACACTAAAAAAATTAAAGAAATTCTCACAAAAATCAGAAACATCTGGCCATTAATCCGACAAATCTAATCATAGTAGCCATAACTTTTTTTAATTAAATACCACCTCTGCCATTATAAAATTAGGCTAAAGTAACCCCTAAACATCCTAAACATGTATTTAAATTATCCACCTCTGCCATTATGAAATTAGGCTAAAGTAACCCCCTAAACATCCTAAACATGTATGTAAATTATCCACATCTGCCATTATAAAATATAATATAAAGTAACCTCTTATTTTTATATACATTACCCACCTATGTTATTATAAGAATAATGCAAATAACTCTCTAGATTTGCATATAAGTCCAAGTATGTCACTATTAAAAGTTAAAATAACCCATAAATATGAATCTAAATTATATAATTATAAAAAAATATTAAAGTGCCCCAATATAAAATTCCAAATTACTATTTCTATCATTATCAATATATTATTTATGTTATTGTTTATATAAAAATACTACTCCTGATGTGTGTCACCATGTATTTATATATGAGAAAAGAGATAAGATACCAATTTTCATGTTGTTTATATAGTTCAAAACAAACAGTTCAATTAAATATATATTAAACACATATGGAGGTGTGATGCAAAATAAAATAATTATTACTAAATAAACCTATTGCAACCGGATAATGATAAATATGTATCTTTTAGAGTATTATATTAGAATATGTAATAGATAAAATAGAGAATGGGGTAGATAATTATAATTATTAGCTATAAATTTTATTTTTATGTTAATTCTAACTAGCCGTGTGGGAGCACGGGCTGATAGGGTAGTTTTCTCTACAGAACGAAACCTGCAGTCATGCACCATACGCTCTAGCGCCTCGTCCACGTCAATTTTTTTTCTGTTTGCCGTTGGATCCTCCAACAACGCATCTCCTACCGTCCATGGCATTCCTCTGTCATCTCTGTTGTCCTTCCAGAGACCTCGCGGGGCTCCTCAACTGAAATACGCCTCCGACACCACCACGAGTCGACCCATGTCGTTTCTCCTCCCGCTGGCCGCCTCCACTAGCTCCGACTGCCAGAGCTCGAGGAGAGGTCACCCTTCTCGCTTCTCCTATGGCATCCTCTGCTCCAACTCGGTCGTCATACGAACCGGGACACGCTCCATGCCTGGCGATCCTAACTCTCCTTCCAATCCCCAACACCTCTCCTAATCGACGCCCAGGCAGCCAGGCACCCCAAATTAAATCCAGGTCGGCTACAGCAAGATGCACGATACTGCGTAGCTGCCAAGGCCCCGTTGCCGTCCTCCGCAAATCCACAGGGACGTGATGAGTGGCCTCACAACATCACCACAGACGATCAGGCCATCTCGAGCCAATGGGTAGGCATGGTGGCCGGTGCAGCGAGTCCTGGACGACTGCGCTGAAGAAAGACGTCTGCCCAATCGGAAGCAGCAGCTGGTCTCATAAGAGCATGGTCAATAATAGAGGCAAGTAGGCTATAAGCTAAGATGTAAGAGTCAAGCCATACAACAATAATTTTTTATTTATCTACAATATAATTATAATATTATTTATTTATTACCCATACTTTACATTCTCTTTCCTATTTACCTCACGTTAACCTCTCACTTGGACCTAGACAAGCTCCTCTCTCCCTTCTACTTTTTCTCTTCCATATCAGCAAAAGTGCTAACTAACTTGGCTATAAAGCAACTATTATACCTGCTCTAATATGGAAACGCGAGAGAAACTATGCAACAGCCTTCCCAATTGCCGGTGTCCCGCACGGCTCAACCATAGATTCAACCTCCAGCTCAAACATTCCATTGGCGATTTGGTGCGGCCGCCGCACTTCTACTTCTAGCCTTCTTCTACCGTATACAAGCACTAAATCAATGATGATTGTTGAAATATGCAATGCATACTTGGAACATTCTAGGAGATTGTGGAAATTACAAGAAGCTACCTTTGCAATCCATAAGGATAAGAATAAGATCATGACCAGGTAAGAAGGTTCGAGAAGAGTGGAAGACATGTATGATTCATAGTTGTCATGCTTCATGGTGAAGTGTGGAATGTTCTAGAGAAGAAATATTTGTATGATAGGATAAAGATGGAGAAAAGTCTAGAATTGTAGAAGAGTGTAGAAGGTGGACACATGGCAACACCATATGAGCCATGAAATCCTATATATATGGGGTCAGCCCCCTTCTCAAGCCATGTCAAGTAGAAACCATTTGAAGATGGCATAGATAGCCACCATGAATAATTGAGTGACATGCCATTGGATGGCATGAGTAGAGTGTGGTACGGTAGCCACATAAAAAGTGTAAGGGTTGTTGGGTTGTGAATAGAGAAGTTGAGTTTCTTGTAGAGAGTTGGTCTCCCATATTGGTGTCAAGGTGAAGGTCTTGGTGTGTGGGTATAGGATCCACAGAAGAAGTGGTATCATACTACTTTAGTATCGCTTCTCGAAAGTCGATGTCAAGATTAGGGGCGCCGATTTATCAACAATGATAAACGGAGTGCTGACCCAACGGATTGACATGTCCACGTCATCAGATCCGCTGTCTAGGACAGATCAGATGGGCAGTGCGCCAGTGCCACAGCCCACAGAAGCAGCACGCCATGACGTCCAAAACAAAACTCAGCAACAGTTCACCGTTCACAGTTATTGCATAAAAGATGCTTTACCAGATGCAAATTACCGTGCTAGAATGTATGAAGTAAAGACTGCCATGGATTACATTCCTGATGCATCTATTCATCACCATCAGATTCACCAACAACAGAACACGCCGCATAGCACAACCCAACATGCACAGCTGCCTGCAAGGCAGACTGATAAACGGACTAGAGCTGAATTAAGACTGATATAAAAGGACTAGAGCTAAATTAACTGCCACAGTCATGAGCAAAAGCAATAGCAGTATCCCAACAAATTGGAGACGCAGATTAGTTCATTAGAGCATCTACCACATTCTACTCATCTTGGCTAAATCAACCTTACTTCATCATTCTAGCTTAGTTTCTCCCCCACCCAATCGCACTTAGCTGATCGGCTAGGCCACGCATGGACAGCAAGTGCCATGCCCTACAAAATGTGTCAGACAGCAATGAGGTGACCAAAAAAACGACAACCGCCATGGCCAATTCTTCTACTCCTGGGGAGTCAAGCTGAGGTTGATGTCAGGTGAAGGTGAAGCCCTGTGCGCCACGGGCTGCGAGCTTGCAGGCCAGCCAACCATGGTGAAGCCCGTCGTGTTCAAGTTCATGGCGCCGTGCTCCGTGTTGGCATGGGGTTGTGGGGGCATGGCGGAGGTTAACGGTGCATGGAAGCCGTTGCCTGGAGCAGCCTGAGAGATTGGCATTGCCGCTGTGAGCACAGGAGGGGGAGCCACAGGTGCAGGGAGTGCCGGAGTAGGAGATGCTTGTTGCTGCAAGTTCATCCTCCTTTGATGCTGCTTCAGACTGTTGGGCAGGAAGCTCCCAACAACCACCTGCACAAATGGTTTATGTTATAGAGTCATTAGTTAACATAATAGATACAATATTTGTGTCTTTGTCATCAAGTACACGACTCGTTACAGATTAAGTGAATCAACAAGATATCAGTATTTCCAGTCTTGTTAAGTATGACATCATTGGTAATTTGGTACAGGTTTTGCAGAGGGCTTTTACCTGTATAGGACTCGCAGCACGCAGCATCCCAGCCACTACACCACCAACCACACGGCCATCGGGGCCGGCAAGAGAGATACTAAGCCCACCGGTCCTCCTCCTACCTTCCTCAGCCATTGTGAAAGAGCCCATCAATTGCAGAATCTCAAAACGGCCCTGATGATCAGAAACACTCAGTTCGGTTAATCATGACCAGCATAAACATAGACAGCCGTGGTGTATGAAAACTTTCCCATCCTACAGCGACTAACAACTTAGAAACAATGCCATTTCTGATGCAGATGGGGGATTTTAGAAGTCCCATGGCCATTTATAAAACTTAACAAGTTTTTGTGTATTTTAACAGAGTCTAACTTACAATTTACGAATGCTGTGGTAAATCAAACCTATAATGGGCGTAGAACCAGATGTAAGAGACAGAAAAAAGTGGAAGGGGAGGACTTTTCCAACACAAAAGGCCTACCAGCTGCTGAATACAGTGTGTGTCTGTTTCATGAGGTATCAGCAACCAATTCAAACAATGTGACTTGCATGGCATGGCTGAATCTTTCAGCGTGGGTGATTGAGATTTTTCATTACATTGCAACACGATATATCTAATTAAGGTTATACATCTTTTGAAAAAAGAAAAACATTGCAAAGGAAATCATTGTACTTGATGTGAGTATAAGCAATTCTAGTAATACTGAACAGACCAAATTTGTGCAGTGACCAGGGCTTCCCAAGTTCTCGGAAGGTCACAACAGCTAGTAGGTCTTAAGTCCTAACTCAGAACATTACAAGAAGAATGATAAGATGCAAAGAGTCCTTACCTCATAGGTGAAGGTGCTACCAGATGAATCCGGCTGCCTCAATGTTACATTAGAGATTGTCCCATTGGCAGAGAGGATGCAGATCGACCGTGGACCCTTCTGAGAAAATGACATTATGCGCGCCGCCACATCCTACCAACGAATTGGGCAAGAAAGCTCAGTGACACCCTCAAGACAAGCACTGCACACTAGTCAAGCAATGCCAAACTAGCTGCAGAGGAACGTGATGCTGTGATGATAAGTCTTACCTCCCCAGTACCCACGATGATGACATGAGGTGTGAAACTCCCTCCAGCTGACAGCGCATACCATTCCCCTTTTGCATTTGAAGAAACCAGTCAGACAGGGAAATGAACGATTTTTAAGTAACTAAACTACTAGATGATGAAAAATAGATAATCACGGCTAACCTGTAAGAAATCTAACTAAGCCATACGAAAAGGATTAGGTCGATTAGGTAATCCACCCAGGAAAAATCTCCCAAGAAAGAATGCGCGCGCAAGATTGATAATAAGAAAGGGGATAAAACATAATAATCGCTTCAATTATTGACGCTGAAGATGAATGGGACAACGAACAGCAGAACCGTGGTAACTGGTACGGAATAAACGGATAGTGACTAGTTCAAACTGGACCCCATCCAAGCAATGTAACAGAGATCAACAAGGGGAGCAGACATAGCAGGAAATTTTAAAGCAAAAATGGAAAAATCCTGGTTGCTCAAGAAGAAAGAGGAAGCATTGCATTGCATACTGACCTAGAGTGGCTAGGATCTGGCGCCTGCCGGAGCCGCGCGGGCGGCCCCTGCGCCGTCCAGAGCTCAAGTTGGCATGCTCACTCTGCCCAGCCGTCTGCATGCCGTTGTCCCCCGCGGCCTCGCTCGGCTTGTCCCCGCCCAGACTCCACGCAAGTGGAGTGGCAGTGGCATCCCCTCCGTGGCCAGCTCCCGCCGGTGGCGGAGACGGCGTGGGGGACGTCGACGGTGAGGAGGGAGAGGATTGGTACCCCTTTGCTGCTTCTTGCGCCTCTGCCATGGTTATGTCTGCTCTGAAGAGACCATGAGCGGATTCATGGCCTCCTGCCACTGCAATGCCTTCCCTTCCCTCCATGTAGAATGCGAAGGACTCTTCTTGGTTAGAACTTGGAGCTTGCTGGGTATAAATTTCTTGTTCTTGGTTTGCTACTTTGCTTGCTTGGACTCGAACAGAGTGGATGGCAGACAAGAACAAGCACCTATTTCTAGTTTGGCTTGTGTCCGGTTACTACCAGGCACCAGTATGCAGCAGCTGGCTGTGCCAGTATTATACCGAAGTCATCACGGATAGGAATTTTTTAATATTATTGAAAATGACAAATAAAATGAGCTAGATTTTGGGGGCAGAAACTGCACAAGAATGGTGGGGTTTCCCGTTTCCTGCTCTCTATGATCCTCTCTCTCTCCTTTGACCAACTATCTGATTGGTTGGACTGCAAAAGTGTACTGGGGTCCAACAGAACTTCAATTTTCTATTGAACAGTAAAGCAGCGAATGGGACAAACAATTTCTCCGAGAACTGGATAGGATAAATAAAAATACTCTCTAACTAATTGCAGTGTATACAACTATACATTGAGTTATAAACTCTAATTTTTTTATTTTTTTTTGAACGAACCTGCACAGACTTGAATACTCTCTGCTTTTCCTTTATAAGTATTTTCTTGCCTGTTGATACACTTTGAGGGAAGATCCAGCAGGTGAGAGAAAGCAATCACATTGGGGTTCGTACCATACAGTTCACTGCTCACTCAGCCACTCCATCTCCAGCTCTGTCTGCATCTACCCAGCACACTTTTGCTTATCACATTTTGCAATTAGAATGGATCATCATACTAACATATAAAACTGACATTCATAGTTTGTATAATAACATATATACATGTAAAAGTGATGAAAAATATAACAATTCATTTTAATGCAATATATAAATTTGTAAACAACAGAACCAAAATTTCAAAGTTAGCTTGTAAAATGATGTTTGTTAAGATGCAGAAGGAGCATTCGCCTTTTTTTCATGTAGAGGTGATAACTCTACTGTTAGTATTATCACTACTACTAATACCGTTAGTGAACGTAATAAAGCATTACACTTGTCATCTTTCCATGCAGCTTTCCGAATGTGTCTAGCATCTGTTTGGTTGTTCATGTAGTGGAGAGTGATAATTCTACTATTAGTATTATTAGTAGTATTAGTACTACTAATTCCTGTTAGTAAACCTAATAAAGCTTTCGCTTCTCATCTTTCTATGCAGCTTTCCTAACGTTTCTCTTCTTTTTGAATCTTCAAAATCACATAAAAAGTCAGATCATGTTTCCCTCCCTCCTCTTTTATTTTCATGAAACCTTTAGGAGAAGATGGGGAATACCTGTTCAATAATATTATAACAAGCACGCGTACCCAAATTTGCAGCACTTGCACCTGTGTTTGCTTGGGGGCCAACCTGTCCTGCGCATTTCACACTTTCACAGCTGTCCAACTGAGGGGATAAGATCGAAGCTTGGGCCTTTCGGGAAATCAGTAGCTGGAGAGTATATTCAAAAGGCAAATAAAAAAGACAGTCAAATCCATGATGTGTTGTAACTGTAAAAGCTTGAAATCCTCGTTATCATAAAACTATATGTGCCTGAATAAACAAACCAATAGTTTTATGGAACCCATTTTAACTTGAGTATCCCCAACAAAAGTAATGCTTCTTCTGACAATAAGACACCAACCATAAAGAGGGAGATACAGACAAAACAGTGGGGCCTTAACAACACAGGAGTGTGGTATGAAGAGTTATTGTCAAATATAAATAAACAGGAATATACACTATAAGTGTTTAGAAAAGGATACACAATACTATGTATAAAATATATATACATAGTATAATAAAGTATCTGAGAAACAATACAGTCTGAAGTTGCACAGATGCATGGCAGCTGGAGAAAATTTCCGCAACATCCGCTGCAAAAGATGGAAATGTGTGCGCTGCGGATCAAAAGCTGGACACACAACGGACTCCTATAGCTATTGCAATTATTGCTTCTCAGATACTGAAATGGAGAACAGGTACCTCAGAATGTGAGCACAGCTTGGTAGAAAGACAGAAACATTACTTAGGACAATTCACCAAACCAAATGAAATACTGCCCTCCCAGATCACATCATCTTGAGTTCTGAAAATAACCCATCACTCTGCTTTTGCCCCTTTTATTCTTAGGACTTTTTTTTTTCTCAAACATAAAGCAGTGCTGCTCTTGCCCCTTTTTTTCCTCGAGGAGAGCTGCTCTTAGAGGTTTGGTGAACAAGAAGACAGTAAAAAAGACAACACTGAGAGATTTGAAGTGCAAATTATTTGCTACACAGAAACTTTGGAGATATCGTTTGTTTATTCAAAGGAAAACTGCACCTTTTCAATTGTATTGTTTGTTTATTCAAAGGAAAGTCAGCAATCAATGATCCTAGTTTCAAAGTAAATTAGAACACTCACAACTAAGAAAAATATGTTACCAAAAGGGTGTCATTTTATTACCAGGGGTAAGATAGTAGAGTAATGCCATATTTTTACACTGGAAGTCTTGTCCAATAGATACCATCACACAGAAAATATGGTCAGGTAAACTGAAAGTATGGACATGTGATACTTAGTAGTGTGGTAATGTTGATGATCATATTTGAAAGTAGTTTCTTTTTTTCCCACTGAAAGTTTCTCCCTTTTTAAAAAACAAATAAACTAGTCCCTCAGATCGATCATTCGATTCAGTACCAGCTTTTACCACAAACATCAAATCGCAAACCAGAGGCCTGGGACAGCATGTTGTCAATTGATGAGCTCAAATGCAGATGGTTGATCTAGATGAGCCATGCCTGTGTAAGCTGGATCACTAAGACGAAACATCAGAAAGAGAAACCGGTGCACTTGTTTTTAGTCCAAATTCTTCAATTATGGTTGTGGAATAGATGCATGACAAAATTACAACAAAAGTACTTGAAGGCTCAGATACATTCTGAACTGTCTGACGTTCAAAATTTAAACAGTTAACAACCATAAAACGGCATCATAAATATCTTGAAGAATCCATTGTTTGTACTGTGTAGATGCATTCCAGATTTTCTGTTGTTTAAATTGGGGAGAAAAACGAAGTTGTGGGACTTGACTGAACATATGGGAACCAGATTTGTACTGCAGTTTACAGGAACAATCTCGGCGGTGAGAACCCAAAGGTATTGGCAAACCTAAAGAATCTGATCAACTTGGATTTGTCTGCCAACAAGCTCACTGGAGGAATCCTCAAGACCCCAAGTCGATTTCCAAGCTCAACTCACTCAGATTCACGTATGCTGCCGTCTCATCAACAGTTGCTTTGCTAACTTAAAAACAATTTATTTTTTCTCAGAAGCATAAATACTCTCAATTCATTCTGTTTTAAGATACTTAGGTGATAGACTTTAGTAAAGGATTAAAAGGAATTAGGTTTGGACCTCTAAATTCTAATGAGTATGTCAGGAATCAGGATATTTTTTTCTCAGTTGATAACTGAAGCTTAGTTGTATTTGTCTTGATAGGCGTTTGAACGGGAAAAACGAACAAGTTGTATAAGCTTTCATTGGAGATATTGACAGATACTGAGTATGGATTATTGGGCAGCTGTACTTGCTTCAAGTGTGCCCAGAAGGAACCAAAACTCACCTCCCAAGGCAGTATAATAGAGCTGATTACCGATGAGGCTTTGATTAAAGAGTCATGATAGTGGTGCCATGTGATTAAGCCAAAAAAAGGGGGGGGGGCATTCTTGTATCAAACGTTTTTGCAAGCTTCTTGTAAGTATAAAACAAATGGGAGAAAGGGAAAGCAGCTCACGCGCCCTTTCTTGTGTCACAACTTTTAATATGATAAACAGGTAAAAGCAAAACAGGAACAAAAAAAATAAAGCTGCCAAATTATAATTAAAGTAAACAAACATAGAACAGACCTATTGAACCTTTTCTATTCTTAGAGTGCAAAATAATCTGTCACCTAATCTACCCATGTACATGGCTTTGAAGCACCCTTTCAAGGAATAACTTACGCGAACTAGCACACTGGACAAGAAGCTGCACCATTTAGCAAAGGTATGGTAACAATGACAAAGTAATATGAGTTTGATGTTGGTCAGCATAGAGCTTCAGTGCTAAGATTTTTTAACTGATGCATGTTCACTGACAACGGATAAACATTGATGCTTAAAGATGGGAAGATGAATACCTGCTTTAATAGTGTGGTGGTTGGGAAAAGTATACAGGGAATTATTTGCATCACAACAATGGACATTGGCACAAGTAGTTAAGTCCAAAGGTCCAACTTCAGTTACAGCATTTTCTGAACAAACACTGAAGAAAAAAGTTAACTGCAGTGATAAACTCGATTCCTTTTTGCAGAAGATACATAGTGATCAAGCTAACATTTTGTAACACAATTAAGTATACTATAGAAGGGAGATGGGGGACTAGAATTCAGAAGCCAGTTACTTGAATCGACAATAAATATCTAGGTTTAGTACAGACAACCATCAAAAGTTTACTGAAAAAAACTACTGTCAAGGTTTGTACATGACATGAATGGATGGCAGAATATGCATGATTCAAATATTGTATGTCCGTGCCCTGCAAATGTGTAACTACTTGTAACTTTACATATATTTGCTGCAGAAGCACTTACGTTCTTCTATTCTTACTTAGATGCTGGTCATCAAATTACGTATACTTATAGGGCGGCTTCAAAAGAGCAAGAGTCCATACATTCAGACTGACATCATATTAATATGACAACAACATTGAGGACCAGAATGTAGCTTTTAATTTTTTAAACTATGACTTTACATAATTTATAGCTGACCAAAATTTTGTTAACTGAAGATAAATGGAGAAGGGAAATTGCATATGATGTTATCATAGAAAATAAATCTGCAGCCTATGAGAAAGAACATCCACACAGTAATATAATAAGAATTTGGGAGACTGAGTTCAATCCTTTTTTAAACCCTGACAACATAAATGCCGTTTTGATGATAGAAACACTGAGAAAAGAAAAACTCTGTCGTGTCAGAAGAAGGACAAATTTTATAGCAGCTCTGTATGAATTCTTCAGAGACATATATCAACACTAGGGTTGTCTTAGATCTGAAGCAAAATCTGAAACTGAACTGTGTTGTTGAGGTCCTAGGCATAAGGGTGACCACTGAAGGTGATACCGTAATGCACAATACAAGCAACATGGAGAAAATATAAACAAACTGAAGGCATGTGCTTATCTCATCTCTAGGTTAGTTGAAAAAAAGGGGAGGGGACACATGTCGTCATCATGAATTCAGTATTGGTCCATTCCCTAATTATGTTTCTGGAAGCCATAACTACAGGTTCAGCCGCACATCTCAACAGGAAGGCAGAACACATGCTGTGCAGCACGGCATGAGGAATATGAGCATACTGCTGGAAGATTTCAGAAGAAAATGCTTGAATTTCATTAATATAACAAAATTCAGATGATAAACACATACGGACAAGGGCGTAACTCCTATTGCGGTACTGCGTCTTCCCATCAAGGGTTCCGGACACTGAATCACGCATCAAAAAGAAAATTGGTCTATTATGACATCAACAGGGCATGGTGCTGTGGATCAGGGGAGATGGACGCTGTTAGACGCAGAAGATGGGATCAGGGGAAGGAGTACCCGGTGGACTGGTGGAGGGATCGGGTGTTGCTGACCGAGGTGAAGCGCCGAAGCATCAATCAGAGAAGAAGATGGAGCCTGTTCAGAAAAAGATGCGAGGAATCTACGAGAATTTACCGGCGTTGGACAAGGTCGGAGAGTAGTGGTCGCCAGCACCGAGCGCAAGGAGATCGACGTCGCCGCCGGCTCATCGGTGAGCTCCGTGCGGTCAGCCGTCGTCCTTAATCACACGGTTTCGGTCCAGTGGCCGAGCCGAACCCGACCGGGGTGCTATATGCAAAATCCAGGGATGTATTTGCAAATATTCGGATCGCGATTACTAATCGCGATCAGAATTAGGGGTGTATTTGTATATTGTAAGGGGCTATATAAAAATACTCGGATCGTGATTAATAATCTAGATTCAAATTAGGGAGCATTTTGCAAATATCAAGATCTAATCCTGGGCCCCTTGCGAATGCGGCCGGCGACTGCGCTGTGGGTCGGCGAGCTTCCCTCCCCCCCGGGACAAAACCGCAGCAGGCTCTTGACCAGGGCAGACGCTGCCTCCGCCTCACGCCGCGGCTCGACGGAGCGCCGACGAGCTCCGGCCGTCTCTCCCTTCCCTCCCCGTCCTCCCAGCCGCCCCAGCTTGCAGCACGCACTCCATTCTGCCTCAGCTTGTCCAGTAGCTCTGCTGTAACTCGTCTGCAACTCCGATGCCACCTGCAGCCGTGTGCCGGCCGGCGGCGGCTTGGAGCACTATCTCTCGTGCCGAACGACAGAGGCCATGGTTCGCTCTGTGAACCGCTGGAGGAGAACGAACGGCTGCTAGGGCCAATTCTGCTTCCAACGTCAATTTTTGCAGCCCGGCCCATCAGCAGTAAGGTATGTATGAGGTGAAATGCACTATAAATAATGCATGAATTTCTTGTATTGTTTTGATCAAATGAAAGGGTATACTCACTTTGTTTTAGATCAAATTAATCCTATGTTCTTGTATTATTTATATTTTCTTATGAATTGAACATAATTTTGTTGGTTAAGTTCCCTGTACTGGAACTTATCCATCCGGGTTCTAAGACCGAGTCCTCGACTCTACGGGATGCTCACATTTTTCATGATTTGTTCTAGTGATTAACAATGGTATGTTTCAGCGTAAGCAACATATCCATCAATAATTGGACATATATGTTGACTTATTTGCCGGCTCAATTACTCGGATATTCTCATAGAGATATATGGATTTATATATTTATGAAGGTGAGTGCGCATGCGTTTATATGAGGTTTGTGTTGTACTGTGATTTGTAAAAAAAGAAATAGTAATTGTACTGTGTACAATTTTTCTTGTAGTCTCTTTCTGTTAATGGATCCATTTCTTTTTTTTAGATTGGTTAATATGAGGTCTTTTTTATTCGGCTGATTCTGTTATCGGGCTGGTTTGATGTGTAGAATCCGAATGATTTTTCGTTTCTTATCACTCGATTTTTCCCTACTACCTAATGCTGTGTGGCCCCATCCTACTGGTCTAAAATTTGGCTGACACCATTCTAAGATTATTACTACCTCTGTTCCAAAATATAAGCATTTCTGAGTTTGATCAAAATTAAATTTGTGCAACTTTGATCATCAATATTCTTATGAATGAATTATTTTAAATATAAATACTTATATATTATGATAATTGCTTTCATAACAAATCTAGTAATATTATTTTTATTTTATAGATTTTTATAAATTATTTACTATTTATAGTTAAAATTGAACAAATTTGAATTTAACCAAATCTAAAAATGCTTACATTCTGGGGCGGAGGGAGTACCCGATTGTGACGTAGTCAGTCCCTTATAAGTTTCCTCTCCTAAGACTGTGATTTCTTTTTTCATAAAAAAACATACTGCCACGGCTGGCCTGCCCACTCACATAGGCAATGAACGGAAGCGCCACCATCATCAAAGGCTGAGCTCTGGTTAAGTAGCAAATGTCCTTACGGGGTGAGCATGTTGGCAGGTAGCCGTATGGACTATGGATCCTAGCTGCCTAACTGCCGGCAAGTCCTTTGTACGATTCAACTCCCTTTCTCCGGCCGGCGTGTGTCTCTCGCTCGGGAAGTCTCTCTCGATCTTGAGACTATATACGGGACACGAGCAAGTCGCCAAACGCGCTGCTGCGTCCCACTCCATCGAGCCTTGTAACCATCCGACGTGTCGCGGATCGCCGTGAACCCGCGACCCATGGACACCCCACAAGAGGCTGCTGCGTGCGAGGATCAGATCAGAATACAGCCACCGAGAAGAGAAGAGAGAACGCCCGCTGGGTGCCAAGCCAATCATTGGAAGTGCCGCGCCGGCGAACTTCCCGAGCCGCGACACCCGGACCCCTTTCTTCTCGCGCGCCTCCCGACCCATGAGGGAATCCTGCAACTCTTCCCCGTCACTGCGGCCGCAAGCGCCGAATAATCCCCCTCGCGATGCCGCGGCTGTCGCTCGGTTTCAACTCCCAACAGCCTCCACTGCTCACCCCGTGACAGACAGGGGAGGTGGCACCACCGATGCCAATACTCTTTGCCAATCCACCGCAGCTTTCCTATGCCCCTCCCACCAAAGCCGTTGGCGCGCAGATGCCTTTTGACCTCATCACGCGCGCCGCCGCCGCGTACAAAACCCAGCTGCGCCAGGTCTCGTGCCGCCGCCAGCGACGAGCGGGATGCGGAAGCTGAGCGTGCCCAGGGGCGGCGGGGAGAAGCTGAGCGTGCTGGCCTTCGAGGTCGCCGCGCTCATGTCGCGGGCCGCGGGGCTCTGGCGCGCGCTCGGGGACGCCCAGCTCGCGCGCCTCAGCGCCGAGGCCATCCGCCTCGAGGGCGTGCGCCGCCTCGTCGCCGACGACGACGACGCGCTCCTCGCGCTCGCGCTCGCCGAGGTGGCCGCCGCGTGCCGGGACCTCTCCCGCGCCGTGGCGCGGCTCTCGCCCCGCTGCGCCGACCCGCTGCTCCGACGGTTCGACGCCCTCTTCGCGGCCCTCGTCAAGGGCGGCGGCGCCGACCCGCACGGGCTGCGGTACGCCGCCGAGAAGAAGATGGACCGGAAGGCGCGCAAGATGCAGCGCCTCGTCACGGCCACGGCGCACCTCTGCCACGAGCTCGACGTGCTCGCCGAGCTCGACCAGGCCCTGCGCCGCGGCAGGCAGAGCGCGGCGAGCGGAGGAGAGTGCGCGCGCCGCGTGGCGCGGCAGAGGCAGGAGGTCGAGCGCCTCCGCGCGGCCTCGCTCTGGAACCGGAGCTTCGACTACGCCGTCCGGCTGCTCGCCAGGTCGCTCTTCACCATCGTGACCAGAGTCATAGAGGTGTTCGACCTGGAGCCCACGAGCATCTCCATCATCTCTTCCTCCATGGATGATGACTCCAAGGTCTCGCGGCTTTCATGGAGCAGCTCCTTCGTCAGCACCAGCATGCACTCCATGGTGTACCCTTCCGACGTCGTCGCGGCGGACGCTTCTCGGAGGATGCTGCGTGCAAGATCCGGCAAGGCTACCGCCGTCGACGCCCGTCGGTTTCTCATGTCCAGGAGCAAGAGCTTGAAGCAGCCCAAGTGGCCAGCGGCTGGCAGACACCTCATGGGCTGCGTTGTCATGGGGAGGAGCAATTCCCCGGCGAGGGGCGGGTGGATCAATGGCGACACCGACCTTCCACTGAGTTTCAGCTACATATCTGCAGCCAGCAACGACGATTATTACAGCAGCGTCAACTTCCAGTTCCAGTCCCAAGCGGATCACACAAACGCGAAGCCTTCCACGGCCGTGTTCGAGTCGTCGGGCAACGTGCTGACCAACGCGCCGGAGACGTCCCTCGGCGGCGCTGCCCTGGCGCTGCACTACGCGAACCTCATCATGCTCATCGAGAAGCTCGCCATCTCACCTCTCCACATCTGCTCCGACGAGAGGGACGACCTCTACGGCATGCTGACCGACAGCATCCGGGCGTCTCTCAGAGCGCGCCTCAAACCGTTCGCCAAGAACCCGCCGCCGTGCGATCCTATCCTGGCCGCCGAGTGGTCGGACACGGTGCAGAGGATTCTGGGATGGCTGGCTCCGCTCGCGCACAACATGGTTCGGTGGCAGGCCGAGAGGAACTTCGAGCAGCGGAACGTCGCGTCGAGCGCTAGCGTCCTGCTTCTGCAGACGCTCCATTTTGCAGATCGGAGGAAGACCGAAGCTGCGGTGACGAAGCTGCTCGTTGGTCTGAATTACCTCTGGAGATTTGGGACTGGGAGGAGGGAGCTTGATGCAAAGGCCAAATTAGAGTAAGCAGGTTAGCGGCAACTGCGATGCTCGTGCAGATTACGTCGGGCGACTTGTGTCAGTATCATATCTGAAAATTGCAGCCGGCTGGCGAAGTGGAAACTGAATTCGACGAGCTGGGAATGGGTAAGCAGAGATGGCATACTTCAGACAAAACAATCCCTTGCTAATTTTGCTCCGTCAGCGATAATCCTTAGAAACAGGCATCAATCAACGAGTGCGTCAGCTTGTAATGGATGCTACTGTTTCTGTCAACGTCTGTAATTCGGATCGATATGCATCTCCCTGTAAAGATCTGTAGTTATGTACTACTAATAAACATGGAGGCATGTCTGGTTTACAGATTATCTGAAACATCTTCTGATGTCATTCAAACAGAACAGAAAATAAGCACTACCATTATGTCTGGACAAAGCATTTCAGGTGGGATCGTTTTAGTCAACATCTGCAGTTTACTTCATTAGTCTGGTAGCACGAAGTAATATGCTTAGCTGATTCATATCATATTATGACGAAATGAATAGTTTTGTCCAATAACTGGGGGGTGCTGCCGCAAGAACTTCAGGCAGCTATTGCAGGTGATCTGAAGTTCTTTACAAGCACTGAAAATTGGAAATTATGCTCGGCGAGCATAATTGCATAGAATGAATATGATTCGGTTTTGTTTATAAAAAAATAGACTTCAGTTTCATTCAAGAGTTGTAGCATCCTCCTGTTTTCTTGAACTTGGAAAGATATTGCTCAAAGTAAAAAATTCGGCCTGGTCTGGCCCAATTAGCATTTCAACCACGCTTCAGTCTGAAATGAACTAAGCCTTTTCCGTAACCCGGTCCATGAAACGAACCGGGCCGTTAGGACCTCATGGCTCATGGGCTCCGCGCGGCCGACGCTGCCATAGCCCGTGGGCGCCGCCGGCCCACGAAGCGGCTTTTTGCTCCGGGCTCCCGGCGACCCGCGTCGTGGGCCTATCTGCGCCCACGGGCCTTTCCCTAATTCAATTTCCAATTTTTTTTTCCCAAAGAGGCCTAGCTGCCTAGGCGCACACAACCGCACAAGCTTTGCTACAAGATCGATACACAAACGGAGAATAGGAGCACGCATGAACATAAACTAAGGATGGGCTGAAAAAAATCATTTAAAAATAAGCTTGCTGCGGTTCAACCTGGTTATCTTACGATCTTTAAGTACTCTCCATTTATACTTCTCAAGTTAAACAAAATTACTATCCTAAGAAGAATGAAGAGGAAAACACATTTTCAACTCTTTGTAGAGAATCTTGGTGATTATGGATTGAGATATATATATATATATATTTGTGTGATTAAAGTTTTACTATTTTTCCCCAACACATGGCTGCACTGCATCCCCATATTCTATAATTACAATAGCTCCATAGAATTTCCAATCAACTATTACAATTCTTGCAGGACTTGAGAAAACTTTCTCCACTCCAAACCAAATATATCTTTTGACATTTTATATCTTATTCTATGCAAAAAAATCTGCATGAAAAGAAAAAAACTTACAATATATGATGAGAAACGAATCATTGTCCGAGACCCTAACCTTGCTGTCTCGTGTTTTGGAAATAAATCACATAGTTTTTTTTGTAGAACTTAGTTTTTTTTTTGTAGAACTTTTGCACTAGTCTCTACCATCATGCACGTCTCGTCATCTCATAAAAAGTTAACGGAAAATATTAGAAAGTAATGTAGGATCTGAAAATTCCTCATGGCGAACAACAGATCTTGGTCTCTAAATAACTATTACGAGCTACTAAAATGCAGCAGAGCGTGACAACAAAAAACACACTTTGTTGCGGTAGATAATTAATTGTTCGAGACCAAACCTTTTGGCTCATTTCGATCATAACACGTAGTTTTTTGTACAGCCTTTGCACTGTCCTTTCATCCAAGTTCTCACCCTCACCTAGTATGGAACTGAAGTCATATAGTCATGAACTAGAAAAGATCACCGGTCCATGTAGCTTTGGGAGTTGGTATGCTATGATATAGCATCCCCTGTGGGCTATGGCCTGAAATTTGGCATCAAGATTTCATACACATATTATATAAACAATGTTCAATTGCACCTTGTAAAAAAGAGAGAGAGAGAGAGAAAAGGAGAAAACCCATGCTCATCTGTACACTCCCGTTGCCCAACTATGCAGGCTTACATTATCTCTAAAAAAAAAACCATGTAGACAAGCAATTCGAGAGAGCCAACGTGTTACAAGCATCGTGTAATTCACCTGGCGCTGTGGGTGTGGAGACGTTCATGATTACATGCAAAGGCGGAGCTGGAAGCATCGAAAGAGCTCACAAGAGCAAGCGCAGCCACAGCTGCCCACCCCCACACCAGGCGATTGCGCCCTTGCCTAGTCCACCAGTCGTCAAACGCTAGAAGAGCACCGGGAGCCAGAAGAGCAAGTGTCCGGCGCTTGGCGCGAGCAAGCAAACCGTCGGCCCCCCTGGCCTACCTGACCAACTGACCAAGCAAGCTGACCGGCACACTCCCTCCACAGTTTTGAATTTGAAAAACTCGGAGCAGCTCCCTCCCTCCACCGCCTGGCGGCCGTCGTACGTGCTGGACCTGGTGGTGGAACGCGCGCAGCCAGACCCGGTTCAGCCAGCTCGCGCGGCGCGGACACGACGAGGCTGCACGCTTGCGTAAACAGCACCGGGTCCGCCCGCATCCGCCCATCAACTCTCCCGGACGGACAAGCCAACCAACGCTTCCCAGTTCCCACTCCCACAGAGCGGGTCGGGTCCGCACCCCACAGCGAGCCACGACCCCAACCCGCACCCGGAAAAGGCAACGCGAACCGGAGCGACGCGGGCCAGGCTGGTGCGAGTCGGGCGTGCGGCTCGGCCCTTGCCTTGTGTGCTCGCTCGTGCTCCAGTTCCTTTTCCCCTTCCCCTCCTCTTGCCCCATCATCTCCACTTCTCCCCCCAACTCCCCGCCGCCTCGCATCCCACCGCCGCCGCCGTAATCCGACCCCACTACCCGTCCCATTCATCCACGCGGGCCTCCTGCCGCCGCGCAAGGGCGAGATCCCGCAGCCCCCAGATTCGTATCCGACCACACCCAACCCCCATCTGCGTCGGGGCCGCCGGCCGCCTGGCCCCGCTCCCGTCGAACCAATCCTGCCGGAATCCTTCCCGGAGTGCCGCGATTCGCGATGAGAATGGCTCTATAGGGCGCACTCGCTGGGGTTTTCGCGCCCGGTGCCATGGACGCCGCGGACCCCCGGGAGGGTTCTGATCGGACGATGGACGCCTCCCCTGCGGCGGCCCCGGCTCCGGCTGCTGACGAGGTGGAGGTGGAGGCCGCCGATAGCGGCGCTGCGGTGGGACAACCTGCTGCGGCACGCGCGACCAGTGAGGTGGAGGCGGGTGAAGGCACCACGGCGGAGCGTGCGCGTGATGTTGGGGACTCGGTGAGCGAGGCGAGGGTGGAGGTGGAGGAGGTCGGCGCAGCGGGCGAAGAGCACGCCACGAAGTCTGAAGTAAGCGGGGTGGATGAGGGTGGCGCTGCGGGCGAAGGGCGCTCTGCTGTGTCTGCAAGCAAGGAGGTGAATGAGGGCAGCGTTTCGGGGGAAGTGCAAGATGCGGACCCTGTGGTGTCTGAAGCGAAGATGGAGGTGGATGAGACTGGTGCTGCAAGCAAGGAGAACTCTCCAGCTTCTACAGTCAGCGAGTGCGAGGCCAATGGGGGGAGTGTTCCAGGGGCAGCGCAAGATTTGGCTCCTGTGGTGCCTGAAACGAAGATGGAGATGGATGAGACTGGTGCTGCAAGCAAAGAAAACTCTGCAGCTTCTACAGTGAATGGGTGCGAGGCAAATGGGGGGAGTGTTCCAGGGGCAGCGCAAGATTTGGCTCCTGTGGCATCTGAAGTGAGGATGGAGGTGGATGGCGGCTGTATTCGGGAACAAGAGTGCACTGCAGCAGCTGTGGCAGGCGAGCTTAAGATGGACGAAGGTGATGGCAGAGTGGTGAATCAAGGGCCTGCACCACCTACTGCTGGCCTTCAGGTGAAAGAGGAGGTGGGGGAATGCTTGGTGGGCCGCTACATTGGCCGGAGTGCTCCAGGGCATGCAAGGATTCTTACTGGGAAGGTTGCATCCTACAATAGCACAACTGGGGTCTACAGTGTGGTGTTTGAGGATGGACATGGTGAGGTTTGGGCCTTCCTCAGCTCCAGGAGTTTCTCATGTCTAATGAGAATGGTGCATTAGGCATGAAGGTGAGCTGCAGGAAGAGGAAGCTAGACTTGCTGGTTTCGTTGGGGAGTGCCTCGGAGGTGAAAGAGCCAGCAAGTACTAGGCAGAGGGTTGATGGATGCGAGACATCTGGAAGGCCTGATGCACCACAGCAGAGTGGGTCTGGCTCAGATATGTCTGAGGATGTTGAATCTTCGAGTAATTCATCAGATTTCACTAAAGAAGAACCATCTGAGCCATGCCCTCCTGTACAGGCTTTGGAGTTGCCTCCGTCATCGGGAGATATCCCTGTGCCAGAAGAGTCCACAAGTTATCTCTTTTCTGTTTATAACTTCCTGCGATCGTTCAGCGTGCAGCTGTTCCTGAGTCCATTTGGGATGGATGATTTTGTTGCAGCTATTAATTGCACTGTGCAGAATAACTTGTTGGATGCTGTACATGTCTCGCTACTGCGTGCATTGAGGCGGCTTCTTGAATCTAAATCTGCTGAAGAATCTCAGCTCGCTTCAAATTGCTTGAAGTACATACTCTATCGATCCCTCTTAACTACACTAACTATTTCGCAACTGATGTGTTTCCTTAAAATTTTGACAATATTTTCACTTTCCTTGACTGTGTACAGGTATCTGGATTGGACATTACTGGATGCTTTGACTTGGCCAACTTTCTTACTAGAGTACCTGTATGTGATGAGTTGCATTAAGAATCTAGGGGGGCGGAGTTTTGGTAGAAGCCTCCTAGCCACTGAATACTATAAACTTCCTGTTCCCATGAAGCTGTGGATGCTGCAAATACTCTGTGATCATGTCATTGAATCAGATGAACTCAAAACTGAACTGGAGGACCGAGAAGGATACAATGAGGAAATGGAATATGAGATGGATTCTAGCACCTTTTTGGAGGCTGGTTCAAGAGCAGTCTCGACTAGAGCCTCAAAGGCCTCTGCTTACAAAAAGATGAATGATTTGCAGAACCTAGAAAGTGCTCCGAATGTAACAAATCCAGAAGATACTGCAGCGGACGCTTCTCAGGATGGCAACAGTGATGATTGCCGAATATGTGGCATGGATGGGACTTTGGTATGCTGTGATGGCTGCCCATGGGCATATCATTCGAGATGTATCGGTCAAAACAAAGCTTTCCTTCCCCAGGGAGAATGGTTTTGTCCAGAATGTGTGGTTAACAAGCTTGGACCAACTTCATCACGAATTGAGCGTGGTGCAAGAGGAGCTCAAATGTTTGGCATTGATTTGTGTGGGAGGCTTTTCTTAGGAACCTGCGACTATTTGCTGGTGTAAGTTCTTGCAAATTAGTCGTGCAATACTTTGGCTTTACTAATGATTTGTTCTGCATGACCTGCTATGGTATGTCCTATACTTCCTTTAATGTTTGCTCCATGAAATACTGCAGGATCGGAACATCTTCAGATGTAGAGTCTTATGCAAGATATTACAATCGTTATGATGTTGTGAAGGTCCTCCAAAGACTTGCTCTCTCAGATGCATATGGGGATATATGTAGGCAAATAGAGGAATACTGGAAACATTTACTTGGTATAGTTCAGAGTGAGAGATCAAAAGTAGGTAAAGAAATTGGTGTGAGCCACACTCCACAATCCAGCATGTTGAGTTTTACTCCAACAAAAGCAGGAGATGGAAGTGGCTGGACAACATTAAAAGATGGTGGGAGCAGTAAAACAGTAGCACTTCCTCAAACAAATGCTCAGCAGAAATTTGTGGCTGGTGAGGAACAAAAATGCACGTCCAGCTTAGGTGCTGTCGCCGAGAATAATGCTGAAGTTTGCAATCAAACTCTATCAGCTCAGTACAACATACATAATGCACCCAGAAGTGGAGCTTTTGCACCATCTTTGGTATCGTCAATTTCTCATCAGAATGGATCCGTTGTAACAGGCGTGTATAACATAGCACAAGCACAGCCAGCTCAGAGTATATCCCGTCCAGACTTATCGACCTATGTTGGAACTAATAGTATGCCCAGGGAAGGTACTGTGAGCACCATTTCTGCAAAGGCAGAATCATTTTGTCCCTCTTATCAAGGTAAACAGCACCTTCAGCTGTTTGCTGAAAGATCTGGAAACATGAGTGGTGGCAAGGCAGCAAAATTGTTGTCTTTTAAACCACAGGCATACACGAACCTCTACAATCATGGGAACATTGCAGCATCTGCTGCTGCCAATCTTGCTGTTATTACATCTGATGAAGGTAAGATTTCAGCATCCAAACTGACTGCAAACCCAAGGAAAAGAATGGCTGCAGACAATTCTCTACAATTGAAAGCATTTTCCTCAGCAGCCGCGCAATTTGTTTGGCCTAGTACCGAAAAGAAGCTTATGGAAGTCCCAAGAGATAGGTGTGGTTGGTGCCTTGCCTGTAGAAGTTCAGCAATTGGAAATAAAAAGGCTTGTTTTCTTAACATGGCCACTGCAAATGCTGCTAAAGGGTCTGCTCGAATTCTTAGTGCCATGCATGTAATAAAAAATTCTGATAGCCATTTCCCCGGCATTGTTGCTTATTTAGCCAACATGGAGGAAAGTTTGCGTGGGCTATTAGTTGGTTCACTACAGGACGTGCAGCAGAAAGAACGGTGGCATCAACAACTACAAGAAGCTTCCAACTGCAGAACTGTAATACCCCTGTTGCTTGAGGTGAGTTATAGGATTCAGTTAACAACTTTTCTGCATCCTTTGATACTCTACAAGATTCTGTAACTAAGTCATGATATAGTATATGACCTGAATGCTGGCAGCAAGCAGTGGCATTAAATATAATAATTATTTCAGATTTCTTATGCAGCTTGAGCTAGATACATAATATTCCTGCATGCATGTTTTTAATAAAGGAAATTTACTCTACATACAATGTTACGAACTAATAAAAATTTGGATATGCGATACATGGTGTTGAAAGAAAAATAAAGAAAGTTACTGCCATAAATGGCAGTGAAAGGAAGATAAAGAAAGTTATTGCCTAGCTCAACTAGTTGGGGTGGGAGACCTCTTCAACTTGAATTCGGGTGTCTATTTCTTCTTAATGAAAAACCACCTAATTTCCTCCAAGGTTGGATCTCTTTTTTTAATGAATGGTAGTGAAAATGAACACAATTGTTATAGCATTAAAAATCATTACATATTATACGCAGTTGGAAAGCAACATCCGTGGAGTGGCATTTTCTGCAAGCTGGTTAAAGCCAATAGACGACTGGCCTGTGGAATCTCCTGGTCTATCAGCGGGATCATCTCGTCCTGCACCATACCATAAACGTGGGGCTGGTGGAAGGCGTGGCAGAAGGCGTTCGTTGGCATCGGAATCTGGTACTGCTACTGATGATGACAACAGCTGGACTTGGTGGACCGGAGGAAATATTTCAAAACGTACTCTGCAGAGGGGGGCTCTTCTATGTTCAACCATAAGAAAAGCTGCTCGCCAAGGTATTGCACATTTTAACTGTTACTAGTTTTATTTCATCCTCTATTAGTCTCCCGGGCATGAATAAGTTGGTGTGTTTTGTCTCCCACTAGGTGGCAAAAAGAGGATAGCAGGTTTATCTTACTATGAAGGTTCCAATTTTCCAAGACGATCTCGGCAATTTGCTTGGAGAGCATGTGTTGGACTAAGCCAGACTTCATCTCAACTTGCTCTGCAGGTTAACACTTATGTCCTGATGTTGCAAACTGTACTATTAAACCTACTTTAGCAATGATCCTAATATTCCTTTGTTCAGGTTAGATATCTTGATGCCCACATTAGATGGAAGGAATTCATCCCTCCAGATCAAATTTCTTCAGATGGAAAAAGTTCTGATGCTGACCTTTCTTCCCTCAGAAATGCTGTAATCTGTGATAAAAAAATAATTGACAATAAGATAAGATATGCACTTAAGTTTCCCAACCAGAAGCATCTTCCTGTGCGCGTGACAAAAAATATCTTGGAAGCAGAAGGTGATCAGGATGAAAAAAGAAAATTATGGTTTTCTGAGAACCATGTGCCACTGTACATGTTGCGTGAATTTGAGCAGAATGCTGGGGTTAGCTCCTTGCCTACTCCAGAAGTTTTGGACTCTAAGTGTTTCACCAATTTCTACCCAAAGCGAGTAAGAGCATATACCGGAGATGTCTTTTCTTATCTCTTTCACAAGGGAGAAGTCTATCCGTGCACCTCATGCAAGAAGGATGTTCTGTACAGGTTATTCTACTTCGTCTCGATATTGTGAAGAACTGATCATACATGTACTCTTTTTTGAGATACTAACTTTTATACTTTGGTTGATCACATGCAGGGATATTGTTAAATGCAGCTCTTGTCAAGGTATGGGTCTATATGTCATGCTCTTTAGATTATTTGTTTTCCACTTTTGTCCTCGTCATATCCGAGAAGATAATCGATCAACTTATGACCTTCCTAATGCTTAAGTCACACTATTTCTGTATATTTTCAGGTAATTGCCATAAAGAGTGTACATCAAGATCTATTGTTAGCAAAGGAGGCAGTGCAACTTCCACTTTGACATGCAAGTTATGCCTCCAGAAGCGGAATCTTATGCTTACAAGTTACAATACCAATGCAAGTTATCTCCGGCCTCAGCAGAGGAGTACCGGCCAACAGCAAGTGACCGCTCCAAGAATTGTCTTTAAGGTTGGTTCTTCCCATTCTGCTGAACCTGCCCTGAAAGTTGAAGCGCAGCCAGTCACAAAGGTTAAAGCACAGCCAGCCACAAAGGTTAAAGCACAGCCAGCAGCAAAGGTGGAAGCTCAGCCAATTGTGAATGTGAAAACCCAGCCAATTGCGAAGGTGGAAGTCCAGCCACTTGCAAAGGTGGAAACCTTACCAATTACAAATGTGGTAACTCCGAACATCGCTAGTGTACAAGCTCAGTCAAAGACAAAAGCTAAAAACTCGAAGTCAGAAAAACCGAAGAAACCTAAAAAAGTTCAAGCGATCACATATTTTGGTCTCGTATGGAAGAAGAATAAGACCGACAAGGATGATGGAAGTGATTTCAGGGCGAATGATGTAATCCTTAAAAGTAAGGATGGTATAGGTTCGTCAATAAAACCGACCTGTTGCCTCTGTAACAAAACTTATTCTCCAGATTTCCTGTATGTACGATGCGAGAGGTGCAGAAGTAAGTCTATTTAGCATTGTTGTAGCATAAAGCATTATCCTTTTGTGTTATCTTTCTGTTTTTTTAACATATTGATATTCCCTGCTTACAGATTGGTTTCATGGTGATGCCTTGCAACTTGAGGATGAAAGGATTGGTGAGTTGGTTGCATACCGATGCTGTAGGTGCCGAAGGAGAGCCATAGCCCAATGTCCTCATTCAGATGATTATACAAAGCCTGAACTAGAATTTAGCGAACCAACAGTTGCTACATCATCGCAGTCAACAATGCTATCTAGCGAGGAGACTTTTGCTTTAGCAGATCAGGACCCACTGCTCGCTTCATATGGAATTGTTGAACCGGTTGGGGAAGAAACAGTGGATGCTGATTTATCAGCTAACATGTTAAGCTTTGCCTCAGGAAGCAACCAGAAGCTGTCGATAAGAAGAGCACAAACTAAAAATTGTGAATACCTTGACCAAGCAAGATCTGTGAATCAGTATTATATCCAGGATCAACCTCCTGGGAACGGAAACGTCAATTTCAGCCATATGAATGAATTTTCTTTTTCGGAGGCTGACAGTGTGGATGCTTCAGAGCTATTGGGGTGGGATTTTTCCCAAGGAACTGCGCATGCTGCCCTTCCTGATTCCACTGCTAATCACCAAGCGAATCACAATAGCTGCGGCAGCTTTGCAATGGACCAATATGAACCCCAGACTTATTTTTCATTCACCGAATTGCTTGAAGCTGATGATACGCAGCTTGACAATGCATTTGGGATGTGTACTGGTCTGCAAGATGATGGCAACTGCACGGGAAACTTTAATCAACAGGGAGCTGGTTTTGATGAGATGTCTTTTATGATAGAAGATGGAGCTTCAAATATGAACTTCCCAACAGATGATCCCTCCCCTGAAGTGGTGGCTTGTCACAAGTGCCAGAACACTGAGCCACCACCTGATCTCAAATGTGCAGTCTGTGACCTGCACATACACCGCCAATGCTCACCTTGGGATGAAAATATACCGCCTGCGGAGACTGGTGATTGGAGTTGTGGTGCTTGTCGAGAATGGCGATGATTAACTTCTGAACTAAATTGCATCTATTGAGAGCAGCAGCGCCAGCTGTGAGGACAGGTAAAAACACCTTGGTATTCCATTTATATAGGGATTGGATTTCTATTAACAATAACTGGTTTATAGTTCCTGAGCATGCTTTCTGTTTAGGTGGAAGGTGCACCATGGATCTGGATGAAAATTGTCCATCAAGCTGTTATGATGCAGTGCTACTGATTGTTCACAGGCTGGGGTTGATTATTTGACATAAATTAACATCATACAGTTAGACTAGCAATGACTGCAGCGGAGTTTACACTGTACATACTAAAGGATGGGTCACTGAGACCATTTTCCATTCTTAAAAGTTTAGAGTGTTTATTTTTGTGGAGCTTTAGAGCTAGCAGGTAAGAGATGCTACTAGCAACATGGTATATGGTTCTGGAAAACCATATGATGTAATTCTATTACCTCGCAGTATTTCCTCTTTGTCAGGATGCCTTAGTCAGAGTGGCCAACTGACATTGCTATGTTCCATATATTGCCGCCAATTCTCTTTCTCAGTATGCGGAAATGCTTAATATTACCCTTACAGCTTGTCCAGTTGTCCCATCTTGCTGCGACTGCGGCCATGTGATAAATGAATTTTGAGAAGATAGCACTTGTAGTGCTCCTTTCAGTTCGAGAAATTTGAATTTAACGATTCTGAGAGTGTTTCATCACCTTTTGTTTTGAGGGCAGAGAATGTTTCATCGCTTGTTTATGTTTTTTTTTCTCAGATGTTTTTGTTCTTGTTTCGTGTGCATGGGGTTTATACTTGGGCCAACACGGACCGATCCCCACTTATAACCGGGCTCCATTAATCCTCTTGCATCGAATATAGGCTGTGGGCTGAATTTTGGAAAGGCGGGCCAGCCACAGGAGGGGGCCCTCTTCAAGTCTTGTTTCTCCGCTCCGGCAGCTCTACACCACCGCGATTTGTCGTCCTCCATTGGCGGCGGCCGGCGGCGATGGCGCTCTCCTCCCCCCGGCCGCACCACCTCCTGCGCCCGCTCCTCCGCGGGTTCCACGCCTCCGCGCAGGCCCTGGCGCGGGCGGAGCCGCACGAGTTCTCCAAGCCTAGCGGCTACCTGGGCAGCTGGGAGCCTGCGGAGGAGCCCCGGGAGGCGTGGGCGCAGCTGGACCGGCTGCGCAAGGGGTACGCGCGCTACGTGCGGCAGCTGCGCCGGGAGTACGCATACGAGGTGCAGCTGATGGAGGCCGAGCGGCAGCGGAAGGCTGAGGCGCGCGCGGAGGCCGCCCGCGTGGCCAACGAGGAGCGCAAGGCAGCCAAGGCCGCCGCCGCGCAGACGCGCGCGGCCGAGCGGCGCGCGTTCGAGGAGGACTTCCGCCAGGCCCTTGTAAGTTTCCTTTCACCATCTCCTTCGCTCCGTTTGCCCATGGTTCTCTCAATTCGCCATTGCGCACAACATGTTTGATGAATTACCTCGTCCATTTGGACTTCCTAGAATGCGAGTCTTAACATTGTGTAGGTTGCTATATTAGTTTGGGATTAAGAGGGAACCTTGTCATAGGCCTGCTTGTTTCAGCCATGTTACCTTCAGTTCAGAAGCATGCATAACAGCACCATCTTTAGGATTCAACTGTCAAGCAAATTGAAACTTGTGATGCAAAATATGTTTGTAACTGAGATAAGATAACGTGCAGATGAAAGAAAGAGCTGAGAAGCTGGAGAGCTGGAGGAAAAAGGAGAAGCTCAGAGAGCAGAAGAAGGCGGAGCAGAAGGAGCTCCTGCGCAAGAAGAGCAGTGTGTGGCTTGCTGAAGATAAACTTGAAGATCAAATACTCGATGCTATCAAGAATACCACTCCTCTATAAGGTTGATTTTGTGAGGTGAGTTCTACTCCTTTTCTTATTGTATTTTTGCTAACTTTTTTCACCCCTCTAGTTTTGAAACAAGAAGAGCACCCATGATATGCAGCCTAGTCTTGATCCTACTTGAACAGAAGGTTCCATGAAAATATTGAATGGATGCACTACTATTCTGTATACAATCGTTAGCTCTTTACAAACTTTTTTGACTGAAAGTTTCTTTGCGAAGTTTGCATGCCAAATTTGAAAATTGCAGCTAGGGAGGGGTTAGTGAGTGCACCAAATATATAAATTATGAGGCATGCTGACCATTAGTCATAACTTGTTCATTGGTCAGGCATACATGGAGTGTTTTCAAAAAACTGATAGCTCAGGATATTCCCAAAGGATTTATAATTTCAAGCTGCAAAGTACATTATACAAATATTACAATGAACTAATGGAGCTTTCTGAGTATAGGTGTTGTAGCCAATGTATGATTTTTCAGATTGAATCAGTAGCAATCATTTTTAGAATAGAATGTAGAGTGGACATTGATCAGATTAGGAGTATTATTTTTGTAATGCAGCTTGGATGAGAATTGCATGGCTAAACTCTGATTAATAGATACACTGTCTGCATTTTGGTTTTGAAATTTCTAAGATATGCCACTGAAGACTAGTGGGTTTTTATTTTTCTTACTTGCATCCCCTCGCCATGGTTTTGTGGTTGTCACCTTGTTGAAAGGCTTTATATTCAGTAAACCTTCACTACATCATCCACTTTCTACTGCAGTTGAACAGGCATTGGGCAAAATCGTGTAGTGATCTATCTTACTTTGAGTTTAATAAAATATCAAATTCTTGTTTGCCCAAGAACTCGTCGAATGCAAGTTTCTTCAAATATAGCACAATACCATTTCTTCATTTATGACCCTTTGTTTGTTAAGATGGTTATGATGTCTTGAACTGACATGCATCAATATTTTCTGTTATGCAGGAAACCAATGTTAGCATGTGAATCAGGAGGGACATCACAACGATGTATCTGTCATTCCCTCTGAGGACTAGTTTATGGGCAGCAATAAGATTATAAGAATCAGTTCAGGTTTGAGATGTAATGTCATCTGTTTCTTAGTTAAACTGGACCACATCAAACTGCATGGAGAGATGGCTTTCCTCAATTCTTCACCGAACAGAAATGCTTTAGCTGGGTGCACTCAGAACTGCTACTGCCCAAAGTTGCTGCCCTCCTTTCCCCCCCCTGTGGATTAGGGATAATGATTCTCTATTTGTTCTCGTTTGCATAAACTCTTGGCACGATCTGGAAGAAAGGACGTTGCAGTCGAGTCATATGATTTCCCTTTGGCAATATTTTTCTTGTAAGTACCATGAAGGCCTATCATCCATACTGTTAATGGTTGTCTTTTATTTTTTATTGCCGAGGCATCATGCTGCTACTATTTTGTCCTAATTCGCGCCACTGCAATCAACATGCGAGAGAAGCGGGATGTGATGACTGATGAGAAGGTGAGCGTGAAAAGAAGAGGCAAAGGGCAAAAGCAAAATGGAGCAAAAGCACCGCATGATGCTTCCTTGAACCTTTGTTGTCACGCCGCGAGAGGATCATGATTTCGCCCTCAGCCCGCACAACTACTGTACTACCATTTACACGCAGTCACTTCTCCCGTGGTAAACTTGCATCTTGATGATCCATGGTTCCTTTCCTTGTCCCACACCTGAAGCTAGCAATATTTTAGAACACTGGAATTTCTGTAACGGATCATACAGCTTGCAAACAAGTTCAGCCCTATTTGCAACATGGGTACATTTCCTGTTTCTTGGGAAAAGTTTGAACCTTTTCTTCTTTAATTCCTGTGAAATCATCGTGTTTCAGAAATTGCCTCTGTGAAATTAGCACTTGCTCGGTCTTGGCCTTTTCTCTGTGCTGCGGTGGAGCTGCATTGTGGTGTGATGGAGAAGCCTGCTCCACTCCACCCTAGGCCTAGGGGGACCTGGGCAGACAGAAACAGAGCAAAAGCGAAAAGTGGAAGCATCCAGTACTGACAAGCCTGGCGCTGGGCTATGGCCTGTCCAAAGAAAACAGTGCAGTGAAGAGGTCCCAGTTCAAACACCTCCCCCGATTTCAAAAATCAAAAGCCACGGTTGTTCTCTTGTTCCAATGCAGATTGATGGGAGCAGCCAAGATCACTCATGGGCTTGATTGAGTAATTCCTCCCTTTCCTCCATGCCAATCTTGTAATAGCCCTAACCACACTCGCATTTGCAAACAGCAACAATGGCGCTGCAGTTCTTGCTGGGTTTCTTGGCGTGCCTGACCTTGGCAATGCCGGCGGCGGCAGCAGCTGCCACCGTGCCGCAGCCGGAGCCCGAGGTGAAGCCGAGCGACACGGACGCGCTCACCATCTTCCGCCACGGCGCCGACGCGCACGGCATCCTGGCCGCCAACTGGAGCACCGGGGACGCTTGCGCCGGCCGCTGGACGGGCGTCGGCTGCTCCGCCGACGGCCGCCGCGTCACCTCGCTCGCGCTCCCGTCGCTGGACCTGCGGGGCCCGCTCGACCCGCTCTCCCACCTCGCCGAGCTCCGCGCGCTCGACCTCCGCGGGAACCGCCTCAACGGCACGCTCGACGCGCTCCTCCGCGGCGTCCCCAACCTCGTGCTGCTCTACCTCTCCCACAACGACATCTCCGGCGCCATCCCCGATGCCGTCGCGCGGCTCCCGCGGCTCGTCCGTGTGGACCTCGCTGACAACAGCCTGAGCGGGCCCATCCCGGCGGCGGCGCTAGGCAAGCTCACAGGCCTCCTCACGCTCAAGCTCCAGGACAACCTCCTAACCGGCCTCCTCCCCGACGTCTCCGCCGCACCGCCCCGCCTCGCTGAGTTCAACGCCTCCAACAACCAGCTCTCCGGGCGGGTGCCCGACGCCATGCGCGCCAAGTTCGGCCTCGCCTCCTTCGCCGGCAATGCCGGCCTCTGTGGGCCCGCGCCGCCGCTGCCGCCCTGTTCTTTCCTGCCGCGCGAGCCCGCTCCGACAACGCCATCGTCCGTGCCTTCCTCCATGGTGCCGTCCAACCCGGCGGCGTCATCCTCCGTTGCTTCGTCTTCGCCGGCACTGGCGACACCGGAGTCGCTCAGCGGGGCTGGCAAGGGAGGCTTGAGCCCCGGCGCAATTGCCGGGATTGCCGTCGGCAATACCCTGTTTTTCTTTGCTCTGGCATCGCTGCTAGTAGCTTGTTGCTGCTGCGGGCAAGGCAGCGGCGGCGAGCCTGCAGCCAAGAAGAGAAAGAGACGCGGCCGCGTCGGCCTGGAGGACGGAGACGGCGTGCTGTTCGGCCACCTCAAGGGGGAGCAACCGGCTCGTCCGGGCAACGCGGGCAGGTGCAGCGACGGCGGCGACAGCGACGGTGCGCGCAGCAAGCTGGTGTTTTTCGGGGCGGACGGCGAGGGCGGGGACGACGACAGCGATGGCAGCGCCGGGGGAAGGCCAAGGGGCGGCGCGCCGTTGACCTCGCACCTGCAGGAGAGGCGGAGCAGGTTCCAGCTGGAGGAGCTGCTCCGCGCGTCGGCGGAGATGGTCGGCCGAGGCAGCCTGGGCACCGTGTACCGCGCGGTGCTGGGCGACGGGCGCATGGTCGCCGTGAAGCGGCTGCGCGACGCCAACCCCTGCGCGCGCGAGGAGTTCCACCGGTACATGGACCTCATCGGCCGCCTCCGCCACCCGCACCTCGTCCCCCTCAGGGCCTTCTACTACGCCAAGCAGGAGAAGCTCCTCATCTACGACTACCTTCCCAATGGCAACCTCCACGACCGCCTCCACGGTATCATCTCCGGCGATCTAGTTGTCGATAATCACTCGCCAGCCACTTAGCATTGTCGTTGCGTGGTCCACCTCAACCTGACACGAAATGTTGTTGCCATTGTCTGCTCGACTGATTCAGGACACAAGATGACGGGCGAGTCGCCGTTGGACTGGACGACGAGGGTGAGGCTGCTGCTCGGCGCGGCGCACGGGCTGGCGTGCATCCACCGGGAGTACCGTACGTCCGGCGTGCCCCACGGCAACATCAAGTCCACCAACGTCCTGCTCGACAAGGACGGCGCCGCCCGCGTCGCGGACTTCGGCCTCGCGCTCCTCCTCAGCCCGGCGCACGCCATCGCCCGCCTGGGCGGCTACATGGCCCCGGAGCAGGCGGACAACAAGCGGCTCTCGCAGGAGGCCGACGTGTACAGCTTCGGCGTGCTCGTGTTGGAGGCGCTGACCGGCAAATCGCCCGCGGCGCAGCACCCGCACCCCTTGCCGGACGGCGCGGATGCGCATAGGAGGGACAAGAAGAGCAGCGCGGCGGCGGCGGCGAGCCTCCCGGAGTGGGTGCGGTCGGTTGTGCGGGAGGAGTGGACGGCGGAGGTGTTCGACGTGGAGCTGCTCCGGTACCGGGACATCGAGGAGGAGATGGTAGCGATGCTGCACGTGGCGCTGGCATGCGTGGCGCCGCAGCCGGAGCAGCGGCCGTCGATGGGCGACGTGGTGGGGATGATCGAGAGCGTGCCGGTGGACCAGTCGCCGATGCCGGAGGAGGACAGGGACGTCTCGGTGACCTCGCCGTCCATCGGCATCACCACAGACGACGGGGGTGGCAGGCTCAGCTACTAGTGTTTTCGTCTGTTGTTGACTGTAATGCAGCAGTAGTGTGATGTTCGTTAACGTAGTGCTATGGTTTTGGTATAACATTGTGATTTGTGATGCTCAAGGCCATACAATATATTTGGGCCGATTTGTTGGACGAGTTGCCAGTTTGCCACTGTGTTCCTAGTCTTTGCATTTGTCTGTGGTTGGTACTGTGCACTTGTCTAACTCCTAGTCTTTGCATTTCCGTGTTCTTTCTTTTTTGAAGAAAATGAATAGTCCCTTCTTTTAGAATAAAAAATTATGATTGCACACACTACCCCAATGAATATCAAGATTGGATGGGCAGATCTTGAGCTTTCCAAAGTCAAATAATATATACATTTCGCTGTCGCCTGTCGACAAACACTTTGCTACACTACGTTCAGTGCGTGCAGTGAATATCAAGATTGAACTTTCCAACGTCAATATATACAATTCGCCGTCGCCTGTCGACAAACACTTTGCTACACTAAAATGGAATGTTTGATTAGTTTACCACACTTTGCTAGTACACTTAATTAGCTCATTTTTCCAAAATGTATGTCAAGTCAAAAATTTTGCAACTAGCAAATCATCCACCATGAGTTTTGGCAAGGAATAGAGATTGTGGCATGCCGCACCTATGGAAATGAACCAAACAACAACGGTACTGTCGACGTACTTGGCCAAACTTGTGGCAAATTTGGGTGGACAATAAGCGTATCTACAACTAAGACGTAGACGACGAATGAAATGCTGTCTGTTTGGAATCATCAGCTACTTAAAGAGAGGGATGCTTTGTTTGGACAGGCAATCTGATTTGATCACAACGCACCCATAGAGCAATTGGAACTGGAAGCACGGCGTCATCATTCGTGACAGTGACAGTTATTAGCTTAGTATGTTTAAGAACAACCGCGTTTTTCTCTTGCTCCGTGCATTCCCAACCCAATTTGCAGTCATTTGGATACCGAGGACAGCAAGGAGAGCGGTCAATCATGAAGGAGGTAGACGACCAGCATTCCTGTAATCCTTCTCCTTGGGCCACGTATATTTGATCTAGAAGATGGAACAGGGCAACCCGGTCAAGCAGAATAGAATCGATCACGGTACGCTGACATTGTTAGGCCTGCCTATTTGGACGGAGAAAATAAAATGCCTGCCTGTCCTTCTCACCTGCTCGCCAGCAACGTTCTGGAAGAAAGAACAATGGAAAAGAGACATGCAGCGTCGAAACAAAAACATGGTCCAAGTCTCAACACTACGACTGATGATGGCAATTGGGGAAAGAAAAGTGAAGAATAAAGCGCAAAGGGTGGGGTGGGGACTCGAGTTGACCAAGAGCGGCGGCATGGAACTTGGAACACGAGAAGGAAAAAAAAAAAGGCTCAAAACCAATGCTTCCGTTAGGCCGGCGGCCCACGGTGAGGCACGGTTTTGGGCCGTTCCGTTGGTTTCTACACGACCCATGTGGTGTGGTGTGGTGTGGCAGCCGAAGAGAAACCATCCACCGTTCGCAGATTTGCTTTGCTTAACCCATTGGCCCCTAAAACAGCCAGCAGCGGACGCAGAGGGCACTTGCCATCCGCATCGCATCCCTTGCTTTTTTTCTTGGAGAAGAAGAGAAGAGGGGGGACAAAAGGGGCCGCCGTCTCCGAGCCGCCGCTTTCTCCGCATCCCTCTTCCTCTCGATCCGATTCGGAGCGCGATCAACAGCGAGCCAAGATGCATTCGACGAATCTCCTGCTCGAGGAGCCCATCCGGATGGCCTCAATCCTCGAGCCATCCAAGACCGTAAGCACCACTCCTTTCTTCAGACTTGCTGTTCAATTTAGTCGCGGGTCTAGCGAACCCTAGCTTAGCGGATTCCTCAGCCCTGACCTTTTTTTCCCTCATCATGGATCGTGTGAAAAAAACAAACAAACAAAACAAATAGAGCTTCTTCCCGGCGATGACGAAGATCGTTGGGACGCTCGGGCCCAAGTCGCGCTCCGTCGACACCATCTCCGCCTGCCTCAAGGCCGGCATGTCCGGTAACCACACGCACACTGTCTCTCTCTCTCAATTGCGTCTCGGACCCCTCTTACTTGTACAACTGACGCTGAGTTTATTTCCCCGTTTGTGTTGTGTAATCGTGGCGCTCGGTCAGTTGCGCGGTTCGATTTCTCGTGGGGAGACGCCGCCTACCACCAGGAGACGCTCGAGAACCTCAAGCTCGCCATCAAGGCCACCAAGAAGCTATGCGCCGTAAGTCACTCTCTTGATTGCAGCATCCTTATATTTCTTAACTAGTTGATGGCGTCACTGTGAACCAATGTGTTTTTTTTTCTCTTTTGTGAGCGAGAGCTGACTGTTGGATCCCTTGGGCAGGTCATGCTTGATACCGTTGGCCCGGAGTTGCAGGTGGTGAACAAGAATGAAACCCCGATTTCCCTTGAGGAGAATGGCACTGTGGTTCTCACGCCTCATCAGGGGCAAGAAGCCTCCTCCAGCTTGCTGCCCATCAACTTCTCCGGACTCGCCAAGGTTAACACGTGCTCATGCTGTTTTTTTTGTCAGATCTATTATCCTACGCTGTATTTACTTCAATGCAATCAGCTGCAGCTGCTAGTAGATCGTTCTCTGGCTAGCTACTATACTTTTTTATTATTTTTTGCTTTACACGCTATGTTACCATGATGGTCTTCATTTGTTCTCTTATTTCCACAAAGAGTTGAAAAGGAAACTTTATTCCTTGCAGGCTGTGAGACCAGGCGCAACAATATTTGTGGGGCAATACTTGTTCACCGGCAGTGAGACTACTTCAGTTTGGTTGGAGGTAAAAATGCTTCTGGCATGCTGTACCTATGAGCAATGCATTTTGTATACTTCAAATGTCTATCAGTAGGATTTGGTTTGCTGTCTGTGTTTTCTGATACAAAACTCTTATCTGCCTTGATGTAGGTTTCTGAAGTTAAAGGAGATGATGTGGTCTGTATAATCAAGAACACAGCTACATTGGCTGGGTCACTGTTCACACTGCATTGCTCGCAGATTCATATTGACTTACCAACGCTATCTGATGAGGATAAGGATGTATGTTTGTGTAACTTTTGCTTTGATGTCTTTTCCTTCCTTTCGATGAGCAGCAACCTTGTCCTCTAGCTCATCCTAGGACTTAATGGCATGAACTGCTTTCAGGTTATCAGAAAATGGGGTGCTCCAAACAAGATTGACTTTCTCTCTTTGTCTTACACAAGGCATGCTGAAGATGTGCGGCAGGTAACCAACTAATTACATTATGGATGCATTTTTAGCTGTTATGTTTGTCCTCTTTAGTCTTTACTACTTGTGCTTCTAAGAAATGCCTATATTTATTCAATGAAAAAGCAGCATTGCTATATTTGAATACAGTAGTTTCTGCTCATTTGCATCCAATACTTGAGAAGAATGTTATTGACAGTCTGGTATTTTTTTTTCCTTCAACACAGGCACGTGAGTTCCTCTCGAAATTGGGCGATCTCAGCCAAACTCAGATTTTTGCCAAAATTGAGAATGTTGAGGTATTTTCCAAGATGATACTTTTACATCACTTGCCAACTGTAATTTGTAATTTGTTCAACCATATCCGCCCCATATTGCTTTGCAGGGCTTGAACCATTTTGATGAAATACTGGCAGAGGCAGATGGTATCATTCTGTCTAGAGGAAACCTCGGAATCGATCTTCCACCTGAGAAGGTTGGCTACCTTGACTAACAATTTAGCTTTCCAGAAGACCTCAATTTAGACAAATGCTAGTATTTGGGTGAAGATTAGTATTGAGTTTCATGCACCACCTGGTAAAGCCTTGGAGGCATTGTGGCCAATAATACACCCTCTCACATCTGGGCTCCAAACCTGCTGCCATACCATGTGGACTTGAAGTGGGTCACAATTGTTTTTTTTTTCGATTCGAAAATTTTTGTTATTAGATTGAGTTTCATACCTATCTGAACTCGAGACCCTCTGTTATTAGATTGAGTTTCATACCTATCTGTTTACCCAGAATCCAAATCTGTTGAGGAAAGATAGACAATTTACATGAACTTAAAACGTTTTAACTCGTGATTCCTTTTATCTAGTTTTAAAATGCAATTCCTGTTTTACTAAGTTCTTTTAGTCTTTGATCTTTACCTATCCAATTCTCCACATTGCAGGTCTTTTTGTTTCAGAAGTCCGCTCTGTACAAGTGCAACATGGCTGGAAAGCCTGCTGTTGTCACTCGTGTTGTGGACAGTATGACTGACAACCTCAGGCCTACTCGGGCGGAGGCAACCGATGTGGCAAATGCAGTACTTGACGGTAAGTTGTTGACAATTGTAGCTGCTTTCCAAAATATCCTGGGTAGACTCAAGCTTTTTTGGCTGGCCTTTAGTGCACTCAGGACAGTTCAAATGTTCAATCACAAAGCACAATTGTTTTTTACTGCAGGGAGTGATGCCATTCTCCTTGGTGCTGAGACTCTCCGTGGTTTATATCCAGTTGAGACTATTTCAACAGTGGGCAGAATTTGTGCTGAGGTGAAATTTCTGTTGAGCTATATGTTTTCTAGATCCAGAGTTGCATTTTCACTGCAAATTTGATGCCTTTTTTTTTGTCCTCATTTGACTTGTCATCATCAATGTGGTTATACATGTTTTCCAATTGTTTTACAGGCTGAGAAAGTATTCAACCAAGATTTATACTACAAGCGAACTGTGAAATATGTGGGGGAACCCATGACCCACTTGGAGTCCATTGCTTCCTCAGCGGTAAGATCTATGTGCTTCTCAGATACCAGCCTTTGTTTAATTTTGCATATGAAAATTTCTGTCTATTGATGATTCATCACTGTCACAAATTTCTTGTTTGACATGGACTTTTTAGTCTAAAATAGTTCCATATCTATTTCCTAGGTGCGAGCTGCTATCAAAGTTAAGGCATCTGTGATCATTTGCTTCACCTCCTCTGGACGGGCTGCAAGGTTGATAGAATTGAACATTGCTTCTACATGGCTGCAGTTCAGTGAGACTCAGTCTCATGTCTATCTGAATGCTCTGCAGGCTCATTGCGAAGTACAGGCCCAGCATGCCTGTTCTTTCTGTTGTCATTCCTCGTCTAAAGACAAACCAACTGAAGTGGAGTTTCACTGGTGCTTTTGAGGTACATGAACAATCATGTTTTTGCTATTTCGTGTGAGGTGTTTCCTATTTATGCAATGTGGGCATTGTCTCATATTATTATTAGCATGCTGTGAATGGTAACATTGGTGTTGTGAAGTCTCTTGTTGACATTTAAAATGTAACCATACAACACTGTATAACTCAATATTGGGAAGCAGTATGTCAGTATGTGCCATGTGAGGCAATGACTATTAAACTTGTGATCTGCCGCAAGGCAACATTCTTGCTATGTCATGCAGAGTTGTTCTGAACTCTGGAAGATATTGGTTCTTTCCCCCCTATTACTCTGTTCGATCGTGATTCTAGTAGGATTGTGCTAAGTACTTGTGCTGAGTTGCATCTGTGGTTTATTCGTTGTTTAAGGCACTTTTTCTTTGAAACAATAATTAAGAGCCATGACCCCTTTTTGTTTGAGAAGAAAGCCATGTGCTGACTCATTTTGGTTTCTTGCAGGCAAGACAATCACTTATAGTTAGAGGCCTCTTTCCGATGCTTGCTGATCCACGGCATCCAGTAAGTTAACATTTCCTCTGTTCCTTTTGTTAGTTGAAGAATTGATGTATATATGTATGCAACACATACTGGTTGGATTTGCTCACTTGCAAGTTGCAATACAACATGAACCCTTATCATTGGGGAAGGAGGGATCCTATGGATTTCTAGCACACGCCTATTGCTATTCGTCAAGGAGTAGTATGTTTTCCAAATTCATCTATGGTAAATTGGTTGTAAGATGTCCTATGAAAGTTTGATGCTTTCTGGAAACTAGTATGAGGCTGCTAGGGGGTCTACAGATTTCCATCCATATTGACATAGTAATGTTATCATATTCTAGTATTCTTGCTTCCATCAGGTTGAACATATAAAATTTTGTATGCACAGTTTGAAGGCAATAATACTAGAATGCTTGAAGGCAAGAACACTGGAATGCAGTTCGCTAGTCCAGTTCTAAACCATTTGCATGGTCTCATAGCATGGTGAATATATTTCCAATTCAGAAATTTCTCTGCTGATTTTATTGGACCTATAGTAGCTTATGAGAAAAGGCTGGTAAACTGAGGCTTGAAGCGGTGATCCCACTTAGGTTGTTCTTGTAGCTTATGGCTCTGCAGAAATGATTTTGTTGGTACCTATTTGTTGTTGTGGGCGTTCTCTTGTTGTTGATGCCACCTTTGTGATGTTGGTGGTCACTTTCCATGTTAGTGTCATTTTTCATGTTGTTTTTGTTGCACTTCACTTCTCTATTAATACATAGAATGGCAGTTAATCTACCGGCTTCTGTTCAAAAAAAGAAAAGTCTGTCTCCTGAGCAGATATTACAGTTTTGTTTGTCATGTTTTCGTGTATTTCCATTGTGTGGTGCAGATCGACGGATAATTCCTGAGTCTTGACCGAACTAATGAGTGATTGACTGATTTTGTTATAATCAATATTCATTTTGTCTTTCAGGCCGAATCTACCAGCGCTACAAATGAGTCAGTTCTGAAGGTTGCTCTTGACCACGGCAAAGCCTCTGGTGTGATCAAGTCCCATGACCGTGTAGTTGTTTGCCAGAAAGTGGGAGATTCATCAGTTGTGAAGATCATTGAGCTGGATGACTAGACGTATGTTTACTACTAGGACATATTTTGCCGATTTTTGCTGAGGCCAAAACTTGCTATGTATAATCATATAGCTTTGCAGAATGTGCAGTTTTTCCTATGGTGTCATCATAGGATTTGCTTTACAGTTTAAAACTCCTACTGCGCAGTTTGGAAGTTGTCTGATTATACCACCTAAATGGGCAGATGGAACAATGAAATCATACTGTACCCTTTATCCTTCTACTGTTTGACCTGAGCCTGTTTTCCCTTAACACGCTCACTTTGCTGTTCGTCACATCTTGTTTTGTTCAATTTAATTGAGAGAAAGGTTATCGGTGTCATGATCTGTTTCTTATACTGGCATGAAATCTACCATTTTGTCAATGTTCAAAAGTTTAGACGAACAACAGTACTGTTTCTTATACTCGCATGAAATCTATCAATGTCCCAAAGTAGTTTTTTCTCAATAGTAAGCAGGATCTTGATAGTAGTTTTTCCTCAATAGTAAGCAGGATCTTGATAGGATAGTACCAGCGCATCAACACGCTGGCACCGATTCAGCAAAATAAAATTCACAATAAACACGCAACTTGCTATATTCCAATTTCTACAAATTCGTTTTGCTTCTTGAGCATTTAAATGTGTTACCTCACACTTTAGTCCAGTCTTTACAATGTTTACACAACAATATCTGAAACTCCGCATATCTTTTCAACTTGCTATACTAGTGCCACTATCAGGCGCTACGGAAGAATAGTGTAAAGAAAATACAATTTGTACAAGAAAATAACCAGTACAGGAACATAGTCTAGACTCATAATGGATCGATCCTCCAGCCTTGTGGTTGGTAAGGCACTCTCATTCTTCTGTGCCCAGGGCAACTTAATGAACAAATTTTACTCCAAAAGCTTCTGATGCTTCCATCAGATTAGGTCACTAGTTTGACAGGTTATTCAGTATGATGGGCAAGTGTTGCCATGTTGTTCCTTAAAGATTGGAGTGTGTGACAGCTGGGGAGGATAAGAAGATATCCGGTTTGCCCAGAAATTTGCAACTTTAATAAAATAGGGATCTCCATTCCACAAAATCAACTTCATTCCTACATGAAAGCAATGGAAGTAATTAGTGGAGCTGTTGGAAGGAGAATCAGACAGCCGAAAACTTCATTCTGGTAATAGTTGAAATGCAGAACAAGTTTTACCTGGTACAACACTGGGTGGCAGGAGGCTTAGTCTACATGTCATCTCGTTGGTGGGAAGAACATTTTGTAGACTGGGCAATTCAAGTTCTTTAATATTGTTGATGGACTCCATAAGTGCTTTAGCCACAGATGCATCTAAGCGATTACTGTCAATGACCCTTTTAAGAGCTGTTTCTAAACAACTAGTCCAAGCATTACTGCATCTGTCCAAACAAGCCATTATTTTACTCAGCATTCCAGGATCTGTAAGAACCCAGGGCTTGAAACACTGCAAGGATAAATATAAAATCTGTGCAACTCTATATATCTCCCCAAGAGCAATAAAGTAGTCACCACCTGTAAAATCAACATGGCTGAGAGTTTATAGTCGACTACCATATGTGAAGATAAAATGATCATCCAAAAACGAATGTTAAAGCTTTGCTGGTCATGGCAAATATTAGTACCTTCAGAAATCACTTGGTCGCAGACATTTGAATGACAAGAGTCTTGCCAAAGTGCTGCACCATGCTGCAATTCATGGGCACTGGGCAGAAGCATTCGGTACCATGCACCGACATAATCACGTTGTTCCTCTTTGGATGCTAGTTCCAATGTATGAAGGGTGGAAACACTGTGCTTGTAAAGTTCAATTGCCACACTCGTGTCTTCCATTGCCTGTAATTAGATATCACACAGAAATATCAGTCAATATATTATTTATTTTCCCTAATCAAAATCACATAATCAATCCAACATTGTAGAACAAGAAGCAGAAGGGAAATTGCAAGATTGACTGCACACGCTGCATCTTGTAAACAACAAAAATTCACTCAAGAGAACTTTCAAGTCAGTTTACCAAAAGGGATTACTGATGATAATAATAAACAGTGACATCAAAACAAAATCATGACGCCAAACTGAGCAGAAGAAAGGTGATTCAGAAAAAAAAAGTGAATTTATCTTGAGTAAATTGAGACAATAAAAACTAAAATGTCAAGACTCAGCAATTTACAAGAAGGAAAAATTAATATGTGATTTTTGTACTGCCAACAGTAGGGGAAGTTCCTATTACTGTATTACAACATATTGATAATGAGCAGGAACTTAGACACTTAGGTTAGGTAACATAGATGATGATACATACCCGTGCTATCTTTTCTGCTAAACAATACTCTTGTTGAAAATCCTTCAGTTGTTCCTCTTTGATACAGTTAATCAGTTCTGTAATACATACATCCCTCAATGGATGTTCCTCTGCGCACAAGCCTTTGGGCAGAGAAGAATCTTTTAGTTTATCATATATTTCCTGGAGATTGAGGAAAATGCATTAAAGACAATGATTTGAAGTGCTTGTGGATGCACATTAACACAAGAATACACAAACAAGTTACGTTCAATACATTCACAAGACAAATTTCATTTATAACCACAGATAATCAGAATTCAGAACACACCTGATTCTCCCTTTCAATTGCTGTTGCTTTCCTGTTTTCATCAGAGGGTGTAGAAACCTTCTGTGCTTCCTAAATGCATATCCTTAGTTACTAAATTACAAAGCAACAAAATGTATCAATAACACTCTTTATAAATTTATTGAGTAATCACCAACCTTAAGATCATTCACATGCTGGGACATTACTCTCAAGGACTCCTCTCTCAGCCTATGGTAGAATTCAATCAAATTGAAATCACTTGTTGATCCACTGGAATGGCTTTCATCTGTTTTAAATGAAGAGTTCTGATCACTGATCATTAGTGTACATCAAAAGAAAAATAAAATAAAACCGTGTCAGTGAATAACTTAAATAGAATGAATGCTCACCATTTCGTTATTAGAAAACAAATCAGATGAACTCTGCAAACTTTCTGCAGAGCTCTGCGCAATGCGAGTAGCGTCAGCCCATTCCCTTTCTTTGTAAAGGTCGAGTATGGCTGAATTACTAGCTGGAGAGCAACTGGAAGCCTTTACACGTTCTCCTGTGGACTTATGAGTCCCAATATTATCAGTAGTTTGATGAACATGGTTCAATTTTTCATCAAGACTGGCAAACGATGACCAGTCTTCCTCGTCATTGCTCACTGATTTTGTTACATCCTGAGAGATATGAAAACAAAGTCTATAAACAATAGCTAGATTAAGAGAAGGAACAAAGTCTATAAACAACTGCAAGCACGGGTGTGATCCTTTTTTAGTACAAAATACCATTGACACTGAGCTGCTATTACTCATGTCTGCCATTTGTCTGGCTGGTGTTCCGGAATTTCGCTCAGAGCTTCAGACTCGAACATTCACCTTTGCCGTATATACAAATGGTCAAATGGGTAAAACTAAACCCTGCAAAGTAATTCTACATTTATATTTAATATGACAATAATGCAATTTACTTTATGGATAGCATTGAGGTGTTGCAATACCAACAAGTTTAGCTCAGGGATTTTCTGAAGTGGGCCGGCTTCTAGCTTAAAATTTGCAGGCAAGTAAAGAATCAATAATCCCTCCATCTGCTACCCCAACAACCAGGTTGCTTATATAGCCCAGTAGCCCCGCCCTTCATTTTAGACCACACTTATTCATGTTTGCATTCTGTTATAGTATCACCATATATGCGCATCATGCTTGAAACAATCATTTATATCATATTGGGGCAATCCAAATGTTCCTTTTGGAGTGTCAATGTCATTATACAGTCCTCCCGACTCCAAACATCTCACGGCAAATTGGCAAAGACTGGTGTCAGGAATTCGCCGGAGAGACGACGCGGATCACGTCGCCGGCGAGCTCACGGCAAACACAAACTCACGCGAAACACAGAGGACACGATCTCGTTGGTGCTGACAACGCTTGGCAGCCTTTTCCATTGTCTACTGCTATGCATATATAAAAGATTACAAGGAAAGCAATTTGGCCCTCACAATCCAGCCGAGCTGTACAATCACAAAGCAAGATTACTGCTATAACAAGCCTCTAACTAAACTAGGAAAGCATAAATCTAGCACCCAAGGTTTATTCTTAACAATCTCCTCCTAAGCCTTGTGGTGCGAGCTGCATATATCAATCAGGCCAATCTTAGAACGAAGCTCATGGAACTTGGTCTTGCCGAGCGGCTTTGTCAGAATGTCGCCCAGCTGTTCTTCGCTCCTGATGAACTCTACCTCGATCAGACCTGCTTCAGCACACTCCTGGACTAGATGGTATTTCACCTCAATGTGTTTACTCTGTCCGTGGAGTACTGGGTTTTTAATCAAAGCAATGGCGGACTTGTTGTCCACCCTCAGCATTGGCGCTCTTGGTGCTGATCCCTGCACCTCAGCTAGCACTCTGGCTAGCCACAATGCCTGACAAGCAGCATTAGCAGCTGCTATGTATTCCGCCTCACAGCTTGACTGTGCCACCACCTTTTGCTTCGTTGACTGCCAGGTGATTGGGCTGCTGTTGAGGAAGAAAATCACCCCAGTCGTGCTCTTCCTAGCATCGACATCCCCAGCATAATCGCTGTCACTGAATCCCATCAGGTGAGCCTCCTTCTTCCTTCTTCCTGCCAAACCAGAGTCCCCAGCTCTTGGTTCCCTCCACATAGCGCAGAATGTGTTTTACAGCCACAAGATGATCCTCGCGTGGCTCTTCCAGGAAGCGGCTCACATACCCAACAGCGAAAGCAAGGTCAGGGCGAGTGTTAACCAGATACCTCAGGCTCCCGACGATGCTCCGGTATGCTGTTGCGTCCATCAGCGACTCTGAATTGAACTTGCTCAGCTTCAGGCGCGTCTCCATGGGCACCTGACAGGGGTTGCACCCTGCCAAGCCGCTGCGTTCCAGGATCTTGGCAGCATAAGCTCCTTGGCTGAGCGAGATGCCACTTGCGGCCTGCTTCACTTCAATGCCAAGGTAGTAGTGAAGCAGACCAAGGTCGCTCATCTTGAACGCAGCCGCCATCTCCTTCTTGAAACGCTTGATGTCGTCGTAGCTGGCGCCGGTGATCACCAGATCGTTGACGTACACCCCGACCACCAGCTGCGCGCCCTCGTTCGGCCTGACGTAGATGGCATGTTCCGAGGAGCTCCTCCTGAACCCGAGCGACAGCAGCGTGTCGTCCAGCTTCGCGTTCCAGGCACGCGGCGCTTGGTGCAGCCCGTACAAGGCCTTCCCCAGCTTGAACACCTTGCGTTCCCTGCCGGTGATGACGAAACCAGCGGGCTGCTCCACGTACACCTCCTCCTGCAGGTCGCCGTTCAGGAACGCCGACTTGACGTCCATGTGGTGTACCTCCCACCCCTCGTGCGCCGCAAGGGCGATGAGCAGGCGCACCGAGTCCAGCCTCGCCACTGGAGCGAACACCTCATCGCAGTCAATGCCTTGCCGCTGCGCGTATCCCTTCACCACGAGGCGTGCCTTGTGCTTGGACACCGCCCCATGTTCGTCCTTCTTGACCTTAAAGACCCATTTCAGCCCAATCGCCCGCCGCCTAGGTGGGAGATCAGCAAGGGACCAGGTCTTGTCCTCAATCGACTCCATCTCCTCCATCATCGCCTTCCTCCAGCTAGGGATCGCTCTGCCTCAGCAAACGAGGCTGGCTCGTCGGAGCTCACGGTGTGCAGCTCCTCCATCAGCAGTGCTCGCGGTGCGAACCCGAGCGGTGACGATGGCCCGAGGATGTTGTCGAGCTTGCGGAACCGGAACGGAGCATCTTCATCATGCTCGGCGTCCAGGTTGTCGTTGCCACCGGCGGCTGGCGAGGCAAACTCCACTGCCTGCGCCCCGCCGGACCCTCCTGGCGCCTCTTCTGCAGTGGCGTGCGGCGATGGTGGCGGGGTCGTGTCGCCATCTGCAGGAGCCTCCCAAGGTGCCTCGACAGCGCCCTCAGCTGCCAGAGGCCCCTGGCTCACGGTGGAGTACTCAGCGCCCAAGGTGAGCACGTCGTCGCTGCCACCCACCGCGCCGGAGTCGCCGTTGGTGCCCCAGTCCCACTGGGCTTGCTCGTCGAAGACAACGTCCCTCGTCACATGGACGCTCCTGGTGACGGGGTCGTAGGCGCGGTACGCCTTTGTTCCGCGCTCGTAGACGACGAAGATCATCTTGCGGCCTCGATCTTTCAGCTTCGTCAGGTGAGGCCGTGTGTTGCGGACGTAGACGATGCAGCCGAACGTCTTGAGATGGTGCACGGCCGGCTTCTTCCCATGCCACGCTTCGAACGACGTCATGCCGTCCACGCTCTTCGTCGGACACTTGTTCCGCACATACACCGCCGTGCTTACTGCTTCGCCCCAGAACCAGCCGGGCAGCCCCTTCGCCTTGAGCATGCTCCTTGCCGCCGCCACTACAGTCCTGTTCTGGCGTTCCACCACGCCGTTCTGTTGTGGACTGTAGGGCGCGGTGTGCTGCCGGTGGACGCCATCTGCCGCGCAATACTCCGCGAACTCAATCGAGGTGAATTCACCTCCTCGATCAGTCCGGAGTGCCTCCAGCTTGACTCCGGACTCGCCTTCCGCCCGCGCCTGGATGTCCTTGATGGCAGCCGCAGCACGATCCTTCGAGGGAATCGCGGCTACCCACATGTATCTGCTCAGGCCATCCACCAGCAATAGGAAGTACCTGTTGCCCCTTGGCGTCGCCGGCGTTCCCGCGCACGGTACTCTGCTTGCGCCGGGAAGGAGGTGCGCCTCCACTTGCCTGCCTGGCAAGCCTCGCAGAGCGCCGCCATGTTGACGTGGCCGAAGCGCTCATGCCAGCGCCACGCCACCTCGTCGTCACGCCCGCGCACCGCCAGGCACACAGGCTGTGCCATCTTGATGTGGAGCAGGTACAGCCGGTTCGCCGCCCGCGGCACCCTTGCCAGCAGTTGGCCGCCGAGCTCCCGGATCCTCATGACCCCATCATCAATTTTGATCTTGTACCCGACCTCATCGAGCTGCCCGATGCTCACAATGTTCGTCATCAGCCGGGGAATGAAGTAGACCCCGTCGAACGAGCGAAGCTCACCGTTCTTGCATACGAACGTGACCGTCCCGCGGCCTTCGATCCGCGCCGCCGAGTCATCGCCGAAACACACAGTGCCTAGCACCGCCGTGTCCAGCTTGGCGAAGGCGGCCCTGGAACCGGACATGTGGTTGGTTGCCCCGGTGTCCAGGACCCACGTCTCCGCCTCGCGCTCCGCCTCCTCGCCAAGCTGGGCGAAGACCTTCTGCTCCCGGATCTCGCCTCTGCCGCTCCGGGGTCGCCGCCGCCATGTGTCTGCCCCGCGCTCAGCAGCGGCAAGACAGCATGCGACAGTGGGGTTGCCGTCGAGGGGTTGGCCGCCGATGACCCGGCCGGCGCTGCGGTGGTGGATTGCGGCGGCGGCGGCGAGTGGTGAATGGTCGGGGAGGCCCTGATGTGGAGGAGCGACGCCTCCTCATCCTCCTGGACCGCGTGGGCCTGCTCCTTGGGCCGCGAGGGACATTCGCGGGCGCAATGGCCCCATCTTCCCGCACCTCCTGCACTTATCACCAGTGGGCTTACCAGATGACGGCCCACTTGACGACCGGCCACCGCGCCCGCGGCTGCGGCCGCGTCGTCCTCCTCCGCGACGCGCCGATCCGCCGCTGGTCCCGCCGCCGGAGTGGTTCTCTGCCTCCCTCTTCTTCCGCCGGGCGTCCCACTCCTCCTCCGTGAGGTAGAGCCGCCCGTCATGTTGCAGCGATCCCGGAGCCTCCTCGAAGGCGTCCTCTGCCGCCTCCAGTCGCCCCACCAGATCCGAGACGGTGAGGGTCGACGTGTCGAGGAGCGTGGTGATCGAGAGAACGATCTGCTTGAAACGCTGTGGAACGCTGCGCATGATCTTCTCGACGATCTTGTTCTCCGCCACCGGGTCGCCGAGCGTGTCGAGGATCGTTGCCATGCCGTTGAGGCGCAGCGCGTAGTCCTCAATGGACTCACCGTCGCCGAACGTCGCCAAATCGAACTTCCGCCGGAGTTGTATCGCGGTCGCCTTCTTGACGCGATCGTTGCCGACCCGCATGTCGGAGATGGTCTTCCAGGCCTCCTTCGCCGTGTCCTTGTTGACAATGGAGGACACCATCTCCGGCGGCACTGCATTGCAGAGAGCTTCGAGCGCCATCATCTCGTCATGCTCGTCGACGCTCTCGTTCTCGACGACGTTCCAGAGCGACCTCGCCTTCAACTTCACCTTCATCAGCAGCTCCCAATCGGAATAATTGGTCTTGGTAAGGACGGGGTAGCTACTCCCGCCGCTCACCTCACGAATCACCCGCTGGATTATGACGCCATTGCTGGTGGAGCCGTCGGCGAGCTTCTCGCTCGGCTTCTTCTCGTCACCCATCAGCCCCCGGTCCGAAAACCAGCTCTGATACCAATTGTCAGGAATTTGCCAGAGAGATGACGCGGATCACGTCGCCGGCGAGCTCACGGCCAACACAAACTCACGCGAAACACAGAGGACACGATCTCGTTGGTGCTGACAACGCTTGGCAGCCTTTTCCATTGTCTACTGCTATGCATATATAAAAGATTTCAAGGAAAGCAATTTGGCCCTCACAATCCGGCCGAGCTGTACAATCACAAAGCAAGATTACTGCTATAACAAGCCTCTAGCTAAACTAGGAAAGCATAAATCTAGCACCCAAGGTTTATTCTTAACAATTGGTACATCCATCACGGAAGGGGGAAATGCATCAGAGTGTGCCAACTCACCTCAATCATTCCAATCCCATCCCCAGGCCCTCGTGCACCTCCATCCTGATCGGCAGGTTCCGACGTCGCCGCCGTGAATTCCCAATCATCGTCTCCGAACCCTTCGCCATCCTCTTGCGGACCCGCATCCGCAGCGCCGGAGGCGGAGGGTGGCTGAGATCCATAGAGGCCGGCGATGAGGTCCTTCAGATCCGCTGGCCTCGATCCGTCGGTGGTGAAGGACGCGGCGCGCTGGTGCGCTGTGGCCGCCGCCGGCGGCGGCTCGGCCGGTCCTTCCTCCTCCCGCCGATCCTCCTGGTCGTCGTCGGCGCCGAACAGGGAGAGAGGAAGCGGGCCCCGCGGCTTCTCCCAGGAGGAGGGAGCAGCAGCGGATGTAGCCGTCGGAGGGGTGGGCGGCGCGGAGGCGTCCGCGTTGGATCCGAGCGGGCTCGCCACGAAATCGCCCCAGTCGTCATCGAAGGCCGCGAAGGCGACCGGCCGGGGATCGGCGAGGGGCGGCTGCGCCGCGGGCGCGGAGGCGAAGGTGAAGTCGCCGAAATCGAAGTCGTCGTCGAGGAAGGGGGCGGGGGGCGGCGGGAACGCGACGGCGTCCATTGCGCAGGGGAGCGCGCGTGCGTTGTCGGCGGCTGGAAGGGAGGGAATAATGCAATGCAACCCGTCAAGTTCTTGCTTCCATGTGCTGGCTGCTAAAGTTTACTAGGAATTGTACGCATTTTTTTAGTATGCAATGCAATTTGTTTAAGCACAACGTTTAAGCAGGCTGTGTAATGTAATGCTGATTTTATTCATATACTATTTCTTTTTTTCCTTATTAGTAGAAACAATAGATAATACACGACTCTGCATAGCTTTAGCTCGAAAGCCAATACTCCTTCCAGTCTAAAAAAAGAGTGACGTTTTAGACATCAGCATGTTCCTGAATGCAACTTGGATTGCTAATGTATACTATAGATTATAATACATTGACACATCATAGCAAAATTGTTTGATATAAAACTACCTTTTGAGACTAAATCTCCCAATTATTTTTTAATTTTTAATCTCAATATACACAAAAACAGTTAGTTATCAGAGTTTTAAAAATGTTGACTTTACCCAACCTAAAACGCCACTATTTTGACGGGAGGAACACCACTCCTCTGTGATCGGCGAGAGTACTTGCAACAGGATTGTGTTCCCTAAAACGAACAGTGGAGCTTGTATATTATCGTGTATACAGTACATCATTTTCAAAGTATGAACGCTTATACTTGACCAGCAGTGGAAGTAACAGCACGTAAGCACATAAAAATAAAAACCATCAAATCAACTACGACATTGTAACTTTTGCAGTGACATCTAAGGTTAGCAAGACCTTTTTGTGAGGCTAGAATACAACATCACATTGTCCTTCAGAGCCTGTAAATACACAACAAGGGGCGGTGAAAACTCACAGAAGGAAGAAAAAAAGGTATCAGGAATACCAAAAGGAGAACGAAGTATTATGACAAAGTAAATGAAACAGAAAAATAATGTACATGTTGCTACTGTAGTGTCTATTGTCCAGCAAGCTTCATGACCTCTGATGGACCTTCCAGCTTTGGCACTTCTGACGGGCCTTCTAGTTTTCTCAAACCATCTTCACAATAGTTACTAATGTCAAAGTTGGTAACGGCATGAACACCACGAAGCTCAATTGCTGCTATGTCATAAGCTTCTGCCGCCTCTTCTTCAGTTTCTGCAATCCATGGCCACTTTTAATTAAGGATAACTGCGCATCATATATAAATCAAGGTGGATTTCTAGTTGACAGAAACAAGCTTCTAGTCCCTAGTGACTATCATTCAGAAAAGCCTTGGAAGTTCAACAAGGTAGAAAACTATACTCACCGAAAGTCCCGAGGTAAATGTCTTTGGTATCTCTACTCTCACCAATCCTACCAATTCGTGCTTGCCATTTACCATCCTTCCGTCTGTTGGTAAAGAAAGTGATTAGAGAAAGTTGCAACAGACCATTCAAACTTTCCTAGTTAACCACAACATTTTTTTTTCACTCCATTCAAAGGAAACCAAATGGTTATTAATTCATTTAGCAAAGAAGGTACAACACCTGGTTACACCCCGGTATGATGAAGTACCTCTTGAGAAACAACTGCTTTGCCTATAACAATAAACCATGACAATTAAAAAAGATCACAGCATATAAGTACTACACATAAGTTTTTGAATGTACCACTGACCTCCTTATGTAGGCTACAAATTCATCTTGAGACATGGTCTTCATAATCTCGATTTCTTTCTCATAGTCAGAAATCTGATAGCAAAGAAAAGCTATTAATGCAATTTACTTTCCCAGTTCTTGGACAAGATACGCTATTTCCTAAACATATCAGTATATGCACTTAGCAATATTCAATTCTTACATTGAAGTTCAGTTTGGTGTTTGGACCTGTGCCCCAATATTTAAGGGCAGCCAAATCATGTGCTCTTGCAGCCTGCTCTTCAGTAACATAGCTGCCTGTAATGCCAGAAAAGAAGTCAAAACTTGAGCAGTTTTGTGTTCCAAATGAGCCCCTTCCATGAGTAGCACCGCTCACCTAAGTAGACTGAAGACCACAGCAGCAGCAAAGAGTAGAAACCAGGTTCCATGCACAATTAAAAGAAGGATCAGCTTAAGAAGACTGGAAAATTAAGGACGTGACTGGACATGTAAGCTATTAGGAGAATGACTCTTTATCCAGCGCATACATTGGCATAAGCTGATATCATGAATCCTAATGCATTTTTTAAGCATCAAATTCAACTTGTCATATGACCTATTTACACTTTATGATGGCGATTAACATTTCTGATAGAAAGGCATAAAGATACAGAAAACATAACTTTGAGCACAATACATGTACATGTACCTCATAAATCACAATTTTGTGGTGCTACATAACATATTTCAAAGATAAATAAAAAAACATCGTTCATCCATTCATCAATACAAGATTGATGGCGCACCTGATGCACCCATCCATAGGTACTAACTTTGTTAACTGAATAATACGATCCTATCCTCATGATGTACCCCCCTTTACAGGTTGAATTAGGACAGAGCATACTAGGTGACTTGCTGAACCCTAGTTGCTCTATCAAAGATGCAATTAAGACACCATGAAAGAGGCCAGGAATAGGACGTATTTGACTGATTAGATACTCCGCTGCAAAAATAGCAAAAAGAAATGTAATCTGGATATCCGATCCTACCGTTTAGTACACATGCCACTGTTTACCAGAGGAAATGCACATGGCATTGACACACCAAATTAAACTGCAGTGTTGATTTCATCTCAAATATAGAACTATGGTTGAAACATCCCGAAGATTTTACAATGAGTTAGAGCCCGGAGTTGAGGTTGGTAGCGTGCATACCGTGCTTGCCCTTGCGCTTGCGGCCCTCGACCTGGCTGGTGTTGTCCCAGAGGTGCGCCTCGTACTTGCCGCTCCATTTCAGCCTGCGGCCAGAACAGCAGCGAACAGCCTAATCAATCCAAAGCACAACGAGAGGCACCAGAACGGGCAGCGCCAACAGCTCTCTGTTCCCCAGAGTTACCAGTCCGCACCTTGTGACGCCGTGGAACCGCGACGACCGCGGCGCGGCGTACTTGCGCATGGCCTCCGCTACCAGCTTCCCTCCTCCGCCTGCGCCGGCGCTAGCGCCTCCATCCGGCTTCCTCTCCTCGCCACGGCCGACGACGGCAAGCTGCTTGTCGAGCGCGGCGATCTCGCCGCCCGGACCCGCCACGGCCGCCGCGGCGGGGGGTTCGCCGGAGGCGGCGGGCGGGTCGGGGGCGTCGCCGTGCCGCCCTTCCTGCGGTGGAGAAGGGGTGGGGCCCGCCGGCGAATGGGGTTGGACGGTGGCCATCGCCGCGTGTCGGTCGCGCTGGGTTTCGCGAATCTTCAAGTGGTCGCGTGACAAACCCTAGCAGAGGAGGTGGAGGCGGGCGGAGAGGTCAGGTCGTCTGGGCGAGCTGAGCTGAGCACGACTCATTTGCGTCCGTCTGATACTCTGACAATCTGGCCCCACATGTAAGAGCCGCATTGGCCCTTTAGCCTATCCCATTTTAGCCCAAATAGGTTAAGAGCAGCCAAAGGAATGGGCTATTTGCAAATAGTCCATCCAAAAAATTATCCCCCAAGAGGTGCTAATGTGGCTATTTGGGATAGGGTCCACTGAAAAATGGCTTTTCTCTCTCTAGTCACATTCATGGCACGGGATCCAGTGCATTATAACTCAAATAACCCTTAAATCCAAACACCTCATGAACTATTTCATTGGAGGGCTATTTTTTAGACTAAATTTTAGCTATTAAAATAGTTCTTGGCTAGTTCTCCAAACAGGATCATTGTCCCTACCATCCATCCAGAGCGGAGATGCACTACACTTCCATATTGCCACTTTTACGATTTTTTTATGAGTCTGTATCATTACAATAATAATTTTTACTCCAAAGTATTGTTCTCCAAATAGAATTTTTCTTTCATAATAGACGATGTCTTGTTTCTTTTCAGGAAACAACAAGACAACATTATTTTCTCTATCTCGTGAATGCAAATCAGATATGCAATTTTCAAGAAATCTATACAAATTTAAAGTGTGACTCGGTGAGTGGATATCGAAATCCATGAAATTAAGTAGGAAAGCATACACCGCAGTATAGCTTGCTGGTAATTTCTCGAATCTCTTTTGAACTTGACCAGGCAGGCAAATCAACGACTGTCGAGACAGCAGGGATTTATTTTTCTTTTCACGATACTGCTGGGAAAAAATGCAGTCGAAATTTCAGCTGCAGCTGGAGCAATCATAGATGGCCTGTGCAAAGCTCAAGCAATTGACAGGGCCGAAGGTGTCTTTCAGGAGTTTTCGCTCCTCTGCGAGCCACAGCAGTTTCAGGACAACAACATCTACAGGAGAATGAAATCTAGAGCTCAAGTGATACTATTGCAGTAACAGTATTATATTGCTCTAAAATGTGAAAACTGTATTATTCACTGGCATAAAAAGCTGTTTGAAACTTCGGCTCAAAGAATGTATGAATTTTGGCTCCAAGGTTGCCCAATAAACAACATTGTAAAGAGTTTGTAACAACTATATTTGATCCCAACTGCTCAAAATACATGTTCGACACTTCAACAGACATTCCAATCTTATAGTACAAGGTTGGTCATCATGGCCACGGAATCTTGAGAACCAACTCTATTTCTGGTAAGGTAACCTACTCGTTCTTACGTTTGAACATCCTAACCAGATAACGGATCAAGGACACCAGCCACTGCCAGAAAACAACGAGGAAGTTTGCCTTCTTTGGTTTCACTTCAGGCCTTGGCCCAAAGAGACCTTTGTAGAGCTCCTTCTGCTTTTGGTACAGAGCCTTGTCTTGTTCCGCGAGCAACCGGAGCTCCCGAAGGATCTCCTTGTCTTCTGGGGAGTACTTCTTCGCTTTCAGGAAATCCTCCCTGGCTGATTCTGTCTGGCCAAGTTCAGATTTAGCTTTTCCTCGCCTGAACAGTGCTTTCACATTACTTTCGTCCTCTGACAAGACCTGAAGAATAAGATTATGAAAAGGTTCAGCCATCAAGTCAGTAATTTTCCAGACAATGCAGGGTGATTTTTCAGGGATTGTTCAATTGATAAATCAGCACTTAAAAAAACCCGATAAAGGTGCAAAATCAGCTGCTTGATAACTCTACCAAAAAAATCAGCTGCTTGATAACCATAATGCACAACCTTGCATGTTGATATCTGAATTCATTTAGGCCACATGAGCTTAGTTGCTACAGGTCTTTAACATCATTTTAAAACAGATATTTTTTACTGTCTGAACATAAAATCATGTATAGCTTATGTGAAGGTCTAGGCAAACTACAAAAATGCACTCATGAATGTAAATCATGCATTGACGACTGAGTGTACTCATGAGCATAGTAGAATACATACGATGCTACACTGTACAATAGCTTCATCGAATCTATTTAGTTTGATAAGGCACGCAGCCATATTGAGATGACATGGATTTTTCACGGCCAAGGCCATGTCTCTGTACTTCCCAAACAATTGAAACATGAAATCGTCTCCCATGTACGCAATTGCCTGTAAAAGGGAACAAGTAGAGGACTGAAATAAGAATACAGCGATAACAATAAGCATGCCAAAAGTAAAGCATGCCGCTAACCATTTCATATTGCTGCATGGCCTCCTCAAGCTTCTTTTCTTTGAAATATTCATTGCCCTCAATCTTTCTCCTGTCTGCAGCTGCAATCCTCTCCTCAACTGTCATGTCACTTCTGGCTTTCCCCTGATTCACATTTTATCATGATTTGAAATTTCCCAAGTTGAAAAAAGCAGTAATGCTATCAATACGAATAATCTCAGCCTACTCTTCAAAATAATAATGGTGGAGGTGGGAGAACTTTGGCTACCTCTTTGACATCATCAAATCCAATAAGCTCAACTTCATAAACAAGGTCTGCCATTGGAGGGACATTTGGGAATGAAAAGCTTCCTTCTTTGCCATAGCCTAGCTCCCAACCAACATGCAACAACGCACGCTCCCCGCTTTTCATATTGCCAACACCAATGCCTAAACCAGACATTTCCTTTTTCTCTGTTGATGGAGTAAAAAGCTTTAGAAAGTTACTCCATAGGCAATTATCATTGATAAACTCTGTTGTACTATTGACGGTGCCAATATAATTCTCAGGTTAGTTACCCAGTACCTGTAGGCTTGCTGAGCAAGAGCAATGCAACATAAAACGGTACAGATCAGAGCTGAGTAATGCATATTTCACTCTTTCATCTCACAACACATTAAATCATCAATAGCAGGCATGACAAGTTATTCGCTGAGTAACTGGGTATTCAGATCCTCATTAAGAGCCATCATCATTGTACTAGAAAACCATAATAGCATGCAAAGTAATCAGTCTGAATTTATCAAGTTGATGGATGAAATGCATGCAGACGAGCAAACTGGGTATAAAAAAAGTGAAGTGACTTTTGTGGCACCTTTTCCAAGTACTAATTCAATTGGATGCTGCTCTTGCCACGTATCCTCAAATTTATGAGATGATCCCTGAACCCATGCTCTATAGTGCACTGCAGTACGAGATTTAAAAAACAAAAGGTTAATTCACTGCTGTTCTCCTTTGAAGCACTTTTCATGTCGCTAAATCAAAATACACGTGTATGCTTCCTCCCAATAGCAAAACGATTGACGTGTGGTGTAGGAATTAGGCAACTTTCGACAAAAAAAGGATCAAAGATGAAATTTTGAAAATTGACATAACATTAGAACCCCCCCCCCCCCCCCCCCCAACACACACACACAAATAAGTGTTGGTACTCAATGAACAGAAAAGGAAATGTAGCATGTGGACCACTTGTTGATAAATAGAAAAATAATGAAACCTGATGGTTTGAAAATCAACATCAGCATTAGAGCAACAAACTGAATAGGTACCGGCAAAGATATTAGTACTCGATGAATGCAAAAGAGTAACAGGAAGGCATGATTAGTATGAAATATCAGGAACTCTAAGCCTCCATCCTTCCACTAGTTTAAATGACAACATATCTAGGTGTGTTTGTGGTGAGAAAGCAGCCTGTCTGGATACATTGAGAATTTGTTTACATATCCCCATTTCAGTTATAAACTGTTATTTGCTTTGAAAATAAGCAAGGCCATTAGCATCTCATGATCATAGTCATGGTCAAGAGGGCTAAGTTGATGAGCATGTGAACTTGTAAAGTTATATATGCCCCCCCCCCCCCCCCCCCCACCCCCCCAGGTTTCTTTCAGAGCACTCTTCATTGAGTCCTCTGCGAGCCCCAACCATCATGAGAGGGAAAACAGTGCAAACAAACATAAACGGGATATGATTATAGAATATAGCATAAGGAACTCTTAGCTACCTTCTTAAAAAAAAGGAACTCTTATCTAGAAAGTAGAAACCAATATCCCAAGCACTGGAACAACCACTTCTGCTGTTACTTACCAAAGCACGTCGCAAACTTCAAAGGCCTCTTGCCGTGCCCTTCTTTGATTACCTGTTTCTTGACTTTATCATGAAGGACTTCCATATCAGAGGAAACCACGGGTGGGGCACTGCCATCCTGGGGAGGTTCAGTATGCACAAAAGACGCCTCTTCCACTGTAATCTCATTATCACTGGAGCCTGAGAAACAGAAACCAATAACCAAGGGGAAAACAGAGATGAGGATTCAGAAATTACTCTCTATCTAGATACAAACTCCCAAGTTTCATTATCTAGCCAGTAGCCACATCACAATTCAGGAAAGTGTAGTGCAGCAGCAGTGAAGTGCAGGATCCGAAACTGCCTGATTGTAAGCTTCCAAATCCCAACAAAGCGCCCCCCCCCCCCCCCCCCCCAAAAAACTGAAGTGAGCCAGCAAGCTACCAATACCGACGGGAGGACATGTAGCTTCACGGAGCAGTAACCACGCGTGGGGCCGAGGTATAGCGGGAGATTATTTGCCCGCAAGCGAGTAGAGGGACTCACCAGCGGCGGGATCAGAAGCGGAGGCGGCGGCTGCAGGCGGCGCATCTTCTTCGACGACCGCCATCGCTGCGGGTGACTGGCCGGGAGACGGCCGGCCGGCGGAAACTTCTAGAGTGCCGCGGGTTGGGTAGTCAATTTACTGGCTTGCTGCAATTTACTGGGAGCCGAGCCGGAGGACAGGAGAGTAGCGAAGGCTTGAAGAGATCCTCGCTCTTCCGCCTTTTGGGCCCAGGGTAGTGGGCTTCGATGGTTGGGCTCTCCGTAATTGAGCCACGTCAGCAAATCGAGAGGAGAGAGAAACCGCTAGTCTCTGCGGAGTGCGGAGCGCGGAATGCAGCCGCAGCCTAGCAAAGCCGAGCCGGCGCGGACGGAGTGGCTGGCGCGGCCGGCACAAGGGCGGGGAGGCGGGCTGGCGCGGCGAGGACGGCGCGGCGGGGAGGCGGCCGCCGGCGCGTGGTGCAGCGGGGAGAGCGAGGAGGAGCGGATAGATCAGAGAGACACGAGGGAGAAGAAAGGCAGGGAGGCACAGTTCTTTTTTATAATTTTTACCTGGATGATGACGATTATAATTTTGGCATTCTTATTTTATGCGCCTTTTATTTTTACCATATTTACACGCCACGGTGGTCTGGCGCGCCAGCGCACAGTCAGTACGCGCACACGAAATGTCCTTCTTGCCGCTGCCCTGATCCTCTCTCCCCCTCTCCTGCATCTAGATCCTGCGGCTACTCTCACTGCTTGATGGATCCCACCTGTCAGCTTCCGTCTCCCACCTCCAGAAGCGGGAGATGCCCGCCCGACTTCGACGGCGGCTGCCCTGGCCTGCATCCGCTCCCTCGACTGGGCAGCTGCACCCACAGGGCTGGTGCCTACTGGCTGCCCGCTGGCCCACGAGCGGCTGCTGGCTGCCTGCCCGTCAACGCGCGAGCCACGCGGTGGCAGCTGGCCGGAGCCGCCGCCGCAGCGTGTGCTCGAGCGCCTACCTGGCCGCGTGCTGCAGGCACCGGGCCTACCGCCGCCTGCTGCGTGCCTACGCACCGCTGGGCGCGGAGCCTCCTTTGTTCTTCTGTTCTTGAGCAGAGACGTTCGCGCACAGCTGCAAGCCGCGCGAGGGAAGGAGTGGTGCTTCTGAGGAGGAGCTCCTCTAAGGCTAGCGCAGGCGATCAGTCCAAGGGCGGCACAAGCCATGAGCGCAAGAGCAAGGGTGGCAACAAGATCGAGGGAGCGGATACAGGCCAGGGCGCCGGCCGTCGAGGTTGGGCGGGCATCTCCCGCTTCTGGAGGTGGGAGACGAAGGTGACAGGTGGCACCCACATGGCAGTGAGTAGCGGCAGGACCCAGCTATAGGGGAGGGGGAGAGAGGATCAGGGCACGAGCAAGAACGACATTTCGCGTGCCCCTGCTAACTGTGTGCGCCAGTGTGTCAGGCCGCCGTGGCGTGCTATATAAATAAATATGGTAAAAATAACAGGCACACGAAATAAGAATGTTAAAATTGTAAGTGTCATCCGGTGTAAGGGTACAAATGTAAAAAATTTAAAAGCAGATAGAGAGTCGAGAAATTTTAATTAAAAAATTTCATATAGAGAGTCTTTAAAACTTTTTTTAAAAAATACATCAGCTAACCTGTTGGAGGGTGTGTCTATAAGGTTATGGTTCTTCTCTGTAGTTGACGTGGAACGACTGGACCAAAGGGGCTGAACGCCCACGCGCGCCTCCTCGGCCGCGGGCATGGAGTGGCAGACGCGCGGGCCCTGTTCAGCCGCGGGTGCCGGGGAGCCACCGCCGGGTAAGGACCGCAGCCTGAGCTGAGACGGGCGCCCGAGCGGCCGATGGCGGGGAGGAGCGGCACCGGGGCAGGGACGGGCATCCGCACGCGCCAAGGCGGCCGCAGGCGGCGAGGAGCGAAGCCGCGACGGGGACGGACGGCCACGCGCGCCGAGACGGTCGGCGACGAGGAGCGACGCCAGGGCGGGGAGGAGCGGCCGCGCGTGCCGAGGCGGCCGGCGGCGGCGAGGAGCGGCGCCAGGGCGGGCACGCGATGGGAGGCGGCCTTCGGAGATTCTCGCAGCCGTCGGGACCGGCCGGACGGGCTGGCATGGGCGGAGGCCCGAGGTGACTGATGGTGATGGCTAGCGCCGGCTTCAACATGCCTGGCGTGGCGGCGACGGGAACCCGTCAGCAGTAGCGTCGTCCTCCCCCGCCCCGGAATGCCGGCTGCGGAGGCGCCGCCGCGGGGCCGGACGGGGAGAAGCGCGTCTGCGAGAATGACCGCAGGGACGAGCAGCAGCGGCCTTCGGGGAGTCGCATGGACGGCCGGCGCTTGTTGGTCGCCTGGGAGGGAGGTTGACGGGGAGAGATCGAGAGATGCCAGCGCCTGCGGATGACGAAGGAGAGACCGAGAAGATGACGACGGAAGAGAGATGGGGATGGGAGAGGGTGCATGCATGCAGGAGTCGAAGGCCTGCGGCGGCGCGGCGCGGTTCAATTTAGCCGTAACACGGACACGGCTGCAGTCGGTTCGTGTTGAGGATGCCGTGAAACAACCAAGTCTGATCACAGGATGAAAGCGCTGCTGATCCATTGCGTGCAACAACAGTTGCCGGACGCTACGATTCCTCAACAATTCCTTGACGTCGTGTTTAAACTTGAAAATAACAGAGCCGCGTGTCTAACTCCGGAAAGCCAGGAGTATGCATGCTCAATTATAAAAAAAATCCTCGTCTTTCTTTACGTAAGACGGGAGGTCTGTTTGGCCTCTTGAACTCAAAAAAAAAAATTATAAAAAAATCGGAATTTTACACCATGGTTAGTTTCCTTTGCTCCTATGTTCAGGTGACATTTTTAAAAAAAATGATCAAATGAAACATAGTAAGCTATTTATCAGTAATTCTTTCTTTTATACAAAGTCTATTCCTCTGTTTTCTAGGAGGTGAGAAACACATGCTTCATCGATTGGTTGATATGTGAGCTGGATCAGCTATATGTGACGTCATTTTACTTGATTAGTTGTGACAAGAGAAACGTGCCGTTATGGGCAGAACCACAACATGCACCATACCTGCATTCACCCCCCCCCCCCCCCCCCCCACCCCCCGGCAATGCAATAGTGGAATAATTGATATCCGCACGTGTCAAGTTGACAAAGAGCAAAATATTCAATAAAAGGATAGTAATAAAAAAAACTTGAATTGCTGTCGCGATAAAAGGATTGTTCAGTCATTTTCTTTTCATTTTGTTATTTGCTGAAAGCATGGGTTTTCACGCATGGGTTGGCACTTGGCAGCGGTATAAACCACGCTGCCCTTGTGCTCGTGAGAAATGTGAGAAACAAAGCATGGCAATAGTGAGGAACAGAGGCCAGCACAAGAAGGATAAACAAAACAAACAAACAAACAAATAAAAATTTCTAGTTTATATTGGAAATGACTCAGTCGTGGCCGTTAAGGTTAAGGCCGCTACAAACTCGCACACGAACAACAGGTGCATCACCGAGTGAATAAGGATAAGGGCAAGTATATTGCTACATGTCAGCAATTTTATAGTCGTCTCATGCAAGTCCATGTATAATTTTGATTAAATTAGGTGGCGAAGAGAGAGGAAGTAGAGAGAAATGTGGTTGTTTCGCGAGACAACCGTCTCATAGGCTAAAATTTAGAACTATAAGACCACTTTCACTAATGTACAAGTTGTTGCTGCCATGCAACTCATAATTTTTTTTCAATATACGAGACAATTCTTATAAGACAATATATTGTATATATTATCTTTTACACTATCTTAACATGATGTGATAATTCATGAGACCGCTCGTCAGACTAGATCCATTTACAACCACGAGCCGCTCTCCGTGGGAGTCCCATCTTGACTGCGATCCATGCGCATGCCGCATCCTGCCTCCGTCGCCGCACGCCCAAGACTTAGCCATCAACGGAACCGACTCGACCTGAGACCTATGCTGACTCTGATGATCGAACGCGCGCACCACCAAACAGACACATTGTTTATTCTTTTATTTTTCTTTGCGAGTCAAGAGAGAATTTTATTGATCACTCGGCACCATTACAGTCTTGAGCGACCAATAAAATAGCTCTATGCATTGCGGAACCTGCAAGTGCTGTACTGTGGTGTGCGTTGCACCTTTTCCTTTCTCCGCTAGTGGGTCTTTCTGTTGTCTGATCAGCCACAGCGTCTCAGCATAACTCTGCAAGAACACTTCTGAATTGTGCACCTACCAGCTCGTTGCCCACCCTCCTCTAATCCAGCCAAAATCCTTAGCAATCATTCAGGATCTGCAGAGCATATGGTGCTCTTCTGTTTCAGGAGCATCTCCGCACACATTGCATGTGTTGACCGGCCGCCTCGACCGAGCATCCTCTGCCACTTACTATACCGGGCCGCTAATCCTTGATTGATCACTCGCCAAATGAAAACCTTTTACCTTCTGTGGAACGGAACCGGCAGCTTCCACACCGATAGCCACATCGGTCTTTCTCCCTGCGGCTGCGGGCGCGAGCTTTATAGTCGTGAGCTGCTCCTGGTCACGTACTAGTTTATAGGCGCGGTTTATTCTAACAGCCTCTGCCCGCTCTGCTGCTTCAAGCTGCAAGCCGAGACGGAAGCGGAGTCTGACGTGGAGTAGGAAGATCGGGAGCAAGACTATGACGATCTCACGTATTAGAGTCGTTGTTCTTTTCTGCTTGTAATGTAGGAAGGGCCAAAAAAGGTAGTAACAGTCAAATTGTAAAGCTTCTACCATACATTTTTTTTATTTCATCTTCCTGCATCTGACCGAATAAATGGAAGAAAATACTCACACTATTATTTCAGACATGGAGACCTCGTTGATGGACGGCCCTGGAGCTGGAGTCGGCCTCGTTTTTCCATTGCCCAAGACAGGCTCGGTGGGTGCCGGCAGCAACATGGCCCGGCTGTTGATCATGACCACGACGGTCGCCATGTGGGAACCTTAGTTAGGGGGTGCATATGCACCCACAGAAAATTATAAAAATAACGATTAGATCTAATTTTTCACCATATATACACCCCTCAGAGTTAAGTTCATGCACCCACAAGTTACACGTATTCCCCTTCAATTTACTCTAGCTTCACCTTCAATTTACTCTAGTTTCACCACTGCATGTGGGGACGAAGGTTAGGATCGTCCTGCACACAGAACAATCCAATATGGATGCATCTCAGCAACTGCTGCCACCTAGGCTTATCGCTCGGGCAGCAGTCATCCAGGAGAGACAGCACGTCCCCTTGGCTCCAGTGCCTCCAAACCTGCTCACCGTTCATGACCGTTAGCACGTTGCAAGCAAAAAAAAGAGGCAAGAGCAGGAACGCCGCCCTTTCATTTTAAGGTAGAAAGAAAGCAGAGTACACATTTCAGGAGCTTGTCAGAAAAGGGACGTCGACGGGTGATGATTTCCAGGATGAGGATTCAGTAGCTGAAAGCATCAGACTTGGCAGAGAAAATACCATGCATGATATATTCCGGCGACATGTACCCTCTAAAACATGATTCATGAAGACGCAACATTTCAGGAACATACAAATGGGTAGCACAATCATTTTGTATCAAAATGTACCGAGTTCCAGCGGGATGGTACATCAGTACTGCGCTCAAATCATTTGCAAATAGCTTGGCCAAGCCGAAATCTAAGATCTTGGGGTTCACGTCTCTGGCTAGCAATATGTTGTCAGGCTTCAGATCGCGGTACATAAGGCCGGCCTCGTGCTATCCCGTCTATGACCCTGTACCTCTTCTGCTCCCAGCTCAGCTCTCGCTGGCTTGAAGGACCTGAGTTCAGTTCAGTTAGTATAGGAAATAATGACAAGGAAAAGTGGTGGATCTAGGGGGGCTCAAGCCCCCCACCCCTACTTGCCAAGATCAATGGTACTCCCTAAGTCTCCCTCCACTTTTGGGAAGAAGGTGAGGAAGAAGAAGAGAAGGGAGATGAGCCCCCTCATGAAATGATAGTTGGAAGTCGTAGACGAGGAGGCACTCGTAGACGAGGAGGCACTCTTCTTGTTCTTCAGTGCAATAGCCAAGTAGGCACACCAAGTTCTTATGCTGGAGCTTTGCGACCAGTGCGACCTGGTTCTTCATCTCGTCTTGTCCTTGTCGCGATGTTTCTAACAGCCTCTTGACTGCAATGTCCTGCCCATCTTGCAGCTTCCCCTGAACAATATATCATCAGACCCACGCGCTCATGAGAAAAAAAACTGATATTCAGGCTCTATGATTTACTTACTCTGTAAACTGGTCCCAACGCTCCTTCCCCAAGCTTGTTCTGTTCAGCAAAGTTGTTGGTTGCCGATTTCAGGGTGCTAAAACTGTTCCTGGGAAATAGAGTCAATCATGAAATGTACATTTACCAGGGGTAGTAGGCGTGGTTTTTCGTCACTTAGTGTTGTTTCCTACCTTTGTAGAAACAGACAGCAAAAAATACCAGCACGATCAGCTGTCCGGACTGTGTGATTTATTTCATCCGGAACCACCAGCAGCAGCTGTGTGGAGTAAAAAAAAATATACAAGCTAGGTCAAAAATGGTCTATAGTAGAGAGCAACAAAATAGTGAACAGATGAGATTAGACCCAAAATCTGACCTCAAGAGGCGTCGACCCAAAAGCTGTGTGGTGGAGGGGACGGTCGTACGGGGTCGCGCCGGTGCCAGAGCTGGCAGAACGCTGGTGTTTAGATTGAGGTGTAAAAATTTTGTGCGTGTCACTGTCAAAGAGAATCTTACCATTTAGGAGTAGTAAATGTAGACTAATAATAAAATTAATTATAGAACTCGTATGTAAACCGCGAGACGAACCTAATGAGAATAATTAATATATGATTAGTAGATAATTACTGTAGCGTTAAGGGGGCGACAATACCTTATCCTTGGATGGTTCATAGGCACTTGTTGTCGTTGCTCGTGGTTGATAAAATTAATTTTCGTTTGACAAACGAAGAGAGCAGAGTTCAGAGTAAACGGTCGTGTCCTTGAAATGAGGACAGAGCTGCATGCTGGAAGTCGATGAAGGCAGTGCGATCGACGCAGGACCCGCATGCCGTGGCGTTGATGAGGTTATGTTCTCAGGCCGGGAGTGTATTGGATAGATTAGCTATATATGTTCAGCTGGTAAGGGCTATGAGCGGCGTAATAGCCATTGTCTTGTAAAGATTACACGTCAAACTTTACTCAGGTTATTACTTCTCTTGCAACTGGATCAACGATGTGCAAAACACAATCATCAGGGCACAAAATAGAAACACAGCCGTGCAGGTCGTCGGGCAGCGAAGCAAATATTAAATCTTACAGATTCTTGAATCACATGCAACCAATATTTACATCATTCACTGCTGCGCCCCTATCTAGCTATATTCACCACCGCTAAGACTAATAACCTCTGCATGAAACATACCTTTTTTTCTTCAAAGCTGAACGGTTCTCTACCTCTGCTCAGCTATTCACCAACCTCAACATGTACAAAAATAACAGGGTGCTGCAGCTTCCTGCAAACTGACACCCACTATCCAAAAATGCGTTTCGCCATTCTGGCACCCTACCTATAACCTAATCGGTAGGTCATCAATCAACAGTGTCATGCCCAGGATGACTAAGTAGCTTGCTTTGCCGCGCCATGACCAGCTGCTGGATTTACCTTACCACCTCCCTCTTCAGACTTATAGATAGAGAGCATCTAGTAGATCGTCATTATTACCCAGTGTTCACTGTTATAGTGCCAGACAGGGAAACATTCTGATCCATCTTTGTATGCCTCTTCATGACGAGGGCGTAGAGAAGCTCATTCCAGGTATCCGGGACACCAGGCAGGCACCAGTGGCTGCAATCCTGTTTGTAGCGAGGGACAGGTCCTGAAGGGCTTAGGTATACTGAGAGGTGGCCGTCTTTCCGCTGAGCTGTCATCTGCGTCACGTTCAGCATATCTAATCCAGAAAGCTTGGGTCTCAGGTTGTTCCCTAGAACATCATTCACAGGTTTAAGCAGGTCAGCCCATTCCTCCAGCGATTCGGGTGGCGTCAAATCTGGAAGAGTTTCCAAGTGACAGCTCCCTCCGGTCTTCCAGTCACCACCTCTGCAGAACATATAGATGATTCCTGGTTAAAGAGAAAGTTCAACATATACCCTGGAAAACAGATCTTAGTAATGTATCTTGATAGAAGTTTTGAAACAACCAATAGGAAAATACGAGTGCTGTTCAAGGGCCAAGGCTTCAAGCACCTTTTCAGTCATATGGATTTACTTTTGGAATATACAGAACATAAAAAATAATCCCTCACACTGTCAAATAATTCTTGAGCAAGGAAACAGATGGGACACGTGAATGAAGTGATCACTGGTAAGCGAACAATTGCACGGACCTGAAATGCACAGGAGCATATGTACGGTAGATGACATGGGTCTTGCTTGTGTTAACTTCTCTGTGAAGCCAACCCGACAATGTCTGTATTGATCTTCGGTAAGCATCCGTAACAGTCATATCCATTTTCACCTCATCACCTTCTTGGAAGTAGGCACCCCTGATTTAACACATAATAGAAGTTGCTGTCACATCACTGGTAGCAGCGTGAAATACATTAAGTCAGATATTGAAAGGTGAATTCTTGAACCTGATGATAGCATTTCAAATAATCAAAACAATTTTGCAAAAAAAAAAAGAATGAAGATAGCCATTTCTCTAAGAAATTACTGACATAAGAAGTAGCTGAAGGTAATATCAATTCCATCCTAGTAAAGATCATTCACATCTTAAAGATTGCTCCAAGTGAAGCACATAGTACTATTAAGTCCATAATCCAAGAAAAGTTATCCTTACCCCCTGATTGTCTTCTCATTGTTCCACCAGTGCCCAGTGTTGAAGATCAATACATCAGCATCCTTCCACTTACCCCGGTCAGACATCCAATCCATGGCATCCACTCGAATTGTGTACTTAACAACCTCAGGGGCTCCAGCTGGTGCACGGCCTTGAAGGACTATAAAGGGGGATCTGTAGTATTCCACGGTGCAATTGTAGTCTCTAAAGTTGAAAATCAAGAAACCCATGTGCTTTGTGATGGGACTGCCATTAACTTCATAGATAGCGCTCTTGTTACGAACAGCAGTAGAAAGCATGCAAAGCAGAGACTCCCATTGGTTCCTTCCAATTGAATCACCAACGAATACTACTCTTCTGTTCCGTAGCTTCTCCAGCATGCTTTTGGCATCAAATCTAAGCAGTCCAAGAAAGAATATGACCAAGTCAGAAAAAAGAATATTGGTTATGCTAGAGAGGAAATGTAGGTCTTCCAGATTCTTCCTCAGCCCTAAACCACAAGAACCAGACAGACATGGTTTACATGGACACAGAATCATGAACTATGTACTAGAAAGAAATTGATGGTTATCAGTTAACTTAAGTAGAAAGAAATTGATGATCCCAGCTATTCTTAAACTTCTTAAAAGGTTTTAAATTGCCCCCAAAGATTACCACCGTAATTCCTCTTTAATTTCCTCTATCATAATATGCAACCATCACGTATAAATCTTTCAGTTTCAAAACACCCTAAACACTAGACATATGATTCCACTAAATGTCACAAGCAGCTTTGTCTAAAAAAATGTCACAATCAGCAATTCAAACCAAAGAGGTGCCCAATTAATTGTGATTGATGAGTTAACAACGCTACCATTGATGATGCCAGCACCGTGGAACACCATCACCGTCAATGGCACATGCAACCAACACCATCAGTTCCTATTTTAGCTTGTGAAATGAAATATACGTAATGTACAGGTGGCACTTGATGTTGGGTTCGATTCAGAATACAAGGGCGTAAGAACAAACCTTTATGTCAACATAAATAGCTGAGCATAATAATAATCTTACACAGAAGTGCATCGCACTATCAGGTCAAGAAGCAACAGGACGAGGCCATCTTCCCATCACAGTTTGGGAGCTGGCAACATCATGACGACTGAATAATTAAAGAATACCATCTGATTAATTAATCTTTCTTCCTGAGGACTAACTACGTGCATAAACATTGTTCTCTGACCGACAGGCAGGCAACGGGCATCGAGTTTCCAATCGCACTACGCAGTCCCACACTGAGGGGTCGTCGACAGCCTCGTATTATTGCAATAATAGATGTAATGGCAATTGCACATCCACCGATCCAAATCTAACTAATGGCACGTACGGAGTGCCCTCCTGAGTACCGAGGGACCCCTCGTTGGAAGCTGAAAGCTTGAACTAGCAATGTCAAATTCAGACAGATTCAACAAACAATGCAGCATGAAAATTGGCAACCAAGCTTCAACAAGCTTACCAAATCTACCCCAAGTCCTAGAGACGCTCTAGCGGATTCGCGACTACCCCCAAATCCAGCAGGCAATGGAACTACGGAAGGGTGGCAACCGCCAATGGAGGAGAAAAAAAAAGGAAGAAGCAACAGGCAGCAAATCGAAACCAAGGCACCTGGGGAGATCGCAGCGCGTCGGCTGCCAGCGCCACTTGGTGTAGGACGCGTCGGGGCGGCCGTTCTCGGAGCAGCGGAAGCCGACGTCGAGGAAGGGGCAGTCCCTGGAGTCGTAGAGCGGGTAGCAGCCGCCGGCCCGCACCCACTCCCCGTCGAACAGGTCGCACTCCTCACTGCCCGCCGCCGCCACCTTCCTTCTCGTTTGAGCCGCCGCCGCCGCCGCGGCCTCGGCCTCGGCCGCGATGGAAACCCCGCCGGCCCAGAGCCTCCGGGGCGCGGCCGCCAGCGCGGCGGCCGAGCAGCGGAGCGAGACGGCGCAGAGCAGCAGCAGCAGCGCGGCGGCCGCCACGGCCGCCGCGGCGACCCCCGCCAGGCCGGCCCTCTCGAGCGGGCCCTTGGCCGCCCGCCGCGCCAGGCGCTTGACCGGCGAGCCCAGCACCATTGCCGCCGCCGGGGACGGGACCGGTTACGGAATCCCGCGGCGGGAGGGGACGGACGCACCTGGTGCTTCGGGTCTCGGTCTCGCTCTCTTCGCCCCGCCCCGTCGCGCAACGCAGGCACCACCACCACCACCTGTGGGGTTGTAGCAGTGGCTAGTCAGGGCAGCGGTGCGTGCCGCGTGCGCTGCGTGACGTGCGGGAGGTGGAAGTTGTTGAAGGAATGGCGGAGGTCGGGGCGGATTTATGAGATGGCGACTCGAGTGGGGAGAGCGAATCTGTTTCCGCCTATCAACTTCTCTCCTTCGTTATGGCTGGCTGGCTCTCAAGTCTCTTGATATCTGTAAATGGAAATCCTACTTGATCATCATTTGCCTGAAGTACCTTACCAGCAGCAGTCAATAGGCATAGTACGCCATTATTACCGTGGCTCGGTAATCACGGTCGCGATTAGCGCGCGGCAGTTGAGCCCTGTGAAACAGGGGGCACCAAGCGGTTTCGAGAGGCCATGAATTCGGCAGTGCTGGCCTTGCAAGTTGCAAGCTGCAGGGCCAAAGGTAGGAGAGTGATCAAGCAATGCTAGTCTTCGTCATGAGGTAATCCTGTAATCCTAATAGATTGGTAATCCTTGTCCTCCTGTGGGTTGTGGTTGCGGCTTCAAATTTTAATCGTCTGCCTCCATTCTTTCTCTCTCTCTCCAGTACTACTAGTAGTTGCACTGCTCGATTGTTTGCGGTTCGTGTCTTGTGGTGGCGCAAGTTTGGAACGATGGCGGCGATTGGTGTGCGGGTGGAGGCAAAGAATGATGTGGAGATGAGGAGGAAGAGGGTACGGGACGGGAGGAAGGTGGCTGGTTCGTACTTCGTACGCAAGGCAAGCAACCGGGGGTTTTTTCTTTCTCGCTGCCAAGAAGCCGTTGCTCGTACAGCTTCTCTCCTCAAGTCCTCCATGGTCCATGGACGATGGACCTCAACCTCCACCTGCCCTCCCCTAACCCGGATCGTAAACGATGAACCGGAGTTTGTCGGTAATCCGGCATTCTCTCTGCTGGACCGCGTCGGTTTGGTCCTGTACATCCACTGTATGGCGGTACTGTATGCGCCGTGCGTGAAGTGGACAACCCCTCGTTGGCTCGTTCTCGCAGCTGGTCCACACACACATAATGAGCGCGTGGTTTTGAGTTGCTACAGGGCTGTGGCCGCAGCCCAATGGTCTCCCACCATGCTCAGCCCAAAGAGGCCCAGTTCAAAACCAGCATTCATTCTGGTCAGGTCAGTTTGGACCGGGCTAGACCGGGGGGCGGCCCACCTGTTCCCAGTTTCCGCGTAGGTCAAACCAACACAACAGGTCAGGTCAGGTCAGTTTGGGCCTGCTCGAGGGACCCACCGCCACCGGGGTCAGTTCGGCAAGCGCCCACTGTCCTCCGCTGAGTCCGCCCGCTCTGTCTGGTGCGCTGCGGCGTCCGTGCCGCTCCAACTCGCAGTGTCCCTGCGTGTGCCATCTCCGATCTCCCCCCGGCCCAGAGACCAGAGAGATTCTACTCCATCTTCCCCTGCCCCGCCGCACCCCCGATTCGGCGCCCCCGCCCACTCCCCCCACGCGCCCGGCATTCCGCATCCGGCGCATGGCATGGCCTCCCCGGCCGCCTGCGCCGCCCTCGCCCGCCCGCCGGCCCTCCTCGACTACGCCGCCATCCACTCCTGCCTCCTCCGCGGCGACGCCCGCCTCTCCCTCCCGCTGCTCGCGCTCCTCCTGCTCCTCCACTTCCGCCTCCTCGCCGCCTCCGCCTCCACCCACTTCACCCCCGCCGTGTCCCGCCTCGCTGCGCGCCTCCGCCTCTCCCCGTCCATGGCCGCCGTCACGCTCCTCGCGCTCGGAAACGGCGCGCCCGACGCCTTCGCCTCCGCCGCCGCGCTCGGGGGGCCCGGGGGGATGCCCAGGGCGGGGCTCGCGGCGATCCTCTCCGCCGGCGCCTTCGTCTCCGCGTTCGTCGTGGGCGCCGTCGCGCTCATCGCCGCGCCCTTCGCCGTCCCGCCGGCGTCGTTCGCGCGGGACGTCTTCTTCTACCTCATCGCCGCGTCCGGCCTGTTCTACATCTACCTCAGCGCCGAGATTTTCCTGTGGCAGGCCGTGGGGCTGGTCCTCTTCTACGTCTTCTTCGTGGGCTTAGTGTTCTACATGGATTTGGGTGGTGACGAGGGAAAGGCCGTCACCAGCTCCGTCGCGGAGCTGCAGATGGCGAATGGCATCGGCCATGTGGCGACGGAATTGCCGGTCACAGTGGAGGATCACAAGCAGCAACACCCTGCTTTGGGCACGGTGCTCAGGAAGGTATGCATCCGGTAACTTGCGTCCTTGAGTCATTTTTAAAGTCCAGTACATTAGTGGTTGAAGGGGACAACAATTCTAGTGTTTAAAGTCTGTTTGGTGGTCTCCTCAGATTGAACAATCTCACCTGAAAATGCTGAAAGTTGTTGATTTGTTTATCTGCAACTTTCATCACTTAGTTGACTACTTGACTTTGCCCCCCTTTTTTTCTGGAGTACATTTGACTTTTGGTTTGAACATTAGTGATTGGATTCGAATGTGAGAAACAGTCAATCAGATTACTCCAAGCAGCAGATGTTTAGGAGGAATTTCAGCTGCCTGTAATGATTTCTTCTTTATAATTGCAGTATGCATGCCTCTCCTATGCCAGTCATACTCTTGGAATACAAACTACTCTTTATCCCTCGTTGCAGCTTTGCTAGTTCCCAAGAGGTCCAATGCAGTTCAGACACTTCTAAACCAAGCACCAAACCTACCCAATCAGGCTTATAGGAAAAGTGAACTATGCCAGTATCAGCATGACTAGAATCGGTGAATTATCCAGATAGTCTAGCGGGCATTTTGTGATGTTTGCTATCTCATAGTTGTAGTTTTCATGAGCAAACGAGTTATTTGTCTAACTGTTTCATGGCTAGATTAGGTGTTTGGTTTTGTTATGCTTTGGGAATAATTTTAACTATTATGGGGGGCTCCATGGCTTCTTTTTTCCCTCTGTGTTTAGTTCATGAGGATTAGCGAGATTATATTACACATTACTGAACTTGGTGAAAGATTTGAATACATCACTATGAGGCTATGAGTTAACACGATGGAACACATTTGCATATATCACACTGCATCGCTTCACATATGCATAACTTATGAAAAAAATTCCTCTCATTCTCTGCATTTTTTACAATATTGATTAGTATCTCTACATCTGGCAGGTCACAGAAGTTTGGGAATGGCCGATTGCATTTGTTCTGAAGCTCACCATACCATCAACCCTTCCTTCTGAGTGGAACAAAGTTTACATTTGTGCAAACATTTGTCTATGCCCACTCTTACTCCTGTATTCTTTCAGCTCATTCATTTCTCTAGATACCCGAATAGTGTTTCTTCTCCCTCAAATCCGATTCCCTATATGGTCTGTTGTTCTTTTTGCTAGCTTGTGCTTGGCTCTATCCCACTTTCTTCTAGAGAAAGAAGCCCCAGAAAGAGAAAAGATTGCAAGCACCCTCATCTCTTTTATGATGAGTGTCTTCTGGATCTCAACGATGGCTGGAGAGCTTCTGAACTGCCTTGCAGCTATTGGAGTCATCATGGATTTTCCTCCAGCTATCCTTGGTATGACGGTGCTGGCATGGGGGAATTCTGTCGGTGACCTTGTCGCTGATGTGGCCTTGGCCAAGGCTGGCCAGCCTACCATCGCCACTGCTGGCTGCTTTGCTGGCCCAATGTTCAATATGCTGGTGGGGTTGGGAACTGCACTTGTAGTACAGACGGCAAGAGTGTACCCCAAAGCTTATGTACTTGAATTCCATGTCGGGATCGTTGTTGCATTTGTGTTTCTTCTTCTGAGCTTGATGGGCACCCTGTTGGTGGTCACCTGGGCTAGGTTTAGAGTACCCAGATTTTGGGGCTACTGCCTCATGGGGATATACATCTTGTTTACCACTGTGAGTATTGCTATTGGGAGCACTTCTGGATGATACATATGACTTGTAAACTGATACAGTTGATCCTAGTTGCCTAATTGAGTAATGCAATTTTTACAATTTGGTTGGATGTTGGGAGTAACTAGAGAGGTAGTACTTGAACAGAGAAAGGAACAGGGAATCAATCATACGCGGGCAGGTGGGCTTGAAGGCCCAATGGAATGGAAGGTGACGACATGGGCCAGTGGGCTTGAAAGGCTCCAATAGAATGGAGCAGGTACTAACTTTCTTCCTCGCTCGATCGGTGCCCTGACCCTGGGCTCCGTCAGGTACTCAGGTCACTCCCTTCTGTTACCACTTGCTTCTCCGTGCGCAGAGGGAAGAAGGCTGGGGAACGCACGCTGCAGCAGCTGATCGACGAGCGACGCTGCGACGGGATGGGGTGGAGGGAGGAGGTGCACCAGTGGGCATCGTCCACCGGTATGAAAGACGGCGCGGCCCTGCTGGCTGCCGTCGCCGCGGTCATCCACTGCTGCGGGGATGTTTGTCGCAGGGTGTCAGCCGAGCGGCGCGCGCGCAGGGTTCACCCCGTCAACGAGGACGAGGAGGAGACTGCTGGTGCCGCCGCCGGTAGTGGTTATGCATGTATCACTTACTCTGGCAGCTCGATCGTAAAAGTAAGATGGAATGACATGGATTATCTCGTTTCATAGAAAAGAGTGAAATGGGTGCCTGTTTGATGAAATCGAATTGATCTGCTGGAAACGAGATAATCGAATTGTTCATGTGAATAAGCAAAAACAAACGACATGTAAAAGAATGACCATATAGCTAGAACCCTTCTGGATGTCTAGATTGATCTGCTGGAAACGATCTTGCAACGATACATGTCGTTTGTTTTTTGCTTATTTACATGCGTGTTACTGACAAATAATTCAGAGAGGCCGGTCGATCGACAGAGGAGCTAGGTATATACATTCATGTACGCATGGATTCCACTAGCTAGCTTCGCCAAAAGCTGGAGGTCGTAAAGTTTTCTGTTTTCTCCTCTCTCTACATATGTCTGTGAAAGACCTCTATTGCCGGTTACTTGGTCATGAGATCGACCTTCAGTCTTCACTCGTGCGTAGATCAACCAAGCGTAGATCGCATCGAACATTAATTATTAGCATTAGCCAGATGTGCACGTCTTTCCCTGTACGTATATGATCCATCCAATGCAACTTTCTTCCTTGTATATCTACGTTTATGTTAGTTCCACCATCACACTAAGACGATGTCATTCCCCATTTAGGCTATGTATGGATACACACTTAAATTCCACCATACATTTATAGGAATTTCACATATTAACTTTATATATGTAGTTCCTCGAAGGTAATATGTGATGATAAGGAGCTTTAGTCGGTCACACCATTCGAGCAGCCTGTATCATGTTGTTGTCAAGAACTCACAACACGTGTACAAAGGATAAAAACCTAGCAATAATGGAGAATGACGAGGGACAATACACGCAGCTGCAGAGAATGACGATGTGGAGCTAAAATTTGGATCATCATCAAGAGAAGAACCGCAACTAAAGCTCCGTATCATCATTCTTTATTAGATGGAGCTAAAATTTGGATCATCATCACCAAAGTATTTATTGAACGTTAATTTATTGGATGTATCATGCACCTTATTGCAACGTTCTAGTTACAGTTGCCTGGTCCACCAAAGTACACATGCATACCATTGTTATCTTGTCCGCAATCGGCAAGACGGCAACAGTGTAGCATTTTGTTCTACTACTCTGGGCGAAGGATTTCCTAGTATCCGGAGTTACAAGCACATTGTTCTCATTTATAACTTTAATGTCCCTAACAAAAGCTGCTTTTCCGAATCCCTCCTCAGCGAAACGGCCACTACGTACCCACTTGTGGAGGATTTTTTTCAACTGTTGGGCCATGTACGTATCCACCCCAAAATACAGCATCAGCTTTGTCCTTCATACCAGTGAAAAGCGAACTTGGCCAGCATCCAACACTACTACAAAATTTCATTTACCGCGACTTTTTTTAACACCTCCGAGGCGGGCAGGAATTTCAACCGAGACGGTCATCTATCTATTATCTTAATACAATAGTGTTAAAAAAAGCTACCACGTTCGCCGAGCGGGTCCCACGTTAATCTAAAAAAGAGAAGAATATACACCGTTGAATTTTATGAATATCTAACGGTGCAGATTAATCCAAAGAATCCGTATCCATTTCGAATATGGTTAATAGATATACAAATTCGGAATTAAAAAAAAAAGAAAATTAGATTTCCATTGATCCACGAGAGGGTCTACATGCATGCATGACCATACATGTTGCTGTGGCGCTATGCACTAGGGGCTGGAGGCCGGAGCTACGTTGCCACGGTGCCTTGGAGATCGGAACTGCGCTGCGATGACGGCATACGAGCTGGAGTTAGCATACGAGCTGGAGTTAACTGTTGGATCAGCCCGAGATCATCTTTGCGCAAATCGAATTGGTGTGGCACTACCACCATGCCCTCCCGGAGACTAACGACAAGACCCTCATAGCTGCCAGAGATAGCACGAAGATGACATCAATGCCATCGCCCATGTCATTAGCAAGGCCATCTACGGCAGACAAGAAACTACGCCGACACGTCAGTGGGGGATGACAAGGCCCGGGAGGACACGAGAGAGGATGCCGAGATCTGCCGGGGCGCCACACGGTTCCTCATCTCCTTGGAGCTGGTGAGGATGGTTCCAGCAGAACGAGCATCGTCAAGTGTAATCCGGCCTCGGCGCGTCCATGCACATCGTGCTGCACGTAGCTGCATGTATTCAGTGTATGTGCATATGCATCCACGTACAAGCTGTTAACAAGCAAGCACGACTACACGTAGCTGCATGTATTCAGTGCATGTGAATATGCACGTACAACCTGTTAACAAGCAAGCACGACTGGTACTTCGGTACTTCAACTCGAAGACATTCGTAATAACTGCCCAGTCAACCTGTGATTACGGTTTTGTTACATTCTGCAGAAACAGTCCATCTTTTTGTAGCAACTACCTCAACCCCGATCGAGCTGCTACGACATCAACCCAGTCCAGCTCACGCTGTCATGCATCTACAACTTACCTCTACAATGACTACAAAGCCGTTCGAGATCGATCCAGCACTGCTGATGCTCCAGCTATGCTACACCGGCTCATGGACATCGACGAGGTCATGGACGATGCCAACGCCGCACATTTATACCTACACCATCATCATCATGCATGGATAAAGAAGCGAAGACCAAACACGGTGACAACAACATCAGAATCGGAGGTACTCCGGCAAGCTAATCTTGCGGAGGTAATTAACTGAGAGCTTTTCGAGATCCCATGAACCAGAGGACTACATTACCCAAGTCGAATATGCCTAACGACACGCTATGGAACACACATACGTATAAAGAATTGGTATGTATTTGTATTTCTCAAATATGAATAAAGTTTGTGTTCTCTATCTTTGTTTATTTCTTTTGTGTACTCCATATACTGGCACGCCCACACTCTTTTCTTCCTCGCAGAGAAATCGCCGAGTGTGATTTTTCTCTTCAAATAGTGATTGCTCGCGACAATAATCAGAAGATAGGAGAGACACACGGCGTGCTCGCAACAGTAATCAGAAGATCGGAGAATATCAACGAAAGGCACATCATGAGCATGGCAAAGCTGGATGTAACTCCGATCTGGAAAGATCACAAGTCCGCAACTGACGATTTGATGTAGATGGAGGGTACAACGACGCCAGTAGAAAAGAGTCAACTCCAACAATTATGATGGTGATGAGCAACTACCTATCGCTTATAAGAAAAATAACTTCTAACGGATGATCAAGTTGTGATCGATGCCGAGACCTTGGGCAACACTATGAGGGTAGGGATAAATTTAGCAAAGTTGTTTTGATGTCGAGAAATTCGAAAGATCACGTGATCTGGTCATTCATTAGAAATTCACTACCAACGAAAGGCACATCATGACCATGGCAAAGCTGGATGTAACTCTGATCTGGAAAGATCACAAGTCCGCAACTGACGACTTGATGTAGATGGAGGGTACAACGACGGCCAGTAGAAAAGAGTCAACTCCAGCAATGATGATGGTAACGAGCAACTACCCATCTCTTATAAGAAAAATGACTTCTAACAGATGATCAAGTTGTGATCGATGCTGAGACCTTGGGCAACACTATGAGGGTAGGGACAAATTTAGCAAGAAGTTGTATTGGTGCCCGAGAAATTCGAAAGATCACGTGATCTGGTCATTCATCAGAAATTCACCTATCGTTGCTTTGTGCTCCACATTACTCGCCGCTACCCTGGTCCTTAATGGCGGGCTTATCATTGCCCTCCTGTGCAGCTCTCACTCCCATCCTCCCCGGCCCCCATCCCAAGCCCAGTACCAAGATGGTTGTACTTGGTGGGCCTTCAATACTCGAGCTTGAGCTCTTTCACACTGGTGAGCTCGCAGAAGTGGAATGGCAGGTCATATATTCCATATAGAATATGTTAATAGATAAATTTAAAATAAAAAATTATACTCATACCTTTATGGTTAGTAGATAAATTTTGAAACAAGATAATAAATCTCCATATTCATCTAGAAGGACTAAAAACTCCCATATTAAACAGTGAACGAGGTCACAAATGGTAATTATGTGCAAAACTAATGTCATGAACAATAAAATAAAATTATTTGAATAATTTATTTTTAAGTAAAAGGAAGCCGAAATGTTAACAGAAAAAGGCTAGCTACCCACGCTATTTGCGCGGGGCACCTTGCTAGTTATCTTAATATAATAGTGTTAAAAGAAGCCACCACGTTCGCCGAGAGGGTCTAGAAATTCCCACATTAATTTAAAAGAAGAAAGATTTGCACCATTGAATTTTCTGAAGATCTAACGGTCTAGATTGACCCGAAGAGTCCATATTATCTAGATTAACTCAAAGAATCCATACCAAATACGACTAAAATATATAAATGCATAATTAAAAAACAAATCTTTAATGAATCACATTTCCTTGCTTCCGTGTCTTTAGTGAGTCATGTTCCGTGCTTACCTAAATTTTTACCGAGAGGGGCTAGCACTTGATTCCATGATTGGAGTACTAAGTAGGTACATCACGTTCCTTGGAATGTGCCAGGTTGCCATATACCTCTAACGAATACAAGTCTACCCAATAATATATTAGTTCTAAAAGAGATAGGTACATCACCATCTCCTCGCCGTCAACGTAGGTTTTAGTTGCAGAGAGCCGATACGACACTTGGAGATTAACAATAGTGTTAAAAGAAGTCACCACGTTCGTCGAGAGAATCTAGAAATTACCATATTAATTAAAAAATAAGAAGAATATATACAATTTGATTCTATGAAGATTTAATGATCTAGACTAATCCAGAGTCCATGTGTAATATAATTAATGTTCTAATTTATAAATCAGCACTTAATTTGTAGAAAAGCAAAAACATACTCCATTAATTTGTTGTCTTCATATTTAAAAATGTTGAGATTGAAGCCGGATGCTTGAGCGACATGGGGACCGACCCGGTAGTCCATTCTCTCTTGGCATTCCAAACTACGTCCGTTCATCATGCTGGAACTCCATCGAGCCGTGGCGCATGCCGCTGATGACACTGTCGTCGCCAGTCGTGCAAGCCGCCAGGATGCGCCTGCGTCCGCACCCTTGGACACGGGACGCCTCGAGCAATCCTTCGCGGCCACGACATCGAGGGCATCGGTGAGGCAGCCAGCATGCACGGCAACGACAACATCAGCTTGCATGGTCTGTCTTCTCATGCCCAGCCCCGATCACGGCACTCGCTTCATCGTGTAGGGGAGCGCCCGAGCGGGTGGCCCGCAGTAGCGGTGGCATTCTGGCGTGGCACCTGGCGAGTCATGGTCGCGGAGCAAAAACGACGCGCATGGAAGCTAGCATCGGCATGGCCCACGTATCGGATCATTGCTTATCTAGAGAGTTTTTGAGTGAGCTCAAAACAAATACATGTCCGGGCCTAAATGGACCATTTAAGTATGATCTTAATTATGCATTAATAGGAATCGAAGCATTCTTATGTCGTTAATCAACAAACCAACTAGGTCCTCAGACAAGCTGTTCTACAACTTACGAATTAGTTTCTTGGAAAATATTGTTCTCTGTAGGATAAATACTAACTTTACAGCGCGCAACATGCATCAGGATCATCAGGTATGCAGGGTCACAAAATAACCAGCAGCACCATACAACATATCTTCGCGCTAGCAGTTCACAAACTACAAGCAACGCTCGCAGAGTTTTAAGAAAACAGAGCAGCTGCGAAGAGAACAGAGCTCCAGCAGATATTCAGAACTGCAGCTACGCAATGTAACTTAGCCACTACGATCGCCGAGAGGGTCTATAAATTTCCACGTTAATCTAAACAAGAGAAGAATTTACACAATTGGATTTTATAAAAATCTAACAATCTAAATTACTTAAGTGTTCATACCAAATATGATAAATAAATAGGTAATTTGAAAATTAAAAATTAATAAAAATTATAACATGATAAAAAAATCATGCCAAATATGATTAGTAAATAGATAAATTAGAAATTAAATAAATTAGGATATAACCAAAGAGTCCACGTCAAATATGATTAGTAAATAACTAAATTTAAAATTAAAAATAACAAAAATAGCACTTAACAAAAGAGTATACGTTGAATGTCATTGGAATTCGAAACCAAAAACATAGGCATAGTTCATATATCGGTTTAGGTCATCTGAAAAAAAGAAAATATAATGACAACATTCAAAAAATTATCTGCATCTATTTTCAAGTTTAAAAAATAATATATAGAATAAAAAAACTAGCTATCCGCGCTATTTGCGCGGGACACCATGCTAGTTTTCTATTTACCGAGGCGGTTAAAAATACCCGCCTTGGTTAATCATTTACGGAGGCGGACATATATAAGACGTCCGCCTCAAAAAATCAGGCCCAGCCCACAACCCACTACCGCACTCGACCATATAACAAAACCCTAACCCTAACCCACTCTCTCCACTCTCTTCCTCCTTCCCCATCTCGCGCCGCCCCCTCCCTCCACACACTCTCTCTCTCTATCTGCGCCCCTCTCCCTCCTCCCTCTCCCTCATCCTGAGCCCCTCTCCCTCCTCCCTCTCTCCTCCAACCTCCGGCGCGGGCGACGTCCATGGTGGCGCGTGCGAGCGGCCAGGGCGCCGCGGACGCGGGCAGCTGGCCAGGTGGCGCGGACGCAGGCGGCGCGGATCTGGCCGGCCAGGGCGGTGCGGCGGCGGATCCGGCCAGGGCGGTGCGGATTTGGCCAGCCAGGGCGGTGAGGATCCGGCCAGCCAAGGCAGTACGGCGTGCGGCTGTCGGCCGGCCAGGCTGAGGCGGCGGCCCACGTCAGTCCACGGCGGACGAGGCTGAGGCGGCGGCATCCTCCCCCGAGCTCCCCTTCCTCTCTCGCGAGCGGCCGCGTGTGGATCTGGCGAGCTGTGGCCGCGGCGGCGCGTGGATGGCTCTTTCTGCGCCAGGCGAGGCGGCCCCAGAGCTCCCTCCCGACGCGAATCAGGGGCGCGGCGCGTGGCCGGAGCGGCACGTGGCGGGCGAGGCGAGGCCGGCGGCGACGGCGGGACGCGGCGGCGGCCGATGAGCTCGGCGGGCCCGTGATGAGCTCGGCGGGCTTTTCTTTTTTTTTTATTTTTTTAATCTATTTACCGAGGCGGGCGAGGAAACCGCCTCGGTCAATGCCATAATTAACCGTGGCCTTGGCTTCGAGGCGGTTGCAGAAACCGCCGTAGTTAATGCTTTTTGACCGCCTCGGTTAAGGTTTCTGTAGTAGTGCAGTTAGAGTTTTGTATTCACCATATGCTAGCCACCAGTCATTTGTCTTTTTGTCCTAGATCAAAGGAGAATTCAATAACAATAATCTTTATACAAATGTTCAGTGAAGAAGGAAGTGAATGTTCACATAAAAATGTTAATTGAAAATGAAACTAATTTTCTGTATGCAAATGGTAATTTTAATGTATGCAAATGTTTAATGAAGAAAGAAGTGAATATTCATGTAGAAATGTTAGTTTTATTAATATGTACCATACTATTTAGCAAACAATATATTGAATAAAATTGATTTTTAAATGTGTTATAATTCAATTTAAAATGTCGCTAACAACAGAACCAATTTTAGCTTGCAGATTAGCACATCTTTAATATATGAGTAAACCCAACCAATATGTTTGATTGTTAGTGTAATGCTACCATACAACCTTGTATTGTAATTTAATAAGCCATATATACCCAAAACAGTCAAAATAAACTAAGAAAAATAATACCTTGTATATCAAAATATCTATTTTATATTGTGGTCCATTGTAGGTAGAAATTGGTTGTAATTTTCCTCCGAGACCAATACTTTGGCTAGTTTGCACAAAACCAGGACAAAGGAGATCGTAGCATGGCTCCTTATGTGCATCATTTGACTGCCAATAAAAAAAGGGCCAAGACAATAAAGTATTATGTAGTGAGATATGTAATATAATTAGACAGTATGCAGCATTTCGGAGAACTTTGAATGTGTTACTGTTGACGTCAGATTTTGACACGTGTTGAATCGGCGTCAGGAGGAGAAGATTGGCCGATGCAGCAGATCTGAAGGCTACAGAAAGAAATCGGCCGATTGAAGTAACAGTTGGAAATCGGCCGATTGGTGGCACAGCCTATGCCAACAGGATGGGATTATTTTAGAGGATCCTGGTCAAAAGCTGGTCAAAGGGGGCACGCTAAGTCGGTCGAGGAGCAATTGAAGGAAATCTTGATTGATTAGGGAGCGGCGGCGGAAGATTCTGCGGGAGTCCGTTTCCTTTTTAAAGTCCGTGTAGATATAGTAATTTAAATAAGGTTGTAACAAGTCGTGATCGACCAGAAGTCCTAGCTTTAGGGTATAAATAGGAGTCGTCAGGCTCTTGAAAAAAGGATCAACACATCAATCAACAACAGTACTTCTACTTTTCCAGCAATTTACTTTCAAGTCGGCGACTTCGCCAATATTTTCTTCTTCCACGAGTTCGTACGGATTGGCAGGGCTGCATCAACTTGATCTCCGGCCAATTGGTAGGTTCCGCTTACCGAGTAATATCCGAGCTTTAACTACGGGCGCATCGCTGTAGTTTCGTTTGGATTTATTCACCAGTTATCGATATTTACTAGAATTGCAAGTTTTACCTGTTATTCTAGTATTATCACCAGTTATCCAGCTTGAGATCAGAGTAATCGGCTTCGTCATTGTTTTTCTTCGATTTATCATCTCACAGCCGATTAGATCTATTTCAAGTGTTGTCCTTGCAGTAGTCGTCTAGATCGCTCCAGCAGTTTTCTTTACGATTACTACACGATCATCGGCTGATCCATAGCCGATCATCTATATAGCAAATCGGCCGATTCGCCGCCGACGCGCTCCTCAGGACAGATCGGAACTCCAGCCGATTGACGCGCCTGGAATTTAATACTCTATTTCCTTGTCAATCAACAGGTCAGTTTGACTGGCACGCCGCGCGAACCGCACCAGGACGATAACCCGAAGAGGAGCTAAGCAGATTCTCCCGGGTCGTGTGTCCGACGCTGAAGACCATCGGTCGATTCCTATCCGGCCGATTTTAGCGCCAACACACTTTTGGCACGCCCGATGGGACCATCCAAGATCTGATATGTCGAAAAACGCAGAAATCTCTGACAGCAACATCATTGAGGTCACAGAAGCAGATCTCAAGGACGACCAGAGGGAAGAGTTGGCCAAGCATCTAGAAGATTACAAGAAGATGTACCTCCAGTCGTTCAGTCGTACCAGAAGCGGGGAAGCAGTCAAGAAGACTCCTATTCTAGCGCCTCGCCACATCACCATCGCTGAGGACTCGGGCAAGATGTCAGAGATGATTCAACAGTCCGTGTATCAGGCGTTTATCGACCAATCCTCAGTGATGACCAACACGGTGTATAACGCCGTCATCAGCTCTCTGGCCAGCGGAGTAGTCCAAGGCTATCAGGGACCGGCATATGCCCCTCCAACCACTCTGCTAGCCAGAAGCCTACCATACACGTCCCAATCGGCTTCTCAGCCGATATTGACGCAACGCGAGGGGTACAACTCTCCATTGCCCCCGGTGTCTCCAAGATACAGCGATGCACCATGTCTCCCATCACAGACGCCGCTTCAACCCGTTCAGATTGCTTCTGTGCAGTCACTACCTACAAGCTCAGCGCCTTGGGGAACATCAGCGACAGCGTATTTTCCCGAGCCAGCGAACGGGTATGGAAGTTATTCAGTCCCGGCGCCATACCAATCGGCCGCCCGGCCGACGGTTCCCCAGTATCAGCCGATCTTATCAGAAATCGGCAGGGGGGCAAACACTGTAGAAGCATTCAGAGGCACGGCGCCAGCAGTGACGTACGAAGGGGGTGCGGACTCGTTTCGCCATCAACTATCGGCCGCTCAGCAAAATTCGCCGATTCATCACCCGGAAGTACCAGCCCTTCAGCACATGCCCGCGCCGCGAACAGCTGTTCATCAGCAGCAGGTGGACTGGACGGCAAGAATAGCAGAGGTAATCCAGGATCAGTTTGGATTAAAGCCGAAAGTTCAAACTTATACCTACAAGACGCCATATCCATCGGCCTATGATTTGCTGCCGTTCCCACACCGCTATAAGGTTCCCGATTTCACCAAGTTCTTAGGGACGGACGATACATCCACTGTGGAGCATATCAACCGATTCATCATCCAGTGCGGGGAAGCTGCCACGCAAGATGCCCTGAGGGTACGTTTATTTTCGTCATCTCTGTCCGGATCGGCCTTCCAGTGGTTCACCACCTTGCCGCCAAATTCCGTCGTTACATGGGCCGATCTGGAGAAACAATTCCACAAGTACTTCTACGCAGGAGTACACGAGATGAAACTCTCGGATTTGACCAGTCTCAGGCAGAGGAGCGATGAACCAGTAACGGGGTATATACAGAGGTTCAGAGAAATCAGGAACAAATGCTACAGTCTGGCTCTGACCGATGCACAGTTGGCCGACATCGCTTTCCAAGGCCTCTTGCCACAAATCAAAGAGAGATATGCTGCCCAAGAGTTTGAAAGCCTGAGCCAAATCGTCCACCGATTATCAGGACAAGAGGTCCGACCGTTTGAACAGCGGAGGAACTTCCAAAAGAAGGTGGCATACTTGGAGGGATCTGAATCCGATGCGGAAGAAGAAATCGGCCTGGCAGAGTGGGTAAAATGGAAAAAACCAATATCTTGCCCCTTTGGCAAGAAGGAGCCAGAGACATTCGGCTTTGACACGTCAAAAGCCGATAAAATTTTTGATCTACTGCTTCAGGAAGGGCAGATTAAGCTGTCTCAACATCACACCATCCCTACGGCCGATCAATTTAAGAAGATGAAATACTGCAAATGGCACAACGCTACTTCTCATGACACAAATGAATGTAAAGTCTTCCGCCAGCAGATACAATCGGCCATTGAACAGGGGCGGCTTAAATTTGAAACTCCAACCAAATCGGCAAAGCCGATGAAGATAGATCAGCATCCCTTCCCGGCCAACACGGTTAACGCTGGAGGAGACTCAAGTCAAACCAAGGTGCTGACGTCGGAATCGGCGAGAAGAGACGGCGCTGTCGACCCCAGGAGGCAGATCACGACGGAAGAAATCAGAAGGAACAGGCGAGAGCCAGAACGACCACACAAGCCCGTCACCTCCCAATTCTTACTCAGTAAATATCGGCAGCAGCAAGAACAAGCAAGATACCAAGAAGAGACGATACGCCGGCATGAAGATCACTGGCAATGTCCGTTCTTCATCCACTGCTGGGAGAACGATATCAGATTGCCGTCTGCCGATAACTGTCCGGAGTGTAACGGATTGCCCGAGGCCACACTCTAGGGACAGAGGATCAGAGCCGATCAGCAGAAATCGGCGCGAGGAAAGGCGCGTTTCGGTGCACGATCGGCTGGGGGGCAGAGTTGACCAGTACAACAGGTCAAAAAGCAAGATCGGCCAGCGAGATGGACTGGGGGGCAGGATCAGCGCGCAGGATCGGCTGGAAGAGATGGCCGATGATAGGGTATCAGACGAAGATCCCCTAGGAAGGGAACCAGATTGGGAACACGCCAGATCATCGGCCAAACCAGTGAATCCCAGGTGGTGTCCCGATGGCCTATCCAGATCCCAGAAGCGAAGGATCCAACGCCTACTCCAGTGGGAACATCAAGAAGAAGAACAGAGATAGGTGCCAGAGAGAAGGAATGTGAAATCTCGAGTTTGGCGCCCAAAGAAAAACGATCAAGAAACGAGCAACCAAGAATCGGCAGCCGAAATTGATATGGTATTCATACTGCCGATGGAGTTCATGGCGCCAAGCGATCGGGATAAAGTAACAAGAACAGAGGAGGAACAAATGGCACAACTAATATTAGAGCCGATGACGGCTACGTTTGAGAAACCAGAAGAGGAAAAACGACAGCATCTTAAAGCGCTGTTTCTCAAAGGCTATGTCAACGGAAGACCCGTCACCAGATTACTGGTAGATGGAGGCGCGGCAGTTAACATCATGCCGTATGCCATGTTCCGCAAGCTGGGAAAGGGCGATGATGACCTCACCAAGACGGACATGATGCTGAAGGATTTCGAAGGCAACATGTCACCCGCCCGCGGAGCGCTCTGCGTCGACCTCACCATCGCCAGTAAGATCCTCCCTACCAGTTTCTTCGTTATTAATGGCAAGGGGTCCTATAATATGCTGCTTGGTCGCGACTGGATACACGCAAACTGTTGTGTCCCATCTACAATGCCTCAATGCCTTGTGCAATGGGTCGGCGATAGTACAGAGATAGTCGCCGCCGATTCCGTCTACAGCGTTGCAGCGGCCGACACGCAACAGTGGAGCTGCGAGCACGTCAAGTGTATATCTGGCAGGACTTGGGACACTGACTTCCTGAGAGTGTCCGATTTCGGTCTACAGCCGATCCAAGCAGTCGGCTCTGAAGATTCAGAATAAATGGATCAGCTCGTCCGAGAAGATGGGAAGCTTAGGCATGGGTTTACGTCGGCCGATTTATTAGAGATGGTAGATTTGGGAGATAGCAGCAAATCAAGGCCGACGTACATTAGTGCCAATTTGGATTCTGAGTACAAATGTAAATTGATAAGTTTATTAAAAGAGTTCAAGGATTGCTTTGCTTGGGAATACCATGAGATGCTAGGACTAGACCGGTCTATTGTTGAACACCGGTTACCTATAAAATGAGGATATCGGCCATATCAGCAACCTGCAGGACGGTGTAACCCCAAGATTCTACCTGACATAAAGACTGAGATTACAAAGTTGATTGAGGCAGGATTTATTCGGCAGTGCCGCTACGCCGAATGGATTTCTAACATTGTGCCTGTATACAAAAAGAATGGAAAATTACGTGTGTGCATCGATTTCAGGAACTTGAATCAGGCTACACCGATGGATGGATATCCGATGCCGACGGCCGATATCTTGGTGGATGCTGCTGCGGGCCACAAAGTCATAAGTTTCATGGATGGGAATGCTGGGTACAATCAGATATTGATGGCCGAAGAAGATATTTCGAAAACGGCTTTTAGGTGCCCAGGCCATCTTGGTTTATTTGAATGGGTGGTTATGACTTTCGGGTTAAAAAACGCCGGCGCTACATATCAACGGGCCATGAACTACATCTTCCACAAGCTCATTGGTTCGTCGGTGGAAATTTATATAGATGACGTCGTGGTCAAGTCAAAAGGTCACCAAGATCATCTGGCCGATTTACAGGAAGTCCTGGAGTGCACAAGGAAACATGGGCTGAAGATGAACCCAAACAAGTGTGCATTTGGTGTATCGGCCGGGCAATTCTTAGGATTTATGGTCCATAAGCGCGGAATAGAAGTCAACTGCAAGACCATAGACGCCATCAACAAAGTGGTGGCCCCATAAAATAAAACTGAACTACAGTCCCTCATCGGCAAGGTCAATTTCATCAGAAGATTCATATCCAATCTGTCAGGACGTATTCAGGCTTTTACCCCTCTGTTGAAATTAAAGCCCGACCAGGAATTCATATGGGGGGAAGGACAGCGCAGGGCGCTGGAGAATATCAAGCAGTATCTGGTTTCACCTCCGGTATTAGTTCCACCACAGCCTGGTAAGCCGTTCAAGTTATATTTATCAGCTGATGAACAGGCTATTGGATCGGCGTTGGTACAGGAGTTTGAGGGGAAAGAACGAGTGGTATACTACGTCAGCAGAAGACTTTTAGACGCTGAAACAAGATATTCCTCGGTGGAGCGACTATGCTTGTGCTTGTACTTTTCATGTACTAAGCTCAGGCACTATTTGCTGTCGGCAGAATGCACGGTCGTGTGCAAGGATGATGTGGTGAAGTATATGCTATCATTGCCGAACTTGAAAGGACGGATTGGAAAATGGATCCTGATTTTGTCAGAATTCGATTTAAGGTACGAATCGGCCAAAACCGTCAAAGGTCAAGTGATGGCCGATTTCGTAGTTCAGCATTGTGGACCAGAAATTGCCACCGTTGAACCAGTTCCATGGACTCTATATTTTGATGGTTCTTCGTGTGGGGTCGGATCGGGAATCGGCATTGTTCTTGTGTCGCCTCGGGGGGCAACTTATGATTTCTCTCTGCCGATAGAAGCCTCTGCAACTAATAACCAGGCGGAATATCGAGCTGTTCTAAAAGGCATCCAATTATTAAGGGAAGTCAGAGCTGATGCAGTCGAAATCTTTGGGGATTCCATGCTCATTGTGGATCAGTTAACTGGGCGATCTGAGTGCAAGGATGATATCTTGAGAATTTATTATGAGGATTGTCTTCAACTTTTAAAAGAGTTCAAATCTGTAATAATTGAGCATATCCCCAGGAATTATAATGAAGAAGCCAACAGACTGGCCCAACATGCTTCTGGGTATCGGCCGATTCAGGGAGCGATGACGCTAGAGCTCGCGGCCGATGACTGGCGAAAGGATATCGCCGATTACTTGAGAAATCCATCCCAAAAGGTGGATCGGCGAACACATTTTCAGGCTACAAAGTATGTGTTGCTTGAGGATGATTTATTTTATCGGATGATTGATGGAGTTCTTCTCAAATGCCTGGGAACAGAAGAGGCAATGGTTCTGATGGGAGAAATCCATGAAGGCGTGTGTGGAGCTCATCAATCGGCTCACAAAATGAAATGGATGATCAGAAACAATGGATATTATTGGCCGACCATCCTTGAAGATTGTTTCAGGTATTATAAAGGATGCCAAGACTGTCAGAGGTTTGGCAATGTGCAGCGCGCACCAGCATCGGCTATGAACCCGATAATTAAGCCGTGGCCCTTCAGAGGTTGGGGAATAGATCTCATCAGACAGATTCATCCTCCATCTAGCAAAGGGCATAAGTTCATATTGGTGGCTACATATTATTTTACTAAGTGGGTGGAGGCAGTTCCTTTAAGGAACGTGACATCGGCCGATATGATTGAATTTGTTAAAAGCCATATTATATATCGATTTGGTATTCCTCAAACCATCACAACTGATCAAGGGACAATGTTCACTTCTGGAGAATTCGGAGAGTTCGCTGCCGATATGGGAATTAAATTATTAAATTCTTCTCCATACTATGCTCAAGCCAATGGCCAAGCAGAGTCGTCTAACAAGGGGATAATCAAGCTAATCAAGAGGAAGATAGAAGAGCAACCCAAGAAGTGGCATATGTCTTTGGCTGAATGTTTATGGGCATACAGGATGGCTTGTCATGGAGCCACTAAAATATCCCCTTATCATTTGGTTTATGGTCCTGAGCCGGTCTTGCCATGGGAGGTAAGGACAGGGTCAAGACGTATATCGTTACAGGATCAATTAACGGCTGATGACTATTCCTTTCTCATGAAAGACGAACTTGACGATTCGACGGGTTTACGGTTGAGAGCCCTGATTAGCATAGAAGAAAACAAGAAAAGGGTGGCCAGATGGTATGACAAAAAAGTCAAAGTTAAACAGTTCTCTCAGGGAGATCTGGTATGGAAGTTGGTGCTGCCGATAGGATCTAAGGATCCCAAATTCGGTAAATGGTCACCCACTTGGGAAGGGCCGTATAGAATCGGCCGATGTGCCCCTGGGAATGCATACATTCTGGAGACAATCGAAGGGGAGGAATTCCCAAGAGCTTTAAACGGGGGATATCTGAAGAGGTACTATCCAAACATTTGGGTAGATACATAACTTGCAGCAAAATATGTCAAGATAACATAGCCGATTTTTCATCGGTTTCTGGCTACACATCTGGTGAAAGAAACATTGGGATTCATTATTGAATGGAAATTACAGATTACATGGCCGACATGGTATAAGTCGCCCTTAGAATGAAAATACTGGTGTGTCTACTGATTACGCCTACGCTGGATTTCTCTCTCGATGCGACCCAGTTTTATCATAACGGTGAGCCTTTTCTCTTTCGGGTCCTCTGCAGTGGCTCCAGTCTCAGCTTGGTTGCAGAGTTCTTTCCGCAGGCGGGTCTTCTCCTCTTCCAGATCTTCCATGGTGACTTCAGTTTTGGCTTTACAAGGAAGTGAAGAACTTTTTTCGGAAGATGGTCGCTTGCGGACCAAAAGATGAGCATTTATGAGGTCCGAATATTCCTGGACAGCGGTAGGGACATGATCTCTGAGTTCCTCAGCATGAGTTCTTATCAGATTTCTGTCTGCCTGTGATAATGGCTCTTCTGAATGCATGATTTCTATCGCTCGTTCTAGATCAGGGCTGAGACGGTTTGGCTAAATAGAGATAAAAGGAGTTACCCAGTATCGGAGCGATTGAGATGCTTAAGAAAAAGGTAGAGGGGGAGTTCATACCTGGTTGACAGAGGAAGAGGATGAGGAGGACGAACAAGACATCTTGCCGTTCGGTTTGGGACAGTAAAGGAAGAAGATTTTTACCGCGCCCGTTTCGAAGGAAAGGATTAAAGAAAAGAGTTTCGAAGGAAAAGTTATATTTTACTCCGAAACTGGGGGGCATGTGTTGACGCCAGATTTTGACACGTGTTGAATCGGCGTCAGGAGGAGAAGATTGGCCGATGCAGCAGATCTGAAGGCTACAGAAAGGAATCGGCCGATTGAAGTAACAGTTGGAAATCGGCCGATTGGTGGCACAGCCTATGCCAACAGGATGGGATTATTTTAGAGGATCCTGGTCAAAAGCTGGTCAAAGGGGGCATGCTAAGTCGGTCGAGGAGCAATTGAAAGAAATCTTGATTGATTAGGGAGCGGCGGCGGAAGATTCTGCGGGAGTCCGTTTCCTTTTTAAAGTCCGTGTAGATATAGTAATTTAAATAAGGTTGTAACAAGTCGTGATCGACCAGGAGTCCTAGCTTTAGGGTATAAATAGGAGTCGTCAGGGTCTTGAAAAAAGGATCAACACATCAATCAACAACAGTACTTCTACTTTTCCAGCAATTTACTTTCAAGTCGGCGACTTCGCCAATATTTTCTTCTTCCATGAGTTCGTACGGATTGGCAGGGCTGCATCAACTTGATCTCCGGCCAATTGGTAGGTTCCGCTTACCGAGTAATATCCGAGCTTTAACTACGGGCGCATCGCTGTTGTTTCGTTTGGATTTATTCACCAGTTATCGATATTTACTAGAATTGCAAGTTTTACCTGTTATTCTAGTATTATCACCAGTTATCCAGCTTGAGATCAGAGTAATCGGCTTCGTCATTGTTTTTCTTCGATTTATCATCTCACAGCCGATTAGATCTATTTCAAGTGTTGTCCTTGCAGTAGTCGTCTAGATCGCTCCAGCAGTTTTCTTTACGATTACTACACGATCATCGGCTGATCCATAGCCGATCATCTATATAGCAAATCGGCCGATTCGCCGCCGACGCGCTCCTCAGGACAGATCAGAACTCCAGCCGATCGACGCGCCTGGAATTTAATACTCTATTTCCTTGTCAATCAACAGGTCAGATTGACTGGCACGCCGCGCGAACCGCACCAGGGCGATAACCCGAACAGGAGCTAAGCAGATTCTCCCGGGTCGTGTGTCCGACGCTGAAGACCATCGGCCGATTCCTATCCGGCCGATTTTAGCGCCAACAGTTACCCAGGTAATATGGAATCTTGCAGAGTTGTCACCATGAAAACTTGGCCATACCTAGAATACCAGGTTATCGTTAGTAACTATGTATATTAGATCTAGAATGTATTACACATTAAAGTATAACAACATTTTGGATTCTCATTTCTTACTCAATAGAAAAATATAGATAAGTATATTACAAATGCTATAGACAATTGGTACTTCCAATTCCAAACAGTTATGTGGTTATCCATAGAGCAAAGAAAAAGTAACTCCTAGGAATTGTAGAATGGCTAGAATCCATTTTTAATCTTTCTCCCTTGTTTTTATATGTAGCTTTATTGTTTATTATTTATATATAATCAGTAGGGGGCAGCCCCTCCTATTTCTATACGGTTTATACTTGCAATAGAGCTATCCATTGAAAAAAAATACTTACTATGGAGCCAGCACCAACTCCATCGTTGTTACTTCCTTGACTTATCAACAAAGTCCATGAAGCGCTAAGGTCCCTATTTTTTCCTTGAACTTCTGGCTCATAAACATTTATTGAAACACGTGTTCCATATATGGCATATGAGGATGTTTTGATTCCCACAAGCTAAAAATGAAAAATCATGGAAACAAAATATATGTTAAGATGAATCAAAGAGTGATGACGTAAGGAGGAACATTGCTTGGAAAATTGGTATGGATTCAATTATGCATGCTTGTATTGGGTTTGTCATGAATTTGCATGAATATAGTAGGTTAAGGTAGAGATTCAACTAATGGTTAAGTTGCACAAATTTGTGTTGTATCATGTGAAATGTGATTTATAGTGCTATTCTTTTAATAAATGTGGTTAGATTAAGCTGCTTATAATGGCAGATGCATTAAAGGATAAACAATAGTCTTTGCAATTAATCTATTTTCAACACATTTAATCATGTATTAAGCACTTCAAGAAATGAAAAGTGTAATATTTCTAACAATAAATTTGGAACAAATAGTCATTTCAGCATTTTGAACCGAATTTTTCATACATAAAGAATACTTCAGTAAAAAAGTTCACTAAATCGGTTTTAATTAACAACGCTCTAATTTATATACCATGCTTCATGCTAACCAACTAGTACAAAATATTGTATAACTCCACGAAAAGCATACCTTCCAATTTGGCTCATTATTCATTGTGTGAAAATGTGATGATTTCATTGGATCACCTTCAATGTTTCTTCGTAACATTGGGATTGTTCCTGTTGGGCATCCAACGGTAGGTAATTGTCTGACTGATTTGGTAGCATTTGATGCATAATTGATATGGACTACCGATGGATAAGTGTGTGGTTTCATCTACTTAAAAGAAAAGGTAAGAGATGTGTAAAAGATTCATAAACATGAGATAATTTGCTAATTATTTTTTATAATATGAACTCTTTTGCTGCCCTCCACTTACCACCTAATACATAAGTGTACAATCAAATCTAAGCCTTCATCCAGAATTAACTCAACTTACCGCTTAAAATATTAGTTTGACCATAGCTCCAATGCGACAAGGGATAATATTTATGTTAATTTAGAATCTACAAATAACTCAACCTATGCAAGCATGGTTTTTAATGAAGATATTAAATCAATGTGGCTTTTCATTAAAAAAAACTAGCGACAAAGGATGATGAGCTCCTCCCACAAGCATAGCAGTTAAGGACCCCCATTACCCAATGATGATGAGTTAGGAAGGAAAATGCATAATTCTTCATATTGGAGCATGGCTGCCTAGTCCAACAAGATTGCATGGATATAGTGGTGTACTTTGGAGAAAATATGCATTAAACTTATTTAAGTCTATATGCCGACAAAGCAACAAGATGCTACTACACATACCTATAATATAATCTGAATAAGAGAAAAAAGTCACGTGGAACATTCTCTAAGCATATCAATTAAAATTTTAGTAGAATCTTATGTCCAAAAGTGCACAAATACAAATATTTAACATGCATATGCGATTCATGTTAGAAAACAGTTACCTGTATTACGTGATTCTTTAATAGTGGGTGATCAAAAGCTGGTTGTTGATGTATATCAATGCAATCAAAGACATCACCATCTTGAACCTGTATAGAAGCTTTTATTTCTTGTTAGCTGCTAACTATGGAAATAAACTTGCAAAAAAGAATTTCGACTTGTACCTGAATTGTCTTGATTACATGACGACTGTTCATGTGCATATCAACACTATCTCCTTGCTTCATGTTCACCATTTTGTTCCCCCCTGCTACTAGAACGACATGTAACATGCAAACTACAATGTTGATTCCTTTTCTTTCTCCCATTGCAAAAAGAAAAGGCAAGATATCGATACTTCTACACCCAGGCTTGCGTCCTTTTATAAGCCAAGGACACATATGGGCGTATCTTGGTTGAAAGAAAATATTTATTTCTAGAAGCCAAGAAGATAAAATCTTTGAGAAAGGATATCTTTGTGTTAATTGTTAATTGCAAAAATCTTTGAAGGAGCATGAGTATTCGTCCTTTTTATAAGCCAAGGATACATATGGGCGTATCTTGGTTGAAAAAAATATTTATTTCTATAAGCCAAGAAGATAAAATATTTGATAAAGGATATATTTGTATTAATTTTTAATTGCAAAAATCTTTGAAGGTGCATGAGTATTAAATTCAAGATATATTTGTTTGGAAGTGTTCGCCCATACTATATCAAGATGACTAGATGCGCATTCAATTTTGCTTACATGGAGATGAAATTTCTATATAAAGAATCTTTGAAGGTTCATGACTATTAATTTGAGATATATTGTTCATGAGTGTTTGATACGCAAATCTTTAGGTGCAAATAAGTATAGTGAAGCATCAAAAATAGATCCCTAGAGCATGATCTGCAGTGCGCTGCTCACTACCGGACCGGCCCACGCGGTACCTTGCCAGCCCGTTGCCGCCCACTGCCTGCCTTTCTTGAATCAAACTGGCTCGCTCGTTTTATTCAGTCGGAATCGTGGGTCAGTTTCTGCGCTTGTGGATTTCGGTCCAGGCCCATGCCTGTGCTGTGCCTGTCCATTTCACAAGTGGGCTGAGGCCTGCACGGCTGCACTGCATGACTCTCAAGTCAAAACTCAAAACCTCTAAAAAAAGTCAAAATTCAAAATTGTGGGTGTGGTCGTGCTACTATTCTTCATAATATAATTTCTTTTTACCATGGTATGCATATTCTTCAGAATTTACTTTCTGCCCGTGTAAATCACTAAATGGCAGGCAAAGAGCACAATCTTGTCCGTTTACGCCCATAAGCATCCAAATGGTGCTAAGCTCCTTTTCGCCACGAGCATCTGCATCAAAGCCAACATGTCGTACTAATTAAAAATAGGAGAAAAGATGATTAAACTAATGCCAAGGAATCAACCTGGAAGCTAGCATAGAGAAACCTTCTAGGTTTCATAACCATCATCACCTCGGAAGAACCATGGACTTCGGCTAGAGAAAGGTCTGGCTTCGGCACCTTGGCGGCAAACTATGGGCACATAGCATTCACTGTCATCGAAGATGCCCAGGCACTCCTTCCGGTCACATGCAAGTGCCTTTTTTTTATTTGAAGCCAATCATTCTAAACTTTGATTATAAATTACTCGTATGCTTTGCTTTTGATATTTGAAAAATGAGACGACTAGATAGATTGGTATCGAAAATTAGCTTCATATATAAAAAGACACCTTTTCTACTTTATGCTACTGCATGTTCCTCGCAAAAAAAAATGCTACTACATGTATATTGTTACAAAAAATCATTGGTCAGAATATGTTCCGAAATGTGGTCACTTATATGTGACTGGAGAGTAACAAACATGCTTTGTCAAAGTAGGCGTGCAATGCAATACATGTTGTCAGGTCACATTCCAGCTCCAAGTTTTATTTATTCTTTTGTGATGAATAAAAACGTTGAAACGAGGGACGAACCTGCGTTCCACCTTAGCGCAGCAATCACCTTCGAGGTGATTGGAACTCAATTATAAATGTCGATAGAGTAATCACTTTAGGTGTCCCACTTGCCAAGTTGCGCCGCCCCGCTGTGGCCCTGTTTGTATCATTTTCAGGCCAGACAAGCAGAAGCAGATAAATCTGCGCAAAAAGGAAAAAAAAAAGAAATAGAAAACGACATTGTTCGTTCGTCACCAGAAATAATGTTTCTGAGACCTATAATTAAGTAGCTCCTCAATCCTCCATCACGGCTGGCTTGCCGCAGTCTCGGGACACAGGGATCACGTACGTACATCTTGGTCAATTGTCCCTGGATCACTCCGCTCAGCTGGCACCAAGTCTCTCTCGCCAGATGTTGTTTGAGAAAGTCTTAGAATCGCAGTGCTTCAACAGGTTGATTCCCTTGCAGTGCTCCTAGGACCTAGACCATTGATTAAACATCACGAATACGATAACGGCACTGAATCACAGGGGCCCCGGTACAATCATCCAGCACATTACACCGATCCTTCTCTTTCCAGAACTAAGGCTATTCTCAGTAAGGGTTTTATAAGGCCGGTCTTGGAGCATGGATTTTATGGCACGGTTACCAAGACTAAGAATAATTATCCGCACATTACGTGATCCTTTTCTTTTTTCAAGAGCGTGCTTGAGCACGTATTTCATTAAGAAGAAGAGAAATTACGCCGATATAAGCAGCCAAAGCCACTAAACAAACACAAGAACACAACACACTACCTCACAAAGATGAGAGCAACACGAGCCTGATGAAGTCACCAAACGTGTAGTCCAATCTTGCCTGCAACAACGAGCCACCACCTATGCTTGGAGATGGAAGTGCACAAGAAGAGTAAGAGAGCGACCACCTCAGCTTCGCAACCAATGAAGTAAATTGCGCTGCTGCCGCTGCCCTGCAAGCTAACTCAGAGACCACCAAGCAAAACACACCCTGCGAAAAGAGAAATAGACCGTCGAAACCAACCATAGCGCCCACAGGGATACAAATACAACACGGAGAGATCCTCAAGACGACGCCTTCAGGAAGGAAACAACACCCAAGTGTTGTCGTCATCCGTCTCTAAGAGACTGAGTTTTCGCCCAAGGATATAAGATCAAGATCACCACAATGCCTTCAGCAAGGTGAACGACGTCCATAGACGCCGCCATTGTTTGTGCCAGCCGAAGCCAAGCAAGACTTTCGCCCGTGATCCAAAGACCATCCCTCCACCAAGTACTGCAGCAGCGGGCACGAATTGAAAATGACAAGCAAGATGAATGTAATTGCGCAGGGTGGAAGAAGAAGATGCACACTGCTGCACCAAAGATGTAACAACCATGGCGACTCAAAACCACACCACCGGATCCCACCTCAGCCGAGAGGGAACAGACGGGGTGGCCACACGACCAGAGGGGTGGAGGCGGCAGCGGCGGCTGCTGCCCGCCGACACCCTCGAAAAAACGACCGGAAGAGGCAGCCTGGGCAACACAAACAGGGAGGCAGGACGCAACACTCCCAAAGTGGCAACCACTAGCGGCGAGAGAGCGCCAAAGCGACCTCTCCGACGGCTAAAAGCGCGCAGACCCGTACCAGTGGAGGTTAGATCCGGCGTGAGGTGGCCGGAGCGATCACACTGGCGGCGAGCACGACGACCTTGGCGACCTTTTCTTTGAAGCTGAGGAGGAGGGGGGGAGGAGAAAGGAGGAGAGCGACCTTGGGGAGGGAGTGAGCGACCGAGGCTGCAGGGGGAGTGACATCCCTGCACAGGAGCACGCAGATCCAGACCTAGGGAGGTCGGATCCACGCGTGAGGCAGCCGGAGATGATCCCTGCTGGCGGTGAGCATGACCGGGCAACCTAGAAGCTGAGGAGTGAGAGGGGGGAGGAGAGGAAGGGGGAAGGACACCACCACGGCCGCGCACCACCGGGCCGTCGGACCAGGCAAGCACGCCGCCAGGCCGGCGTGCCGCCCCTCTCCTCCGCGTCGACGCCCACGACGAAGCCTCGCGCTGGCGCCTCCCAACTCCTCCGTGCCCGCCCACCGCAAGGCCGACCCTCACCAAGGCAGACGCCCCTCCTCGCGCTGACACACGCCCCCTCCCAGATCCGCCCGGCACGCAAGCCCCGGACGGCGAATCGACCCCGCCGCCGCCTTCCTAGCAGGCCCGCAGGCTTCCGAAGCCTTGCTCAGGCGGCGGCGAGGGTGTGGACAAGCGGCGGCTGCTGCTAAGGTTGGGGTGCCGCCCGTGCCGCCCCGAGAGGAAAGCGACGCGGGGGCAAGTCTTCCCCAGCAGTTAGACCTTACGTGATCCTTCTCATTCTAGAACTATGGCCAGTCACGGTCGGAATTTAATAAGACCAGTCTCAGTGTATGATGTCATGACACAGTTACTAAGTTTCGATCTTGGTAAACATGCAATAAAATTATGCATTGAGGCTGGCCTAAAGATTAAATGTAACAGCATCAGATACGTCAAGTCCAACCACTTACCTGATGGGGGCTGCAATTACAGGTGACAATTCTTCATCAGTTTGATTCCTTTTCAGATCGAGCACCTTATTAAGCTAGCTTCACGAACACGATCAGGGGGGGAGCTAAAGAAAATTCAGAACGGCAGTGAATCGCATGGGCTAGAATAGATTCTCTCGGCATGCAGTACACGAGTCATGCAAAGAAGTTTGCAAATCTGTGGGTCGTTGTCTTATCCAATATCCAATGCTGTGGGCGCCCATTGGTTTCTGATTAAGAAAAACCTTCTCATGCATCAATTTCTTCGCTTGTTCGGTGCGTACGGGTCCGACTAACCAACCAGCGCATACATTAATGAGACTTGAGAGATCAAATTCTGCAAGAAAAATATATATAATGATTCCAAATACGCTTTGCAACTATGAGCAACTCCAGCGGATCCTCTATTATAAGTTGAAATTGAGGGATAGTTATTGCTGGAGTTGCTCTAATTAAGTCTATTCCTTGACTATGTAAAGCTACATAATGGCCACAAAAATGAAAAAAAAATAGCACTAGCATTGTGCTACTGTTTTGGTTGGGTTATTTGAAACAGGTATGACATAGCCGGGTGGTGCTCAAAGTAAAAGTACAAATAAAAATTATATTTTCCTTTTTACCTGTGCCACGTCATCGTGTCAATTTCTTGCCACAAATGATGAGGCACTTGTCTACGATTCCTTGCTCCTTGGTCACCGCAAGAATATTCTTCAAATTTCTTTTCTTCCCACCAATTAGCAAGGAGATTGATGCAACATGCCACTCGCTCCATGTATCCAAGATTTGATTTGTTTTGTTTTGTTTACATGTGACTAGCTAATCGGCATATATCACGGTATACGTAATTTCATCTATTCGTTCTTAATGTAATGTCACTCACTAAACAATCGAACTGAGTGCTTTAGGTCAAAGTAATGGAGTATTTTTATTGTGCTTACGTGCTATGAACATGATAATAGCCCGATAGCGATAGATGGTCTGAGCGAATGGGTGCAGAGCCACTGAAACTAACCATCCGTTCATCTTTTGCGCAAGCGTATTTTTAACAAGAGTAAAAATTTCTCCTCCAACACCAATGTAGTATTACTGTATCTCGAGTGGAATTTCTTTTTTTCTCGATAAGGAAGCTTTATTAAGTTTCAAGAGCATTACGAAAACTGTTTCAAATTACCTTGTTTGCCCTGTGGCCAGTCAGCCAGTATTGTGTTTGTCGGTTGGCCAACAGAAAAATCTTCTTATCGGCTCTGCCACTTCAGGCAGTTTTTTTTTCCCTGAATTTATTGCGTTCTCATTGCACGAAGTAATTGAGGTCCCATGTGACCATGTCATGTCAATCAACAACTAGATAAACATCTGGCACTCAAGGCACGGAAATAGACTTGTTTGACGCAAACATATGACCACACATATTTACGGCAGTAATTCAGATGAGTAGATTAAGGGGGTGACCGGATCTCTGTCTCTGTGGGCCCGTAGCTAACAGCGACCTCTTTTGGTGCTGAATCTTGATCCCCTGCGGATTATCAATAAATCATTTTTGTTCGATGCATGTGGTCACGTGCAGCTGAGCCAACGGGACGGAGATAGAGATATCGCACGTCGTCTTCGTGGAGATCGTTTTTTTTCTTTTTTTCTTTTTTTGTGGCAGAGCACCATTACATGGGGGGAAGCCGGAAAGGAGTGTCTAGGGAAATTCGGGGCGCCACGTCAGTCCTCGTCGGTGTAACAGTGGCTCATCTGACTCTTTCTGTCCACGAAATCTCTGGATTTATTTGTGTGTGGTGTGGCTAGCACCACATTAATTCAATTCTTCAGAGCTTGATGATATATATATATATATATATGTAGCTGGGACCTGGGGGTAAAAAAAGATTCCATGAGTATACGCGCACGCACGCACGCACCCATCGGCTTTATTTTTCCGCGGCCACGGGAGATGCAGGATGGATGAGCCGAGCCGTCTTGGCAATATCTGCGGGAGGGAAGTGGCCGAGATGCCTGGCCTTCCCGCGCGCAAACCAACAGAGAGAGACGCGTCACCTCTCCCATTGCGATTGCGAGCGCCAGCACTTGCTTTGCTACCCCTGAACAACACGTGCATCATCGACAGCAGCCTGGTCCCCAGATCGATCGATGGACGATGGCCTTCTTCGCTCGATTCGCGTTCCAGACTGTTCGTTCCTTGGCATGCATGCGTCTTCTTCCTCCTCGCCCGGCTTATCTCATCCGTTTCCTCTTCTCATCGATCTCGCTGCCCGATTGTCCATACCGGCATCACCAAAATTAAAGTCGCCTTCCTTTTTTCCAAGAAACAAAAAACTTGGGAGGAAACTCTGACGTCCCGTGTCAAATACGTGCGCTCGCACGCACGTCCTGATGTCTCATGTCTGAACGTCTGATGATGGGTTAGATGGTAAGACACGATTAGCAGTGGTAGTGGTACCCTGCAAAGCACGTCGGCGCTCACAAGATGTTCCAACCAAAGGTGCCAAAAGCGGAACGGGTTTCCTTACTAACTAAAAAGCTAAGGTTGGTGACACTAACAAGGAACACACAGGATGCCAGGTGGGGTCCACGCCACGCCATTAGCCCCGGCCCTGCTCGGCTACCCTTATGCTCCGCCGCGGCTATATAAGCCGCCCCGCCTCCCCCCTCCACCGCTCCATCCTTTCACGGATCCATCCGAGTAGTGTGGAGGCAGCAGGAAGAAGCTTATGCTACCTAGCTTGATTGAGTAGCAGGGGAGGGTAGTACTATTAGTAGGATCCGTAGGGTGTTTTTTTTTTGGGTAGGTTGATTAGGTGTGTGATTGAGGATGTTGGCGGTGTTCAGCGGCGAGGTGGTGGAGGTGCCGGCGGAGCTGGTGGCGGCCGGCAGCCGGACGCCGTCGCCCAAGACGAGGGCGTCGGAGCTGGTCAGCCGCTTCCTGGGGAGCTCGGAGCCGGCCGTGTCCATGAAGCTCGCCGACCTCGGCCACCTCGCCTACTCCCACACCAACCAGGCCCTCCTCCGCCCAAGGTACTCATCAGGCTCTTCTAGTGTCATGGACATGGATGGAGGGTTCTCTTCCTTTCTTTTAGGAACCTCGATCAGCTGATCAAGTAGTATCCTTTTTCGCCTGGGTTTCGCGAGATCCTAGCTAGGGTGGATTCACATATCCATTCAAGAGGATTCCAGTAGATCAGCCTGCAGTTCTTCCTAGAACAAACAGAGTCGGCTGCTCTGCTCTAGCTGTTTGTCAGTTACTCAAGTCTGAACGGCAGCATATATAGGCAGTGGTGACTAGTGACATGACCTCACACGCACCAACACGGAGAGAGGGAGATTTTGTTAGTTACTCCAGTTAATTAGGCGGATAAACTCGATTGTTAAAGGATTTGTCGAACTGATATGATTCTGTAGTTCGCACCTCCACTTGTGTCAATTATTGGACAGAGTTTTTCTAGTTAGAGCAAGGTTAATAATTTAGCTAGCTGCTTACAGCCCATCTCTCGGCCCACTCATATAATATCATATAATAGTTAAGTCTTGACCATAATACATGGTCCACTTGTTTCTCTCACATACTTTTTTGTCAAGCAGGTTGTAAGCTTACAGCCCACTTCTTCTCTCTCCTCTTCTCTCCCCTCTAACTCAGCATTCAGCCTGCTTCTAGCCCACGATAATTGCTCTTATCCGATGACGTTGCTTTTCTGAAACAAAGCAAGTAATCATAAATACAGTTGCCTGATCCATTCGTGTAGCTGTAGGACCAACCTACCAACCATACTTGGTTTATCGTTTTCCGAATTGATTTCAAATCATGAGCCACAAAAATAGCCAGGCAACCACAGGAGACTTGGATTTGCGGCTGGCCATTAATCAAGCCAGTAGGATTTTCAGGCCACAAAAAGGCTAGATTTTTTTAAAAAAATAAAACTTGTTTCTTAATTTCTTGGTCCAGAGATAAAAGAAGCAAATACTCCAGTCCACTAGAAAATCAACAGAGGCTGTAGAGCAGTTGCACAATATTAACCAGGTGTCTTGCCGCGGTGCTGCGGCAATACGGCGTCTAGAGAACATGCTGCCTCTGGTTGATTTCTAAGGTCACCTGTGTCAAAACGGTTGGTGATCAGATAAGAAGGAAGAAACGGGAAGAAAGCTTTTTTAAAAAATAAAGAAACGGGAAGAAAGTTACATCGCTGTATACCTTCGACGTGCACCTTAAAATATCATTCAATACTTATTTATGAAAGGAGGCCTTGTTTTTCCAAAAAGGAGGTGATCTTCCCCCACATAGGTTGCAATTTGCACGTCCACATCATGCCACCTTCCAGAGACAAGGTGCTTGTCAGCTGACCTGCCAACAAACGATGGAGCCTCATATTCTCCGATAGGCGGCTGCAGAAAGATCAATGGCCCAATTATGGTTTAAGGAAAGCGACAAGCCTATGTAATCCACTGGTTCAACATTTTTTTATAAAAAAAGGAATAGGACTCTTGAGCTGTGACACTATTGAGCAAGTATGTATGATTTGTGTCCTTTATTTTAGTTGTGTAGAGACAATAGTAGTAAATGTTCACATGGTTCAGATCATAGTAGTACAGACCACTTGGTAGTGGTAGTGGTAGTCAGTTGGTAATCCGCCTTTGCTGCCCACAGATCTGAAGAAAGTAAAGCTTCCTGCACTAGATAGCCCAGAGTCCCCGCAGATGGTCTTCCACGGCTATCATTTGTGGGGCCTGATTGCCCTGTGCTCTTATCCTTTCAGTACTAGGCACATTCACTGAAGAAGTAGCATTCAAGGAATCCCACACCTTCATCCATTCATTTGGCCTTTTCTTTCGGTGCTAACTTCACATCTTAGTTATTTTTCTCTAAGTTTTATTCCATGTTTCTCGTTTTGTAAAGAACAAGCTTAAGTATTCTAGTCCTCTATGTTAGGTGCATCTTTGCATCAAGTCAAATCCAACCTAACTAATCTGAAATCTGAAGGAACATGTCCTTGAGTCATCCTAGAATTACTGAAACCTCAGGGGACCAAACAAAAGCATACACCTCTGCTGTTAAGCATGCCATTTCCAGTTGTTTTTTTTTTGTAGCACGAATAATTCCATATTTTGGAAACAATACTGGGAGTAGTACTACCAAGACGATGTATGCACCGTCTAACAGTTGCTGATAACATTTTCTTTTTCGCTGATCAGGTCGTTCGCGGCAAAGGACGAGATCTTCTGCCTGTTCGAGGGTGTGCTGGACAACCTGGGGCGGCTGAGCCAGCAGTACGGGCTGTCCAAGGGCGCCAACGAGGTGGTCCTCGTCATCGAGGTCTACAAGACGCTGCGGGACCGGGCGCCATACCCGGCCAGCTTCATGCTCTCGCAGCTCACCGGCAGCTACGCCTTCGTGCTCTTCGACAAGTCCACCAACTCCGTGCTCGTCGCATCTGTATGTTACTTACTCCTAGTCCAAGCTGCAGCTCATCTGTCAATGGTGATTTTGGTTTAGGACAATACAATAGCTTATTTTCTTTCGCTGGGGAATTTGTTTGTTCTCTGAATCTCTCAGGATCCCGAGGGCAAGGTGCCGCTCTTCTGGGGGATCACCGCTGATGGCTGCGTCGCCTTCTCTGACGACATTGACATGCTCAAAGGATCCTGTGGCAAGTCACTTGCACCTTTCCCGCAAGGTAATGCGAGCCCATCAAGCAATGTCAGATCTTGTCTTGACTAGTACCTAGTATGCTGCCAGCCACCGCTTCACTCAACTTTTCTGAATCTCCGAAAACGTTCCCACCAATGCTAGATACAGTACATTATGAAGATTAGACTCTCTGTGCAGCATTCAAAGAGCCTTCTTAATTAGTCATTTTTCCACTAATCTCATTACTGGCTGCAGGTTGCTTCTACTCCAATGCTCTTGGGGGCTTGAAGTGCTATGAGAACCCTAAGCACAAGGTGACTGCTGTTCCTGCCAACGAAGAAGAAATCTGCGGTGCAACTTTCAAGGTAAAAATTGGTCTGTTATTTCTTGAAGAAGAATTCAGTTTTATGTAGTCTGTCAGAGCTGCATCGATGATATAGTACAGCATAGTATAGTACAGTAAGAAGTCGGTGCACTCACAACAAGGAATATTATATTGGGGTTAGACTCTGCAGAATACTATGGTATTATGGACACATTTAAGATTTTCTTTCTTTTGAGGTAATGAATTTAAGATTCAGAGGTTTCAGGGGTTAAAATGCCAGTGATCGAGCAGAAAACCAAGGACAGGGGGGGACTGCTTGATAGTTTTACTAGATTGTTTTCCTTTGACTTTTTTTTTTATCTGAAACTCCCGTAACATTTGTCTGTGGATGCTCTGTTAACCCACACAAACCTGTTACCTATCTGCAGGTGGAAGGCTCTACTACAGTCCTCACAGCACTGCATTAGGAGGAGATGTTCGTGTGGAGGCGTGGATGCAGGTCAATGCAAAACTCTGTACATGGCGGTGTATCATAATGGCTGGGCATGCAACTGGTCTATCTGTATGATCCCCCGTAAAAAGAGAAGTACTGCCAGCGTGGCAAGGACTTCATCAGTGTTGTTGGTTGTGTCATTGTGTGTGTTTGTGTGTCTGAATGTGGTGTGTCCCTTGTTGTTCAACTTACATGGAACTTGAGAGTTGAGACCGGGTTCTAGTCGACCAGTTGCATGGATGAACGAAGTTGTGTATCTGCAGCAAATAACTGAGCTTTACTTCTTCTCCATCGTCATTGTCATCGTTGGCGACGCATTAATACATGTGCAGAAAAGAGACTACTAGTACTATAGAACCGAAATAGAGAGGGGAAAAAAGAGGGATCGGCAAACCTTTGTCAGAGCATCAAAGAATTTGGCCCGTGCATGTTCTTTGAGAGTAAGGCTAATGATGCAGCCTGCTGCTAGCTGTAAGAATCTTTGCAGCCCACTTCTTAGCTCATATAAGCTGTAAGAATCTTTGCAGCCCACTTCTTAGCTCATATAATGGTTAGTTCTTCGTCATTAAATATACGATTCACTTGTCTCTCTTATAACATTTTCTGGTTCTTATGTCGAAGTTAGATGCAAGCTTACAGCCCACCTCTCCTCTTTCTTCCCTTTTCTCCCTCCTCCACCTAAGCATTTAGCCTTCTATAAATACCTGCTCTGAGTTGCCGAGGTCGCCGTGCCCAAAGCCCGCGATCCGCTCTGCCGCTGCTGATTTGCTGAACCAGACAGTGGGAAGGAAGCGCAGCTGCCGCCGCATTATCCTTCCGCAACGGCGGCGGCGGGATGCGAACGAACGACGCGGCTGCGAAAACTAGGCCCCGTTGTGTATTTTTGATTATGCCTCCAGCCCAAGCCCAACCTAATACATCCGTGGTTACCTGGCCCAATTACATACATACTGCTGCCCAGTAAAAGACGCGCGCAAACGGGCCGGGCCTCCTTGTACAAGTCCAGGCTGGGCCGAACAGCTTGTGACTACGGCGGCGGCTGCGGTGCGGCCCTCCTCCTGTGGTCGAGAGATGGGAGAGAGCTTGTGCTGCTGCATACTAGGGCATGCGTGAGAGCCGTTGACAATGGACGCCCCCAGCCAGCGCACAGAACAGGATCAGAGGTGTGCCCGTGCACAGGCTGCCTGGTACTAGCCAGATAGGGAGGGTATGGGGCCGCGCCACCCGAGGCAGATGCCATGTGACCCTTGTCCTTCCTCCTCCAATTCCCAGTCCCAGCAGCCAGCCAAGAATTCTTGCTTTCCCACGAGCACCAACAGCAAGGCCGGCCCGCCAGCCTGCCTCGCGGTAAAAGTAAATAAACGCGTTTCTACCCCGCCGTAATTCATTCCCTCCTCTTTCCTTTCAAAAAAAAAAATTCATCCCCTCCTCTCATTCTCATGCCCTTGTTCCATATCGTCGTCGTGTAAAGGCCGAGCTCCATCCACAGACCACAAAGGTCGGTAGAGAGGAGGAAAGGATGCAGGAAGCTTCGCAGCCATCCTCTGCCCGAGTAGCATTCCTTTTTCTCTACATCTTCTCCAGCAGTCCAAACAAAAAGTTTGATACCCCATTAATTAGTAAGAGGAGATGAGCAGGTGCAAGAAACATGCTCAGAATGACTCGCGACTACGAACAGGGCGTTGCGGCTAGCTTACTCCAGAGCGTGTAGCTCTGGATCTCCCAACACAATGCTACAGCAGCACGCAGCAAACACTAGCAGATGCGTGTGGCCGCTTTCCGAGAGCCTAAATAAACGGCAAGGTTTACTCTAGTTTACCGCATGATAATTTCTTTTTCCCCAGCCGCTCATCACAAAGGTAAATTTTTGAAGATACTAGCCCAGAGTAATTGGAAAAAAGAAACGGAGCGAGCCTCAAATCGACTTGTACCGCAGCCAGAGAATATCAGTGTATGTCAGCATCTCGACCATGCTCCTTTTTTTCCTGAGCGCGAGTGCAGAGTGGTGGACTGCTCGTTGTCCAGGGAGATTCTTCCGGTCGACCCATCAGCCGGCATGGATGCGACGTATCCAGTCGCTATATAGCCCATCTGAATCACCGGGACGGATTGGATATCCCCTTTATCTTTCTCTCTCACACACACATGCACCGTTGTTGTTGGTTTCGTCCGAGACCTTTGTAAGCAAGCGTACGAGGAGAAATTTGCTGCTTGCAGTGAGGCAGCAGGAATCGCCCCTGCTCTTTTCTGCAATATACTTACGTATCAATTACTATCATCTAGCAAGAACATCCATCCGTGTTGCTGCATGGTTTCGGCGAGAAGATTCCCTGGCAAGGCCCAGACACCCACACATACACAAGCGAGCAAGGCGGCATGGTGATGTGAGCACGCATCCTATCCCTTTGGCAGCACTCTCACTCTGGGTGGGATGTCATGCGGCGCCGTGATCGAGGGGCGGACGCCGGAGGTCAAAGAAGGAGTCAAAGGAGTGGGGGCCAGCGCATGCGATGCGACCCATGTCCTGCTTTCCTTTGGTACAGCAAGCGCCAAGCAGAGTTGCCAGGATGGCGGTGGGTGCTACGGGTAGCTGATCAGCAGGACGCCGCACCCAAGGGGGGATGTGATGTGTGATGCATCTCGTTCTCCCATATCTTCCTTTCGATTTGGATTTGTCACCGTGTCAAGGCGTGGTGTCTCGGACTCGCACCCGTGCCGGCGTGTGGCCATGCCGAACTGCCGATGACAACCAGCCGGCCGGCACACTCGGTCAGTCGCTGGTGCTTGTGCTGGTGCCGCGGCCACGTACCTGTCCCAGCAGTGGCGTGCTGTGCTGTGCTGTGGAGCGGCGGGGGTCACATGGCCCCCGCCTGCCGAGCCAACTGATGTGATGCCCCGCCTGTCCTACTACCCGTAGTGCTAGTACTATAAAATAGTCTCCGCGCTCAGTCTGCCGCTGCTTGTCTTGTCCTGGACGGGAAACAGAGAGAGAGAGAGAGCGCCGGCCATCGTTCCGATCACAGGAGAGAGAGAGAGAGAGAGTCTGCCGCTGCCGCTGCGCATTTTCTGCAATTCCTCCCATCGAAAGAAATTTTCCCCGCTGCCATTTCCTGCATTTGATTGGGTCAAAGCAAAGACTCCCGACCGTCTCGATCACGATCCCGGCGTGCATTCTCGGCAGCAGCAGCAGCAGCAGCAACAGCAGCCTCTGCCTACTGCCTTGGCGCGCGGTGACCTGAGCCAGCCGCCTGGTACGTCCTGGTGAACACGGTGGATCGCCTCGCCTGCCTCTGAGCCGTCTCAGCCTTCAGCTCATGGCTGGCAGCCTGTCGCGTGCCCGTCGTCGGCGATAGGCACATGCATGCACGGTCACGCGCTTGGATCGGCTGGATATTTATTCCAGCCTAGCCTGTCACTATAATGCATGGAAACGAAGATCAAAATAAATCACGTCATTATCCAGTACGACATGTCACATGTACTACTCTATATGATTCACTCTTTCTTTTAAAGAGAGAAAGAAAGAAAGAACATCAAGACAGCAGAGGGCTAATCTGCACGTAATCCGGCTTTTCGCTTGCACGCTTTGCCTAACTCAACCCACTCTCCTCTAACATCGCCTGATCGGCTCAAACGTCTTTCTACGCTAACAGAAAGCCATACTATAAGATGGTGAGTTTCTTTTTTTTTAGCGAGGGGAAGGAGATCTTTATAGATTATTACTCAACAGGTATCAGAGTTACAGGTTCATGAGAAATCTTTGCGAAACGGTACGGTGGTGAGATCTCACAAGTCATGTCCCATTTTTCTTGTTCTGTGCATGCATCTCCGCGCTGACCTGCTGATCTTTTGCTGTGTGGCCGGCCGGGCGGTGCGGCTTCTCGCGCGCGCGCGCCCACCGGTGGATCGGCAATGATCACGAGATCGCGGCGCCGCTCATGTTGCCCGGTGCGCCTGCCCGCGGTGGGGTTCGCACTCCACTTCGCTCGCTGCGAATGATCGATCGAGCCCTCCCGGGCGGGCTCCCCTGACGGCCGCTCGCCGTGCCCATCCAATCCATCATCGCTACAATAACTTCGTATCCATCCACCTAGCTGTGCTGACCCTGTCCTGTCCATGGAAGGCCCCCGATCGCGTCGTGACCCTCCTCCCTGCAGTTGCAGTTGCAGTTGCAGTTCACTTAATCTGCATGCGGCAGATGTAGACGAAAAAAGGTCTTTCGTTTTTGCGGTAATCTGCGCGGAATATAATCCAGCCAGGTTTTTGCTTGCACACTTTGCAAACACACACAAGTATATCATATCATCAGGTTAAACTTTCAATCAAAGGTCCCAGTCATCCATCCTTATGTCATGTACTCCTACAGTACAGGGCAACATTTTTCCGCAACTTTCTGCGTGCAGGGGCCTACTGCTTCTTCTTTTTTCACTGAATATCTAGCCACCATCGTCACATTCAGTTCCCGTTTGCTTTGGAAGCTTCCGCCACTATCGTCACATTTGACAACTCGGCAGCTCATTCTTTGAGTGAAAAAAATAAAGGGGAAAATAACCAACCTCAGCTCAGAATATTCACCCAGTTGCGAACTCGCGGCAGGATCACATGATGGACGTCTCAGCTTATGCTAGGCAGCAGGCAGAAGTAAACACGCCACTTCTTTTCCCAACAGCAAAATAGAGCAGTAAACATTCCGTCTAGACTGAAGAGCAGCTATAATAAGAAAGCAGATACTGTCAGACGACATGAGTTACAGCGCATAATATATACTCTACATATAATTATTAGCTGCCTGCCTTTTGGCACGCGAGCTCGCTCTCCTGGATCATCTCATGGCGTGATCCCCAGTACCTATCAGGCTACTACCCCAGTTCCTCTGCATATTAAAGAAGTGACTGTTCACGAGACTATTTGGGCATCCCTCGTACGCGTCCTTTCCCCTCTGCCACGCCGAGCACCGGCACGCATCATTCATGTCGAGGCGTGCCAGGATCATTGCAGTTGATGGGAGCAGCACGAGCCACGAGCCGATCCGTCCACGGATCCAAACGGGGCCGACCGCTATAATGGCGGCACACCGTCCTGTATTGCTCCTCCTCTCCGACACGCTAACATACTACTCCTTGCTAAAGATGGCTTTGAAGCAAGCGATCAGCTACTGTATGGTCATCCGCAATGATGGTTCGGTGCCCCCAAAACATGGCCCCTGACTGATGGAACTCGATCGATCCCAGGCCAGCTCGCTAGTGTTTCCTTTTGACCTAATGTCCTATGCTATGCTTTGCTTTTGGGATACCCTGGACCTGGATAGTAATTTGTAGCCTTCCATCCCCTCAGCTGCCCCTGCCCGCCCCCACTTTAGATCCATCCTACTGCTTCTTCTGAATGTAGTAGTAGAGAGAGCTTTATTTGCAGAAAGCTCATGTATGCCTGGCCTACTTGGACTACCAAGTCGCAACAGCAAAGCAAAAGCAATATGAAAGCAGCAAGCAGCAGCCGCCTGATGGCACATTCCCAACTCGAGTCATGATGGCAGGCACGCCACAAAGCAAGCACTGAAAATCTCTTCTACTAGTGTGCTACTGCTAGTTTAGTGCTGCTAATCCGTCCACGGCACCGCACCGCATGTCAATCCGAATTCCGAGAGCACGAACGGATACCGATGGTACTCCATACCAATCTAATCCTCATGCCGGTGGTGATTAGGCGCCCTGATACGGAAACAAGGCGTGAGGTCCCGCGCGAATCCACAGCGGATGGATCCGCCACTCGCGACAACCAGCACCGAATCTCGAGCACCGCCGAGCTCGCTTCGCTCGCTCCCAAAATATACTACCATCCGTACACCACGCGCGGTGGCCTAGTAGTACTCTGCTGCTGCTCCCAAGATTTTACTAAACTACTCCGCCGCAGTAGTCCACTGCTAAGATGCGTTCTGAATTTCCCAACTTAAACAAACGGCAAGTAATCTGTCCTGCTAGTAAGATACTCCTACTACTGTATTGTTTCGGGAGTCAAGATTCTCCTTTCCAGGGCCCTGGGGAGGTGTGGTAAAAAAGTTCAGAGCTGCTGGACTGGTTTTCATTTCTGCGATGGTTGGTTTTTACTGGACTGGCCAGTGGCCACCGGGGGTAGTTGGACTGGGATCCATCCATCGATCAATTATCGCTGGAATATGGGCACGGGACCATCTGTGGCCTACAGGCTACAGTGGGGGAGGTTATTGTATTCATAGGATTGAGGTGTGTGTGCCGCTGCCTGCAATCCAACCCTGGCCTATGCCAAGCAGACGGACCTGAATGTATGCAGCAGCTGCTACCTGCTACTGCTAGTGCTATCTATCCATTCTTTACCTTACCCCATCAATAATGCGAGTGCAGGGTGCAGGAAAAGGCAAATTAATCTGCGGCGGGCAGCTGCAGCTCCCTCCTCAATCACGTGGACCACCAGCACCACCACAAGGGAAGGGAACCCTCATCATGATCGCCCCCCCCCCTCCCTTGCTGCCACCACCATCATCATCGACATTGCTTGGGGATACTGGATACAGTAGCATTACATCGAGAGCACAACACTTCTCTCACATCAAGGAAGGCAGGCACAGGCACAGGCACAAAGGCAAAGGCACTAGAGTTTGACAGCATTCCACTAGCATGCCCAAAGGAATGAATATGCAGCTCGACCATGCATCCAAAGCACAGGGAAAAGGCACATCCAGATTAACCTTGTTTTGCACATTCTTCTACCATCACAGCATGGAGTAAGAAGGGAAGCCGGCCGGCAGCATCACCTTCTTGGGCTACTGTAAAGCACCATCATCTCTTATGACCACTATTCATAATCACTATACCTACCTTCCACTTCAAGGAAGTTACTTTTTTTTTTGTCCAAAGCAAGAAAAAGGTGAAAATAATAAGCTAGAAAATAAAAAAAAAAAGAAAAAGGGGGCGATTCTAGCTGGTACTAGCTTCTCATGTATACTGACTGACTGATCCAGGTTGTTATTTCGACCACGGTGACGACGCTGACCGATCGATGACCACCTGTGTGTGACCTGCGCTCCCCCTCCTTCCGGTTGGGTTGGTTCACTGCTTTGTCAAGGCATCCGCAGGGGAGAAAGCTTGGCAGGCGCCGGCGACCTTGCCTGCCTCACATCATCGAGCAGCTGTTGGGGTTCTCGTCGCTGAACATGTTGTCATGAGGGTGCGGCTGAGGGTAGTACATCGGCGGAGGGTAGGGCATCGCCGGGCGGCCGTACCCGTACCCGTACCCCATCGGTGGGTAACCGGCGCCGCCATGGACATGGTGACCGTGAGGACCATGGCCATTCATCATCATCTGTGGCTGTTGCTGCTGCGCCATCATGGACATGTACTGCTGCTGCGCCATGGGGTTCCCGGCCGCCTGCATCAACTCCGGCCCGGACGGCATGCCGCCGCCGCCAGCACCGCCAGGATAGAACCCAGCCCCAGGCATCATGCCGCCGGCCGGCATGCCATGCGCCGCGGCACTGCCACCTCCCGGCTGCATGCCATTGCCACCCATGTGGGGGTGGCCCATCGGCATGCCGCCCATCTGGCCCATACCGGGGAAACCGGCGCCGCCCATCATGTTCGGCGGCCTCATCATCATGCCCGGCTGCTGCGGCGGCGGCATGCCGCCCATCATCGGGCCGCCGACGCCGGCGGGCGGACCACCGGCGCCACCGCCCTTCTTGGCCTGGCCAGGCTGGTTCCCGCCGCCCTTGCCGTTCTGCGGCGGCTGCGCTCCACCACCGTTCTTGCCGTTTCCGCCTCCGCCACCCTGGTTCTGCTTCGCGCCAGAGTCCTTCTTGCCGCCGTGATTGGCGTTCCCCTTGATCTGCACCGGGATCTCGTTCCCGCCGCCACCCTTCTTGCCGCCGCCGCCGTTGGCACCCTTCTTGTCGCCCCCGCCGGCGCCCATCGGCATTGCCATGGGCTTTGCCATCATCTTGGGGTCGTCGTACCAGTCGTCTTCGAGGCCGTCGTCCTCGAAATCATCCTCGTCGAAGTCGTCGTCGAACTCATCATCGAACTCGCTGCCGTCGTCCCCGAACTCGTCGTCCTCGGGAACGTTGAACTTGACGGCCTTGGGGTCCTTCGCCGGCGGCGGCGCGGCCGCCGGGAACGGCATCTTGCCGCCCATGCCCATGAGCTGCGGAGGAAGCTTCATCCCCTTCATCTGCATCTGCTGTTGCAGCTGCTGCAGTTGCTGAAGCTGCTGCGGAGTCGGCTGCGGCATCGCCATCTTTGCATCTTTCGCGCCACCTCCACCTCCACCGGCGCCGTTTCCACCACCCGCTCCACCCTTGGGCTGGCCCTTGCCACCGGCATCCTTTGGCTGCTGGCCCTTGCCGCTACCATCCTTCGGCTGCTGGCCCTTGCCGCCGCCGCCGCCGCCGCCACCGAGCTGGAGCTTTTGGACCTGGCTTACTAAGCCAGGCTTGGCGCCCCACAGCTGGGCGGGCTTGCCAGCCTTGTTGAGCTTCTTGATGACGGTGTCCGGATCCATCAGACCGGACACCGTCACCTTCCCCTGCTCCGCATCTACACTGCTTTGGTACACACCTGCAGATCAATCCAACATTTCTCTTAGGAAAAAAAATTAAGAATGGGCAGAAGAACAAAGTAGCGCTGCTGAACAGAACTGGCGATGAAAAAGTATAAACAGAAAATCAAGCAATTTGCGTTTAAAAAAGGTTCCTTTCTTACCATCGATCTTGTGGAGGATCTTCTTGACCTTCTTCTCGCAGCCATCACAGTGGATATTCACTTTCAGCACGCAGGTCTGGGAACAGACAGAAACAAAATGTTAGCAGAAAGGCAGCAGGAGACATGCACGGCGAGATGAAATCAGGCTGCGTGCATCGAACACAAGAAGGGACATGGAATGTGTGTGCTGTTGCTTGAGTTGAGAGGAAGCAAAACAAACTCACCTGCACCTTGAGGACGTCCTCCTTGCTCATCCTGACCACCTCAAATGCCGCAGCCTCCAATCGCCAAAGGCACGAGAGGCTTCAGATCTGGCACGAGTGCACTCAAATCAGGAAGAGAAGAACAAGAAGAACGGCAACAGTCAGGAAGCATTTCTCATCCCTCTCTCTGCGAAAACAGCGGTCAGGGAGAGAGAGAGAGAGAGAGAGAGAGAGAGAGGAGGGAGTACCTTGAGTCTTGTCTTCTCGCTGGAACGAGAGAGGGGCTTATGGCTTGCAATAAAATACTGTCCCTTCACACACTCGCGCAAAGAATATAAATATAGAGAGAGAAACAGCAGACCCTTGCCCTTGTTAGAGTTTGTGTTTGCAGAAAACCACGAGCAAGGCTATTAAGCGTCTGCAGTGTGGTCCAGAGAAAAAAATGGAGGCAGGAGGAGGAAGAGGAGACAAAGCTAAGCACATGGAGGAGTCTCTGCTTACCCTTTTCTTTTTCCTGGAAGCCTTTGCCTTTGGCCCTGGAAGCTGAAGCCTTTGCCTTTCTTCTTCTTCAGAAGATTTTGAAATGGTGTTCTGCAAAAGAGACTAGCCCAAGGGGGATTTAAATAGGCTTTGTCACTTGTCAGCAAGTACAGGAGGGTGTAGAACATGTGAACTTAGTACTAGGCTTACCAACGTCAGTTTTTCTTATCAAAATTCTAATTTTATACACAAGTCCCAATGTAATTTTTTTGAGCTCCGCAAACAACTATTCAGCAGGGAATATTCCGTTAAGCGTATGATGGTATTTGTCCAAATAGTTTGTGGGGACAAGCAGTGACTATTGTTTGCACTAATCAGAACGAATTGGTTAACCAAAGAACTTGATTAGGGATAATAATCCTGTAAAGAGGGGCTTGGATGTCAAAAGCTCGAGGATGGATGCACATGCTGACATGCACAAGCACAATTCCGCAGCCCTTAGTAATTAGCTACCGTCCATGCACCTATAACTCTAACCATCATCGTCGTCCTCTTGGGTCACCGGAGGCGCGGTGGTGTCACTAGACACAGTGACGTGGTGGACCGGGCCTGGGCGCGCGGCGCGGCCTGCAGCCCCCCGCCCGGCATGAGGCATCCATCCGGTGCAGCCCGCGGGGGCGCCGTCTCCATGTCTTGTGTGTCAGTTAGTGTGTGACGTTTTGGAGTTTAGGCTGCTGCCTAAACTTTCCTCTCCTTTTTTTCTTTCTGTTAGTCCGTTGCTGTCTTTTTACTAGCAGCAGTAACTCCTCTTCAACAACTCCTAAACTTAGCTTGCCTTTTTCTGTTGGTTTGTTACTGTATTTTTTTTTTGAGCAGGCTTGCTACTGCCATTTAGTAGTAACTCTTCTCCTAATCCTAGAACCTGCCCTCTCTTTTCGGTTGGTCTGTTAATGTTCTTTAGTAGCAATTTTACTTTGCCTAAAAAGTTTATTTTTCTTCTAGTACTCCGTTTTTACGCTCACTTCGCACTGAAAAAAAAATGGAATGGAAAAGCCAAGCAATCCTTACTACTGACACGCACCATGGTTGCTTGTGTCCAAGATTCCAGGTTCATGCCAGTACATGCAACAACGTATGCTATGCGACGTCTGTTCTGATCGGCTCGTCCGCGAAGAGTATTTTGGTTTTTTGCAGTGACAGGCGGTGGAAGGCAGGAAAGGATGGGTGACCGTTTGTGCGTCACTGTCGCAGGATCAGTTTGTAGTGCACTGAACTTTCGCCATCAAGCGCAGGCACACAACAGATCGATCGATCAGTCAGCACTCACCACTGCTGCATGCAATCAAGTGTCGCTTGGCACATTAGAAAATATATGTTCTATGGAACGAGGCACTGATTCGTAGTATCTTAAAATTAAATAAGAGGTTTAATTACATATAGTATTGCTAATATATTAAGCATACATTTGCATATTTCGGCATTGAATTCATGCAAGCATACAAATATCTATGAAGATTTTCAATTCATGCAAATTAAATATGCATATATCTACGACGATTTTGCAATGCAAACCACCACATTTTTTTTTCTACGCAATTCATTGCTTCGGCTGGATATTGACATGCATGATCTGCTATAACTAGACTGATGCCATTTGGAGTGCTAAAAAAAGACAATCTAAATAAAGAAAGGGAAGCAGCGCTAGTATTTGTATATTTTACAGGCACGCACCACATTAAATTCCTGCAAATAAAACATGTGTATATATATATCTACGAAGATTTTACAAATCAGACCACCACATCTCTCTCTCTCTCTACAATCCAGACCAGCACATTTAATTTTTTTTAAAGACACACGTTCACTTTTTCCCTACAATTAATTGCTGCCGCTGGAGAGAGATCGAAATGCAAGTGCTGAATAGCTAGCCTGATGTCAAAACATAATCAAGTGCTAAATAAAAGGAAATCTACACACACACACACACACACACACACACACACACACACACACACACACACACACACACACACACACATATCTGTGGAGCAGAAGTGTGCTTGTTTTTGTACATCTTTTGCAGGCCTGGCATCCTTGAACTCATGCACGCAGATTTAAGAGTACACTATCTACCAACTTACCAAGATAGAGTTGACAAACCAAACAAGTATAGTACGTTGATTTTGTGGCAACAGTCCGTTATGGCCGCTAGAGATAGAGATGCATGGTCTGCTGTTACTTTTCTCTAGCTGGCTACAGTGATGTAATTTGTGTCCTCCGGTGCGTGCTAAAGGCAGGACAACCCTAGAGCTAGAGGTCATGGATGGTTGGTTGGCACTGCCTCAATTTCCTTGTTTGCATCTACTGCAATAATCACGAAGCAAATAAAGCTGAATATATTTTTGTGATCGATCTCGGTGGCTTCCTTCCTCCCATCTCCCAACCGAAGCAAATCAAGGCACGCCTTTAATCTGAATTCTGAAGACTAACAATGGGATCTATGGCCTTGTTTAGTTGGTGATATTTTTTTGCAAAATTTACTGTAGCAATTATAAATCAAAGATTAGGATGACTGAATATGATCTAATTATAAAACTAAGTACACGGATGGACGGGAAATCACGAGACGAATCTATTAAGCCTAATTAATCAATCAATCATTAGATATTGTTTACTGTAGCACGACATAGTCTAATCATAGCCTAATTAGGTTTAATAAATTCGTCTCGCAATTTCAGCCGGGGTTATGGAATGAGTTTTGTCAATTATTCACATTTAATACTTCTATTTAGTATTTTTGGCGCTAAAAATCGGCCGATGACCTTCAGCGTCGGACACACGACCCGGGAGAATCTGCTTAACTCCTGTTCGGGTGATTGCCCTGGTGCGGTTCGCGCGGCGTGCCAGTCAATCTGACCTGTTGATTGACAAGGAAATAAACGTATTAAATTCTGGGTGCTCCGATCGGTTCCGATCTGTCCCGAAAAGCGTATCAGCGAATCGGCCGATTTGCTATGAAGATGACCGGCTATGGATCAGCCGATAATCACGTAATAATTGCAAAGAAAACTGCTGGAGCAACTTAAACAATTATTACAGATGCAACACTTGAAATAGATCTAATCGGCTGTATGATAATGAACGAGGGAAAGCGATGATAAAGCCGATAGTTTCGATCTCAAACTGGATAACTGGTGATAAAACTAGAACAATAGGTAAAACCTATAATTCTGGTAAATATCGATAACTGGTGAATAAATCCAAACGAAACAACGGCGATACGCCCGAAGTTAAAGCTTAGATGTTATTCGATAAACGGAACCTACCAATTGGCCGGAGATCGTGTCGATGCAGCCCTGCCAATCCGTACGAACTCGTGAAAGAAGAAAAAGTATTGGCGAAGTAGCCGACTTGAAAGTAAAGTGCGATGAAAAAGTAGATTGTTTTGTTGATTGATTGATGTATATTCTACAAAACCCTGACGACTTCTATTTATACCCTAGGACTAGGACTCCTGATCGATTACGATCTGTTATAGACTTGGTTTAAATAGAAAACTACTATATCTATAATATTTTTCTAAAGGAAACGGGCTTCCGCAGAATCTTCTGCCGCCATCTCCTAGTCCAATCCGAACTCTTTCCATTGCTTCACGACTGAGTCGGCATGGTTCTTTTGACCAACGTTAGGCCACTTTTGACTGGGATCTTCTGTTGGGATTCCAATGGCTTCGTCTCCCTAACTGTTGGCGCAGACTGCATCGCCCATCAGCCGATCAAGTGTAGCCTCAATCGGCCGATTCCCAACTGTAGCCTTTAAATCTGCCGCATTAGCCGGTCTCTTTTCTTCCTGACCCCGATTCAACACGTGTCAAAATCTGGCGTCAACAAGTATCAAACACTCGATGTTACTGTAGCGATGAAAAAATTTGGTGGCGAACTAAACAGGGCCGCAGGGTAGCAGCTGCAGACACGGAGACACCGTGTGGTGGGCGATGACGTTAATTTGTCTGCTGCTTGATGCTGCCTGCAACACGATGATGTCGTCGTCGTCACGTAGTGGTACTGGTACTGGTACTGGTAGATACATACGCGCGTGTACTTGTGTTTTGTACGTACTCCTACGTAGAGTAATGGCCTGGTCTAGCCCTGTATCAGTATCAGACTGGCGCTGCAGGGAATCTGCGTGGCGTACGTACGAAACGAGAGCAACTCGGGTTCATGTTCACGCATGATCTGCTACTGGTAGTTTGCAATGAATTTGGTTTGACGTATTTGAATGTCTGGTTGTACTCTGGTTCCGAGTAATGAATGACCTCTGTCTCTGTGGAGATCGAATCGAATCGATCTGAGAGAGAGGTCCAGGCAGGATCTGCGGCTTGCATTCTGTGTGCGCAGATTGGTTTGGTTGGAAGAACATTACGGTTCAAAATTTCTTTTCGCCCTTCCGGGAGTGATAATGGGCCGTGTAGCACCAAGAGCTGGGTGGAGTCAAAAGATCGGGGGCCCAGCTTGTGGGTTTGGTGGACTTTGGAGCAGTGTGGGCCACCGGGTCCAGCCTAGAAATTCACAGAAGTTGTTGGCTGCTACGTATCAAACTCCTTTTGGAGGCCTGGCCTGCTGATGCATATAGTAGTGAGTGATATGGTTGTTGTAGGGAAAAGGCCTGCCAATTACCAAACGTGATTTGAGGCACGCGATCGAGAGCGAGACACGACATGCATGCATTTCGGTCGTACAGTCACAGGTAGGCTTGCTCCACGGCACACACACTCTTCCCCTCGCACTTTATCTACTCCGTCCTTAGAGGTTCTTTCTGGAGATGCCAAATGTCGATGGAATGTGGGGATCTTAATGGGAGTGTGATAGTCTGCCTTGAAAGCGACCATCCGTTCCATGCACACACACATCAACGTGTCATTTTTATCTGAAAATTAATTAATTTGAAATAGCAGCCCATCCATGCATGGCGGAAGTATGAGATACGTACTAGAGATGTGTAGATCCAACTAGTTTTTTTTTTAAAAAAAAATCATGCTAGTTTACCGTATGTGAAAGCCTGCTCACCTATGAGATCATGGTAGAGTAGAGGAGTTGGTTTGAATCGAAGGGCGCATATATATGCTGTACACATCTCCATCGCCTGGACCACAATTGCTAGAGCCTAGAGCAGAGGAGGAGCAGATAGCAGCCCAAGCATCAAGCAACAACGAACGATTCGATACAGAACGTACGTGAAAGTTGTGGCACGGGGGGCTAGGCCCACCTGCCAGAGGTTGTTGCGCGCGGCGAACCAACGTTCGGGTGCCAGCGCCGGTCGTCAACCAGCAAACAAGACGACAACGTCAGGGGCCAGGTCCATCAGGCCCGACCGGCCCACTGCAAAACATGCCATGTCAGCCAGAAGCTCCACGTCCTCATCCCGGGCTCTCTCTCGAGTTCCAACCGACCTCGACTCCGACTTGGCGCATACAAAGATCCCAGGTACAGTTTTATCATCTCGTTCGATCCCCATCTGCCGTGCCGCACGGACCTCTGTCGATCTACCCTTCTCCGTCAGTCACATGTCTTCTCCGATCAGTGGCCGCCGCCGGAGCCGCGACGACAGCCTGCCGCAGATGAACGCCGCCGCCGCAGGCGAAATACCACCTGCTGCCGCTTCTGACGGTGACGGGCGGGTGGTCACCTACCATCCGCCGGTCTTCCATGGCCGGACGTCCTCGCTAAACAAGAAGCGCAAAACCATCTTGATTTCTTTTGTGTTAGCGGTGTTCAAGCCAACATTGTTGTTTTACTGATACTATGTACAAGTTTTCAGCAATCAGTGATAGATGTATTGGCCAATCCTCAATGCTGAAAACGAAGGAGTCTATGCTAAAGATTTTGAGAGTGATTAGCAATACTATGCTGAAATCGACCTGCTTTCTGCTGATAACTCATAAGTAGGGCGTCGTTAGTTCCAAAGAGGTGCAATCGAAAGCGTGATGCTGTTTATCTTCGCTTCAATCTAAACTAAATAAGAAACAACAATCTCAAACTAGAGCTGTCGTGATGTAGGAGTAGCACACTGCAGACCGTTGCTGCTAAGATGACCAACACACACAGCTGAGGGCTCGCAGCGTACTTCATACGTTCTTCTGAATGAATGTTAAGCGCAAGGCTCGTACGTCATGGATTCAGATCGTAGTACAACTGTGCCACCAACAAACCGTCACATGACCCATCACATGCTTTGCAATGTGTTTCAAATGTAAATCTGGATAATTTACAGTTGCCTACGCCCTAAACGGAACATATAAAGCAACAAATCTGCCTTCTTTGAGCAATGTTAAGATGCATTTGTATACACCCAGGCAGATCTGGGAGCAGGAGCCTCGGGTCCTCACGCAACTAATGTTGGGACCCAGTCTTCTTCATCCTCAGGAAGCTCACTAATGTGATTCTGGAAGGAATACCCGTGCCCGGCCTCTTCTTGATGGTGGTTGTCTTCCACGGCTTCCCGTCTCTTGCACTGCTCGTGGTTGTTGAGGTTACGTTATAGAACTGCATGTAGACAAGCCGTGATCAAGACTACCAACAAGCACATTAAAGTGAGAAAGTAAATTCTTTCAGAGGAAACTGGTCGTGTTGGGAACATATTCACCTCACAGACACCATGCAGAAGCAGCCTCTGAAATGGGTCCTGGACATTCAGCACAAGCACATCTTTATCACTAGTATCTTCGATGAAGGCCCTAACTCGTTCCTTCAAACATGAAAGTGAAGAAGCTGGCAAAGTAAGCAACTGACAAGCTGAGCCAAATGTGCTGGAAGAAAAGTCAGTATGAGTTAACATAAAGGAAGTGCCAAAAATCATGGTTCTAATTTCTAAGTGAAAAGAACTCTGCTCCAGATTCTGGTGAGGTGACAAAAAATTCCCTTATCTAGCATTGGTGCCAGTTTGAAGCCTGTAAATGTAAACACAAGGTTTCCAACAAAGCAGCTACCATAGTAAACCCACAGTACAACATCTTTTTCCAAAGTATATTTCTAACAAATCCTAGGCACCATGGAACAGGTTGTAACAGTCATCTGTGCTTTTACAAGCATAGTGCTAAACTGTAAAACTGTTGATACTTGAAACTTCACAATTACTAAACAGCTAGAAATATATCTTTATTCATACACTTGACTTAATTCTTTTGAGCATTGAAACAAATAACAAACTAGAAGTGGTATTATGTATTATCTACATGTGCTAAAAAGCAGATAGATGTACAAATACATAATCAAGAGTTCAGATGTCTTCTTTACAAGAAAAACTAGTTAATCCTGAATCCATTTTAACCACTAAAATAAATAGAACTCCAAACATAATTACTTTTTTGAGGGAAAAAATAAACTGAATTTGGTTTGTGGAAAAATAAAATTAAACTAAAGGAACGAAGGCAATACTTCGTATATTTCAAGCAGATCGGGTAGGAAATTTCTCTTTATAGATTCTCTTGTTTGGCGATCTATTCGGCGCCAAGCATTCAGCGCAATCGACTCATCTTCATCCACATGAGTCCTTGTTTTCTCCGATGATCCTTTCATGTGTTGCATCAATCTTGCCTACAAGTAAGAAAAAAAAATCAAGTATAACTGATACATAAACAACTGCGTGCGATGGCAGTGTACTGTGTGATATACAAATCTTATTTCCCTTATTTCCCTTCTTTACATTTCACTAAATTATACTGTGAACAATGATGAACAGCATGTGGCTAGCAGGATAGGCACTAACACGCTACATACCTCAGCATCCATGTCAATGCTCCTGAAGGCATCCCATTCACCAATGCTTGTCCTGCAGAATGCTGACAAGGGCAGTTCCTCACCTACATAATCATCATAATATGGAGATGAGCTTTTCCAAAATATACACAGGTATTTAAAGATAATGCATTTGATGCCTATGATGAACAGAAGAGCAACTCCACATGAGCATTTATAAATGAAAACATATGATCTAAAAATAGAAGAGAAACAAGCGTAAGCTTAACTCCATAACTTTCAGAACTGCATTACTTATGAAAAAATTAACATGCTTTAAGAGAAAATATCGTCTTTATATGATTTTGTCAACAAAGTTTAGAGCTTTTCTGTCATACATTAACATGGAGCAATCAGCAATCAAATCAGTTACAACAAGTAGTTGAAGTACTGAACTGCAAAATCAAGAAAAATCATGTTAAAAAAAACTCAAGCAGCATTTGGAGTTTACCCCATGGTGGAGGAGCAAAGAGGCCTTTGATTTCCTCAACATGAAGCCGTGGGACAAGTTCAATCAGCAAGCGGTCATTCATCCATCTGCGCGATCTCCGGTTACTGACCTGTGTAATATTGTAATGTGTAAAGCATCAACCTGCAGACCCCTAATACAAATCATAACATGTTTCATAGAATTCTATTCCACTGAAGACTACAACCAAAAGATGCTATTTTTTTGCACATTTTCAGTTTTACTTCTCATCACAAGAGATGCACGTCGATTGGACTGAATCATCCACCACAGACAAACAAAAAAGGGCAGCAAGAGGTAGAAAGCAGCACCAATCCGGATGAGCTTTCTCACCTTGGTGGCCATGTCCTCGAGGGCTTCAATCTTCCTCTCAATCAACTGTGAACGCGACCGAACGCCGTCGCCTGCGTCCATTACACCAAAAATTTCAGGAAAGTTTGCCACAGTTGCCCGATTTGGGGGCAAAACCGACATCGGCATCTAGAGAGTTTTCTGGTAAAGGGGCTACCTTTAGCGGAATCGAAGAGGGAAGAGTAGAACTCCTCCTCCCTCCGCAGCAGATCCGCGCCCGCCATGGCTAAAGCCTCGCACGATCTCGGTCCTGAACTGCTGCAGCTGTCGATGCGGTCGCCGGTGGTGCCGGACGCGCGAGAGAATATGCTGTCGTGAATCGTGATGGTCGGACAGGGCAGAGGCACGGCCGCACTGGGCGTCAGAGGGTGGAGCGTTGGCCGACGGCGAGCGGATGGCTGGGCGGCGGCGTATGCAACCTGGTGGAGTAGGGGTGGGATTGGGGATTGCCGGATTTTGTGTTCGCGATTCGTCTTCCGACGAGGCGACGAGAAACTTTGCTCGCGTGCACGTATTTCTATGAAAGTGGGTCCAACCGCATGAGGGCCCACGTGTAAGTCAGTCAGTTTTGCCTTCCCCTCCTTTTAGACGATGTCAAGCAGTTTCCCTGGCAACCTCTGCAGAAGATTGACGGCCACGAAAGCGGGAAGCCGGGAAGGGTAGACGGATGCCTGGGACCGGATCTCAGCAGCAGCCTCTCAGGTCGCAACCATATCAACGAGACTTTGTTTTGCAAAAAATAAAAATGTCACGTTGATTTACAATCGGCAACTCACGTTGGAATGTGAGTCTTTTGAGGCCAAATTTGTTTTGTTAAAGTGTGAATTAAAGCTTGAAAGGGATCGCTGCAATCAGCTACAGTCCCTCATGAATGCCATATCAACCTTGGCAACCAGCCACAGTGTGGTTTTGTATGCGATTTTACGTGAGAACAAAGAAACATGGTTGGTGGCGTGAGCTTCACGACTGCCATATGAAAGTGTAGCCAGAGTACCACATTTTTTTTGAAGCGACTTTATCGTATCGACATGGGAATTTCTCTAGCACCGGGCGATTGGCAATTGGCATCAACCTCCATGCAATGCAAAGCAATGGTCCGATGTAAACAATAACATCTAGCATCAGCCAACCACCATCGTTGTCATTTCCACTTTACAAGTTGAGCTGAAAGCAAGAGGCGGAGCTTGCTGCTTGCGGCAGCGGCAAACCGGCCGGCCAGCCGGGCCCGTGGCCCCACCTCCGCCCGCATGGCCGCAACCTTTTCACACCGCCGGACTTGGGTTGGCGTGCCGGCGCACGACGGCACGACCACGACGAGACGCCCACGCAAGCAGGCCGGCCCAGATATCGTAGATTAATCTAATCGCCGTGCTCGTGCTCCCCAAACGCCTCCATCCACAAGGAAGCCTCGGAAGTATCCATGCATGATGCATCCATTCCATCCATTTGGGAAAAGGCGAATCTGCCCTTCGATTATCCTGTGGTGTCCAAATCTGGTGAAACACCCGCGGGTCCCCCACGCCCTCGGTCTCAGCTCTCAGCTCGGACGACAGCTCTCCCGCGACGGCACGCCAGACAACCTTCCTGCGCCTCGGGCAGTTCGTCTCCCCACCTTCCCACCGCGCAACGCCTACGACAGAGACGCCGCTCGGCACGAGAGCCATGGCGCCGCAGCAGGAGCAGGAGCAACCCCCAATGGACGCCGCCGGGCGCCGGCTCCGCGTGGTCTCCGCGCACCTCCGCCCGCCGCCGGCTGCGGCCTCGACGCCAACCCCACAGCCGGCGAGTACGCCAATGGTGCGTCCTCTCCCCTGTTTATTGCCTGCTGATACACGTACGCGCGATCGTCCCTGCTCCCGCGTGGCGGCACTGGAGAATCCGGTTCGACTCGACGGGACTTGCAAAGCTGAGAACGGGAGGTCCAAAGTAGGGAGTCACAATGCCTTTGCCTTGCTCTATCTCTTCGTCTCTTGTAGGCTACCTCTGAACGAAAATAACACCGTACAAAATCGTCGCTTTGGCAATTCGCGCTGGATTGGGGATGTTGCCTCATTACATCACCAGGCAAACAATTTTGAGACTCTGAAAACGTGTTTTTTAGCAAGAAAATTCGAAAATTTTGTATGTGGTTTAAGATTTGAATTGCCTCGCGCGACTCGTTCGTATTGAACTGAGAGGGGCAGCATGATCTGGTAGTACTCCTCCCTGTCGATCTGATCAGAGTAGGTGCTGCTCCTCTCTGTCAACACAGAGGACGCAAAGTTTCAGTTTGTAACTGTATGTATGCACATACATTTCATAAACTATACTTCTGTATCTGTTTGTCAATGCCAGTGATATGAATCTACCCTGAAACGTGTCGACATTGGCATCCACACCTTGATTGCTTCTGCTCCTTTTTCAGATGACTTGCTGCCCAGCCGATGCTTTCTCCATTTCAACCATGCATGTTTGAGTTGACCAACTTAAACAAACTACCATTACTAATTCACCCTACCATCTTTTCAGTGCAGGGTTACAGTGTGGTTCTCCCTGATATGTTGCAAACTGGAAAGTGGAATGTGTACAGGTAAGCTATCTAATGTTATAAGCTGCATTTTTATTGTATGGTGGATTATAATTGTTATTCCAATCTTGCAGATCTGCACGGTCACCTCTTAGGTTGATAAATAGATTCCCTGAAAATCCAGATATCGGAATGCTGCATGATAATTTTGTGTAAGAATCCTCACCATCTCTCTTGGACATGCAACCTAACCAATGCTAGCTCTCTACTTCCTTAGGATGCTCCCATTACTTCTGTTTTTGGAATTGTGTTCCGCATTGATTCTTGTTAAAACCTAACTGGAAGAAGTTATTTGGAAGGTGTGCTCCTTCTCTTCTTTATTTTTGGAAACTCTGGGACCGAAAAAGAAAGGTATCTAGGTCAAATATGTGGGGCTAAACATGCCAAACAGAGTTTAATTTTTTTATATATTGTGGTAAAGTATGGTCTGGAAAAACTTGAATGCAGGAACTTTTATCTGACAGTTTTGTGAAAGCTAGTAAAATTATAATGTGCTTTCGCAGACTGCATGACTGATACAAAAAATGCCAATATTCAAATTTAAGTATTGTAATAATCTCTCAGATGTGATAGTCTATGATATCCCAAATTGACAGGTATGCAGTTGAGATGTTTAGAGATTGTCGATACCTGGGAACAAGAATCCGCGAAGAAGGAACGGTTGGAGAGTAAGGAGCAAAAGAATGGCTATTGGATGCATGCTATATTATTTCCTTCTTTAGTATTTTTACCTAGCCTTGTTTCACTCTTTAAAGCGTCAAATATCTTTTCAGTTACAAATGGATGACGTATGGGGAAACTAGTACGAGCAGGACTGCAATAGGTTCTGGCCTCATTCACTATGGAATACTTGAAGTGAGTCTTAACAGGCAAATGTCCATTTGTTTTTGTCTATCAACAAACAGATATGTTGTTACATACAGCACCTGCAGTGTAGGGTGGTGAATTTTTTGAACATATTTTAATAACTTGTTTAACTGGGATTCAGGGTGCACGCATTGTTCTGTATTTTATAAACAGACCTGAATGGATCGTAGTTGACCATGCTTGTGCTGCATACTCATATGTATCTGTGCCACTTTATGACACCCTTGGTAGGTTCAAATCACAGATTTACCCAGGACTCTTTTACATCATGATTCATCTAGTGACCATTTTGTGTATTGTACTTTCCTGCAGGTCCAGATGCAGTTCAATTCATTGTGAACCATGCAACAGTAGAAGTTATTTTCTGTGTGCCTCAAACACTAAGCACTGTAAGCTTTAATACCTTCTATCAACATTAGATAATTACCAACACCTATATAATCTATTTAAAGTTTAATCTAAACAACCAATGGGGATGCTTGCCTCTGGTCATATCAGTCCCAACTAGTTAAGTTGAACTGGCAAGTTATTCCTAGGAAGCTAGGCTATTTTTATTGTGAACATGAAAATTGCTCGTCTTAGATGCTTGGCAATGTAAAAAATCCTGGATCCTGCGGTTCCTAATGGATACATCATGCTTTTGTGGACCCTATCCGTGTATGTGCACGCTTAGCGTGGTGGGTGTTGGGGTCTGATCCTGAAATGGGAGCTACATGCACTACAGTGAACTTTTTCGTGATTACTAAAGTCATACTTTTATTCTTGTTCAAAACAATAAATCAGTTTATATCTATTATTGTTCAATTGAAATTGTAGATATATTCTCTGAAAAATAAGAACATTCAGTTTCCTACTTTCCTACATATTGATTTTCTTTATTGAATGCAGCTGTTAAGCTTTATAACTCAAATGCCATGTGTTCGTCTTATAGTGGTAAGTCTGAACCATTCACAATTAACGATGTAACATTCATATCTTTAGGTTCGACTCTTCCTTTTAAATTGTAACTTGTTTTGTATAGGTAGTTGGTGGAGAAGATATTAAGATTCCACCCACACCCGCAAATACTGGAGTGCAAATTATAACTTTTATACTAAAAAATCCTATTTATGCCGAACTGTTGTAAACACTACACAGATGTTTTCACTTTATAATTAACTTCTAACAAGATGCATAATTGCAGTTAAGTGAATATTATTTATTTGTACCTTAAGAAACGTGATAGATGCCAACTATCCATTGTCAGTGACATTGATCCTGAATTTGCTAAGTCAGCTTCACTATAAGCGATCTGCAATTATTTTTTCTCTATTTCTGTTTGCAATCTTACTCAGAAGTAAATGCCCTCTTGTTCAAGTTGTACTATCTTCTAACTGTTCAATGCTTATTGGTAGAGAGTGTGTGCATGCGGGACATATTGTCATATTTTATTTTTATGTTGATTAACAGGTGCATTAGCCATTATTTCTTTTGCCAAAAGTCCAATTAAGAAAGACGTCTTGGTGTTTTTATTTGGATAAAAAATATTAGAACCTCAATATGCTCACTTCTGTCTATATGTTATCTTCACCTGTTTTATGAATTCCTTCCGATCTTTAATTTAGGGAAAGATGAGCCCTCAACCTTTCCGACCTCCAAAACCTGATGACGTTGCTACTATTTGTTACACGAGTGGTACCACAGGTACTCCAAAGGTAAGTCATCCATCCTTCTAATTATTATTCGTCTGTTGCTTCATCAGTAAATCTCTTCTACTTCTGCATTTCAAACCTGTGATGTTGGATGCCAATATATTACCAGGGAGCTGTTCTTTCTCATGAGAACTTAATCGCAAATGTAGCAGGGTCAAGCCTGGGAATTAAATTTTACCCCTCTGATGTGTAAGGATTCTACATTCACTCTAGAATTGTTTCTACTGGCAAGAAATTATTCTTGACGATACATTTTTCTACTGCTCTCCTCAGGTATATTTCTTATTTACCCCTGGCTCACATCTACGAGAGAGCTAACCAGGTTGCGTTGCTTCATTATGGTGTTGCCATTGGATTCTACCAAGGGGTATGCATATCTGAAACTATTTAGGATGATAGCCTTACAGTACGTTGCTTTTCTTTTTGCTTGAAGAACTAAACTATTGGTATTACAATTTTTGATATGGATTCAGAAATTAACTGGTTTTACAAGTGCTTGAACATCGGTAGGCAGAGTATAGGATATCCAGTGCGATGCGCATTTGATGCATTTTCATTATTGAGTATACTGCATAGGTGTTGCTAGTTTCTTCTCTACTCATCTCTTGTGCTTCTATCTCTTTTATGTTCTGCTTTCTTGGGCCTTCTGCAATACGCACAAGTTCTTACATAATGTGGTACTGGTACGGTAACTTATTGTTTACATGTCACAGTAATCTTTTACCTTCAATTATGGCTGTTTTCCATCTTTTTGATTAGTACGCTACGTTAATTTCCAGGATAATGTGAAGCTGATGGATGATCTGGCTGCTTTGAGACCAACAGTATTTGCAAGTGTTCCTCGGTTATATAACAGAATTTATGCAGCGTAATACAACTATACCAGTATTTAGATTTTCTTTTTGTTTGTACTTTGTGTTATTACCTCTTGGGTTCCAAACCCAGGCAGTAATCAGCTGGTTAGTTGCCATTTTGAGATGAAATAAAAAAGAAATAGAAATGAAATGGGACTGGGACTGGGATTGGATCGTCGATTGACTTGTTACTGACTAGAGCCAAGGTCTGGGAAACTACTAAGAAACAACTTTTAGACCATATGAGGTCTCTGCTTGTATTGAAAGCAATCATCACATATCTTACTGGAAAACAAGTGCACAAAACGAAACTAGGTTTAAGAGTTTGAAAACTAAAAGGGCAGCTATACAAACGACAAGCTTAAAGATAAGTGGATGCATGCAGGCAATCCGAACAGTAGATTATTGTAAATGGTTTTTGAACCATGTTTCTAGTCATATCTTCAATGAGGTTATTGTTTCTTCCTTTTTGGTACTGCTAACTAGCTAGATGCCTATTTACATAATTACAAATGCTGTGAAGGAATCTGGTGGGCTGAAAGAAAGACTGTTTCATACTGCATACAATGCCAAGAGGCAAGCAATTCTTAATGGTAAGAACGATATAAAGTTTATTAAAGCAAGTCCCCATACTGTTTGTTATTTGGATATTATTTTATTGAAGGTTCTTTCCCTAGAAGTTGAAAAGACTTTTCCTATGTCTTTTGAACCTATCCTCCTACTGTTTCAAGCAACAGTTTCTTATACCACTTAAAAGTTAACATGTAGGCCCTTTCACCACTTGTCATTAGTCTATTTTTTAATTTAACCGAATGTTATGTTGCCTACAAGGATGCCTTGGTAAAATGATTGTTTCTTGCTTTAAGCTCATTTTACTTCAAATTGTACTAAAAGATGCAAATTTTACGTTTTCATGCCATCATTTGATCAAAATTTCATCTCCTACTTCTATACTTTGTGTAATTAGGACGAAATCCATCCCCAATGTGGGACAGGTTGGTGTTTAACAAAATAAAAGCTAGGCTTGGTGGACGAGTGAGACTCATGACTTTAGGTGCTTCTCCATTGTCATCAGATGTCATGGAATTCTTAAGGATGTAAGCTGACTTCTTTTGAGCTCTCTTGGTGCTGTATGATAGTTATTTGGAACTTTGCTTTACTACTAATAGTAAATATTGTTTGATTTCTTATAGATGCTTTGGTGGTGAAGTCCTTGAAGGCTATGGAATGACAGTGACATCTTGTGTCATCTCTACAATGGATATTGGTGATAGGTTAATTGGTCATGTTGGATCCCCAAACCCTTCTTGCGGTAAAGCTCTGTGTTTGGATTTCCAAGGATACAATAATATTTGTTTATGTAAAACTTACGCTTATGTTGGCAGAAAATTCTATGAATTCAATTTAGTATATTAACAGTAGATACTACGACAAAATTAGGAAAGCCATCATGAAGTAGCTGCACTGAAGAAACTTATGTTCTGCGTTATCGTTATTTTACAATTTATCAATCAGGGGTTATTATTGTGCTCAATATGGCTGTCCACTTAGAAAATTCCAATTGTGCATTTTGATCTGATGTTCTTCAGAAAGAAAATTAGGTTGGCTTTCGAGTATTGATATTATTTCTCTTGACACAACTTAAATTAATATTCTATCTCCAAGACTGCATGAAGTTTGTCCTTTTGCATTGCTATCGCTTTCTAATCAAATCCTTTTTTCTTGTTCAGAGGTTAAACTTGTGGATGTCCCAGAAATGAATTATACTTCTGAGGATCAACCATATCCTCGTGGGGAAATCTGGGCTAGGGGACCTATAATTTTCCGTGGCTATTATAAAGATGAAGTTCAAACATAACTTGCTATCCTTCACTTCTATATGCATTTCTATATTATTTTTCAGTGAGCTAAAATAAATGCATTTGAAAAACTGCAGAAGAGAGGTCATTGATGAAGATGGTTGGTTACACACTGGAGACATAGGTTTGTGGCTGCCTGGAGGGCGTTTAAAAATTATAGATAGGTAAATCTGAATGATGTACTCTTTGGTATTCCAAAATTTCTTTGGACTTGCGATTATATTTGTGTGGATGTGCTTTCATTTAGATTGATGTGTCTAACGCTTTGAAAAAGCAGAAAAATTAGCCAAAAGAATCAAGTGGAAGCCTCAACCATCTGTTTAGATTTTCTAAGTTACTCCAATTCCAAATCATTTAATAGTAGTCTTCTTGTTTGGTCTTTGGGTGGGACTACTATTCCTCAACCATCAATTAATTCCAAATCAATTAATAGTAGCCAACAGGTTAATTCATCTGTGTCCAAACATTCCAGCATCAAACTAATAGGTTCACATTAAAACATATTATGAGCTTTAACCTGTTGATGTAGCAAAGACCTAACTGCATTGGGTTGCACCTTTGTTTTCCATTTTCAGTCTGTAAATACATATACTATATTGCAATCACGTGTCGACATCAGCATCCCAACTCGCCTGTTGCCACCCCAGCAACTATCGCGATGGCTGGAAGAGGGGTCCACCTCATAGGAGTCAAGGTCTGACTGGGCCAGATTAGCAGAATGCAACATGTGATTAGTGCTGGTGTCATGCAGTGATTGCTTAGACCTGGTGTAATGTGCAACTTATGCCACTTTAGCAGCATAACATGGCTGCATTTTTTACTACTAATGTTTTCCAAATGCATGCGTAAAAGTAATAGCGGATTTTCAACCTACGAATAGAAGAGCAAACCACAATGGATAATACACAAAACAACATTACAATCTTGCTCCATATTATTGTAGCAGCAAACCTGGTCTTGGCCTTTCAAAATGCACTGTATTTCATTTGAATAATTACCTATTCTTTTTCTGATAATTCTTCCTATGCTACTTGACTAAATAAAATCCAATTAGACTCTGAAGTTTTCTCCTGAGTTGCTAATTTTTTTTAAGAAATACTGAGTTGCTAATTGTTCTACACTTTTCTGGCCTCAAGGAAAAAGAACATTTTCAAGTTAGCTCAAGGAGAATACATAGCTCCAGAGAAGATTGAGAATGTCTATGCTAAGTGCAAGTTCATTGCTCAATGCTTTGTATATGGTAATAATATTCATGGCTCTGTATGAGTTGAAACCATCAAGTACTGTCATGTATACCTAAAGCTGTTAATTTGGATGCAGGTGATAGCTTCAACTCTTCGCTAGTTGCCATTGTAGCAGTTGAACCTGAGGTGTTGAAGGCTTGGGCTGCATCAGAAGGAATTCAGGTAAAGATATCTTAATTGCATTTGTCTCATAATAAAAACACAGTTTCCACACTGATCCAATTTAGAAATGTAAACCGAGCATAAATTTTTGGGATGCTGTGGAATATTAGGATGTTGCATCTTCCAGCTTAGGTTCTTACCACTACGTCATCCTCGTGGCTTTTAAACGGTTTACATGACAGGAATACTCATCTCTTTTTAAAATAGAGCCACAGATAGAAGGTCTAGATTTGTAAATCCTGTTTATATCCTAAATGCTCTTTCTAACATGCAGTACGAGGACTTAAGACAGCTCTGTGCTGATCCTAGAGCAAGAGCTGCTGTCCTGGCTGACATGGATTCCATTGGAAAGGAAGCGCAGGTATATTTCTTCACTTGTGACCCTTCTGGATGAAAGTGGGTTGTCTGTCATCGATGTGCCTTCTAATTATTGACGTCTTTATGCATTGTTTCACCAGCTAAGAGGTTTTGAATTTGCTAAAACTGTTACCCTTGTTGCTGAACCATTCACATTGGAAAATGGTCTCCTCACCCCAACGTTCAAGGTAAGCCCATTGGCTTCTGTTTCAGGAGTTTCAGTACTAAAATTCTGACGCACTCCATCTCTATGCTTTTGTAGGTCAAAAGGCCGCAAGCTAAGGCATACTTTGCAAAAGAAATCTCAGATATGTACGCACAATTGCGAGAGGCAGAGTCAGCTAAGGCGAAGCTATAGTCACTAGTGTAATTATCCGGAAATAGCCATATACGGGTGGATTCTGCAATTGTGGTTATACAAGATCACGAAATAAGTCAATCTTTTTACTGATTCGGCAAATAATGATTCCTGCCATGATCAGGAATCAAGGCGTCTCATCGGAAGGGAGGCCATGCTTGGTACAGGATGATGCACGCTTGATGTTCCTTTACATAATACATGCTGAGTTTTGTCCTTTTTCTCAATAATACATGTGGCTCTGCTCTTATAGGCGTGCCACATGAGACTGAATAGGTGCAATAAAAGGTGCTACTTAATAGAAAAACATTCTGCAGAGCAATTTTTATGTACTACAAATAAATGCAACAGTGGCACTACGGTGAAAGTTCAGCGGAAGCTGTACAAAAGCTGTCCATTCTGTACATAAATCTTGTCTCCGTTGAGAGACAATCGGAGTGAAAATGGTGCAAAATTAAGAGATGTGAGACTGGATGGATCAATGCGCCCGCGCAGGGCGTTCGGCCCGTTCGACGTTTCCTGCCTGAATCCCTTAGCCCAGCCCAACAAGAAAATGAGCCCGACCCGCTCAAGAGCGAGAAGGTCCGATTAGCCTTCAAGTACCCCCCACGCACCGGCATGAGGCACACGACACGAGACAACCACTTCTCTCTCCCAGTCTCTCCCCTCTCGCCTCCGCTTCCTTCTCCCCCAAGTCCTCCGACCCCGCTCCGCGCCCTCCGCCACCTCCTGCCGCAGGTACGCCGCCGCTCCTCCCCCTTCTCGCCGCCGCTCGTGTGTGTAGCACTCGCGGCACTTGCGCCTAACCTCTCTCCCGGTTTCCGATCGCACTGCAGGCGCGCGGATTCCTTCGCAGCGATGGCGCCGTCCAGGCACGCGGACGAGGGCGGGCAGCTCCAGCTCATGGAGCCCGACAGGGTCGAGGAGGAGGAGGAGTGCTTCGAGTCCATTGACAAGCGTAAGCCGCGCCACCTCCCCTCTCTTCTCACCTCCCGCATTAGTTGCTCTCGTCATCTCGTCTGCGCGCGCGCGCGTGTTTTCCACCCTACCACACCACCCTGGTTGAGCTTCAGTCTCCAGCTACAGCGGATCGCTTCCGTAAGCATACGGTACTTTGCCATGTAGGGTTTAGTTTCGAGAGTTTTCGTCCGAATTGGTGTTGTTTACAAGTGAAGTTGATGCGATTTGAACTTGGTCTCAGCATGTGTTTGGTTTTCGTTGCGTGCGCGTGGTTGTTTTGCGCTTCTTCCGATTTCCCCAAAATTTCGAGTGCTTTGGGAATCAACTGCGTTGCATCGTGGCCTAGATTATTCGTGGGATCAGTATTCCTCACATTTGATCTTCGTTCCGCGGGTAGTTCGTTCTGATCAGTGTGTGCTAACGCTGTTTCTGCACACAGATTGATCTGAATTTAGCCTTAATCTGAGTTCATGAGTTTATTCTATCACGATGTTCAGCCAGCTAGATCCATTTTGAAGGCATTTCTGAGTTCGAGACGAAAAATTGGATGGTGTCTTCACTCTTTGTCCTCTCTGTTACTAGCTGTCGTTCTAGTCTGGGAGGTCGTCTATCTTGTTGCATCTGTGAACCCCTTTTGTTTCTGTGAGCTGTCGAGACAATGTACCCCGTTAATCCTGGGAGTAGTTCGTTCTGTTTAAACCATCTAGCTTGAATCAGAGGTGTAGATGGTGCTAGGCTCTCTCCCCTCCTTTCTTCTATCTAGCTGTTGGCTTGTGCTTGGAACTTCTGGAATTTCCGTTTGCATGAATGGAAACGGGGTTGAGCCTCATCTCGAAAAAGTAACCATTACGAAGGTGATTTCAGATTTGGTACACTTGGGGGCACGTGGGTTTAAACTTGAGTTCAGATTTTGTTTCACAGTGATTCATGTTGTGTTATGTTCTCTGTTGCATCGTCCTACATTTATTAATACTGAGTTCTCAGCACAAGTCCGGCAGTAAATCTAATCTTGGTGCATCTGTTGGTGCAGTGATCTCTCAAGGGATAAACGCAGGAGATGTCAAGAAGCTGCAGGATGCGGGAATTTATACTTGCAATGGCCTAATGATGCATACCAAGAAGGTTCTGAAGTGCATCCCAAATCTTCATTGGAACTGTCTGAATTTTTTGGTTGCATGGCGTGCTTAAATTGATATCTTGTTTGTGGCACCTTCATGCTTTTGTTTGTTCAATATTATAAACATAGGACTAATATCTTTCTATTTTACAAATCATCTTGCAGAGCCTTACAGGAATCAAAGGTTTATCTGAAGCTAAAGTTGATAAGATCTGCGAGGCAGCTGAAAAACTTCTGGTATGATCATTTAAATTTATTTTGCCTAAAACTTCCATGCAATCAGGTTTGTATGATATGGTATCCTGAAATTGCCTTCTTGTTTGTTTGTCACAGAGCCAGGGCTTCATGACAGGAAGTGATCTCCTTCTTAAGGTAAGAAAATTGGATTTAAGCTACTAGTCAGTGTACAGTTTACCAGTTTGGTGCTGTCTGATGACCAATGCTTGTACCATGTAAACTAACTAACAAAAGGTTGATTGCTTACTGAATCTGCTTTGGCTCTTTCAAGTTTCAATTACTTCTCATATTTATTTCCTTTTAAGGTCTTTTGATTTATTTGCTTATTTTGAAGCGGAAGTCTGTTGTCCGGATTACAACTGGGAGCCAGGCACTTGACGAGCTACTTGGTGGTAATATGTCTCTTATCTTAATCTGTTCTATGATTAGTCATGCCATTATATTAATCTAATAAATGGAAATGTTTTAAATTCGAAGGAGGGATTGAAACACTTTGCATCACCGAGGCATTTGGGGAGTTCCGGTACGTAGATGTTCTTGCTCCTGTTATTTCTTTTCCTCTGAATGACTGCTGCAGGAGCCTGTACTATGTGTATGGATGCTATTTATGATATGGGGTCCACATTTCTAAATAAATATAGTTGGGCCTACCTCAGGTTTGAATTAGTATTTAGGCTGGTGATAATATGATAAAACCTTTCCAAGCCTCTTGTACCTCCTTTTTCTGTTGCCTCATATTGCAATTTCTGAACATGCTTTCTGCTTTCTTAACATAGCACATGGATACTATTTCCTAACATTTTCCTGATGCGAAGTTATTCTTTTACTAATTGATGAAATTGAGCTGGGACCTGGGATCTCTTTTTTTTTTTTCTTAAAGGCAGTAGTATCTGAAAGAATGCTTTGTAGCATTCTATTGCTGGGAGAAATTCGCCATTGTATACTACACACAATCATACACATGCATGCTCATACTAGCAAATGAAAGAAACCTCTCAACTATTTAATGAGAATAGTGACATACAGACAATGATAGTGTTGACCCTTCTTGCACTTTTTCAACTCTTTGTATTTGTGAGTTCAGCTAGCTTTCCAATTTGAAATATATGTCATCTGCTTGTCCTGCAGGTCAGGGAAGACTCAGTTGGCTCATACTCTCTGTGTCTCCACTCAGGTTCATCCCCATATCACGTTTTGTTGATAGCATATGGACCATGAAACTGTAAAAGTAATGGAATTTGAGGAAACATAGAAGCAACAGAATAGTTTTCTTATTTCTGAATTCTGATTGATGAAAATGCAGCTTCCGATCCACATGCATGGGGGGAATGGGAAGGTCGCCTACATTGACACTGAGGGAACATTGTATCTTTGGAATTGCATGAGTAATTTGTCAAACTGATTCTCTATATCCATTGCTATTTTCTCCAAACTGTTTCCTTAATGAAGTTTTCAGCCGACCTGAACGCATTGTGCCAATTGCTGAGAGATTTGGGATGGATGCCAACGCTGTTCTTGACAACGTATGAATTCCATGTATTTAACATTTCAACATTTCTCATTTCTGCTAACCCATTTCATGACTAGTAGGGTTAAGCTGTTTATTTAATTTCACTTCTGTTTCTGGTTAGATCATATACGCTCGTGCATACACCTATGAGCACCAGTACAACTTGCTGCTGGGCCTTGCTGCCAAGATGGCTGAAGAACCTTTCAGACTTCTGGTAGCCACGGAACTGTAATGTGCATTTATTTATCATATATCTCAATTGTGCTCATATGGTTCTTTGTCCTGGAAACAGATTGTGGATTCTGTGATTGCACTGTTCCGTGTTGATTTCAGTGGCAGGGGTGAACTTGCAGAGCGTCAGGTATTCTCGTCAGTTCATTTTGAGGCCCTTGTAAAAGAGTTGAAGGATGCCATTTTATCTTCTTGCTTATGGGTATCTGGTATGAAATTGCAGCAAAAGTTAGCACAGATGCTGTCCCGCCTTACCAAGATTGCTGAGGAGTTCAATGTTGCAGTGTACATCACCAACCAAGGTGAGCTGTCCTGTTTAGCCCTGCATCTATTCCAAGAGTTATTGATAATGAATTTCAAATCATAATGTGTCTCCTTTTGTGTTCCAGTGATTGCTGATCCAGGTGGTGGCATGTTCATAACCGATCCAAAGAAACCAGCAGGCGGCCACGTGTTGGCGCATGCTGCCACCATCAGATTGATGCTGAGGAAAGGCAAAGGCGAACAGCGTGTCTGCAAGATTTTTGATGCCCCTAACCTTCCTGAGGGAGAAGCTATATCCTTTTGCTTTGATGATATTTATATGCTTACTGCTTGAGGTACTGATTGCCTTCATTTCACATCTTTCTAAAATCTAGCTAAATTGCCTTGCTTAGACTTGCATAGGAAACTCTTTATGATGATAGTGAACGTTACCTGCAAACTGCCACGACTGAAAGGTGAATACGAAACAGCAATCTGATGCCTTTAAGTTTTGTTTCCCTTGACCAACAACACGTTTTCCAGGTTACATCAGGTGGAATAATGGATGCAAAAGACTGATTATCCGCTCAGAGAGTGCTTCCTGTCCTAAGATCTCGTTCAGGCTTCTTTAGTAAAGTCTGCAACATACATCTGTACATCGGGAGAAGTTACAGTAGTGTTACTCTGTTTTATCTTTAACATAGAAAAAAGTAGGCAAAGTCTAGGGTGCTTAGGCCTTCTACTGGGCATTTTTTGCACGGAGTTGAGAACTTGAGAGATCGAAACAATTTTACCGAGAGGATATGTTTTCTATAAGGTGAACATCTTAATGTGTTCTTGGCTTCCCAAAAACTAGGCAGAGAGTATTTACATACAACAGGAGAACAGCACCGCGCTTCTTGGTTAGTTTAACATACAATGAACGAAGGAATATAAAAGCTGCTGGTGCTAATTTGAGTTTTGGTAGATTGGCAATTGGGGCGCAGAGCAACCAATACTCGATCATCTTGTTGATTCCAGCTCTAGGCCTTTGGCACCGGCCGGTATGGAAACGTCCAAATGGGCAGTAGTAACAGCGATAGTACGACAGCTGCACGAGCATGATGAGTTGATGACCGATGTTAAACACGAGAGCGCCTGCTCATTGAGTTGACGTACTATGGGCTAGCAAAGCACGCTGCAAAGGTTTCATATCTCAAGGCATCATACATACCAGTAAGTAATCGTTTTCTGTAATAGCAATACACCGTTATCTTTCTGTCTCGCACACCAAAGAAAAAATGTCGCTTTGATTTATCTCTTGCTCTGATTTGGGCCGTCCGATCTTGAAGCAGAGTAGCAGACTAGTACGTGTCGTCGGATGGCTAAACACAAAGAATCCCGTCGTCCCATGCTCCGTTTGGTTGTGGCTGCAAAAACCAGCGAATACGAGGGCCACATCGACAAAAGGTCACTCCGGCACCGCCGCGCCGCCGTCCTCCAGCCTCCTCCCATCTCCGAGCTGTGCCGGTGCTTCCCGGCCGCCTCTATCGTTCCCCGACGGCCGGACCGCCCTGCCTTCGCCTGTCCGCCTCCCGCCGCGGCGCCGTCTGGCGCCGTCTGTCAAGTCCCGTTGTCTCGTTCGCATCATCCGCTGCCGTAGCTAACTCTGAGCAGGTACCGTAAGACCGAGTCGCCGAGTACGAGCCCTGAACCTGTGACCTGGGTCTGCAATTCCGTCGTCGAGATTCTAATTTCTCCCCAAATGTTTCTAGGGATACAGAAAAGGGAGAGAAGATGTCGTCGAAGAAGAACTATTACAAGGAGAAGATGATGCGCGGAAGTAAGCACTCCACACTGCATGTGGTTTTTGTTTGTTCTGCACATTTCTTAGCGTCAATTGATTTGGGATTTTTTTTTTTTGACTAGAAGTGATTTGGGATTGGACAAATAGGATACGAGCTGTTTGGTTTTGTTTAATATAATGCCCCACCTGTAGCTGTTTATTAAGGTTTGTGGAACTAACTTTTGATTAGACTTGAATGGGGCAGCTTGTCTGTGTGTCATATTTCTGATGCATACAGAGCAGAAACATTATTCAGTGAAACAACGACTGCTGATAGTTACTATTGTTGTAACATGATTGCATGAATGTCTGGGACCAAAATGTGTCAGGGCTGATTCCACCCCCCCCCCCCCCCCCCCCCCCCCCCCCAGCTTAACCCTTTAGTCACCTAGTTGGACTGCAAAATAGGTTATTCTTCAATTCCTGTACTCTTTTGAAATAGCGCAAATTGCTGCCACTATGTGTGTCTCAGGATTATACTATCCATCTTTAGGAAATTCTACTTTGTATATGTACCACAAGCTGTTAATGCAGAGGAATCACATTCAAATGGCTAAAGTGCTATGCTAACCAAGGGAGATATGAAAATATGCAGGATACCCACACCCTCAGGGATTGTGGCTTGGACAGAATTCATACACGTTTTCAGCTTTTTGGATATGTTTTAAAATCCGTAATCATGTGAAAGTTGTAAATGATGTTGAAAAATTATATGCAAACTAAAAATACCTCCAACATAAAACTCATGTTACCCATTCTAAGTGATTCTGGAAACCTAAATCGCTCTCGTTTTTCATTCAGAGAGGAGAAAAAGGAAGAACCAGAGACACCCAGGTATCGCGATCGTGCTAAGGAACGTCGTGAAGATCAAAACCCAGATTATGAGCCTACAGAGCTTGGTTCATTTCATGCTGTGGCACCTCCTGGGACAGATTTGAGGTAACAGATCACATGGTTACTTGTCTGAGGCTTCCATCTGTGCTCTCATATGTTTTGTGGAATTTTGATTTTCTGCTATGTTTGTGTTACAGGCTGGCAGATGCACACAAGATTTCAATTGAGAAAAGCAAATATCTTGGAGGTTGATTGTGTGATGCTATAGCTTTTTTAGGGAAATAATTTCCTTTTTATGGGGAAAGCATTTTCCTTTTTCATGTTCTGAACTCTTTGATTGACATTCCATTTCCACTATTCTTGTAAGGTAATTTGGAGCATACACATTTGGTCAAAGGCTTGGACTATGCTCTACTTCACAAAGTACGGAGTGAAATTGAAAAGAAACCTGATGCAGAGGATGGGAGGGATGCAAAGTCAAGGTACTTGCCACCAATGGTTTTAGCATTAGCATTATTTCATGTTGTCATTCCTTTTCCTATATGATTGTAATAGTGAGTAGGGTTTATCTCCAAATACTGTAGTTCACCCATAATAGTAATTGCCACGTGCAATATCCACTTGTGCCCAAAGAAAGCCAGTACAAATATTTGGTCCATGGTGACTGGTATCTGGACCAACTTCTATGGGACTAGCTTTACACTAGTTTGAGTTAATCTAAGAGAGATTTATTTTCCTCCCAATTGAATTTTAAAAGAGTCCAACTGTTGATAAGCTTACTATTCCTATAAATTGGTACAGTAATTTTTTTTAAAAAAAAAAAGGGGGGGGGGGGGGGGGGGGGGTGGTTCTGCCTCTTGTAATAAATTTTTGCATTTGTATCTCTTGTAGTACTGCATAACTTTACCAGCTTATCTTCTTGAAGCCATTATGCACACTTGTGCTGTTGGGCCGCTGAGTGCTAACTGAGATTTATCTGAGGTCTTTTCTATTTTGTACAACCAACAATGATACATCTGCTTTAGAGTATACAACAACAACAACAACAACAACAACAACAACAACAACAACATAGCCTTTTGTCCCAAGCAAGTTGGGGTAGGCTAGAGATGAAACCCATAAAAAACAAAGATCACGGATCTTCAGGTACGTGGATGGCGAGTCTCCAAGCGCTCCTATCCAAAGCTACCTCTTTGGAGATATTCCACTCCTTAAGGTCTCTGCTTTAGAGTATGTGTAAACATGATCTCAGTTAAATATTGTTTCCTGCACATTATTAGCACCACCCTGTGCTACAGTGAAATTATATATCTTTTTTACATCTACGATTGGAGATGTAGCAATACAAATATCTCTTGTAGTACTATAGAAGTGCCTAGTGCTTTGGAAGCATGACACATATCTTTAACTTTTTTTTTGTAAGGTCAACAAAAGAAGATCAGGCAGTCTCCTTCCGCACTGCAACTGCAAAAGTAGATTTCCTATTTATTTTATGAGTGTTTTTTCCTTCATATGTTAAGGGCTAAATAAAATAACATGGTACTCAATGTCACTCTTTGTTGGTTGCAGTCTGTCTACCAATGGATCATAAAGCCACAAAGCATAATAAAAGAGAATGAGTTGTTTCTGCCTGGTCGGATGTCATTTATTTACAATATGGTAACACCCTTATTCCCATGTTGATTCATTTGCTTCAGCTGCATAATAGAGGTGATTGTAAATTCAGAACGGTCATGTATTGTAAATTGCAAACTGTAGGCATTAACTCTCCCTATTATTCCTCCACAAAAATGACCATACACAATTGCATTATTTTATTTCATAACTCATCAATGTTCATGAGTACCAACAGACATATGCTATGCATGTATAAATATTAAATACCTGAAACATAGAGAAATCAAAACTATGCTGTCAAATTGTTTTAAAAGGATATTTATAGTTCGGATTTTAGCATTTTTATTCTGATAATTAGCATTCTAATGTTATGATTATCCTTTTTCCTTTTACAATATACAAAATGATTATGTTTCATTCTATTATAAGGAATATTTGTCTTTTTCTCTGCTCATCACCTGAAGTGGAGAACTTCAATCAAATTTCTGTAGTTCTCACTTCTGCTTTTATTATGCTCCTTCCTCTTCAACAATAGCGTTAATTTACTTTATACCTCTGATGTCATGATTTATACTAAATGCAAATTTGATCGTCATTGCAGTGCTCATGGCCTCATAAGTGCACCATCCAATACTTTCTCTATATTCATGTTCCATTAGGGAAATCACAATTCACAAGCCAGAAACCATCAGTAGCTCATTATTGGGATGCATGATGCTTTTGGTTTGCTAGATATATCCTTTCCGAAGATTTTCTAAAAAGAATAGAGTACAGGTGTCAGCAAAGCCTATGATCACGAAGTATCTGATATAATCAGGTTCTTTTTTTTTGCACTATGCCACTACATCATTTGTTTTATCAATCTATCTCTCTCTTTTTTGGTATAATTTTTTGTTTAGCAAGCATAATAATTATCTTTTAATCAATCAGGAGGAAGGAGTAACCAATGATATTCCAACGACTCTTCATAGGAGCAAAGCTGATTGCCCAATTCCAGAGGTATTATAACAACATGTTGTATCTGTATGCCATGTTGGAGTGGCTTGTAACTTTTCTTTCTCAATAATCTTATTGCTTCTGCAGGAGATGGTAACTGTCAGTGTGGATGGTTCTGTACTTGACAGGATTGCCAAAATTATGACATACCTCCGACTTGGATCTTCAGGGAAGGTCTTAAAGAAAAAGAAAAAGGAGAGAGATTTAAAAGGTGGGCTACGTCAAAATGAAAATAAATGCTACTGAGAACAGAAAAAACTTTCTTGGTAAAGACATGAGAAAATATGCTAAAGTGATTTGTTTGGAAGAAGCTAGAAGTGTTTTTATTTAGTAACACAGAAGTTGCTACTTTTCCAAGGGATGCTTGAGTTTTATTTCAATTGTACCTCATTATTCTTTCAAGAACTATCTTCAGGTGCTTGATGGGTTAGATATCTATTTAATTCGTTATGTTTGTAGCAGGGAAGAACAATTTGGTGAGCGGTGACTATGACGAGGCAGTAAAACCTTCCCAAACTAATGGTTCTGCTCTGAAACATCAATCACAGAAGGATATGCCGCCACTACCACCCCCTCGGAACGATAATTTTAATGGAAATGAGAAACAATCTGCTCCTGTTGCTAGAACAGACGATGATGACATTTTTGTTGGAGATGGGGTTGACTATTCTGTCCCTAACAAGGAAATGAGCCATAGCCCTGTTTCTGAGGATATGGATGAATCTCCACATAACCACCAGAAGCAGGCGTATTTCACTGAACCCATGTATGGCCCAATACCACCATCTGAACCTGCTCAAGCTTGGCAACAGCCTGTAAGCCTATACATGTTCAGTGACTTAGGTTCTGGTGGATATCTGTAATTTGAACCATGCACTTTGAATGCTAGAGGCTGACAATTTATTTATTATCTCTCCATATTCATGCATGCTATAACCTGTTTTTAGTTCTCTATATTTTAATTTATCCAACTTGGTCGTAATACTTGATGTTTCTGGGTCCAGAATGGGTATGATGCTGTTCAAGCTCAGATGGCAGCTGCCGGGTATCAAGGCGACTGGTCAGGCTATGTGTATGCAGAACAGCAGTTGGCTTATCCGGAACAGTATGTGCAACAAAGTACCCAGGAATATGATGTGTTAGCTGACCCTAGTATATCCCAGGATCCAAGGTTCATGACTCAAGCAGACAAGGATCGGGGCCTAGGTTCTGTTTTCAAACGTGACGATCAAAGGCTTAATCAGCTGAGAGAAAAAGATGCGCGAGAGAGAGATCCAAATTTTATTTCAGACAGTTACTCAGAGTGTTATCCTGGTTACCAGGAGTATAACAATGAGATTGCAGGGAGCGATGATGAAGATGATTTATCAAAGATGGATATGGGTGGACGGGTAAGTGAAATCATTCGGATCTTATGCATAAAGGTTTCCTTGCTGTTGCAAGCCTATGCTTGTGACAAGGGTCTCTGTGAAATTGCAGTAGATAAGCATCACCTAGTTAACATTTATCAAAATGCAGTTGCTTTGGAGTTTGTTTGTATTGATAACTCATTTCTTCATTTTTTAATTATTTATTTGAATATCTTGAAAATTAATAGTGAAGTGTCCTAGCTGTTCACTCCGGGATTTTGAACATAATCCCAAAACTGTGTCCTGATATTACTTTGTTATGGTTGTTTACCATGTACATGTTCTGTTTTTCACCTGTGATAAAGTAGTCATTGGCTCATTGCTTCTGCTGCAAATATGGCTTTTGGTTTAAAATGGTTTCAGTCCATGCACATCTGTTGTTGAACCATGCTTAATTTTGATCATTGGCATTTTTGAACCATCTCTGTAGTGTATTCTGATAAATGATTCTTGAGCAGGCGAAGGGTCGTCTTCACAGGTGGGACTTTGAGATGTAAGAGTGGGCAAAATACAACGATCAGAAAGAAGCCATGCCGAAGGCCGCCTTCCAGTTTGGTGTGAAGATGCAGGATGGCAGAAAGACGAGGAAGCAGAACAAGGACCAAAAGCTGACGAATGACCTCCACAAGATAAACAAGATCCTGGCTCGGAAGAAGGGTGAGAAAGATGGGGCTGACGATGGTGGTCATTACGATGATGATTTACCTAGCGCAAAGAAACAGCGTGGCTGAAGCTGTTGGTGGTTTTCCTTTCTCCTGCCAACAGTGTAAACTTAGAATGTACTAGTTATATACCATATGTTTACCATATGTACTAGTTATATACCATATGTTTACCTGGCAGCTGTGTTCTGCAGTGTTTGTTTGAGGTGCCCGTGTGAAATATATTGAGCTCTTGAGCTGAGAGATTGGAAGAAATATGCCTGTACTTGTAACCTTTTTTATGTGAAGAAAAGAGGCAAACTCTATTTATCATTAATCAGCTATGTGTTCTGTCGAATTATCGGAGGTATCGTATTGGCAACCATTCATGATCTGGCGAGTGTTGAGAATAGCTTGGGCTCTGGCTCGATTTTTAACCCGCGCTGTGGCCTGTTGTTGAGGGAATGTCCCTCTTACGAATCTCCCTGAATGCATCTCCGGGTTATCTGCATAGGATACACGCGAAAACTTGCATTTGTTGTTGACATGCATCCACGGCCACGGACGCAGCTAAACTTGCGGTGCCGTGCCCAGTGATGATAACCCATGGAGCATGCAGGAACTAATTAATCATCGCTAGTTTAGTTAGCACATTAATTAATTCTATGCTGCCATGCTGGTACAGACTAGTACTTCAATGTCTAATCCAAACTGTGCAGGCCGCCAGGAGCTTGAGGTACAAGTCGAGGTCCCACGTCCCATCTTGGAGGCCAGCAGCCACCTCGGCACCCTCGCCTTGGCTTTTTTCGGCTTGGCTTTTCTTCCACTTTCGCGGCCGGCTCGCCGCCTTGGCTGCAGCAATCTATGCTTTGGACGATGATGCGGTTACGGCGGCTGCCACGAGCTGTTAGGATTGCAGCCTGCACATGCTATGACTATGATTGCTAGCAAGATTTTCAGTACTGAAAGGAATAGAACATTTGTAACAAAGAGATCAACAGAGAATTGTACCTTGAAGTGAAATCGGTATTGAATGCATGCATCAGTTGTGTTTATTTGCTTTCGGCTTCTTTTCGTTTCTTTTGGCTTATTTTCTCTTCTAAAATACTACTGAACCAGCCGAAATCTGCCTGTCAAACAGAATGGAGGGACTTGATGCAGTAAGGATTTGTGATTTACTCCTATGGATTAACTAGCAAATAAAATGGGTTAAGCCTAGTTAAATATAACATGAAGCAATGCAATGCGGGGCTAGAATACAAGATTAGAAGGTGTGGGATGAAGATCTGGCAGCACGTCTTCAGCTCCCAGCCACGCCCGTGGGCTCAATTGCTGCTGTGGGCTAACCAAACATTCGGCCCGAGGATAAACTCGCCAACAGCCCACCACCATGTGTCCATCACGGCCCATTCAACCATGATGACGTCATCAATTCGTAATTTCGTCCATGGACGCGAGCGAAGGCTCTGACCCGCCGGCGAGGTGAGACGATGACCCTCACGGCGGCCTTCCGAGCCGCGAAAATCCCCCGCACCCTCCCTCCCAAATGTGGCGAGGCTGCCGCTGCCTCTGTGTCCGGGGATTCGTCGGCGGGGGCCGCGAAGACGAAGGCGACGCCGCCGTGGTGCGTGTACCTTATAGCCTCCTCCCGGATCCCCCGCACCTACGTCGGCGTCACCACCGACTTCCCTCGCCGGTGATTCCTCGCTCTGCCCACCCCGCTGTTCATTCTCTTTCTGCGGTTGCTGAGTTGTCTCGGATAGTTGCAGCCACTGCGTTTGTGTACCATTTGGGGAACCCGTCTGAACTCTGAAGTTCGCTTGTGATTGCAAACACAAGTGTCGCACAACGCTGTTACTTGATGATGTTAGGATCGAGATTTTACGGCTTTGAATGATTTACCACTGCTTAGTGACTTGTGGCGACTGCTGGGAGAAACAAAACTACAAATGAAAGCTCTAGTTGGTGTGCAGTTCGCCAATTCCTTTGTTGACGATGCTAGGAAAACGGAACTAGAAAAGGAAGACTAGAAGCTAGATCCAAGGTTCTATGCACAGTTGCGTCATTTCGAGCATAAATGCATAGATGGTGCGCTGTTGGTATTTTCAGCATGTCCTTTTGGCATAGAACTCTTGCTCTGGCTTGTCGGTTACATATGCTTGAAAATGCACAATTTTATTCATTTCTCTTGTATAGGTGTATATATTAACAGCTAGCAGTTTAAGGAACTATACCACTGATGAATGAAGATCTGTCGTAGGAGTAGTCATACAAATAAAAGTTGTATTTATGTGTTGATAAAATGAGTCTTTTTGCAGTTTGCGACAACATAATGGTGAGTTAAAAGGTGGTGCAAAAGCTGCCTCTGCTGGAAGGCCTTGGAATCTCGCGTGCCTTGTTGAAGGCTTTGCCAACAGAAGTGAAGGTTAGTGGTAACTATCAGTTTTCGGTTCCCACGTCACAAATGAAAATGTTAACAATAAATCGGAATGCTTGAATCCATAAACATTTCTTTATATAATCTACTGCTTATTGTACTTACTAGCATCTGAAATTTCTGCATAGAAAGGAAAAAACGTCAATTCCTATTCGAGTTTAAACAAATACACAAGATCTCCTACTTATTACTCTATTATCCTTTTTCCAGCTTGTGAGTTTGAATCGAAGTGGAAAAATATCTCCCGGAAAATGGCACGGAAAAGGACTGAGCCTGGTGTGGAGTCGGTGTTGCAACATCGACAGGCAGCATTGAGCAGAGTGGAAACCTGTATGGATTGTAGCCACCTACAAATCAAATGGAACTCAAGCTGAGATTATTTATTTGCACTGTGCAGGCTGCAGGCATCGAACTGTGAAAATAAATATCACTGCTTAACCATAAATTGTATAAGATAATTCCCATGTCTTAGCTCATTGTGCAGACAATACTTAAGGTTTGCTGCCAGTATGATCAGCATGGGCAAGTTCGCGATTCTATGTTTTTGTTTATTTGTACGAGCAATTGTTTAAAAGGATAGATTGTCTTCTATACTAAGAGCCATCTACCGTGTGATGGACCTCTGTCTAATTGTAAATGATACTTATGTACTATGTGATTACTTATAATTGACCTTGAAAGTAGGGGTAAGAACACCATTGCCCATTTCATTAAGGCGTGTTTGGGGCATTTCCTGTGATCCCCTTGGATTAGGAAGAAAAGTGAATGATTCCAAGGGTGGATTGGGTCCATCGCTGCCTCCAAAAGACCAAAACACTGTATTCCCCTTTGAGTACCTTCAGTCAATTCCACTTGTATGGAACTGGAAATCTTTGGTATTAGTATGAAGAACTATACTATTTCAACAATTATCAGTTTTTGCCAACAAAAGATGCTGAAAAATCTTAGCTTCTAAAGCATTTCCTGCATGCTGTTTTTTATTGCCTCTCACTTTTTGCCCGTGTTGCTATTTTTCTTGATTGCCATTTGAACAAAACGCAAAGCTGAATTTTGAAGGATGCCACGTGAAACGTAGTCTAGACTTCAGAAAGTCTTAAGGTCGCTGATGTATTTTTCGTATGTAATCTCACTGTAATGTCCAGCACTCGAAGCTAGTTCTGGCGCTGCCCCGTTTTCCTCTTAATAAAATACACGTTCAAGCATGTTCTCAGGGGGGAAAGAAAACGCAGCTTCCACAAGCTAGTCAACTCGAACTTTTGCTGTCATTGCATTCTACAGGCATACGCATACCGATATGATGCATTCTGTTCCTGAATTTGTTATCAACAGTCTGACCGATTCCATTGCATGCGAATCGAAACGAAACCAGATAGATTTCACAGTTACAGATAAATACTGGCAAAGGCCATTTTGGATTGCTTAAATAGCTGGGATGAAAATGAATATAAATGATGCAAATCTACATGCAGATACTTTTTCTGGCCATACAAATCATTCATTAGCAGAGAAACTCCCAGCATAAAGTTTCACCCGCCGCACCACCAGAACACCAGTACACCCACCCACCACCTCCCAGCACTACTCTTCGTCCCACTACTGCAGCATGCCACATGACAGATAACACCCTCTGGTTGCATATGTTAACACAATAACTTCATCTAGTCAGATATGACTCCAGCGGCCAACCTCACCATGGACCTCGACACATAGCTAAAAGCCTAAAATAGCATGTTAACTACACTAGCTAGTTTTTTCAGCAATACCATTTTCGGCAGGCCCCTCATTCTTCACCTCAAGTGCCTGATAAGGCACTTCGCTCATTGGTTGAGGGATTGGGAGGCCACCAAAATCTTGTGGGAAGAACTCGAAGTCTGGCCCAAAGTTGAATTTGACTACACAGTTTGACTCGTTAGGTAGCGTATACATTGACGCCGCTGGGTAATACCTCCCTCCAGGAATGTCCTTGAAGGCACTGCCTTGGCATACCCCATTCTTGAAGTAGCATATCTCACTCCCTGTGTATGCAAGAACCATGGAATATTTATATTGTCTGAAGTCTGAAGTCTGAACTCTGAACAAACAAAATAACAGGCAACAAAAGTGTAGAAGAGCCATTGTTGGGACACATCCTTTTCTATTCATAAGTGCAGAACAAAGTGTAATCCAGAACACAGAGAGGTGCACCAATTAATACATAATGAACACCCAACATCCAAACATTTACCAATGTGATAACTAAAACCTCTCAAGCATAACTAATTGGGATTTCTGACTAGGCCATACAAAAAACAATATTAAAGATGCACCTTATTCATGTATGGAAGATACAAAAATATACTTCAAGAAAGAAATATTTCAAGATGCACATGCTTCTTCATGTATGGAAGCAACTATATGGTGCAAAGGTGCTACTATGACACGACATATAAAGTCCCAAAGGAAAAGGTTATACTGCAAGACACATTTTCAATTAGCATTTCAACGCCAATGATTAAGGATTTGTTTATGCAATACACATTAGTTTAGGCTTCGGAAATTATTAAAAGATGAATAAATGGAAACTACTATCTAGTGTGTTCAACAGAGATATGGTGACTTCGGACACATTTAACTAGTCTATATAATGTCTAAGGAGGGTACATGAACTTGTGCAAGGGTGAATTGGGAAAACACCATGCCAATCTAAAACTAAATGACACGTATGGCAAAGCATGCACAATACATTTAATTGTTTAATTCAAATATTCAGCATCAGTACACAATATCTGCATATGATTTCTAAACTTTACTCAGTCGTAACTATTTATTGTATAAATAACACAACTGTAAAAGAAAGTGTTTATACATGATTACTTGTTTCATTAGACATTCTTTTCTTGAATTTGTTATCTTAAAATCTCAATACCCCATTTACAAAATTCTGCTAGTAGTCATCTACATTATCTCAAGAACTGAGTGAGAAACAATTCACCTTAGGTGTTTCATGAAACTGCATCTTATTTGTACAATACCTACTTCATAGCCAATTCATTGTAAAAATTGTATGTGTTTTTTAATTGACACCAAGAAACTACAACTATATACAGAATTTTATTAAAACAGGCACTCACCAGGAACAGGAGCTGGTACCTTCTGCTCCTCCTTGGGGACTTGCACATGAAAGGGCATTCCCTTGTACTGAATTAGGTCAGGTTGCTTAGGCTCATATCGCTCCCCATCAGGTAGAGAAATATAGAACCCGAGGACATCTCCTTCCCTGTACCCCTCATCAGCATACTTCTCCCTCCAAGCCTTATGCACCTTGGCGCCATCGATGTCGCGGTACCCAAACCCATAAGCGTCATACCCAACCGGCGTCTGGAGGTCCGCCCTGTTGGTCACCCATCCAAGGCGCGTGTGGCCAGTGGCGCCGAGATGCACGACCCTGACCTCAAAGTACCACGCCCCGGCCGCCACGCCGCGGGTGGCACGCACCATGCGGTAGCCCTTGGTGCTGGCAGCAGCGAGGCGGTCGTCGGAGACATCGATCCTCTCGGACTTGAAGAAGCGGGAGAGGAGCACGGGCTGGGTGGCCGCGTCGTCGTTGCGCTCGGCGGCGAGGCGGGTCGCGGGGACGAGCTGGCACAACTCGTCTCCGCCGGCGTTGGGCCCGGGGTGGGCGCTGCTGGCGCCGCCACCCGGGCCGTGGCCGCCCGTCTGCCTGGCCTTCTTCTTGCCCTTGCGGGAGGTTGGCCGGGTCCAGACGCTGTTGCCGCCCTTCTTCTTCGACTTCTTAGTGGCCGTCGCCGGCGGCGCTAGGGTCATGTGCTTCCTGGAGCCGCCAGAGGGGTTGGTGATCCCGTCGTCCTCGCCGTCGCCGGGGGCGTCCGAGGCGAGGGCGCCGTCGGGTGTTGGCGCGAGGGCGGGGGTGTCGGCGTCCGAGGCGTCGACGGGTGCGGCGTCGGAGAAGGGGGTGTCGGGATCCAAGGAGGCCGGGGTGTCGGGGAGGCTTGGGGTTTGGATGGCGGCGGAGGCCAGTGTATCGGCGGGCGGAGAGGATGGTGGGGGCGGCGGGGAGAGACCGGATGGAGGTTGCATTGCGGGAGGCTGGGCGACGGAGGGGACGCGAACGCGGCGGCGGCAATCGAGCGCAGAGGGGATTAGGGATTCAGGAGGAGAGGTTCCTAAAATCGGGAGGAGGATGTGATTTGGGGTTCTTGCCGTTCCCTCTCGTGGCTCGGTGGGTTTTTGCCTTTTTGGACTTGCGCGCGCTTCTCCGTTCCCATTCCTACGCATGGAAATTTCAGCTCATACGTTTTCGTAACATAATCTGATCACGAAAAATATCGTGGTCCCATTCTTTCTTCTGTGCCGGAAATCTCAAACGTGTAAGACGCTTCCGCAGACGAATGTGTACTGAATGAAGCACAAGAACAAGCAGAAAAAAGGACACATGATTGCACGACATAAGATGGCGATTACTGTAACCAAAGTTAAGCACTATCTTATTTATAGTACCAGTAGCAGCACACCAGGTTTGCAGGTTGATCACACAACAATATATGCGATGCTGTCAATAGTCATTCATAGTGGAATTGCAACCTCCATCCGGTCTCTGAGATTGCTTATATGTGAGCTTAAGACGATACTGGAATTGCACCCATGACTTCAGAATCCAGATTAACCTGCATGCATGGGAATTGAACAATGATTAGTGGGGAGAAGGAATATGCCAAAGAAAATCATATAAACAGAAATGCCAAAGTGAATTGTTCCAGAAAAAAAGTGCACAAGGACATGCCTAGATGTTAAATCAGGGAAATCTACAAGTTCATGGTGACCTCCTCAAATTCAAGCATAAACCAACTTGCCAGTAATCTAAAATGTTCAAGTCTGTTGATCATGCCCACAGGGTAATTCCAAACTTCAGTGCACAATATACTGCATTACTCGATGAAAAAGTAGCTACAGTCCAATGTGATCTTTAAGGAAGTTAAGTACTGACAATCAAAGCCATGGTAGCCACATTTCTTCTGCTAGAAACACCAGGGCACAGTAGGACACCATCAACACCCCCACCATGTTCAAACACGAATAAGCTGTTCGCACATGTGGGATGCTAGCAACACAACATCGGTTTGGCCCATATCACCAGAACTGAAAGGAATAAAAGCTAGGAGGACCAAATCCTTCAAGGCCCACATCTCCCTTATCACCTGACTCAATCAGCCTTTTCTTTCATTTTAACTCAATTTTTTTTGCCAAAACAGCAACTGGTAATTGGATTACATCTCAACAGGTTATGATAATCTAATGACATAGCCAACGTTAGTCAAGCTGCAACTAAACAAAAGTTAGAAGCTAATCTAGACTCTAATGCTAGAATAGAATCCTGTGAACAGACGCTCCCTGATAATCTTCCAAGTTTTCAGTTTTTACTTTCATTTTGTGCACATAAAAATAAGCCACCTTAGGAAGTACAATATCCGGCACATCATTTGGTAGTCAAGGTTTTCTTGAACAGGGCCAGGCTGCCAGGACTTGTTCTTGTTGGATACTTAATAGACTTTGTCGGTACATGTCATCATTTTTTTGTTACTTATTCTGCTTGCTCCACAAATTCAGGCAGCAAAACCATGTTCTAATGGCAAGAATGCAAGACACTTGAATTGGATAACATTCCACGTAGCCAAGAAACCACAACTGCCACCAATGAAGAATCATCTCAAACTATCAAAGTTGCTCTAAATCAAAACCTACAAACATTTCTTTGGTATACCAAGCAGAAAATTCAGGAAAAAGACTAAGCACAGATAATAGACTGAACTGTAAATTTAAAAACTTCTGCCACTAAAACAATGAAATATATATACATATATATCCTTGGGCCCCTGCAATTGCTGAGCGACTAATGCTGATTTGGATCACATTGGCATTGTGTCTCCATAAATAAGCAGTCTCATAGTTTCATGGTTTAAACAAGTAACAGCCGTCAATGGATCAATTAAAATGTCATGCCGGTTAACAGTTTTGGGCATATCAAAAGTTCAAAACACATCTATAGCGTGTGATAACAATGAGAAGGTGCACCATCTACCACTTTTCTAAGAAATTATAAACAAAACGCCACTAAACTAAACACCAACAAATGTATGACAAGGATAACAAAAGGACAAATTAAGACATCAACAACAATTATAAGCAAAACAGGTTAGCATGAATGAATAAGTGATCTGCAAATACCTTGTAGCTACCAGCAAAATAACTAACCCTAGGATTAAATGTTTGAAGGACAGCCAAGCATCCTAGGATTAACTGAGCCTTCAGCTCCCCATAGATTTCATGGATCAATAATTCAACAGGGCATGGAGACCAGACTCGAATTGGATATGCCAATATGCCACGAAACAGTTGTTGAACCCGCTACTGAATTTTGACATGACAGGTTACTTGCTATTAATCACCAAACATTTGCCACTACAGGTACCCAGTATGAAATTCATAGTCTTGTACTAATGTGCATATCTGAAGATTCTACAAGACTACAACTAAAGCTACCCAAAACTAACCCTGTAAATTACAGTATCCATAATCAATCAGGATTCAGTTATCCACCATACATATCCCAGCACTGAGAAAATGACAACTGGAAGAACGAGGTGAAACTGGTAATACGTCGCACCAAAGGAAAACCAAGCCACGCGCGCAGGAGCGAAGAGGAACGGTGCCGAATCCGAGAGGGGTTACCTGATAACCAGGGGCATGTGTAGTCAGACAGGGCAGCTAGTTGTAGTAGAGCTCGAGGCCCATGCCGTCGTGGATCTCGTAGTCCTTGAGGGTGATGTGGTCCTTGTAGATGTTGTACCACTTCTGGATGCGGATCTTCTCGGGGCGCGTCCCCGTCTGCGCCGCCACCAGCTTCTTGAGGTCGCCGATGGTGTCGTCCTCGTTGCACTTGACCCGCACCTTCTTCCCCAGGCGGTCGTTGAGCACCACCTCGATCATCTTCGCCTCCTCGCGCTCCTCCTCCTCCCCTCTCCTCTTCCGATGACCCTCGAACCCTAGCTCCCTGACTCGGGCGGAGACGTCGAATGGCGAAGGCACACGGCTCCGGGGGGGGAAGAGAGAGGAAAACCGCGGCGCCGCCTCTGCTTTTTTTCAGGGAACGCGAGGTCGTGGTCAGCTGCATCTGGCCCGTCCACTCACAATTTGACGGCCCAGATTCTCCACCAAATCTAAAAGTTTATTCCTCCGAACCGAAGAATCTAGATGGCGGCCACGTCGGCCAGGACAGCTGGCATGCACACGTCACGCCTTTGACAAAAAACACGTCAGTGCTGATGCAACGAGCGAACAGCCGAGCACTCTGCCGCTGCGCACATCACCCACCTCACACCAAACATCACCAGCTCACCACCCGACCCATGGCACAACGACGCGGAACGCCAGGAGCACAACGACGACGACGACAGCGGCCGCCATGGCCGGAGCCACTTCCTCGTCATCGCGTACGGCTACCAAGGCCACCTCAACCGGCCCGCGCCCTCGCACGGCCGCCTGTCCATCTCCGTCTCTACGAGCAAGATCACAAGGCCTACATGGAGTGGCTCGATGCACAGCCCCACAGGTCAGTGGTGTACGTTTCTTACGGGAGCATGCTGCGGTATGGTATGGTATGGTATGGTAGGCAGCAGGTCGAGGGGATGCTGGGTGGCTTGCGCGAGTGTGGGAGGTCGTACCTTGTGGGTGGTGCAAGAGCTGGGCTTGACGAAGAAGTAGAGTTTTGTTTGGTGGACAATGGCGTCTCGGAGCAAGCCAGCAAGGGATGGTCTTGGAGTGGTGCGACCAACTAGAGGTGCTTTCGCACCCATCCACCGTGTGTTTCGTGACACATTGCGGGTGGAATTCTACGCTAGAAGCTGTAACGTTAGGTGTGCCGATGGTTACCGTACCGAACTGGTCTGATCAACCGTTGAACGCTGACTTGGTGAAAGAGTGGGGTGTCGGAGTTCGAGCAGAGCGCGATGCTAAGGGGATACTTGTTGGGATAGAGTTGGCAAAATGCATTGCAGTAGTGATCCAGTAGTGACTGGCCATGGTGAAAAGACAGTGAACATACGCGAGAGAGCGAATGCCTTAAAAGATAAGGTAAGAAAGGAAGTGATCGAAGGTGATCTTGTGGAATTCAGTCCGCAAGATTTCATTACCGCAACGCGAAACCCAGCATAGGGTCTATATATAGAGTTCAACTTCTTGTTAGAACGACAGGAGTTATTGAATGTGTGCTGAAAATGTTGTGGTACTATATAATTTCCAGAGTTAAAACGTTGTACTACATGCTGTATGAATATTTTCCATTGCGTATGTGCCACAGTGATTGAATGTGACCTTGAGGAATGATGGGAAGAAAAAGACATTGTGTTTCAAAAAGAGCGCGGTGCCAAGGGAGGAGAAAATTGCTTGATGCATATTGAATTCGACTAGGCATATGGGGTTTGATTATTATTAAATAGGTTTAATCACGGTAATATGGAGATGTTGCCGTATAATTTCCTCATTTGAAGAAATTACTCCAGCTTGTAACCCACTCTGGAAGCAACTTTAATCTGAAAAGTTCGGGGCTTCGAACTTTGAAGACATCACCTATCCTCCGTTTTATGCGTTTCTTTTTCAATCACATTCCACCTGGATTTCGATATCTTGGATACTGTACAACATGTATCTACAACAGATGATAGTTTAAAAATTATCCATATTTAACTAATTATTAGTGGGCCCTTTTGTAATGTTAAACCATTTTCACGAGTCTGCTGAGAAATTAGGACAAAACCCATGCATTCCGAATGCGGTTCCAAACATTGGGCCCAGGCCTGCTTTTTTTTTAAAAGAGGCCCAGGCCTGTTAAACTTGGAAAAAAGCTTAGGATGGCCGACGAACGTGGGCTGTAGGTTCGAAAGGACATCAGTTTCCAGGAGACCAGTGTGGACGGGTGCGGGTATATGTCACTTGAGGGCGATGGATGGAAAACCATGAGCCGAAAGATTCATTAGATGGGCCCCGAAAGATTTATTAGATAGGCTATTATCAGTCTAATTATGGAACTGTTTTTTACCGTGAACACTGTAGCGTGATTTCAGTTGAACATCAGAGAGAATCTTTGCATGCAAAAGAGAACAAATATGATGATGTCACCCATATGCATGGAAATTCCAACAAAAAAGCTATAACTATTAAATTGAGCATCTAAATTAAATTTCGATTGCACTATTATTTCTTATGACGAGATGTTCAAAACAAGACCACACATACCCGTGTTTGCACAATATTTTTTAAAAGCATTTTTTCAGTACTGAATACTTAATTGCGGAATCTGGGAACAAGAACACGAACAATGTTCGCAATGTGTAATATTTTATTCGTCGTACATTATTATTTTTGTCGTTACGTTTGAATTTTTGTTATGGAAAATAATCATTTGTTCATGCTGTTAAAATATTTGTTTTCAGGAACCGAAATTTATTATTGAGTATTAAAAATATTTTTTTAAATATCATGCAAATATAGGCAAATGTGATCTTCTTTTGAAGATCTCGTTATAAGAAAGATAATGGTGCAATTAGAATTTAATTTAGATGCTCAGTTTAATAGTTATAGTTTTTTTTGTTGGAATTTCTAAGAATGTGGGTGACATCATAGTTTGTGATCCTCTCCTACATGTATTTATGTGATCTATCATCTTTTGTTGCTAATGGACCTCGGTCCACAGAAAAATAGTGCGATCTCATCATGCGAAGCACGCTGTTTGTCTGTGCACCGCAACAATGGGGCCGAAAAAAATAAAGAAACAGCCCAACAGTTCCACCTCTTTGGCCAGGCGATGGAGCCCGAATTTGCAACGCAAGCGACAGCTGGCCTCCGCAAGCGTGGACCAGATGGAGGAGGACCTCGATCCAGCAGTCTTCTCCGACGACGGCGATAGCGCCGCCGCCTCTCCCGGCCGCTCTATCTGCCACGCCGGCTGCAGCCGTCCCGCGTCTGCCTCTGCCCACACCTGCCTCCCTCTCCGATCCCCACCTCCACGACCGTCGTCATCCTCCACCACCCGCACGCGCTCCGCCGCAACCCGCTCTCCACGCTCCCCCTCCTCGCGCGCTCCCTCTCCAACCTCCACCTCTTCCCTGGCCGCCGCCTCCTACCCTCCTCCACCCCTCTCCTTCCCCCTCCTTCCCCGAACCCCGTCCTCCTGCTCTACCCCTCACCCGGCGCCGCTGACCTCGCCTCCTGGTGCCGATCCACGCCGCCCTCGGCGCGCGCAAGCCCCACTCTCCTCCTCCTCGACGGCACATGGAGGCAGGCCAAGAAGATGCACGCGGCCAGCATCCCGTTCCTGTCATCGTTGGGCGTGATCCCCGTCGCCCTACCCGTCGACAGCGGCGTGGACGGGGACAACATGTTCGAGTCGGAGCTCGTGGTGAAGAAGGAGCCGCACAAGGGATGCATGAGCACTATGGAGGTAGTGGCGAGGGCGCTGCGGCTGCTGGAGGTGGAGGGGAAGGGCGAGGAGATTGAGGCAATGCTGGGGGTGCTTCGGGCGATGGTAGCCTTCCAGGCCGAGCATTTGCAGAACCAGACATTGAAGCCGAGAGTCGAGATGAGGAAGAAGAAGGAACTCAAGAGGGAGGAGCTGCAGAGCATGAGTTCCGGCACGGGCCATGAAGTTTGCTAACAGCCCATGAGTTCCGACACGGGCTATGAAGTTCACCGGTCACCAAAAACTTTTCTTTAGGGTTTGTTCCTCCCTTTATACCATCCATCCATTTACCTCCTTCCCCTTCCCATTTCCCCTCTGCCTCAGCCGCCGCACCGCCGCCGCCGCACCGCCGCCGCCGCACCATCTTCAACTGTACAGGTGTGTTCCTGCGATTCCCTCTTCTCCTTCTTCTCCTCTGTTGCCTCGATTAAGATATGGATACTTAGATTTATTGGGTTGAGTTGCAGTAGGACGATTGGGCCTGATTGATTTCTATTTGACAATCGGATTCTTTTTCGAATTCGAATCGCTGTTGCGTTCGATTAAGTTTTGGATACTTAGACTTGTCGGGTTGAGTTGCAGTAGGACGATTGGGTCTGATTAATTTCTATTTGACAATCGGATTCTTCTTCGAATTCGAATCGCGGTTGCCCTCGATGATACTTTAATTTATCTGGTTGAGTTGCAGTACGACAATTGGGCCTGATTGAAATTTGACAATAGATTCTTCTTTGAATTCGAATCGCAGGAACCAGATGTACGAGTAATCTAGGAAAGGAACGAGGATGCCAGAGCAGCGTACGGCAAATGATCAGGAGCAGCACCTTTACCTTGTGTTTGATGACTGGCACTCTGGATACAGCATCCGCAAGGTGAGCTTGTCGCGCACATCAGGCAAGCGCAGATCAGGCAACGGGCAGCCCTCATCGTCCGGCTCAGGTGAAGGCGCTGAGCCCTTGCCTGGAGTTTTCATGCGCATCCGGGCGCAGCGTGGGTATCCCGAGTTCTTCGCGTCAGCCTTTGGCACCAAGATCCTGGTGATGATATCCCGCGACCATCGTCTTTGGACCTCCGCCGAATTATAATGCTTTTCCAATCTATTTCTCTGTCGGCGATAATAGGCTATTCATTCTGGATATTGGCACATTTCATTGCTACCTCTGGATGCCGGAACATAGTGAACCGTGGGGGCGGCAGAACTTCCCTTTTCCGCCATTCAATAGGTTGGATGTCACCTCCTACGGCGTGCAACCCAATGGATGCATCCTTGTCAGTGCCAAGAGCGGAACCACCTTCATCTTGGACACCAAGGACAAGGAGTATGTGTGGAAATCATACGGTAATTGGGTGTTGCCCTTCACTGGCCTTGGACACTATGACACCTCGGGCTTTGTCGGTCTCTCCAAAGACCCAGAGACCCTTGGGTACCTCTACTGCAGCACCAGGGCCAGCATCGGGACTGGAGACACATTGCACCCTTCCCCTGATTTCAAGTGCAGCAAGGAGAAGGTGTTCAACAAGAACCCAGCTGAGAGGCATGTAAGTGCCACCCTTTTGCACATGCGCCCGGGTAAATTCTGCCTTGCCGAGTGTGTCTCCATTGATAACGGCAGGGCTGATCAGGAGCTCAGGGAGCCAGGGGCTGCTGGAGGCGTGCCCCAATGCGGTTGCTTTATGTATCGTTTGAAGACCTTCTCCCTTGGGTATGGTGCGGAAAGAAACCTGAAGCTTAAAAACTGCCGGAACCGATGCTAAAGCCTGCCTCAAGAAGTAACAAGTAGTTTCCTCGATGTGGAACCAGCAGCATTTTGGCTGTGAAATGCTAAAATTAAGAGATAATGAGTAACTATGTTTTCATTCAGGTGTGAATTTTGCTTCTATGTTTTAGTTTGGTGTAATCTCAAAACTGTGTTTTTTTGGTCGATCTGGTGTTGATATGTGTTGCTTTTGTATGTTTTCACTCCCTCAGTTGAATATTGCTGCTTTCCTGTGCTTTTTGTAGGCCTTAACCCAAGTGCTGTTTTCCAGCTGGTCAGAATTAGTCACTCAGGACCCTGTATTCTTCTTGTTCCCTTGACCAATAGTTCTTGAACTTTTCTTGTGCATTCCTCATGTTATCTTGACCAGTTGTTCTTGCACTCTTCCTGTGCCCTTGACCTCCTTCAACCACTTTTGGTGACTGGACATATGCATGTTCAGTAGTGCTTGCAGGCTCTCAAGTCCTGATTCCTGAACATGCCACAGACCATTTTCAGTAGCTCACACTTTAGAAGATTCTACTAGCATATGTCTTATGGAGAGCATGTCCACCGTTTCCAGATCATTAGATGGCATATCTTTTATTTTTCTGATACATCTTCATGAAGCTGAATCCTTATGTTAAATTCTTGATCAATAATCGAGAAATTTGATGTGGTGCAGATATGTAAGAAGGTATGATGACTGATGCTCAACTAAAAAGGTATCCACGATGGAGCTACTTCAAATTCTACTAGGCAGATCTTGATTTGAAATGAGAAACCTGAAACAGCACATCAGTCAATCGCTGTAGTTTGATGAGCCCAGAAATGTGTTTGGCCTTGTTTGATGATTATTTTCCTAAGAAATTAATGAGTTGAGTTATGTAGAAGACACACATATATTTATCATGGTTGAGCCTATCTAGACTTAATTCTTGCGTGGCCGCTTGAGGTGAGTACCAAGTTTTAAGCTTGAATTATTGATTAGAGATATGGCTTCTAGAAGAACAAAATAGAGAGCTAATATCTCACATGATGGCAATATCTTGTGGACATGGCCGGCTCATATACGTGCCCATCAGAAATTAATCCGGTGGCCACACAAGATGCCCCACCTGTCATTCTCTCTCTATATATATGAGCCCCCACGAGATGTATGCCATGCAGCGTATACCGGCCAGCTGAATAGTATACCGTTGGGATTCTAGAGATAAAATTATACTACGTGCTGGAGATAGAATCCAACGATTGGTTTAAACAGACGAGTGCGTACAACAGGAAACCATATCAGGTGGTGTACGCGAGTTGGTTTCTATGATATCTAGTCTAGGTAGTTGAGATAAAGATGCGTGCCCTGTTGGCCGGTGTGATCGGAGATAAAGCAGTTCACGTAATCAAGAGATAAAGATTGTTCTGTTTAAATCTTTTGCTTGACCGAGGGTTCAAGCTCGACCCCCCGCTGCCTATATAAAGCGTCCAGGACCCTGAGGGGGTTCTACACGCCGCACAAGACACGGAAGCACGCAAACCTGCACATCCAGACGCCGCAGCCTGCCAACCTCGCCGCCGCCGTCGAGCAGTCAGGAGCCACGCCAACTTGCTGCACCTCGCAGTCGTCCAAGCAAGCGAGCGGCCGCCGACGAGGAGCGAGACGTCACCACCGCCGAGCAAGCAAGCCGGTCTACGCCGACGCGTAGATCGCCATGATCTTGTCAACTCGCATCTACTCCAACAGTTCCACCTCGACACCATGCTGACCTTCCCGGCAGCTGCAACTCTTGGTAAGAAAATATATGAAGGCTCTATTTGTTGAATATGTTTCAAATTCAGTTGACATCATTATTGGTCAACTTCTGACGAAGCGAAGCGGAGCCACATGGGCCGCGCCGCTGAGGTTCGGGGGGTGCGGGGGGCTGGCCCCCCGCGGTACGATACATATACCTTGTGTTAGGGTTTCCACTTTGATTTAGCCGCCATACGGCGTTGTAACCCGACTCTTGAAATTAGTGAGAAGTGTTTGCTGGCTGGCGCCCGTGGTTTTTACCTTCCGCATTGGGAGGGTTTTCCACGTTAAATCTTGTGTCTCGTTGTGGTTTGATCTTGCGTTCTTCCTCGTTTGATCGTCGTCATTCACAACACTATTCCATCTATGAGATCATGATACCCATCGGCTATATCCAATCTACATAGCGACGGTGTCTTCGGAGGAGATGGCTACGGCTCGTATGACCGATCTTCCCGGGATGACACGGCTACATTTAATTTACATAGCGACGGTGTCTTCGGAGAAAATGACTACAACTCGTAGGATTGTTTTCCCCGGGATGACACGGATATACTCAGTCTACATAGCGACAGTATCCTCGGAGAAAACGGCTACAACTCGTAGTATTGTTTTCCCCGGGATGACACGGCTATACTCAATTCGCATAGCAACGATGTTCTCTGAGAAAATGGCTACAGCTCTGAAAGCAATGATCCTATTAGAGAGCAAATAAAAGAAGATGATGGCCGGCTTAATGACCCTATCATCAGAAAGCAAATAGAATAAAGAAAGGATCCGTGATGGCTGGCATGGTGGCCTTCGAGATTATGGGAGAGCAAATAAAAGAATAGAGCCCGGACTCCGTTCACGTGATCTGCGCTGAGAAGCAAATAAAAGAATAGAAGGCACGGCGACCCGCATATATTGCATGTCGTTCGTTTTTTTTCTTTCCAGAAGAGCAGATGCTCTGTATGTGTTTTGCCTAAGGCTGAACACTATTCACTGAAAGGTCAAAGTTCAGAAATTATTAAATGCCGGAAGGTTATTCGAATCAGTTCATCTTGCGAGCATCGTCCAAATATGATCCTCACCGCAATTGCGGTCGACTTCCACATGACTAGTACCGACGAGGCTAGACGAATTTTTGGCCAAGTGCCGACAAGGCGAGGCCACAATTCTATCGACACGCCCCAAATAACGGGATTGGATACTATGTTGCCGGATACCGACAAGGCAAAGGCAACACACATATATCCATGTTGAATAAAGTTGGGCCATATGACTGGGCACCGACGAGGCGAAAGTCACCCCTTCATCAACATTTTCCGTTTACTACTAACATGGCGACAATACTATCGTGACTGAGTTTTGGCAAAACAAAGCCACCCATACTTATTCTACGCTCCATATATCATATATGGACGATAAGCAGATGATTTAATAACGACCATGAAAGCGCAGCTTAATTGGAGGTTTTCCGTAGACTCGCTCTACGGATGTAATTAACCGGACGCGCCTAATTGGTCCCGGGAATCAGCGAACTACGCAATCTCTACAAGTTAAACCTCTCCTTAAGCATCGACGCAGAAGACATAAGAAGACAAGCTATCGCGAGTCATGTATTCATAAATTTTGTAAAAGATCGAAATTAATGAAATAGTGTTTTGGCAAATATGTGCATATGTTCCTTGTGTGCAAAGTTTATTTATTCCCTCGTCCTCGATTTTGTTTTCGCGAACAGGCCTCACTACTTCCTGTATCCCTTCAGTCGCTGATGCACTAGATAATGCGCCATTGTCAGATGCAATCATGTCTTACCTTAGCCTTCTAGTAGTTATCGTGACAAAATCCGTGGAATTTATGCCTTTCTAAAATCTGTAAGGATGATCTGGTATTATTTGTGGATCACTGGAATTTGTGTTTTTCCTCTCAGCTGTTCACAAACTTTGGATCTGTGAAGCAAAAAAGGCGAAAGCTTGAGATACCTCTGGTTGGAGGCAAATGTCTGACTCTGTAGTGAAATGCTGAACTTGGCAAAACTAGGGCTAGGCATATCTGAATGTTTGATGCAGCCAGGAAATATCTGTAAAGAAATGCTGAACCTGGCAAAACTTTTTTTTTTGCATATGCAACAAAGATTTGCCTGATCTGAAACTTTTGAGGTGCTCAAATCGTTTTGTTACGATTCACTTACTAATAAGATTTTGATGTGGTGGGTAAGATGATGCTTGCTTGTCAATGTGGTGTAACAGGGATCTGGATATCTTAACATATTTCAATTGTATGGTTCTTGGTAGCATCACAATTGGACCATCAGAGACAAGTGGTTTTAATAGACCTAAGCTTCTGTTTCCGGCAATCTCCACACGGAGACAAAGACAAATGCCCTGCCCCCGGTACTGTTTGACCTGCGTAACCCCAAAGCTCTGGTCAACGAGCTGCTGGTCTTGGGACAGCAAACTGATGCCTTTGCTTTGCCATGGAAAGAATTGAAAATATCACAGGTTGTCCTGTCCCCAAGAACCAAGTAAGCATCCATCGCTACTGCCAATTTGTCCTGTTACCTTTTCCAGTTTTCATGTAATTACGTGGCCTGAATCCATCGGGTTTACAGTGTGTGTTAGCCTGGAGAAGCTCGGAGAAAGAGAGAAATGGCATGCATTCCACAGGAAAACTGTGAGGAGGTCTTCATCTTCTTCACCAATGCGATGCCCCCTATTATTTGCCAGTAGAATAGTAGTAGAACGCCTCAACGGCCGAGGCGCTGCGTCCGGTTCCCTCCAAATGTTGCGCTCCCGAGCTCTCCTCTCCTCGGCTCCCACCCCGACAAGTCCTCCCAGCCTCCGACCAGCGAGAGCTCATGTCCTTGGGCACAGCGAGAGCGAGCGACTCGTAATCCAAGGCAAAAACAGCGACCACCATGCACCACAGGCTCGCTCCGGCCCGGCCGTGTTGACCTGTCGCCGCGTTCAGCGACCAACATGGCGACGTCGACGAAGAAGATGAGCCAGCTCCCCGCCCCGGCGAGCCGGCTGTGGGAGGCGAGCATCCGCAAGCTCCAGACCATCCGCCGCGTCGGCACCGTCGTGCCGGCCCCGGGGACAGTCGACGGCGCCGACGCCGCCACGCCCTGTCTCCTCTCCGTCAGCTCCTTGGCGTCCAATACCATCTACCAGTACCAGGAGGACGGCGACGAAAGCGACACCAGCAACGAGGGCGGCAATGACTCGGACGCCGGCGACGACGACGACGACGCGCTCGGCGAGCCCACCCACGCCGAGCAGTTGCTGCCCAGCGGGGACTTCTACCAGGGGGACCTGCGCGGGGACCTCCCGCACGGCGCCGGCAAGTTCCTTTGGACCGACGGCAGCATGTACGAGGGCTCGTGGCGCCGCGGCCGCGCGTCCGGGCGCGGCAAGTTCTCGTGGACGTCCGGCGCCACCTACGAGGGCGACTTCGCCGGCGGCTACATGCACGGCCACGGCACCTACATCGGCGAGTTCGGGGACACCTTCGCGGGGCTCTGGGCCAGCAACCTCCGCCACGGCCGCGGCACGCAGGCGTACGCCAACGGGGACGTGTACGACGGCCACTGGCGCGACGGCCTGCAGGACGGCCACGGCCGCTACATCTGGCGCCAGGGCCACGAGTACATCGGCACGTGGAGGACCGGCGACATGCACGGGTGCGGCACCGTGATCTGGGCGGACGGCGACCGGTACGACGGCGCGTGGGAGGACGCCAAGCCCAAGGGCCAGGGCACGTTCCGGTGGGCCGACGGCGGGATGTACATCGGCACGTGGTGCGAGGAGTCCGGCGCGGTGCACGCCGACGGCGTCTACTACCCGCCGTCCGGCGGCCCCGCGGTGCCCGTGCCCCGTGAGCCGTGCGAGCCCATCACGGCGCTGCTCCAGGAGCTCGAGGGGTGCGAGGGGAAGAAGGCGTCGCTGATGCCGTCGCACAAGATACTGACGTGGCCCGGGGTGGAGGCCGTGCAGAAGAAGCCGGTGTGGCGGCCGCCCAAGGTTAGCGCGGACCACGGAAGGATGTCGAGCGTGAGCAGGAGGATGAGCAGCGCGTCCTTGGACATGGACAGCCTGCAGGCCGAGGCTGCTGATAGCGAGGAGACGCGGACGGACAGGTCGTGCTTGCGGACGTCGTCGTGCATGCGCACGCCGCCGAGGCCGGGGAAGAAGCAGGGGGAGACCATATCCAAGGGGCACAGGAACTATGAGCTCATGCTCAACCTACAGCTTGGCATTAGGTACATACTTTTTCTGACACGTTGCTCTTCTTCTGAATATCATTCATTATATTTGAAGTTGCCATTCATGATCAATCAAGTCAATTTTGGAGCACAGGCATGCTGTTGGGAGGCAGTCAGCGCCAACTACGCTGGATCTTAAATCATCAGCATTTGATCCGAAAGAGAAGGTGTGGACAAGATTTCCTCCTGAAGGATCAAAGCATACTCCTCCACACCAATCAGGCGATTTTCGGTGGAAGGACTACTGCCCCCTTGTTTTCAGGTTTTATGATTTATGGACTATATTAACTTTGATGATGCTATTTTTTTCCTTTCATGTGGTAATATTGATTTGATATTATTATTACTGCTTCCTGTTTACAATCTAGAGCTAATTAATTTGTTCTTCTGTACTTTGCTGCAGGACTTTGCGCAAGCTCTTCGATGTCGACCCTGCTGATTACATGCTCTCCATTTGCGGGGATGAGGCACTCAGGGAACTCTCATCACCGGGGAAAAGTGGAAGTTTCTTTTACCTCACAAATGATGACAAGTACATGATCAAAACAATGAAGAAATCAGAAGTTAAAGTAAGTTAATTAAATTGACTCACACCTTAGGTTAACTATTAAGTTATATGATTAAATTTATGTTTTCTATGTGAACAGGTACTGCTTAGGATGCTTCCATCCTATTATAAACATGTCCGTGCTTTTGAACATACTCTATTAACTAAATTCTTTGGTCTGCACTGTGTTAAACTTACCGGAGCTATTCAGAAAAAGGTTAGACTCCTATACTAACAAACACTAATTTTATGAGTGAGAGTCGCTCAACATTTTGTAACCATGAAATACAGGTCCGATTTGTTATCATGGGGAATCTTTTCTGCTCCAACTATGCAATCCAGAGGCGCTTTGATTTGAAAGGATCTTCACATGGTCGCATGACAGACAAACCCATTGATCAAATTAGCGAGCATACAACGCTTAAGGATCTTGATCTTAATTTCATTTTCCGACTAGAAGGATCTTGGTTTCAAGAATTCTGCAGGTACACATCCCATCTGCAAAATGGCCACTTAGTACATTTTAGGAATATAATTGCATATCTGCAGAAAGTTTACTATAAGAATGTTTGGATGTGTCGATCCGTCCAATGAGAAGTTCTTAGAAATGTTCCAAATTCACAGCTGAATTAATAATAAATCCAAGCATTCCTTGCTCTTATGAGTTGTGATTTGTCTTCATAGGCAAGTGGACAAAGATTGTGAATTATTGGAGCAGGAGAGGATCATGGATTATAGTCTTTTGGTTGGTATTCACTTCAAGGACAGATGCAAAGGTAAGCATAATGATGCATGATTTTACATATTTGCACCTGCAAAATTGCTGTAGGTATATTTGAAGTCATAAGACTGAAAAATCTCTTTGCTGGTTACAGACATCAGCAATCCTGACAATGGACTACCTCATACTGTCGCAGAAGATTCTGAGGAAAATAGGTAAAGGACCGGTTGTACTAGGCTCGTACTAGTGAAATACTATTAGAGATGCTTTATTAAAGTAAAACAAGAGCTTTTTTACCTGAACATACATAATATATTGCTTACTGTGACATAATATTTGCACCAGTGCTTTCAAATTCGAACCATAGAAGCCTTATCTGTGTTTCAGCATATCTTGGTTACATAATAAATATAACTGTAAGTACATTTGCCTTGGAATTGACCTCTGAAGACTAACATACTAATTCCAATTTATGCAGAAACACATCACTAAAACTAGGGATTTGCATGCCCTCAAGGGTGGAGAACATTGTGAAGAATCCTGAGAGTGAATCTTTGCTCATCGGTGATCTCACAGGCGAATTTCAGGATGTCTTCTTGTTCTTTGGAATCATTGACATCCTGCAAGACTATGATATTAGTAAGAAGCTCGAGCATGCTTACAAATCCATGCAATACGATCCTAACTCCATATCGGCCGTTGACCCAAAGCAATATTGCAAGAGATTCAGGGACTTCATATTCAGGTGTTTCACAGAAGAGGTACAATAACTAGTTAATTGATAGAGGAGGAACATATCAAATTTAAGGGGTTAACAATTCTTTGGTGGATGTTCTGTGTCCACACTCCAGTAACTTTTGTAGGTAACATCATTGATACACTCTGTTGTAGATGAAACACGTAAATAGCGCGGCAATTTCCTCTTCTCTTGTAGATTTTGTACATTTTTAAACATTTTGTTGCATAATTAGATGTGGCATAAATTTAATCATGCCGTGTAAAGGATGTAGCTAGATAGACATTATTGTTGATGTTACCACTTCTTCAATGTTTTCTAATTATATTTTGTTCCAAAGATTTAATCTGTGCTTCCAGTGGAATAAGATCATGAGATATGTATTAGTCTTTAAAAACTTTAGAAATGATATGCAGGATTCAAAATGTCAGAGAATTTTGGGAATTGATTTCGTGGTTTTTTGCCTGGTGGATGAAAAAGAAATAATTTTGGTCAAAAAATTTGGCAAGTACAAAATTACAGTATCGTTAATTATATAGGTTTTGATGAAAACCAGAAATTGCATGTTTTCTTAAGTAAATTGCCGGCGGCATGCCACGCCGCAGTCCGATTGCAGGTGACGTAGTAGCATTTAGCAATCCCATGGTAGTCGGAGACGGAAGAGGCGTCGTGCCTACATACGAGGCTATAAATATATATATCTGGCTCCAATCCTGCGTCTCCATCCCCTGGATTATAGTATTTCAGATCAAGAAAGAAGTAGCATGCAGTGAAGTTTGTTCTAAGCAAACTGCTCTTTAATTTACTCACTGATCGAAGGCATGGTAAGAGGTTTATAGACACTAGGGATCTTCAGTAGCATCCCCCCAAATGCAGAACAGAACAAATAACAGGTTCCTCAATCCGCTAAAGATATGCTCTTCAGGAAAAAAGAACTTACCAAAAAATGACAGGTTATGAAGCGACGAACTCTAGTTTGGTAGCAACTGATGCTTATTGGCTGGACTTGTGTTAAAACTTTGGTCATCATTATGCTGGTCAAATTATGATGAAGGACAAGTATCTGTATTTCATTTTACCATGACTGCCAGTGACAGATTGCAAATCGGCATTCCGTTGTGGTTCCCAGTACTCTGTTCTCTCAAGATAATGCTACATATTCAATCCTCTGTTTGTCTATCTAAAAGACTAAATCTACAGACAGCAAGGCGTTATGTTTATTTTCATGTCTGCTAATGGGTTCCAAGTTCGCTGAAATACCGTATCGGTTGTTTGGGCCACGCACATAGTTATGTTTTGTCATGGTCCTTATCTTTTAGCATTATAATGTATAGCGCACACTTTTCCTGAAAACTGGCACTAAGAACACCTAGAAAGTTATATCTGAAAGCAAAAATACACTAAATTGAGATAAAGGGAACTCAATGCTGCATCACATTTTCCACAACTAATCTAGTGTCAATTCCAAGAGATAATACAAATGACCTAATCAAATTACAAAAATTCTTCAGAAAAAGGCGATATGTTAGAGCTGGAAGCCTAGCAAAAGTTTACAAAAATCACACTTGTGAATTGACCCTTTTTATGTTCATGGTGCCAAGTTTCACAAATCTTCTGGAGAGAAGCACCAGATCATTCTTTCTGCTAGCTTATCCATGACTCTTTCCAGCCATTTTGCGACACCTATGGACACAACAACAAGAACGACAATGTATGCAGAAACCCCGATCACTAATGCCAGGATGTATGCAGAGGTTCTCACCCTCCTGCAGCTCCCAGCAGCGTACGCGCCCATCAGGCCAAACAAGTTCAGTATCATGGCAGTGTGCAGTGCCAAGATGGCCGGTTTTGCTCTGCACACTCGCCTGATCAGAAGCGAGACCATAATCACTAGCGACGCCATGAATGAAGTCGCATTGCAGTAGAAGAAAGCCTTGTACCGACGTGGATAGCTGCTCCGAAGAACCGGGTCACCGGCTGTGTGGGCAGTTTGGCCATCATCCCAGAGGCCACCGGGTGGGTTCATGGCGGCTTGGTAAGTGACAGTAGCTGCGAGTGCAGCGAGCAGCAACAAGTATTTGGGCAACTTTTCACCCCAGAGATCTCGCGCCCCTCCAATGGTGGCCGTATTACGAGGCAATATGTCACTGGATTCTTCGTCCAGTACGCCGAAGAATGATAGAAGTCTCTGCAGGAGATGCTGAACCGACTCTGACACTACTAGAATAACTTGAAGTGCTATGCAGACTAGAACTGCAAAGACCAGGACCAAGACATAGATGGATGTTGATACCTTCCTGGAGCTCCCAGCGGCGAACGCGCCCATGAGCCCAACCAGGTCAAGGATCAAGCACACCCTGAGCGCGTGGGACTGTATTCCTCTCGCCGAAAGCTTTCTGTTCACCAGCAGCATGATGATGGCCAGAGACGCAACGAAGGCAGTTGCGTTGCAGTAAAAGAAAGCCAGGTAGCGGCGTGGGTAGTTGTCGCTGAGCACTGGGTTGCCGACGACATGGCCTGTCTTGTTCTCTTGCCAGAAGCCACCGGGGGGACTCATGCCTGCCTGGTAGGTGAGGCTTGCTGCGAGAATGGCAAGGAGCAGCAGAAGCTTGCGGCTCTTCTCTAGTTTCCATTCCAGGCCCTCATCTTCCTCCCCGGCCTGCAGCTCAAACAACTTCTTAAGCCAATTGGGCACAAACTGCCCCAGCTTCGCCTTCACCATTTCCCTCCAGGTCGCATGATTTGGGAAGACTTCCAACATGAACACCAGAACATGGATGCCGACGTAGAGGAACACCGGAACCACAAGCACTGAGATGTACACGGATTTGGACACTTGCCTGCAACTTCCAGCAGCATACGCACCAATCAGTCCAAGAAGGTCCAGGATCATGGCAACCTGCAATGCGCAGTACTTGATCCCCTGGGTGCTGAATATGTTGCTGAGGAGTAGGATAAGAATAACCAGGGACGCGACAAAGGCTGTGGCGTTGCAGTAGAAGAAAACCAGGTATCTCCGGGGATACGTGATGTGAAGGACTGGGTCACCTGCTAGGTAGTGATGCAGACCACCATCGGCAGCATTTGCTTGCCAGAAGCCACCCGGCGGGTTCAGTCCTGCTTGGTACGTGACGCTCGCCGCAAGAATCCCGAGCAGAAGCAGGTACATGCGAGACTTCTGAAGAAGCTGATCAGCATTCAGGGCTTGTGGATCAGATACTGCTACTGCATGAACCCGGTGATCTTGCTGTGACTCTGTTCGGTCCAATCTCAGATATTTTTGCAATGCTTCTTGGACACTGTGGACCCAATTCTCCACAGGCTTGCACAAGAACACCAGAAACTGAAGGCCGATGTAGAGCAGAATAGCAGCCACCAATGCAATGACGTAAATGGAAGTCTTGACGCTTCGGCTGCTGCCGACGGAGAAGGCGCCCGTGAGGCCGATCAGAGCGGCGCCCGTGCACACCCAGAGCGCGCACGACTGGAAGCCGTGGCGCGTCGCGGTCCTGCTCATGAGGAGCATGATCACGACCAGAGACGCCACGAACGCCGTGGTGTTGAAGTAGAAGAACCCCATGAAGCGGTCGGGATGGTGGTCGTGGAGCATGGGGTCGCCGGCGAGGTGGTCACTGTCCTGACTGTCCGACAAGAACCCGCCTGGCGTGCTCAGCCCGCCTTGGTACGTCACCGTCGCAACAAGAGTCGCGAAGATGAGGAGGTACTTGCGCGAGCGCTCCACCGCTTCGTGTGCTTCTTCAGGATCGGGCATCGCGTCCTCGCCGGCAGCGTCGTGCCTCCTCAAGGCGCACAGCGTGAAGAGCAGGACGTGGGCGCAGACGTACGACGAGACCATCGCCACAAGGGCGACGATGTAGGCGGACATGGCCACGTCCCTGCAGCTGCCGGCGGCGTAGGCCCCCATGAGGCCCAGCTGGTCGAGTATCATGGCGGCCTGGAGCGCCCGGAGCCACCAGCGGCGGCGGCTCAACGAGTGCAGGAGGAGGAGGTTGACGGTGATGATGGAAGCGATGAAGGCGGTGGCGTTGAAGTAGAAGAACAGCGTGTAGCGGCGGGCGTAGGTGACCTGGAGCACGGGGTCGCCGGCGAGGCGCACGCCGTCGTTGTCGTCCCAGAAGCCTCCCGGCGGGCTCAGCCCCGCCGAGTAGGTGACGCTTGCCGCAAGCGTGGCCTGCAGCAGCACGTACTTGCGCAGCTCCCAGAGGAAGTAGGCGTCCCTGGCCGCCGTGGTGGCAGGAGTGGCCGGCGCCGGAGCTCGCCGGCTGGGGTCAACGTCAACAGACATTGTCATTTTGTCTCTCTCTCTCCCCGTCTGGAGCGTGTGGGAATTGTGGGATGTTTTCTTGGGAAGCTCCGAGGCTGGGAGCAATTAAGTAGCAAGCGCAGTGATGTAAGGATGAGCGATACCGCGTGGAAAATTGGTGAGCGCGTCCGGATCGCGTCGCGGGCGTAGATTTCACGGAGATTGCGCAGAAAGCAGAACAAGACTACGAGTCTCTCCTGATTCCGTCCTGCCCTGAAGGACTAGCAGCTAGCAGTGGCGTTTGTCCTTCCTCTTGACTTGGCTCATTGACTCCATTGTTTACAAGCAAGTTCTTGTGCATCCCATTGCAAGTGCCGTGTTGTTTCTTGTACTTGTCCAGTTCCTGTCTCCATCTAGTACGTGTTCTTTTGATCAGATCATGTATCGGTGCGATGTGCAAGCATTTTCCTTTCCTATATTCAGAGATAATTTCCTGGAGTCCTCAGACCTCAGTCATGTCGTCTCTGCCACTAGTCGGCCGAGCTACTTAGCTTATACTCGCCGCAGTGCTAGTAACTCACGAGACTGAAGAAAAGGATTGCTTGTTTAGTGCTGACGTACGCTGGGCAGACAACCTGCTTACCGGAGCGTTTTCTTCTTTGGAAACCTCCAAGCACTTCGGTTACAAACACAGAATGGCGGTGGTTTTGCGGCGAGACACCGTGTGGAAAAATCTTGAGCGCGTCAGCATTGCTACTAACATCATCGTCTCGTGGCAACTTGACAGAAGAAGTGCAGAGAAATTGAACCTTGCATTTGTGGCTGACCTTGTTGACTTGATGCTTAACCGCAAGTGTTATGTTGTTTGTATGAGTCGGGCCCACATGTCAGCGACTGTGTCAAAGGGAAGTTACGTCAGATGAACTAATTCCATGCATGTTCTTTCTAGTTGTCCTCCTTTTCTGTTCGGGCCAATTGCCGCACTACACCTGATTGTCTTGACTAGCAAGACGTTTTCCAGGATGGGTTGAAGGATCCAAAAGACTGACAGTTCATTCAGGGCACTTCCAGCTAGCACACATAGATGCATTGACATAAGTTTCTGAACTGTCTCTCTGTTTTCTCCAGTGCTGCAGAAGTAAGAAACACCTATGCTGCAGAAGTACTCTGTTATCCAGTGTAAAGTTAGACAAGAGTTTTCTTCGTGTTTCATGTCTATTAATGGGTTTGCAGTTAGCCAAATTGTGTTACTGGCTGTAAGGAAATCATTGCTCTGAAAATGTGTGGAAACTCGGTAATATTTTTGTTCTGATGAGTGGGAAACATGTGATGTACACTTCCATTCTATTGAACAGTTAGATATCATATGACTAACACTGGAACACAGGCATCCTTGTTATAATTCTGCTTGAGAGTTAGTCCTCTGGCACCGGCCTGATCAGCTGCTGATAGCCATTGTCCTCCTGCTGCCGCGTGGGCAGCTCGTGCGAGGTGCGACATAGTGGGCAGACGCCATTACGCTGGACGGCTGGAGCCACTCGAAGATGCACTGCTGATCTGATTGGCGTGGGAGCACTGCATCGCCCTGAGCTTGTCGAACTGCCGTGATTGAAAAGCTTCAGATGACTAGAGGGGAAAAAAAAGAGGGGCAATGATTGTGTATAGGAGTTGCTTCTCTTGACTAGCAAGACGTCACTGAGAGGGGGAAAAAAAAGTAGCTCAATTTGTCATTGAGATTAGCATTATAGCATACATCACTGATTGCTGAAAACTTAGTCTTACACTGAAGGCAAGATACACACAGCACACTTTTCAGATTACAGGTCTACTGGAAGCACATCATCACCGAGCTGCTGATAACGTATGCTGTTTGAGTAGATTGGTGCAGGTAGAGAGCAGCACTTCCACACAGCTAGCACTCCAGCATGATCGATGCTGTTGAATCCAGGTGTGTCTATCTAGGCTTCCCCCGGCACCGGGGGCATGCTCTGCTGCTGCTGATTCTCGTCGCCATAATGCGGGTCAAGATATTCGGCACTAAAGTACCGACGATAACTTTCCTCCGAATAAATCTCCCGATAAATCTGGTCAATCACATCCTCCTGGTAACCTCCCTCATCTTCGTCGTCGTCTTCGTCATCGTCGTCCTGCTCCTGCGTGGGCAGCTCGTGGCGACAGAGCGGGCAGACATGGTTGACCTGGAGCCAGCGGAGGATGCAGTCCTGATGAAAGGTGTGGAAGCAGGGCATCGCCCTGAGCTTGTCCTCCGCCGCGAAGTCCTGCAGGCACACGGCGCACTCCGCCGCTGCCGGCGTCCCCGCGCCGTACCCGGCCTCCTGCAGGCCCAGGACGGCGTCGCTGGAGGCGGCGAGTCGAGCACGCTTGCGGCGGCTGCTGCTGCTGGATTCAGGGCGGTAGGTCAGGGTAGCGTCCATCACGCGGGAGCGCCTCTCCGCATCCGCGTCGTACGGCCGCCGCTGGATGCGAGTCTCCTAGAGCGAGGACGTCCGGCCATGGAAGACCGGCGGATGGTGGGTGACCACCCGCCCGCCCGAAGCGGCAGCAGGTGGTGGTGCGCCTGCGGCGGCATCCATCTGCAGCAGGCTGTCGCGGCTCCTGCGGCGACCACTGATTGGAGAAGACGTGTGACGGAGAAGGGAAGATCGACACGGGGCCAGATGGGGATCGAACGAGATGAGAAAAGTTTACCTGGGATATTTCTTTGTATTTTATAATTAAAACTGTAACGCGGCGCCGTTTTCGCGGCCTGCAAGAAGGGCCACGTTAGCCTGAAATATTAGCTCCATCCAATATGGTTTGGATGGCTCGATCCACCATGCTTATTTATTTTGCTGGCTGATGGACATCTCATACCTTGGCAGCATCTGACGCATCGATCTGTCACTCTCACGAACAGTCACCTAGCAGTTACTCTGTCCGGAGAAGAATTGATCTGAAATATTAGCTTCATCCGATATGGTTTGGATGGCTCGATCCACCATGCCCATTTTTTTTCTGCATCGATCCATCACTCTCACGAACAGTCACCTAGCGTACTCTGTCCAGAGAAGATCAATATTTCTACCATTCATCGGCACCTAATATGATGATACATCATCTATAACGGGCCAGCAATAACTAAAATTATATCACATGTGAATGTGATAACAAAGGGTAAAGATACTTATGATTAATCACCAAGTGAGAGCTTGTAGCTAGGTAATGCAAGATTAGTGATGACAAGTGAAAATAAATGCGATGTGACACAACAAGATGTAACTGTTGATGAATATGAACTGGCTTTCCTACATCAGACAATGATGAGGGCTGAGTACGACACATGCATGTTGCTCCCATCTCTGTTGGATGTTTGGTCATGTCTCTTTAATTAGTTTCTGTCTTTTTCTTATTTGTCATGCTCCTACGACCAGTGCATCCCAGGTTCCATCTCCTGCCTATATAAGCATGGCATTCCCTTCTTTCCAATGCACCCCTGCTCCACTTTTGCCTTCGTTGAATGCTTGGTGTACTGCCTACTTGAAAAAATATTCTCGGATAGCTGATAGCTGTAAGTTCCAGCAGCACAATGAGCCCCATATGTACCTTACTAGAACACTCGACATTCTAATATAAATATCACTATCAAAATGACCATAGTGAAAAAGTCACAGCATATATGTATATGTAGGAATATAATGGCCATGCCAAGGACACTGCATGTGGTGTTTGCATGCACAATGCATCTCCCTGCCAACTATACTATTTATTTGATATATTAGCATTTTCATGTTCTTGCTGTTCCCTCCTATGCACTCCCTTTTTTGTCTTTCCCTCCAATCATCAAGTTATATATTTTTTTTGTACTATCTTATTTTCTATGTACATGTGTGTGTATATAGGTATTGATGTGCGTGTGTGCGCCCACATCAATGTGTATTTAGTTACCCTTATCGAGATAGGTTCATGCTCTCTATATAGGTACACTTATGTTTCATGGAGGATACGCCTGCTAGCAATACAAGGAAGAGGTTACGTGAAAAGGGAATAGCCTTGGAGCCAGGTGTCTTGACATTTTCTCTCCGCTTGTAGTTGCGTTGTATACTTACCAGGTGTTGGTATGCGACTGATTTGCTACTATCGCTGCAAGTTGTGTAGCACCATCTACTGGGGGTAGCATACGTGAGAGGCAAGAGCGTCGGAGATCTATAATAAAGTCAAAAAAAGGAGGTAATATTTATATATGTGGATGCTGGTCTAGATTGTCCTAGATTAGTCCATGTCAGGTGTGTAAGCTGAGTGACCAAATTTGCAATTATTGTTGTAGGTGGGGTTACAGATTCTACGAGGGGAACCTTAGAGGAGACACAAAACCCCCACAAGTCTAGGATAGGAGCAAAGAAAGCAGGTAATTATTGTTGTATGTGCATATATCAAAAAGAAAATAAAAAAACACGTTCCCACTTGTTCATTGTTAATTTATTTTTAATATTATAGCCATTCCTGACGAGACATCATACTACGGGCCACCTGCGCACGAGTGCCAGTACTGTGGTGCACAGTTTTGGTACCAGGAACGTGTGAAGATATCATATTCAGGTGAAGGAGGTCGTGTCCGTTTTCATCTTTGTTGTAGAGGAGGTAAGGTCTAGTTGCCTCTTCTAAAAGATCCTCCTCCATTTCTAGCTGGGTTGTTGAATCCAAATGGTGGCATTTCATCCAAGTATTTTCTTAAATCCATCTGGTCATACAATTCTATGTTTGCTTTCACATCATTGGGAGCTAAAATTGACACCAGTATAAACAAGGGCCCCGGACCATATGTATTTAAAATTAATGGCCAGGTTCATAGATGCGAGGCAACTACTTTGATATGTGGTGATCGATTATTCCAGCAGTACATAGTAGATGCATTTGCATCTGTGGAAGAAAATAGGCTTAGGTTTATCATTAAAAACAACAAGAACCTAAGGTCTGAGATTTACCAAGGTATACATGATGCACTGCACAAGGGTGATTTCGATGGAAACAATGTTGGTAAGAAAGTTATACTGCCTGCGAGCTTTACTGGGAGTAAAAGATATATGGTACAGAACTATCAGGATGCAATGGCGATTTGTAGGTTTTATGGACCTCCAGACCTGTTCATCACTTTCACCTGTAATACAAAGTGGCAGGAAATAGCTGATGCTCTTGAATTTATTCCAGGATAGAAACCTAACGCTAGACCTGACATAGTTAGTCGAGTTTTCAAATTGAAGGTTGAAGAGCTTGTTTCCGTGCTGAAGAAGGGTACTTATTTTGGGAAGGTAAAAACAGGTATATATGATTACCGCATTTTGATCACATCCGCTATTCAATATTTGTTTTGCTTAACTTATAGGTCTTAGGTAGAAACCAACATACTAGCATTCTTTCGTAGTTTTCAACCGCACTATGCTTGGTCAAGTTGGAAGCTAGCTGCATGCATCCAGGAAATAGTTGCCCACCCTGAGGATGCTAGCAGCGTGCATGCAGTGAGTAGGTCACTATGCGCTTGCAGAATTGCTGATATTCTTTGGCGTGGGGCATCCTTGATAAAAGCTAGCAGTATGCATGCCAGAAGTAGCGGTCTATGAGTGTAAATGCATGCTGCTAAACCTGCTATCCCTTCGGCCCGATGATGCATCCATGCTGTAGAGAAAGTGGCACATCTTTTTGCTATACCATCTCCTGCCATATGCCTTTAATTACCTGCGCCGATCTCCATGCATATATTACTTTAGGTTGAAAAAGTAGTAACTAATGCAAAGTACGAGCAGCACTTAAATGGTGCGCATTCAGATTAACTTATATAAATACAATTGTTCCATCAAGTTTTTTGCATTCCACAAACATAATGTCCATTGATACTTTTACATCCTTATTATTGATTTTTTCTATTTCAGTACTCTACACGGTTGAGTTCCAAAAGCGCGGTTTGCCTCACGTTCATATTTTGGTTTGGCTTGAAGGTAATACCAAAGACCCACCCCCTTCATTTATTGACTCCATAATTAGTGCAGAGATACCTGATAGAGTTTCAGATCCTGTGGGTTATAGTCTTGTAGATGAATTCATGGTTCATGGTCCTTGTGGGGAGCTTAACAAAAAAATATCCATGTATGAACAATAATAAGTGCTCAAATTTTTTCCCTAAAGCATACCAACAAAACACAGTTGTTGGTGAGGATGGCTTTGTGCAGTATAGGCGTTCTGAGTCCGGTAATTCTGTAGAGCGGTATGGGGTTAAACTTAACAGCCAATGGGTTGTTCCATATAATTTATTTTTGTTGAAGAGATTTAGGGCTCATATAAATGTGGAATGTTGCAACAAAACCCAACTAATCAAGTATTTGTTTAAGTACATCACGAAGGGGCCAGATCGTGCTAGAGCTGTGATCGAGAGCTTTGGCACTATTATGCCTAGGAATGATTCACATCATGACCCTAGTGGTAGTGATGTCAGGACCGAACCAGTAGATGTTCAGAGAAAGGATGGTGAAGTTGATGAGGTTCGTGAGTACATTGACTGTCGTTATTTATCTTCACACGAGGCTGTGTGGCGCATGCTTGAGTTTGATATACACTATAGGACACCAGTAGTGGAGAGGCTAGCTGTACACCTGCCTTTGATGAACAGCCGTGTGTACCCAGCTAATCAACCATTAGTTGATATTGTAGAAGACCCTCGTTCCACACAAACAACATTGACCGAGTGGTTCACTGCTAATAGGATGTTCCATCTTCCCTAGAGTTGACATATATAGAATTTCCAACGGGATGGGTTTGGAACAATAAGAATAGAGCTTGGCATCCCCGAAAAGGATAAAAAAAATTGGGAGGGCAATCTATATAAATCCTAGCTGTGGTGAGGTTTATTACCTCCGTATGCTCCTAAATGTTGCAAAGGGTGCTACATCCTATGAGGATCTTCGAACAATTGGTGGTGTTTTGCACCCGACATTTAAAGATGCTTGTCAGGCACTTGGCTTTCTTGGAGATGACAACGAGTGGCGTGAGGCTCTTAGGGAAGCATCTGTCTGGGGATCACCTGCTCAGATGCGCCAACTCCTTGTTACTATAATTCTTTTTTTGCTCTGTTTGTGATGTAGCTTCTTTATTTACTGAGTTCTATACATATTTCACTGATGATATACAACATAAAATTCAGAGAATGATACAAATTCCATTTTATAAAGTCCCTGAACAACATCTAAAAAACCATGTCCTGGTAGATCTTGATAATTTATTCAGTAAGAATGGTGCGTCAATGACTGACTATGGTTTACCAAAGCCTGATCTTAATCTTTGTAACAAGGTGAAAAATAGACTACTGGCTGAGGAACTAGCTTATGATTCTGCGAAAGTTATTCTTATGCATGATAACCTTGTGAGTCAGTTAAATTCGGAGCAGCAAATATATGATGTTGTCCTACAATCGGTTTATGAAAGGACTGGCCAATGTTTTTTTGTATATGGCTATGGTGGCACTGGAAAAACATTTCTTTGGAATGCGATTATTTCATGCCTACGGTCTGAAAAACTTATTGTTCTTGCAGTAGCCTCTTCTGGGGTTGCTTCACTATTGCTCCCAGGAGGGTGTACTGCACATTCTCGATTCAAAATTCCTATAGTTATTGATGAGTCTATCAGTTTGTGAAATAAAAAGGGGGTCATTCCTTGCTGATTTAATAGTGCAGTGCTCTTTGATAATATGGGACGAGGCCCCGATGACTCACCGTCATAGTTTTGAATCATTAGACCGCATTATGCGTGACATTCTTGGTGGAGTGGACTCTTCGAGTCTTCACAGGCTTTTTGGTGGCAAGACTGTGTTCTTTGGTGGCGATTTTCGCCAAGTATTACCCGTGGTTGAGGGTGGGAGTAGATTATACACGATAGATGCATCCATAACTAACTCCTACATTTGGAAGCATGTTAAGGTTCTAAGGCTTACAATAAACATGCGCCTGCTTGCCATGGCAGATAGTGGTCTACCTATTGAACATGTGAAAGAATTTAATGACTGGATGTTGAGTATTGGAGATGGCACTGCAAAAGGTTCTGTAGATAGTGATGATGGGGACTCTGAGTTGGTAGAGATACCACATGACATCTTAATTCTAAGGTTAGATTCAGCCATTGATGATATAATAAGATCTAAATACCCATACTTAGAGACATCATACTCTGATCCAACCTATTTAAGGGAAAGAGCTTCCATCGTTCCAAAAAATGACACCATTGACAAAATTAATAGCCATGTCCTTTCTTTAGTACCAGGTCATGAAAAGGTATATCTTAGCTCAGATACCTTGGTTGAATCCTCCAAGGAACATGGTAATTTAGACTTGCTTTATCCAGTTGAATTCCTAAGTTCCTTACAATTCAAAGGTATTCCTCATCATAAACTTGTCCTCAAGATTAGTGCACGTGTGATGCTTTCGTGCAATCTAAATCAAAGTGCTGGTCTTTGCAATGGTACTCGTCTTATCATAACACAATTAGGTGATCGGGTTTTGGAGGCTCAAATAATCACTGGATCACACATTGGTGACAAAGTGTTGCTTCCTCGTATTGCCTTGCACGTGTCAAGTACTAAATGGCCTTTTGTGCTTAGTAGGCGGCAATTTCTGGTTCGTCTTTGTTATGCAATGACCATAAATAAAAGTTAAGGACAAACTTTTCAGAATGTTGGTCTATACCTGCCACGCCCAGTTTTTAGTCACGGACAACTCTATGTTGCTATATCACGCGAAACATCTAGAAATGGGCTTAAGGTTTTAACTGATGATGATACAGATCCAAGTTGCAGTGTCACACTGAACATTGTCTACAAGGAGATTCTGCAGTCACTATGGTAATTTTCAACGCTATGCATCACACAAATCATCTCTCTGTATATGTTTCATGCCCATCAGAACATTGCATGCTTTTACCATTTTTTTGATTAAAATCTAATTTGGCCATATGGTCAGCTAATTTTAGATATGTTACGATGTCTTGGTGTACTTGAATTTGCTTATTCATACCCCCTGGTTATACGAACTGCAGATGGAGTACAACTTGTTATCACAGATCAACCCAACCAAGCATAACTGGCATATCAAGGTTAGAATGGCTAGGATGTGGCAGGTATCTGGGACTTCAAAGGGGAAAGACTTTTCCTCCTTAGAATTTGTCCTTGTTGATGAAGAGGTACATCACATAACACATCTACCTTTTTTTCTCAATATAGCTGGCCTTGTCATCTTTAATCCATTGTTATCTGCAGGGCCAAGGAATTACCGCTTCCATTGGACAGAAAGATCTAAACAAATTTTCCAAGTCTATAGTGGAGGGCTATTGCTATTATATAAGGAATTTCCAAGTCAGTAAGCAAGAAAAGAAGTGGAAAGCTATACCCATTACATATACCATCTTTTTCACTTCGTGGACTATTATTGAAGAAATACGTGCCGACGTGTTGGCCAATCTTCCCCGCTACATTTTTAACTTTGTGGACTATGACGATCTGGATTGTAGGGCAAGACATAGACAAGGTTTAATAGGTACATATCCTCCTGATTTTACAAGATATATGTTGTGAAACTTAAAGTCTTAATCAGTGAAGCCATATAGTGTGTGTGTGTGTGTGTGTGTGTGTGTGTGTGTGTGTGTGTGTGTGTGTGTGTGTGTGTATTACAATAATTGACTAGCTTTTCAACAGATATCATTGGGCAACTTACAGTTGTGCACCCAGTTGTGCATTCTAGTAGTTTGAATGGCCCATCTGTAAGGCGTGATGTGGAACTGCGTGACTTAAGGTTTGGTTTCTGCTATTAATTATTTACATTATTATTTAGGCATACTTTTGCAAATAGGTTATTACAATAAGTTGTATTTTTGATTTCCAGTGACTAGCTTTTAACAGTGACTTTATGGGGTGAGCACGCAACATCTTTTGAGGATGAGATCCTTATTGAAATTATAGGAAACGACGAGCCTGTTGTGATTGTTTTTGCTGGGATGCAATTAGGGCTATATCTAGGTGGGTATTAACTGATAATGAGCTATCCATTGTTCCCAAGGTCTGAATCATACCTTTAGATCTGATCCAATCATGTATTTTTTTCAACTTGTAGGTGCTCCTAGATGCCGGAGTAATACTGCAACAAAATGGTATATAAACATTGATATTCCTGAGGTTGGTTTGAATCTTTGTGTAGGTGCTCCATGTGCAGGTTGGTTTGAATCTTTGTGTTGTGTTCATGAATTTCCTTGCAGTCTACAAGGAAGAGGCTCTCAAGTTCTGCTCCTACCAGGCGATGGTGACGCTGGAGCAGGTGGTGTTGATGAGGAAAATGCTAATATATAGAAAGACTGTTTCTGAGCTTTTGTCATTAAATCCCCACGACAGTAATGTATTTCCTGCTCCTTCTGTATAGTTTTAAACATGGTGCCTCGCAGCATAATAATTACCCTACCTTCCATACCTTGCATTAGGATGTACACTTTACATGTCAGGCAAGTATAAAGGAAATTGATGTCACAATGGTTGGTGGTACAAAGGTTGCAGTATATGCAAAAAGGGCTTGAAACCAACTCTCCAAGGTTTTGAATGTACCAACTGTAATGAAACCGAGCCCATTGTCGTTCCCAGGTAAAAACTATTTCAATCCAATGGTGTGGCCCCTAGCTAGCGTTTTCATTCTTGATAAATGTTGTTTTCTCAACCTTTTCCTGTTATATGCACAGCTACAAGCTAAATTTGGTGATTGAGGATGCCACTGGCCGTACAAAAATATTTGTGTTTGGGGGCGTAGCTGAGCAGGTTGTGCGGCGCACTGCCACTGAACTCGTGGAAGAAAGTTCATCTAATCAGATTCTACTTCCTGGAGCCCTTCGTGCTCTTGTTGGTCGCAGCTATGTGTTTCAGGTAGTAATTAGTGAGCAAATATTTAGGACTGGACAACTGTGTTTTCAAGCTAGGAGGGTGTTTATACCTCCAAGGATACAAAGGGGTGGTGCTAATGTCACTCTCGAGGATATGCCTAAGAAGGATCCTACTGCCACTGCTAGCACTGGACCATCAAGTACCACTCCTGATAAAGAACCCAATGATGGTTCTCCCAGCCTAACTGAGAATTCCATTGATCCTGGAGATGAAAGCACTCCACCTCCTAACAGTCAAACCCCCACTCCTGAAAATAAGTCGTCAGCTAAGGGGAACGAAGCAGTTTCTCCTGGTGCTCGTGAGGAACATGGGTATGGAATTTTCCCCCAGAGATAATTTTGCCATGTTCAGCATAAGGTATTTAGAGTTTAGAAGAATTCTAATTGGGTCCTTACCATGCAGGAATGTATTAGGGAAACGTTCAAGAACTGCTCACAAGGAGTTGCTTTATTCGAAGAAAGAGAAGGCAAGGTAACTTAAGTTATTTATTTAATATTGTTAAGGAACTAATACATGAAAAATCTAATGACCTTTAATACTTTCACGTTGCAGTGAAAAGTGAATCTGCACGTCTGTGATCCATGCTACCAACTATCATCTACTCCAACTGCTCTTTTCATTCAATAAATGGTCCATGGCTGGCATTTTACCTTGTCAATTGTGCTATGGAGATGAATTATTTGTACCTAGAAGTCTACTCTATCAACCAAATGTTTAGGTCGTAGCATTATGTACGGATCTACTTCAGTAGAACGTTCGCAGTAGGGCCACTGCCTGTTGGTTGTATTGGTGGTTTGTTGTCACCTATGTACAAAGCCAGTCCCAGTCAAGCAGTTTCCAGGGCCATTCTCTATCTGTTGTACTGGTTTACTGTTATCTAATTAGCACTCTATGTGAAGAATAAATTTGAATAAATATCTTGTTATCTTCTACTAAAAATTCCTAGTCAGTTGCAATGATGTCAAAGGACTTTCTTTTATAATGCAACCATGTCTGGTGCCATTATTTTATATGATTTCTTTATGAAGTTACTTTCAAATTTTAGCTATATTTTCTAGGGAATCAATTACTTGAAAGCTATCGGCTTTAATAGTAAGTCTACGATGCCCTCACCTTAGCATTTTGATATAAAAATATGAGCACAACAATAGAATTAATCGAAATATAATAAACAAGCTCTCCTTACGATTAGGTCCACACAATAATACATATTTTCAAATACATCATGCATTAAGACATATAACTCATTCAAATATGGTTCCATACAGATAATGACCCTCTTAACTACCGTAACAGAGGAATTTAGATAGAGTACATGTAGTTATTGTGCCACATTGTATGCTCCTAGTTCTCGCTTGCCCCTATTTCCTTGCCCGTTGCATTCTCCTTGGCACCATTTTCTACTAGATCAGTGTTATCTGTATCATTTTCTCTGGCCCCGGTTTCTCCTGCATCAGTGCTTGTCCAGAAATCATATGGAAAAAGTTCTAGTGGTCTCCTGCAATCCAAATATCTTACATAAGCAACTACTACCCTTGCATAACATAGACCTCTTTAGACCAACCACTTATAGTAAAACATGGTTAAAATACATATAAGTGAGAGGTATGCATATCTTGATGACACAGAGATTGCCTGGCATTGAGTAGCGCAAATGTGCATATAAAACATCAATATAACTATGGTGCATAAGTTTCAAAGTTATTATGTATTAAAGATATCATAAAATAATTCTTCACACTTGATACTCGTTAGTAGATTCTGTTGGATAATCCCTCCCGCTGTGCTCCCCTGTGCAGTTCCTCCTTCGAGCTCTGTTAATTTGAATGCACCATTATTAAATGTTGTGCTTTTTCGTATGACTCGATAGATGAAACATCAATATAGATCTACGAAATTGTGTTTAAGATGCCATGTAGTACCTTGGTTTGTTTCATTGTTTCTCTTGCGGATCAAACTAGTGGTGTTTCCTTTCGAGTTTATCTCATCATCATTGCCATATCCCTCACGTGAGAGACATGAGGGACCAATTTTCTTGGAGTAACTCTCTAGGTTGTTAGGAACATAAGGCCCAGTGAAGGACATGGATTGGAGAGCTCTGCCAGCGGACTCTGCACTGTCATTCTACATAACATATCCTCTCTTCACACGAAACTCCCTCCATTTGTTCTTTGATGGTACTTCTAATCCAGGTGTGAATTCAGGGTTACCGTACTTTGTTTCCAACTCTGAAGGATTCATACCTTGTCCAATTTCAGCATGAATATACACATTGTGGAGCTTAGTGTTGACGCTAACTCTAGCAAAAATTGGAAAACACTCAGACCCAGCAGCAACAACTAATGCTCTCACATAATCACATCTGTCCTTTGTAGCTTCACTACATCAATCTTTTCTAGCAGACAAAAATGGTCAAGAATACCCTTTACATCATTCCAGACCCAGCATTCTCTAGGCAATCCTCTAAGCCTCACCCAAAACCTTTGCAGTATTCCATACGCCTATGTTCTCCTGCCATTTCCTTACCACAAGTGCATTGTTCGAACCAAATAATACCTGACCAATCGCAGCCTTCACTTAGATGCTTATGGATGGGAACTCAATAAGATAAGTTCTATTTCCTAGTGGAACTGCTTTCCAAGGATACTCAAAATTATATACCTCACGTAATATGCCTTCGGCAACCTCTGGAGTGGTTTCCAAGGAGCCCAAAGTTGATGCAATTGCACATCTCTTTAGTGACTTTGCTCTAGCCTCTCGATCTTTGGTAGGCCCTAGACAGATGAACTGAGGAAAATGCTAGGCGTTCCATCTGCACATTCTTAATAACATTTGCCAGTGGACTTAGTGGATGGTACTCTAAGGCAGGCATCATTATGCATGTAAAGCACTTGGTTGTTAACTAGGAGTACATATCTTTAACCTTTGTTACCGTACTTTGCATGTGATACATTTTTTAGTTGTTGCTGGCCTATTATAGAGGTGTCGATGTGCCCCAACTCTAGCTGGAAAGACCATTCCACATTATAGAGCATTTTAGTTGCATGTGTAACTGTGGAATGTGTTGACTTTACTATCTTATATTAAGGAGTCCTGGAAAAGTTACTGTCAGATTCCTAAAAGCTGCTAGGCACTGCATGCACTTTTTAGATGATGGGCACTGCATCATGTCTTTTGGAGGGATTAAACCCAGTTTGAACACAGTATGCTAGACAAGTAACTGGAAATGAGTGTTCAGATGGGAACCAATTATTCTTGAAGTTACAGATCTTGGATTAGTAGTAATAGAGACCAAAACTATCAAAGATCCCTCTGTAATGGGTTGAGAGGATTTCTTGTCTAACGAATAATTTATTGATTCGAGCAATTCTATTCAAATCTAGAGAGCTCTACTAATATCACCAAGTGAAAAAAGAAACAGAAAGAAAAGAGTTTACACTTGTGGCTGTCGGTCTAACATCCCAGGAGCAGTTGATCATGGCATAGCCCCCGAGGGTAATTCCCGTCACGAGGCGTACCCAAAAAAGTAGTCGATCTTATGGAGAACAAGTTGAAAAAAGGTATAAGTCACTTAGCTTGATTCGTGGGCGATTGTCGATGAAGCCGTAGCGCTCGTCGATGAAGCTGCGATGGTTTGTTGACGAAACCCGACTAGTCGAAGTTGATTTCGAATAGTTATTGATGGTGTAAGACCCACTTCGACTACTTTTGTAGTCGAGACGAGTAGTCAAAGTAAGCGAAGTAGTCGTCGCTATGAGGCCCGCCTTCAACTAGTCTCTAGTCGAGATGAGTAGTCGAAGTAGCCGGGGTAGTCGTCGGCAGGTCGGCGAGCGTCCTCATGAAGTTGAAGTAGTCAAAGTAGTCGTCGGCGCGTCGGCGTCGCAAGTAGGAGTCGTGCCGAGTAGTCGAAGTAGTCATCGACGCCAGCAGGAGAAACGTGGAGTTGTCGAAGTAGTCGGCGACGCAAGCAGGAGACTCCTCGAGTTGTCGAGGTGGTCGGCGACGCAAGCTGAAGTCGAGTGAAGTAGTCGAAGTCGTCGCTGCTGCGCGTTGATGCTGCGGCGCGAGCTGAAGTTGAACCGGGTCGTCGGGGTCGGCGACGGTGGTGCATCAACATTGCAGCGCGAGGTGAAATCGAGCCAAGTAGTCTAGGTCGATGCAGTCGTTCATCGAAGCATCCGATCTCGAACTCGACGAATCAATCTGCCGATGCATATGTACGAAGTAACAATCCGCCACGTTGAGTGGATTGATGTTGATGAAGAGGTCCTTCAAATTCGCCTAATGATCGCGACGATCGGCCCCACGGTGGGCGCCAGCTGTCGGTACTTTTACCGTCAACCTAGCTAGGGATACCCTAAGGTAGGTGATTATTTGGTGAGGGATCGCCGAATCTGGAACTTGAAGGTAAACGCAAGGACACAAGACACGGATTTAGACAGGTTCAGGCCGCCAGAATAGCCTAATACCCTACGTCCTGTTGGGGATATTGTATATTGCGCCCTACGCTTGGGTGTTGAGTTGCCTGTTGGTCGCTCTGTTCTCTTTTGTTCTGCCTATCTAGGTACCCCTGCCCTCCTTTATATATCCCAGGGGGTGGGGTTCCTAGTAGGATTACAAGTTATGAGTCCTAGTAGGATTACAGGGTAGAGTCCTAGTAGAAATTCGACTTCTTTTCCCCCACGGGTAGCTTCCTTGCGGTACCCAGAGGATCTATCTCTCACACGTAGCACTTTTCCTTCTCATGGACTAGCCCAGTAGTTTGCCATTCATTTTTCGTGCATGCGTGGCATGAATTGATTCAGTGGGACATAAATGTAGCTGGGCTCTGCATGGGATGTTCCATCTGCTATTCAGTTTCACTATTCATGAATTGATTCAGTGGGACATAAATAGTGTCCTTTATTGCATGGTCTTTGTCCCAGAAATAGTACGAAGACAGAAAGTGGGATATGATATAAAGTTGTACACTAGGAACTAACTAGTGCCCGGACAAAGCACGCCGAGACAAGCCAGGCTAATAACTGTATTGATGAGAAGACTTTGTTCGCTGACATTAGGCAGTTGAGCCACGTAAGACATGATCATCATAATTTATAGTATTCCTGGGGATCCAAACTATTGCATGTGTTCCTTGCCCTCCCTTGATATCAACTATTCTACAATAATATTACACATGTACATTGGCCTGGACGATCCAAACTATCTCCTCCATTACAGTACACCTAGATTGGACATGCAATGCACGCTGCCAGACATAATGATTGAATCCACCTTTGCATGGTGAATTTTACAAGGAGTGTCACTCCATGTCCATTTATTAATACTAGCTAGCTAACCCCCGATATATGTCTATCTACAACATCGTAGTACTAATCAGCATAATTTTTCGCCTTCATGCCTGGCAAATTATAGATGGTTACATATCTCCATTCTTAGCTTCTGATAGCTGCTTCTTTAGAACTCTAATTTCTGCCTTCAATTCTTTGTTTTCAACAATCAACTTATCATTTCTTTCTTTAATTACCATTGCACAGGATACTTCGTTCTTCAGCCTTGTTATTTTTTCTTTCATTTTACCGTTTTCTATAAGCAACCTAGCACGGTTATTTTGGAGGAATGTGAAATCTCTCTCAAGCTCATCTCTTTCTTCAACAACTTGCTTGCATATTTTTGCTATCTCCATCACTCTTTTCTTCCACAGCTTCAAAGCCTGCCCTCTGAAGTCACTGATTTTAACGAGGCCAGATTTCTCCAAACGCTGGACAACATTCTGAGCAGCTTTCCTAATAGCTGTTCTAGCAGAAACTGAAGAAGTTGCTTTAAATTCCCGTGGGCCACGAAATCTCCTAGATGTCCAGTTAACAAGGTGCACTTCTATAACAACATGGAAAGTTCCGTTAGCTCTTTTCTCATATGCTATTTTGGGTGTCCTCAGTCCAAGTTGATCCACAACTCGTGATAGGATCTTCACGTAACTCAAGGTTACTTGAGTCATATTAAAACTTACACTGAAACACAAAATAAAAAAACATATATAGTTTATTATGTTGTATGATCTAGGATGAGTATGTGACAAAAGGATATTGGCATAAAAAAATATCCTAGGAAAAATGATGATGGCTAGAGTCTGCACCTACGTCTAAAAAATATAAATACTAAATAATGACCAAGTCTAAAGTTTACTGAACATAAGTACTACATAAATATAGAAATGCAGTGGCTATAATTAAACATACCTCTACTGGCTCCCTATTGCATGAGAGGGGGTGCAGGGGTGCGCTGAGGCTTTTCTTGCTATTCCCGTATCAGCCATATGCCCTTCTTATAGGCTTTTGAAGTATGTGTCCCTGAGCTACCATGGATTCAAGCTTATTGACAAAGATAAAAGATGGAAGCAACACGTGTGGTGATCAGTCTTCAGCACTGTTTGCCCTGGGAAAGTTGGTTCATGTACATTAACAGTTCAGTTTTGTTGTGTCACATCACAGGTGATGCACCACTGCTGCCATCGCTGATATTGCATTGCCTGCTAGCTCATGTCTCCGTCGATGCACATGCAATCCCTTATCCATATATAGCAGGTGGCCATCTTCCTTGCCTATTTATAGAGCAGATTTCACACTACACTTGCTTCTCACCGATCTGCTGCATCCAGACTAGCACACGTGCACTAGGTAATTAGTTCATTCTTTCAAAAGTCTTGCTACTATTTTTAGACCAAAGAAATAAAAGAATAATGCTTTCTCCACATACCCAAATCTCTGACATGAAAAGGGTGCAAAGATATTCCCACGTGATTATAATTTGTCTCTTTACTCTCCTCTCTTTTCTGAGCATGCATATATGGTCCATAGTCAATGTGTTTAGGATTTCCCCCTTTTCCTATTAACTAACTTATAGATCGAATGTTTACTTATGTATGCTCCTCCTTTGTGCAAGATATAATTGGCAGTTTAATTATCAGCAGAAAATGAACAATGAGAGAAGTACGATTGGAGAATCCTCCTCACAGGCCGCGCGGAATGCTGATGCTCATACGTCCTCCTCCAGCCGGACTCCCTCCCGGCCCTCGAGGACGCGCTCGCCACTGCCCACAAGGAGCGCCGCAAGCTCAGGCCGCTCGGGTCCGGGCTGTCCCCCAATGGGCTCGCTCTCTCCCGGGCCGGAATGGTCAGTCTCGCGCTCATGGACAAGGTGCTCGACGTCGACGTGAAGAAGAAGACAGTCACAGTGCAAGCGGGGATCCGAGTTGCGGAGCTAGTTGATGCACTCCGGGAACACGGCCTCACGCTGAAGAACTTTGCGTCCATTAGGGAGCAGCAGGTCGGAGGCTTCATTCAGGTCTGTTGTACAAAAACCATCAACCGTCTTACTTCCAAGATCCAATGAGACTGTTTTTCTTTGTGTCTTTGATTAGGAATACTACCAATTAATCATTTAACTGAGAGTAGAATAAGAATCGACTAGTCAAGTCGGCGCACATTTGTTTGATGTTGGATTAACCACTTCAGTGTAATATTCAAAATTGCCTAGAATCACTAGTATGCCATCATAGTAGGGGGGAAAAATCATCACATAGCCTTCTGAGGGGATTGAAATGAGTGTTCCAGTCTTCCAGAGCTGACATTCGTTTTACCAGTAGTTTCTTATACCGAGAAAGCTCTCCGTATCCTAATGGCGGGGAGCTCCAATTGTAGCCGGTCTCTGTATCCCTTTGCAACTTGTATAACTGTAACTTGCATACGAAGTTCTGGTCAATTAATCTATGGTTCTATTCATGATTGATCTCAGGTTGGTGCCCATGGCACTGGTGCCAGATTGCCTCCTGTTGACGAGCAAGTCATTAGCATGAAACTGGTTACCCCTGCCAAAGGGACGATAGAGTTATCGAAGGAGAAGGATCCTGAGTTATTTTATCTTGCTCGCTGTGGACTTGGTGGCCTAGGTGTCGTTGCTGAAGTTACTCTTCAATGTGTAGAAAGACACCAGCTTGTGGAACATACATTCGTTTCCAGTGCAGATGAAGTTAGGAAAAACCACAAGTAATGTTTCTTGGTGTCAATCTTTATTTACCTAGTGTTGCCTATGCAGCTGTTACATCCTCAGATTTCTTCCTTTCTGTCCTTTTGCAGGAAGTGGCTCTCAGAAAACAAACATATTAAGTACTTGTGGATTCCTTATACTGACACAGTTGTTGTTGTCCAATGCAATCCCCCCTCAAAATGGAGAACCCCAAAGTTGACATCAAAATATGGAAAGGATGAAGCTTTACAGCATGTTCGCAACCTTTATCGGGAGTCACTGGAAAGATATAGCTGCGTACACTTGTTATGGTTTGGTACCCCAAGTTTTAATGCATCTGTACTTGCTGTTCTCTTACCGAAGAATCAGGCAAAATGTTCTCTCACATAGAAATTAAACTTAGTAATTTATTGTACTCTATTATTGTTGTATCCATTCAGATTTTAGTTTGTCCCTACACTATTTCAGTCTGAGTCTGTCGATCCTTAGGTTTTCTTGCCTTCATTGAGTCTCAAGTAGAAATAATAGGTGATTCCAGTTAGAAGAGTTATAGTTTTCTGATGAGTGATACACACATTATTGCTATGTGTGTTCTGATGGTGCAGTAGCACCTGCCAGGCATTGTCAACTGAAAAGACAGTAGTTTGTGGGTGCACCTGTTAGTTCTGTTCTTCTCATAGAAGTTTTCTTCGCTTAATTACTCGCTGAGGAAGATGTCATTTATATGTAAGATTTGATGGATGTTTTAGGAAGTTCTACAATTGAAATTAGGAAGGGGGTGTTTCTCTTGCCCTTTCACTAAAAAAATTGGTGGTGCAAGAAATGTAAGTTGGGGCTTTTGTGGCTACTTTTTAGTTAAATAGTATACAAGCATAGAACCTGCGAACATTCAGTTCCTTTACTTTTAAATCCACATGCACGGAGAATCAAATTATTATTTTACACAGTCAACAAATTCTGTTGGAACCATTTGATCTACTCAAATGAAGTAATTTTGAAATTATGTAGTTCTCTGTGGAATTTTCTAGCTGTATTCAGCAATGGTATTTGTTTGTTTTTTCGCTTACGCCACCTTATAGGTGCTTTTCAGAACTGAAACAGAAAGTAATGACCCAGAAATAGATACACTTTCATTTACTGAATTGAGGGATAAGCTGCTTGCCCTTGATCCACTGGATAAAGATCATGTGATGAAAGTCAATAAAGCAGAAGCGGAGTATTGGAAGAAGTCTGAAGGGTATCTATCGCATGGGCTGGAGTGATGAAATACTGGGCTTTGATTGTGGTGGGCAGCAGTGGGTTTCTGAAAACTGCTTCCCCACAGGAACCGTAGCAAAGCCAAGTATGAAGGATTTGGATTATATAGAGAAGTTGCTGCAGTTGATTGAAAAGGAGGATATACCCGCACCTGCACCAATTGAGCAACGTTGGACTGCCCACAGCAAGAGTCCAATGAGCCCAGCATCAAGCTCTGAAGAAGATGATGTGTTTTCATGGGTAATTAATTTGTTCTTGTTCAATAGATTTCTTTTGTATGTTCAATCTGGGCTGCTGTTGCCACCTATCATCACCTACCTAAAAGCTCTTTTGCATCTCATACTAATTTGTTTGTCATTGATTTATGTGCTTGATAATTTGGTTTGAAAAGTGATACCCTCTCAAATTATTAGTCGTTTTGGCTTTTCTAGATATATCAATTTTACTATGCACCTAGACATGATATATATCTAGATGCATAGCAAAAACTATGCACCTAGAAAAGCCAAAACGACTAATAGTTTGGGATGGGAGTATTTACTATTCGATTGTGCCTCTTGTCCTCTTCTAAATATAATAGCAGGAGTTGCTCTCTTGCTTCCTGCTCCGACAAATGTATGGGGAAGTAGCAGAATTTGCTCTTTTGCTTCCTACTTTAACAAATATATGGGGAAATCCTTCCTTCCATATAGACAATATTACCAAACTGTTCCACTGTAATTCTTATCTTTCCCATGTTTCTGAGACAATCACATATACATTCTGAACTCTTAACTTCTACGAAAAGTTCTGCACCTCCTGCATCTTCTAATAAATCACTAGTCATGCACGGCTTGCAAAACCTGGTTCTCTTTTGCACCTATGTATAAACTCTCAGTGACCAACTTACTGGGATCTATGCAGGTTGGTATTATAATGTACTTGCCGACATCAGATGCTCGCCAAAGGAAGGAAATTACGGAGGAGTTCTTCAATTACAGGAGCCTGGCGCAAAGTCTCTGGGATGATTATTCTGCATATGAACACTGGGCCAAAATTGAGGTATCAACATCCTACTGCAGATTTTAAGATTTACGTAGACATTATTTCAGTTCTTCAGACTTTGTTGAACACATGATTTAAAATAACATCAATCTGATTAATTTCAAGAGTATGATCTATTGATCTCTTTACTTGCACGCATACCTGGCTTAGCTATTTATTTGCAACAAATTTCATGCGTGGTGACTGTTCTGTCTGCATTTCTCCCTAGGTTCCAAAGGACAAGGACGAACTAGCTGAACTCCAGGCCAGGTTGAGGAAGCGTTTCCCTGTCGATGCATATAACAAGGCACGCATGGAGCTGGACCCCAACAAGGTCCTCTCAAATGCAAAGTTAGAGAAGCTGTTCCCAGTTTGGGAGCTTGTTCACCAGGCAAAGTAACGCGCGTGCTGAAGAGTGAAGACACGTAACTTGTCATTCTGTCGTTGATACTTAGCATTGTTGGTGGAATGGTGGTTCACAGACTTGTAGAGTTCTGACTTCTGAGATTTTGTTGGTGCCGTCACATTTGTAATTCTATCCGTATCCGTCATCATGGTAATATGATCTGATCGAACGTGAGTTATAATAAACATTTGGCAGACAAAACAAAGTAACAGAAAAATACAATAGTGACTACAAACTTGTTCTCAGTTTATTACTTGTAACGGTACTAGTAAACATGGAGCTGGAATTGAGCAGGTTAACTGGACAGTATAGTCAATTTCAAGCGTGAATTACCCATCCCATCAGGCCATCACGTCCCCCCCTTTTGTCCCGTTGGCCGCTCCCCCAGCCCACCCAACACGAGAGATGAACCAGTTCCTCCCCTCCCAGCAATCGGCGCTCACCATGGACTCCGCGGACAGCACGGCCGCCGCCGCCGACGACGGCGTCCCCGAGGTAGCCGCCTGCATATCGTCGATGGTCGACCGCGGGGGCAGCGTCGAGAGCCACCGCCTCTTCCTGGCGCGCCGCACCGCGCTGGAGATGCTCCGCGACCGCGGGTACAGCGTCCCGGAGGAGGAGCTCGCCCGCACCCTCTCGGAGTTCCGCGCCTGGTGGGCTCACAAGCCCGAGCTCGAACGCCTCGCCTTCTCCACTACACTCGCCTCCGACCCGACCAACAAGGTGGGGTTTTTTCTTTCTTCCCCTTTTCCCCATGGTATCGCCGGTGTGCTTTCAGTTGTTCCTCCATTAGGGTTAGTTAGATTCATGTTCTACTAGCTCGCCATAGCCCATATGAACCATATTCTTGTCCTGACTATCAGACTAGGCTTTGTACTCATGATTAAGAAACCTCCCACAATTACTTATTAGTGTAATGGAATCCAGTTTGCTGAGATATACATTGCGAAACTGAAGAGTTAGGGAGAAAGATGTTTCATTTCTTTCATACCCTTTCTCGCCGATTCATCCTTCCTTGCTGTTTTGTTGATGTTTGGTGTGATTGTCTGTACGGTCTAGGAATATTATTGTTCTTGCGGTCATGAATGAGGGTTAGCACCATTCTACAAGTAGAATGGTAAAATGCTTAATTTATCGTGCATGTATCTAGAGAAGTTCGGTGATTGCATATATAGGTATAGTACGAGTGCTTTTCTCGCTTATCCTTTTCATGCATAAGGTGGCTCTTTACATCAATCGTTCTTGTTACAAATGAGTAAATAATAGATCCTAACTATGTGTTTTGCAGGTGAAAGTTGTGTTCTGTCCACCTGAACCTGTCAAAATTGCAGTTATCTGAGAGATATATAACGGAGTCAAAGAAGACAACTTGTCTAGACTGATACTGATATTGCAGAGCAGAATAATGTCTAGAGCCAAAGAATCTATTAAGGAGATCTTCCCATTTAAAGTTGATACATTCCAGGTTAGGTTTTGTCTAATATTGTTGGTTGCTCTTCACATTTCGTTCAGTTTCTGTAAGTAAAGAAGAGCTTTGGACTCTTTTGGTTGTAACTACAATGCCCACACCTTAAGAATAAGTGAATAACAGCAAGTAGCTTATATTGTCCTTCTTTGCAACCAGTAACGGACTAGCTGTACTGGCTACAGTATGTTTCGAATCTGAATTTTCACTATTTGTTCTTCTGCATTGTAGCTTTCATCATGTAAAGTTGATATTTTGCTGTTTTATCTTATATTAATATTTATATCCAAATCAATGTGCTCCTCCAATGGTAGATCACGGAATTACTGGTGAACATTACTAAGCATGTCCTGAAGCCCAAGCATGAAGTGTTAACTGAAGAGGAGAAAGCCAAGCTCCTGAAGGAATACAATGTGGTGGATTCACAGGTATGTTCCTCTATAATTTGTTGGAAGTTACTGCTTTGTTGTACTGGCATTGGAAGTCATGGTGCCAAATGAATTTTGTAGCCTCCTTTTGTTACATCTTGTTGAATGCAATAATGCAGCCTGGTGCTGGCTGTAGGCTGTTGCTTTTCATGATACCTGCTGAGTTACTGTAACATCATAATTTCAGCACTTGATCTTGTTTGCAGCATGATCATGGCCATAAGGGTGACTGCAATATCTTACTGCGCTTTCTGGATGTCATGATTGAGAGTAATGAATTATTAAATTACCATGCTGAGTGCCTTGGGTTGATCAGTGATCACTTATATTGTGCTCACAATGTTGTTGTGTTTATGCATTTTTCATTAAAATTTAACTTCACGACATTGAAACTGACAATCGTCCAATATTTAGTACTGAGAGTACTGTTATCATATAGAAGAAAACTTGTTTAATTGCAATTGCAAGGTCAAATTTATTTCACTTTCTATTTATGTAGATTCTTATTATATATCGCAAGGCTCCTTACATAATGATATGCAATCAGAAACTAAAACCATGTTTATAGCTGTCGTGGTGATGACGCATTTCATTTATTTTGGTTAGTGGATCCTTAACATGCCTGAAGTGCATATTCCCACTTGTTAATAACTTGGGTGTTTCCCTTGGATATTTATTTTGATAGAGCTAGCTCTGTTTCAAAGTAATTTCGGGCAACTATACTGAAATTGGTGCTTGTATCTTTCAGTTGCCTCGCATGCTGGAGACTGATGCTGTTGCTCGCTACCACGGCCTTTGCAAGGGAACTCTTGTTAAAGTTACATACGACAGCGAGCTTACCGGGAACCATGTGACGTACAGGTGTATTTTCTGAGGGGCCCGTGGGTTTCCGCGGATGATGTTTCTTGTAAGCAGTTAGTAAAAATAACTTCTCGGCAGATGATACTGCCCTTTTAGGCCAGTGTAAGCACTCTATTATGTAGGATGAGGTTCTCTGTAAGGTGTTGGTAAAAATTGTCTCGCGGCAAAGTTACTACCCTACCGGGCTACTATATTGTCCTAGTGATACTTGTCTCCACTCTAATCTTAGAAACATTAAAAGAACTAATCCTGTGGTGAGTTATCTCGGTCAGTTTCAGATGCTTCTTGCAAAGTTTTGGCGCTAGATGTGTCCAATGACCTTAATTATGCTGTTATCTCAGCTGTCCTCTGATAACTGAAATTTGTCGCTGAATCACTTGATTCTGTTCAAGAAGTCTAATATTTTGCAAATGAAGGGTTGACGCCTGTGTTACAAATCAGTGGGCCAAAATCTAAGTAAAACAAAGAACAAGGTTAATTCTCCTATAATCAGTTTGCAGCTAACTGTGCCTTGATCTGTTTGTCTGGGGTAAAACTTCTTCGTTGTCTTCTCCCTTTCTCTTGCGGCTGTTGCTTTTATCGCTGCTGCTGTTGTTCGTGGGGTTACTGCATTCGTTGCTGTTGCTGTCGCTGTCGCTGTCGCTTTGCTGGTGCTGTTCCTGGTGGTAGTGCTCCTTGCATCTGCTTTTTAGTATGTGGGGCTTCAGCCTGCTCATGTCTGATAGCCGCACTGGTTTTAGGAAAAACTCATCCGCTCCTTCCTCCAGGCATCTGATTCAGAACATCAAAATCAGAAATGGGTCAGGGATTTCTCTTATGATAATAAAGTATCATCTGCAATTTAAGAAATACAAATATAATGTTTTTTATTTCGTGTTTTTTAATCTTTCACAATTTTTTGTAGATATCATATCTTTTGATTCTTTATTTGACTCATTCTACCCTATAGATGTCCAATCGGGCCGCCCGGCCCGGCCCTGGCACGGGCCCGCCCTGGCCCGCCTTTCACCGGGCCATGCCTGGCCCGGCATTATGCCTCAACGGGCCGTGCCGTGCCAGCCCACGGGCTGCACCGGCGGCCCAAGCACGGGCCCGCGGGCCCCTTTCGTGTCGGGCCAGCCCGTGGAAACCGGCCTGCTTATCGGGCTCGGGCCCCCTGCGACCCGCAATGGGGTGCTCATCAGCCGCGGGCGGCGGCGCGGTGGGAGCGGCGGTGCGGAGGGCGGTGGCGCGGAGGGCGTTGGCGGCGGAGAGGCGCAGGGGGAGGGTGTTGGCGGCGGCGTAGAGGTAGGGAGTCGGAGCGGCGGCGCGGAGGGGAGCTCCCAGTCCGGTGGCGCTGGATCTGGGAGCTAGCCGCTAGGGTTGCGGGGAAAGGGGCGGCGTCGGACGGCGGGGCGAGGGAGCGGAGGGGGGGGCGTCGGCCTCGGGGAAGGGACACGGGGCGGCGGTGCTGGAGGGGAGGGGCCTCGCCGGGGATGGGAGCGTCGGCGCCGGACGGGCGGCAGACGGGCGGGGGTGGAGCACTGGGGTGGCGGCATCGGCAGTTGGAAGAGGAGGCGGGTGAGGGAGGGACGAGGGTGATGGTCTGATGGAGAGGAAGTGTGCTCCTGTGGGCTGGGGGCTGCCGAGTGTGGTGGCATGTGGGCCGGCTTGTCGGATGGCTACCGGGCCGCCACCGGGCCGGCCTGCTAACTCCGTGCCAGCCCACGGGCTGGGGTGGCGGCCCAAGCCCGGTCACGACTGTCGGGCCGGGCCAGCCCGAGCACGGCGGGGAGCGGGCCAGGCCGTGCTTGGACCGGGCTGAATTTGCCGTGCTTCGGGCGGGCTAACGGGCTGCGGGCTGCATGGCCATCTATATTGTCCCCTCAAGTTTCTTTTACGCCGCTTCTATATCGTGCAACTAGAAATAGAATAAACCCGGACAAAGAAGAGTGGTGCTAGTGAGCTGTCTGCATCAACAAAACCTGTTTCATGGATACGGCAATATGGAAGATTTTCATGATCGATATGCGTATCATCACATATCTTTTTTGTTATTTTACACCAGACATGTCGAGATTATACTAGGACGGTGTGAGCTGTGTCGTGTGGGGCGGCCCCTCTATCAATACATGCGACGCCAAATCATTAAGTGTTTGGAGAGATTCCCATATCTAATTTGGTCCTAAACATATTCATTTCTATGTCTACATATAGAAGAAAGGAACTTTATTTAACTCTCCAAAAGTTTTCAAACCATGAAGTAATTTTCTGAGCAAGAGCAGGTCATCTGTCATCCAGAAACATTTCTCTTAAATGATGAAGTTGTTTTCCTGCTTCTACTCAGACACTCACTAATATTTCTGCACGCTTAACTTTGATTTTTCTTTCTTTCAAAAATCAGGAGAAAATCTGAAACAACATGACATAGATCCATAAGAATTCTCACCTATTGATCCTTGAAGGAATGTTCTCGGACGACATGATCACCACTGGGATATCTCTTAGAGATGTTGATTCCTGCTTGAACAAAACAAACATACATCTCAGATCCTGTTGTCTTCAGTGTATCATTGATGATGGACCACACCAAGAAACACTAACAGGTAATATGGTAGCTACCTTGATCTTCTTGAGCAGATCATATCCTGTCATGCCAGGCATGCAGTAGTCTGTGATGATCAGATTCACCGCAACCTCCTGATCATCCACACAACAGTAGAAGAACCGAAGCGCATCAGAAACCTTTCTTCAGACTAGGAACAACAATACTGCACATGGTTTATTGATTTGTCAAGGGAGAGGAAGCCATCTCCTTACCAGCTGGTCTGCGTGAACTGAAACTGGTGGGCTGCTGTCCTCGTCGCCATGGATCCCCAGGAACTCCAAAGCCTTGCTCCCGGAATCGACAGTGGTGACTTGGAAGGAAGAGGTCTTGAGGAGCCTCTCGATGAGCTTCCTGTCCGGGAGGCTGTCATCCACGGCCAGGACATGGAACGGGGTCTCTGTGGCCACCGCCATGGCCGGAGGAAACACGAGCGCTGATGAACTCCGTGGTGTGTCCTCCTGCTCGTGTTCTTTGTTCCTGACTAGGAAGGAGGAGGATGCTACGAGCAGCTGCAGAGGGGAAGAGTTGCAGAGGAGACTAAAAGCAGGGAGGTATGCGTGCTTGGCATGAGAGGCTTTGCTTGCCTTTTGAAGGGTGTGGGTGTGGTTGAGTTGGTATATATAGAGGCACATGAAAGGATTCCAGGAGATATGATGGAAAACGAAGGAAGAGAGGAAAGGGGTGTGATGACTAAGAAAATCCGAGCGCATGGAAAAGCAAGATCCGGGGCGGATTTGCTCCAAATCTTGCCACGAATTGACTCCATCTCCACAGAAGAATAGAATAGAAGAGAGGGAGAGGGAGAGCACCCGGGCAGGCAGGCAAGAGCATCATGAGCCGCGGACCCTCTCTGTATTCTGGAGCATGCTCTGCTCTTCATCAAAAAGGGTCCACCATTTCCTCTTGTTCCCTGCATCTTTTCCTACTGCTGCTATGCTATCGTATCTGGCTTTATTAGTTGGTTTTGAGTTCTTGGTTTGTCGGGTTTCTGTGCTGACCGGCTGAAAGGATGAAAGATATGGACGGATCTTTTTGGTGATTTGGTGAGTTTTGTTCTCTCTCTTCAGGTGTGTGGCCTCCCTGTTCGCTGCACCAAGTTGTGGTTACTAAAAAAAATTAAGATCTGCTGCCGCTGTAACCACTTGCTTGTAATCCCAACCCCCGATAGAGTAGAGTATGGTTTGCCAGGGATAACAGTACGTGCTCTGCTTGCGCAACTCACACGATATGGTTGGTGGTGCACTTGCTTCTGTTGCTGCGCCAATCTGCAGATGTCTCTCTAAGATGAGGCCACGCACGCAGATGGTGTCTTCGAATTCTGAATGGGACGTTTCGGCCGCGATGATTTAAGCGCTGAGCTGCCGGTACATGTCTGAAACTTGGATCAAGGCACCAGCTTGATTAAAATCCCCTCCCCTTTGCTCTCCTCCCCGCATCCGGCGCGCAAAGAGGGACGCGTGTCGCGCAGCGTGTGCTTGGCAGCGGCGGTGAGCGTTCGGCTCTGCTGCCTCGGCATCTGGGCGTTGCTGGCAAGGAGGCGAGGGGGCGAGGCGCGCCATGCCGGGCAGGCGTGTCGCCTCATCCGTCCGGGGCCCCCGTCGAAGCAGATCTGCGAGCTCCAGCTCTTTGCGCACTCCTCTTTGTGCTGGTTTGGATTTGTCATGCCTTCACCTGATCAGCCAGTTCTTCCTGTTTCGGTGCAGGTGCAGAGGCGGCCATGGATTCGGTGACCTAGGCTTAGGAGTGCCCGTTGCAGGAGGGTGGCTTCTTGGGTATCCGCCTCCTTGGCTTTCGCTTTCCTTGCAACCGGCGGGCGGTCTCGTCTCATCCTCAATCGCTTCCTCCTCTCCCTCTCCTCGGCGTGCGCTGCTTGTACGTGGCTGCGGCGTGGGAGATCCTGATGAACAAGCCACGCATCATCATGCATGGGCGATTCTGTATCAATGATGATACAGACAGTAAATGATCGTCGACACGGTGCACCCCATCACTGACTCTGACAGATCGCCGGCTGCTTCAGTCATCCGCTATTCATGCATGATCGATACTAGTACTGTACATCATTCTATGCTGCTGTTGCCGGGTGATCGCTAGGGGGCTCGTTTCCCACTCCAGCTGCGGACCGAAGCAGGCCATAATAAACTGAAAAACTACAAATGGAGTGGAGCCCAAACTTTCCTCTCCAGCGCAGCAGAATAGCAACGTAACGCACCCAACTAAAGGAAGAGAAACGCGGCCCGGTCGTGTTTATGGGCCGAGTTGCCGTCTGGTGGGCTTAACCGCTTAATACGAAATAGATAATCTCCAACGAAAAAAGAAAAGCGAGGGCGTGGTTGCCCTGCCGCGTGGTGTGCCCGGTTCTGTGCGCTCTGCAGCTGCAGCCACCAGCCAGCCAGCCAAGCCAAAAGGTAATCAATCAGCGGGCGCCGGGGCGGCCTTGCACGGCACCCCACATGCAACGCAAAGCATCCACATGATATTGCATATTACAAAAGGGCAATTATGTCTACAACACACCACGTATGCTCTACTAATTGCAACTGATAGAAATATCATCTCAAAAATAAAAATTGCAAATGATAGATTAGTAGATTATTAAAAAACAACACCAGTTTGCCCAAGTGCGTGTCTACGTTTCAAAACAAAAAACTGTACTGGGTCTCGTTTCTCTATTTCCTTCTACTAGAAAACATCCCTCGCATGGTCTGTGGTTTCCTTCCAAAAAAAAGAAGAAGAAAAGATAACCCAAGTGGCCCCATATTGCCCTATTTCTTTTTACTCAAGCATTCCTCACCCCTTTTCACCAACATGGCCACACTGAATGCCCCCAAACCCTGCCATACATTCCCTTTTGGACCAAAGCTACATTATTTTTCTATCAAAAAAAAGCAACATTACTTTACATTAACTTTATTATCCAACTCCAAACAGCTTAATATTCTACACCAAAATCTCCGATTAAAATAAAATTTTAACATAAAAAGTTATGAACTATACCTACAAATACCCCCACAACACCAACATCCCCCATCTTGGACTCTGGTGTCAAAGATTCTCTCGCCGTCGCGGCAGGCACCTCACTCACTCAATCTCACTTCCCGACACCCGCACGCGCTCCCTCCACTGATCCATCCACTTCAGGCTTCCCACCCCACCCAACCCAAGGAGCCAAACCGCGCACGGCCACGACCATGGACGCAAGCGGGGCGCCGCCGCCGCTCCTCCTGGCCGCGTCCGCCCTCGCCGCGGCCGCGCTGCTCTTCGCCGCGGCGCTGGGATGGCTCTTCGCCGCGCGGTCGTCCAAGCACGGGTCGGCGCGGCTGCCGCCGGGCAGCACGGGGCTGCCGCTGATCGGGGAGACGCTGCGCCTCATCTCCGCCTACAAGACCCCGAACCCGGAGCCCTTCATCGACGACCGCGTGGCGCGCCACGGCAGCGGCGTCTTCACCACCCACGTCTTCGGCGAGCGCACCGTCTTCTCCGCCGACCCGGCCTTCAACCGCCTCCTCCTCGCCGCCGAGGGCCGCGCCGTCGGCTGCAGCTACCCGTCCTCCATCGCCACGCTGCTCGGCCCGCACTCGCTGCTCCTCACCAGGGGCCCCGCGCACAGGCGCCTCCACACGCTCACGCTCACCCGCCTCGGCCGCCCCGCATCGCCGCCGCTCCTCGCCCACATCGACCGCCTCATCCTCGACACCATGCGGGAGTGGGAGCCCGCCGCCACCGTCCGCCTCCTCGACGAGGCGAAGAAGATCACCTTCAACCTCACCGTCAAGCAGCTCGTCAGCATCGACCCCGGGCCGTGGACCGAGAGCGTCCGCCGTGAGTACGTCAAGCTCATCGACGGGTTCTTCTCCATCCCGTTCCCCTTCGCCCACCTCCTCCCTTTCACCACCTACGGCCAGGCCCTCAAGGTGCTCGCCCGTTTGCCCTTCGTTCCCCCGATTTATTCTATCCGTCGCACATTGCATCTTCTCTCAAGGTGTGATTTTTCGTTCGATTCAGGCGAGGAAGAAGGTGGCCGGGGCTCTGCGGGAGGTGATAAGGAAGAGGATGGACGACAAGGTGAAAAATGGTGGCGCGAATGGGAAGGATGATGAGAAGATTGAGAAGAAGGACATGGTGGAGGAGCTTCTGGAAGCAGAGGGTGGGAGCTTCTCCGAGGAGGAAATGGTGGATTTCTGCCTGTCTCTGCTGGTGGCTGGCTACGAGACGACGTCCGTGCTCATGACGCTTGCTGTCAAGTTCCTCACCGAGACACCCACTGCGCTGGCGCAGCTCAAGGTATGCACCGTGAGAAATTTGCTTGGAAATTATTAATTCTTTGTTGGAATGTTAGGTGGTAAGCACAGTCCTGGTGCACGTGTGGTGGTAGGTACTGTCAACACTCAAATTAGCTTGGACATTGGGGACAATACGTCAACTAATTTCATAATATGTTATAATAATGGAGGGTTAGATTAAGCTAATCTGTCATACGTCACCTCCTGTAGTCTTGTCCAACAGAAAATCTGCTCCCGCCGGCTTGTGTTCTAGGTTTTTAAATTCGGGTAACAGTTTGTTCACTGTAAGGTTACTGTCCAATTTGTTTGATCTATATTATGAAATCCTGCAATAGGCACTGATGTGATGTTGCCTATTCTCTTATCTTGTTGTCTAGAGTGAATCTGCTATGAACACAACTCCTACTGACTTCTCTCCAAAATAAAAATAAAAAACTCCTATTGATTTCTTCCTGGAACATGTTTTCTTGTTTGTGCACAAAGGTGCCTTATTCCTTCCCATTTCTCATTTCTGTACTTGGAAGTGTGCCAACGTTATCCAACCGAACGGCCGAAAGTGAGAATCGTAGCAACATCATAATGGGACCGGATAGGAATCTTGAGCCACCTAGTGAAACCTTTGTTTCAGTATTTGAAGTTACATAATTGTACCTCGTGGTCCAGACGTTATTCTGCATCACAACATGTGAGTTTGATTCCAGATATTTTCTGAATTTACAGGAAGAGCATGAAAATATCAGAAAAGTAAAAGGCAAAAACCAACCTCTGGAATGGAGCGATTACAAGTCGATGCCATTTACACAATGTGTAATATTTTTGGAATCCTTTTTTTTAAATTTCCTTATTGATATACCATGCGAAAAGAAAAATGCTGTCTAGCAGTTTAATTTTTACCAATTGTACTACATCATTTAAAATGAACATTTGAGCTCAGTTGGATTTTACATTTTGCAGGTGATAAATGAAACATTGCGTGTTGCTAACTTAATTAGCGGGGTATTCAGGCGTGCAAACACCGATATTCATTTTAAAGGTATTTTAATAGAATCTATCTTCAAATTTCCCAAAATTTAAACCAAGATATTCATTCATTTGTAACATTTTGTTTTGTTCATTAGACTACATTATTCCAAAGGGCTACAAAATATTTGCTTCATTCCGAGCTGTGCACCTTAATACTGAACACTATGAGAATGCGCGGACCTTTGATCCTTGGAGATGGCAGGTACTTGTACTCTCCTTAGATTGCTTCTGTTCTGCTTATTTTCTGTTATGTGTTATTTTATTGGCTTATAAAAGTAAAATATTGGAATGCTGAGTTGCATATATGTGAAATGATTTCTCTAAGAAACATATTCAAACTAATTTGTGGACGCAATTGTGCAGAGTAAGAATAAACTTCAGAACGCGGAAGGGGCCAGCTTGTTTACTCCCTTTGGTGGCGGACCTCGTCTGTGCCCAGGCTATGAGCTTGCCCGGGTCGTTGTTTCTGTTTTTCTCCATCGTCTTGTAACGCGCTTTAGGTAAGGCATCCTTATCTAGCAAGTTTCTACACTGCTTTTGGAGCCATAGGATGTTGATAATCATATGATGAAACATCAATCTGTCTGCCTCTTGCGAACTGGATGCCACTTTGGTTGAACTGTGCGCTCATGAATCTGCAGCTGGGAAGAAGCTGAGGAAGATAGGATTGTCTTCTTCCCCACCACCCGGACTCTCAAAGGATACCCCATCAATCTCCGGTGGCGACCAGATTCTGTTTTCTGACCTCACATTAGGTTGCAGTTACCCTTGTGGTCAAAGCAAGAGTAAGCATAGATAAGAAAAATATCCCCAGTAGTTAGTGAAATTTTCCTCCCCTTTTTTTAAAAGAAAATCTCTTTTATCTGTAACTTGGTACAAACAGCAGTCGGCAAACTCGGTTTTGCTTGTAAAATGACCCAAACTGCTATGCAATGCAATGCGTACTGGTTACAGATAACATCTTGCTAGTCGTTATATCGCTGTCCTAGTAATTCACAAATGATGTGATGATTTTGACGATTTGGTGGGCGAGATGCTACCCTATCAGCAAATTATTCGCAAATGGGAGGGACTGGTCGCTTAGATTTGTAGCGATCTCTGTCAAGCGCATCAGTATCATGAACCTGTTGTGTTAGTCCATAAACATTTCTGTACCTGTCAGTTGCCCAGTACCCAGGAGATACAGTGGAGATCCACTAGTGTGTGCTCTGTTCAAGTCTTAGTGCGTTCGTCTATTGCTAGTAGTAATTGCTGCTCCAAAACTGTTGCGTCGCAATAGCCTGTGCATGAGCCTACAGTGTGCGATCAGAAGTTCAGAACAAAAACTGTGTACATTGAAAAGAGCTGCCTGTGCAGAATCAGTAATAATCCACTACACCTACTGATGTAGTACATGGCATGCGCTTGAAGTTGAAGGGCCCAAAGCATTGCCCAAGCTGCCCAGCAAACAGTGATGGCAGCAGGAACAGAAAATAGAAAAACTGCTTGGCTACTTCCCTTCCCTCTTGATGAAGGATCGAGCGAATCACGCATCGACAACGACCTGTGCCGACCTGCTGTTGCAGCCGGAGATTGTACGCGCACGGGCGCCGGGTCACGATCTGCCTGCTGCCCCCATCACCGGCGTACGCGATGGTACAGTGACGCAAGTTCAGATCCCCAGATCTTGAAACGAGAGGCGGCATGGGCCATGGCCATGGGGGCTCGCCGCTCGTGTACGCCGCCCCCTTTTCGGTGTAGTCTGTTAGGCTGTCGCGGTCGCGAAAGGGAGGGCACCGTGGTGCCGGAGCAATCATGCAGCCAATCCCCCCGCCACGTTCGTCGGAGCGGCCGGCGATCTGCTAGCTTTCAGGGGAGATCATATCGAGGAAGATGCTGATAAGATAGTACTACTTAGTAGCTAATCTCAGCCTGCAGTGAGCCCAGTGACCACACTACTAGCTGTGTTCTGATTGTCTTTTTTTTTTCAGGTTCTTTCGACTTATTATCTCTCACGCAGTACTATTAAGTACCGTTGTGCCACGACGCCGAGCTAATAATCAAATGAATGGGCCGTGGAAAAAAGGGATGGGCCCGGCGGCCAGCTTCTCATGAAATCATTGGCTTCTGTACTACCTGTAGAGTGTGGATGCACCGTGCATGTTGCCGGGATCCACTTTGCTGCACAATACAGTGCTGCTCAGCCTCAGCCACGTGCGTAGCTAACATGCGCGTTCATGATTGCAAATCGTCGCCACTCTACTGTCTCGTGTTGCCGACATGAAGCTCCAACTCCAAACAACCTACTAACGCACACTCCGTCGTCAACCATGTGTCTGTCAGGTTCAGACAGGAGTCGACAACAATGACAACAGTCAAATCAAGCATCTATATTTCAACCTTGTGTCAGATTCAGGTTCAGATTGAGAAAGCGCCCACAATGCACAATGAGACGTGTAAAGCTTCTGTTCAAAAAAACATACAAATGAACAGCTAGTAGTGAAGCAAGCTACCATTGCATACAACTATGATCACAGGCTACAACTTTCAACTGAAACAGTCAGCACCGCCGTATGTGGTCGTATCAGCAAGCTAGCTAGGAATCAAATCAACAAACTTTTGCATCAACTAAACCAGCTACTAGTACTAGTTTACAAGAAATCACGCGTGCACGCCACAGATACTCGTCATCAGATGCAAAAGTTGCATTGTGCCACGGACACGACCGTCATCTTCTATCCCAGGCGCGCGCCGCCTGTTAGTGTTGGGCGGCAGCGTCCTCCGCCGCCTGGGTGGGCAGCCTGAAGCGGCAGAGCGGGCAGAAGGAGCTGACGGAGAGCCACTCCACGATGCACCCCTCGTGGAACGCGTGCGCGCACGGCATCGTCCTCAGCGCGTCGCCGGCCGCGTAGCCATATCCAGGCACACCGCGCAGCAGGTCTCCTCGCCATCACCGCCCGCGGTTACCGTCGTCTCCGCCAGGCCCGCCACGGCGCTGGCCGCGGCCGGCACGCCGCGGAACCCGCCGCTCGTGGCGATCCACGCGGTGAAAGAAGCGGGGGCCGAGTCGTCATCGCCGACGACGTCCACGCTGGGCGTGCCCACCATCGTGCCGTCGAAAAACTCGTGGGGTGTGCGCATGCGGATGCGGCGGGGTCCTCCTCCTGCCGCCGCCGCAGGGTTTGTCGGCCGCCTCCCGTGGTACATCTGGTGCGGCATCAGGAAACCTCCCGGCGCACGCGCCACCTCCATGTGCGCCGGCAGGCCGGCCGGCCGGCCGGCAGCGTACGTGCCTTGGCTACGTGCACGGTGCGCGCCCCTGCTCGTGCTCCGACGGATGGACAAGCTTTCCGCAGCTTGCCGGAGCGCCGCCTCGTCTCGGTCGTCCAGTTTGCCTCCTTGAGAGCTCCCTGCCGCTGCTACAGCGTGCGTCCACCATGCTCTCCGTTACCCTGGCTCTGCTGGTCTGAGTGTCTGCACCGCCACCCCCTGGCCGCGGCGCGCCTGCCGACGGGCGTTTGCGCGTCGCCCTCAGTGCCGTCGTGGGGTCGGCGTCGTTCTCCGCAGCGGAGGGTTCCGTGTCGGAGCGCCCATGGTCTGCGTCTAGGCGGCGGCTGAGGTGGTTAGTGCCGCGGGCTGGTCGGGCGATGGAGATGGCGAAAATTCACAACCACATGAACAAATGGGCAGCAAAAGCAGGGGTGTAGCTTGATACAATTTCAAATCTCTAGTACCACTCAACCAAAAATTTGAAACCTCAGCATCACGTACATTACATTACATAACACAACTAGGGCCTCACGAACGCAAGATTCTGCAAATAATGAGCAAACTCTCATCCATAGCAATGTCGCAGCAGTGTTGTTCCTTCTCAGATCAACCCGTTCCCGCTTCAGTAGAGCGGGCAGAGGCGGCTGATCCCGAGCCACTTGACAATGCAGCCCTCGTGGAAGCCGTGCGAGCACGGCATCGTCCTGATACTGTCGCCCTCCTCGTAGCTCTCGAAGCACACCGCGCACTCGTCACTCTCCACCACCGTCACCGTCGTCTCCGGCAGAGAGGCGATGGCCTCGCCCGAGGCCGGCACGGCGCCGAAGCCGCCGTTCCTGTACGCGTCATCTTGTGATTCTTGCCCTGTTCCTCGGCGCTCGGCGGCGCGCCTCAGGACGATGCTAAAGATAGGCACGTGGATCCCCCGGCGATCGAGCTCGCGCGCCAGCTGCCACATGGCCTCCACGTGGGGGCGTCGGGGGTGCGCGGTCGTCGCCACGCTGTCCGGCGACGCCGGGGGCTCCAAGTCCGAGGGCGCTCCGTGTCCCTGCTGCGGCGGCGTCGAGCCTGGAGGTGGCGGTTGTTCCTGTTGCCCGACCATCCGAGAGGCGTCGGCGTCGCGTTCCATCTGGTGTCGGGAGATACCAGCAAAACGAAGAGAACGAGGGTTCAGGGATGCGCGCGACGCCGCTGGATTCATAGCACGGCTCGTGCCAACAAATCGGATTCGGATTCCGTGGCGTCGCAGTATTACAAGATCGATCGGTGTTGCAGACAGCAGACTTGGACTTGGTGTCCATCTCCGACATCCGTGCGGCATTGCTCGTTCAGACTTGGATTTGGCTGTTTTCAGACCGTACACGTTGCAATATTTTATTATTTTGGCTTCATATTTACTACATTACAGACAGAAGAATTTGTATTTTTGACTCTAAGATATCTCATGAATCAGATGCACTCGGTTCTTCATCGCGATCGACATCTTCGTCCCCCATGAATGGCGACTCTGTTTCCGCCGCCGCCGGCAGCGCGAACCGGCAGAGCGGGCAGAGGCGGCTGACCCGGAGCCACTCGAAGATGCAGCGCTGGTGGAAGCCGTGCGCGCATGGCATGGTCCTGAGCGTGTCGCCCGCCTCGTAAGCTTCCAGGCACACCGCGCACTCCTTCCCCCTCGTCTCGCCCTCGCCCGCCGTCGTCTCCGGCAGAGCTGCCATGGCCTCGTCCGAGGCGGGGACGCCGCCGAACCCGCCATTCCTGTAGTCACCACCGCCGCCGTACCCGCCGTCCCCTACGGGCTCGCCGTCGACGTACCACGTCGCGACACCGTCCCGCAGGACCCTCTCCATCACGTGGGTGTACGAGGCGGCGGCGTCCCGGCGCAGCAGGAGCGTCGGGAAGCGAAGCGAGTGCATCTGGACGTGGTAAAACTCCGGCACGTGGGTGTACGAGACGGCTCGGTCGACGATGGTTCTGCCTCGGCCAGCACGGGCTCCCGCGGAAGCGGCCGTTCGCCGGCCGTCTGGTTGGCGTCTGCGTCGGCGCCGCCCCCTTCCATGAGATGCGCTTGCCCGCTGCCGCCCTAGGGACAATCTAGCCAAGATGAAGAGATGGTGATGACGGATAGGCCAAGATGATGTGGCTTTTGCTTCTGCCGTGGCGTACGTAGGAGGGATCAGGGATGTCGCTGGTTTTATAGTTTGCAAGACACCTCGTGCTGCCATGTTCTCGAGCCAGATTCCGAGTCGATGATCCACGATCTTGCCCAGTCAGAATCGGATTCGGATTGCATGATGAAGTGTATAGTGAGTAGAGTCATTACAGGGAAATAATGCACGTTGAGGTTAACTCATGTCAGGTGTAAAACATGCATTCAGAAGTCAGAACATTGCGCTGCGAAGGAATCAGCTTTGCCGAACAGAAAATTGTGCAAATTAAGATCCATTTGTATTATTAGCTCGTCAAGGTGAAGATCAATTACAGGGCACTGCAATAAGCCACTGAATTACAGGGCACCATTAAAGTTAAATCTTACTATCCATCATCCATCAACACAAAAATCGCTAGGTAGCGGCTCGAACGTGGCATAGTCGTCATCGCTCTCCCCCTCCTCGTCGTCCTCATCGTCCGCCTCCGGTTCCACCTCGGCTGGCATCGCGAAGCGGCAGAGCGGGCAGAGGCGGCTGGCCGCGAGCCAGCGGAGGATGCAGTGCCCGTGGAAGCCGTGCGAGCACGGCAGCGTCCTGACCGTGTCGCCCGCCGCGTAGCCCTCCAGGCACACCGCGCACTCCTCCTCCCCCGCCTCGCCCTCGCCCACCGTCGTCTCCGGCAGAGCAGCCATGGCATCGCCCGACGCCGGGACGCCGACGAACCCGCTGTCCGCTCCGACGTCGCCGGCCCCCGGGAACTCGTCCCCCAACCGCACGCTCAGGTCGAAGCCGTTTGGGCCTGCCGACGGGAGATGCATGAACGGCGCCAGGCGAGCGAAACGTGCAAACATGTTGGCGAGCTCCTCCTCCGTGTTCCTGGCCTCCATCGGCGACGCCGGCCGCGGCAGCTCAGGGTCCGAGTGAGGCTCTCCGGCGGCCATCGTGGAAACGTTGCCGTAGCTGTCGTCGCTGGCCATCTCGACGAGGAAAAGCTAGCGCACAGTGAGCAGGGCAAGTATTAGTATTTTTTTTTGAATTAAGTCTTCCGGCAAGCTTTATTGATGTGATATGATAGTTACATCGTTTATCTATCCAAACACAAGAATTTTTCTCTAATCTTGCTTGCCTAGCCAGCTCATGAGCTATTTGATTACTCTCCCTATAACAATGAGTGATGAAGATTGCAACAAACTCCTCCCAGAGATGATCACACTCCTCAAAAATAGCAGCTGACGCTGTGGCTGAAAAACCACCGTCAAACATTGTATCCACCACCTCTGAACAATCAGCTTGGATTTGCACACGAGTGCAGCCGATCTGCTGGGCCAGTAGCAGACCATCTCTCAATGTCGAGGCCTCCGCCATTGTCGCATCCAGAACATGGGAGATATAGCTGTACAAGGCTGCGATGAAGCTCCCCGAGGCATCTCTTATAACTGCACCCGTGCTACCAATCTCCCTTGTCTCATCAAAAGATCCATCGATATTTATCATCAGGAAACCTTCCACCGGCTTCTACCATTTTTTGTTTATCACCGCTGAGGCTTTAGGAGCTAGAGCATTATTTGTTGCTATCGCCGCTATCGACATAGCAGCTCTCGTTGGAATCTGAACATCCTCCCCATGTACTACTCGCCGTCGTTGTCACCAAATATACCAGCAACCTGTAATTATCAGTTCAGACCAGCCCATATTGTTAAACTCCGTTGACAAGCCTCCTGTTCGGATAATTTCTTCAATCACTATTGATCCTGATCTGTCCACCATCAACATCCTTTCAATTTCTTCCCACACCCCCAAAGCGAGCCAAACATCCTTTGCTCGGCTACATGTAAATAGGACATGTTTGATATCCTCTGCTTCTGTCAAGCATCTCGGACATTTTACACCATCAATCGGTATATGCTTGTTTGCTAATATAACAAAGCATGGTAGGCACCCATGGAGAGCTTTCCATGCGAAAATTTTTATCTTGCTTGGATAAGAAAGTTTCCATAGTTGGCGCTAGACTGAGCAAGACCCTGTACCACCTGCTACTATGGGATAAGACTGATTTCCGAACTGATAATTCCATTGAGTGTGATAAGCTGATCTCACCGAGAATAAGCCATTCCGGTTATGGTGCTAGGCCACAAAGTCCTCCCGGCCCTGATTGATGGGGATCTGGAGAATCCTCTGAACATCCACTGGCCAAAAAATTGAATCAGCTCAACATCCCATCTTCCATTTATAGGATTGATTAACTCATCTACCATGGATACAAGGACGTTACCACGGGGAGTTAGTACCTTCATGTTCTGACTGCCAGGGACCCAATTATCCTTCCAGATATTAATATGTGAGCCATCACCAACTCTCCATATGTAGCCATGTTTGAAGCATTCTAAACCTGCTAGTATGCTCTGCAATGTGAAAGAACTACCACTCTTCAAATGTGTCTGTAGTAGCTTTCCATCAGGATAATATTTTGCTCTTAACACCTTTGCACATAGGGATTCTGGTTCACATAGTAACCGCCATACCTGTTTTGCCAACATTGCTAGATTGAAACTGTGGAAATCTCTGAACCTCATTCCCCCTTTATTCTTCGGTATACACAATTTCCACCACACTTGCCAGTGGATCCTTTTCTTCTCATCATCGTCTCCCCACCAAAATTGCGAGATAGCATCTGTCATTCCTTTACAGATATTTTTTGGAATTTGGAAAACCATCATCGCAAATGTTGGTATGGCTTGAGCGATCGATTTGATCAGGACCTCCTTCCCTCCTGTGCTAAGCTGTTTTTCCTTCCCGCCATGAGTTCTCTCACGAATTCTATCAATGAGATATCGGAAACAATCACTTCTATCGGCTCCCACCAAAGTCGGCAGCCCCAAGTATTTGTCATCGAAAGATTCCTGCTCAATGTTAAGGGAAGTTTTCACCTCCTCCTTCGCTTCGGAGCAAGTATTCTCTGAAAAAAATATACTTGACTTGTGTGCACTCAACATTTGACCAGAGCTTTGGCAATATCTGTCCAAAATGCCTTTCAAGCAGTCTGCATTTCGCTTATCAGCATGCATAAGAACTAGGGAATCATCCGCAAATAATAAGTGTGAAATTGTTGGCGCTTCTCTACATACATTTGTCCCCTCTAGCTCACCATTTGTTTTTCGGCATTTTGGATCATGCTTCATAGACCTTCAGCCACCATCAGAAATAAATAAGGGGACAGAGGGTCCCCTTGGCGAATGCCCCTCGTCGGAGTAAACATATATGTTTCCATTGAATTGAAACGAACTGTATATCTTACCGATGAAACACACGCCATGATAAGCCACACCCATCTCTCGTCAAACCCCAGCTTGAGCATAATTTTTTCCAAGAACTCCCATTCGACTCTATCATATGCTTTGTGCATGTCAAGCTTAATGGCACAGAGCCCCTGCTTACCCTTCCTTCTCTTTATGGCATGGACACATTCATAGGCAATTAATATGTTGTCAGTAATCAGCCTGCCCGGCACAAATGCGCTTTGATGCCCACTGATAATCTCCGGGAGAATACCGTTCAAGTGATTGGCAAATATTTTAGAAATTACCTTATACACCACGTTGCAAAGACTAATTGGCCGGAATTGAGTAACCTTATCCGTCCTGTCTACCTTGGGTATCATCACGATTGTGGTGTCATTCTAGCCTTCTCGTATGGTGGCCGTATTCACCGCGTTCAGCACTTCTCTTACCAGGTCGTCCCCAAGCATTTTCCAAAAATGCTTATAGAAAATAGTGTGAAGGCCATCCGGCCCTGGCGCCTTCAAGTCTCCTATTACAAAGAGAGCTCTCTTCACTTCCTCTGCCGAGAAATCTGCTAACACACTTCGATTCATATCGGGGGTCACCTTCCTCCTCACTACATTCAGCACCGATGCATTTACACCATTCAGCTCCGATTGGAATAAATGAGAGAAATAATTTTGCACCATCAAGCGCATTGTGTCACCATCTTCATGTCGGACACCCTCCTCATCCACCAGTCCAGTCACAGTATTTCTCTTCTTCCTACTTGATGCAAAGTGCTGAAAAAAATGGTGTTGCGATCTCCGTGTTTCAGCCAATTTGCTCTTGCCCTCTGAACCCAAATCATTTCTTCTTGCTCCATCAAAATCTCTAATCGGACCAGGAGTTCCTTTTGCGCCGCTATAGAGTCATCCGTTAAAGGACCCCTCCTCAACTTCTCTAGTTGTTTCTGCATCTTTTTAATGCGATTTGTAGGCCCCTTAAGAACTATTAGATCCCAAATGTGCAGCTCCTCGTGCACCTGTTTTGTTTTCTGTTGGAGCGTTGGAATCTCTCCCCTCGACGCTGCTCGCGCCCATGCTGCCTTCACCATCTCCTCCACTGTTTCTTCCTTGAGCCACCGAGCTTCAAATCTTTTTACTCCACTGTTCGAACTATTGAATTGTTCGGTTTGTATCTTAGTTTCAACAATCAGCGGTCGGTGATCCGACTTTGTCATCTCTCCATTAACCAGTCTGGCAATGGGAAACAAGCCACGCCACTGCGCATTTGCAACACCACGATCTAGCCTTTCTCTTATTTTCCCCCTATGCCAAGTAAATATATCCCCTTCGAAGCCAATATCTGTCAAGTTGCAGTCATTCAACGCATCGCTAAAAGCCTGCAGTTGACGTTGCGTCCTTGGTCGGGCCCCCTCCTTCTCGTGATGGAATAAAATTTCATTGAAATCTCCCTGCCAACCAAGGAACGTCCATCCTCCCATGGAGTAACCGCAGCGCCTCCCAAGTCTTCTCCTTCTGCTCCCACCTTAGTTCACCATATATCCTAGTAAATCTCCAGTCCGATTCACCCTTGATTATAGCATCTATATAATACTCCGAGACATCTAGACTCTGAATCACGATGTCGTTTCTCCAAAACAACAGCAATCCGCCACTCCGCCCATCACTTTCAGAAATGATGTAATGGTCGCATTGCAATTTGCTCCTTAGTTCTTCTGCCTTCGCTTTCCCCAAATGTGTTTCAGACAGAAAAAACACATCGGGTCTTTCACGCTTCTGGATCGCCAGAAGCGCTCGCATTGCCCGGGCGCTTGCAAGCCCGCGGCAGTTCCAAGCTAGGAGTTTCATTGTGCCCGGCCACTCTCCTCGAAGGAGAGCGCCAATCTTGCAATAGGGGTTGTCAACTTTTCTTCCTCACCGACACCATTTCGTCTTGGCCTTTTCTTCTCCTGTTCTGTCAAGGGACTAACAGGATCCCCCTTCTGAGCTGGTTGCTCAAGCAGGTTTCCTTGTTGCGCCACCCGCCCTGTACCATCTGCAACCACTCCCTCCCTCTTCTTAGCCAAGTTAATCGCTGGATCATCATCATCTCCGCCCGAGTTCTCCACCTCCATATACTCATCATTATTCCCATCTTCACGCCTCATACCTCCTCCACGCCCTCTGCCTCTCCCTCTGCCCCCTCCACGATCGTCCCTGCCCGAGAGTAGCAGCAAGAAGGGGACTCACAGCCAATCACCCCACTCGCAGCTTTCCTCTGTATGAACGCCATCTTCGTATTCAGTTGCTTCATGTCCCATGCATCCACAGAAGAAACAAAAATTTGGAATCTTCTCATACTGCACCAAACATTTCATCCTTATTTTGAGCGTTATTGGGACAAAACGCACAAGAGGCTTCTTAAGATCCAACGAAACCCTAGCACGTAAATAAGGTGTAGAGTTGATCTTTCCTTCATTCACCACCACCATGATGAGTTCTCCAACTTTCTTTGCAACCTTCTCCGCTAGCTCTCTCTTCTTCATAAGTCCCTAGCAGCGCAAGTATTAGTAGATGGGGCGTGCGTGCGGCAAGTCCGGTTCCGAGTCCGGCTCGCCCCGGGGCGTCGCGGTTCTCGATCGGACAATGGTCATAGTGCATTCCTGAGACATGCATGCAACGAACAAAAAGGGATCAAACCTGTAAAAAAACAAAAAGGGATCAAAGGAAAAAATAGGTAAGGTAAATCCGGCTCCATTGTATTCCCAATCACCAGAAAAGACGACAGATTTGGGGTTGTGAAATCATCCAATGGGTGGCTTCACAGACCCTACAATTATTTCCTTATTGAAAGTATGGTCTATAACATACAAGTTGTACACTGCACAGGCCAAAAACTTCATGCCTGTTTCTAGCGGACGATCCTCCAGAAAGAACGCACAATCTTCACACTGACGAAGGGGAAACCCCAATACTAATTAACCAGCCTATTACTGAAACGAAATTTCGCTCCGAACAGTTGGTCAAGAGCTCCTACATCGCTCAGCCCATATGAGAATCGGATGACGATCTCACTCTTTGCTTTGAACACGTGCGCTCTGAGGTACCTCGCTGCTGGCTTTTACAGCGCCAGCAAAACTGCACATCTTGTTCAGGGCACTCAGGTAAGCTCTGACGCTGGACACAACAACGTCCATTGATGCCCCACTCCCACTGCAGTCAACAAGCACAGAGATGAGGAAACCAATAGCAGAGGGCATAAAACTAATGAAAACGGATAGGAAAGGGCTGTAACCTGAAGGAACGATTGAAAGAGTGACCAGTCAAGGCATGCTTGGAGTTGTTGCTCACATCTCCAGTGACAACTACTCGAGTTGTTGCAATTGCGTCAATGCCTTCTGTGACTGAAGTCATACCATATTCTCGGAGAACAGTTGGAATCTGCAGATTGCAAGTCCTGTTAGATTTCTCATGATCTCGGTAAAGCAATAGCCGGTAAGAAAATAATTGAGTCGATGCATTAGGTCCGATCCTGGCTGCACCAGTTAGTACATTTGTGTTTCTCTACTCCAGACTAATAGGGGATGAACCATGTTATACTCGATGCATGTTATATTATTAAATATTTTCGATATCTCAATTTTTAATACACATGGTTAGAATGACACCACAAAAAAGTAACATGCCCAATTTTTCAAACAAAGTTGGAAACTGTTGTCAGTAGAAAATTCATCTCATGTCACATTCTATGATACCACAGCATTCAAATGGGCCTTGATACCTTCCCAAGTAGCACAACTGAAGCTTCATGCCTTATGCTTGATGCGCTGATAAATCATGGTGATAATCTACAAGTCATGCCAATATATATTTTGCAATTTCATTTTTAACATCAAACTAGTGTATGCTTTCTCTTGAATTCCATCTGTTTGTGATTTCATACAAATCCTAGTAAAATTTGTGCGTTTCAGGGGCCATATAAGCCAGAGGTTCACCAGATGCAAGTAGTTCCATTATTACCCAAAAAAAATATACATGCATCCAATTGTTACTATCGCATTATGATTAGTGTACCAGTGCAAGAAAGGTAAAAAATGTGCCAGTAACAAACCTGGATAATTTGGTCAACAGCCTTATAAGCTGCATCGACCGGACCTGTTCCAACGGAACATGCTATTTTCTCCTCTCCATCTGGTCCTATCAGTTTCACAGTCGCTGTAGACAAACCAAGTGTTCCACATGTTGCCTGCAAAGGGGTTTGCACAAAATTTCAAGCTTAGCATACCATGTTCCTATTAACCAATGTTTAGCCAACTGCAGCTCAATTATACCTGTACATCAGCAAGGGACCAAATTACTTTAGGCTGGAATATCTCATCTGACAATAATGCTTCTATGTCCTCATCAGTTACACGCTGCAAAGGGTGAACTAACTGGTGAGTTCCCATGCATAGTGCGTGTATGAAGTGACAGCAACATATTATAATAACAATTTGATAAACATAGAGCAGCCCTCCATGGAAATGTAACGATTCAATAATAAATGTAGGATAAAATGGTGAGATGGAGAAAACAAAAGAAGGTGGAAGTTTAATCAATGCATGCAGTGTTTAGAAAGACAATAAAAAATGATGGGAAGTATCACATTAGCAATAGAGCAAGTACTTTAGAAAAGACTCACCTTTTTCTTCTCTGCAACCTCTTTGTAGCGTTTAAAGAAATCCTCGAATTCCTTGTCACTAATTTCATATCCAAGCTACAGGATGAACAACGAGGATGTAATTGGTAACGATGATAACTGAAATAGAAGAGCTCTAGCTGTGACTAGAAAAATAAAGAAAATATTTAAGGTGTACCTCCACTAGCTTAGATCTCACAGCATGCCTTCCACTGAAAAATAAGAAAAGAAAACATTACTATGGATGAGATTATCAAACTTGACCTAATTTACCGATGTATGCCTGCATAACTGCATTTGAGCACAAAATATCAAATTCAACCAACCTAGAAGTGTATGGAAATATATAGACCCAACAGTCCTAGAAGCATAAACATGATTAATAGAATAACGAAGACTAAATATTCAATTAAAAAGTTCTTCCATGACAAGCAATCAAAATCAGTAACCCTTACTGTATGCATGCCACCAATAGGCTGTTAACACCTATTTAGTAGCCATAATATATAAGCATTCAAAATGTAAGCATTTGGGGCTCTTAGTAGGAGCACAACTACCAAATCAGTAAAAACTTCAAGTTGATGAGAGAAATCTCCTGGAGAAACATCACAGCAGAATATTTCGAGAAGGTGACCTAAAGAGGGGAAGGCGTGTTGCATGATACCTGAGTTTCCCAAGAACAATACCAAATTCATTTGCACGTGTTAAACCAATATCGTCAGGTGATATTATTTCATAAGTTCCTTTATATTTAAGCATCCCATCCTACAAAAGACAAAACAGAAGAAAATTGACATGATGAGCCATTCCAGTCTATAACCAACACAATTTATGAAAATAGTTAAAGCATACATCAATGAGATCGTCAGCTATAGAAACCATATATCCTCAGAGGCTCAGAGCAATGACACAAGGTGAAGCCAAGACTGATCCATCACAATGGTGAAAATAATGATTTATTGTGAATAACTACCTGAAGTGTAACGGAGCAACCCTACAGATTCAAAAACAACCAACCCACCACTAATATAATTCAATAAGTAAGTTGATGGAAGTAAAGGAGACTGCAAATATGTTTACCTGATGAATTCCACTTTCATGAGCAAAGGCATTGGCACCAACAATAGCTTTGTGCGGTTGTACGTGAAGTCCACTGTGCTCTTGTACCTAAAATAATTTGACCATTTGTGCCAGAAATTTCAGTCATCTGGAAAATGTAAGAGACCAAAAGGAAAATAAACAAGACAAGAAACAATTATTGTACCATTTTGCTCGTCAAAGTAATATGCTGGGAATTGATTCCAGTATATAGACCATCTATGAGTTCCTTACGACATTTAATTGCCATGACAACCTGAAAACGAGGCCAGAAAATATTAGGCAAGTACAAATACCCTATCAGACAAATTCATATTCCTTTTCAAAACCTATCAGACTATTTTGTAAGGTACACCAGCACATAATATGACTAGTACATGAGCTCACCTCCTCCAAAGAAGCATTTCCGGCTCTTTCACCAATACCATTAATAGTCACCTCTAACTGACGTGCTCCTGCAAGAGCACCCTAAAGTTAAGTCAAATTAGTAACCTGGACTAAGATTTATGCCAATGACAATAAATCATATAAAACAGAAATAAATAAGGAAAAGGTAGTACCTCTAATGTATTGGCAGTTGCAAGACCAAGGTCATTCTGGCAATGAGTGGAAATGATAGCATTTTCAATTCCAGGAGTGTTTGCCTTTATGTCAGCAATTAAGTGCCCAAATTCATGCGGAAAATTGTATCCGACAGTGTCAGGGATATTGAGAGTTGTAGCTCCAGCTTTTATGACTTCCTCTAGTATATGATACAGAAACTCCCTATTTGACCTGGATGGCAATTGACAAAGCAAGAAATTTTATGCCACAGCCTTATGCACACCGAGGAAAAGTATCCTTTGTTTGTAACTACTATAAAAAAAATCTGTGGGTATTCCAGCATGGCTTACTGTTGTGTTCCTTTTGCACCAGAAAATTGGCCGGCCCCGACTATTACCGTGTTTTGGTTTTGCTATAAAGTTTCTTCCAAAATGTAGATGGTACCCACCATCATTTTCCCTCCAACTACTTTGAAGCTCGGTATTTAACAACTATCGATCAATTTGCCTCAAAAATCAAAATCAACCCGATCCATTAAATTTGGACACTAGATTACTGGTTTATTTGAGAACTTAAATCAGATTATAGATCAGGTTTAAGTTTCAGGTACCAAATATTTGGGCACCTTACAGCTACAATTTATACAAATGAGGTAAATGGTCAACAAAATTTACAAATATTAGTGGCTTTTTATTGTTAATAGTAATACCTGCCGGCGTCCTCAGGGCTGAATTCGACATCAGGGCATCCCAGGCTGCGAGCGTACGCCACCATCTCCCTGGCAATCGCCACCACCTGCTCGGGCGTCTTCCTGAGCTTGTGCTGCATGTGGATCTCGCTGGTGGCGATGAACGTGTGTATCCTCGGCCGGCGCGCGTGCCTGACGGCCTCCCACGCGGCGTCGATGTCCTTCTTATTGCACCGCGAGAGGCCGCAGATGACGGGCACGTGGCCGTCCTCCCCGACGGGCGTGTTCCCGACCTCGATGGCGATGGAGCGCACGGCGTCGAGGTCGTCGGGGGAGGAGGCCGGGAACCCGGCCTCGATGATGTCGACGCCGAGGCGGGCGAGCTGGCGGGCCACGACGAGCTTCTCGGCGCTGGTCATGGTGGCGCCGGGGGACTGCTCGCCGTCGCGGAGCGTGGTGTCGAAGATGCGGACGTAGTTGGGGTCGTCGATGCGGTTGGGGACGTACTCGGGCCGCCGCCGCGGCTGCTGCTGCGACGCCCGGACGGGGCGGGCGAGCGCGCGGAGGCGGCGGGCGCTGGGGCTCGCCCGGATGGCGGCGGCCGCGGCGGAGAGGCCATGGGCGAAGCGGGGGGCGGCGCGGGAGGAGATGGTTGGGGATAGGGATGGGGATGGCAAGCGGTTGGCGATGGGAGTGGGGGTTTGGGTGGTGGAGTAGAGGGGTTTAGCGGAGGAGGGCATGGCCATGGTCGTCGGGGTGAGGTCAGGAGTCGTCCGCTCAGGCTGGCGGCGGCGGCGGCGGGTTAACCTTAAATTGACGGGGGAAATGTGATTTGGAAAGGTAGAGGACGGACGAGTTGTTACGCAGGCAGCAGCGGATGAGTCGGATATGTATCCTGATCTGGACGGAGCGCGCCGGCTGACTTGAGCAGGCCGCCGCCGCGACGAGCATGCGATGCGAGGGTGGTGGCGAGTGTCGTGCCGTGCGTCTCTTGTACTGTAGCCTAACAACTCGTGCGCTCAGACCTGCCCCACAAAGATTCAAAGCCAACTACCCCCCATTCTGCGTTTGTGGTGGCATCTGCATCAGGTCGTTTGAGATAACAGCATCTGTGTCAACGCACAGCACATAGCATTTTTTTTCAAGTAGTTTTCACTTTTCACCGCATTGTCTCTTGGACATGTTTTCAGTTGACTTTCATCTCGAGCGGATCATCTGAGCCAGCTGAGCGCACATGGTAAAGAAAATGAACTGTGAGGACACATTCTATTCTATCAGTTTGGTTAAACACTTACCTCACCCTTCATGCTAGGATAGACTGTATAGATCTTGTAGTGCCAGTTATTATTTGGTATGTTAGCCTTAATTCTGATTGCCACGCAAACCTAACGCAACCAGAAAAAGATAAACTGAATAATGTACTGGATTTGCAGTCTATTTTGATCTTCGAGCTATGTTTTGGCTTCAATATGACGTGAAACCTAGTGATACCTGAAAATACTCCCAATTTCAAAGCCTAAATACACCAAGCGGGTCGAGATCAATTGAAATTTTAGTGTCGTGCAAAGATAGCTTATTTTTGTTAACCTAACGCATCAAACGGAAGTCTACTCATATTTCATGACTACATTCACCGGCAAGGGAAAACAATAATTCTAAATGAACTTGAGCATGAAGAAATCATCTTATAATATACACTTATATATATAGCAATATTTTCCTTTGTGAATTATTACACATACTCAATGCATGCTTAATTTTATCATATAAATGCTTTCTACAAGCGGTATACTCCAAGGAAAGGTGACATGACAGACCCTATCCATAGGCTTCCATCCCTTTCTTCAACCTCACTGACCGATTTGAAAACCTTTTGAATAGCACCGTGAACACTAACCGCCTCTATTGTTTTACCTTCCTCACTCAACCTTAGCGCTATAACCTGACGACCAAGCCGATTTAAGAGCCAGGAGGCACGTTGGACATGCCGCATTGGCAACTTCAATATCAATCTCCTTAGCCAAGGGTAAGAAATCGACCACTCGGCGATCTTCCCTCTCTTCGCATGGAGACCAACCCAGAACCCTCCTCTAGGGCTCATCCTGATGTTATCCGGAAACCAAGATAGCTGAACAACTTCTTCTAGTGTTGAAGCTTTTGGTGTCTTGATCCAGTACCTTAGAATTTTGCCGGTTGTGGTTTCTGCGAGGAGAAGGTAAGTGCCATCCCTGCTCATAGCTAGGCCGTTAGCGAAAGATAGTCCATCAACCAAAACTTCCACTTTACTGCTCTTCGGGTCATATTTCAACAATCTACCGGTATTGTCACCGGATATAACAATATTCAAAAACTCCCTGCAAATAAATTTTAAGTAACCATAGCCAGCGGACAACTCAGTAAAAAATCATAAATTCGATGAGCAAACAGTGGACACATGAACTGAAGTTCGATGGTGATGTACTCACCTTCTCCGGAACCTTGTGCTGGTCTCGGTGAAGTAGATGGCTCCGGTTTCGTAGTCGATCTCGACGCCGTTGGCGAAGCTGAACGAGCGGCTCCCTTGCCACTCCGGCGGTAGCAGCGGCCTGGACACGTTATCCTCCGGTCCAACCACTCTAAGCCCATGGTATGCGTCCGCGACGTACAGCTCCCCCGTCTCGCTGTTGAACTTGAGGCCCAGTGGACGCCCGCACTCGTGCTCCCGGCCCGGGTCCTGCGAGCCTCGGCAGCTGTCCAGCCTGCACTTGTTAAATTCAGAGCAGACATCAATGAGCTGCAGTGCTTCGCCTGTTTGCCTAGAATAATCGAGTGGTGGGACCTCGACTTGATTAATTAGCTCTCTGTTCACATCATTGATCTGCCAGTCACAGTCTCACTCACAGCCACAGATGCTCATCATCTGCGCTTCCCTTTCGGGTTTTCTTTTTTGGAATAGACCATTTTACTTGTCTGTAGGCTTTCAGCAAAAGAGCAATACTGAAAAAATAGCACCAGAGGCTATCTAGTTTCTCAGATTTGATTGACAACTTTCGGCTTAGGATCCTTGCCAGGGGCCAAAAGAAAAGAAAACGAAAAGGAAAAGTAAAGAGGTATGGTATGTGGTTGTGTCCCTTGAACTGGAATGGTGTCAAGTCGAGTCATTTATACCGAGAACCTTTCAATCGGTTTCCACGGAGAGGATGGCACGATCAATGTCAGATTCACCCCCCAACCGTTAACTTTGAACCGCACCTACAGCACAAAAGCTACTGCAGTACAGTACGTACCAGAATACCAGATGAACAGAGGGAGGGAGGGAGAGAATTTGCATGGTGTGTTCTGTCCAAGACATGGTGTCAATGGAGATTATGGAATTAAACCATTAGTTTTCCAGTTATTTTCAGCAGGAAATATGTCACGATCAGTGTTATTATACGCAACCATTAATTTGACGGCCCAACCAAAACCGTAGCTTTGCATATTTGCAGGCGGAGCGGAACAGAGAGCTACCATGATGGATGGAGACGGGCAAACCAACTTACATCTCCGGCGCCGAGCAGGAGTGCTCCTCCCACCGCCGCTCCGCCGCCCGCCACCTGAGGACTCTCCCGTCCGACACGCCCGTGAACGGCCCCTCGCCGCCCCCGCCGAAGATGATGCTCTCCGGCCCCGCGGCGCCGTCGAGCGGGACCGGCTCGAGGTCGCCGTCCCCTATCTCCAGCAGCCGCACGTCGCTGCGCGAGTCGAGCGACAGGAGGCCCGCGGCCGCGACGAGCACGGCGAGCAGCACCACCTCCGTCCGCATCGCGACTAGCGGGAGAAGAAGAGGAGGAGGAAGAGGAGGAAGGGAGGCTGCAGGCTGCAGAGTAAATTTTGCACTGTGCAACGACGCAAGAGAGCTGCTGCAGATTTGTTTTATGTGAGGTACCAGTGCGGCACTGCTTGACTTGACGAGCATGCCGGCCTCGCTCGAGGGCCTGACTGAGCTATATAAATGAGCAGATGGGGCATTGGCGTGGCTTGACGTGGAGCAGCCACTGACAGGATGCCGGCCGGGGCGTTAATGCGGGTGGCTCCTTGGCTGGCATCCTATCCACGATCGCCGGGAGGGAGCCGTGTGTCCAGGCGTCCCGGCCTACGGCTTCGTACTTGAGCTCGTACATGCTCTGTTGCTGTCTCGCTCTGGCCGTTGCAACTGCATGCTACCCCTACCCTCCTCTGGTACCCCTACCCCTACCCCTACCCTTATCTGTGTGTGCATAGCTACCATCTGGCTGTGTGTCCCGGTTCACGAGCCTTCCACTCGTTTTAGCTGCGGGCCGACGGCTACGGGCCTGTGTAGTTCCCAAAAAATTTCGGTCTGATCCCAAGTTGGGCCACTTTTCCATTTCGCGAACTAAACAGCCCAGCCCGAAACTGCGAAAATTTTCGGCCTGTTGGGCTGCTACAGTTCAGGGGCGAGCCTCAGGACCCCCTACCCCCCGTCACTGCAGCCATTCCCTCTCGCCCTCACCCTTATCCACTGGAATCCTATACCGATGCTCTCCCTCCCTCCCACCGCCGCCGCCGCTCGCCTTCACTCGGGCTGCCGCCGAGCCCTCCCTCCCACCGCTCACCCTCCGTCCCGCCGCCGCGAGCCCTCCCTCCCACTGCCCCCGCTAGCCCTTCCTCACACCACCGCCGCTCTCGCCATCCCTTACCCCGCCGTGGCTCGCCCTCCCTCACCCTGCCGCCTTCCAGACCCGAGCCATAATCCGCTAGATCTACATCCCCCACCTGCAGATCCGCGGTCTCCTTTCCCCCTCCGCAATGGACCACTTTGACGGCGACCACTTCAACGTCGGTGCCTACAATGGGCCGGTCGGCGCAAAACAAACAGACGAAGACGCTCCGGCAACGACGCGAGGACCAGGGATTTCCTTGCGGATCCACATACCTGGCTCTCAGGCGGCGGGTCCGCGGTCTTCCCCAACGTGGCTCAACCCTACTTGGGTTCAAGCGTCTTCAACCCCGATGCCCAATGGCTAGGGTTGGAGGGCCTTGACCTCAACGACGGCGACACTTGGGCGGATGTACAGAGGTACGCTGGCATCCTTGGACCCTAGGACGACGACATCTCCATGGATCTCCCTCCTGTTCGAGTACCGGCTCAAAGGGGATCTTGAGCGTCGGGACTCCGTTCACCTCCTAGCACCGCCGGAGGAGCTGGAGTACCACGCACGGGCCGGCGCGCGAGGGGTTGGCCTGGTGGACCCATGCCTCATCCACATGGAGGTGCAACCACCGTGTCGGGACGTCCACGAGGGCGCAGTCCGCATGTACGCGGCCATGCCCCAGCCGTCGACGACGACATGATGGAGGTACAATTCCAACGTCCACCCGCGCACGTGCCGGTATGAATTCCATCCCCAACCTTGTTCTTTTCATTGTTCATGTTTGTCCAAAGTGGATTTGCAATGTCAGTGTAGTACTGTAGTTGTATAACATGTGTTGTCTTTGTTTTCCGATTGTCCATGAATATACATACATGTATGCTTCACTGATGTTAGGCTCACACTACAATGCCATGTTGTGTTCCCTGTTTTTCATACTACATGGTCCTCTGATGCATCGTTTAGGTTAGGAAAGACAAGGCTCATTGGTCACCCTCAAATACCCTTAAGTTCTGTAAGATCTGGTGCCATCAAATTGACAATGGCAACTATGTCATGGGAGTCATGAGCAAGACTGGCTGGAACAACCTTATCAGGCGGTATCATGCAGCAACCGGTTTGCTACATGACAAGGAGCAGTTCCAGAGTAGGTTGCGACAGCTCAAAGGCCGATGGTAGTTTTGTAACAAGCTCCACAGCGATACTGGCTTAGGGCGTCGACCGAATGGTGGTGTTTCAGCCGATAAGGAATGGTGGGACACAAACATAGAGGTAACAGGTCCCTCCACATCTTTGGAGTATGGTACTGGTATGCAATGTATGACAACTTTTTTTTGCCAGGGAAAATCTGATTTGATGAAGTTCAAGAAAGGGATGCCGGCGTACTTGCCTGAAATGGACAAGATGTTTGACGGCGTCGTAGTCGATGGTTCGACATCATTCGTTGCTGGACAACCTGCCCCAATAGAGGTCGACACCTCGGAAGAAGAAGAAGAAGCTGATGAGCAAGAGGACCCCCACACTGATGTACTAGATGAACCACTCACCCCAGTAAGTGGGCGCACTAAGAGGGCCAGCAGCACAAGCACGACGGCATCTAGTCCCAGGAAGAGGTCCAAGAGTCCAGCAGTCAGGGCAATGGACAACAACATGAGGGCCTACATCAGCATTGCCGATAAGAAACTGAACTTGATGGACAAAATCTGGGAGGAGAAGAAGGATGCTATGCTAGACGCACAAAGAGCTAGAGAGGTGAAGGTTAAAAAGGTTAACCAGCTGGCAAGGGACTGTGGTGTGACGCCGACGGCAAACCCAGCATTATTCAAAGCCATCCTGAAGATCATCCAGTCAGAAAATGCCATGGATCTGTTCATTGACACAGATGATGCTGGCAGGATACTTATCCTCCAGAAATTTGCCGGGATCAACAACTAGACCACCTCATTTTGTTATGTCTATCCAGTCTATCCAGTCTTCATAGTTATTTAGTTATCATGTCAATGGAACTATGTCTGTCCTAATTTAGTTATCATGTCAATGGAATTGTGTCTGTCCTAATTTATGTAACCATATGCACCAATATGTGAGTGCATGAATGTGTTGTTGATCTATGTCCTGCCTGTTTGTGGTATTTGAATAACATAATTGTAGTAATTGTGATCATGTTGAGGGAATGTGTGCATTGTCCTTTGTCTTGGCTGCCTGCTGCATGAGTAACACATATTGCTGATTGGAATCATTACTAATTTTAATTAGTGTTTATGCTGACAGGATGATGGTGAATCAGCAGCAGGTACGAGGGAGGAGGACACTGGGATGAGGATTTTGAAGAGTTCATGGCAGAGTGTATGGAGGATGAGGATGACGGTTTCATCTTCGGTATGTACCAATATGCCATCTATGTTGACAAGCATTTGACTAGAGCTGAGTATAGGCAACCTGCCATGAGTGGTATGGAATGGGTGCATAGAAAACTGGGGACAGGAGGTCCTGTTACAACATGTTTAGAGTGAGTCCTAGCATGTTCCTCCACCTGCATGATACTTTGGTACAATCATATGGCCTTAAGTCTAGTACGAAGAGCATATCCATTGAAGCTCTGCGTATGTTTCTGTGGATGCTTCGCGCACCACAATCTGTGAGGCAAGCTGAGGACAGATTTGAGAGATCTATGGGGACTATGAGCAGATTGTTTGACAAGGTTTTGAAGTGCGTGGTTCAGCTTGCTGCAGACGTCATAAAGCCCGTGGACCCAAAGTTTGCAACAATACATCCCAGATTGGGGAACCGTAGATTCTATCCCTATTTCGAGGATTGCATAGGGACTTTAGATGGGATTCATGTGCCTTGTGTGGTGCGTGGTAATAAGTTTGTGCAGCACTTGTGCCGCAAGGGTATGACCACACAAAATGTCTTGGCTGTCCGTGACTTCGACATGAAGTTTACTTTTGTACTAGCTAGCTGGCCTAGGTCCGTACACGATATGAGAGTCTTTAATGATGCAATGATAACCTACCACCATGTGTTTCCACACCCACCCAAAGGTACGTATGCACACTATGTCTTGGTTGCTAATAAAGTTGGTTTGGGTAGGTGTTTTAGTTGACTAAAACTGTTGTTTGCTGCTGCAGGTAAATATTACCTTGTAGACTCCGGGTACCCAAACCAAGAAGGTTACCTTGCTCCGTATAAAGGGACAAAGTATCACCTGCAGGAATACAAGAATGCCGGTGAACCCCAAGGTAAGGAAGAGACCTTCAACTATGCACATTCTTCTCTTAGGAACGTCATAGAAAGGTCATTTGGAGTACTGAAAATGAAGTGGCGAATGTTGGAGAAGGTCCCTAGTTATGCATCTCATAAACAAAGCATGATCATAGTTGCATGCTGCGCACTGCATAACTTTATTAGAACAAGTTGGCAACAGAATAGGCACTTTGCTCGGTATGACCGTGATGAGAACTATGTTCCTCCAGTTGCTACTGCTAATCAACCAGAAACAAAAGAAGTGGAAGATGCAACAGATTTGAAGAATGCATTTCGTGATTCGATTGCAATAGCTTTGGCAAACCGGTGTTGAAAACTTCCTGTGTGTTGAGAACTGAATTTGTACTGTTTTTTTCCCCTGGTGGACAACAGTTTTGTATTGTCATGATATGTCTGATAGACACCATGAATAATTGTTGAATAAGTGATGAATATTTGTTGAGTAATTGATGAATAATTGTTGACTACTTGTTCTTCTTCAATGGAAGGTTGCCGTGAATGCCTCATAAGTGCAATAGTTGTTGGTTTGCATGTCCATGCAGTTTGCATGGCAGCATTTAATGTGGCTGTTGGTGTGGTCCAAAAAATTTTAGGAACTAAACGCTTGCAATGATGAGAGCCAAAAGTTTTTGCCAGTAACATTACTCTACATAGATGCCAAAATTTTTTGGGCAAAAGTCAAATTTTTTTGCAAACTAAACAAGGCCTACATCAGGCATAGATTTCACCAGCAGAGCTTGCGTAGCCACCATACATTTCACGTGAGCATCTAGAACTCTGAATGTTCAGACAAGCATGACCCTGCTGCAGATTGCTGAAGTAGGAGGATCACTACTGGTTTGGATTGTGTGGCCTGGTGTTCTGTATTTCTATAGGGGTACTGTGACCGTGCATTGAGACAGACGGAGAAGATAAGATTGCTGTGTTCGGTTGCATTGCATGCGAGTGGAGCCATCGCAAACACTGTGCCCTGATTGGTGTGATCACAGCTACTGAGCCAGCCACCACATAGCTTCGCGACGACATTCGAGGACTATGCTAGGGACGATGCGAGAAGACAGAAGACCAAAGCAAGCAACCTTTTACGGCAGCTTTATCTGACTAAACGCACGGTAGAGCACAACGGGTGTTGTACCCACTGTCCTACCCTAATATTTTATTCTATTTGGTAGGTAGATTTCGGTTGATTTCAGTTAGTTTAATAGTATTTTGTAAGAGAGAATAAGCTGAAAGAAGCCAAGCAAAATGAATCGCACGTCCGTCAGAGTTTAAGCGTCGGATAGTGGAGCAGATCGGAAGAAAAATTCGGGGGGAAAACCACGCTTACAGCTCCGGCGCGCATGAGGACGAGCGCTCGACCCAGCGGCGCTCGGCGGGCAGCCAGCGGAGGACCCGCCCGTCCGACACGCCCGCGTACGGGCCGGCGCCGGCGCCGGCGAACGCCACGCTCTCGGGCCCCGCGGCGCCGCCGTCCACGGGGATCAGCTCGAGCCTGCCGCCGTCGCCGCGTATCTCCAGCACGGCCACGTCGCTGTCGCAGCGCCCGCGGCGCGAGTCGAGGGACAGGAACGCCGCCGCCAACGCGACGGCGGCCGCGAGCACCGCGAGCCCGATCGTCCTCATGGGTCGGTCGACGGATCGAGCACGCGTGCCGGAGACGACGTGCCGTGTGCTATGTGTGGTACGGCCGCCTCCTGGCGTCCACAAAAACTCGATGACGGCCAAGGTTTTGGAGAGCAAAACACGGACCGGAGCGGAGCCGCCGGGGTCCTACGCGACGGCGTCGTGCTCGGCTCGATGTCCTTTTTTCGTGTGGATTTGGTGAGTTGGGCGAGCGGTGCCACCGAGCCCGGACAATTGCTGCAGTTGGGTGGCGGCGCAGCGCAGGTGATGTTTCTCCCGGAAACCGAGGACGCCGGCTGCTCTGCGCATCGGCGGCCCACCCTCGGCCATCACATACTGATATGGGCTGACGCGCAAGTACGCGTCGTGGCCTGCCCGAGTTCATTCAGTGCAAACTTGGACCACGTTGTTGGGCCGGTCCTCTGCTGCTAATTAGCCGTGCTTGTGAGTTGACTGAGGTGGCCGCCGGCCTGTTGCCGAGTGCTTCTTTCTTTTCAGTCCAAACGAAAGGCGGCACAAGCACAGCACTACAGCAGCAGTCCCACCCAGCTCTTATGCTTTGCTTCCACCGTGCTATTCTGCACATCCTCCACCATAGGATCACGATCATCTATGCTGTAGGTTTTCCTAAAAAAAAACTACGCTGTATTTTATTTTTCCCTTTCACAGGTTCACCGGAAAAAATATTTTTTTCCTTGTTTCAAGTTAGCTAGATTATTCAGCTGCCTCAGACATGCTTGAATTGAGCATGGACGCTCTTACATTCTTGGGTTTAACAATTAGCTAGGTAGATTTTTTTTAAAAAAACACAATTAGTAAGTAGCTCTACTACCCTAAGCATGCAGCTTTGCTGATCCTGCAAGCCTAAACATCATAAGGATTGCGTAGTGTCTGTAGTGTGTACTGTCCCCTCGTGCAGACGCTGCCGAGCTGAGCGGCGGGACGGATGGAGCGGTGAGTGCTGACACAAAAGGTGGTCTGACCAAAGCATAAGCTAGAGCCACATCGAATATTTTCGCATATATATGGTATATTAAATGGAGATAAAAAAAATCTATTACAGATTGAATATATTTTGCGAAACGAATCTAATGAGCCTACTAATTAGTAATTAGATAATATTGTGCTACAGTAAATATATATTAATGCTGGATTAATTAGGCTTAATAAATTCGTCTCGCAGTTTACAGACGAGTTCAATTAATTTTTTAATTAATCTATATTTAATACTTTAAATATGCGCCTATATTTTTCTATAATTAATTTTTAATTAGTCTATACGAGCTAGCAAGGGAAAATCGTGGCCTCTCTTGATGTGACACCTCCTCTTGCCCGGCCTGCTTACAGGTAGCAGCAGCTATCACTACTACCAGGCTACCAGCCCAGGCTGCCTGCCTGCTGCCTGCCTGCAGCTGCAGCCTCTGCTCCGAATTATTTGGTTCGTTAATCGAGCAGTGCTGCGAGCTTAGCAGCTTTACTGCGGAACCCCATGCCTACCAGCCCATGATGACGAGTGTGCGGTCTGAATATGCCGAGAAAAATATTTTTCTCAGCCGTCACATTACATTTACGATGATAAATAATACCCCCGAACTTCTCCAGAAATAGTTAAGGTACATCTTTTGGTAGGATACACCACTGCTCATAACAACTAATCAAAACATCATAATGTCACTCTAATTTATGATGTTTTCTACGGGCTAGTATGGTTTAGTGACGAAAATAAGATATCCATCACTAAAGCCACTCACAAATCATCATAAATTATAACAATGACATATTAGTGACGAATGTTATTATTTTTTCATGACAACTAGCATTTGTCACAAATTTATGACAGGTTTAGATAAATAAGTTGTGCTAAGTCTTTGTTTAAATTCACATGAAATTCAAGCAAATAAGTTGTAAAACATGCCAAGCTAAAATGGGAAGAAAAAAGGTACAAACAGGATGTGAATGTGTTTGATCTGTCAGCTGGACTATAAATTCGGCAAAATAAAAAAGTGCCCAAGGGGACTCGACCCAGGGTCACAAGGAACGCAATCGTTGACCTCTCGAACTAGGGTCACAAGGAACAAAACCAACAACCTTACTAATGAACCAAACCTTCATTTATGAATATGTTTGATATTTTATGGTTTAACAGATGTGATCATGTTTTAACTAGCCGTCCATCCCCGATCCGAGGGCTCTGATCACGCTCCCATGGCACAAAATCAGCTGAAACCCCAGTTCTTCCTCCGTCTTCATCGTCCTCGTCCCTCCACAGTCTCCTCCCCGGCCCCGCCCACATCGCCATCCCCATCCCCTCCCCACACGCCGTGCTGCTCCTTCTCCTCCCTAGCTCCCCGCGCCCTGCTCCTCCGACTCCCGGCCACATCCTCATCGCCCTCTCGGCGATCTGCGCGCCGCCGCGTCCTCGTCGATCCGCTCGTCACTGCCGCCCCTGGTTGACCAAGGATGCGGGTGCGGCCGCATCCTCGTCTGGCTCCCTCCCCGCGGCCTCGCCCCTGCGCGCCGCCCCGGCCGGCCGGTCCCCAAGGTCTGCTCTCCTACAGCCCCGGGCAGACCCCATCCCACGGCCTCGCGCGGCCGTGCTGCGCTCCTCGCCACGGTTTGGTTCCTGACCTAGGATATTCATTTACTCTTCCTCTGTCTAACTTTCCCCAAATTGATTTGGTTCCTGACCTAGGTTCTGCGATGTGCGCCTCCAATAATCACTGCCTCCCTCTCTCGGTGGGTGCGAGTCCTCTCCTTCCAAATCCGGCGGTGCCCTGGAGTCCTTGTCGACCCGGCAGCTGGATCAGAGAACTCCGGCTCCAAGCCTCCACCCAGATCTGGATCGATCTCTAGGACCCAGGTACTACCGTCCTGGTAATTCTTCCTCTTGTGTTCAATTGCAGTTAAAGAGGTGGTCTAATTTGTGCTCTGCTCTGTTCGACTAAGTGCTCCGTCCTATGTTACTCCTACTGCAGCAGGCTGCGGTGTCTATATGGTGCTCTGCTCTGTTCAATTAACTAATTAAGTGCTTTGTGGTTCGTCAAAAAAAATTGAGTGCTTTGTTGTATGCTACCCCTAGCTGCTGGAATACTTGTATGATACTGTGTTCTCTGCTCTGTTCAATTACTACTGCTTTTGTGCTTAATTAATTATATGAAGTTTATTGGTAACTGGAGAAAGTAGGTATATACTGCAAGCTCCAATAGAATTGCTCTGCAAATAAGGATACTGCATGCTGAAGTGGATAATTGGAGTATCTATGTACTAGTTACAATTGTTGCATTTCCATTCAGGTTGTCCCATACTGATAGCACGTAATGCTATCCGTTGCCGTGGAGATTCAAAACATCACAGATTCGTGTTTGCTTCAATTTTTCAGGTATTTTTTCATTGCACAAGCTGCATATCAATAGGTAGTTTTCAGTGATAATTTTAGAAAAAATGATCAAAAAGGAAATATGACAATCATGACCTGCATGCATGAGCCGAGATCCAACACATTTTGGCTAGAGTTGCTTGGTTCAGTGTTCAATATTCTAGCATATTGCAAATGTGTATGCAGTATAAAATCCTAGCAATTCCTGCTATTGTGACTAGTGTTAGCAGGCTTGATTCTGTGGTGACAGTTCTTATAGTTATTGTTATTACTGTTACTGGAGCCTGCCATGTCTCAGCAGATGAAAAAACTTTGAGCATTACAATAATAGATAGAAAAAGGTGTATCTAATTATTATTTGTCTAATCAAGCATGTCATTAAGCATGTACAGAAATAGCTTTCTCTTTATTTTTAAGGATAGTGTGATTCTGTCCATTTACATGCTGTTCATGTAAGAGCAATCGTTTATCTCTTTCTAGGAATATTAAAACACCATTCGGTTCTTATTATTTTGGCAACTATACAAACTACAACCTGTTGCTAGGATCAGTTGCTAGAAAGTTCTTTATATCAGAAGCTTATCAGAAGATAGGTGGAACAGAGGAACACTGTTATCAGTTGCTACAAACTGTTGACTTCATGACGAACTTTTACTTTTGTTGTGCTTTTTTATTCATGTTATCTACAGTACTTGAGGTTGCCAAATATACAATTTATGCGTGGTTCTGCTTTCTATATTGTGATTTTCTTATATAGCATATTGCCGTTTCTACCTCAGAGGATACATGCTTGCAATCAGTGTACTAGTATGTATTCAGATTTGAGTTAGGAACTACTAAATAATATCCTTTTTTCAATCACTATGTCACTTTGCAATGTGACTTTGATTTGGAATTCCTGCAGCTTACCTAGGAATAAAAACCTGTAGCTTTGAAACATGTCCTCTTGATGGATGTTAAAGCATTTATGCACGTTGTCTCTAATTTCTCTGTTACGCAATCGAATCAGCTTATATCTTTTAGCTTATAACATGCATAGATAAACGGAAAGATATGATGCACTCTTTGAGAAGATTGACCTCCCTCGAGCAGAAGTGGCCGTCCTCCCTTGAGCAGCAAAGGCCACCTCCTTCTCTTTCCATCAGCAGCGAGTAGCAAGCCACCAGGTAGGTACCTGATTAATGCTCTACTCTATTTTACTAGGTGCCTCACGTCTCCCTCCTTTGCGTATTGTGTCTGGTTGTTAACCTGCCTTGCGTACATATAAATTATTTTGCAATAATGCCACAACCTTTTAAACTAATTCTTTGCCATACAGGCAATTTGTCATTGTTTAATGTGTGTTGTGTTTCCAGCAAGAATATGTTAAATATAGAAGCCAGCTTAAATAAGTCTACCATTTGTCATTGTCTACCTTTCCTGCTTGGTACCGTCATATACTAATCTAGTAGGAAAAATCTGATGTTATTTTCTCACCTGAAACAATAAGTACCTTCTGAAGTTTTTTTTATCAAGCCTCCCTTTGCTATGGCAATGACCTCCTGTTCATAGTGTCCGATATTAATTTTTCTATGTACACTTACTACACCTGAGTGATTGCTAATTGAATCTGTTATAATGCTTCAGATTGAGCAACATGATGAGGCTATAGGCTGCAGTGAGGTAACTGTTGAGTTACTAGATGAGGCGATAAACAAGACCATGAAGCAAGTGCTTGTTGGTGGCCCAAAAGTGGGTATAGCAAAAGCGAGGTTTAGGTCGATCCAGAACTGTTCTGGTTACATAGCTGATTAATGTGGGATACTCTATGTCGATAATGTATTTTGCTACCATTGATTTGATCAATGTGAATTTGAACATTTTGATTTTGCTACCTGGCATTTGGTCAAGAATACTAACATTTTGATTAGTGTTTTGCACTATATGGCTGTTAAATGGGCTAAATGTGTGGTCTACAAGGGCTATTAAATCGTCACAAATGGACTTGCCACATAGGATCCGAATCATCGCCAGGTCACATGGTGGTGAAGTTTTGTGACGTTTTTATCCTCCGTGGCACTTGTTTAGCCATCTACGCTCAAGATTTTGTGACCTTTTTCTAGTTTGATAGTGATGAAAGACTAGCGTCATAAATCAGTGACGATAGAAGTATTGTCACAAATATCGTAGTATTGTCACAAGGTTTGTGACGAAAAATATATTTTTGTCACAAAACATCTTTTTGCTACGCGTGATAGGTGACGAACGGATTCTCGTCATGTGAGCGTCACAAAATGAGAAACATGACAAAATTTTAGTTTTTGTGACACAAATAAAACGTCACCTAGGATTTCTTGTAGTGGACACGATGGTTTGTTACTTCTTTGAACCTGATATGTCTTTTCTTAAAAAAAAACATGGACAAACTGATTTGCAGCGTGCAACATCCTGAGCCATGCCTAGCAGGGGCAAAAAAAAGACTCATGTACTGTACTGTATGTATACACCGTACAAGGCAGACGTGCATGTATACATGAGAGAACAGGACGCCTGCTGCCAAATTGAAGTAGTAATATATTATCTCCATTGCCGCTCGAAGTGAAAGCACTTGACATGCGTGCGTGCGTGCGTGCATGTCTATCGCTAGCACTTCATGGGCATTGAAGATAGGTCAAAGCATCAGCAGTAGGCCTCAAAATATATGCCAATCGAATCAAGTAACTGTTCCAGCATGGAACACGCACGCAAGCGTGTTACTTTTATTCCCCTTCTTCCTTTGCCATGCTTGAACAAAAGAGGCATCCGTGCCATGCGCTCCTGTTGTGCAAAGTCCACACACACGCGTAATAAACAAACAGATGATGGGAACAACTAACTGAGTTCTGATATGGGATGGGATGGGAGCACTGTTGTGTAGGCAGTCGAGTCTGCGCCTCCATCCCCTTCACTTCACTTCACTCGCCGTTGGCATGCAGCTGATGACTGCATGCACACCTGACCTGGAGACACAGGCAAGCAGCAGCAGGGAGCTACATGCATGCATGGAAGTAAAATATTTTCCATCCATATATATGAATAATAATGATCAGACAGGCCGGAAGGAGCTGAGAGCAAAGCCATTCAAGTGATGGGACGTTGGATCACTGTAAAGATTCTCTCATCGGCAAGCATGGAGACAGCATGTGTGTGTACGTGCTGCCTGCATGCCGATGATCTGCCACAATAACCGGCAAACGAATCGAACGAAAGGGGAAAAGATGGGCACGCTCACTCTAAACTGAACACTACACAACCAGCAGCTATTATCACGGTGCTTCTGAAAATTAGTAGCGCTGACAACCAAATTTGACACAATTCAGATTTGCTGAACGCTCTGGGCAAACCGATTAGACGATCGGGTCATGTAAATCGGTCAGACTAACATTGTCAAATTAGCTTTCCATGCCAACTGATTATTAATCAGTTCAGCAGCACCTGGTCCTGATATGAGGCATCGATCTACCAGTGGTACCTACTTAACTTTGGAAGGGGAGAGACAAAAGAAGAAGATGCCATCACCTCACTGGATTCTATCGATTCTAGCTCTTGCTGCTAATGATGACTCCAAAAAGGTGTAATGCACAAACTGTACATGAAACAAGGAGGTTAGCTAGCTGCCGGGGTCGGTCATCTGAATCGAGAGAGGACATGATGCAGAGCACAGAACACATAACACATGCAGCTCATTAGCCAAGGATATCAACTGAGGGCGAGGGCGATGCAGGCCGTGGCCGAACAGTGGAATCCCCAATGCAAGCTAGCGCGGGAACAGTTGGGGAGGAACCCACGCCCTGCCGGCCGGACGACGGAGACCCACCGTGACTTTATTATGAGATGTTTTCAACAGTCTCGCGCATAGCACCGTGCAGTGGGGCGCTTGCTCGTACAGGGACGCCTTCCTAGCCACAGTCCGTCCGTGGTGCACACACAGGGCTAACTAGCTACTCTCTCCGTTCCTTTTTATCTGTCGTTTCGCTTTCCTAGCTGCATGTGTGCTGGTCATATATATGCAGGCATGGAGCACGGTCATCGGAATCTACTGCTGCAGTAACAAACTGCAGATCGAGATGGAGGAAAGGAGATTGTTGAATTGGCGCCCACCATATGGTACTACTGGCATAAGAATGTAGAGAAAACTGTGGCTGTGGACCTGTGGTGTGTACATGTACATCCATGGTTAAGGGCATGCTGACGGCACAGTACGTACACGGTCCTCTCTAGCTGCCTGATGGAACGGGGTTTGGATTCCTGCTACTGTCGTACACAGTTACAACTTTCCCACAAACATGCATGCCTCTACCTTACATACACAGCTCTCGGTCAGCTACAAGCATCTGAAAAATATGTGAACTTTTTTCTAGATCAATGGAATGACCAGCATGTATACCAGTTGAAAATAAGGCAATATTAGTTAGCATATGGAACAAATGGCGCAGTATATATGTAAAAAGTTTCCATGTGCATGTCATCGGTACAGGTCCTGATGAATGGTGGCATAATTGTATATATGAGTGTGTACTCTTGTACAGAATACTAGTCACCTACAGGCTACAGAACTATGTGTGGCATTGATATCGTCTACAGACCACGAGATAGACAAGTTTCAACCACAAAAAAATTGTGGAATAATATTGTGATTTTATACTATTGCAAATAAAACATAACCATGAACGACTTTTAACTATAGCTAGATTATTTTAGTTTTTAAGTGCAACAATGTTTTGACAAGTGGAGGGTATATAGTGCTTCTGTAGTTTTATTATATATGCATTTCCCATTTCATTTCCATTTAGAGATCGAGTTAGTATGTGGAAAGATAAAAACAATAGCAATAAAATGAATCTTCATGCCCTATATCTACTAGATGCACTTACAGTCGTAGACAAGGCACTCACATTTATTCACAAGAAATAAATATAACCACCATAGTTCATTTGAATAGAATAAAAATATTCAGAAAAATTAAAACTGACTACATTGTGAAATTTTTATCTGACTTTCACTACATATTTTTCTACTATAAGTCTGTAATAATAGTCATAGATATTTTTTGGACAAATTCAAACATCACGGGGCTTCTTGCATTGCAACTTCCTTTTTTTTGGGCATGTCTATTATCTATATATGTGGTATATGCATGATTTCAGTCCACTATGCTACATTCTTTGGGTACATGTCAAATAGTAGAATGTTGAAATACCATGTGATATTTACTCGTCCATTATTAAGAAAAAAATGAATTTATCATTATTTTAATAATGATTTCATGAATCACTTTTTTATCATCATGCTAAGAAGATTCGAGTCACCCTAAAAATCACAAATATGGTTTTCTGATATACTGTATTTATATTAAAAAAAACACTCATGATCAAGGTCCATATGAGAAAACGACGATATATATCAAAACATCTTATATTTGTGAATAAAAGACTAGGGGCGTGCATATTTTTTTTTTGGAAGAAATTAACTAAAAAAACAGACAATCATCACCTGATTATGGTGCTTTCCCTCTCTAGTTAAGGTAATATTCAAACATTTCCTTGCTATTCTGTAAAAGGGATTATGCAAAATCAGTGGCATTCTAGCAATTGTCGGAGAGGTGATTGATGTTATTGGCAACTTCAATAGTTATGGTGCAACTGTTATATTTATTACAAATTATGGATTGGCATTACAAATTATGAATTGGGCAGTATTTTATCGGTAATAAACTAATAATAGCTCCAATCTAATAATTAACCTTCGCCAGAGGTATCGGAAATAATTAACAAATTGAATAACTTTGATAATATGGAAACTTTTTATTGTAAAACTGAGCAGCCCTGGAATAAGCAAGCAGCAAGAATGGTGAGTAACCAATTAACCAGTGATAGAATTTATGAGAGGAGCAATCACGAAACCGTACTAGAAACGCAAAGTGTAAACCAATATAATTCTCATGTTTGACTACCCATATGCATGTTGACGTCCATTGTTTGTGGCACTATTCTCTCCCAGTGAGTTACTGGCAAAGCAGCCAAAGTTCATGTTTTAATCGGGTTGTCACTGACCATGTTGGACATATATATTAATTCTGTATAGAACCATGCCAATTGAACTGCTGAAACTAAAGCCTGTCCAATGGAACACTTCAGTTAAAACAGAAAGAGAAATTTTATGTCCACAGTTGATCTAACAGAAAGAGAAATTTTATATAATATATAACAGGGAGGAATGTATGTGCAATTCCTGGGCTATTCAAATCCACTCTTAGATTCGTCTTGTCGATCGAATGGTAAAAGAAAAAAAATGGCAGTCTCTCCCCAATATAATGGCTCACATGAGGTTGCACCCCGCTTTCCTATCGTCCAAAGGCTTCTACAGTCTCCAAAAGCTGCACTGCATAAAGGCATGTATAAACACCAGCAGCTAAATCCTCAAGCTTGCCGCTGTACACTACTACTGGAGCTAATAACTAGCAAGCTCTGGACTGGATTGAATGAAGCCACATTACAAGATTATTCATCACAGTAGTGGACATTGGAGAATCTGAACAAAGCAACAGTTGCTGCCCAATCGATCAGGCATTCAAGATCGAACAATCCACATCAAATACCATGAAATTCTTGCTCACATTCATCTCCTAGGTAAACAGTAGCTAACTAGCTACACCGTTTCAAATAAAAATGCGCACAAAAGATCGAACAGAGCTTGCGAAAGATCCATGGATATATAAAAAAGACAATGCTAGATAAGAATTACTTATTATGGGAAGCCATTTGGGAAGTACAAGTTGGACGGGCTCCCCCGGCCGCTGTTCCCTTTCCTCGCATCGCCGGCGACCGCCGCCGCCATCTCCTGGCCCTGGTACATGAGCGTGGAGTTCATCGTCAGGCTCACCAAGCTGTCGTCGGCGTCGCTCCTGGGGAAATTCCCGCCGTCGCTTCCCCCGGCCTCGCCGCCGGTGCCGGGCGCGCCCTCATCGCGCGTGGTCACCATCACCGCGGACTGCACGAGCTCGAGGCACAGCCTGAGCTTTTTGGGCTCGATGTGCGTCAGCCCCGGCACGGCGCCCTTGAAGAGGAACTCCGAGGTGAGGCTGCGGAGCACGTCCAGCGGGGTGACGCCGTCGAGCGTCCTGGCGTTCGGGTCGGCGTGGTGGTCGAGGAGGACAGACACCATGTCGGGGGAGACCATCTCGGCCGCCAGGTGCAGCGCGGTCTTCCCCGTCGGCCCGGCGCGGGAGTTGACGTCGGCCGCGCCGAGCTCGAGCAGCGCCTTGACGACGTCGCGGTTGCAGTGCTGGACGGCGTAGTGGACGGCGAGGGCATCGTCGAGGTCGAGGCCCTCGCCCATGACCATCAGCTTGACGAGCTCGATGTCGGCCGCGTCCAGGGCCCGCCGCATGCGCCGGATCTTGTGGTCGCGGTCCGCCGCCGAGGACGGCGCGTTGATGGGGAGGTAGTGGTGGGTGAGGAACGGCGAGCGCGGCGTGTTCGCGGCGGGGACAGGGGACTTGGCGCGGATCTCCTCAATCTTGGCGACCACATCGATGGGGAGGTGCTTGGCGAGGAGATCGGCGGAGAGGCCGGAGCGCGCCACCAGGTGGGAGCAGGTGGCCCAGAGCTCCTGCATCTCGAACTTGTGCGACGCCATGAGCACCTTCATCACGTCGTCCACGGACGCCTCCTTCACCATGCTCTCCAGCTGCTTCTGCAATAATGCGCCAAAATTAAATTAATCACGGTTAGTTAGTACCAGATTCGCCAATAATCGGACAGAAATTTCAGGCGATTAGCACTTAGCAGCATAAAATGAAGTATGATCTAATCGATCAGAGTGTACTGCTGCATAGTTCTCATTGCAGCAATATGTGCAGCATGGATCTTGACTGTACTTCCATCGGCATGGCAGTTGTACGGCAAGGTGTTTTGGAAATGATGCACGGGATGCATCGAGTTGTTGTTGGGAACTGCTGGTTGGATCGATCCCCGAGAAACCCTAGCGATCCATCGATGCAAATAAATTGCAAAGAAACGCCGTGCGTGCAATGGGATGTGATGCAAGGAAGGGACAGCAGACATAAACAAGGGAGTGACAAGACCCTTCCTAGTAAAGATGAGTCAGAGGCTCGATCCATGACAAGTGATGACAGGTGCAGTGCAGACGCGAAGCGGCAGAAAAGCAAGCGAGACTGTGAGAGACGACTCAGTCCCCTGCTGCTGCAGCCTGCCAGGACACTCCCCTATCTCAGATTCCACACACACTACGCAATGAAAAAAAAAATGCGATCGAGAAGAGAGAGCTCGAGGGAGCACTGAAGGGACTCTGCCTTTGACACTGGCGCAGGCTCAGAGGGCACAGTAGTAGGCCATGAATCGGAAAGGCAAAGTGGCAACCTAGGGATCTAGTCGAGCATGCATGCAGGAGCAGCTGCTCATCAGCTCAGCGTGAGCTCAGGCGATTCTCTGGCTCCTTGAATTGATGCTGCTGGAAAGATGCTACAGCTTCAATCGATCATATGAACGGGACGGGAGGGCTAAGCTAGCGACCATGATGGATGCTTAATGAATCGATGGCGCGCGCCGAGGTGTTAGCTGCGATCCCGAGACGAAATTAAATCCCCCACCTGAACCAGCAGCGCGAGCTGCTCGACGCCGAAGGAGCGCGCGGCGGCGAGGGTGTCGAGGGCGAGGTCGACGGCGGCGCCGCAGCGGGTGTGCCAGCATCCCCTGGCGCCGCACCCGGGCAGCGGCCCGCTCTTGGGCGCCGCCACCGACGCCTGGCCGCTGTAGAGGAACTGCAGCACGAGCACGAGCACCTCGTACCGGATGGAGCTGACGGGGATGACCAGGTCCGGCGCGGCGCCCGCGGGCCGGGCGCCGGGGGACCCCAGGGGCGGCGGCGGCGGGGGCTGGTGGTTGGGGTCGAGGCCGCAGAAGAGCTTGCGGAAGAAGAGGCTGCGGGCGGCGAGGACGCAGCGGTGGGCGTGCACGAGGCGGCCCTCGACGCTGAAGGCGACGTCGCTGAAGGCCTGCCCGTTGATGAGCAGGTTGAGGTAGTCGAGCGAGAGGGACTTGAGCGAGTCCTCCGAGCTCATGATCTCATGTGCACAGCAGGCCGCCGGGAGAGGGAGGGGTCGCAAAGGCGCGCCGCGGCCGGGGCGACGGATCGGCCGGCCCGGCTTTCCGGAGAGATAAGGCGCGGATTTTGGAGGGGAAAGCAGGCGGCAGGAAAGGAGGGGAGCACAGCTGGCTAGGGTGAAGGGTGGCCGCACTGTGAAAGGGATCGGAGGAGGGAGAGGCGTGCGCTCTCGCGTCGTCGGGGCCCTCCCCTTTGCGCTAGCTAGCTACAGGGACGATCGCTGTGGCTTTGTGGGTGGGGACGCGCTCTCTACAGTCTTTGTCTACAGTTCCATTGATGTGTGCACTCTGCGCGCGCGAACAATGGTGGTGGAGCTGAGGGATCGGAGGCAACTAGCAGGCAGGCGGCAGCCATTGACCCAATGAGACAAGCTAGCGTGGTGCCGGTGTACCCTGCAGCTGTGTGTTTTACTGTGGTGCCACCGTTGGGTTGTTATTGTTATCTTTTTGGTAAAGTCAGTTCGAATTAAAGTGGGGATTATGATTGGTCGAGATCTTAGCCATGGCTGGACTGGGACCAACCTCGGTCAAAATAAAAGGTTAGAGACGCAAGTAGAAATGTCTACTGTGCGTGATTATGGACAGCGAAAATCATATGAACTAACCATGCGTCGAACCAAGAATATTAAACATATAGTATTGGTAAATGAACAATATTTTATTATGTCTATATTTTGTAGTGAAGACGATTTATAAATTTGGATAAAATTTAAGAGCTGTCGCTATTATAGCACATTTTATACGTAACACATTCGTTATTTAATTTTATGAGAGCACCTTGGATATTACATAACCAATAAACTTTCGTGTTTTATTTATTAGTATCGTAATATATCCATTACGTTTCTCTTCCTCTTTCCACAAAGAAATTGCATATCTTTCTCTCAAGCTTTAAATAATTTCATGGTTAAAGAGGTCATGCCTACTTGTGTTCAAACTCCAATTTATTTGAATTTGAATTTGGGATTTTTTTTATTATGCTTAAAAGTGAATGTCTCAAGCTAACATAAGGTAAATAGGGTTCAAAATTGAAATTTATTGGTAAAGATATAATAATTGCTTATAAGATTCATTCATAGTTTAATTAACAATTGAATATTGTAGAAACTATCTGATCCCAGCCTCTAAGATTCTTATATAGTTGGACTGTTGGAGAGACATGACTGGAGTGAGCAATTATCTCTCGGTGCCCCTAGCTAGATACAAGAACATTATGGAAAAAAACCCACATAAAACATAAAATTCCCTGAAGAAATGTTTGGAGTATATATAATCATTGGCGTACAATTATGTACTACTCCCTCTGTTTCAAATTATTAGTCGTTTTGGCTTTTTCAAATACATCGATTTTGCTATGCACCTAGACATTATATAGATGCATAGCAAAAATTACGCACTTAGAAAAGCTAAAATAACTAATAATTTAGGACGGATCGGAGGGAGTATCATGCACCTAAACATAATGCATATATAAGAGCGTTTTCCCTTCAAGTGATTTTAAAAGCATCAGATCCTGAATTATTGTACTCAAATTGTTGTACCGTGTACGTGCAGCTGTGCTCAATTCAGAAAGCATGGAACTTTCCCTACTTCATTTCAGATCGTGAACGTTTTCCTGCCTTAGGTGAAAAGAGATAACAATATAACCGGCATGATTTTGTTGGTCTTGTAAGTATTATTGCCAATTTGCCATGTGTACGTGTATGCATGCATGCGCGCGATCAGCATCATGCAGGAACAGTAGTATCGCATAGTAGGATAGAAAGTCAGTAGTAACTTTCGACTCCTTTTGCTTTTACCTCGCTCCTCTTTGTCCTGCTGTTATTTTCACCTCCACAATTATATTCCAAGCACACACATACTAGTCAGCACGGTCTTTTACTGTTTGGTACTCCCTTATCATCGTCAGTACGCAGCAGAAGTACGTGTACTGGCCATGCCTAGCTAGATCTGACGCTGATGCATGCAGCTCTATTTTAATAATCTGATGAATAGATGGTAAGAATCAAGATGTAGAGATGCATGCGCGCACACACACGTATGCTTTGACCGCTAAACACATGTACAGAAGCTAGCTAGGTACGGTAGAGACTAGAGACCAACCAAACCAACCAATGCAAAGCGTGCGTACGTTATTTGCTGGCTCGGAATTGATTGGTGAACATGGATGCATCTGGTTTCTGGCAGAGACCCATAACATATATAACAGCGTTTGGTGTCATCAACTGTACAGTAGCCGAGATAACGTTTGTGCTTTCAGTGGTAGGCGACGTTCCCATCGACAGCGAGGCGCCTGTGATGACTTCGTCAATCTTGAGAATTTGCCGGCTCAGTCTCTCGAAGATGCTCACAGGGATAGGATTGCGTACGTGTATTCGTAGAGGTGAGTGTGCGTGCGTGTTTATCAACATCTGCGTCTGTACTGTGTCTCTGAAACAAACTGTACAGTAGCCGAGACACGGACGAGGGGCCGGCGTTATTCCATCCGCTGCATCCTGCAAAGTAGACCGATCGAACAAGGTGGCGGCTTGCATTGGGGCTTGGCATGGCCGTACCACTGCACTAATGATTAATGCTAGCTAGCCGCTGTAACGTACGTACTCCTACCATTATTGATTACTAATTGTTGTTTTGATTTATCAGTAACTTCAGCGTCATGTTGATAGCTAGAGTCCTACAGTACCTGTAGTCTCTGTAATGCTCCGAAATGTCATCACAACTTTTTCTCTTCTTTTTTTTTTTCGATGGAAAAAATGCCATTATCACATCCAGAGCCCAGAGATAGATAGATGATGGTAGCATGTGACCAGTATGTTGCAATGGTAATGGGCTGGATCACTGAGACTTCGCATGTCCATTGTTTTGGGCTGGATCAACAGAGTTTTTCGCAGCATCTCATTGTTCAGTGTCCATGTAAGCTGAAAACGCAGACAAGTGCATCTCCGGACATTGCAGATGATTACTCTCGTCTTTTTTTTTTTTTGAAACGAGATGATCCGGAATATTTTTTTCCTCCGTCTCGTCCCGCCGGTGCAGAAGGATCCCTGAAGTTCACCTACCATGGCGGGTTGCCGGCTATCCGGAATATTTTTTTCCTCCATATAGTCCTAGGAGGATGACCACAAAGTAAATTTTGACTCCTTTTGCTTCCTAGCGGATACGAAAATTAAACCCCAAGACGACGGAAATATCCTTATATCCAATGCCAACAGACTGGGATATTCCACTCCAAAGCATTGCTTCAACGAGGCTACTAATTTGTCAGCATCTGGCTCCTCCTAGTTGTCCCAGATGTTTATGAGCCCCAACTTGGTTTATCCCATCCAAATCCCTATCATTAGCAAAGAAAAAAAAACGAACCATGATGCATCATCCTCCTGGGCTGGGCCCTGTGCGAGTGCGCGGCGGACGTGGAGGCCGGGTCCATGGAGAAGGCGGCCCGCTGCCTCTCGCGGGCCACGGGCCTAGCCGCCGCCGCGCGCGACGGCCCGCTCCCGCGCCTGGCCTGATCCGCCCCATGGTCCCGGCCGTCGCCGACACGCTCATCGACCCCTCCGACCACCTCGACTGCCGCTGCGTCAGGGCCGCCCGCCGCAGCTTCTTCGAGCTCAGCCCGTTCCCCAAGGCGGCCGCCGCCGTCGGCAACCGAGTCATCCTCGAGGCCATGGAGAACGAAAAGGTTCTGGTTTGTGTGTGCGCTAGCTAGTAGTAGTAGCTCACCCAAACATAGCTAGTAAAATTAACTTTGAGCTAAACCCTAGCAAAATTGAAATTACTGGCAACTTGAAGCAGAACTTCCACGTCATCGACCTCGCGGGGCCTGCCGCTCAGCCAAGACAGTGGATCCAACTCTTGCGCGACTTCCACAGCCGGCCGGAGGGCGCGCCGCACCTGCGCCTCACCATCGTCCACGACGACGGGGAGTTCCTCGCCAAGGTATCAGAGTCGCTCACCGACGAAGCTGACGAACTCGACGTGCCATTCCAGGTTCACTGCGTCGCTGGCCAGATCGAGACGCTGGATCTCAACGACCTGCACGGCGTCCTCGGGCTCAAGTCCGGCGAGGCGCGCGCGATTGTCTGCGGGCACCATGCGGCTGCACCGCCTCCTCGCCGCCGCCGATGACGCCGCGAGCAGTAGCCTCAGCTGCCCGAGCACGCCGCTGGGCTTCGTCTTGCCGCCGTTAACCACTCCTCCGTTCCAGATGCCGCCGGCGCTGGCGGCCTTCCTGTCCGCGGCGCGCGCGGCGTCGCCCAAGATCGTGGTGCTCGCGGAGCAGGAGGCCGGCCACAACGGCGTCTCCTTCCGGAAGCGCTTCCCCGAGGCGCTGAGCTACTACGCCGCGGCCTACGACAGCCTGGACGCGGCGGCGGCGGCGTACCGGAGGCCCGCCGCCGAGCGGGCGGAGGTGAGCGCGCGGTGCTGGGCGAGGAGATCAGGGACGTGCTCCTGCGGGAGGGCGCCCGCCGGCGCGAGCGGCACGACCGGCTGCACCACTGGGCTCTGCGCATGGAGGTCGCCGGGTTCCGAAACGTGCCCCTGAACTACGTCGCGTTGTGGCAGGGGATCGACACGCTGAGGAGGTGTGGCGTGGGAGGCTGCGAGAGCAGAGAGCACGGGGGGTGCCTGCTCCTGTGCTGGAGGTCCTGGCCTCTCTACTCGGTTTCGGCATGGCGGCCGGACAGAGGCTCGGCTTATGGAGTCGGTAGCGAGGAGTATCTGTCGCCGACAGCACCGCCCGCTCCTCCTGCACATGGCTTTGAGGAGTTGATGTGCTGATGTGTTGCACTTAACTGAATGAGCTAATGCGCTCACTGCAACACAGAGTGAGAGATTTGTAGTGAATGATTCTAAGGTGAAGATTTAAGCTGGATGACATATTACACTGGACGAACCAATGTTTTTTTTCTCTGCGCATCTTTCTTTTAGGTGACTAGTAAAATGTACGTACGGCACGCACGCTGCACGTATTATACTATTATATATATATATATATATTTTATATTTATTCGATCAACATAAATAACAATGGCACAATGGCATATAGTTTCTCTGATCATATTAATGAATCGAAGTTTAAACTCGGCGTCTAATAAGTGCACTTCAAACCGATGAAATAACCTTACTTGCTTTTGAAATGGGCTAAGTGTATGAAAGATACCTAGTGAACATTAAAATACAAATCTAGATAGTTTTATTATAAAACCTTATAGCATATCTAGTATTCCGTGGAAACTAATAATATTCTATTTGGTGGTTGTGGATGTCTTTTGTTATTAACTAATATCTTATAGCAATGCTTGAGCTCAGCGTGCAATACGTTATATTTAAATCGTATTTGGATCACATATATCCATAGAATGGAAAAAAAAGAAGAAACAAAATCGTTACGTTGCGACATCAAGGGAAAACGACTTTGACTGCGGTAGTAGGCACTCTCTGTGCCGAGCTCCCGGCTTGAAGGGGCCATCATCTGATCGTCCATCATGAACTTGATGCTAGATACATACTTGAGCTAAACAAAAAAAATTACTCAAAAGAACAAACATCGATTGAATGTCACAACGGTTCTAATTAAAAAACATCGAATTACAGGACCAGAAAGTATGTTTTATCATGTAGATCTTTTATCCTGTGATCGAAATTCCAGGTTCCAAACACCTCTTCTCATCTATTTCTGTGTTATTCCAATCCTCTATTTTGTTACTACACACTCATCATATTTCTACGTTTTTTTTCCATTCCTCCATTTTCTATTCCTTCGTTCCAGACAGACTCTTAACTTTGTTGGGGACTCTTAGTTGCCAAATTGTGTGCCATTCAAAAACACGTCTCCTGGAGCAATAGACATCAGATCCAGAGGCATCGCAGCTAGCATTTGTGTCTCTGTTTGCCAGTGCCACCTTGGATGCTGATTTTACATAAAAGAGTCCCTTTGCATCAAAGTTCCATGCCGGCCAATCCTCCTCGTGATTATCAGTTGGTATCCTGAGGATTTCAGTAACATCCTCCGGCCAAAAAGTTTTATGTAGTAATTGCACATCCCATTCCCTTATCATTAACTCATTCACAATCTCAAATGCGCCTGTCAAGACTCTCAGGAATCAAATCTCCAAAAAAGGGATACAAAAGCTGACAAGCCAAAATCACTGCTCGCTGGATTGCTGGAATGAGCCTGCTACTTCATGCGGTCGAAGTAGCGCAGGCCTTGGTCCAGGAGCCCGACAAAAGCCCCAAGAAAGTGACGCCGTTTGGCCGCACCCTTCCTTCTCTATTCATGGCATCGAACAACCTGACCGCCTCGCGCGCCCTCCCGTGCGCCGCAAGGCCGCCGATCGCCGTGCTCCACGAGATGACGTCCTTCTCGGGCATGCCGTTGAACAGCTGCAGCGCTTGATCGATGCACCCGCACTTCGCGTACATCTCCATCAGCGCGTTGCAGATGTATGTCTTGGGCAGCATGCCGTTCTTGTTGCTATAGGCGTATACGGTATATCCACCTGCCTAGCTCCAGGGCGCCGAGCTGGGCACAGGCCGGCAGCACCGCGACGATGCTCGTGTCGTCTGGCTCGAAGCCTTCCATCTGCATCAGCCTGAACACCTCGACCGCGCCGGCGAAGTCGCCAACTGTTGTGTACCCGGACAGCAACGCGGTCCATGAAACCACCATCTTGTCAGGCATTGAATCAAACAACGCCCGTGCCAGTCAGGCGTAGATCCCCTGGATACCGCAAGGAAGCTATCCGTGGGAGAAAAGAAGTCGAATCCCTACTAGGATCCTACTTTGTAATCCTATTGGGACTCATACCATATAATCCTACTAGTAACCCCACCCCCAGGATATATAAAGGACGGCAGGGTACCTAGATAGGTAGAACCAAAGAGAACAGAGCAGCCAACACGCAACTCAACACCCAAGCGCAGGGCGCAATATACAACACCCAAACCAGACGTAGGGTATTACGCTATTCTAGCGGCCCGAACCTGTTTAAATCTGTATCTTGTGTCCTCGCGTTTACCTTCAAATTCCAGATCCGACGATCCCTCACCAAATAATCACCTACCTTAGGGTATCCCTAGGTAGGTTGGCGGTAAAAGTACCGACAGCTGGCGCCCACCATGGTGCCGATCGTCGCGATCATTAGGCGAATTTAAAGGACCTCGTCATCAACATCAATCCACTCAACGTGGCGGATTGTTACTTCGTACAAATGCATCGGTGAATTGATTTGTCGAGTTCGAGATCGGATGCTTCGGTGAACAACTGCATCGACCTAGACTACTCGGCTCGACTTCACCCCGCGCTGCAACGTTGATGCACCACCGTCGCCGACCCCGACGACCTGATTCAACTTCAGTTCGCGCCGGTTGCGCAACGACTTCGATTACTTCACTTGACTTCAGCTTGCGTCGCCGACTACCTCGACAACTCGAAGAGTCTCCTGCTGGCGTCGACGACTACTTCGACTACTCGGCACGACTCCTACTTGCGATGCCAACGCGTCGACGAGTACTTCGATTACTTCAACTTCATGAGGACGCTCGGCGACCCGCCGATGTCTACCCCGGCTACTTCGACTACTCGTCTCGACTAGAAACTAGTCGAAGACGGGCCTCATAGCGATGACTACTTTGCCTACTTCGACTACTCGTCTTGACTACAAAACTAGTCGAAGCGGGTCTTACACCATCAAGAACTAGTCGGAATCGACTCCGACTAGTCGGCTTCATCAACAAATCGTCACGGCTCCATCGACGAGCGTTACGGCTTTATCGGCAATCGCCCACGAATCAAGCTAAGTCACTTATACCTTTTTTCGACTTTCTCCACAATATCGACTATTTTTCTATGTACACCTCGCGACAGGAATTACCCTCGGAGGCTACGCCGTGATCAACTACTCCTAGGATGTTAGACTAACAGCCACAACTTTGGTGCACCGAGTACTGGAGCCTCTGCCATAGACTTAATACACCAAGTGCTGGCGGTTTTGCCACAGTCTTAGCACACCGACTGCGGAGGCTACGCCACAAAGTTGTGTTCTGAGTGCTGGAGGCTTCAAGTGGCTACACCCTATGGAAGTATAGATCTTCGCGCTACAACACGCGCTCTCGTTGACTACTTATCTGTGTACGTCTCTCGATGGGCACGAAACCCTCCAGAGCTACACATCGCCGACTACTTTTTGCGCAACGCGCATCCTCCATGTCGCATGACAACTACTTTTTTCTGCTCGTTGTCTTCTCTTAATGGTCGCTAATCTACTCGAGTAGCAAATGCCATAACTCATGAAACCTCGAGTCTTCAGTCATGACCTAAGCGAGTCTATGCACGAGACAAAGATCTGATGGATGCTATGAGTGAAGGCTAAACTGGGACCGAGTGAACGTAAAGGGTGGACTACTCGAGAGATTTAAATGGCCTAAACAAGGGCTCCACACAGCAACTTTAGTTTATCACCGAATAATTTTCGGTATTTTCATATTATTATTGAGTAAAACTCAGTATCTTCACATTATGCTACATAATACATGCATTGTCTTTTTTCAAATCAAGTTTCGGCAACAACTCGCCAGACCGCTTAGCCCGTCTCCCGGCTCGGGGGCTAGGCTGATTACTACTCGACGTGGCTCCTTTGGCTCCCCAGCTCGGGGGTTGGGTGCCAATAACTACTCGACGTTGCTCCTACAGCTCACTTGGCACATAAGCTCGTGGACTACTCGGAAGACAAACTGAAGTTCTAAAGGTAACCCTAGGTTGCCGCGCGGTTAGATAACCAGCGGCGGTTAAAGGGTCCTTTGGAAGAGTTTTTCCTAAAAAAGTGCGTGATTTGTTTTGAGCGGTTATTTGGGAATAGTTTTGGGGAGTTTATTTGATTAACCATTTTTTTCAGGAACCTTATCCCGAAAAAAGGGGTTTTCCAAATTTTGAACCAATTGATTTCCGAAATAAACCATCAAGGTAGATTACACATTCTCTACACATATTTTGTACATAACACTTTTCAGTATGCCACGTTATTTTGGATCCTTTTTTTTTCCAAACCTTGGGATTTGGATTCAAGGCTCGGGGGTTGCGGGACACGTGTCATCGATGGCTTATTTTTCAAAAATATTTGGAAGATAAGGAAAAAAAATTCAAGACTAGTGAGACCCTCAGCCTAATTCTTCGATTCAACCTAAGCCTCGGGGCTACTCCATATGGAGTGTGATTTGCATCGCACCCCATAGAAAGAAAGATTTAAAAGTACTCGGGGCATGAGCACCTCACGGACTCGAGGTAGCCAAGGAAGTACTCGAAGAATGACTTCAAGACGGAGCTTGAGAAGAAGCCGAAGACTACTTTAGAAGTACTTGAAATACCTGCAGTACTCGGCTATGAAGAGCTCGGGGGCTTGTCAGGGATAGATCCTCTGGGTACTGCAAGGAAGCTACCCGTGGGGGAAAAGAAGTTGAATCCCTACTAGGACTCTACCTTGTAATCCTACTAGGATTCATACCCTGTAATCCTACTAGAAATCCCACCCCCTGGGATATATAAAGGAGGGCAGGGGTATCTAGATAGGCAGAACCAAAGAGAACAGAGCAGCCAACAGGCAACTCAACATCCAAGCGCAGGCGCAATATACAACACCCAAACAGGACGTAGGGTATTACGCTACTCTAGCGGCCCGAACCAGTCTAAATCTGTATCTTGTGTCCTAGCGTTTACCTTCAAATTCCAAATCCGGCGATCCCTCATCAAATAATCACTTATGTTAGGGTATCCTTAGGTAAGTTGGCGGTAAAAGTAGCGACAGTGCCCTCTCATCTGCCCCAGCCTCGCGTGCGCTGAGATGAGCGTGTTCCAGGACACCACATCCCTGTTTCACATTTCATTGAACACCTTGCGCGCGAGCGACAGATCGCCGCTGTCACAGCCCAAAAATATTCAACATGGTTAACTTGTAAACATGAGCATCATGACCATCATTTGTGCATAATGGAGCATCATGTGCATGTGCATACTTGATTGATTTTAAATTTGTGCCTGTATGAATGTGTGTTCATGAAGAAAGTTGATTGCTGTTGTGCAGCTATGCCCCAAAAATTTTATTCGAATATTAGATTTCAAATGGTGAATTTAAAATATTTTGTAGAATTTTATGACCTTTGACTCGAGCCACAAAATTCTTGGAAAGTTGAAAAACTGCTGTTTTGTTCTTTTTGCTGCGGCCAAAACAGAAAAGCTTTTTGTGTGATTCTTGCTGCCTTGTGTTCCTTGTGTGCTTTTCTACCTCCAGTTAAAATCTCATAAATTTTGGAGCCCAGGAACACCTTGCTTTTGATTTTTGAACTCGAACCGTCGTTTTTCCTTTTCCCACTCGCCCGGGCCCACTCGTCAGCGGCGTCTTCCCTTTCTCCCGCTGCTTCTCGCGCCGTGGTTGGCCGCCATGGGCGGCGTCTCCACGCCGGCGTCCGTCCGTTGGCCACCAAGGCTAGGAGGAACGCGAAATCCCTCTCCTACCCCGCTCTGCTCCTCCGTTTTAAAACCCCGGCCCCGAAACCCTAGCTCTTTCTCCACCGTTGCAGCCACCAGGAGTTTCTTCCTCGCCGCCGGTCGCCGTCAATTCGCTGCCTTCGGTGAACGGCTCATCGATTCCTTGCACCCACACCTTCCCCTCCCTCTCCTCGACCGATTCCGGCACTCACCTGGTCCCCTCCCTCGCCCTGCAGGTCCCCCGGCGAGCTCCTCCGCCTGCCGCCGCCGGACCTCCCTGCGCCGCCCGTCCGCTGCCGTTCGCTGCACCTCGACCCCGCGGTGAGCCTCGCCCTCATCTGGACCACGCCCTGCGATCGCCCCCTCGCTTCCTTGCCGCGCTGCGCCGCCGTTCGCCGCCCGTTGTCGCCGGCCGGGGCTGGCGCCTGTGCGTCGCGCACGCGCGTGGCGCGCCGTGGGCGCGCACGGCCCATTCCGCCCGCGCCTTTGCCTCGGGTCAAGGCCAGCGGCCGGCCTTTACTCGGCCCGAGTCTGCCTGGCCTCCTGGGTCCACCTGTCGGCTCCTGGGAGCGCTGGATCCGGGTGTCCCTAGCCTTTTTCCTCGGTTTCCTTGTGTTTTGTTATGCTGTAATCTTGTAAAATGCATATAAAATTCTGTAGATCTCCAAAAAATGTGATTCCTGTTTTCTTGTGTTCCTGTGACTTATATCTACCTTGCAAAAATATGTTTATACATTTTACTGCTGTACATTTCTAGTTATGATTTTGTATAGTAAAAGTGTTTTAATTCTCTTGCTGATGCTCTGTTAATCCAAAAATTCCGAATACAATTTTTCTGGATTCCTTGTGTAATTTAACTTCTATTAGTGCAACCTGTTTTTATATGTCTCCAATGTTTCATAGGGTTTTAATGCAATATTGTGCTCCCTGCCTGAAATATTTTTTACAGCATAACTTTTTGCTTAAATGTGAGAAAATAGCAAAACCACATCTTTTATCTTTGTTCTCATGTATAGTCCTTGTGGTAATTTTCCGGGAATTTTTTAATGATGTCTTCATGCCTTTTATGTTTTAAATTGTTTAGAGTAGCTGAAACTTACTTAATTCATAAGTAATTGTACAAAAATTATTTTAATGAAAATCCAATTTTCTTGACTCATTTTTGATGTCCTCTGTGTGATAAAATTATTTCATGATTTATGCTTACTGTTTAGTTTCTGGTAATTTATTCTTGCCCTAGGAATAGTTTGTTTAGATAAGTTTAGATGCTTGTTTTGTGTACTTTACTTGGTTGTGAATCATCGCATGCTGCACCGTCCATATTTCATTCGTAGCATTTCATACTATTTCATGGTATCATATTAATGCATGCATATCATTCATGCATTATAGTGACCGAGTCGTCGGAGAGCGTTCCCGCCGAGCCCGTCGAGTTCGTTGAACCCGAGCCCGGTGCCGAGTGCGCGGTTGAGCCCGAAGAAAACCATGGCAAGCAGCTAAGCATGTTTCCTTGATCCGTCTAAAATTGTTCTATATTAGTTATCTCACTTGGGTACTTTGGTTATAGTATATGTTTATCTATTGCATTGTTGATCCTACTTTTATGCATTTACCTTCCTTGTTTTACTTACCCATGTCCTTGTCACATGCTAGTTAGTTAAATACTCAATTTGATTAGATGCTTAGCAATGCTTAGAGTACTTTATCACTTGTAGGAAAGAGTAGAATGGTTTTGAGTACCACACTTAACCGGTTATCCTTGATCGCACTTGTTCAGTTATTGTTTTGTTGGAAGGATGGTTTTCGTGGTTTGAGCAGAATAGTAGGGCCTAGAGAATGAAGTCACATGGGCATAGTCTGCTTGAACCGATTAAGGACCGTCCGTGGGTAACGTTGGCTTTGAGCAACTTTTCGTGCTACCACATTTCCGAGATAATGGAAAGGATGAGCCAATTACCTTCTTTGACTTGGTCATTGATGCACGGTCCTATATATGTGGCCAAGGGGCTATGCAGAGAGCCTTAGGGATGCCCCCGGTGGCCCTAGGTAACTCTCCGCGTAAGCTAGGCGTGATGTTCAGTGGTTGAGCCTTGTTGGAAACGGTTGACGCGAGTACCCCCTTATCCAACGTGGTTGGTTGGGTGAGCCGTATGGTCCTTGCGTCGTGTGGGTAAAGTAGTACACCCTTGCAAGGTTATGAACAATTCAAATTGCCGCGCTCTCAGATATGAGCAAGCTCTTTGTCCCATGAATTTCCGTAGAATTCGTACATGTTGGTAGTGGCTTCATGTCACTAAGTTACTTTACTTGTTCCTTGGTTAATCAACTAAAATTGGTGTTGGGTTGAGCAAGATAATTAATTTGACTAGAGAGCAAGTGTAGGTTTAGAGTGCTCATGCTTACGCAATAATAACTTAACCCTAAAGTCTTTATTTGAGTCTCATGCATACTCCTTGTTTACTTAAACGTGTAAGACTTGAGAGTACCTTTTGTACTCAAGTTGCTATTTAAACTAAGTTGCAGGTGAGCCGAAGGTTGTTTTTGGCCACTTCTATCCCGCCGATTTTGGTGCGGGAGAGGAGTAGGTCGGTGTGTTTGCGATGGCGCCCTTGAGCACGATGCCATTGCCTTGTTACGATTTCATTAAGTTATCCGCTGCGTAGTGTATCTTTTGCGAGAACATGATGAACACTAAACTTTAATATTCATGTCTCTTTAATCTCATTCATGAGACCAAGACTTGTAAGACTTTGTACCTTAAATTTCAGATTTGAACCTCTTATGTCATGAACTTGTAACATTATTTGTTGTACCGCTTTTATGCTTAAAAATTGCTCTGTGGTTCATCGGTAATGTGTGGATTTGTGAACGGTACGTGTATGCTTGATCTTGGGCATGTTGTTTAACACATACCGGGACTACCGAGTTTGCTTTTATTTTATGTGATTTTACATTGATCTCATACCTCTAGAAGTGGATTAGCACGTGGCACATCAAAAGATCGATAATTTCATAAAAACCGAGTGTAAATTGGGCGGTTCTCGCGACGCAGCGCGTGTACATTTTGATCAGGGAGTTCTGCAAGATGTCGTGTGCCTCGCACCCGGACCTCACCACGTGCGCGTGCACCTGATTTCCCAGCTCGACCGCCGCCAGGCCGCCGCAGGCCTTGAGCAGGAACGAGTACGTGAACCGGTCGCCGCCGGAGAATCCGCCGCTCCAAGCTGCGCGCGTGTTACAAAATTTTCATCCTGGAAAAAGAGACGAGGAAAAATCTAAGAGCAAGTGATGAAGAGGAAAAAGGAACTCAAAACCCAAGCTTTCGATGGCCGTCGTCGACTTGTCGCCATCCGTCGAAGCCCATCCGGCTCCACACAGCGTCGCGCACCCGCACATGTTTTGGTCCTTTAGCGTCCGCCCGCGCCTACCTCCGCGTGCAGCACCCACCCGCTGGCGCCGGCCTTTGCCGTCTTTGTCCATCTCCATCTCGAACAGCAGCGCCGACTCTGGGTCCGGCACGGCGAAGCGGCTCGGCCACGCGGCGCCGACGTCGTCGGACGCGCGGCTCATCCCGCCCTGCACCCCGCGCCGCGGCGCTCGTCCGATAACGCTCGTCCCCCGTCGCCGTGGCCGTCGTATCCTCTGCCTCCACCGGCCTCCCCCCGCGGGGCAGGGGCTCTCCAGCTCGGCAACCGAGTACCAGACTTTGGCCGTCGGGATCGAGGTGGGCGCTGTCCATCTCTCGTTGCCGCCGCGCCTCCTCCAACCAGGGATGGGGCTGCTGTCGCATCTGCTTTGGTGGAGGAGACGAGAGCAGGAGAGGGGAGGGCGGCGGACGGATAGTGTATCACGGATTGAGAGAGAGGAGTATGGTAGAGAAGGGAAGGGATGAAACAGAAGAGATGCGGTTGACGGGAGTCGACGAGCGGGTACGGGCGGGTGGGTAAGCAAACAAACGGTGAGAAAAATAATTTATTTTGAGCAGAAACACTCTCTAACTATCAATTTTTATTGGTCTACCTCTTCTTCCACCTCTCTCGGTCCCGACAGGCGGATCCAGCGTGAGGGGTACGGTAGGCCCAATTCAGATGAGAAATATTTTTAATTATTTAGGATCTTTATATTATAGATCTACCTCTCATCCCACCTCCCTCGGTCTCGACAAACGGGTTCAGCGTGAGGGGTACGGTGGGCCCGATTCGGGTGAGAAACGTTTTCAATTGTTTAGGATCTTTATAGTATAGATTATAAAGAACATATGTTTCTTTTGAAAGGACTATGTTTTTTTATTAGTTAAATACACCACCTGTCCTTTTGTCCCGAGGTACCACTTAGATCCACGAACTCGTAAATTCGAAATCTGGCACCAAAAACTTGTTAAGTTGTGCCACTTAGGTCCACACCCCTTGATATGGCGCCACATAGAATGAATATATGCAAGAAAGCCCTCCAAATTTGCCAACTTCTACCTTCACATCCTCCATATTTGAGGGAGTTAGGGAGAGATAGAGAGAGGAGGCAATGCCGCCTGTGTCGATGTCGAGCTCCAAGGCCACCCACCCTATGCGCCGCCACTGGACCCCGCTGGGCGAGGGAGGGGTGCAGCTACCGCTGCTCTTGGCCCGCGCCGCGCGCTACAGCCCGCTGGGTGAGGGAGCGACACTTCAGCCCGCCGTGCGCTCGCCGCCCTGGCCCACACGCGCGCCACCGCTGGACCGAGCCTGCACGCTGAGCCCGCCTGTGCACCGCGCCGGATGCCATGGCCTGAACTCGCGCCGCCGCGAGAGCCCCTCCGCACGCCTCGCGCTCGCAGCTCGCGCACACCCCTCGCCTCCGGCCGGCCCTGGCCTCTCCCGACGCCGCGCGTCGCTCGCCTCCGGCCATTCCTGGAGCACGGTGGAGGTGCGCGTCGGCGACCTCCGAGACGGGCGACTGTGGACGTCGGGGCCGGAGTGGCCGCCGGCGGTGGGAGCAAGGTGCATAGCCGGCGGATCGAGAGAGAGGTGAAAGAGACAAGGAGGATGTAGATATAGAAGATGAAAAAATTCAAGAGCTTTTTTGCATATATTCATGCCATGTGGCGCAGGGGTATGGACCTAAATGGCACAACTTAACAAGTTGTGGGTGCCAGATTTCGATTTTGTGAATTCGTAGACCTAAGTGGTACCTCAGGACAAGTTTAAGCCGCTGGTGTATTTAACTTTTTTTTGAAGGAATGAAGAACACTTTGCTTGCGAGGTGAATCTCAGCCACTTCGAATGTGGATCCATCAATAAGTTCATGGGCCACGGTAGGCTGTAGTTAACGGCCCACATAGTCTGCTTGCCATCTTCTGGCTCATAGGCCGTAGCCCAAACGCATCATCGGTTGAGCCCACCAGTACCCTTCGTCATGTGAGTGCGGTCGCAACAAGGCGTCGCGGCCGGCGGCGGCGCGCCGGCAACCAATAATCTTCGCCGGAGAGCCAATGCTAATACAGGCCGAGGGGCCAGGTACCCGAGCCCTCAGCGGCCTCGGTTCCCCTCGCGGGGACGGCAGCAAAGGCACCCCAGCGCGTGCGCGGCCGCCTCCCGGCTCTCCTCGGACTATAGGTCACGGCTGGTTGTGGTAAAATGAGCCTTTTCCCCTCATTGATTGTTTCAATTAAGGTTGCACCTGATCTTGTAGATTGAAACTTGATTTTACTATTCATGAACCAGGACCAACAATCCTGTTCATATCTATTTGTCACTCTGAAAATTTCCAAGCCCGACAACAGTATGTCAGCGGCTGCTTGTCTTAATCATGCTAGCCACCTGGCTAAATTCCGATGAGCAGTGCACGTACTCTTATCAAGAGAAAATGCAGTGCATCCAGCCATGTCTCAGATCAGTATCTTCATACCAAAGTTTGTAGGTTGCTACCTGATGCCTGGTGGATATGAAGAAACCAAGGGGGTAAATCCAAAGGGAACACACTGAACATTCCCATAGTATTCGTTTTCAGTGCGGACCACTCAACACGTCGAACTTTGTGTTTACCATGAATGCTTCCAAATGTCCTAGTGTTGTCCCATATAGAACAAAATCCCCTTATCAGGTAATTCATGCTATGGACACGCTATAAATGTGGCAGTAGCAACAAATAGAGAAGTTGCTCAAGCTAAGACCACCGGGGCCAAATTACTACGTGAACATACCAAGAGTGATGTACAGGCCACTTATGCAGGATCACTCGGCGCAGCTTGGCCCGGTCCTGTATGCGTGTGCCGCTCATGTAACCGAGGGATCCTTTGAGAAGACTGACATTGGTCTTAGTCAGATTAAAAGGCTCACCTCCATAGTTGATGGGCCGCTGCAGCGTCTATCCCTGATCATTGCTGACAGCCTAGCCCGTCGTCTTCTCTGCCCTATCCAGGGCTTTGCTGGTGCCCTCATTCATCCATCAGATTACTTCGAGCAGTCAGTCCTTCAGACTGCTCGCTGCAACCTCACCAAACTCTGCCCCTACATCAGCACTGGCTTTGTCACCATTAACCGGGCCATCCTTGAATCAATGGAGGTTGAAAAGGTCACAATATAAAAAATACAAATTTTCATGCTATTTCCAATGCAGTGGCTTCTGTATCTACTTTGTGCTCAAAACATGTAGGTTTCCAGACATTCTTCTTTTCATGTCTAATTTTCCTTTCGTAAAAGGCCGAAAGGAATTTGGTTAGTATTCTGATCTCGTGTCAACACTACTTTTTTTTTGAATGAACGGACACGAGATTGTGCCTATTTCATTGATATAGCAGAAAAGTACAACCGCCTAGCCGGAGCAAAGTGAAAAGAAAATTAATCTCTCAAAATTAGACCCGCTAAATCTTTGGCCCCCGCCGCCACCCAGGATAGCGCTTCCTGCTTTATAGTCGTCATGAGGGCAGTTGGCGACGTCTCATGGTGTCTGAAAACTGTGCAGTTCCTCTCCTTCCAAATCTCCCAAGACACTAGCATGACGATGCTTGCCATAGCTTTGCGCGGTATGGATGGTGTCGTCGCAAAGTTGGACCACCAATGGGCAACACTGTTGCTGGGTTGCCATTCCTGTGGCCGCAAGGATGGCTGTGCAGTCCATTCCGCTATGAGGTTCCAGATTCTCTTTGTGTATCTACGGTCCGCGAGTAGGTGGTGTGCAATTTCTGGTACACGACGACAGAGTGGGCAAGTCGGTGAGTGCGCCCAACCCCTCCTTTGTAGTCGATCAGACGTCCAGACACGATCTTTGTTCATAAGCCATACGAAGAACTTGCATTTCGGTGGTGCCCACGATTTTCAAAGGTAGGCCGAGCGCTCCTGTTTGGTACATCCGAAGAACTGCGCTCGATAGGCTGAGGCCGCACAGTACTGCCTTGATGGAGTTAGCTTCCATGAGATCTGATCTTCTTCATTCGGGTTTAGTTCGATATTTTGTAGCTTTGTCCAAAATGCAGCGAACTCTGCAAGGTGGACTGTTGTAAGGCCGCTTTGTAGGTTAATATCACCGATCCAGGCGTTGTCCGAGAGAGCCGTATGCACCGTCAACTTCTTCCTCCTGGCTATCTTGAACAGATTAGGTGCAAGATCTTTGGGCCGACATCCTTGCAGCCAGCCGTCAGTCCAGAACCTCGTTTTCACACCGTTCCCCAAACTGATGGTCGGTTTTCACACCGTTCTCCAAACTGATGGTCGTACATGCTGCGAACAATATGCGGTCCGTATTATCACAAGGGATTTCCGTGCCGACCTAAGGCTTCTGTGGTGACGTCCACTCTTGCCATAGCCATCTCAGGCGCAAGGCCCTAGCGAAACGCTCAAGATCGAGGACGCCGAGGCCACCGTTGATCTTTGGTAGACAGGTTCTTAGCCTAGTTGACCTTGCATTTCCCTCCCGTGAGGGCCCCGTCGCCAGCCCAGAGGAAGCGCTTGGTCTTACTTACTTTCTGATAATGTTGGTCTAGTATCAAACATTTATAGTTTTCTTTGAGCACTACGTAACTGCATTATAAATTTAATCGAGTCCCAATTGCAGCTTAGCTTACTGGCAATCCAAAATTTAGGTTGAGGTCAGTATAAGTTCTTTTATGCAGTTTTGAGACATTATCAAAGTCAAAGCCCATTTAGCTACCAGATTTCCATTGATCTTAAATTTTAGATAAAGTTCTGAAACACCAGAAGGTTTGAACCTCTAAGGCAGGCCTGCACAGTATAATTGCTCCCAGGTTAGCAGTTAATGATAACAGAGTTTTATCTAGATATATGCATGCCCGTGACCTTCTGATGCCATAGTAACTGCAGGTTGTCCGCATTGTCGACCTGTCCTGCTCAACCGCCCCCAGCCACGGCAGTGGCTCAAGCTCCTTCATGACTTTCATGGGCGACAAGGTGGGCCACCTGAAGTACGCCTCACCGTTGTTCATGATGACAATGACCTGGCCAACATGCGGACGCTCCTATCTAACGAAGCTGACAAGCTCAAAATTCCATTCCAGTTTAGTTCTGTGGTTGGCAGACTAGAGACCTTGGACTTCAGTAATCTTCGCAATACCCTAGACATAAAATACGGCGAGGCAATTGCCATCAGCTGCTCTCTACAGATGCATCGCCTACTCATGGTTGATGACAAAGTGAGCTGTTCTGGTATTGGTCAGCTCCAGAAAATGGCAAACATCGTGCAACTTAAGCAGATGGCCAGCTCAGTGTACAGCCCAGCTTCCACACTGAACTATCCACAAACATCGTGTAAGGAAAATAGCCCCATTAGACTATATTGTGATTTTAATGATTGAGTGACAACATGATCAATAGGACTAACGAGTTTTTGAGTTCAAGATTGTAGGATTTTTAGGTTCCATGGATGGAGTCCAAACCATCTCCAAGATAGTCCAAATCGTCTCCAAGACACAATGCGACGTCTTGGACAAATGACAGAAATAATGAACGGGTCGGTTGAACCGACGACTCTGAAATTGCACGGGTCGGTGCAATTGGACATAACATGGTGTTACAGTGAAGAATTGGTCTACACAGTCGGTTGAACCGACGCTGGATCAATGGAGGCGTCGGTGCATTGTCAGGTTCAGAGCATGTTCGAAGCACTGCAGAGGGTCCTTCGGGACCGGTTAAACCGACACCCCATAGGTCGGTGCATTAACGTAGCATCAGAGAGCTATGCAAGCTCAGCCCAGTATCAGTCTTCATGGTCGGTTAAACCGGCGGGTTCTTTGACTGAGTCGGTGCAATGCGTCGGTGCAAATGACATCAGCAAAAGAGACGTTAGGAATTCAACGGTCGGCATGCAGGTTCAGTGTGACCGGTTGAACCGACACCCCCGGTCGGTTAAACCGACGCCTACATACTTTTCTGGGCAAAAGTATGTAACGGCTCTATTAAGTTGGAGGGCTATATATATATGCCTCACCCCGGGTCATTTGAGGTTGCTGAGGTTGTGAGAAGTCCTAGAAATATTGTAGAACACCTCCAAGCCACCCAAGAGCATATTGATCACATCCATAGGCTTAGCACAAGCTTTGTAAGTGAGAGTGCTAGGATTAGCTCAAGTTTGAGTGAGAGAGCAAGGTTTGTACCTTTTGTGCTGGTTCTAGAAGTGAACCACATGTTGTATCTTTGTGCGCCGGCCCCTTGGAGCATTGGTGGCTCGCCGGCAAGTCTTTAACCCTCCGGCTTGGTGCGGAGTGGCGACGACGGCTTTGTGCGGAGGACGTGGAGACCTCTTCCTTGGTGAAGAAGCTCCTTAGTGGAAAGCGGAATCAAGGTGACCGTGGTGATTTGACATAGCCTTATGGCGAGTCAAGAAGAGTCCCGGAAGAAACTTGGTTGCCGGGAAGCAATACTGTTTATGAGTGCTTCAACAACGTGGATGTAGGAGTGACTTTGTGCCTAACCAAACCACGGGATAAATCCTCGCGTCAAGAGTTTGCTTCCTCTCATCCCCTCTCTTAAGCTTCCGCATCTATTACCTACAATCTTTGTGTGCCTTTACTTTCATATAGTAACATCTTGATAGGATTGGCTATATGTTGTAAAAATCTTTGGGATGAGAGTTTTACACTAGGAGAACTATAGTTGCATATCTAGATAGCATGATCTAGTCTAAGTTTTGTGCAAATTAGTTGGAACCATATGTTAAAGGTTGTTTTAAGTTTGTCTAATTCACCCCCTCCCCCTCTTAGACTACGAACACCGATTTCTTTCACAACATACCCTCAGTGCCAGACGCCGAGGTTGCTGGCTAGCTTCCTCAATGCCATCCGTGCGCTCAAACCAAACATCATGTTGGTGGTGGAGCAAGATGCTGACCACAATGCCTTGCTGTTCTGTGACCGGTTTGTGGAGGCACTTAACTATTATGCTGCCCTTTTTGACTGGTTCCATGCACTGGTTGCAGCCAACCCGCGGAGGGCTGATGAGCTGGCACGAGTAGAAAGAATGATCCTGGGGGAAGAGATCAAGAACATACTTGTGTGTGAAGGAGTACATCGGCCTGAGCGACACGAAAGGCTGAGCCAGTGGGCAATGCACATGGGTAGATATGGGTTTGACCATGTGCCACTCAGCTTCCGTGCCATTTGGGAGGGTAATCAGAAGCTCATGAGCTTCGGATTGAATGGATGCCAGAGCAAGGTAGAAAGTGATTGCCTTCTGCTGTGCTGGGGTTACAGGCATCTCTACTCTATATCGGCATGGAGGCCACATAAAGGCTCAGCTTCTGGGAGCAGAGAGCATATTTTAGTGCAACCACAGCGCCAAATGATATGACGAGACAATTAGGCGTCTCCGTTCATCGCATTTTCTTTTCTTTTCTTGTTGGTGATGCGCAGGATATGTCTGGCAGTTCCTCCTTTTTTTTAGAGTAGCAGACAACATTTGGTGTGAACTGTGAAGCATGATTATGCTTGTATAGATGAAAGGATTGTAATGTTTTCACTGAAAAATCATGTCAAAGTTCAATGGGAACCCATATAGACTATTAATTCATCGTACATCATTTTGATTCCTACCAATATAGGTTCCCAGTTTAATATCTCCTTTACTCCTTATAGCAGGGATGTTTTCATGTAAACTGTGTTGTTTTTGGCTAAGTTCCGTTGTACTAACCTTTTGGCTCTCCAGCTAAACATAAAATAAAGAACAAGATTTGTTTTGAATGTTGCCAAATTATATGCCACCGACATTATGCTGATAAGTTCCTATAATTGCATATTAAGATGTCATCCTTACATGGCTCAAGTTTCTCCTAGCACACAAGAACACCCTCACTGCTAGAAATCGTAGCACTAGTACCGGGCGGGAAGTACCGGTACCGGTTGCTGCTGCAACCGGTACTAAATTGGTTTAAATTGGTTCATTTAGGTTGCTCCGGCATCTCACCCCTTTCTCCCTCCTGTCATTTCTTTTTCCATGCCTTCTGCTTTGTCTTCCTCCTCTGTTCTTCCAGATCAGAGAAGAAAGATAAGCAAGCAAGAAGCGGTGGGATGAAAACTGAGAGGCGAAAGAAAGAGTTTTGAGGAGCCAGAAAAACTTCACTTAGGTTAAAGTTTACAACATTCAAGCTAAAATTACAAAGACCCAAAATTATAGGAGAGATTTAACAAAGATACAACATGAGAGATTCAACAGAGATTCAATATTCATCTATCTGAAAACAAAAAAATTAAAGAGCTCGCCAGGGCCTCCACCGCCGGTCGCCCACTTCCGCTCCCCGTACACGTCGCGCGCCCGTGCCCCACTTCCGCTCTCCGGGGGGCGCCGTGCGCCCGTGCCCGGGCCTGCGCGAGACCGACGCCGCGACCGGCCGGGGGCGCCGCGCGCCCGTGCCCACGCCCGCGCAAGCCCGATGCCGCGGCCGGCCGGGGGGCGCCGCGCACCCGTGCCCTGCGCGCCGGCTGGTGTCCGGCGGCCAGCCTCCCCAGCGCGCCGGCGGTGCCCGCAGCCAGGCCGGCGGCCCCATGCACGCCCGCTGGTGCCCGGCGGCCAGCCTGCCCAGCGCGCCGGCGGCGCTCTTGCCAGGCCTATGGGCCCCTGCGCCAGCGGCACGCCCGGCGGCCAGCCCCGCGCTCGCTGGTGCCCGGCGGCCAGAGCATAGGAAGGGAAGAGAGAGAGGAAGGAGAGAGGAAGAGGGAGGAGAGGAGAGGATAAGGACTGAGGAGGCGGTGGGAGTCTGGGAGAGGAGAGGATAAGCACGATAGGATAAAGGGAAGATAGAGAGGAGCCGTGAAGAGGGACAATTCAATAACGGCTGAGAGTTAACCCGGTATTACAGGCTTGAGCTTCTAGTACCGGTAAAGTCTCCACCCGGTACTAAAGACGATCACGTACATTTAGAGCTCAGTTTCAGCTGGTACTAAATGCGTCCATGTGGCACTATTCTATCATCCCGGTACTAAATTTGAAGTTAGTATCAGCTGAAAATAAGCCCAATACTAATACCTATGAACGAATGTGAAGTTTTCTAGCAGTGCCTGATCCTCCTCTTTCTTTCCATACCATAAACTTTCTACAAAACAGGAATGAGAAGTTCCGTTCAAAAAAAAATTCTACAAAACAGAAGGAATTAGCATTCTAGCCTTCTAGGTCGAAAACAAGGGCATGGGGTGAAATTCCATTGAGTACTCCAAGAAGAGCCCACCTTGCAATCACCTACTATTTATAAATCTGACAAAACAAAGTGTGTACTTCTTGTCCTCTGGGAAAATGCAGTTTGCACATGAATGCAAATTTTGGAGCCATGTTAGAACCATTTAAACCTCACTGGTTGGTCAAGGAAACCAAATATATAGCTTGAGTTTTCTGTCAACCTTTTGTATCTCTATGCAATCTTGTTTTCTGCATACACTTTCAATAACCCGCACCAGAGGAATTGATCACAAAATTGTCTGGTAGCTCCTGATCCAAAATGCTGTTGATATGTTCCAAGAGAATAATTCCAATCTGCCTAGTTATTCCACCGAGATGCAGACGACATCACTTAGCCCTTGCCGCATATGCATCCATTTCTGCTTTGTCCCTTTTGGCATCCCATGACAAGGTTAACACCAGGCACCTAGGAACGTATGAACTCGAGACCTTGCAGGCTTGCAACATTTGTCGCCACGCCAAGAACACAACAAGATCCAACAATGGAGTCGTCCTCGATCGCCTCCATTACCGCTATATCCAGTGCAGCAATCCATTGGCCATAGCTACGTCCAAAACTGGGAGTTCAGTAAGGATTTGCTCAGAAGTCTGAACATGGACATATTCCCGGAGGACACGGTGTCGTCGGCGACATCGTCGCCGGCGTCGTCCCTGTACTCGCCATCGCCGCACGGGTACGGCTCCTGGGTGCAGGAGCTGAGCCATGACCAGCAGGGCGTGCGGCTCATCGGCCTGCTGTACCAGTGCGCCGCCGAGGTGGCCGCCGGCGCCTTCGACCGCGCCGACCACTGCCTGGAGCAGATCACGCAGCTGGCCTCCCTGGACGCGCCCCACACGCTGCAGCGCCTCGCCGCCGTCTTCGCGGACGCGCTGGCGCGGAAGCTGCTCAACCTCGTGCCGGGCCTCTCGCGCGCGCTGCTGTCCACGGCCAACTCCGCGGAGGCGCACCTGATCCCGGCGGCGCGGCGTCACCTGTTCGACATGCTCCCGTTCATGAAGCTGGCGTACCTGACCACAAACCACGCCATCCTGGAGGCCATGGAGGGGGAGAAGTTCGTGCACGTCGTCGACCTCTCCGGCCCGGCCTCCAACCCGGTGCAGTGGATCGCGCTCTTCCACGCCCTCCGCGCCCGCCGCGGGGGCCCGCCGCACCTGCGGATCACCGCCGTGCACGAAGGCAAGGAGTTCCTCGCCAACATGGCCGGCGTGCTCGCCAAGGAGGCCGAGGCGCTCGACATCCCGTTCCAGTTCAGCGCCGTGGAGGCGAGGCTCGACGAGCTGGACCCGCACGCGCTCCGGCAACTCCTACGCGTCAGGTCCGGCGAGGCGTTCGCCATCAGCGTGGTGGCGCAGCTGCACCGGCTCCTGGCGGCCGACGACGCGGGCAGGAGGCACGTTCCGGGCAGCAGCTGCCTGACCCCGGTCCAGATCATCGCGCGGTCCAGCCCCAGCAGCTTCGGCGAGCTACTGGAGCTGGAGCTGAACACGCGACTGCAGCTGAGCCCCGACTCGCCGTCCGTGGTCTCGTCGCTCTCGCGGCAGTCCCCGGTGCTGCAGGCAGCGGTGGCGCAGCAGCAGCGGCCGGCGGCGGCGAAGCTGGGGAGCTTCCTGCAGGCGGTGCGGGCGCTGTCCCCGAAGATCATGGTGGTGGCGGAACCCGAGGCGAACCACAACGCGGCGGCGTTCCTGGAGCGGTTCGAGGAGGCGCTCAGCTACTACGCGTCGCTGTTCGACTGCCTGGAGCGCGCGTCGGCGGCGCACCGGTGCGCGGCGGAGCGGGCGCGGGTGGAGCGGCTGGTGCTGGGGGAGGAGGTCCGCGGGGTGGTGGCGCGGGAGGGCGCGGAGCGGAAGGTGCGGCACGAGCGGCTGGCGCAGTGGGCGCGGCGGATGGAGGGCGCTGGGATGGAGCGGGTGGGGATGAGCTTCGGCGGCATGATGGAGGCGCGGAAGCTGCTGCAGAGCCTCGGGTGGGGCGGGTCGTACGAGGTGGTCCATGACGCGCGCGGCGAGGCCTTCTTCTTCTGCTGGCACCGGAGGCCGCTCTACTCCGTCTCCGCCTGGAGGCCCGCCGCCGCCCGGCTCGGCGGCTCGTAGGCCATGATTGATGATTGCACGTTCGTACAGCATCCCTCGTGCTCTATATGCGTGCGTTCTCAACTCTGATTACGGTGTGATTGAATGAAACTTGACTGTTGCTTGGTGTGATTGGGCTGGAGAGAAAATTGAGCTTGTAAACTTGTTGGTTTGAAGATTTCCTTGTAGAAAGAAATTGATCATCCAGGAACACTGATACATCATCCAAAAGATAATGGTCCATCGTTGATTGCTGCACCTGCACTGTGTTCATTGTCAGATTGTGAATGCAAAGTCATCACCTTTGAGCCAAGAAAAGGACGGTGAAAAAGGCCGTTTCCTGCTGACCCGTTTGTGCTTGTCACTGAAAAGGATAAACGAATGGCGCTTGAAAGGAAACTGCATATATGGTGCTGCAGAGAGATTTGCAGTTTCCCATCTACTCGTACCAGTCATTACTCATTAGCTGATTGCAGGTCATCGGCGTGCAGTCATGAGCCATCTACGACATGTGATCTAAAGAACCTTCCTCGCCACCGTGCAGCCCGCCCTCGCCGACGGGGAACACGCGCAGCACCCTTCTTGAGCCCCAGCAGCGCCGCCGCCTGCGGCCGCGTGGGCGAGGCGCCGGCGGAGGAAGAGGAGAGGAGGCGCGGGAGGAGATGCGGGGGCGGGCGCCACCGGCCCAGGGCACCGGATCGCACGGCGGGGATCATCGGCGGCGACGACAAGGTCTTCGACGGCCTCGTTTTCTTCTTCGTTCCGTTGCCAAGATCGGGCTTTGCGGTTTGGATGGCGCGGCGGGCGGCGCTGGACGGGCGCCGAACCAGGGGCCTATATAGAACATTGTAGGGTCCTTTTTACAAATAATCGGATCGCGATTAATAGTCGCGATCCAATATAGGGGGTTATATGAAAATTATTAGGGGGTAAGCTGAAAATATTCGAATCGCGATCCATAGTCGCGATCCAAATTAGGGGGTTATTTGTAAATATTAAGGATTATTTTTGAAAATTTAGGATCCGTACCGAATCCTCTGCCGCGGCTCGCCGGAGCGCCGTCCGTCCCTGCGTACGTCTTCTTCCTTGTGCCTGGCTCGCATCCGCCCCAGCTTGCGTGGACCGAGCGTGTTCGAAGCCCTAAGGGGCTGTCGGTGTTTGGTCTGACAAGAATACCTCCTGTGCTCGCTTGCATCTAGCCATGGCTACGGCCGTGCAACTGCCTGTTTCTGGAGGTGAAGGGACGGGCCCACAGGCTAGCGCAAGCGTTGCGGGCATGACGCGCAAGCAAAGCCCTGCAACTGGACGACTTTCCCACTCCACTCACATACCCATGTCATGGATCCGAGAACATTGAGCGTGGATTCAGTTCCAGTTCTGGAATAATAACGCAAGAACCAAGAATCTCTTGCTACAATGCATCGATGAAGCAGATAAACATTTTTTTCTGTTATGTTGCAGCAAGCACGGCTGTGTTTGCAGCAAAGGAAGCAAAGAGAGCAGAGTGGCTGACCACAAATTCAGATGCACTGACCTAACAGAAAAGGAATCATTTTGCAAAATGTAAAGGACAACTTCAAATCTTTCAGCAAATACTGGTTAATATGGAGAGTATATATAAACCTGATTGTCACAGTTCCTGCAGGCATAGAGAAGTCCGTTATTGTTCTCCCTGTCCTCCTTGGATACAGAATGTTCTCGCCTCATGCCCTCATGCAGGCCCAGAAAAAAAAAAGGTAATAAAGAAAAGGCTAGCTCATAGCGGGAAGGGCATATCAACATATCAAGCACCGGCTCACCATTCATCACAATATTAAGCTCAGTGAAAACATTCAGATCCACACCCTCGACGTACATGAGAAAAGGGTAAATGAACAATGCACGATTATTCATTTTGATTACCAGATAAACATTTCTATAGAGAAACAGAACCATATATAAACAGAAATTCTAGAATCCAAAACGTACAAAACCCTACCAGAAAGGGATTTAATTAGATGTTTATTAGACCTAAGCTCTGGAGTGAAATCGAAAGTAGGTATAGTATACCCTCACAATAATATAATTAACAACCCATGAATTGAATCCCTCATACTTTTGTATTCCATTGATCATCATCCATCAGTGGTGGCTCTTGAAGCCAAAGAAATTAAGTACATTTGGAGATATATTTATATGACCGGATAATTCAATTCATTCGCGATCACTGCACTGAAACGAACAAAACTCTTGTTGGATTCACAGCGGCACAAAACTCTTGTAGTAGATACGCAACGAAATTAACACAGATCAACCACACCGACATATCGATATCACACCCCTTGCGTCATCATGCGCGCGAACTCATTGAAGCACACGAAGCCGTCGCCGTCGACGTCGACGCCGCCGATCATGCGTCTGCAGTCCTCGACGGAGCACCGCTCGTCGCCGAGCGAGGCGAGCACGGCGAGGAGCTCCTCGGCCGAGATCCTGCCGTCCCCGTCGGCGTCGAACACCGCGAACGTGTCCCTGAGCTCGCCCTCGTCCGCCGCCGCCGCCTGGGCCTCGGCCGCGATCTCCTCCAGCAGGAGCCCGGACCCCGCCGCGTCGGCGAGCATCTCGGCCAGCTCCTCCTCGCTCGGCACCACCCTCCTCAGGGCGGTCTCCAGGTCCTCCCTCGTCAGGGGCGCCGCCGGGTTTCTTCTCTTGGCCCCTGACGCGGATGACGGCGGCGGCGGCGGCGGCAGGACGGTGCGCGGCGTCGTCGTGAGGGCGGACGCGCACTCGTCGGACGACGACGATGACGACGTGGTGGAGCCGAAGGACCCGCTCTTTCCGTCCTTGGATCTCGTCGTCCTGGTCGCCTTCTTGCCGGAGGAGGAGCCGAAGAACGGCACGCTAAGCTTCATGGCGATGGTATACGTGTTACCTGCTTTAGCCGATGGTTGGAATTGACGAGAGGAGGATTCTAGGTAGGGGGAAGGAGGCAGGAAGGTGAGGGGTGGAGAAGACGATGCGTTTATAGGCAGGAGCAGACGCGGGACAAGGAAGACGATCGAGCTAGTGAGCTTCCGCGAAGCTTCGCGCGGGAAAAAAACGGCCGGTTCGCACGGGACCTACCAATGCGGCAATGCGGCGTGCGCGATGGCGATGCGATTCTTTCGCCTCCGCTTTGAAGGTTTCCCTCCTCTCTCGTTTAATTGAATGGATGCGTTTGCATGAGATGAAAGAGATCGAACTCATGAGGGTTTTAACTGAATGGAAGTCTCGATCTCGACGTCTCCGTCGAAAAACAACCTGACACCAAGCGCAAATAGCCAAACCCAAACAGGAGAAACAAGGCAACAAACCTGCTGATATCTACATGAAAAGTTTTGCAAGGTATACGTCCACAGACACCGTCGCCACCGACTGAGATTTCACTATTTCATTTTTTTAAAAGACACTGAGATTTCATCACTTTAATCCGCAGTAACTCTTGGAAATGGACTTCCCGTGGTAGCGAATTTTCTAGGATTTAACGACGTTGTCCTTTCAGTGGTAGGCGACGTTTCCGTCGTCAGCGAGACGCTTGTGGTGACTTCATCATTTTCGAGAATTTGCCGGTTCAGTCTCTCAAAGATGCTTTATAGGATAAGATTACGTGTGTGTATTCATAGGCGTGTGTTCTGTGTTTCTTAAAAAACTCTTGGAAATGGACATTGATATCGATCACGGTAACAATGGTCAACTGTGAGCCGATATGAGAAACTGGACTTTGTTGACCACTGTGACAACTGCGCTAGTTAAAATAGCCGTGACACGGGTGCAGCAGAGCTTAGAGCTTGCAGTTGAGTGACAGGGACGTCAAGTCGGCAGCACAGCAGATAATTCTTGAACCGGGAAATATAGTTTCACTGTCATCAAACAGGTTAAGTTTTGGCGTCGTGTACGGTAGTACTAGTATATCATACTTCCACACCTCATGAAAATTGCTGGGCTACCTGCGAAGGATTTGGTTGATGGTCGAAGCTGCCAGGAAACTTCCGCTCGCGTTTCGTAAAGTTTCAGGAAACTGGCTAGTAACCTGACGACGACGTACAGTGCGTGCGAGGTACAGGCAGACAGCGTGACCTGACTGACCTTGCTGAGCGTGAGTTGGTTTGGAAACTCGTGAGGAATTTCGGCTGCTGATGCACATGCACTGCCTCCTCGTCGTCCTTGTCTCCTTGAAAACTGCAAAAGCCAGTAGCACCCACAGACAGGATCGCACCCACCAGGTAGTACTAACCTGAATAAGCAGTTGTTGAGCTGTAAAGTCGCTTGATGTTCGTGCTTGCCAATGCCATGGTTCAAATTCAGGCTCGTCAGCACTAGAGTTCGCTTGATGTTGGTAAGGATCAAATGCAAGCGATGCATCTATTTCCTCTTGGAGTGTTGGTAAACACCTAGTACACTACTGGTGTCTGCCTACTAGCACAAACTCCACTCGTGTAACATTACAGAAGCTCTGCATGGCCGCAGCTGACTCGATAGCATTGTTTGTACACAGATATGCTTTGCTTGTACTTTCGCGTGAATATTTGATTGAGCCCTAGGCTCATCGTGTTGTAATTTTGCGTGAATATTTGATTGTACCCTAGGCTCAAAAAAATGTCCTTGTTGTCGATAGAGAGAAATTATAATTTGTATCCATAAAAAAAGGCAAACACAAAAGGGAAAAAGAAGGGGAGCCGAATCAAACGTAGGGCCAGCCAGCAACTCTACTGTCTACTCTATCCATCATCGAAATTGCAACTTTTGTGCTATTCTGCCCACGGTTCGAGCGACACCACTCCGGCTACCATGACGACGCCTATCGCGGACGGATGTGGCAAAACAAAATTTTCTTCAGCCATACAACACACACAAAGCGATATATCCTGCGGCAGCTGTTCGCATACCCAGAAGATGATAACACCCACCACATGATTAACAGAGAAGATGCTAACTCTTTCAATAGCGTATGAAATGATGCAACCCTCTTCAGAAGAGAAAGTGTAATAATCATGCACCTGCTGACTTGCAGAGCGCATCATCGGTATCGTATTATACACAGAACATTACTACAAAAGCACAACTGCGACATCAACAAAAATCAAACATTCTATAATCTACACGAACATCCGTCACGGGGGTATTTCAACACATTGCAAGCAATTTAGCCGCAGGGCGTGAGCTTCTTGTTGCCAGCACCACGAGGGTTGTCATCCTTCCAGTCATCCCAAGCTCTTGCTTTTGCCTCCTCGGCATCCTCATCCTCTTGGGCTGAGCTAGTGCCGTCCTTGTGCCATGCTGAGTTTGCTTCTTTGATCATCTTTGCGGTCCTTTCTTGCCATTTCTCCATCATTTCCATTTCGCGTAAACCGGCTTCTTCTATGCTCATTGTTGGCAGCCTATATATGATTCAAGTGATAGAATAGGAATGCCCGTTAGCTCCAACTCCAACAATGCTCCATGAAACATCAAAGCATGGAGGATACAGAATCAATCAAGACTCCAGAGGTGTACACTCAAATTTATCAGTATGATATTGTAACTTAGCAGTGTTTTTCATTAGGAATGGTGGTAAATAGTGGTCGTTCCATGTTTACCAAAAATCAAGGTTATCATTAGCAGATATGCACAGTATATAAAAAACAAACATTGCAGTGTTTCAGGTGTATAACACTTTTTAAGACATACCTGTAACCAGGCTGGAAAACTTGTGCTGCCATTCTTTCCCTTTCACTGGTTAGTCCTCCACCAACAAGACTTGCAGGTCCAAATATCATGGGTTGGTGTTTGTGCTCATGAGCTTGTGAAACACTTGCTCTACCTTCAAGAACATCTTGAGCAAATGTTGCACAAGTGATTGGATCAGCTGGTTTGGAATATGGTGCACGGTTTGCAGCATTATGGTGCCATGCTTCAGCTTTTTGTGTACGCTCATCAAGCATTTCACGAGCAAATGCATTCCCATCCTACAGAAATGGAAAGGTTACTACAGGCAAAATTTCTATTTAATGAAAGTACTTGCTTTTTGGGGTAGAAAATCTACTGGATTATATGTTGAGAAAGGATCACCTTTAGACATTTTAATAGCCATGGTTTCTTCATAAACATGCACAAACTAGTCAACAACCAGATTCACACCATATGAAATATTTTTTATAATTTCCCGAATAAGAAAGAACTAATCGGATGGAATGTTTCCAGTGTCCTGTAGCAGTTCCCCAATCATAGGAAAAGAAGCTATATGAAGAGATGCCCAATCAGAAGACATCACATCTTCGATTAACATTTGGCAGATGCGATGTTGAGAACCCAGCTACTCTAACATTTTGTGCACCAATATACATGAAAGCTACTGTAATTCCTATTCCAACATTTTTTGTTCTCAAGGCTGCTTACAAGTTGAAATTTCCTCATTATATAGTTGACAATAGATCCCATCCAAATTGTGCAAAGCAGAAATTACATGCATTTATCATATTTATGTGAGGCATCATAGCCTGAGAATCCCACATTCTCAGAAGAAAAAAGCTTCCTAAAAATGACCGGCCTAAGATGCTATTGACAAGAAATTGCCAAATCACTATCATTAGCATTACCTTTTCCTGTCTTTCCTTTACAGCTAGAAGCATTTCTTCTTCCTTCTTTAGCATGTCGAGAAGATCAAAGGCCTACATAAGGAATAACAACAGATCTATTAGTGCTTAAATATGATGAATACAAGTACTGCAATTTGAGAAACAGAAACCCTCTAAGATCAGATTATGTAATATTTCTTGCCGTAGCAAACTAACCTTGCAGAGAGCCAATGAGATAGTAGCTAACCAAGCCTGCAACATGGTAAAAGTAAATCAGAACCGGAGCACATGTTCCGATTAATTATAAAAATGAACTGCAAGGTAATAGTATAAGCTTTGGAAGCACACATTGATAAGATATGAAAACACTATGTGTAGATTCTGAAAGAATTATTTAGTCATGCCAATTCAAGTAGCATAGGAAGAATAAGGATTAAAAATTTGAAGACCTTGCAGTGAAGATTTATTTCTATGGGATAAATTTTATAGTAGCTATTCGTCAAGTGTCACTAGAGAGAACAAGATCCATCCTCATGGGCTTGGTATGCACTAAAAAGATCATCACAGGGCAGGTAATTAAGAACTAGCTACATGCATTGAATTCATAAAGCTCTGTAGTCCCTAGTCCCTACAGGCATTAGACTTACTAAATGAAAATCCCTCATGTCAAGTGGATAGAGCTTCATCTTCTAGAATATCACAGCTCATGTTAATTTGAAATATTAAAATAAAATCCTCCTGTCAAGAGGAGCAAAGCCATATTTTCTAGTATATCACAGCTCATTTTAATTGGAAAAAATAAAATAAAATCCATCCTGTCGAGGAGCAAAGCTATATGTTCTAGTATATCACAGCTCATTTCAAATTAAAATATGCTGAAATAAAGAAACCGGAATAAACGTATGATTCAACACAGAACACCTTCCAGGTGTAGCATGCTAACCTCTCTTTCTTCCTCCCCATCATCCTCCAAGGCATCTTCCTCCCCAGCTTCAACAGGAGCAGATAAAGCAGCAGCCCTCAATGAGCGCCCACGCCTTTCTTTTCTCTCTTTAATCTCTTGGAGCTTCGTTTCTGCAGCTTTTTGACGTTTGAACCGGGCAATCTAGGCTCCAGAAATAAGAAACAGAGTAAATTACAGGAGATTAACAGAATCGAAAACATGTCAGAGTAAACAGATTTTGCAGGCTCAATGGAAGGATCCAGTACGTACTTATTTCTATCTAGCTTTTCTATTATAGACTGCAAACTGTTTATGTTAAGAGCGAAAAAGTAAAAATTAGTCTCACCTTCTGCGCTCTTCTGTTTGCCACAGTATCAGGCTGCTTCTGTCTAGATAATTCAAGCTCATCCTCTGGAATAAGCTCTAGTACTTCACATAAAGCAATGAACTCCTGTGGAACATAAAAGAAGTGATTCGTACATGAGGAATGGGTGGTGTGGTGACAAATGAATCAATTTGGCAGGGCAGATTGCTTACCTTCAAATGGTTCTGTGATGCCTTAAGAATTGGGATCCTGTCCTCCTGTGCAATCTTCTCAGTCATTTCCCCGAGGTAGAATGGGACCTAAATTACCAATAAAGATCAGAGATATACGCATGATAACATTGGATGTGTGAAACACTGAAAAGTTGTAAGCATGTTAGCATCGTTATGATCCAAGCTGCATTGATAACTGACAAGCCGTCTAGTGTCATCTATGGTCTGTTCCATAACCATGAACTTATCAACAGAGAAGAGGGAGGGAGGGAGGGGGTGCCGGGTGCGTACGAGCAGGTATTTGAGGTTGGCGGTGGAGACGTCTTCCTTGGTCTCGTTGGTGGAGAAGAGGCCGAGCTTGCTGGCCATCTCGTCGCAGCGCCGCAGCAGCTCGACCCCCTTCCGGATCCCATCCTGCCCAGCGCACAATCAAAGCAAGTAATAAGCACCACTCGCCCCCGAGAGCCCAATCTCTTGGCGCTTATGATAAGGACGACGAGGCGACCCGGAAGAGGGGGGAACCTGGTCGAGGGCGGAGCTGGAGGCGAGGCCGTGGAGCCGGGACGCCCTGTCGAACAGCGCGGGGAGCGGGAGGTCGGCGTCGCCCTCCTCCGCCCCCGCCGCCGCGTCGAGACGCATCTGCGAGTGCATCCTGTTCCCGACTTCCTCCACCTCCACCATTACGATTGGGAGCGAGAGGGGCCGGGAGATCGGCGGCAAAACCCTAGAGCCGGGCAGAGTCGCGGGGAGGAGAAGGAAGCAGAGGAGAGGCGCTCGCGAAGCGTCGCGTGGGGAGGGAGGAGCAGAGCAGAGCAAGGGCTCGCTTCGTGCCGTCGGTGGTGGACCCTCCTCACCCGAGACGCCAGAATGTTCGGGTCGACCCAACCAAACTCCTCTGCTGCTGCATGGTTTCGTTCCCCTTCCTCCAGTCCTCTCCTGGTGTCAGCGACCGCGCGGCGTGGCGGCCGGAGACTTGGCCGGCGTCAAGATTTGTGGGCGGATCGGTGTAGTCGGAACACCTCGGCCGTACGCCGGCGCATTGTCGTTGGGACACGGCCACATGAGCAACTGCGTAAGCTTTAGGTGGCCAAATTTGGGGGAAAAGAGCACGAAACCATAGGTTCGACTTCAAGAAACTACACTTTAGAATTTTCCAAAAAAGATGAACATAGTTAAGGGAGAGGTATAACCAGGTGAGCTGCCTTTGTACTAAAATGGCATGATCCCATTACAGCAAAAGAAAACCAAGACCACAGCTCCTGAAGAGCAGCTGCATAGCTCCAAACATCTATTTACATGTACCAATTTGCCAGCAGCCACTGACTGCTCGAAACAAAAGCTACAGACTACTCATCTCTCAACAAAACGCGGCGATTTCGCCACTCGATCAAGAGCCACCTTCTATGCCCTGACCATTTTGGCAGGCCCTAGTTGTGCAATGGACGCCATTCCCTGTTTCTTCCTCTATGATCCTGCCAGCTGCTTCTTTGGTGGTGCCCCTCATCCTGGCCCCTCCGTTTATTGTTCCTCTGCTGGAAGTAGCCGCCGCGGTTCCGTTTCCTTCCAGATGTGTGACTTGGATCCTCCTCCTGGAATCTATTATTGTTGGATCCACCATAGAAGTTACTATTCCTGTTGTTGGATGCATACTGGTTGTTGCTCCAGCCGTGCCAACTAGGCTTCTCCAGAGAAGCACCCCAACCGGAGTTGCTATTACCCCATTTACTGGCAGATTCATCCTTCCCTCCCCAAATGGCATTGGGGTCCCAGTCCCATTTATTCACTTCAGCTGGCTTTTCTATATAGATGTCCCAGTTTCCCGACCTGTTCTGAGTACACTTGTTATCTGCCCCAGCATTGCCCGATCCAGTAGCCAGGGCTGAACTATAATCCGAGTCAAATGGTAGCCGTACCTTATCCAGGTCAGCTACCAACTCAGGGTCAACTTTGCAGCGGTGGTCGACCTTATCAATGTACATATCAGGGTCTGGCGAAGGAATATCAGAAGGTTGGCCATGATAATTAGCCCAGAACCTTGCCTTTGAATTCTGAAAATTCTCAAAGGCTCCTGAATCATCCCACTGCTCAAGGTTATTGTATACTGAAACATATTGCTTGTTTTCGCAGAACCTATGCCAGGAAATGTTGCCAACATAACTGCAGAATTCCCTTTCCCATAATGGGACTGAGCAGTGCTCGTGTCCTGCGTATATGAAAAGAAATGTTAGTTTTATAGAACCATCTCGTGGTAATGAAGGATGATACAGGATTCACTAACCTACTGCATTCAGCAAACTGACAAAAATGAAATTATTTTACAGCTAGATTGATCAGTACTCTGCAATGCAAATTTGGAAGATACCAGATTGAAATTTTAGAGTGAGTTCAGTAACCTGGAAGAGAAAATACTTTTTGCTTCAAATTAGTAACAAGGGTACAAACCGTGTACCCCAGGGGTCCAGAGATAACACTTGTTCCAATCATCCATGTTTACAATAGCAGAGGAGAACATTTCAATATATAAAGGAAGATGAATTTAGAGGTTTTTCTGTGCTCATTCAAGACACCTTCCACATAGAATTAAAGGTTGCTGTTCTGTCATTCTAGTTTTATTGGCAATTTGGTACTCTAGCTTACGAATTACTGGAAGGGATGTTCTTTCCAAGTTAAGCTGACTTTTGAACCAGTAGTGCTGGTGAAATGTTGCTGGTCCTTTTGTTCTAAAATATTGATAAATAGAAAAATACAATAAACTCTGAAATAATGGACAATTACTCTAGTTAATGAAACCCAACCATGATGTAATAAATTCATGGCAATGAGAAGTTTGCAACACTGAAACTGGAAAGTTGAAATCAGTTCAAAGGAAGAAGATCAATATAGGACAAAAGCCAGGTACTTTGTTTCCCGTGCTTGTTCTGTTAGAAGAGCGTTTTCCACTATGTCTAAGTTCTGGTGTTATGTGCTGATGTTGTTCTGTAACTTTATTTTGGTTTCAACACATAAAGCTGGCGCCTATCCTACTTGCTCTGAAAAAATAGACAAAACCATAGTGGACAAGGAACATTAAATTTCCTATGCCGTCTGAAAAATTTTGGCACCTTTTCTTATGTTCATGGCTACATTAATAAGGCTTCCTGAAACTTAATGGAGGAACTTGTTTGCCAGCTTGCAAACTGGTACACTGGTGAGAGCTATTCCCTGTCATTTTTAAAAATTAATTTTCACCTTTTTCTATTTGATCCTGATGAATCATGTCAGTATTGAGAATGGTAAGGAAAAATCCTAACCTTGAAACCAAAACCATATCCCTAAAGGCTAAAACTTAGCTTATCCATATAGCCCAACAATGTAGGATTACTAGCTTCAGAGCCTATAGTTATAAGGTGCTTCTTTCATAATCCAAGCCAATCGAGCTAGGATATAAAATCAGAAATTGTATGGATGGTCTTCCACTTCCTCTTCATTCATATGAATGAAGATCAAGGGCGCGGCGGAAACATTAGGCAGTCATATGCATAGCTTGCAAAATAAAGGAACCATTCATAATTCTTGATATAGGGGTTTGGTCCTTAAATGGCACCATTCATTCTACAGGTAGGTCTCTATCTCCTATACAGTTGGATTCAACATGTCATTTATTTTACGATAACAATTAGTAAGCAGGAAGAAAGTGAACATGTGTCTTCCCAGATCATAACTTTGAGGCCATATTACTTAAGAAAAAGATGGACACCATGTGCGGGACCAATGGATTACTTTCATTGACAGACATACGGAAAGACTTTGGTTGCTTAATCAGGAGGGGACTAGACTACTAGAGACTAGGCATTTCAACAAAGTGCGCAAAAAAGGAGAAAGTAATCGAAGATTGAGCAAGGCATGAAGTGAGCCATGAATCCGAAAGACCCCAGCAGTTGGACCTATATAAAGGGTGAAATAAATGGTTGTATTGTAGCCATGAATCCGAAAGATCCCAGCAGTTGGACCTATATAAAGGGTGAAATAAATGGTTGTATTGTAGCCAACTAGAAGTGGAAACATTAAATCAGACAGACACCATGTATGGGAAAATGGTAATACTTCCATTGGCAGGCGTACGGATGGACTTCAGTTGCTTAATCATGAAGGGACTAGTGACGAGGCATTTCGACAAAGTACACAAAAAGGACAAAGTAATCAAAGATAGCGCGCAAGGCGCGAAGTGAGCCATGAGTCCGGACAATTCCAGCCATTGGATCTATGTAAATGGTTAAATGAACGGTTGTACTGCAGCCAACTAGAAGGGGCAATGATTCAAAAACTTAAAATCAGTGCACTGCATGATTTGTACTTCCATGTATCTTCAGAATGTTTTGTGTTAACTTTCCTCATTAGTCGTTACCAATTTGAACACCGGATATAAATTATTATTGGGACACATGATACATTACGCAAAATGAGCAGTGCAAGAAAGCACAGCCTGCAATTGCAGTTGCAGTATGCCAGTACCCCCTTTTCCAATTTCCCCAACAGGAATGGCTATCCCCAATATTGAGATAAAGCTAGCATTTTTTTTGACTTCGTTGTACTACAATGGCAAGAACAGTTTAGACAGATGAGAAAGCCTAAAGCAATAGGTTAGTCTGCATCAGCAACTCGGATTTTAAGCTCTATAATCAGTGACCAAATCACCGAATCTCTGTTCCACAAGAATGAACAAGTAAAAGCCGAGCAGGAGCCGAGGTCGAACAAGTTGAAAGCCGATACAAAACCAAGAGATTACGTGATGATATAACCCAAAATTAGAAGAACATGGGAAGGAGAACGATAGGCATCCGTCCGTACCGTAATCAGGCGGAGGGAGAGGTGGGTGCGAAGGGCGGCGGGAGCGGTCGGGCTGCCTCCTTAAGTACCGCGACCGATTCCAACCCCCCATCGGGAGGAGGAAGAGGAGGAGGACGAAGCCCCAAACTCAACGATTCGCCGAAGCTCCCGAGTCCCGACGGCACCAAGACAAGGCAGCCCAATGGCAGGCAATCGGAACTCGGAAGACCCCCAAGAACTAGCTCCCGACGCGGCTATGAATCCATCGCGCCGCGAGATTGGGGACCGCCTGCGCCTGTGCCGGCGACGGCGCGTGTCCGGAAGTATATCGACACAGCCGGGAGCGGAAAGGGCAAAGGGGAGAACTACGCGGCGAGTGCGCGAGGCAGGAGGAGGAAGAAGAAGAAGAGACTGCAAGAGGAAAGCCGAGTACGATTCTTCACTCTTCAGGCGTAGTTTTTGGGCCAGGCCCGTCAAGGCCCAGTTCATACTGGGCCCAGGAATATCTAGACGAGTCACCGCTTCAGCAGGTCCTCCAGTTCCTCCAATCTCGTTGTCTTTGGCCGTTGCTTCTCCACTCCGCTCACCATGCTCTCCGCCATGGCCGCGCGCCCCGTGACCGCGAGCAGCTCACGCCGGCCTCGCCTCCCAGCTCAGGCTGCTTCTCCTGCTGCTTCCGGCCCCTCCTCGTCACCGGGTACGTCTGTGCCCGCCGCTTGCTTGGGCGTCGGGCGCCATTATCTGATTATTCCGCCTCTTCCTAATTTTTTATGTTTTTGTTTTCCCATACAGCGGTTCGTGGAGTCAGATCGGGGGCGGGAGCGAAGCGCTCGCTCCTTCGGGCGTGCCCGATGCTGCTGACGTCCGTGGCAGGTAGCTCCGAGCTTCCCTGCTCCCGACGTCCCGGCATGCTTACTTCGGTTGCAGTCAGTTCGATGGAATGGCCGTGACTGACATGATCAGGCGATGTTTTGGGTTGCAGTGGGGAGTCTAGTTGCCGCTGGAGCCGCTAATGCTACTGAGCTATTGGATCCTCTGGTTAGTAGAATCAGACGGGCCTTCAAATATGTTACATTTTCACTGTTTAATGTACATTCAGGAGTTGTTTGATCCTGATTACCTGTGTCAAGTTATGATTACATCTTGGCTAATTTTTCAAGCGATATTATTATCATTCATTGCATAAGCTGTAGCATGTATCACTTGTAATGTAGTCAATTTGTGGCTCTTGTTCTTTCTTTTTGCATCCATTTGCTTCAACTTCCACTACAATGATATTTTTATTGTGCATTAATCCCTGCAAATTTCTTGCTTTTCACCAGCACGGATCATCAGAACTTCATTTGGCTGATCTTGGCATCGGAGATTGGTTTGGGGGTTTGCTGTTTTCTGCTGGACAGCAGGCTAATGAGGCTGTTCAGGATCAGCTATCTGCTCTTAGTTTCTCTAGGTCTGGCTTTCTTTTTCACTTCTGTTAAATTCTTGTTGGCAGTTCTACCTCCTCAGTTTTTCCTTTTCTCCGCTTACTGCCAATATCTCTTTCTGTCTAACTTTTAACTTTGCTTCTCCAGCTTGGCAGTCATTTTTGGCGCAGGACTTGTAACTAGTTTGTCTCCTTGTACACTCAGTGTTCTACCATTGACTCTAGGATATATCGGTAAGCATGTGTTTATCTTTTGAATCTGTTAGGTTCCCCAGAATTGGTTGTCATAGATGACTCTGATATAATCCTTTATTTGTAACCTTTCAGGGGCATTCGGTTCTGGGAAAGGTCAGGCTGAGGTAACTGTTTGTAGTTTTGTATGCCATAGAAAAGCTAGGAAGAAATTGCCATTTATCCTGGATGCTTCCCTTGATATAACTCCTATATGTACTGATTTGGCATTTCCTGTATATTAGGTTGTTGGAAATTCAATTGCATTTTCATTAGGACTGGCAACAACCTTAGCTATTCTTGGTGTTGCTGCTTCTTTTGCTGGAAAGGCTTACGGTCAGGTTGGACAAGGACTCCCAGTGGCTGCTTCTGGGTTGGCCATCATCATGGGATTGAATCTTCTTGAGGTAAATCACAGGGAGAGATGAAAAATCATAAAATGTAGTATGTCAAACTAGGCTTTACTCCTACCCTGTTTGCTTAAGTTAAATCGTTATGAGATGATTTAATGCCTTTGTTTCTCAGTTTTTCATCATAAATACTTGTAAAAACTTTTTGTAATGGTAGTTCATTCTGATTTAATCATGTTTCTGCTTTGCTCTTGTAGCAGTACATATTAGATTTTACCATAAACTGTTTATTTTTCTTGTTATTCTGTATTGAACAGGTAGTTGAGTTGCAACTTCCCTCATTTTTCAGCGACTTTGACCCACGAAGTGCTGCAGCTAACCTCCCTTCAAGTGATGCTTCCTGACACCATTTTTTATTTCTTATTAAGGTTACTAATATGCATATCATCACTCTTCACTGTTGTTGCAAATAATATTTTTCTTTGCAAATACTTAGCAGGTGTACAAGCATATCTTGCTGGTCTTACATTTGCGTTGGCAGCATCGCCTTGCAGCACACCAGTTCTAGCCACCCTTCTGGGATATGTTGCCACTTCAAGAGTATGTGTAATTGGATGAAATAAGTTGCTCAGTGCTCAATTGTTAATTGCTGTTGTTTAAAGTTCAATACAGCGAAAAACTTCATTAGATTTTTATCATGGAGATTTTGATTAGTTTAGATAATTACATTCTGCTTCCTGACATCATTGTTTAATCTTTTTTCTTTCAGGATCCAATTGTTGGAGGAAGCTTGTTGTTGACATATACCACCGGCTACGTTGCACCTCTTCTTATTGCAGCTTCCTTTGCTGGAGCATTGCAGGTGAGGATATTGTCTTATTATCTTTTCTTGAGGATTTTTTTAGGTGTGAACTGCAGGTAAAAAAATCCAACAACGTAGGAACTTTGAATTGCTCTTAAAACTTTACTAATAGCACCAGAACAATAGACCAAACTTGTCTATTCTACTTTTGTGCCCGCATAATTAAGTTGATTGCCTTATGTAGAGTTTGCTATCATTCAGAAGATACTCGGCATGGATAAACCCAATCAGGTATCTACCTCCAACTGATATCTGAATGTTTCCTGTTAAGTATTTGGTTAAATGTTGGATTTAATATCCATTTGTACCTTGTGCTTTCTGGTCATGATTCTGAAACTGAAGTATTATAGGGAAAGCTTTCATTAACTTCCAGATTACACACACACACATACACTCGCATGTGAATGGCTCTGCAAACTACTGAACTCACCTATTTGCCAAAAATACGTATCTGAAGTCAAGATCATTATCAATTGTTCCTTTTTTCTAATATTGTCTTTCCATTTCTTGAGATATGTCCTGATTTAACATTTTCTTGGCAGTGGCGCATTTCTTCTCGGTGGAGGGGTTTATACCTTACTAGACAGGGTGTTTCCTGCAACATCAATGGTAATGTAGGTCATTGTTGGACAAGAACTGCATGGCAACGGTCTGTTGAACATGATTCAAATGTAAGAATCGAAGTAACATAGCTAAATTACACTAACTGTGTGTAGTAATGTACAGAGGTCTGGGACAGCCAAAACATCTTGACCTTAGTAGTCTGCATGGGCCTCAATAATTGGAGCCTGGGGTCTACCCTGCTAAAATTTTATTTCTGGATATTTTAGCATTCTCAACCGTGCAGAACATGAGCTGACTGTCGCCCTCAGCTTCTTGCCAAGCGCCGACTGTAACTTAATCCAACATTCTTGTAACAAAAATTGCATATTAAGTTGGCAGACAGGTAATTGAGCCCACATTAAATTCTCACACATAAATTCCTTGGTGAACTTCATTCCAACTAGCTTCCACCATTCATGAAGGCCTGCCAATTCAAGTGGAAAAACATGTTAGCTCAGAAACACAACATATTTAGTTGAACTATCGTCCTAGATTCTTCTGGTTGGAACAAAAAAAATTACTTGTTCATCACAAAGTTGGTTGCTCCTTGAGTTGCACGCTCGAGAAGCAACTTCCTTGCTTTGGTTGCTATTCCCTCTGGCTACACCGCAATTGAATTGACAGTTTAGGAAGGTGATGAAATTATTTTGTTAACTCTTCATTTTTTTCCTTCTGCAAAAAGCATCCCTCACCTCTTCTGGAAACCAGACGCCTGGCTGTGTATTGCCCTCAAGAACAGCTAAAACAAATGCAGTTGCTGCATAACCAACCGATCTGAAAAATCCACTTTATTGTTCTTAGATGCAACACAGATGGCATCTCACATTATTTTGATTAACTTCTGAAAACTTAGGAGTACACCTGAGCTTCAAACAAACTTTACACACGAAATCATAAACTGCAAGGCTTTGAACTCCATCTTTGTTCATGTTTGTCTACTTTTCTGTTAATTTAGATCTCGCGACATTTAGGTTTATAACAATGTGAAACTTCCTATGGGTAAATGACCTCGTAATTAATGTTAGACCTAGATATCAATCACTCCCTCCCATCACATATAAGTGGTTTTTTGGTGTTGTCTTAAGCCAACAATTTGGAAATTGGAAATTGGTTGGTATTACATTTTTAGAGTTGAGTTTGAATATTTAAAAATGGTACAAATAGCTCAAAATGTAGTTTCACAAAAGTATACATTTTGCAATGTTTTATAAATATTTTGTAACAATAATAAGTACGAGTCAAAATTGTATTTTGGAGACCTTGTCCAAAACATCACTTATTTGTGACAAAATGGAGTAGGTGTTATATTGAGGTTGCTCAATTGTTGGTGCTCTGTACTTGCATAGATAGCTTTCTGTGAGTAAATAATCCATGACTATTCTGGCCATTTGAATACTCCAAGTCTACCTGCAGAAAGAAAATGAATCTGATTGGGGTAATGCGATTTTGTAATCCTGGTTCCTGCTTACTCTAGGTGCATATTGCTTAAAATTCATGTGCTGCTACATTTTCATTTTGGTGCAACTTTTTTCTTTTTTTTTTTAAGAAAACAGTTGCATAATACATACTCTCATGGAGACGCATTGTCCTGCAATGCCATCAATGGTTCGAACAATGGGATCGATGACCTCAACTAACTTTGAAACCTTATTTTTGTCCCTCAAGTACTTCTGCAAAGCACAAAGATGGATGGAGTCAGGTGAAATGTAGATTAATACTAATAAACTTCTTATTATCCTATGCTCATTATTTCAGCCCAGAAGTACTGACTATGCTGATCAAGTATAACACAGCTGATGCTGGTTATAATCACAATAATTAGAAAGATAAATTCTATTAGGTGTTTATTTGCAACTTTCATAACTTTTAGTTGCTCTCACTAGGTTTTATAATTAAAAGGATAAAATGAAGTAACTTCATAATGCACAATTTGTTTAAAGAAGTACATACAATAGGTAAAAAGTTTGCGAAAATATGCATCCCCCAATTCCAGATGAAAGGATCAGAACCAAATCGAGCACTAACGGTTGGCACCCTTAAAACTTTAAATGTACTCTTGACTTCAGGCAAATTCCTGGAATAGATAACATAATCTGAATTTATTAGCTTCCTTTATGGTTATCGGATTTGTCAATTATGCAGAAAGGTAAAATATTGGCCAAAAATACTTACCGTAAGTAAACATTTTTGTTTCCAACCCCCTTTCCAAAATCAATGTTTAAAGCTCCACTGTAGGGCTTCAGCTTGATTTCCTCTCCAAGATTAGTGATAACAATGACGACCTAACTCCTAAGATATTCCTCAACACCGGAGAAACCCCATAAGTGTAGAAAGAAAGTACCTTTGTTATATGCAATGACATCCTCCCCAAGAAGCAAAAAACTTGATGCCAATGTTGTTGGGCCAACACCTCCAGAACCCGCAATGTAGTAGAAAAATCTAGAAAAAAAAGGATTTCTAGTTTTATACATCTCGAAACATTGACTAAATTTGCTAATGCAATAATACGTGGGACACAATAATTTTTTAATACCACATACCAGAAAAAAACCAAATATTGCAAGCACCCTCCTTTGAACAAGAATGATTTCTACTCCCTCCATCCCAAATTATAATTCATTTTGGCTTTTTTAATATATAGTTTTTGTTATGTATATATTTAGACATAGTGTATATCTAGGTGTATAGCAAAATATATGTATCTAGAAAAATCACAACGAATTATAATTTAGGACGGAGTTAGTAGATGTGATAAAGGAGCCTAACCTTAGTCTTACAGGTTTGCAAGCTTTTTTGCTTCTTGCAGCATGCACAAGCTCGGCAGCCATCACTATCACAGAGTAGAATACAACACTTGATCAACAAACAATAAAAAGCTTCTTAAACCAATTATGTTCACCTCTTCTATACATTTCAACATCAGCTAGTACTACTTATCTAATAAGCACATGCATGCACAACCAACTAGCTATAATGTGAAGGGAATGTGAAGACAATTGCTCACTCCAGGACATATGCCAGCGGTAATAATAGCTGGAACACCACTAGCTTCTGCCTGTTTATGGAAACCTTTTGCTCTCCATGAATAATCCACGTCGTCACAAACATCAACGTATGGTGTCTGCGCAGGAAAAAAAAGGGGGGCATGCCAAGTTAGTAAAATGCCATTAACCACAACAGATGCAACGGAAATTATGCGACTGACCGACTGAGTATGTGCATCAAGCATGGCATGTAACCTTAGTAGATATTGCTGCCTCCAGGACGGTGCACTTGTCCTCCCTTTGGAAAGGGCCAGCAGCATGAACAACTAAATCCACACCTGGGAAAATGAATTAATAAAGGAAGAATAATGTAACTCTCGAGCCAGTCATGTTTCTCGATCATCAAGCAAAATGTAGCAATGCAATTCAATGGGCTATGTTTCTTTTTTCGAAAATATGCAGGAGAACTGCATATCATTCTATTAAGAAGAAGATGGAACACAAAAGGTTTGTTTACAACACGGGCCTTTCCGGGTACACGCACACGGTTTGACGAACACTAAAAGAACTTATACAGATAACCTTACAACCGGGAGCGCCAAAAAAAACAAGAGCACTCCTAACTGAGAACAGCAGCCGGCCAACCGAGCGCCGCCATAAACTTGGCCCCTGCCTGGACCCAGGCGTGCCCTTCCTCAATGATGATCCCTGGGCTATGTATATATAGGAGCTAGTCAAACATATATATGCAGGTCTTTTGGTTACTAACCACACAACGCCTCCTCCAACATGCTTGCATCATGAATGTCGACTTGGACAAACTCGGATCGCTTCCCAAGTTTAGAGGCCAAAGATTTACCTTTTTCCCTGGAAAACATAACATAAATACCCTTCATTGATCACTATTGTTTCTTCTTCTTCTATTAAAAAAATGGTGGCCATGCTCATGCATTGCTTGCTTACCGGTTCCTGCCTCCGATGAGGATGTTGAGGTCGGGGCGGCGGAGCTTGGAGAGCGCGGTGGCCGTTGACCAGCCCACACGACCGGTGCCGCCCAGCACCAGCACACGGGCGGCTCTCGTCGAGCAGGTCGAGGACTTGTTCATGCTTGCAGCTTCTCCGACGGCGGCAGGAAGGGGGGTGGGGATGAGCGGCGTGCATGCTCGGACGACCAGCATGGCCATCGTGCTGAATTCAATTCGGGGGCTCTGCAAGGAAAATAACCCCATTATACCATATTATGATCCACCTTAATAAACTTTTAATTGGTATCTTCATTGATATCGTATGTTTAAATCATGATTCATGGAACTAGCTCCCTAGGCTATTAACTTTTCCCATAAACTACATTGTTTTGCTAGATACTTTTAGGTGTGCTAGACACCTTTTAGGTGATTTGATTCAAAGGGGGGAGATGTCAAAAGCAAGCAAGCATTGCGTGAAGAAGAAAGGGGGAGAAACGATAAACCGAAGCACACATGCTTGGAAGAATGTAATCAAGGCAAATATTGGGGAGAAATATGGTTTAAAGTGATTTGAAAGATTTCAAGTGGTTTGCCATAAAAGGGAGAAGTCAAAAAGGGGGAGAAATCATGGACTTAGGGGGAGGCTAAAAATTCAAATTGGATGGTGGTAAGCATCCAAGCAAGTGTAAGTGGTTTAATTTATCAATTCTTGCAAATTTATGCTTGCTTTGGTTGTGTTGTCATCAATCACCAAAAAGGGGCAGATTGTAAGAAAAATGACTCCATCAGGCCATATTGTGATTTTGGTGATTGAGTGACAACATGATCAATGGGAATAACGAGTTTGTGAGCTCAAGTTTGTAGGATTTCTAGGTTCCATAGATGGAGTCCAAACCATCTCCAAGATAGTCCAAATCGTCTCCAAGACACAATGGACGCAGTGAAAATGCAGAGATTTTGAGGGTCCAAATGATCTCCGCGACGACTTGGACAAGTGGCAGATACAGTCAAAGGACCGGTTAAATCGACATCAACAAATTTGCACGGGTCGGTGCAATTGGAATTAGTATGCTGGTCTTGTCAGGAAAAACCCTTCACTGTCGGTTGAACCGACGGGTTCTTTTCCAAGGCGTAGGTGCATTGTCAGGTTCATCAAAGAGCATGTTCGAAGCACTGCAGAGGGTCCTTCAGGGCCGGTTAAACCGACACCCCATGGGTCGGTGCATTAATCATATCATCAGAGAGCTATGCAAGCTCAGCCCAGTATCAGTCTTCACGGTCGGTTAAACCGACGGGATCTTCAACTGAGTCTGTGCATTGCGTCAGTGCAATAACATCAGCAGAAAAGGACGTTGGGAATTCAACGGTCGACATGCAGCTCAGTGTGACCGGTTGAACCGACACCCCTGGTCGGTTAAACCGACGCCTACATACTTTTCCGGGTAAAAGTATGTAACGGCTATATTGAGTTGGTGGCCTATATATATGCCTCACCTCGGATCATTTGAGGTGGCTGGAGTCTTGAGGAACAACATACACACCAGAGAACACCTCCAAGCCATCCAAGAGCATATTGATCACATTTTTAGGTTTACCTCGGATCATTTGAGGTGGCTGGAGTCTTGAGGAACAACATACACACCAGAGAACACCTCCAAGCCATCCAAGAGCATATTGATCACATTTTTAGGTTTAGCACAAGCTTTGTGAGAGTTAGTGCTAGGTTTAGCTCTTGAGAGAGTGAGAGAGCAAGATTTGTACCTTGTGTGCTGGTTCTAGAAGTGAACCACAAGTTGTATCTTGGTGCGCCGGCCCCTTGGAGCATTGGTGACTCACCGGCAAGTCTTCGACTCTTCGGCTTGGTGTGGAGTGGCGACGACGGCTTTGTGTGGGGGACGTGGATACCCCCATCCTTCGTGGAGAAGCTCCTTAGTGGAAAGCAGGATCAAGGTGACCGTGGTGACTTAACATAGTCTTGGTGACAAGTCAAGAAGAGTCCCGGAAGAGACTTGGTTGCCGGGAAGCAATACTCTTTGTGGGTCTTCGACAATATAGATGTAGCAGTGATTTTGTGCCTAACCGAACCACGGGATAAATCCTCACGTCAAGAGTTTGCTTTCTCTCATCCCCTCTCTTAAGCTTCCGCATTTATTACTTGCAATCTTTGTGTGCCTTTACTTTTATAGAGTAGCATCTTGATAGGATTAACTATAGGTTGTAAAACTCTTTGGGATGGGAGTTTTACACTAGGAGAATCATAGTTACACATCTAGATAGCATGATCTAGTTTAAGTTTTGCGCAAATTAGTTGGAGCTATAGATTAAGGTTTTAAGTTTGCCTAATTCATACCCTCCCCCTAATAGGCTATGAGCACCGATTCCTTCCCCCTAATAGGCTATGAGCACCGATTCCTTGCAGGCTCTACTCCAATCCAACCATCTGCAGGTAGCTAGCTTGCTAGGTCGTCTAATAATGATATGATGTGTACAATTGATCGAACTAATCATTCGGCAGCTGGAGATGATAACAAAGAATAATCGACACGCGACCCACGAATGCATGCGCACTAAATACGACGGCGCTATTCTACATCTCTTAGATGTGGCATGCATTTTAGATGTGGCGTGCATTCTACAACCAGCAGTGAAATTACTGAACAAACTATGCATTCTATAACCAGCAGTGAAATTACTGAACAAACTATTTAATTTAATCACGTTCAGTAAAAGAATGTTAGTAATCGCGTGCAGAATAAATTTATTCAATAATTAGTTGGATGTAGCTACACCTAGAGTGTAGAATAGCACGTGAAGGGTGTAGAATAGCACGTGAGTGTACCAGAAATTACCAACGAATGCATAATTATATACCATCCTTCCACCACGATTCAAGTTTATCGTTTGTGATGCATAATTGTCCCAATCATTTGTAATGCCTTCACTAACAACAAGGTAACAATTATCTTTCTGTACAAACCCTTCCAAACAAAAAAATAGCCCACCTAATAATATCACCCTCAACCTTGCGAGGACTTCAACGTGCTGTTGGCTATCACATACGGCATACTCACGTTCAACTTCTTGCTGAGGGCAAATTACTCCATATATGTTACGACAAAAAATATAACTCCAAGATTAAAATGTGGAATGCCAGGTACCCGGCCTAGATTGAAGCACAATTCATTTTCTCATACATAAATTCCTAGGCCAACTTCCTTCGGATCGGTTTCTACCATCCAGGAAGGCCTGCCAATTCAAGTGGCCGGAAGAACATGTTAGCTACCTCATAATTAAACAAATCATGTCAGGGAAACATTATATGCAGTTATTTAGGTTGAACAAAGAGAAATCACTTGTTCATCACGAAGTTAGATGCTCCTTGAGATGCGCATTCAAGAAGCGGCTCCCTTGCTTCGATTGGTATTCCCTCCGGCTGCATTTTCGGCAAATTGAGACAGATTGGTTACGGTACTAAAATTCCTTTACTCACTATTACCTTTTTATTAATTCATTTCTTTTGTTCCACTATAGAAGTATAGTCACCTCTTCAGGAAACCAAACACCTGGCTGCGTGTTGCCCTCAAGAATCGCCAAAGCAAATGCAGCTGTTGCATAGCCCACTGATCTGAAAATTCCGATCTAGCATGATTAGAAGCAATGTTGGTAGTATTCTCCAGTAAATGTTAGCACTGTTACAAACTAGGGAGCACATCAAAACTTCTCAAATGAACCATACAGTAACTACTAGGATTCTGACATCTGGAAAATATAATGACGATTGTCTATAGTTCTTTTCCTAACTGTCACTGTGAAAGACAGAAAAGTCGTCTATTGTAGTTTGGAAAGTTAATGCAAAGCTTCCTATAATCACAAGGCGGTGATGAAAATGTTAAGACTCACTATATATCAGTTAGGTATTGTATCTTGAGAATGCTCAATTGCTCATGCTTTCTACTTACACAGATAGCTTTTTATGAGTAAATAATCCAACGGTATTCCTGCCATTTGAACACTCCAAATCTATCTGAAGAAACAAAATGAATTTGATCAGGAAATGGCCATTAGTAGTCTAGTACTATCTAGGAACAGGTAAAGAATTTACTCTCATGGAGACACACTCTCCGGCTATGCCATCAACTGCTCGAACCAAAGGATCAATAGACTCAACTAACTTCTGAACCTTACTTTTATCATGCAAGAGATCCTGAAGAGGACCAAGATGGGTCAGCTCAAATTAATAGGAACTGAATCATGTATAGGTTCTCCATTCCAGCCCACAGCAAACCACGTAGTTTAACTGTAATACAATAACTACTGAATAAATGTTATAATTGCCTAAAGTAAATGCTAGTAGTTCTTTGCGACTGCCATTATATTACATTATTACCAGTAGCAACTATAACTAAACATGCTCAAATGAATTAACTTTATATAATTCATAACCTGAGGAAAAGACATACGGCAGGTAAAAGGTTCGCGAAAGCCTGCATTCCCCAATTCCAGAAGAAAGGAGCAGTACCAAATCGGGCACTAACAGTTGGTACACCTAAAATCTTAAAAGCGCTCTTCACTTCAGGCAAATTCCTGGATAGGTAACATTATGTGAAATGTATTAGCTCCTTATTGATATTAGATTTCAGTTTTGTAAATTATAAGATATGGAAATGTAAAATATTTGGCCCAAAGTACTTACAATAAGTAAACATTTTTCTTTCTGACTCCTTTTCCAAAATCAATGTTCAGAGCTCCACTGTAGGGCTTCAATTTGATTTCTTCTCCTGAATTAGTAACACATAAGAATGGCTTAAGATTTCCCCGAGGAACACCATAGGTATGCACATGAAAAATTAGGAGGTACCCTTGTTATATGCAATTACATCCTCCCCAAGAAGCAGGAAACTTGTTGCCAGTATTGTTGGACCAGCACCACCAGTACCTGCAGTATAGTAGAAGAATCTAAAAAGGAATTTAGCAACATATAGAATAGGTATGGAAATCAAGGAATTAGTAGCTTCATAAATCAAAGGACCATTGATGAAAAATGGTTAATACAATAGTGATTATGCAGGTTTTTACGTAACAAGAATACTCTCAGCTTATTTATTAGGAGAGAACATATCATACAAAATATTTGTATGATTTAACTGCTACATGCCAATAGAAAACCATATCCAGCCACCCTTTCTGTGCACTGAACGATTATTTTGACATTTCCTTTTCTAGATAATAAAGAACTCTAACCTTAGTCTCTCAGGTTCGCTATTTTCACTTCTGGCAGCATGTACAAGTTCAGAAGCCATCACTGTCACCAGAGAAGAATACAATACATTAGTAATTGATACAAAAAAAAAAGATATTCCACCTCTTCTAGATAGCTGCTTCTATGACTTAATTGAACAACCACCATCTATGTAGAAATTTTCCAAATTATTTGTACTAAATTGGTGTGGTCTATTTTTATTTGCATCGCATTCTGTCCTGGAAGAACGTATGAGCAAATGTGCAATTGAGTCCCTGAGTTTGGCAAGGACAGGTTATTCAAATATTGGCGATTGAACGATAATTTATATCCGTACATAAATGTGTGTAGGTTTTCATTTTTTGACAATGTGTAGCCAGACATTCTTAACTTTGACAACTACTATGAGAAAATGTATTCAGATTAACGTAATGAAAGTAATTCTAATATCTCACCAAAAAAATTCATTGTACTATATTTCCAGAGATTTTACCAGCACATTGTGATAAAAAAAAATCAGCAAATATTATTTCTTCAAAATCCTGCCACGTCATTGTTATGCATTTAAGTACAGAGGAAGCACCTCATATATACTTAACATGGTTTGCACTTCATACTGGCTTGAGTTCACATGGTTTATCTAAATAGTAGTCCATAAACTTGTAGTTGTGCAATTCCTCAAAAGATTTAAGGACGTACAAGGAAATTTATGAGTACCGAATAAATAACAGTTAGAAAATACAGTAGTTACCATTGCTGACTCCAGGATATATGCCAGCAGTAGTAATAGCTGGAACACCAGCAGCTTTTGCTTGTTCATGGAAACCTTTTGCTCTCCACGAATAATCGGTATCATCGCAAACATCAATGTATGCTGTCTGCTCAGAAAGGGAAGTGTGCCAATAGCATTCTCAGGGAAGTAACCTTTCACTAACTTCAATATTCAATTGGCAAACTTTCTAACCAGGTACCTTGGTAGATATTGCTGCCTGCAATACAGTGCATTCCTCCGCCCTTTGGAAAGGTCCAGCAGTATGGACAACTAAATCCACACCTGGGGAAAAGGTGGGGGAAATAGTCATGCTTCTCCTCGAGCAAAAGTAAACACCTGCGGAATTGTACCATGAACTGATAGTCAGAGCATAAGTAGGATGTTGCGTTACTAACCCTGTAGCGCTTTCTCCAGCATGCTCGCATTGCGGGTATCAACTTGGACAAACTCAGACCGCTCCCCAAGCTTAGCTGCAAAGGACTCGCCTTTCTCCCTGGCAAGATTGGCCACCAATTTAGTGTGAAATTTGCATGTGCAGCTAGAACAGATAAGGATAGCTGGTGCAGACAGAGTATGTGGTGTCAGGGTAGGGTACCGGTTCCTGCCTCCGACGAGGATGCTGAGATCGGGGCGGAGCTTGGAGAGCGCGGCGGCCGTGGAGCCCCCGACGCGGCCGGTGCCGCCGAGCACGAGCACGCGGGCGGTCCTCGAGGACGACCTCTTCGTCTGGGCAGCGTCCCTGGTGGAGGGCGCGGCGGAGGCAGCGCCCACGGCGGCAGGAGGCGCGCATGCTCGGACCACGCCCATGGCGGCCATTCGGTGGGCTTATCGCCTAGGCTGCTGCGCTCTGACCGAGGCACACTGATAAAGGATGTGGCGAAGCGTTGCAGGAACCGAACGATCGACATGTCAGGTGTGTGGTCGTTGGCACCTCCCGTCGCGGTGGCACCTCCTCCTTCCTTCCTGCAGTCGGGCGAGATTGCAAGTGGTGGCAGCAGCAGCAGCACACGCTACTATTCCGGAGTTGGGCTTCACCCAACAACAAGCTAGTAGTTGGAAGAAAGCTCTCAAGTCTGGCCCACTACGCTTCTTCCCGCACCCGGAAATGGCGATGTGAACCCAACTCCTTGGTCCTTGATCCTTCACCACCAAGCTCGTCTCGCACGCACGCGCTGGAGCCGCCGCGTCGTCGAGTCGGGCCGCCCGCCGGTTTCCTTCCCAAACCATTTAAAGCCTCCCCGTCCTCTGCTCTGCTCCCATCCCACCTGTCATTTCTAGTCTTCTCTCTTCCAGCCAGCCTCGATTCCATTCCCGAATTCCCCACCCACCACCACCGTCTCCCTTCCCGTGATCGTTCGCTCCGCGCCCTACACGAGCCCCCGTGGCCGGCTACCCGCCGCCCGGCTCCGGCCACCCCTACGGCCCCGGCGCCGGGGGAGCCGGAGGCTACGGCGCTCCGCCGCCGTACGGCTCCTCCCCCGCCCCCTCCGCCCCGCCCTACGGCGACAAGCCCCCCAAGGAAGGCAAGACCTCCTCCTCCTCCTCCGCGCCGCCCTACTACGGCGCCCCGCCCTCCTCCCAGCCCTACGGCGGCGGCGGCGGAGGCTACGGCGCCCAGCAGTACGGCGCGCCCTACGGCGCCCCGCCGCCCTCGTCCGCCCCTCCCTACGGCGCGCCTCCGCACGCGTCCGCGCCCTACGGGGCCCCGCCGCCGGCGTACGGCGGGAGCCCCTTCGCGTGGCTGGTGCCGTCCGCGTTCCCTCCCGGGACCGACCCCAACGTGGTGGCGTGCTTCCAGGCGGCGGACCGCGACGGCAGCGGGATGATCGACGACAAGGAGCTGCAGTCCGCGCTCTCCGGGTACAACCAGAGCTTCAGCCTCCGCACCGTCCACCTCCTTATGTACCTACCTATTCACCAACACCAACGTCCGAAAGATCGGTAAGGCCCATCACGCTCCTCCCCTCCTTCTCGGTCCTGCCATTATTGTTCCTTCTAGTTAGTCCGCGGCGCGCGGCTCGAGTGCGTCGTGGGCAGCGATCGTGCTCCTCGTGCTGGTCAGCGGTGCTGTGATTTGCCGATCACTCTGACAGTCTGTCTGACTAATTGCCCAACGTATTTGACTTTGGGAATCGGGAAATGGACGGCTTTTACGAGGCCTGATGGGATGTGCATGTGTAGCTCTTCGTGATCGTGGGTCTGTGTTCTGTAGACTGTAGTGGCAATTTGATCATTTCTTAAAGAAATGGAGAGTTTCCTTCGTTTTGGACTTGTTAAGTGGCCAAATATTGAATTGACCAAGTACATCCATTTATTTATGTGGGAAATGATCATGTGGAGGACTAGACTGTAGAGGACTTTAGGTCGTTATAGGAATGTTTCAAAGTCGAGCATGCAAACAGCAGCTACTAAAGTAACATGAAATTCCTGTCAGCAAACTTATTGAAACCATGGGACTTTTTGTAGTTTATGAACTATGAAGTGGTTCCAGTGGGCATGTCACTCTCTATCTTTTTTCCCCCTGTAATGCATGTAGTTTGGTAACGGTAGTTTTGTGCCATATGGATATTCATGCTTGCTACAACTCTTTAGATTCTATTTGGTACACATTCGATAGAAGTTGAAAATACTTCACAAGCTAAATCATTTAAGCAAGACTTCCATATAAAATGTAGAGTTCAAGTCATGAGTTGTGAGTTTCTAGTCTCAACTCAAAAGATCTGTGCTAAGTTGTGTTTCTTGGTCCTTTTGCTCAACTAGTGCGAAATATTAGAGTCACAATTTCCCTTTTTAAATCCTATACCTTCTCTGTTTCTAGGTATTCATTTGCTATCTTTTGTTTTCAACCTTTCAAGACCCAAGGAATTTACTTCTGTGTTTTACAGTCTTCAGAATTGGAGAGTAAGATGATCTGCAACTTAATATTCCTTTTTCTCTTACTTTTAGGCAAGCAAACCAGTCAATCAATCTAATGAAGTCATGCTTAGCACTGGTACTAATGTTTCGCTCTATTGTTCAGGCAATATTTGAAAGATTTGACCGTGATCGGAGTGGTAAGATTGACTCATCAGAACTGCATGATGCTCTTCTCAGTCTGGGATATTCCGTCTCTCCAACTGTGCTAGACCTGCTTGTGTCTAAATTTAACTGGGGGCAAGACTGGGGGCAAGAGCAGAGCAATTGAATATGATAACTTCATTGAGTAAGGGCCTTCCTTCAATTTAACTGGTCTTTATTTCTTAACTGGCTGCCTGGCAATGATTTTGCTTTTCAGATTTTTCTGTCATGGATATAGCCGCATGGATCATACAGTGCTGTTATCTTAGATGTTCATAACTCATTGATAATCACCTATGAAAATTTATCACTGACTGGTGGAACAATTTCTTTTCCATATTTTGAATTAAATGAGACTTAATAAGTAGCAAAAATTCAAACTAAAAACTGGTTTGTTCATCAACTGGCCTCCAAAGTTTCAGCAGTGTTTACTGATGCTATACGATTGTGATGTTTAATACTGGACAGATGATTATATCTTATATGCTTTAAGTCTGCCCATTACCACAATCCTATTTTTTTTCCTTTTTTTTTTCTTTTACCTCTGCAGATGTTGCCTCACTGTTAAGGTATGCCTCCACCATACTGAACAAGCGCAGCAAACCTTTTTTTTCTTTTGCATCTTCTTCCATTGTGTTGTGCTCATTTGTTTGGGCTATTTGCAGGGACTGACTGAAAAATTCAAGAAGGACACCGCATACTCCGGGTCTGCGACTTTTACTTATGAGGCGGCTTTCATGCTGACCGTGCTCCCTTTCCTCATCGCCTAGTGGCACAGTTCAGAGCAAAAGCTAAGCATACCATCCCAGTTGTGTAAAAATGGTTATGTCCGGAGAGTTGTTTTGAGCTGAGTTAAAATTCTTGGATTTGATGGGTGTTGCTGGGGTTGCGAATCATAAAGTTGATGGGTGTGTTTAGCTCAGAAAATGCTACAGCTTATATATAGCACTGGATCTGTTTGTTCAACAATAACCATCTAGTCATTTTCCGTCCATTGCTTCTCCCACTCGTGTTCTGGAATTCTGCCACCGCCGACTTGCAGTCACAAGCATGAGTCTGCAACCTGCATTTCATGGTCGTTTACAGGAACGATCGAACGGTGCCAACAAAAATGCATGCCTAGAAGGGAGTCTGGCACAGCGGGCAAGTCGATTTGTTGGACGTCGAGAACCACTTGTAGAGGCAGGCACCGTGGAACTTGTGCCGGCAGGTCTTGCACGCCAGCCGCGGAAGGCTGTGGTTGCTCGTGTGGAGAATGCTGTAACAGATTGGGCACTCCTCCACGCCCTCGAACTCCTTGTCGAAATTGCTCTTCCACGTGCGGATCGCCTCTGCTATAGCACCGTTCTGCAGAGAAGCAACCAGCTTAGTTGAGCGCTACATTCTCTTAGCAAAGCATATGCAAATGTGCTCAAACGCCTTTTTCTGTGTCCTTGCGTTGAAAGCCATCTGTTAATATCCACTACCCTCTCATTTTTGTTCTAGGAAAGAAATTACCTGGTTGCGGACAAATGATGTGAGGGAGAGCAACCACTTCCTACACTTGACTTCACTGATACCCAAACTTCTGGTACATTCAACATCAACATGGCGCAGGGGGTAACAGTTGGGGAGGCGTATGACAAGATCAATTCCTGTTTCCTCCTTTTTGTATGTAGCAACGATTTCATAAGCCAATCGGTTGACGCTAACTGAGAAATTCTCGTCAGCATACACAGAATCCTTAACCTGTAAGAATGAGAGATATAGTGAGTTGCAGGAGCAATAATAGAGCTCCAAGGACCATGTTGATTTCAATTGGAATAACACTATCTGATCTACATGCAGGGGTGGAGCTGGGCCAGGCCGATGCCTAGGACCACTCAATGGAAGAACGCGCTGGCTGGACCTAGGACTTTTATGCTACAATCTACAGTATAGAAAATACCAGCCCACCCTAGGGCCATGGCCATAGTAGCCCTACCCTTCCCTCCACCACTGTTTACATGTACCGATGTATGAGCACACCCACTCAACTGTTACTACATGATTTCAACAAAACAAACAATTACTGAAAACCAAATGGATTAGTGTGCATCTAATGCCGCTAAGTTGTGTCACAGGCTAATAGGTTGTTTTCAAATAGGTTAACCGCTAGTTAATAGAAACTTGTAAATACTAGAGCTGGCAAATAAATTGTAACACGCAGGGCCCTTTTTCACAATAAGGCTAAGCGTATCTTGCTACCGAAAAGCATGCACCATACCTGAGGAAATTCATCCAGCAGAAGAGGAGGGCTGCACCATTGTCTGGTAAACGACTCAATTGAGTATGACAATGAACGGTCCCTCAAAGTAGTAAACCATGTGCGCACAAAAGAGGGTAGCAGTCTAATCATCATTCCATACAATGATCCTGCAAGTGAAGACATTTGCAAAGTCCCAACTGGCAAAAGAGATTCCACATATGGCAGCAACGAACAAGTAACTATGGCATTCTTAGAAGCTTTGGCAGCAGCCTCCGCTTCAGGCAAGAGTTCAGCATCCTTTTTCTTCCCACTAGGAGCAGCACTCTTTACTGGGATGTGCTGGAAAATGCAATCCAATATGCACGGACTGACCTTCTCTTGTATATATTGAAGTACATTTTCCCTAATAATGGAAGATGATGGTAGTGATTGCGGGTGTGACAACAATGCCCATGCAATGAAGACATCAACCTAGTGAGAGAAAACACAAAAGAACCATTAGCACATGATAAAAGAAATAGCTGCTAAATTTAAAAAGACGTAATATAGCATACCCTGTCTCGTGCTGTCAGATCTGTTTTCAAAAGTTCAGAGGTTGGGAATTCAACTAAGGCTGAGAGTTCATCTCTGAGACATGGAGTTTTCTCTGAATCTGGCATCAACTCGGCACTTTGGCAAATGTCTGATCGCTGAGCAGATGAGCGATTTTCTCCCAGAGAACTATCTTTAAGCAATGAAAGTTGACAGAAGGGCTCAGACAGAAGTAGGGAGAAAGCGGCAAACTGTAAGTGAAATATTGGTTGTGAGGAGAAAAGAATCGAATACAGTCCACTGACTGAACCCTTAGTAAGTCCCCACAGTTCCATGGACTCCAGTGCAGACCTTCTAATCTCTGGTGAAGCATTCTTTATGAATGATGCTACAAGTTCCCAAAATGCAAATAAGTATGGCGACTGCAACCTATGATGGATGAAGCCTCTTCACCAAAGGATTTTGCAATTGCCTCTGAAACACCAGTAACCAAGAACAAACGGAGGATACTCTCCATCATCTTGTTAGTACTCTCAGCATAGTCCCCTGATCTAATAAGCTGCAAACTCTTGGCAGTTTCTACTTCTTGGAGATTACCAAGATGGTTGAGGTGATACAATGTAACCAGAGAAGATTCCGCAAGGCTTAATGTTAACTTATCGGTAGTGCTAACCATTAACTTAAGCTTCTCCAAGGCATCTTCACTTGATACCTGGTTTATTACGGCATCATTTATGCCATCTGTCATTTCTTCCACAAGCAAAGCAGATGATTCAATACACTTGAATACCATGTGGAACACAAAATGCCAATCATTTTCCTGAAGTTTTGTCCAGCAATACCCAACCATAACAGCTGTCAATTTCACCCCCAATAACTCAACTGTCCTTGGTATCACAGTTTCACTAGTGGATAATGATGAAGCTGCACCATTATAGAAAAACTGGTATTTCTGAAAGAGAGTCAGCATTAATGATATCTCTGCATCGCTGATTTCTCGTTCAACCGAAACTACCAATCTCTGAGCTTCTCCAGTTATGCTAAATGGGAAGCAAGACAGCGCCACTTGCATCCAGTCCTCAAAATCTGACAAAGAGATCATATTACATGTTTGTAAAGGCAGTATTGTATGTGAGTTATCTAGTAAGAATTCTAATGAAGCCTACCTTGCACTGGTACTTCCCTTGGGCTGGATGACAGGCAAGAGATGGCTGCCTCAAGCCAACTCAATATGCTTTTCCTGACCAAATCACCATACGGAGAATCTTCATTCAATTTCTGTGGCAATGGTTTTATGATGGTACTCATAACAAAGGGAAGAACTTTCAGACATTTTCTGTTTACTGTTGAGCCCATAAAAAGATTGCTCAACAGTTGCTCAAAAAATACAAGTGCATCAGATTCTCCCCAAAGACAATTCTTGGTGTTAGTAGTAAATAACAAAGCCACAAGAGCACGAAGAAAACGGTCTTGAATTTTCCCAATCTCGTTATCAGAAATATGCCAAGCATTAAACAGTACCCATGGACCACTCTCATGCATAAGGGTGCCCCCTAACAGTGTATCAAGCAACAAAGACACAATGCTAACCTCAAGACGTGATTCCTCTTTCATGTACTGAACCAGAGAAGGCAAGAATGTTTTCAGTGCACTTCCCCCTTTCCATGTCCAAGTGCAAAGGATCTCACCAGCCACCCATGCTCTAGACAAGGAAAACATAGGTGAAGTAATATCAATTGATTGTGATGTGGCACATCGTAGATTTCCTGGAATACCTAAAATCAAAGCCGAGATTGAGAATAAGCCTATCAACAAAAGCAACAAACCGCTCGTGTTTCAGTTCCTGCACCAAAGGAATTGTTGATTTAGTTCTCCAGAGCTACTACAGTAACTGAGAACTCTCACAAATAAAGTGCCACTTCATTTAAAACATAACTCAGATAGTAGACAGAACAGTGCAAATCAAATAAATTTTGAGGATAACTACTGTCTAAGATAGATAAGTTACACATTTAGCTAACAACTATGCAGAAATTTCATAAAGATATGACTAGTCATCCAAAGAAGTGCTACTCAAATATTTTGTGCCAAATAATAGCAAGGACTATGGGAGAAAGAAGACAGAGAAAAGAACTCTTACAATGTCATCTGCAATAGCAAGCTCCAACTGGACCTTCACAGATGCATGCCCATTTTGTAAACATGGCCTCAACCAGAGCGGCCAATATTCTCCCTCAGATAGCAAAAGATCAAAAAAGCTTTGCAAGTTTATGTCATCAAGACAGATGAGCTTCAACATTTCCACCACCCACTCAGAACATAAGACTGCTGTCTTTTCCACATGCAAGTCTCTTGTCTCAAATACAGAATACCTGACAGATTGAGCTAGAATATTTGCCAATCTATTCAATGTGCATGAAGGAAGGTTACTCCAAAAGGATGGACTTAAGCTTTGGCAAAAAGCATGTATGCTTTCTGCAAGGTTAGCCTTCAAATGCATTTTCTCATCCAAATAATCTTTTGAGCTTCTGCCCATAGAAGAACCAACATCCATATCTTGTATATGACCTTCCAAATCACTTTCATCATCAACAGCCAAAGACATGCTACATTCCCATTCAATGACAAACAGAGCTGCCAGAATAGAAGGAAATACCGAATCTTCCTCAAGTCTCCCTAGTGAAAAGAAGCTACCCTGAAGCACTTTAAAAGCGAATTGAGCCGTCTGAAAGTTGATTGGCAAGGAATTTTCTTCTGGATGCTTCAAATGCTCGGGTTCAGAAGGCAACAACAGAGAATATGCAAGCCTTGCCCATTCAAAAGTTGATGCCAAGAGTGCCGATGCCAAATCCTTTACAATGAATCCAAGAACTTTATGAACAGTCTCAGCAGAAAGAAAACAGATCTGATCCTCCTGATCTGAGCCACCAAGTGCAGCACTGAAATTTTACACATACAAATTAGGACAAATCAAACCTGTGTGCTGGCACCTGGAAATAAAAAAATTCACAAAGGAACAAGTACAAAGGGATTGAAGCACATACCACAGAAAACTAACATGACGATTTGCAGCAGTCAAATCACAGAGGACAGAAGTTGCAGTAGAATCTAATAAATCATGCCGCCAATGTTCTGGAAGATAAGCATTTTTCTTTAAGTTCCTTAGCTTCCCCCCAGCAATTCTTTCTCTGACTTTCTGAAGCAACAGCGTAAGCAATTCTAATCGGTTCTTAATGTTCGAGGTCTTATCATCAATGGAGTGCTTTTGTTCAGCTCTAGTATATTTGATGATGGAACACCATTGGTCAAAGCAGCACTCGTCTTGAAATAACGAAAGCAACAAATCAATCTTTGAGTTACAGGTGCTATATTTTCCATTAAAACACCAAGGAAGAAGGTCAGCATTGAACAACTCCAGATAAGATTTGACATCTGACTTTCCATGATAATTCTGATAATTCTTTAAAAATAGGGGAATGGGTCCAAATATTTCAACCAAAACTGAAAGAAGCTTAACTAAAGCTTGGAGTATCCTGCATCAATAGCACAATGTTTTATAGAACCAACTTCAATTGCTATGTAAGTTGTGTAGCCATAAATTCAAAGAAGGATACAACTTTGTCTCGATCTCCATGTCTATGTGTTGATGTATGATAACAAACTGAAGGAAAAGCACTTAGATTGGTGCTAAAAGGAAAATTCTCTCGGGCCGTTTAAAAAACTTGTTCTACCAGCGTCTAAGATCTTATGCCAACAGAGTTTTAATTCAACAAGATCTAGAATTAACAAGTTAGTGGTTCAAATAAAGGATTCATGTCTATCATTGCATACCAATGAAACCATTTGTAGCAGAGATTCTAACACTGGTTGAACATCTGGCTCATTTACCCATTCTACATGATTGTTGTACTGTTAAACTTCTAGAGCCTATTTGGGTAGGGGGGGATAGGGATCCCAATCCCTAGGATTTAATACAAACTCGAACTAAATCCTAGAACTTCCTGGACGAATCCTCCTCTTCTGAACAGCTCTAAGTGTTTATACTTATTGGAGTGTAGACGTGAATTTCACGTTCAACAAATCATAAAATAACAATTTAATTGAGCTCATGACGACATAACTATCCTACTCCTGCTATAAATATTAAGTCATTGGTGAAAATATGATATTAAAATAAAAAGAAATACATGCTCCAAAAGTATCTTTCGTGATTCTTAATGAAACTCAGCTCTCCTGTGTGTTTGAGGAAAAAATAGGTAATTTTCATGATGAATCTACATGATCTTGCGTTGCAAAATTACTAAAACGACTAACATTTTTTATCAGATAGTATATACAGGTAAAAGAACAAAGATTACATTAATCTTCATGCCAAAATCAAGTATCTGGTCTTACCACCAACATGATGGCAGGCAAAGACTGTTCAACCAGCGGTCTTGCTAATCTTTCTAGTGGCCATGTTTTACCTTTGCGTACAACGAGTTGATCCAAAGATAAGAAGAAAGACACAAGTTGCTGTACATGATCCTTAAACTTTGAGAGCTTCTCCCCTTGTTGAATTATGTCCAAACAGTCCCTCACCAGCAACTCACAAGAAATATTGAGTAAATGATTTTCTGTATTCGCAATCACATCCAGTATTTCAACAATACATTCCTCCAAATCGTGAAGATAGTACATTGGGTACTGTGTGTTCACCACTGACCCTGAATTTTTATGAGATAACTGAATACCACTACCAGCTGTGTCACTGGACAATAAAAGATAGTCACGCCAAACTATTTTGGCAAGTATATCTGTTATAAGCTTGATGGGGGTATCATCAGAAGAATCTTCTCCAGAATATCTGTAAAAAGAGATAAGTTACACAGGAATTCCAGGAATCGCAAAACAATTGCAATTTGAACTAGTTCAGAAAGGATACCTTGATACATTTTCTAGAAGCCACAAAAAATTATGTTTAAAGGCAATACAGAAAGCCAAACTGTCAGCAGCTGATAACTGCCTCTGGTTCCTTCCAGCCCAGAGATTATGCAAAAAATCAAAAACAAATTGTTGTCCTATGATTGGTTTAGATGGTATAGAGTCCAAAAATTGAACTAGATGAGGATATGATATTTGTTTGGAACCATAGCATCCATTCTGTAGGAAATTCCAAAACCGACTGAGGACAACTTTGTGAATATTGCAATATGACCAAGCCTCTGGAAACTTTCTAGAGAAAACAAGGATTGTATCCCACATAGAAGGGTGGCATGACGCATCCTTTTCATGGAATGCACCAAGTATAGTAGGAGAAAGTTTCTTCATGGTTTCTTCAAAAAAAACATGAGGGACATGTTTGATATAACTTGTAAGCAATGAGTATGTAGCTGACCGTATAACAGCACTTTTTGACTTGAGCACATCAAGGAAACATTTATGCAAAATGCAGCTTCAACAGAAGAACGTGTAGTAGATCGAACTTTTGACAGACTCCTTTTTTCTGTACTGGTACTATCAACATCACAATTTTGCAATTTCACTCCTAGTAAAATGTCTATAAGAGTTGCCATAGCTAGCAGTGATGATGATATCACCTGCAGAGGAAAATAGGAAAATGGACAACTGGTATTAAGTGCACAGTAGGAACTTACCAATAGAAAGTTCAGGATACAATGAACCAATGACCATGTATAAGACTCTAAGAGCAACAAAACAACAAAAACGCTCCTCAGAAAATGGAACTACTATTTGAAGATACAGACTTCTATCCTTCTATGTAAAAGGAGAATGGGCATCAATTATGATTGTGAAATATAGCATCAGTTGGAGTAAGTATTAAGGGAAAGAAGGGTGGAAATCAATCAATTTAATTATAAGATTGCATAACTGATTTATTTTATATCAGCTGGTAATCTCTTGAAACTGATTGCACACAGGAAAAGAAATATTTTGCTATGGAAAGCTAACTGATCAATACACCACATTCAGAACAATGGAAGACCATAAATCATACCCTATAGCATCAGTTGGAGTAAGTATTAAGGGAAAAAAGGGTGGAAATCAATCAATTTAATTACAAGATTGCATAACTGATTTATTTTATATCAGCTGGTAATCTCTTGAAACTGATTGCACACAGGAAAAGAAATATTTTGCTATGGAAAGCTAACTGATCAATACACCACATTCAGAACAATGGAAGACCATAAATCATACCCTCTGGTGCATATCTTCCAGTTCATCCATTGGTGTAGCCTTGTCAGACAAAGCTTGTGGTGTTAGCTTCAAGTTGTCACTTAAGTAAAGAAATGTTTCCTTCACACATAACATTAATGCATCCAATCTTCTCTCTGACTGCGGGAATGCTGCCTACAGAAAGAACTGAAACATGTGAACAAACCTACAACATATTACAAAGATAGAGGAAGACCATATTTATAAAATATATTATATAGGTGAAAACCTATATTTTATAGATAAAAATATATTATAACAAAAAGATTTTATAATGAATCTAGTAATATCAATATTGTGTTTCCAATCTATGTAAAATTTTACACATTGATGGTCAAAGTTCAAAAAAAAAGTGACTTGGCCCAAAGAAAAAAAAAACTTGCAATGTAATACCTCGAATACATGGAATGTACATAAACCCAAGGGGCAATTGTGTTCTTACTTACACCCGACTAACAAGGAATCAAAATATTTTTATTTCTTACATGGTACGTGAGGGGTATACACGAAAAATCAACCAGTGGAGTGCATCCCCTAACCAGATCTGAACATAAGAATAAATTCATGATTCCACATCAGTGGCCCATTTCTTGCAGTTAATTGTCAAGAGTTATTTTCCAATCATTTCGAGGGTTTACCTGAACTCGTTGGGACTGGTCCCAATCCCTTTGGTCAGGTGGAAAATGAACTAACATTCCTGCCAATCCAAAGGGATTGAGTAAATCCCTGACTATCAAAACAAGCCCTCAATGGGTTTAGTATTTTTGGTCTAGCATTCCAGGTAAGAAATGGATGCAGCAAATCTAGGTGGTCCAGGAGAAGTAACTTGCGGCCAGTAACATAATCAGAGAAGGTCTAACACCCACCTCGAATGAACGTCGAGCAGCCTGTGCAACCTCAGGAGCAGGGTCAAATTGAGAAAACCACCAAGGACCCATCAAGGACTTCAGATGTGGAGCTATACCCTTCCTAAAACAATGGAGTAAATAACACCCCTTCAAAGATGAGAAAAAAATTGCAAATTGAATAAATGGAATTACAGAAATCTACTAAGTTCTGCTGGGGTATAAGATCTTTTCTAACTGGAAGAAAACCAACAAGGTACCACTACCAAATATAAACAGCATAGACCAGATGCACCTCAGTTGAATGGAGGGAGATGGACATACTTGATTGCTGTGACAAGGCTAGACATGGCCTCATGAGTAGCACGACGAACTTCTCTGTTATAGTCAAGCAGAAGCCTCTTGTACTCGAATGCCTAAAAAGAAGGAAAATAATATAGTATGTACTTTTATGGTGATGGTACCAGCATAATCATGAAACAGACATTACAATCAGTGAACTGAAGAATCAAAATACTCTGAAGTACAACAGATTATAACAAAATAAAGAATAAAAGCATTTAATGCAACAATAAGTTTAACCATGTTATGCTTTCCTTTTTTTTCACACTAACTCTAAGCCTACTAGGAACATAAGCAAATATAACACTAGCATATGATACAGCAGAACAGATAGACACTGGTTTTGCAAGATCTCATTGAAAAAGTCTAATAAACCTAAGGTACTCATGGATTACAGGGAAACAATCTACTCACGCTAAAAAAGAAACAAGTCCACACTGCCAAGTAGGAAACTAACTCCACATTGGTGTCATGTTGTGATTAAAGGCCTTGCATATAATATAAATATATGTATGACAGAAAAAAGAATACCACTTTATCACTAGGCATATTTTCATAAAGATATTAAAATGTTATGAAGTACGGCATAATAAAATTGCCATAGATAAGTCTTACTCACATAAGGGCCACAAGGATATAAGATCAAGATAAAAAATGCAACAGGGCGATAGAGAAAATACCCATTGTGGACCAATCTGCACCACTTCCTCGCCAGGTGCTTGTGCAAAGAGTGTAGAGAGCGCAGATAAGGCCTTGAGCTACATTGAAGAAAAGAAAAGAGAACTGTAACATGTTATGGAACAAGACTTACAAATAGCAGATCAGTGAAAGCATATGCAGTGTATTATCCAGAATTTAAGACGTATTTTTCCTACATAGAGAACTGGGAATCCATCTAACTTCATATATCTGACCTTTGAAGGTTCAGAGAGAATTATGTTTCTGAGTGCGATGTCTAAGATACTAATTGTCTATGTCATTAACTCTTACAGACATGAAATACTAATCTTGTCTAGTGAACAATCTGCTAATATGATTTAGGTTAACAATACATTGACATGATAACCACTGGGGATGCCAATGGGTGCCCAATGGTGTTTCTTCGGTCAGCTAATTAATTGTGTGGCATGCCATTTCAATTCATTTATCTTCCCTAAATTAATTACGTGGCATGCCATTGTAGTTAATTTTAGCAAAGTTTAGGTTGACTCAATGACCCAAAACAAGTGGAACCTACATCCCTAATAACCACGATAAGAACAGAATCAGCAACAGATAGTGCAGTGGCGATGTCATAGATTTTTCATTTTCTTTACTATAGGAAGGGTGTAACATTTAAGGAAGAAAGAATAAGAAATGTCAGAGATTATTTGGAAACTGTAGCATCTCTTTGACAGATAGTGATCAAACCTCAGAATTAACAGAATAGCCGCTCTCTTTTATTGCTTGAATTTGTGTAAGTAAGACATCACTGAATTCTTGTTGTATAATATAAATGATTGTAAGATAAGTGGATTTTAGCTAAAGATTCTCACTATAAGAACACAAGTGCTACTAGAATATTTTTGAGAAAAATAAAGGTAAATGAAAAGAATATGACTAGCAGTCTGACCTTTGTTGTTGGATCCTTCCTTCCTAGCCTTTTTAGGTTTTGAAGCACTTCACCATCCACATCCTTCATAAAGTTATCAGACATAAGGCATGGGAATGTCCATGAGCACAAAGCCACAAACAAGCAAACTAAAAACAGAGCTAGTGAACTCAAAGGCTGTTAGTGGTGCCATGGGAATTGTAGTATGTGTAGGTTGCTACGATACCCATATAATGAAAAACTTTGTGTTATTACACTTATGGATTCAGGTCCAACTCCCTACCACTTCTAAACGACTAAACCATAAAGCCAATTCGAGTCTGGTTCCTTGCTATCACAGAGGACTTGGGAATCGTTGCTACTGGTTATTGCAACTTCGTCTGGTTTCGCTTGCGTGGAGAGGAAGTACCCAATTTGGGACCCAGTAATAAAACTAGACAACCAGGCAAATTCCTCCACTGGTGAACTAAGGCAAGGAGAAAGCCTCGTCGATAGACCTAAGGAAGGAAGAGCGAGGATGCATACCGGGGTGAGCCGGATCGGGGCGTCGGGGTCGGAGGGCGCGGCGGGCTCAACACGGACGGCGCCGTGGTAGCCGCCGAAACCGACGGTTGGGACGGCGCCCTGGGCGTGCGGCACCAGCGACGCCGCCATGCCGCTGCTGGACGCGCGGGCCTTCTGCTTCCCCATCGAGGTCGATCCCCTCGTCTCGCCCGCTTTCCCTCGCCGCCGCCGCCGCACGAGTCTGCTGAAGACGACGACGGAAGCAAAACCCGAGCTCACACAGATACGAAGCCCGGCTTTTTCACCATACATGGTTCAGCTGGCCCATCCCAACCCAACCTGTTTTTTCCCCCTTCGTACTGTAGCTTTGAAATGGAAGAACGCCCCGTTCAAAAAAAAAAAAATGGAAGAACACTCGTAGTAGCCGCGTTCCGCGAAGCCTAATCCTATCACATCTCGGACGCCTCTGGGTTAAGAACACGACTCGAACTCGGATCCCGGACCTGGACACACGCAGCGATATAATGCCATCGATCCACATACTCGCCTACCCAAGTTCACAACACACCTCTCGTCCTCTCGCGCGCGAAAATCTTCAAGGTCACCGTCCAAGATCCTCAAACCCCTCTCGTCTTGGTTCTTCCAGCAAGAAGAACGGATGGAGCAGGCGCGGTGGCCGGACGTGCCGCCGTGCTACCGCTTCACGCCGACCGCGCGGGAGCTCATCCGCTACTACCTCAACCCCTGGGTGGCCAACCCCGGCCGGACGCCGTTCGGGGAGCCCGAGGGCGTCGTGTGCGCCGCCGACGTCTACAGCGCGGACCCCGGCACGCTCACGTCGCGGCTCCGGCGCTTCGGCCACGACGACGGCAACTGGTACTTCCTCTGCGTCGCCCGGTGGAAGGACGGCAACGCCGGCACCCGGATGAGCCGCGCCGTCCCGGCGGCACGTGGCACGGCTCCGGGAAGCGGGTCGCCGTCCGCCGCCACGGGTACCGGCAAACCTTCGAGTACCGCGACGCCGGCGGCGGCAAGAGCGCCTGGCTCATGGAGGAGTTCGGGAGCAGCCTGCCCGAGGCCACCGACGGCGAGGGCGTCAGGGTGATCTGTAGGGTGCACCGCACGCCGAGGGCGGCGGCGGACGGCGACGGCGGGGAGGAACCCCAAGAAGAAACCGACGAGGCCCAGCTCCGGCCGTCCAAGAGGGTGCGAGGCACGCTGAGCCAGGAGCACGACTTCGCCGCCGCAGATTACTGGACGACGGCGGGGCTAGCGCCGCCCGATGCCGGGTGCTCCTATGCCAGCACGTCGCAGACTGCTGCGCCGGTGAACGGGGGGGCATCAACCACCACCTGGCAGCTGCAGCCCATGATGGAGCAGGGCGTGGGATACCACCCTACCGGCATCAATGGCGACGAGGACATCGAGGAAGAGCCAGAGCCATTGGAGATGCTTCCCGCGGACATAGGATGGCAGCAATTTGAAGAGATGGGCTATGGCTTTGGCTATGCCGCTGAAGATGCGAGGATGAACGAATGGATGCGCAGTAACTTCTCAAGTCCACAGCCAAGCGACGGTGCGGCGCAAGAGGGCGATGATCCTAGGGGCGAAACGGGAGCAAGCTGATGCATTGCTGGGAGTTTGGCGTCCATTGTTGTGGAGTTTTGTAGAACTATTACACGAATGATGACTCATGACTGACTAGTTTAGTGTCGATTCGAAGATCCTGCACAGCTGCACTGATGCGATGGCCCCGTTTGAATTACTGTAGTCCCCACTCAGGAGTCAAACAACAGCGCTATTTCTGAACTACTTGCAAATAGTCCACCCCAAAAAACTATCTCATCCAAGAGGTGCTATTTGGGGCTATTTCGGGTGGAGCCCACTGATTCTCTCTTTCTCTCTCTTGACTCTTGTTAAAGTGGCAGCCAAATAATTGGAAAAAATACTTTAGAAGCTAAATAGCTTTTTATCCATCCAAACACTTTAAGTTGAGATAAACTTTAGCTCTTAAAATAGCCCTTGGTTATTTCTCCATACAGGGCCATGGTTATTTCTCCAAACAAGACCAATGTTTATGTTAGTAACTTAGCATGTACTCGACTTTATGGATGCGTTCAGCTCTGTTCAGCCATGGATGGTGGCAACAAAACAATCATGAGTTTTGCAGTGCTCACTAAAACTGAACTTTTGCTTAGTCCAGTAAATGTATAGCTTCTTTTCGAGAACAAAGTAATTGTACTTGGATTAGTCAAGAACATTGTTTCCATGACCCATACCAAATATAATGCGTTGCATCGCATGACAAGGCACAATTTGTTAAAACTGAACCTAGACAGTGGTTTATTAATTATCCTAAACAGAATTCAAAATATAATGTAGCCGTGGTGCATTTGGGGTTCTCAGGAAACTGCACATTCTACCAAATGCAGTACCTTGCCATCTTTTTCAGCTATATGTTATCCGGACCACTTGGTAGCGGCACGTAGCCATTTGAACTTGAAGGATTTTCATCTGATTTAACTGGTATGCACTTCAAGATGGCGCCAACGATCAAGCTGATGGATCCAAGGCCGACGCTCACCAACCAAAGCTGCCAATTTAGCGGAACAGTGCTGGCAAAAGTGCCCAGTAATTCTATGATCACCACTTGAAATACGACTGTCACGGCTATGATTCCAATAAAGATCGAATTGCTGATCATACCACGGAAAACATTAATCTTCTGCATTTCCCTACTGTTTATTTCGTTGAACACCTGAAGTAACATAATTCAAAGATAATCATCAGATCATATTTATCATTGATCAGACAATAATATGGAGAGAGAATTCAAATGCAGAGATCTTCCTTCGTTTTTTTCAGAGAAACGGCAACATGTAGGTTCCATATAACTATATTATTGGTTTAGGATGCACACAAACAGGTTATAATTTTTAAATCGAAAAAACAGCTTATAATTTTTAGATTAGGGCCAAAAAGGAACGTTTGGAACACCATAGGCGTTAGGACTGAAAGTGTGTTGATAAAGGTTACAATGCACTTATACCTGGCAGAACACAAAGGAGTTGAAGATGAGTGTATTGATAACAGATTTGGAATCAGCACCCTTGATGTTCAGAAGTCGTTCCCCACCAAACATGAGAGCTCCAAGTACAACCAACTGATATAAACTTTGCCCAATGATATTTCGCCACATGACCTTGGTAATGAAACTCTCCCCGCGCCGAACAGGTGGCCTCTTCATCATGTCATCATTTGGAGGTTCTGTAGCTAGAGCTAAAGCTCCTAATGTATCCATAATCATATTGACCCACAACAACTGCACTGCTGTGAGAGGAGCACTCCCTGCAGCGCAAAAGTCAAAAGTATTGTTAAGTGAATGGTGGGTATCAAGAATCACTAATGTAACAACCATGGCAGCATGGAGAAGAGTATTAAAGATGATGCCCGCACCTGTAATGCATGCTGAGACAAAGTTGATGACTAAAGCAACAATATTGACAGTCAACTGAAACTGCACAAACTTTTGGATGTTTATGTAAACCGCACGGCCCCACTTTGCAACATTGATTATTGTTGTAAAATTGTCATCAAGTACTATCACATCTGCACTTTCCTTGGCTACCTGCAGGAGTGTAAGGTTATACCGTTATCTTTCGATGATCACGGATAGTCGCTGAAGGACAAGCTTTTGCAAGTCAGGAGTTATAAACTTCTAATACGACCAACCATGTATCCAGTCAGCAAGAGGTTTAAACAAAAAGAACGGCAGAGATCGATGTTTAATGATGATTTCTGTGTTGACATAGAAACAAACTATTCGAATCATAGAGTTGAAAATGGAACTAAAAAGATTACTTCTACAAACTTTTCAAGCTTAGAATCACTATCTATGTATTCCACTGTGACTTAATCAGTTCCTGCTAATGCCACGTCCATGCATGAATGTGTAATAATAGAGTACCTCTGTGCCCGCTATGCCCATAGCAAGCCCAATATCTGCTTCATGTAATGCTGGAGCATCATTCGTACCATCACCAGTCACAGCAACCACCTCCTGAAACATACCTCGCAAGTTTGTCACAAGGGTATGCTTGTCCAATGGTAACGAACGAGCCATAACCTGCAAATGATAATTGGTAATTAAATTTTGTTGCAAGATATTTGTGTACATATAGGCTGAGGGAAGCAAAATGCACCCGAATCTTGGGTATCAAGTCCCTCATCTCTTCCGGGCTCTTGCTACGGAAATCTGGTCCTTCTATTGCTATGCCATCATCAGTCAATATTCCACACTCTTTGGCTATAGCTTTAGCTGTATTAATATTATCACCAGTTACCATTCTCACAATGATACCAGCAGACATGCAGGCCTTCACAGCATCCTTGACTCCTGGACGCAGAGGATCTTTGATGCCAAAAATGGATACTAGAGTAAAACCACTTGTCGGACAATCTGAATCATTGTCAAAATCATCCACCTCTTTATATGCCAGGCACAGTGTCCTCAAAGCATCTGAAGCAAAACAGTTGATAGTATCCAAGATGTTCTTTCTCTGAGCTTCTGATAAGGGAACACTGTTTCCATCAGCATCAACCATCATGTTACACATCTGCACGATAATTTCTGACGCACCTTTGGAGAACCAACGGTATGTGCCATTGGGCAATGATACCAACACTGCCATCTTCTTCTTAACCGAATTGAAAGGCTCAACCTTAATCTTGGTGCAGGTCCTATCCTCAGCGTTGTGACCTCCTTCCAGTTTCAAGCCAAATTCAAATATTGCCCTTTCTGTTGGAGTTCCTAAGACATTCTGCGTACCATCCTTTTCTTTGACTACCTCTGCACTGGTGTTCTCAAAAATGCCCTGCAAGAGTAGGCCCAACGTGGTTGGAGAAATGACAGAATTCAAATCTTCCAAAGTATTGTTACCGGTAACTGACTTTGAAACCTCAGCTATCCATATCTTGTCAACCACCATATGGTTAGTAGTCAAAGTTCCTGTTTTATCCGTGCAGATGGTACCAGCAGATCCCATTGTCTCACATGCTGAAAGATGTCTTACAAGTGCTTTATCCTTCATTAGTTTTTTCATTGCAAATGCAAGACTCAAAGTAACAGCTAGAGGTAACCCTTCAGGAACAGCAACAACAATAATAGTGACTGCTGTTGCGAAGTAGTTCACTATGATCATTGCGTCAGTAGAATACCATTTGGACAAACCAACTGTTAAACCTTTTTCAATAAGGAATCTAACCATCAGGACTACAAACGTTAATGTGGCAAACACCAGGCCAATCTTCCCGATGATGGTTGCAACTCCGTTTAGTTTAACCTGCAATGGCGTCTCATCCTCCCCTCCTTCACTCAGCGTGCTCATCAGTCTTCCCCATTCAGTGCGCATGCCAACAGCAGTTACCATCATCTTAGCTGATCCATCCTGAACTTTGGTTCCTGCCAAAATGAACGGCTTATCTTGAGAAATATAAACTGGTTCACTCTCACCTGACAAGCTGGATTCATCAATCAAAAGGGAGTATCCATGAATGTACAGTCCATCAGCAGGTACTTGGTCTCCAATTGATAGATGCACGATATCACCAACCGCCAAGTCATATATAGAGATCTTTTGTCGATAGCCATCTCGGGTTACATGGATAATATCTTCTTCTTTTCATTGTCTAGCTCCTTGAACTGAAGCGACTGCCTGTAGTCACTGATAGCAGTAACCATCACAACCAACAAAATGCTGAGTATTATTCCCAAGCCATCATAGATGCCCTTGGGAAAACCTTCAGATGCCAGACCAACTACAGCAGATATCAAAGCACATACCATAAGAATGATAAGAGTCATGTCCTGCAATGCATCCCAGACAAACATCCAGAAACTTCTTGAAGGTTTCTCTGCATAGCGATTGACACCATAGATGTTTTGCCTTGTATCCAAGTCAATGGCAGATATGCCACGGTCAAATGTTGAGTGGATCTTTTTGGATACCCCATCTACCCCCCCATGCATCCTCAATGCTTTCTCATCATGCTTGCTTGTTATCGATGCCAGTTCATCTGGATTGATGGAAAATCCAGCTTTGATAATATCCTCAGTCAGACGGTACTCTTTATGTTTGGCACCTTCACCATCAGATGGTTCACAAGTTAGATGGAATTAGTAGAGCAACAAAATAAACACTAACACCAGAATTTATGTAATACCATCGATGAAGGTGATCGCAGCCTTCTGCACATAGAGGGCAAGCCGGATTTTTTCCTGCCGGAGAAAACAAAGAACAAAAAGGTGTTCATTACCTGCATATAAGAAAGTAGTTCTTTCCTCCTTGCATGTAGCATATGAGATACAAGCTACTGCACGAATATAAGATGCTTGCAGTTTACTAATAGACAATAGCATTCTCCTTTTCAGAAATGGATGTGCAGTTGTGGACCCACCCTAGGCGCCAAAAGTAGAGCACATATACTAAGCCATTAATTTACTCAGGACAAAACGCTGGATTCTCCGAGTCCAACAAACAGAAAAAGTTAAATTATGTACAACGACCTCAAACTATGACATCTTAGATCTGCACAAGCAAGATTATCGCAGGTGGGGCCTCAACGATGGGACCAATGTGGTTGGGGGGCCCTCGCAAGGCTGCTTCCTGGAAGCTTCCTTGAGGGTCGCAGTCATACCCAGCCTTGGCCAGATAATTGGTCCGTGACCGTGAACCAGTCGTCCTTGAACGAAGGGGCTGCGCTACGCTATGCACTGTGAAGCAGCAACAGAAAAGTTCTGGCTTTATTTTCCTTAAGGTTTATTCACAACTTGCATTTATACCAACTAGCTGAATATTCAGGCGCAGACCTTTCAGTGAGAGAATTTTTCTGTGCCGTTATGTGATGGCTAGACAAGACCAATTGGTAATCATTCCACTTTACTGCAGTACAGTAGTAAGTATGCACTTGTTCTTAGCAGGAAAGATAAAGATGAATCTGATGCAGTTAGGCAGAAATGGTTTAATTATTCCAAGGTGGGGAAAGGCAGAGTAGGTATGGTCTGGTGGACTTGAAAAGGTCTAAAAAAACTACAGATGCAGAAGGCGTCACGTGCTGGCTGCTTAGGAGATGAAGCAGAGGAGGGAAAGAGATCGAAGCATGATCTATGGAGAGGGAAGCAAGCAGAGTGGTGAAGGACTGAAGGTTGACCACGGACTAGTATTGGCAAGCAGTAAGCAGTACCTGGATGGATTGCCGGTGGGCTTCGTTCTGGCTGCGGCTGTCGAGGTCGGCCACCATGCGGAAGCGGCGGCGGCGGTTCTTGACGAGAGCGCCGACGGCGGAGCGCCATCGCCGCTGCGCCTCCTCGGAGGGGTTCTTGGGCGGGAGATCGAAGTCCTGCCGCAGGCTCTTCTCCAACCAGTCCATCCCTCCCTCCCACCCACGGGAGCGACGAGCTCGCCGAGGCAGGGAGCAGAGAGGAAATGGGGGGTTGGAGCGCGGAAGGGAATAGGGAGGGCGGTCTGTACTTTGTACCGAGAGAGGGGCTCCGGACTCCATATGAAGAAAGAATAACTCCCGCGTGGTCCGCAGACGTTGACGCTCTGACCTTTCTGGCCACGGCGCGCCGCCCGTTCTCCGTCAGCCCGTGCCTGCCTCCGTGGCGAATCAGCGTGCGACGGGCCGACGACGAAGGGGCGCAAGGCCGGCAACTGCTTCGGTACGTCCGTGCGTCCGTCTGATGGAAGCCGAGGAGCCAGAAAGCTGTGGACTTTGGACACTGGGATCTCCACGGGACACGACAGGATACGAAAACGAGCTAGTAGGACAGATCACCATTCGGGTATGAATTGTGACATTTCTTTAAATGCCGTGAGACCGCGACTTATGGAAACACTTTTACCAGCTAAATTGGTAACGTTTCAAAATGACCATTAGATTAGTCAAGCATGCGTGATTGGCCAGCTTCGTGCAGTAGACATTAACACATGATGCCCTAAATCGATCTGTTCTTATGAAGTCTTTCCACCTAGAAAATGGAAAGATACTGGTGGCCGATTAAAACGGCAGGATATAGTAATCTAATAAAACATTTGACCAACCACCAGCAGCTGTCTCTCCATGGACTGGAGTATGAAGGGCTAGAATTCTCCATGGAGTAACTTTTTAATGTTTAGGAAAGCTCCAGACAAAATGGTGGTCACCGACTACTCCATGCTTAAGCTTTAAAATTAATGATACCCATTGCAATTGCAGCACTCGATTATTATTAGGGAAATTCCGCTATGTAGCACTCTGCGCTAAATTTGAGGACGCCTACCGCACAAAAATGGTACTACTTGCTCGCTCCGTTTATTTGATTTTTTAACATCAAATTTGACCACTTGTCTTATTTAAAAAATTTGTACAAACATAGCCAAATTTAAGTCATTCTCGAACAACTTTTATTAATAAAGCAAGCCACGACAAAAAAAAGTAATATTTTGCACAAATTTTTTAATAATACGAGTGGTCAAGCTTGGGGTAAAAAAGTTAAATGAATTGTAATTTGGAACGGAGGAAGTACTTCGTAAAAGTGCTTCGCAAAGATTTTTTTTTTTTTTTGCAAGACTAGTCCTTAACCCAAAAAATCAAATCTACATAGTTTGATCTAGCTTGCTATCATCCGCAACAAGAGAGAGAGAGAGAGAGAGAGGGAGAGATTTACCTCGTTCGATTACCGCCTCAGTGCACAAGCGCACGCAGCATCACGGGCCGAATAAAATCATGAGATTACTTTTACCTCACCGTAAGCAAATCATTTGCGATCGCACTTGAAGATGCTTGCTGGCCTGACTAGTGACTAGACCCAGAGACAAGCAAGAGAAGAAATGCGCGTGAATGTTAAAGTCTTTTTTTTTTGCGTGCGCGTGAATGTTAAAGTCAAGTGCATCCATGTGTCAAAACTCGATTAAAAGTCTCCTGTATTTCCTCCATGCTACCCGATGATGTTAGATGTTTTGTTCAAACGGAAAAGCCCATGGGCCGATCAATAATCTCTTTGATTCGTTGGGCCGGGGTGGATCTTCGCAAAACGGTCTCACACTCTCACTGTGGAACCGCATCGCAGCCCGGCAGCGATGTTCCTGCGGCGGCTGAGAACCTCCGCCGCCCTCCGCCGCGGCGCTAGCGACGGCGGCGTCCTGGCCGCCCTCCGCGCCGAGATCTCCCACGAGCTCGCCTCCTCCGCCCCGTCCGATCCCCCTCCGTTCCATTCCCAGGTATCCCACCGCCTGATCCTCCCCTTGCTCGGCGACCCACTAACCCCAGCTCCAATCCAGCGCGCTCGCACAAGTCAGAACTCACTCTCTTCCCCCCTTCGCAGGACGCCCCTGACTTCGTCACCGTGTCGGATGCCCCGCACGGGCAGGACGTGCTCCTGCGCCGCCGGGCCGACTCCGAGGAGGTCCTCGTGTCGGCGCTGCTCGCCCCGCTGCAGTTCGCGGACCAAGCGCCGATGCCCAGGGCCGCGCTCATGAAGGTGTTCGTCAGTAAGCCTGGCGCGGCTCCGGTGCTGCACTTCGACTGCCGTACGTTCTGGGTTGGGGAGGACGGCGGCGATGCTGACTATGCTATTAACGCTGTTCGGTACCACCCAATTCCTGGTGATGCTGGGGAAGGCAAGTATGAAGGGCCGGAGTTCAGGTATTGTTTATTCCGTTCCACGCTTATTTTTTTTTTTGGATATTGTTGTATATGAAATGCGTGAACTGAACTAGTAAATTGGGGTTCTGCATATAAAACTTTGTAAAAAACGAGAATTTCTTTGTCACATTCAAGTAGAGCTGTAGGATGATTTTGATTGGAATTATCCTTTTGTTTTGCGAGTGTCGCTGAAACTCATGTTAAAACTTCTCACAAAATTGAACCTGCACCAGTAGGGCTGTGTCGGCAAGAGTAACTGAATGCATGCTAAATTTGTAATTTTGTACGGTCCATTAATCCTGAAATTCCTGTTTGTGCTTGTGATTTCCAGTTAAGGCTTCATTTAGTGTCTGTGTATATGAACATGAAATTAAGCTTGCAACACCATTTGGTTAACATGAATGTAGTTTGCAGCACACAACTTAGCAGAACCATGTCTACCTCTTCCATTTAAGGTTCATGATCTGAGAGAGGTCTGTTAATTGAAAATCATGATACTTGATATATGAAACGAAATACAAATCTCTAAAGAAATATAAACTTATCAGGAGCCCAAGATTAGACTCGTAGATATGTCAAGTTATCCTGGATGTTCCTTTTTATCCTAACTAGGATCGTGCCCGTGCGTTGGTACGGGCAACACAAAATCCCTCCACAAGTATCAAAATGATTCATATGAAATATATGCAGAATATAATTGCACATTATACATATATAAATTTCTATCAACATTAGACAATTTGCAAATCAAACCTTGTATATTTCACCTCCATGTGCTCCCTTCACCTTTATCCGATCCTTTCCTAGCTATATCCCACAAATTCTAATATGACCTCTTGACCCTGCCCTACATAGGCTACATTAATATACACCTTTTCAAAATTGGAAACACAAATGACAAGATGAAGCCTATTATTGCTTCAAAAAAGAAAAAAGCCTATTCTTGTATTACAACCAGATTTGAGCACGCTTAAACCTCACAAGCATTCTTTGGAAAATAAATAGCATTCAGCGAATACATTGACCCTCATCTTCCATGCCCGTGTGCTATGGGCTTACATTGTGCTCAAATAAAATAAAACCAATTAACATGGTAATAAAATCAGTGAAATAAATAGCATTTAGCGAATACATTAACCCTCATCTACCAGTCCAACTGAAGACTGATTTGAGAAATAAACCAATTAACATGGTAATAAAATCAGTGAAATTAATCAAACAAGCCTGATTTGAGAAGAAAGCATGAACTTAGATATTTAACTTTTGCTCAAATGTTAGTATTTAAAAATGGTGGGTGGCTGTGGCTTTGGGGCAGTGTGCTGCAGCAGCAGCACGGCAAGCATCAACTACCTGGAAGCATGCCAAGTGCGATGCTGTCCAGCAAGTCTAGCAAGAAGTAACAGCAATCTTATCTCTGTATCTAATGCTGACACTACTAAAATTATGAATCAAGTACTAACTTCTATATCCTTAACTGCTTGTTCCCCTAATGCCACTTTCCAATGTACCTAGAATGCTTTAACACACCAAGACACAATATACCGTACAAGTTAGAGCTTTTTTAATGCACGTGAAAGATGGATGATGCAATCAAAAAATCATACTATGCTATGATAGACATGGAACACTATGAACTTGATGATACTTGTGCCATGACCATGCCTATTCGTAGGAGAAATAAGAAGATGACATTGTAAACGAAATGTCCAACGATTTGGCATTAAAATAACAAAATGATTATGGTGGAAGTAAAGCTCATAGCCTCATACCATTGACAACAACTGGCGTCATAGATCCTCGGTGATGGCAATGGCGATGGGGCTACTTGGGCTAGTTGAAATTGAGTGATGGAATATGGAGAGAGATACATTTCATATTAATGTTTAGAAATCTTCTGGATCTTATCAATTTAGATAGTATACGCCTCAAATGAACTGGAAGCTATAGCTTGCACCGCCAATGTTCGATTTTTTTTCAATTTGTCAACAATCTGTGGCATGACAGAGGTGCGACGGCTTTCCTAGCATCAGAGGCATTGAATCTAGTAAGCAACAAATAGATAGGGAAGACAAATATATGAAATGAGAAATCAGCGAAACGTGAAGGCATGTAGCGTTCTGTGCAAGAATGAGCATTCATTTGATACAATCCATCTACTGAAAAATAGTTGCTTGTAAAATCTAGACAGGGACATGAAGATATTTTAAACATCACAGGAATTAAAGCACGTATAGATAATTTGTAGTGTATCTTAAACATTGCTGCAATTTAATGCTAGAGGATATTTTAATCTTCAGCACTGAGATATTTTAACTTTGGCATTAATCTGACCCTTGAAGTAGAGGATCAACATACATGGGTGTCATTTTCTTCAGATGTTAGGTTTTGAGTTAATAATCCAACATTTTTTAAACAAAACTTAATACAAAATATCATCCTTCCTTACACTTATAGTAGCAAATTAACACGGATTTAGATTAGAAAATGTCAGCCCTAGCTATTTAAGATAGAATGGAACCTGGATAGGTAAAACGGTTTAGAATCCAATGCACAACCAAAGTGCCAAACACAAATATGTGTAAAGACATCAGGATAGAAACCGAGTGATTGGAGTTTAGATCAACTGAGGAATCAGGATGCTGACCATTAGCGCCATGACGTCGTGGTGTCAGATTTTTCCTTGTGGAGCGCCGGATAGGGAGAATCGTCAGTGACGAGGTGCTGGAGTGCGGATTGCTCGGTGCTCACACCTGAAGGTGTGGAGGCGGAGTGCCCCGCTGCATGCCGGTCCTCGGCTCCTTGCTGCCACTGCGCCCGCCGATCGCTCCACGCCGGCCCCTGCTACCACCACTGCCCACGACCACCACTGGCCGCTGCCTGCCGGCCCACAGGCGAAGGCCTGGAGCAAGGGACCAGGAGCAGCAACAACCGCCGAGCCGAGGACGAGCCGACCTGGTGGAGCAGCAGCCTCCAGCGACGGCCCCGACCTGCGACGAGGAATCCTGAATCCCGAACAAGACAAATAAACTGCACACAAAAGGAGATTCCCCCTCTAAGCAGCAGCGTGCGGTCCCGATATAAGAAAAACTCGGAGCAGGAAGCAACAACCGTACCTTCTAGCGCTTGGCGTTGAGCTCCTTGGAGATGGACACCTTCTTGTTCATGCTGCGCCGGCGAGGGACGGTTAGTTGGGGGCATACAGATTACCGGAAAGTCAACGTTGGCGGCGAGGTGCATGTGCAGTCCATTATTATTGTAAAAAGGTCTATGTGCTGAACAAACCCTTCAGGACATAGGTGAACCAGATGAGATTAGGTGCCTCCTAATTCGAGTTAGCAAAATGATAAAGCAAGAAGGAAGGCATCAAATTTACTTCACCTGGAGCATGTAGTCTCCAACCACCCTAGAAAATCCTCCTCCATTCTGGAAATTAGGGGATGAGTTCCTTAGCCTCCATCCATATTGTTCGGGAGCTTGCGAATCTCACCCTCTTCCTCGTGGCTTTAGAGTGGAAAACAATTTGGCCCATCAAGATGAAGGGGATATAGATCAGCCGCTGCTTAGTTTCAAAATTGTGCAAAGAACAAGTAAAATCCGTGGTGAATAATGCTAGGAGTGGAGGGATGGCTTCGTGATGGTCCTGAAAGCAGTGTCAGTTGCGGCATACCTCCAGAATGCAAACCTCTATTGTTTTTCTAATGGACCTCCAGAATGTTGTTTGCTGATGGCGTAGATGTGAAGGACAACACATAATAAAGCCGCAGAAATCTAATATTTTGTGAATAGGCTGCTAGGACATGTACTTTCATAGTCAGAAAGTTCATGCCATGCTAGCATACTACATTCATCTGAGGCATTTCGTAGACCATGTCACAGGAGTCACTGTCAAACTGAAATAGCATGCACTTGCTCGCGCTAGTCGCTTCCTCCCTCCCCAGTCCCCACATTGGTACACATCGTGTTCAAGGATGCAATCTTAGACTCAATTTGCTCTTGGACTGAAACAAACAAGCATCATCCAACTTACCGGTCCGGTTAGACATTCCATCAAACATCTGGTGGGCAGAGTGCTTGGCAGATGCTTGGTGGCGTGCGGAGCGGGGCAGCCATGGTGGTGGCAGCGCCGCATCTGCCGTTCCCCTGCCCCGCGCGCGGGGAAGGGCGGGGCCGGCACAGGAAGCTCCAGTGCGGCGTGGCTAACCCATTTTGTGGGTCAGCGGGATGTTTGGCCGGCGTGTGGGGCGGGGCGGCCTTGGCCACGGCGGTGGCGCGCGTGCCATCCCCCCACGCGCGGGGCTGCGCACCTGCCGTTCCGCCTGCCCAATCTTTCTGGTGCACCGGGTGCAGATGGGGTAGGCCGGCGGCAGCGGCAGTGTTCCAGCGAGCGTTTGCCTGCAGATGGATTGTGTAAGCCACGATTTGAACCCTCGGTGGATCCGTCCTCTCCTCGCCGGTGGCTGGAGCGGAGATGGGTCGTGCGGCAGAGGGGGCCTGCTTCGTGGACACCTCAGAGATGCACTCGCGCTATGCAAACCCGGGGCAGATTATAGGGCATCGCATGAGGGGGGGCTTGTGGGATGCACGAGGAGGAGAGGCAAGAGGCGATAGCGCACTTGGGGGATCGAGGGAACGCGGAGAGGAAATCGCCGCGGCGGGCGTCTCGGGTGGATTCAAACGCTCGGCGTAGATGCTTGCAAATTCAAAGGGGTGAATCATGGACGTCCGAGGCGGTACGAAATTTGGAGAACAACGCGGATCGCACAACGGATGTAGACGAACGGAATAAACGTCACCCTTACCGCCTTTTTAGTAGTAGAGATTTGGGATCTCACGATCTTATGCAATTTCTTTCAAAATGTTAAACTATAGTAAATTAAATGGGCTTGCACCTAGCAAGGTGTCTGGATGTAGGGAATCTGATTGTCCTGGATTTTCCATGCATGCTCCTTATGTCAGCTAGAGATATTCGGAATAAATTACATTCACTTTTAACCTGGAATCTGATTGGTGAGCTATCTAACTGATCATTCAATTTTAACCTGGAAACTCGGTAAAGATGCTGGTCAATACTTCCAAGTCTTTCGAGTGACAATGGAATCCTGAACCGTCATCACTCACCTTCCCTATTACAGTATTATATACAATCTTTTATTGAGTGGAGAACGTGTTATTCTTTAATGCTATAGTGCAACAGTTACTGTTTCTTATGCAAGCTGAAATATAAGTTGACATAGCAAATTATTTATGCTTTTTTAATAGCACATAATATGAATTGGGGAGATATCTCACTTATTCTTTGTGCTACTAATTCATAGTCAGGCTTATGATGATTAATTGCATCATTACTTCATATATGAGGATCTTTGTAAAAAAACAAAAGGTTCTATTATCATGTCGATTCACCAAAGGGCATATATCTATTTGAACGTCAAGAAACCTCCTCAGCTTAAGAGGTCTGGTTTGTTCAAAATCACTAGCTCTCCATGACAGTGTTTGCCTTTCTGTGTTCAGAGATTTGGATCCTAGGCTAAAAGCTGCATTGCAAGAATATCTCGTGGCAAGGGGCGTCAACTCCAAACTGGCAAGCTCAGTTCTCCATCACTTGCTTCAGAAGGAGCGCTCCCAGTATGTGAATTGGCTGAAGACTTTAGAAGAGACGTTTGCAAAAAATCATTGACCGTATCCTCATTTGAACATTTATAAACTATCGTTTCTTGCTGAGTCAAAAGTTCCCATTTTTGTTGTGCCGATGCTGGAACAGGCGCAGTTCCTGCCCATCCATGTCGATGATCAGATCCGAGCTCCGACCTAAATCCTGTTGAGCATATGTGGAATAGCTAACAGGTTCTTATTATGTACACGTCCAATGAGGAGACATCCTTTTCCAAAGTGTACTGTCATATTCGTTTATGAAGTGAATCGTTGAATTGCATGTAGATCGTGACTTCGTTAGTTTTGACGGGACGTTTTGGTCGAGTCTGGCAGAAAGAACTCTTAAAAAGAATCGATGCAATGATTCAGCTTCTTTTGTGGGGGTAAGTATGAGCAGCACCACAATCTGTGAGCGTGATGGATGTTGTGCTCGTCAAACGGGTTACGACCAAGCGATCATGATTCTTCAGCACGCCAGCTGTTTTTGCTTAAGCCGCGTGGAGGATAAGAATGGGCCCACCAGATTGAGGCGGTGGACCGCTGATCTTGTCGCCTACGGTCCTCGCGACCTCGCAGCTTCGTTTCCGTTTACGACTCGGCAAACGCAGAACCGACGATCACCTACCGACCTATGCTCCCTATAAAGCCACCCGACCCCCGCTCTCCTCCTCTTCGCAGAATAGGATCGGTATTCGGTAGGCGGTAGAGGACTTCCCCTACTCGCATTCCTCGTCGTCGTCGTGATGGGTAAGTCGTAGGTAAGGCGCAGTTGTTTCCGATCTCACGCTTGTTTCTTCGATTTGGTTGATCAGGTGCGCGGGCTAGCCGGATAGATCGCTTTGTGGGGTGCTCGATCCGTTCGATTCGAGGTCTAGGTTTGATGATTCCCCTGCTCCGTAGCGTTTTCCCCCACGGAATCCCTCTGTTTGGGGAAATAATTTTGTGTTGATTTGTGATTAATTACGATTTGTTGATACCTAGGGTTCTGCACTTCTTATGTTTCGATTTCTGGTCAGATCAGTTTAATTGAGTAGCACAGAAAGTTTGGGCTTAACCGAAACAGGATAATTTGAAGGGTTTGGTCGCGGTCTGCCTCTGGTCTACATGGTTATTGGTCTGATCAGGATAATTTGTTGGTACGCCTAATTTTTCTGATAGAACTTGCACCTGATGTTTGTTATTGGAATAAGTGCAGTGCTCAAAATTCTGCGCTTTCTGCATCTGGCACGTTCCCCTTACTTATGGTTGTCAGTCTCATCAGAAGGTTTAGCTATGATAAGATATGGTTGCTTAGGTGTGTTTGGAACTTACAGCTATATGGTGTCAATTTGCTGTTCAGTGCGGGGATGCAGTATTGGTCGGATTATTTGATGGTGGTTGTGAGGTATATAAACAGATCCATGCACTGTATGTTTCATGGCTGCCATAGTGATGCTTTATTTGGGAGTAAGAACAAGATTTTCATTCAGTACTATTGACAACATGCTCATGGAGGTGGTTCTACTGCGTTGTTCTTTAATTATCATTTAGTCAGCTTGATTGAAAAAGGCACATTTCAAGGAAGTTCAGAATGTGGGTTTTGATTGCCACTATGCAGTGTAGTTTAGTGCTAGTTTCGTGTGAAACCATCTGCTTGAAGATTCTTCCAAGTACTATTCTTGCTGAGGGCCATGGATGTATGCTCTAAGTTGTGGTTTCCTGCTACTGCTGCATGTTTATCTGATGGTACCTAGAGGTCTTCTCAGATTAATCTGTATTGCTTTGGTCTGAATCTCCTAGTCGCTAGTCCTCTCTGGAGATAACCTTCAATTACATGGTTTTGAATATTGGCTTTTGCGGATGTTAGTGGTTTCAGCTTCTTATGTCCCTTCATTTATGGGACCATGTGCCCATTTCAGTGTCAGCTTCCTTCTGTTGTAAACTCATGTTGTATGCGTATTAGTAACCTTCTCTGTGTTTGTTTATTATAGATATAGATTTCAGTATAAAAGGGTCTGTTGTAAGTTGTAACCACTATGTATTATTGGCATTCTTCTGCTTGTAATGATTTTTTTTGTAATTTTTCGAGCAATGGAATTATAACCTGAAGCCCTGAACTCTGCTTCAAAAGGCAGTGATAGGTGGAGCAACATCGCCTTGCCTAGCACTGTAGTTGAAATAATGCACAAACAGTGGAGATAATATAAAATCCAGATTTGGTTGAAAAAAATAATCATTATTGCCATTCATTTCAGGTCCTTATTGAGGTCTGTTTGTAGAATTATTGTTGTTACCGACTTTTAAATTATTCCAATGCAATATGTGTTGTAATGAATCATGCCTTATGTTACCTCAAGTTGTGTACAGTTAAGAAATCAAATCTCTTTTAGTATTGTAGAAACAGCTGCTTAATTTTAGTAAACATACATCTATTCATTGCAATAAAGCACTCTTATGCTTGTGCTGGCTATCACCCAGTCTGAATAATTACGCATATTGTGGCCATAGTAGTTACTTCCTTGTCTACATGGGTTTACTTAATTGCTTTACATCATTTATTAATAATGAACAAATATAACTGTTTATGTGCATTATGTTAATATAGATTTCTATTTATTTTGGGGTGAGCATCTAAGTCTGTTAAATAAATTTTTTGAGTTCTTTTCCTATTCTATTTACGAAAACCTAACAGTGTGAGCAATTCTTTTCAGATTGATCCATCATTTTGTTTTGATTTAGTCGCAAATTAGCTTCTATTTTCTTTTTGTTTCTCTTAGCCCTAAGCTAATCAGAACTTAAATCTTTTCCTACTTGAATAGAGCAATCGATGAAGTCTGCTCATAGAATCAAAGGTTTTTTTGGTTGTTATGAGTCTCAGCTGAACAAGGTTTATGGTTATTCTGTGTCCCAGTTTGCAAAAACAGTTTTATTTAATAAAGTTTCCTAATCATCTTGCTCTATCTTGTTCCCTTCATTACTTTTGGAGGATTCTCTGAATGATTTGCTTATGCTGGTATATTTTACTTTAGGTTATTGCTTTGGGCATCTCTGGAGGATCAATTAGATATTAAACTATATAACTCTATTCAGTAGCAATGGTGGTAATGTATGTGGCAAGTAGGGGTTAGTTAAGTTCCATGCTTTTTTTAGACATAGTATCTGGAAGAGCAAGTAGTTTGCTAATCTGAAGTCTTTGGTAGTTTGTTCGCTCTCCATCAAAGTCGATTGCTTCATTTTATTAAGATGTTCCATCAATTTAGCTAATTTCAAGCTACGCACATCCGTAGATATCTAACTGGAGTTGTGCACTATTTTTTATCCTAATTATCTATTACTAACTTACCTATTTTTCCTTTCCATGCTAAGTTGTTTTTCTTCTTCTATCATTATTGTTGGCCCTTGAATTCTGATATAAGATATCTAGGAGTGTTTACATTCTACTATATTACATGCATACTAAGTTTCTAACCATGTTGGTGTTATATGCTTCTCTGAAACACCTGATGATCCTTTTTTTTAGAGTTACCATATTTAGTATTGTTATATGCAGTTGTAGCTTGTGTTCTCTTTTCTTGTAGTAGGTAACTACTCATACCACTGTTTATATCATACTTTAATGTTTCTTTGTTGTGATGTTGGTTGCTTTGTTTCTGCAATGAACCATGATCCATAGGTCAGTATTAAGTGCTCAGATCCTTTTCTTCAGCTCTCTTTGACAAATTTTATGTTTGAAGGTTTTATACAAAGTTTTATCGAATAGTGCAGTACATATGAGATTAGTTATGGAGTTCACTGTTTGAAGTTGTGGTTTCATGCTTAAATTAGATTTCGAGTCGATAGTTTCCCTATTTTAGTTTGCAAATTGTTGGCATAAGTTTCATAGGAAAACTAGACTAACTGTTTGCATTCAGCGGTTCTCATTACTAATTGATCAGTTCATCTTTAGATAGCCATCCCGCAGGAATGCTGGCCTCCTAACACAAGTTGTTTCTGTTACCTAATACTTCATTACTATTGATCCTTCGATTTTGTGATAGATAAGAAGTGTGTATCTTGCTTACTTAACTTGTTCTTCAAAGTTAAGGTCCATATTAAGGCATTAATTGTTCCTTTGTTATATGCTATCTCATGACACTAGTATTGTTTGTTTTGTACTTTCCTTGTTAGAACTGGTGCTGTAATTTGTAGTTAGTCGTTTGCTCCATTTCTTTGTATATCATTTGTGGTTGGTAACAGGTCACTATGATTCTCTTCTCATGCTTGAATCATTTATTACTGTAATGTTGGTTGTTTTTGTGTCTATATTAAAAATATGATCCTTATCAACTCCATGTTCCATTGTTTCGTATCACTTTTGTATAGCTACAAAAGTAGAAGACTTCAAACCGTTTTAACCATAGCAGCTGAGTTTTCTATTGTTCTCGTATCCATGCTTTACTCTTGGGTTTTCACAATATTGATATTCAGATGCACAAGTGTATGCAAGTTTAAATTCCCCTGACATTCGGTCCTTTGATGTTTCTCGTACAATGTTGTTTGATAGTCTTTTACTCTTAAATTATGATGGCCATGTATTTCTAAGACAAACGTGGATTTGTGCATGTGTAATGTGTTTTGCTAAATATTGTTAATGGGGAATATTTAAGTTTATTCTATGGAGTTTACTGTCATGATGATGTTGTTGTTTCATGCTTGTTTGTTCAATTAGATTTGTGAACCAGTTGTCTCAAAAGGGGAATCAAGATTAACAATCCATGTCATGTAGTTCTCACAAACTAGCTAACTAATTATGTCAATTTAAGATATATATTTAACTTCTTCTGTTTAGTTTATTCGTGTGCAGCCTCATAGGTCCTGCAATTTAATGACTTTGTCCCTATAATTTTGTTCCTTCTAAACTTGATGGTTCTTGACAGAATTTAACGCTTCCCCACTAATTTGTGTTATATATTATGCAATCCAAATACTACATTATTTGGTAATGGTGTGCGCTTGCCTTTTATTAACTGTGAGTCGACTCATATCCTACCTAAATGTTCCTTGCTTGTGTCCTTCAGTAGACTAGGCGTTTCCCTTCATTCTTTGTTGTCTAATAGATTATAACAATGTGAAAATGAATTGGATTAAGTACTGTCTTATTGTTTGGTGTCCTTTCACTTTGATTGTCTTTTCCGGATTTCCCCTGTGAAATGGTGATCTGTCTAGCTGTAGAATTACCTTCAGGTGCAGTAATTATTATTGAGTCGGTGTTGAAAACCTTCATCTTATTTAGGAATTGATGACTGGCAGCATTTTGTTGTGTTTGTGCAAAATCTGATGTAATATTTCTATGTTGCTGTTTGATTCCATTTTTCTTCTATCATTTTTGCAATTGATGTGGTATGAGGTCAGCTATTAAAATGACACATTTCTGGAAGTGCTGATTAACGCAATGTGGTTGGGTCATAAAATTGTAATGTCCTTGTGCTGAATTGCACTATAAGTTTACTGAGCTGAGCAACTCCCAGTTTCTGTTGGGCGTTGATTGCCATCATTTGCGTGCTAGCTAACTGAGATACCTGTAAATACGCTTATTCCAAGTTTGTCTTCCCTGTCGTTGCATAATTTTCACCTGATGGTTTCATTTACTTCTGCTGTTTGTAATTACTACTGTCTGATTAGTGGGTTTAGCTGTGATGGTTGCATTTTTAATACTGGCAGTTTGTATAGCTCCTATATGTGGTTTGTACTGATTACTGGCCGTAATGAACTTTGATGTGATTGTGGTGCGCTGGGATTGGATCTTCTCTTTCCTGTTAAATTTTCTTGTTTATGCTTGTGGGTGTTGGGTAGGGGGTGCCTAACACTGCCAATGCCGGTCCCAAGCCCGGATAAAAGTGGAGGGGGCACGTCTGAATGATTGTGGTTAAGTGTGTGTTGTACCCGTTTTTTGTTTGGAAGTTTGACTCATGAGCTCATGTTTAGTTCGCATCAGGCTTTGGCATCCACTCAAAAACCAAGAGAATGAGCTGGCTTATTGTCATCCAAGTTGATTGTCAGTGGCTCAGAGCAGCCAAGGAAGAGGAAACTTTCTACTGGAACTGATGCTTTCAATAATCAAGCTGCATACACGGACGGCATGAGCACATAAAAGAGCAAGGCCTCACATTTGTAGCTATCGGAGCTGTAGTGAGCATCAGTCCACCAACTGTCCATTTTCAATGATTTTTCAGGCGAATATGCTGCAACCAAGCTCTCTAGATCAGTATTACGACAAGGCTTCGACCCACGGAGAGATCCCAGGTTCTTGTTGCTACCGTCGCGAGCGATCGATGCTTCCAATCATACTTACCATTTCGATGCTGCCACCCCTGGCGCAGGGTTTGCTGTATAAAGCTAGCCGTTCGCAGAACAAGCAAGCGTATCCAGTTCTGAACTGAGCAAGATAACGTTGTCTGCTTCCAAGCTGGTTTCTGCTTTCCTGCTGCTCCTCGCCTGTGTCGCCGCCCATTTTGGGGCCGTGAGCGGCCCAGTACGGCAGCAGTGGCGCCGCGGGGACGGGCCCTGCTGATGGCGCAGGCTACTTGCTGGGCGTCGCCGCCGCGGTGCTCGCCGTTGCTGCGTTTGTTTGGACCTGAAATCGACTTGAGCTTGAGTCCTGGAGCTAAGCTGTGTCGTGCTTTCCTGTAATCGTGTCGGCGTTCTGAGCTCTTTAAGATGGTCTGGATCTTGTTGTCGAGTCAGGTGCTGCTTCTGATGGTATTCTTGTAAACTTGAGATTTGTAAGTTGGTGATGAGAGTTTTGTGAATGTGTCGTGATATGGAATAATATCGATCAAATACTCAATCTTGTGTTCCCTACCAATGATGTGATTGTGCTATGATATCTTGAATGAAAGTTAGCTTCTTGATCTGCTTATCAATGGAACGATTGTGCTCTTTTTGTCTGTTTCTTTTGTTGACCAAGCCGTGATGCTGCTGATAATTGGCACTGAGCGATTTTCCACTCATTCCTTCGCTACTCATCATTATTTGGAATTTGTTAGATCCCGTTCTTCAGCGCGCACCAAATGCATTGGCGATCTGGAGGATGGACCTCGCCTACCTTCTGGATACTGAAGAACCCGCTCCGCGGTGCGTGCCACAGGAATATCTTTCCCTCGAGGCTTTGAGCTTCCCCGAGCCGCCGCCGCCGCGATATGTTACATAAATCCCCCTAAATCGGATCGCGGTTAATAATCGCGATCCAATATTTTTCATAAACCCCCCTATCTGCTATCCATTGTTTTTCAGATTAGCCCTCTCCCATCTCCCCTGCGATGGCTCCGCTCCGCTGACGGAGACGGCCGCCATGGCCGGCGAAGAGATGGACTGGACGGCGAGCCAGGGAAGATGATGAAGAGGATCCTCGGTTTCACCTACCTCTCATCGTGCTCCTCCATTCCTTGCCTGCACAGTCATGCTCTGCTCCCTCCTCCGCTGCAAAAAAAAAAATGCAATAACAGTCAAGATCTGTTGAGCCGCATTGAGGGATCCTGATCCTCGCCATCCTCTCCTCTTGGGATGCGCCCGATCGAGGGCTCCTGAATCCTGTAGCGAACGCGGCACGGCGGCGCAGAGCTATGGCGACCGGCTGGCCCCGCTGGGGCAAGGGACGGCCAAAGTGCGCGGGCTCCGGCTGCCGTCCTCCGCTGAAGCCTACCTGGAGCATTCTCCATCTAGATCATGCGGGTGAGGAAGCGTCTCCGGCTTCGAGGGCGTCCGCCGGGCGGCGATCGAACAGGGAGGTCACCGTCAACAAATAATGTTTTACGGGAAGCACCATATCGCAATTCACTATTTTACATAAAACCCCCTAAACCGGATCGAGAATGGATGGCCGTTGCTATCCTCTCCTGCAGCTCGTCTTCTGCTTAACCGCCCATTTTGGAGGCCATGAGCACATGAACGTCCAGTAAGGCAGCAGCTGCACGACGTGGAAGAGCTATGACGGCGTTCCAGGCTACTTCCTCCTAGGCGTCGCCGCCGCCGCGATCGTTGTTGCCGCATTCGTTTGGACATGAAATTAGCTGAGCTGAATGCCTGAATCTTACTTCGTGGAGCTTGGCTGTTGTTTGCTTGAGATTTAGGAGTCGTTGTGGAAGTGTTTTTATGAATGTATGATGACATGGGAGAGTGGAGATTGAATATTCAGGCTTGTGGTAAGGATTTTTCCTTTTACATTGCTCAAGCTGTGATTTTCTGCTCATAGTGACACCCAAAAGTTCTATCTCATCCTTTTCTTCTCAACACCTGTTGACTATTGAACTCATATTGTGGTGCACATTCTGCTGCGCAGCACATTGGAAAGACATTGCAGTTCTTTCATTTTCAGATGGGCAAATTACATTTTGCAGTCCACCATGACCGTGGAACTGCAGCTGCAGGCAGAAAATCACGGTGACCCACCAACCAAACCACCACAAAGAATGCATCTCTGTCGCATTAGAATCATGGGTGAAGTGAAGCAATACTATGTTATCTCACAAGTCGCAACTTCTCAGGTAATGTTTTAAAATCCACTTCTAGAAACCAGAAAAGTCGACTCTGGAGGAAGGCAAACACCAATGAAACCACATACAATTAGAGTTTTGCACTGAGTTGGTGGACTACAAGGATTCCTGTCATTTTAAGATGAAATAGTTCGTGTGTATCAAAGTGAATACACACGGATCCTCAGTTCCACGCAAGGATTTGTGTAACTCAAATTAAATACCGGTATGTAAATAATCTGTAATACTAGCTAGCTGCAACGAACCCCAACAGTGAAAAGTCAAAAGTGACAAGCATTAGGAAAAAAAGGAAACCAAACAAGGATGTGCTCTCTGGGCTGTCGTAGGCCCGCTGCTTATCCTGACTGTGGGCCTTTCGATGGGCCTCTCTGGGCCGTCCAGTTTCGGATCGGGTTTCGCTCCATCCACCTCACGGCCTCGGCAGCCTTTTTCCGGTCGCCTTCCCCCAACGCCCCCGATTCGTCAGAAACACAATCCCTGCCTCTCTCCGCACGAAAGAAACAATAGCGTCGGCGATGGCGCCACCGGTGGAGGAACTCCTGCACCCCAACACCAGTGGGATCGCTTCGGCACCTGGCCCTGCATACTGTGACCCCGTGGGCGAAGGTTCGTTGTTCTTCGATGCTTTTCGTTTATTTGCCCCGCCCGCATCACTACCAAGAGGACTGGCTCCCCTCTTTCAGATGACGACGACGACATCTTGGCGGCGAAGGTCACCTACCGCGAGGTGGAGGATGACCCGATTGACTATGAGACATCTTGCCCAGGTAATCATAAACGTATTATTGTATTTTCCCGGCAGCACCAACTCCGAGCAATAGCTAGCTTTATATATTTACATTACCACAAACGACATTCGTCTAGATTAGTACTATGTGCAAAACAGGATTACCTCGAAAGGTTAATTGGCATTGCTATGCCCAATTCTTCAGGGCAGAACTTCTCGGAGGAACAAGTTGAGGAAATACGTTTAAACTGGATACAAAGATGGTCTGATCTGTGCACGCAATCCTCGAATTCGTGCGATGTGGTTCTAAGCCAGGGACGTGAGAATGCTCCTCTTCCGCCAGGGCCTCTGAAAGTTCTCCCTGAGACAACACTTTTATGCATCACGAGGGATTACTGCCATCACCGTGAGTACATGACCAGTGATACCTCCCAGAGTAAGTGTCAATAGATTTCTACTATCCAGGATCCAGTAGTTTGTGTGTTATCTATGTTTGTTTAGTAATTAATGATTCTTCTCCCTAGTCGCAGCTAAATCAGTCCTTGGATTTCGCATACCACAGCAAATGATGCAAGTCTTCTCTCTGAGGTTGTCAAGCTGTAAATCTAAATCCTATCCAATAAGTATTTATGGAATATTCGCTGTACGTGATGACTTGGAGCCGTTGAGGAATTATGTCTTTAACTGTTCGAGAGACAATCCTGTCATGATTCAATCAGGTATGGTTTATTTCCTTTTATTAACCTTGGGAGATGTTTTGTCTAATCCTTACCTTGCTGAGCTTAGGCATGCAACATGTCTTAAACGCCTGACCTAATAAAGTTTGAAGCCACGGCTATATAAAGTTAGCCAAAAAACTGAGTGTACAACATGTGGGTTATGGTGTCAACAAAGTGTAACTAGCCACAGTTATGTCATGAATCTAACACATGTATAAGAAACAGTGGCATGCTTAAGTTAAGGTGTGACTGAAACAACCTCTAAGATTTGCTGGCACAAGCACTTGCCTAAGGTTAGTTTTAGCAAAGTTAGTATGGTTTGTTGCTAAATTCAGATTGAACAAGCTTTGACCCTTTCAGGCTACCATTTGGTTCATGCTTGAACAGCTTTTTCAGCTGCTCTTCAGTAACAGTCTTGGGCAGGTTTTTGACATATAGAGATTTAACCTGAAGACAAAAAATGCATATCCATATACAACATCATAATATAAGGAAACATAAAAAGTAACATTTTGTCATGTGGTGCTCAAAACTCAAAAGAACCTGCGCGGTAGAAGCAGATTCACCACTATTCTTAGGATCTGCCCAGTTGACAGTAGGAGCATTTGTATCTAGTTTGAATTCTGGGGTCGACATCTTCTGCCTAGCATACTCTGCACAAGCCTGGTTGTAATATTCAACAAAGCCATAACCCTTATGGCGATCTGAATGCGGTGCCTATGACGAAGATACATTCAATGTAAAACAACTGTAATGATGCACACTAAAGTTATTGAACTATCCAAGTATTTTATCAATACCTTCGGGAGATTAACTTTTAAAACTCCAGGACCAACTTCTTCAACTGCGTTTTTTAAATCATCCTGTGTCCAATCTTTGGGTACATTCCCAATAAATAGCCTGTTCGTTGCCTGGGAGGAAGAAACTTTTATCTTCTTTCCCTGTTACAAGAACCATAATAATAGGTCTATTTTGTATCAATATACAAGATATATGAGTTATCTGGTGTAACAAGGAATCAGGAAGTACTACTGTGTATTCATGTGTTCTTTGGGTTGCAAACTAGGTCTGTATAATATGGAGCCAAAAATACTTTAGAAAGGTCCCCCAAAATATTATTGTTGAAAAAGATAACATACCATCATCAACAATTCTGATTTCTGAAAGTATGACTAATCAGGTGTAACAAGGAATCAGGACATACTAGTGTGTATCCATGTGTTCTTTGGGTTGCAAAACTAGGTCTGTATAATATGGAGCCAAAAATATTTTAGAAAGGTCCCCCAAAAAATTATTGTTGAAAACATAACATACCACCATCGACAATTCTGGTTTCTAAAAGTATGACTGAATAGAGGGGTTTGCAATTAGTCACAAGGTTCTGTATTTTAAACTCGACAGTGGAATTGTTGCAAACATTTCTAAAAATAGCAAGCTGATGTAAGTGTAATCATATAACCTTGTACTTTGCTACGTCCCAAACTGATCGCAAGGTTTTGTATTTTAAATTCAACTAGATTGAACAGTGCAACTGCTGCAAACCTTTTTTTTTTACATACCAAGCAGATGCGAGAGTAACCATGTAACCTTGTATTTTGCTATGTCTAAACTGATCCACAAAACTAAATGTAAAGTATATGAAAGCACAATTTTCAACTTAGTTTCCTACTACTGTCTTGGGAAGATATGTGCTACCAATTACTTGCTTTATCATTAGTTTCCTACTACTGTCTTGGGAAGATATGTGCTACCAAATACTTGCTTTATCACATATACCATATTTCTGTAAAAGATCAATATAAACAATGGTAACTAATCACTGGTGGACTAACATGAAGATTGACTCTGAGTTCAAGTGAAAACAAACCTCTAGGTCCTTATTGTTCAACTTTTGGATGGCCTTTAAAGCCAGTTCTTTAGCTCTGAAATTAACAAAAGCATACAGCTTGTTATCCCCCTTTCCTCGTATCCGCACCTGCAGGAAAAGCGGACTCTGAATTGCAGAAGAAAACAAATGCAAAAGCTAACCCACAGAAAGTAGGCAGTACTCACTTCTGCAACTTCTCCAACCGACTCAAATAGATTTTTGAGATCTTCAGAAGATACATCTGAGGAGATGCCCCCAACGTACACTTCGGATCCATGAGGAGGAAGAGCAAGAAGCTCAGCATGCTTCTCTTTTTCATCCTCATCCTTCTGATCAACATCCACCATTTTACTGTCATGTTTAGCATCACCTTCACACGCAACTTCAGATTTTTCCTCCTCCTCTTCCTCCTACCTCTTCATACTCAACCTCCTCCTCAATTTCTTCATACTCAACTTCTTCCTCTTCATCTTCCTCGTCAGGATCATCAAACTCCAAATGGTCTTCTTGTTTGACCAATTCAACTGATTTGGTGGAAGCGGCATTTTCTGTCCTCCTTGACATCTTTCAAAGCTCAAAGTTCCAAGGAAACTTTGGAAAGAGCACAGGAACCAAAAATATTGGGGTAGCAAAGTGATGATGTATGGATAGGAAGAAAAACAACAGAAAAAGCTAGAACAAAAGATATGTAATAATCTCAAAATGGAGTTAGCCATGGGTATCCAAATGGAAAATGGCACCTCAAAGCAGGTAGGAACAAATGCAGATATAGCAGTATGCTTAGATGGAGAAAGTACAGAAGGTTTCCAAGAACACGATAGCACCGTCAACGAGAGTATGTTAAAGAGGACAGGCAAAGATGATGCTATCTGAGGTATAATTGAGCGGGCTGGTGTAATTGCAAGGCATCAAAATTCCAATAAATGAATGGAAGGGAAGAAACAGGAACAGGAGAAAAAAAAGAATTAGAGAACAATGTACATAATGTGTGAATCTAAAAATAAAACCTGAACTCGAGTAAATAGCTAAGAGTGATGAAACATGGAGACTATGGTCATTCCATGGAGATAAATACTCTCTGAAGATTGAACTAAAGACATTATTCAACTAAACCATTTTCATATTGCTGCAAGCTTGGCCCTGACATAAAAGACACTTAACTTGTTACCGGGTACTTATTGTCTTATAGTTTTACTTTATGCATTATGAATAAACTCATGCATTGCCGATAAATGTACTAGTCGTCGAATCATGTTATGAACAAAAACAATTCCTTTTGAGCATAGACAACAGCTCAATGAACATAGTATATACAGTGTCTAAACTATCATTCCTCCTAAGATCAACCTTGTCAATGATAAGAATATATGGCATCCACCAGCAAATTGCATATGGCATTCTATAGGTATCAGGCTGGACCAAATCTAGTGCTTTCATAAAAAACAGGACAGAGCCTTTTGTACTGAAAGAACAAAGTAAAAGGCTAATATCTGGTGTGGTGCCGTTGCTTTCTGATTAGATAGTATACAGGCTGCCTCCTATATATCTAGGCATCTAGTACATGAATAGGAATATCTAGTGTGCTCCCCTTGGCGGCTTAGCCCCTTGGATGATGAGTCCGTCGGGAGAGGGGTCAGTGGGGAACCTGAATCAGCCCACTTCATTTTTTTCGCAATCAAGTAACTGAATCTAGGTGAAAAGCCGGGAGTTTCGACACCGCCCAACCGCCCTAATTCACCCCGGTCCCCCCCCCCCCCCCCCCCCCCCCACAGTACAATCACATGTAACACAAGAATAGAAGCGAATCGGAACGGAAAAAAATAGGAGCCTCTGATCGGAGGGACTCGAGTTCTTACCTCAGAGAGATCCGGAGCTGCCCCCAGCAAATTTGGGGATCGGAAAGCGAAGGAAGAAACTGCCCTAGGCCGAAGAAGGACGCAGAAATAATGGGATGAGAACAGAACCAAATCGAGGTTCAATTTTTGCAGCCCGCCCCCTCGGTTGCGTAATTCGTTTCGTTTCCATCCCTGACGACGCGTACGCCGTCCGATCCGTCTCTGGCAGCCTGCGACCGTTGGTTGTGGAGTCATTCACCCACTACAGCCTTCTGCTCCGCCTGTGCCTGGGCCTGGGCCTTCCGCAGTTCCGCCGAGCAAAGCAAGCAGTTCCGCCGCCTGGGCCTGGGCCTGGGCCTGGGCCTTTCTGTGCCGCTCACTTCCATTTTTTTTCTTTTCTTTCCTCTGTGATCTTTCTTGTTTGCATTGGACATGGATGTGACATCGCCTTTACCACTTTTGTTTCTTCCAAAATCCAAAAGAAAAAAAAAAGAGTCGCCTATATATCAGTTTGCATTCCCTGAATTGAAGAATCGCTAAGCTTAGAAGACTGAATCTGATCACGAATGAACTCACGCTTTCAGACACCATACTGGATGATGAATTCGCAGAATTCATGCTCCTAACTTAAAGGGAATGGTGTTTCAAAGAGAAAAAACTTAAGGCAAGGGACAAAGAATTATGGAAGAGAAAGTCCATTCAACCGAACCATGTGCGTGATATTTTAGGCCATTTTGGACTCTCCTTGGGTGAGCTTTGAGTGAAGATGAAGAGTCTTGAGTGGTTAGTCGACTAGGACTCTAGGAGCGTATAGTTCAAAGTAGGGACGGCCTACCTGCCTGCTAGCTACTCACAGTGCATCAGTTCACTGTAACACATTTAAATGGTATATCATTTGTGATTTGTTCCTTTCCCCCTTGTGCCACTTTGAGTAAACCTAAAGATTTTGTAGCCTGTCACTGTGACTTGTAGGCTTGTAGCACTACAACAACCAGAGCATCAGACTAGTTTGTGAACTAGCAGTTCGGTGCTACATCATCTAAATGATATGGTACTATGAGATAAAAAAAAATCGAATGCTAACAGTATCAGGTAAACGCAATTTCAAATCATTTATATCACTAAGCTTTTCACCACAAATAAACATCCTTCCAAATCATTTATCCTTTGCATTTCCTCGCAAAACTTAAACAACGTTAGTCCGATCAAGAACTAAACCAAAGTTCCTCAAGGAATAATTAATGGGTGTGTCTCCACATCAATTGATTGAGATATTGATCACGGAATAATTGCATTGCAACATATTCGACATTCATGGAATGCGTGCGTCGTCAATTTTTGCTGTCGCCATCGCCGCCGTACTTCTCCGGCAACAGCCGCGCGGCCGCCTCCGCGTCGTCCGGCTTGGGCACCGCAGTCGCCGCCGCCTTCCTCTCGGCCTCCTTGGCCTTGAGCCCCTGCAGCTTGGCGTGGTTGTAGTAGGCGACGCCGAGGAAGGCGATGCCGTAGCCGGCGAGGTTGACGGGCGTGACGGTGTCCTTGATGACCGTCCACGAGAAGGCGATGAGCAGCCAGTCCTTGACGACGCCGGCCACGTTCATGGTCAGCGCCGACGTCTTCCCCACCAGCAGGAACACGGCCAGGTTGAGCGCGAAGGCGCAGAGCGAGTTGGTCCCGAACACGAACACGTCGGGCCGCGCCAGCCCCGCCGCCGACGCCGCGGCGGCGCGCAGCCTGGGCAGCTCGACGGCGCACCACGGCACGGTCAGGAAGACGAGGCAGCACGGGGCGATGTAGTAGAGCGAGGTGATGGGGTTGAGGGACATGCCCCTGGAGGTGAGCAGGATCTGGATGAGCACGAGCCGCGTGGCCTCGGCGGCGACGGCGGCGAGCTGGAGCGCGACGCCGAACACGTCGAAGCGCGCCTCGCCGTACGCCGCGACGGCGACGCCCGCGGAGATGCCGAGCATGTTGAGCATGGAGGCGCGGCGGAAGGAGTCGGTGCGGAAGGCGACGGCGAGGGAGTAGACGGCGACGGGCATGAGCGCCTTGAGCATCTGGATGAAGGAGACGGAGAGGTAGATGTAGGCGGAGTTGGAGAACCAGAGCGAGAGCGCGTAGAGCGCGCCGATGGGGACGACGGAGGCGGCGTAGAGGCGCGGCGTCATGGGCGGCGAGGCCGGGACGTCGACGACGCGGAGCACGCGGACGAGCGCGGCGGCGAGGGTGGCGCAGAAGGCCATGTGGATCATGGTGAGCGAGATGGGGAAGGGCCAGCCGTACATCTTGGGGTCCAGGATGTACTTGTTGTACACGATCACCGAGAAGCTGAGGCTGATCCAGATGCCCACGTACGCGTAGGACAGCAGCACGGACCTGAGCACGGACGGCGCCGGCGCCGTGGGGGAGGAGGCCGACGACGAGGACACCTCCATGGCGGCCTTGGCCGGCGCGGTGTCGTCGCCGGCGCCCATGGGGAATGGAGGCCTGGACTAGATGCGGTTCGCGGGGAGTGATGCCTGCTGCAGAGAGCAGAGTGCTATGAATAGTAGCTTTGGGTGGGAGACTCTGCGCGTTGACATTGTCGTCACTCGTCAGTGCACGGGATGGGCTGGTGGAGCCTTTACGTACGCGGTGCTTCAATTGCTGACGAAGTTGCTTGAGGCCCGGAGATCTTCAATAACGGTGAAGAATGCAAGCGGTCCAATAATTTGTGCTATGAGAATGATACTGCTTGCATTGTGATCACACAGCGTTCCCATGTGATTGCTGCAGATGATGAGAGCCTGATTCTGAATTTGTTGTCAGCTGTTGGAGTGCAGGATCGGAGGCAAACGGAGACTTTACCCACCATCTAGTGCAGTGTGACCGACGTTGAAGCAAATTAAAGCTTTCGGGATTCGGAAGCGGAAAAAACGCGTGTTACGAAGAGAGACTGAGCGTCGACACTTGCATTGGATCTGGGGTTCAGAGCTGCACATACAGGAGAAGAATCCAAGCAGAACGGGAATCCGTAATTCTAAACTCACATGCAATGCAATGGATCCAATTGGTGGCGGAAGGCAAAGAAGGCTAGGCGACTGAAGGCAGCCTTGATGATTTGTGGGGTATGGAATATTTGGAAGGCAAGAAACAGACGTGTTTTGAGCACAGATCAATGACACCAGCAGAAGTTTTTTCAAGAGATCAAGGAAGAAATCAATTGCAGGAAGATGGCCTGTGGGAGCCCGGAGTTATCATCTTTTAATGTTTAGTTTCCTTGTGTCCGTGTATGAGTTTAATTGGTTCTATGTAATATCGCTCTAGTAAGAACTCTGTAACTTGCTTCTTCTCCTACCTTAAATGACAAAGCGGTGCTCCCGCAATCTTTCAAAAAAAAAAATCTCTTGGCCTTGCATGCTGGTAGTACTGGTGGCCAGGTGTTAAGTGAATGGTTGTAAAAATTGGGTCAATACTGTCTGTAGGAAGCACCCTTAGCTTAGAACTTACTAAGAGCATCTTACTAATTTTGCATCCATTCTCTATTTTGTTACAAAGTCAATCAGTAGCAGGACTGCCAAATGAAAGAAAGCACATCAGTGTTACTGGAAAAGGGGAAAAAAAGGAAAAGAACAGTTAATTGGTCGCATGAATTGAATTACTATACAAACAAGGGCTTGTGTGTAGCACAAAGACAGGCACATAGGATTAAAACAGAGGAGTATTGCCAAATTATAGCCTGAAACTGGTGCGCCAGGTACTACTACAGAAAACAAGGGACGAAGGACTAGCCTCATTAGTCATTACCGAACTTGCTCTTCAAATTGCCAATCCTCTGCAGTCCTTCTAAGGGGATGTCTACATCCAAAATTCCAAATTCCAAATAAATATTTGCACATGGCGTATTAAATGTAGTTAAAAAAATTGCATTGCACAGATCGTCCGTAAATCGCAATAATGAGCCTAATTATATTGTGATTAGATAATAAATTGCTATAGTAAACATGCGCTAATGATAGATTAATTAGGTTCATTAAATTATCTCGCGATTTACGGATAGAATTTGCAATTAGTTTTTTAATTAGTCTATGTTTAATATTTTAAATATGAAAAGATTTTATTTTAAAATTTTTACATAATGCCAGAGCCCCCGTGTCGAGGTTGAGGAAGCGGACGTGCCCGCGCAGGTCGGGGTGGCCGGGGTAGAGGCCATGGCCCTCGGGGAGCATCATCCAGCGGCGCGGATGGAAGCGCGGGTCGGCGACGCCGCGGCCGAGCGGGGAGGCGGCGCCGGAGCGCCAGCTGGTGCAGACGGCTCGGAAGCGGACGTAGTCCAGCGGGTCGCCCGTGGCCAGCAAGCGCGACGCCACCAGGCCCGCCAGATCTTGAGGCAGCGACGCCCAGCGAGATCCGGGGTTCGTGGCGCGGCGGCGGTTACGTGCGCTGCTGATGCCCCCTGGCGGCGCCGGAGGAGACGACATCTTGAGCGATCGCTCGCAACAGGAACCGAACCGAGAGAGAAATTATCGCTTGTACGGGACTGGTGAAGATGCCCTAAATCAGAAATGGTCGGCGTAGAATTTGGGGAACGAACGAAGGAAGCCAGAGAGGTCGGTCATCAGGGGAGGCTGGCACTAGGTTAGGTGTTTCCATTTCCACTTCCGTTTTTACTGTCTCGGAATTGAATGAAGCTGCCGTCGCCACGGGGCTCCACGTCAACTGCTGAATGAGCTCGCGATCAAGGTGCCGAGCGAGCGCTGCTTCCTCAGTCCTCACGGGCGCCTTCATGTACGCCATGTCCTTGCTGCCGCTGGTCACCGTGGAGAAGATTGATCGCCCTCGGAAGGCGGTTTTCTGGAAGGGTGACCGGACCGGAGCCCTTGGACGGAATCGATCCGCCGCCGCCACTGGTATGACGACGGCGGTCTGTCAACATCCTGCTGGCAACACGTCTCATTAAACTCTCCAACTATTGCCAGGAGGATGGATACAAGCAGCCCTGACGGCAATTAGGCAGATTGTCAGGTTCTTGCACCGAGCGTGCGTTTTGCTGGCAACCTCGCCCGTAATCTCAAGATCATTGCAAGCGGACACTACGACACCTTCATCCTCGTATGCTGTTGGCAATTGTGGAAGGGACGGAACGGCATAACCTTCCGTCAGGAGACGATGACGCTCAGACAAACACTTCAGGCGTGCAGGAATGAAGTTACGGCATGGAGCTGCCGCGCGCACAAAGAATCAGCCTCGGTGATCATTGGTGTTCTCTTTTTTCTCTGGCAATGTAAACCATATGAAACACTCGTAAATTTTACCCTATCTGGCCATTCAGGAAGGGTCGATAAAAAGTTAATGAAATCAGAGCAACTCCAGCAGACCATCTAAACAACCCCTTATCTTAAATTTAGAGGATGAAACAAAAAAAAATGCACTCCATCAGCAGACCCTCTATTTTGGGGAGGTCTCTAAATTTCCTCCCCCGCCATCTATTCCTAGGGGGTCTTTAGAAAACCCTCTATTATAAGTTAGAATTGAGAGCTATTACTGAAGTTGAAGCAAATTTAAAAGCCCCTAAGAAATAGAGGCAACCTCCATTTAGCATTTGAAGGGTCCGATTTAGGTGTCATTGCTGAAGTTGCTCTCAGGTGGAGGATCCCCCGTTGACCCCTAAAAAAATCTCAAGATCATTAGCTGAGGCCTGTTTGCAATAACGAACAAGTAGACTTTTTGTGGCATACTGTACAATCCTTTTGATCTACAATATATAGCCATGTAACATGGGGCCACTAGTAATGTTGCTTCCGAACTGCACGTCATCCTATCAACAAGTGAGACAGGGATAATAGAGAATTCCTTTTTGCTGCTATCATTGTTTTAAATAGCGGACTATAGCGGTTTCAGAGAGACACCGCTTTGGGATTTAGCGGGCTATAGCGTGCTACAGTAAAATTTAGCGGGCTATAGCGGACAATAGCTGTATTTTTAGAAGCTACCGCTAAATTTTATAGCCTGCTATTTAAAACACTGGTTGCTATGGCTAGACAAGGTTAGGATCACGATCAACTACAAGAAGCCTCTGTGCACTGCTAGCTTGTATACGATATATAAGGCGCACCACAATAATACATTTTGTGACATGCAAAATTATTTTCTTCTTTTTCAGTGAAACTTATGTTCTAAGTAACAAAAAATCCGCTTAGCGATAGCATGAACAAATTTTGGCAAATGTGTGGATTCAAAGTCAAATTTGGGCTCGGTCGAGTACCGGGCCAGACCAACCAGCCCAATCTTCTTTACGGCCCACGCGTATCAGTCCTTCGCTACCCCGGCCCAGTCAGGCTCTCAGCAGTCAGCCCCAGCGCCCCGCGCCGCCACTTGCTCCTTTCCTCCTCCCCCCTCGCCGGCCGCCGCCTTCCTCACCGGCCGCCGCAGCGCGCCATATTTCTGCCCTCCTGATCCGCCACTCCAAACCCGCTGGGGAGAGGAGGCGGCTCCAAGGAGGATGGGGTGGAAGGCTGCGGAGAAGCTCATCGGGCACTGGAAGATCCTCCGCGGTGACAACGTAATCTCTCTCGTTCTCCACTCCATCCCCCCAGTCCCTCTTGTTAATCCTACTTTCTTCTCATTGCAAGATCCCCCATTCTCCCTTTTTTTCACTGCCAGGTGATGATCATCAGAGGCAAGGACAAGGGGGAGACCGGGCTCATCAAGCGGGTCATTCGGTCGCAGAATCGCGTCATCGTCGAGGGCAAGAACTTGGTAATTTGCTGTTGTATGTTTTTCCAGGTTATTTAGCCTGAGTGTGGAATTAGTGTAGCAGATAATAATTTGTGGTTATATAGGACTGCTCCCAGTTGCATAATTGGCAGTTTAGTTTGTTGCACATTGGCTGCATTGATTCAATTGAACTTACCCATCAGCGGCATCGCGCTCTAGGTGTTCGTTGAAATTCCCAGACCGGCGGATCGTCATAAAATGATCTGAAATTTTCGGAGTTCAGAGTACTATTGCCTCTGCGCCTGCGCTCATGGTTGTAATCTTGTGTTGTAAGTGATTAGATAGTGCCCGGCTTTCATCCTGTTGCGCTGCTTTGATGCAGATCACATGAGTTTGACTTGAGTGCTGAATGATAGATATAGCCCCTCCTCCCAAAGATACCACATGTCCATAATGACACAAAGATAGCAAAATTGGAAGAAAGCACATATTAATTGTAAGTGAGAACTGAATAGCTGTGCGCATTGCCGCATTCTGTATGTATAGATGGATGTTGACCTTCAGCTTTACATATTAGTTAGAGGTCTGTGATAGCAGTGGCACTCAGGCCACCAATATCAATAGTTCGTATAGTTTGATTGATTTTGGAACATATGAAAAGTATATATTTATTTTTTTGCTGTATAACAAGCCAATATTGTTGTTTTACATACTGCAGTGTCCTCCTACATGCTTTACTGATTCTCTTTGGGGCATGCCTGCCTACCATATCAGCTGTTGCATACTGACATAAGATCCATAACCAATAGATGCTCAATAACTCAATTAGCTTATAAAGTGGTAGCCATTTGATTTGTATTGTGGAATGAATACCAAACAAGAACAGCAAAACTGTACTTTTCTCGTCTTTCTAATATCATTACACATTTACTAGAAATACGTTGCATATTTGCTTGTTTATTCTGTGCACTATTAACTGCAACCAGCAAAGGGAAAACACCATTTTAATTGCCTTGTGCCTTGTCATGCCTTCTTGCACACAGGAATTCCGTATGTAATTGGGCTATCATCATTTCAGGTTAAGAAACACATTAAGCAAGGGGAAGGGCACACAGGTGGTATTTTCTCCATTGAAGCTCCACTTCATGTTTCAAATGTCCAAGTAGTTGATCCTGTCACTGGGTATGTAATATGATACTTGATCATGTTTTACTACCTATAGAGATATTGCTTTTACATTTATAAAACATTTAACAACACAATGTTTATTGCAGGAAACCATGTAAGGTTGGATACAAGTATTTGGAAGATGGGACCAAAGTCAGGTTTGCTAGAGGGATGAATGCATCTGGTGTTGTGATCCCCCGTCCAGAAATTCTGAAGGAGAGACGAAAGCCAAGACCTACATCACGTATGTGTCATAAAATTTATTTTATCTAACTAATGGTGACTCACATCATGCATTTCTTGTAAATACATTTTATATTGTTATGATATAGTGCTTTCCAAGGCAAGTTAATTCCCTAAAAAAAGGTGCTAAGCTAAATGGAACTTCTTGTACTGCAAAATTAAAGCAATCATAAGCTAACTATATTTGATGTTTCATTAATTTTCCCTTCCTGATGCCTAGTTTTTTTTTCAGCATTGGAATGCTATTGATTTTTTGTGTATGTTAGACAATTGATTCCCTCGTAGTCACCCTACTGCAGTTACTTGTGTGAAACCGTGAATGATTTTAGTGAGACAATACATCTTGGGTTCATTTCTGTGCAGGCATGAGAATAGTAGCTCAACAAAGTGTGAAAAGGCGCTGATGTCCTGTTTTGAGCAATATTTGTGAATAAGCACCAAAAGATGAAATAGATTGCATAAATTTGAATTACACATTTCACCATATACTCTTTTGCCTTTTTCTCTATGGTCTATTTTCTTGTTGCATGAGAGCAAATGCATTATGCTCCTTGCTGAGCATTGTGGCATGCCCATTTTGTGAGTGGATGCATTCTGTTCTTGGTCTGACTGTTTCCTTTCAATCATGCAGCTGGCCCAAAGGATACACCAATTGAGCTTGTGCTGGAGAAGACCTACGATGAGAAAGCTGGAATTGGAATGCCCGATCTATAGCTGCCATGTTGTTTCATGTTTGTGCTGAGAGTTCAGTATATGTGACCAAGTTGGCAAGTCCTAGTTCAGGTATTAGGGTGTCATGGTGTCAATGATCGTTGGGCAGTTGTACTGTGCTTCCCTCATTATAATCATGTACTAACGGTCGAAAGAGACATTGCTGGCATGCATGTTTCCTTATTTTTTGTCTTAGTGTTTGGTTCTGCAGAAACACATTCTTGGATGAGAAATGGCAAAGTTTTGTATCTTCTTAATGAGATATCCAATTTTAAAAAGAGATGGAAATTGAACTGACTCCCGGTGAATGCTGTTATTCGTATCTGTCCTTTTGGTACTATCGGTTGTCTCACAATGCAGTGCTTTTAGGGTGCTTGATGCAGTGGTTCTGTTGATTTTACCCTTCAACCTTTTTGCAAGTTTTACTTGTTAATAAATGCGTGAGACGTTGATGCCCACCACCATTCAACAGTGGGTAATTTGTAGATTGTTTAGACTAGAGAACTTGGCAAGACATTGATCCACAGAAACAATTTGGCAAGGAGCTCTTGTACTAGTTTACACATGTTTTTTTTACGACAGAGAACGAAACATAGCTTGCAAATACATAAAAAGAGCAGCCACTAAAACTGCCCAGATTTAGTTAAAATTTAGAACATAGAATGTTGTTACATTCAGAAAGCACAAAATTGCATCCTCAGGCAGAAAAATCTACGAGTGTTCCATCATAGTATTCCTACTTCTGGATGGGGCTCCTACGCTGCTGCTAATGCTGCTGCTCTTACATGTCTAAGCAAAAATCAAGTCTTCTTAGGCCTCTCCAAAGGGCGGTTCTAGCCTGGTTCTATATATTTAACGCGGCTCACCATCGACAAAGTTTATTCTTGATGAGATATACATTTATGAAGATATGCTTGCAAATACATAAGAACAATGCTTGTCGCTTGTCGGTACTTCGTAGACAGTTATTTATACCGTAGAATAAGCAATGTGGAACCAGAGCTTGCAAATATATAAAAACAGAAGGCAGGTCGCCTGTACTAACACAAAACTGACCAAATTGAATTCAACGTACGAGGTTTGTTACATTCAGGAAGGATAGAATAGAATAACAATCTCAGTAAATTTTAAGAGTGTTGCTATACTATTCCTATTACTCTACAAGGTACAAGATATGGCCGTGATTCGAGAAGCCTACTTCTGGATGGAACTCACTCTTGCATCCAGAAGTAGGCCATCTTATGCAATCGCATCCGGGATCTCTTCTTTGGGCACGATGACAGTTTCGTTGCCCAACAACGAGAATAGATGCTGCTGCATCTCGTCGTCAGCCATCGTTGAGTTGTCAGCCGCTTCCTCCTCTGCTTCGGCGGTCGCCACGGCCTCTTCCATGGCCTTTGCCAAGTCATCCTCGTCGAAGTCGTCATCTTGAAGCGCCGCAGGGGGCTCCTCTGCTTCGTCTCTCAGTTGTTCAGCGGCTTCAAAAGGATCACGTGTCCTCTTCTTCGTCTGCGCGGACGGCTGAGGCCGGCAGTGGTGTGCCGGTGCTTGCACTGGCATGTGGAAGGCACGTACCACCGGGGGAGTTGGCATCGGCATCTGCTGCTTAGGCTGCCCAAGCGGCCGCGGTGGCGCGGGCGCTGGTGTGCGACACGGCGGCGCTGCAAGACGGGTCGGAGCTGGCGCCGGAGGCTGAGATGAGGCCGGCGACGATCTGATCACTGAGTGAGTCGACGGAGGAGCCACGCTACCGAGACAGATCTGCTGCTTAGGCTGCCCAAGCGGCCGCGGTGGCGGGGGCGCTGGCGTGCGACTCGGCGGCGTTGCAAGACGGGTCGGAGCTGGCGCCGGCGACGATCTGATCACCGAGGGAGTCGACGGAGGAGCCACGGCACGGTTAGGCACGCACGGCCGTGGTGGCGCGAAGTACGCTGCGCAACCGGCAGCCGGCTGCACGACCGGAGGCGTCGGGGCGGCACCCCGCATGCGCGGGCACGGCGACTCGGCAACCTGCGGCGCTGGCCTCTTGGGCTCCGCGGGCGCAGGTGGCGCGAAGAAGGCAGCGGATTCTTGGCGCGCCGCGGAGCCTGGAGCGGCCCTCGGGGAGACGTAGATGTTGCAGAACACGCACCGCCTGTCGCCGACGACGGCGTCCTGCAGGCAGCACGAGTACTCGTCCATGAGCCAGTCCGTGTACGCGCCGCCCTTCCTGTACCGCAGCTTCCTCATCTCGCCGACCTTCACTTCCTCGCGGTCCACGACGTCCGTCACGCCCTGCGAGTGCCACGATCCTGCTCCGGCGGCGCGCGCGACCTTGCCGGCCTTCCCCGCCCTCTGCGGCTCGCTGGAGCTTGCAGTGGGTGAAGAAGAAGCGGTGCCCGGTCCTGGGCAACGGGCGGAACTGGCGGGCGAGCACGCAGGGCTCGCAGGCGTAGACGTCGGCGTGGTGGATGAAGGGGCGGATGGATTCGTGCAGCAGCGCGCCGGCGAGGAGCTGCGGCAGGTAGTAGGTGGCGGTCTCGAGCGGCGTCGGGTTGAGGCGGAAACCGCGGGAGAAGATCTCCGGGCCCAGCGAAGCCATGTCGATCAGAAGACGAGACGGCGGAAGAGATGGATATGATGGGATCGATGGAGCAAGGGAGGGGAGGAACAGTTTGATTTATAGGCGAAGAGCGTCGTCGATTGGATTCCGGCGCGGCCACATGTCGGAGCAGAGTCGGCCTCGGCCTCGGATTGGTGACATGGGAATCCGACTGGCTGCAGGTCGGAATCCGTTCGAGAGTCGGACACAGCCAAGTCCCTGCTTGGATCGTCAAAGTACACATGCATGTGGCGTCACCGCGCGTGCGCGGCGAGGGGCACGGCCTCCGCGAGCGGCGTGGCGACGGGGGAGTCGCGGCACACGGGGCAGGTGGCGCTCACCCGGAGCCACCGCTCGGCGCAGCACGCGTGGAAGCCGTGCCCGCACCCGGGACCGCGCCGCAGCGCGTCGCCGCGCGCGAACTCGCCGAGGCAGATGGCGCACGGGTCGCCGCAGTCGCCGCCGTCGTCACCGGTGCCGTAGACGTGCGGGTACTTGGGGTACAGCGCGTCGATGGCGGCGACGTTGAGGCCCGGCACGGCGGCTGCGGCGGCGGGGGACGGGGCCGCGGGTCCGGCGGCGGCGAGGAGCGTGGCGGCGTGCGCGGCGCCGGCCTTGGTGAGGACGCAGAGGTAGGAGATGAGCATGACGGTGGAGACGAGGACGAGGACGCCGACCGCGATGGCGATGCCGTAGCCGAGGCCCACGTCGCCCGCTGCGGCGGCGGCGGGAGCAAGCGCTGGTGCTGTGGCGATGGCCGAGGCGCGTAGATACGCGCGCATTTGGGCGTGAACTGGTATGGCGCGATCAGGCAGGTGATGAAGAGCTAGCTGGTAGACTGAGGAAGTGAGGAAGAGGAGGTGATGGAGTAGGGTCAATGGCGGAGGACCGTGCCTGGAATGGCACGGCGACAATGAAGCAGGGATGCAGTGGTATAGAACGTCTGAAAGGAGAGCGAGAGAAGGTGTTTCCAGAGTGCTTCATGTGTTGGATCGAGAACAAAAACTTTAAATTTTGTGAAATCTAGAATTTTGTTTCGGCAAGGATCGAGACACGGAACGGGGGTTTGCATCATCGCATTGTGTGGCTGCTTGCCGGTGCAGGACTCGGTTCCGGCGCCATGAACCACGTGGTGTGCTGGCATCCTACGCATGCCTCTCGACAGTTACTGCCTTGCTATCGAAGCCTCAAACTGAACTGGGCAGGTGTGTACGGAATACGGACCCCACCCCATGGGCTTGCATTCTCCATCTTCCCGGGCCGCCGCTTCACGGCTGGCTTGTGGCGTGGACAAGCCCGCAACAATGGTGGCAACTAGCAAGGCAACCATGCACAAGATCAGAGACGAGACTCAGGCTTTGTTTGGATAGTTATTCTAGTGCTCTTTTGATACCGATTAGATGGATTAAATAAGAGCTAATTGTAAAATTAATGGTAGAAGTCGCGGCTAATTATCAAGATGAACCTATTAAATCTCATTAGTCTATGATTAGCACATATTTATTGTCGCACAATATTATCAAATTATGGTCTAATTAGGCTTAATGGATTCATCTTGACAATTAGACTTCATTTATGCAATTGATTTTATACATTTATGCAATTGATTTTATAATTAGCCTACATTTAATACTTCTAATGGATGTCCAAATATTCGATGTGATGAACTATAAAAGTTCAACTTTTAGTCCCTACATCAGCTACTGGCTATTGCTGAGTGCTGAGGCTCCGCCTACCATGGAGAATCAAGATGAAAACGAAACCTGGGCCCAGTTTAGTTCCCCATGTAAAATTTTTAAAATTGAATCTTTTCGCATTTGAAGTATTAAATATAGACTAACTAAAAAACTAATTGCAGATTCCATCCGTAAATCGCGAGACGAATCTAACGAGACTAATTAGTTCATCGCCGTAGCATTATTGTAGCAATTTATTGTCTAATCACTGCCTAATCAAGCTCATTAAATTTCAGCCCGAGCCCGGCCCATATATTCATCGGATCGGATCGGGTCGGGTTGGGTTTTTTTCAGACGGGTCGGGTTGGACGGCCCATGATCAGATCTAGTATCACTCAAGTCTCAACACACAGGGCCAGCCAAGTATACACACACAAAAATCGCAACTTCACTAGATTTCTCAACAGCAATCCCCATGGTGACGATGTTGCTTCACATTGCATCAATGATTAATCCAAGCAACTAAAAATGTCAATGAAACAGTAGGAGTAGGACCCCACATCCCCCAACAAGGTCATTGCCACTGTCAGCACTCGACGGCGGCGCACGCGGCCTGCCGGAACCCCGGCGGCAGATCGGGCGCGCGGCTCCACTTGCCGCCGCCGATGTCGTACACCAGCACCATCCCTTCCAGGGCGCCGCCGCCCGCCGCGTTGTGGCCCCGCACGGCCGCCACGTTCACAACCGCGGCCACCCTGTCGCCGCCCATGCCGGCCATCGCCACGCGCACCGCCATGCCCAGACCCACCGAGCCCCGGGGCACGGGCGGCGCCTCGAGCGCCACCCACCCGCACGCGCCTCCTCCTCTGTTCGCGCCACCGCTCCACCGCCAGAAGGAGAGGTCCACCGCGTGGCTCGCCACCACGTAGAGGTGGCCGTCCCTGGCGCCGCACGCGCCCACGACGCACCCGCCGCCGGGCACCGCCTGCGGCCGCGCCGACCACGCCCACGCGCCCGACGCCACGTGCAGCGCGTCCACCGACCCGGCGCACGCGTGCGCCTCCAGCGCGCGGGGGGCGCCGTCCCCGCCGGGGTGTCCGGACACCGCCACCCCGCCGGCGACGTAGAACACGCCGCCCGCGGCCGCCCCCGCGCACCCGTACCTCCGCCGCGGCGCCTCCGCCGCCACGCGCCACGCGTCGGCGGCCGGGTCGTACTCCTCGACCGCCGCGGTGCGCGCCGTGCCGCCCGCGACGTAGATCCGCCCGCCCACGGCCGCCGCGGCGAACTTCTTCCGCGGGAACAGCGTGGGCGCGCACGCGCGCGCCGCGCCTGTGAGCGCGTCCACCCGCAGCGTGGCGCCGCGGCCGATGAGGAACACCTTGCGGCCCAGCGCGACGGCGCGCGCGTGCGCGAATGCGGCGGATGAACCGGCGCAATGCAGGAGCGGCGAAGGCAGGGGCAGCGCGGCGACCTCGAGCTCGGGTCCGGTAGAGGCGCCGAGCTGGAGCAGCGCGCGGGCGAAGGTGCCGTGGGCGGAGGAGACCGAGACGGCGAGGAGGCAGGGGCGGAGGCGGCCGTGGGCGCGGCGGAGGTGGAGGAAGCCGTGGGAGGCGAGGAGCGCGGCGAAGCGGCGGCAGACGGCGGGGAGCGGCGGGAGGGAGGCGCGGGGCACGCGGGCGAGGCACTCGAGAAGGAGCTCTTCGGGGAGCGCGGAGATGGGTGACTCCTCAGCGTCGGATGGTGGGTTGGTGGTGGTGGAGGCGGCTGAGATTGGGACGGGGACGGCGATGTGGCGGGCGGGGTCGGCGGGGATGCAGGACCTGGCGAGCCACGAGAGGCCGCGGGGGTGGCAGCTCTCCGCGGCCATGGCTGCCAGATCGGGAGGGGAAGGAGCTCGCAGCTGATTCACCGGCTCACTGCGTCCCGCCCCTCTGGCCTCGCAGCTGCATTGGCCGGCCGGCCTTGCTTCTTGGGGAAGTCCACGGGTGACAAGTTTGGGAAGAGTGGGTCTGCTCGGTTTTGCGTGTGATTTTGTTTGGATTTGGTTGCAGTTGACTGATTGGGGGGCATGGAGGAGGAGCGGGAGGTGGGGGACGAGCCGTTGGGCGCTGCGCCGGTGCCCCCACACCCGCGGGCGACGGCATTGCGGGGGGTGGTTTGAAAAATCAAAATGGAAATGGACGTGTTTGATATGAAATTTGAAGAAATTGCGCGTCGTTTGTAATGTATTTTGAATCAGTTTGAGCTTGGGCTGACTGCAGAGAGGTGTGTACGAGCGAGAAATGGTTTTGGTTTTGCTGGTGGAAGCTAGCTGCTTAGGTTTTTCAATTCTCTCTAACCCCCTTGGGTGGAGTAGATGCCAACGAAAATGGTGATCATACGCTAACCTAGAGCAGGTCCAACAACTAGTGTTCATGAAAACTTGTTATTCCCGCAATCACACACGAGAGCTATGCAAAGAAGTCAGCATTCTAGTGAGTTGTTTATCATCCTGTACTCAACAAAAGGACTATCATGCTAGCACTAACTAGCGCCATTGACCAAGTAACCTCAACTTTGCCTGTGCCATCCGCCCATCCGGAACAAATCGGTGTGAACGCTCATGGTAGGCGACGGTTTCAGTGAGCATCTCCATTTAGTCGTTTTCTCTCGGCATGTAAACCATGTAAGCTGATCTGCTAGATGAAAAGTTTGTGCTTTTATAGGATATTTGTGCTTGCATTGTGGTTAAGTTGGTGGCTGATGCTCTGTCACCGGCCGAAAGAAGCTCTGAATGCTTTGGGTAGGGCATCCACAAAGCCTGAAGAGTTCTTTGGGCATTTTACCTGCACGCTGAACGCCTGAAGATAAAGAAAACACGGGAACTCTGTCACGATCACTTCCGTGTCAACATTTTCAGTTAAGCAAGTGACCTGCTATGCTGGGGGTCGGCACTGGCCTGTTCGATCGCTTTCATGTGTGACACGGACAAAGCGTAGCAGCGTCGTGATACGATGGTGGTTACACCAAGCCTCAAGCCTGTGGAGAATTGCTGCTGAAGCTTCCTTTTCGCTGAGAATTGGTGCCGGCGGCGTCAGGTTGTAGAAGCGGCCAGCGGGCGCGGCTTCCTGGAAGCTGCCGTGAACCCCGGCGGCATATCAGGTGGGGGTACCCTACCCTCCCCTCTTGGTTGCGGCTGCGGCAGAGGCTGAGGCTACCAGGGGCCGCCACCACCAACCGAGCCATGTCGCCCACCCCGGCGGCGGTGCCCAGCGCCGACGAGGAGTTCACGGAGGTGGTGGTGGTGCGGCACGGGGAGACCTCCTGGAACGCCTCCCGCATCGTCCAGGTCGGTCGCCCCTCCTCCTGATTCTTCGCCGTCCTTCTACTGGATTGTGCAGTCTGTGCTGTTTCCCCAACAAGAGGAAAGCTGTTGACGGGTCACAAGCACACACGATTGGTTGCAGGCAATTTGTCCATCCTTCAAGTGTTAATTGCTTTTGTTTATGCATGTTTTGATCTGCCATCCATCTCGTCAATCAAAGTACACTCCAAAGTCTCTTTTGTCATATCTGCATCTAGCTAGAAAATTGCGACCTTCTGCCCGTAAGAAAACAATATCTCTAGCATCCATACTTACCTACATGACGATGAATGGATAATCCAGTGATACTACCTTGGCCTTATAAATCAGGCATGCGTGTAGTTGGTGAGATTTTTTGTTTCTTGAATGTTGAATATTGGCTGGTTGAATTTTTGAAGCTGGAAAAGGATGCCAAACCTTTTGCATTAAACTACAGCAAGCTGCTCCTATGAACTACTCAAAATGCTAGATTTTGGAGCTTCTTATAGCCATTCTTCCATTAGCTGTCATTTTTTTCTGGAAAACAAAATTACTTTAGTGACGGAAATCAAGATCCTTCAACAGGGACAAATGGACCCAGAGCTAAATGAGATTGGTAGACAGCAAGCCGTTGTGGTATGTTCATTTGCTCAAAATACAATTCAGAACTGATTATTGTTTGCGGTTCCATGTCTAGAATTAACATTTTTGTAAAAAATCTGGTGAAACTTGTAAGGTGGCTCATCGGCTGTCAAAAGAAGCCAAACCAGCTGCCATATACTCTTCTGATTTGAAGCGTGCTGCTGAGACTGCAGAAATTATAGCAAAAGTTTGTGGTGTATCAAATGTAAGGGCATTCTGTTCCTTTTTTTCTGAAAGGAAATGGAATAAGTGCACTGTGTATTCTATCTGTCCCTTTTCTCAAGAATTTTTTTTTTCAGTTGGTGCTGACTGAGGCACTGAGAGAAAGGCACATGGGATATCTCCAGGGCTTGAAGTGGGATGATGCTGTAAACAAAAATCCAGATGTTTTCAGGGGCTTTGATATTTTTAAAATTACTGAGGGCACTGATCCTGACGGCAGGAACCAAGAAATTCCGGTAAATTTGCAGCTTAATTTGTCCAGACTGAAACAGTATCTGGTGACTTGTAAAGTACTGCTAGGATGTCATGGAACCACTAGCATATATCATCTACGAACTTTTGAAGTTCTAATGAGAAAATGGTATTGAAGATCTTGCATATATAGCCTTGTTCTTCTTCTTTTTTTCACTTACGAATTACAATGGCCGGTGCATACTTACTCAGATCTTGACTTGACTTAAGCCATGCGAATAACTGTACAAATGTTTTCAACCTTCTGTTGCTAGCTACAACTGAAGAAGATGTTCAAAACAGCACAGGTTTTGCCTAGCTGCTTGCAGCGGTGACAAACCCATGCAAGTGTGTACTTCACTTTGAAGAGCTGATCAACTCTTTGTATTGATGTTCAGGGTGGTGGAGAGAGCTCGAATCAGTTGACTGAGCGATGTGTCTCCTATTTGAATAAGATTGCCCAGGAACACATAGGTATTCTGCAAACCTGATTCTTAATAATTTGCCACACTGAAATTTGAAATAGGCTAAACAAATCTGAACCTTCTGTCACATTGCACTTCAGCTGCTGCTTGTAGGTACCTGCTCACTGGCAGCTCTGAACTCTGATGTGTTTGGTTCTATGCTAAATTGCTAACAATGCTGTCACTGCATTGACAGGGGAGCGGGTTGTGGTGGTTTCCCACGGTGCAGCCATACTGGAGCTGTGCCGGCACACCGATCTACCCAACAGCTCCATTCGTCGGAACATCTCTAACACTTCGCTGAACGTTTTCCTTGTCTCCGGCGTCACGGGGCGGTGGATCCTTGAGAGGTGTGGAGACGTCAGCCATCTCGACGGAAATGGATTTCTGCAGAACTCATTCGGCGGCGACGGGGCCTCTGCCTAACGCGTGCAGTGAAGGGGGTCCATGGAGATGCGACGGCGATTTAGGCACGCCGCACGCGCTAGCTGGAGGGACATTGCTATTTTCTTCTGCGCATGCTCAGTAGAGTGTACTTAACATGAACAAGACGACTCGGTTTTTTTGTGCTCTGGTATCGTCACTCAGCAATTGCCTTTCGTTTGCATGGTGTGATAGCCAATCGTCAGCATACTGGTACAACAAACCTGGATTGATTCTTTTTTTTTTCTTTGAACGAAAGTGGCAGGAGCTCTGCCTTTCCATTAATAAGGAGAAGTGTTTTCAAAACACATTGCGGACTCAACCGCTAGAACAAGGTCACAAGCCGCGCATCATAGCCCACAAGCACAAAGACAACCTGGATGGATTCCGTGTTTACTCATTATTAATTAGCATGCCACCGTCTTTCCATCTTAAATTATAGAGACCAGGACGAGATTACGGTCAACTATGATAATCATTAAGAAACATGGCCTGGCTAATGGCTATTGTAATCATTGAGAGCGCAGGAGACAGGAAGCTGCAAGCCTGCAAGACCATCCCTCTCCCCTTCCCCGCAGCGGTTGTACGCCCATCGAGCAACGTCTCCTGCATCATCGCAAGGCGAGCACTTCGCGGAGGTGGTGGTGGTGCGGCATGGAGAGTTTCTCAGTTTCCTTTTGCTACATGTATGCAGTACAGTGGATACTAACTACTATGACCGTCAGATCTTGCACCTGATGTGTACAATTATGGTTGCCAATTTTCCGTCAAAATGCAACTCCCAACTGCAAACTGAAACTCCGACATGTTGCGTTGGCAGGGGAGCGGGTGATCGTGGTCTCCCATGGCGCAGCCATGGAGGAGATCTGCAGGCACGCCGATCCAACGAGCTCGGTTCGCAGGAGAATCCCCAACACTTCGATCAGCGTGATCCATATTTCAGGTGACAGCCGCCATTGGATCCTGGAGAAGCTCGGGGACGTCGGCCACCTCAACGATGATAGTAGCTTTCTGCAGAGCGCATTTGGCGGCTGCTCTTCTCTTGTTCGTACGGCGACACAATCGGCTATCGTGACACGGCTGGACATGCCTCCGTTCTTCCATCGCTCCATTGCTCTCACTTGTCAGTGCAGTAATAATGAACTTGTATGTTCACTGAATGAAGCTGTAATCTTTGGATTGCAACCAACTGAACTAGCAATTCGATCAAGCATGTGACACGGATGAACATGCCTCCGTTCTTCCATTGCTACAATTCCATTGTGTTCGCTGAATCAAGCTGTTGTAATCTTTGGATTGCCACTAGCATCTGAACTAGCAATTCGATCAAGTCGACGGCTCTGTCCTGGAAGGAGCCTGTCTCTTGACCTTCAAGGGGAGACACCTCAGATCCCGTGGACGGCTGGATGCGGCCTGAGGGCTTACAACCTCGCTGTTCAACCTCCGCTATCAGAGGTCTTCCCATTCGACGCCGCCTCCGCCCCTGTGCTCGCCGCCCGCCGCCGGGCGCCGCAGCGTTTGATGTCAACAAGGCTCCTGCCCCGCATCACCCCGCTCCCGCGCCGCCGCCCCAGCCCGGACCCACCCGTCACCCCGGCCCTCGCGGCCTCGCTCGCGCGCGTCCTCGCCGCCCGCGCCACCGACCCGACCTGGTCCCGCTCCCTCGCCGCGCTCCTCCCGCCCCCGCTCTCCGACGCGCGCCTCGCCGCCGCCGTCTCCTCCCTCGCCGACCCCGACCTCGCCCTCGCGCTCCTCTCCTGGTCCCGGGCCCGCCGCCGCCGCCGCCATGACGCGCCGACCCCGCTCGCCCACTCCGCGCTGCTCCGCCTCCTCGCCCGCGCCCGCCGCTTCGACGCCGCGGACAAAACGCTTCAGTCCATGTCCCCCGCCGCGCCGCCCACGCGCGCCAGCCTAGGCGCGCTCGCCGCCGCGTACGCGGACGCCGGGATGGACGGGAAGGCCGCCGAGACGTGCGCGCGCGCCAGGGAGCTACACGGCGCGCTCCCGGAGCCGAGGCACTGCAACCGCCTGCTCAGGCTTCTCGTGGAGCGCCGGCGCTGGGAGGACGCCCGCAAGCTGTATGACGAAATGCTTGCCGAGGAGGGCGGCGCGGACAACTACAGCACCTGCGTGATGGTTCGGGGGCTGTGCTTGGAAGGGCGGGTGGAGGAAGGGAGGAAGCTGATTGAGGCGAGGTGGGGAGCTGGGTGCGTTCCGCACGTCGTGTTTTACAATGTGTTGATTGACGGGTATTGCCGGCGCGGGGACATTGGGAGGGCATTGCTGCTGCTGGGCGATATGGAGACGAAGGGATTCCTGCCAACCGTAGTGACATATGGTGCTATTATCAACTGGCTTGGGAGAAAAGGTGATTTGGACAAGATTGGGGGCTTACTTCAGGAAATGAGGGTGAAAGGGCTGTGCCCCAACGTTCAGGTTTACAACACTCTGACTGATGCACTGTGCAAATGGCAGTCAGCATCGCAGGCAATGGCTGTTCTGAAGCTAATGTTTGCAAGTGGGTGTGACCCGGATGTCGTCACATTCAATACTTTGATATCAGCGTTCTGCCGGGAAGGCGAGGTTCGACAGGCTGAGCAGCTTTTGAGGGAGGCCATTAGGAGGGAGTTGGAACCGAATCAGTTAAGCTATACTCCTTTGATCCATGGCTTCTGCATCAGTGGAGCAGTGATGGTTGCATCAGATTTGCTTGTGGAAATGATGGGAAGAGGTCATACTGCGGATGTGGTTACATTTGGAGCATTAATTCATGGGCTTGTTGTTGCTGGGCAGGTGAATGAGGCCTTGATGGTCCGGGAGAAGATGGCAGAGAGGCAGGTGATGCCCGATGCTAACATATATAATGTACTGATTAGTGGTCTATGCAAGAAACGGATGCTTGCTGCAGCTAAGAACCTTCTTGCAGAGATGCTCGAGCAAAATGTCCAGCCCGATAAATTTGTGTATACCACTTTGATTGATGGTTTCATTCGGAGTGAGAATCTCGGTGATGCGAGGAAAATATTTGAATTCATGGAAGAAAAAGGTGTCTGTCCTGATGTGGTTGTCTACAATGCTATGATAAAGGGATATTGTAAGTTTGGAATGATGAGTGAGGCAGTTCTGTGCATGAGCAGCATGAGAAAGGTTGGATGTATTCCAGATGAGTTTACATATACTACAGTTATCGATGGTTATGCTAAACGAGGTAACATAAGTGCAGCTCTTAGGGTTTTATGTGATATGATGAAGCGGAGATGCAACTTAAATGTTGTTACATACTCGTCACTAATAAGTGGATACTGCAAGATCGGTGATATGGACAGTGCAGAAGATTTGTTTGAAAATATGCAGTCTGAAGGTCTATTTCCTAATGTTATACACTATACAATTTTAATTGGCAGTCTGTTTAAAAGAGATGAAGTGGTCAAAGCTGCTGCATACTTTGAAAACATGCTTCTTAATCATTGCTCTCCTAATGAAGTTACGTTGCATTATCTAGTTAATGGGCTCACAAATAGTATGCCTTGTATAATCAACCTAACCTGCCACAGCACTGTTAAGGTTCATAACAAGAGTGCCCTTTTAGATGTATTCAAGGGGATGGTTTCTGACGGATTGGACCCAAGGATTTCAGCATTCAATGCTATCATCTTTAGCCTATGTAGGCATAATATTCTTGAGAAGGCACTAAATTTGAAAGATGAGATGGCTAATAAAGGCTACACGCCAGACCCAGTTACCTTCCTTTCCCTACTCTATGGCTTTTGTTCTATTGGAAAACCAAGGAACTGGAGGAGCGTCCTTCCTAATGAATTTCAGCAGGATGAATTCGAGATAATCTTTAGGTACAGGACATTATTTGATCAGCATGTAGTTAAGTCAGTTAGCCTTGAGGTCTATAGGGTCTTGCAGTTATATGCAAAGGAGTTTCAGTTCATACAACAATCGGATCAGACATTTGTTTGTTCTTGACTCATGGAGTCATGGTTTTCCTGGCTTCTGGAAACAAGGTGTGGCTGTTATTTGGAATTTGACTTCAGCAACTGGGTACTGAGCGCAGAATCAATGTTGCTGAGAGAATTTCCTCCAGCACTGAATTTCAAGACTAGCAGTGTTAATAGCATGATAAGATATCCAGTTGATATCTTCTACTGAAGGGGATAATGTTGTCTTCTTTTCTCACTTACGGTTCCTGATCAATAGGTTTGATTGTTCTAAAGAAACTTTCATCTGCTTCGTAGTGACAGGCATTGAAATGTAAAGTCATAGACTGATGGATCCAGAGCTAATTAGGTATGCAAGTGTTGAAGCTCGAGAATGTTGAGCCTTGATGAACGAATTCCAAGGAATTCTATGATGCTCTTGGTATGGACCCATCTGCTTTCTGCTTTAGTTTTCTCTTTAGAAGCTACTCACTGGTAACTCTTGGATTGTTTTGCAGGTAAGAAAATCGGTCTGCTTCCTCGTAGCACTCAGAACTAGGCATGCCAGTTGATACTTCTCACCCATGTAGTGTAGGACATCAGCCTAAATACAATCTGTATATAGTTGATGAACATAATGAGTAACTGACCATATATTAATATGAGAGGCACTACACAGACTATTCTTCACCTTATCATAACTAGAAGTAGGAGACATGCATGTCAATTGATCAAATCCAGTTCTTTTGATACAAAACTTTCTATTGGGGACGAAAGGATGTGCCCGATACATGGCAGTTAAACTGATCTATACAGTTCTGAGATTATATTTTCGTCGCTGACAACTTTAATACTTATTCCTGATCTCAGCATGTGCAATATATGCTGCTGTCTGTAGGGCAGTGGAATTTTGCTGGGATTATTCAGTTGTACATGGGGTATTGTTTTTTTTCCAGCAAGAGAGAAATGTGTCCCTTTGTAACTTCTCCTAAGAAGTAATCAAACATTCATTTTATTGGTTGAATTTAGCCTAATAGCAGTCACAAGAGATGAAACTCAAAAAGGAAGAGTAAAATAAACATAACAAAATCTATTTACAAATCCCAATGAGACATGACAGTATGAAACAGATGATGCTCTTGATCATTCAGCACCTCCAGGCACCACCCTTCTCCTTACTTGCACAGGCAAGCCCCCTTTCATTCTGAGCGTCACGGGGAGCACGTGCTCGGGCACACCGCCGGCGGCATCCACCTTCTTGACGTCGACCACAAACTCTTCGAGCACGCTCGCAACGATCGACTTCATCTGCACGTACGCCATCTCCTTCCCCAGGCACATCCTCGGCCCCGCATGGAACACCGTGTACCGGAACGGGCTCTCCGGCCGGAACGCGCCGTCCTCCTCGAGCCACCGCTCCGGCCTGTACTCGGCGCAGTCCTCGCCCCATATGGCCGCGAGCCTCCCCATGGCGTACGCGCTGTAGGTCACGGACCATCCGGCGCCGACGTGCGTGCCGTCGGGCAGCGTGTCGGCGGCGGCGCACGACTGCGAGTCGATCGGCGCCGGCGCATGAAGTCGGACCTCGCCTCGGCCAGGACGCCGCCGTCGGCGAGGCAGCCCGGGTCGTGCCCGAACGCCACCATGCAGATGGTGTCGAACGCGAACCGCTCGAGCACGTCCTGCAGGTCGAGGACGGCCTCGCCGCCGACGCCGGCGCTATTCCGCCGCAGCAGCGGGAGCAGCCGGTTGGCGACCTCGGTCTGCACGACGTCGACGACGATCCTGCGGAGCGAGCGGCTGGTGAACTGGAGGCTGGCGTTCTTGCGCTACCAGAGCCACTGGTCGCCGTCGGAGTTGAAGAGGCCGCGGCCGAGGAAGTCCTGGAGCATGGAGGTAGCGTGCTCGCCCTTGGGGTAGTTGGCGAAGTTGGCGCGCAGGATGTGCTCGACGTCGGCGGGGTTGGCGGTGACGATGCCCGTCCGCATCCCGGGGATCCAGAAGCCCATCCGTTGGTCCGGGCTGGCGACGATGAGCTCGGTGGACCAGTCGAGGAAGCGGTGGCGGTTCCTGAGGAACGCCGGGAGGTGGCCGAGGAGAGGGTGGGATTTGAGGCCATGCGTGGTGGGTTTCTTCTTGGTCAGGGTTCTTGTGAGGTGGTAGAAGATGTACAGTGTGGTGAGTAGTAGGATCAGCAGCAGGGAGAGTGCAGCAGAGCTTTGCATTTCTGGGATGGCCATTGCCGTTGACTTTGTATTTTTTGTTGTGTTGACCTGTGGATGAGAGGGAAGAGTGTGGCTGCCGCTGGCTTATATACTCTGCATCTCGCAGGGGGAAGTTGCAGCATCCAACCCAGAATTGTACTCTGAAGAAGTGAAGATAATGCTAAAGTTTTTTTTTCTTTTTGAAATAACAATGCTAAAGTATTCTGAAGAGTGTGCCTGGCATGTCCATAGATGGTCACATGGCAAGTTGTTTGTGCTTGTTGACCAAGATAGGAGCTTGTATTGCAGGGCAAGGAAGGCCAACTTGGTGTTTCATTATGAATCCGAATAGGATAGGAAATCTTTCGGTCGGAACCTTCGGATGATGGAGGGGACAGAGCGATCGCCTTGGTGGCATGGTCAGTCACATCATTCGAATGAACTCAGGTCATTTCATCCTGCAGTGTGACTGAGCTATCAGGTGACTTTTAGCTAGAGAGCGAAAATCAGGCGATAAGAAGCAATAATGAACCTCCGATGTTCCACTGTTCATCAATAGATCCAAAGATCGCCAAATGCCTTTCGCAAAAAAGAAAAAAGATTGCCAAATGGTTAATGATGAAGTTCTTTCGGGTAAAACAAGAGTGAAAATTTCGCTACAGGCGCAGCTGGTGGCGCTGCATATGCTCTTTTTTAAAAGAAAAAAATGTTGACATATGCAATGCATAGTTGGAACATTCTAGGAGATTGTGTAAATCACAAGAAACTACCTTTACAATTCATAAGGATAAGAATAAGATCGTGACAAGGTAAGAAGGTTCTAAAAGAGTGGAGGACATGTATGATTCATAGTTGTCATGCTTCACGATGAAGTGTGAAATGTTCTAGAGAAGATATATTTGTATTATAGGATAAAGATGGAGAAAAATCTAGAATTATAGAAGAGTGCAGAAGGTGGACACATAGCAACACCATATGAGTCATGGAGTCATATATATATGGGGTCACTCTCCTCCCCCAAGACATGTCAAGTAGAAGCCATTTGAAGATGGCATATGTAGGCACCATGGATAATTGAGTGACATGCCATTGAATGGCATGAGTAGAGTGTGGTAGGGTAGCCATATAAAAAGTGTAAGGGTTGTTGGGTTTGGTAACAGAGAAGTTGAGTTCCTTGTAGAGAGTTGGTCTCCCATATTGGTGTCCACGTGAAGATCTCATCGTTATAGTGTAGGTACACTACTTTGGTATCGCTTCTCGGAAGTCGGTGTCAAAATTAGGGGCGTCGATTTCTAAAAAAAAATTATGCTCAAAACTGTTGTAAGGCTGGAGGCCCGGATAACATTTGTGCAGGCCGCGTGGCTGACTGAGAGGATGGTGGGCCGCGTGACTGACTGAGATGGAGGCGAGCCGTTCTATTGGGCCCGATTCAACGGGTGAGTTCCGTTAGTTTGCGGCAGCCCAATATATATATAGAGAGAGAAAGAGCATACACGCAGTACGCGGCCCACGATGGGCGGAGAAGAGTCAGCCAAGTATTTCGTCCCGGTTCAGGTCTGTTGTGGTCGTCGTCGGACGACGCCATGTCGCACGCAGCAGTCGAACACAAGTCCGACTCTGCTCAACCCTGCTCTGAACGTAGCCATGCCGCGGTTGGTGTTGGTTCACTGGTTGGTTGGTGCCCTTGTCCCCCGTGCAAATGAGACTGCTTTGCCCAGCTTCAACGTGCGTGGACCAAGGCACGTACGGCCAAAACACCAAGCGCACACTCGAGTCCTCAGGTGACGCTTGCATGCTCATCCTCGATCTCACACCCTACCATTTCATTCCATACCTGTCAACCATTGCACGCAGCGCCCCTCCCTGCATTTACGAGGATCCACAGATCGATGCACGGCGACCTTGACACGCGATCGATGCAACTCAAAACCGGTTGCAAGTGTAGACGCACATCATACGCACGTTGCAAACTTTGTACGTTGCGCGCTATATATAGACCAGCACGGCAGCATCCATCGTGGACGGCAGCTCTGCACTAGCTAACGACTCACCATTCATACGCTCGCAGTCACGTGTGCACGATCAACTCTGCGCGAAAGCGCCATGGACGTGCAGGTGCAGCGGACGTTCGTCATACCGCCGCCGCCGTCGGAGCCATCGGCGGAGGTGCCGCCCACCGTCTTCGACCTCGTCGCGCCGGCCTACCACGTCACCGTCCTCTTCGCATACGCCCCGCCCAACCCCACCAACGCCGCGCTCCTCCAAGCGCTCGCCGACACCCTCCCGCGCTTCCCGCTCCTCACAGCCCGACGCCTCGAGCGCCCAGCAAGCCACCCTGACCACCGCCTCCCGTTCTTCGTCACGGGCGCGAGCGGCGCCGGCGCGCTCGTCGTGGAGGCCGCGGTGCCGACGCCGCTCTCGGACCACCTCCCGCTCGCGCCGTCGTCCCTGGGCCTCGCGCGCCTGCACCCGCCGGTCGACGGCGCCACGCCGCACGTGCTGGTGCTCCAGGTCAACCGCTTCGCGTGCGGCGGCCTCGTCGTCGCCTCGTCCGCGCACCACCAGGCCGCCGACGGCTACTCCATGTCCACCTTCTTCCACGCCTGGGCCGACGCCGTCCGCTCCAGCGGCGCGCCGCCGCCGGTCGTCATCGACCGCCAGCCCGTGCCGTACGGGCCGAGCGCAGTCGTCCCGCGCCGCCCGCCGCGGTGCGAGTTCGAGCACCGCGGCGCTGAGTTCCTGCCCCGGGACGCCCCCCGGCGCCCGCCCCCCGCCCGCGTCCACCCTTCCGAGATCGCCAACCTGCTGCTGCACTTCACGGGCGAGCTCGTCGCCGAGCTCAAGGCCCGCGCGCACAACAAGTACACCACCTTCGAGACCGTGTCCGCGCACCTCTGGCGGAAGATCACCGCGGCGCGCGGCCGCAACGAGGTCGACTCCCGCACGGCGCTGAACGTCACGGTGAACGGCCGCGCGAGGCTCGGGGCGGACTCCCTGCCCAGGGGGTTCTTCGGCAACGCCGTGCTGACGGCGAGCGCCGGGACCAGCGCGCAGGCCCTGGCGCGCGGCGCCCTCGCGGACGCGGCGGCGCTGGTCCGGGCGGGCGTCCGCGCGCGGGACCGGCGGTACTTCCAATCGTTCGTCGACTTCGGCGCGCTGCACGGCGGCGAGGAGCTGGAGCCCGCGGTCGGGGACGAGGACAACGTGCTGCTGCCGGACGTGGCGGCCGACAGCTGGCTGCACCTGGAGTTGCACCGGCTGGACTTCGGGTGCGGCGGGCGGCTCGCTGGGATCCTGCCGGCGCATTCCCCGCTGGACGGGGTGGTGGTGCTGATCCCCGGCTTGGGGAAAGAGGGAGGGGTGGACGTGTTCGTGTCGCTGTGGCACAAGCATGCCGAGGTGCTTAGGGACATCGCCTACACCATCGACTGAAGCATGACAGGTTGAACAAGACCGGAAGCATACAGACATACAGCGCACAAAATTGCTGCACGTGCTTCATAACATGATGAATAGAGATTTCTACCGAGAACATGGAGAAATGAGCCTGGAATTATTATTTTCACTTTTTCATCATGAATAATATAGTTTTCTTTTCTTTGATATCATGAATTTTTTTTCATAAAATAAACTTAATAAAGTTTCCATTATTGTAATGACCCTGTTAAGGAAAAAAAGCTGACATCATCGTAGTCGTAGATCACGAAGACAGTCCAGCACGCACGAGTTCCGACTCGCACGGCGGCACGGGTTCTGTTTCTATGAACGGTTGGACTCGAACCCGACTAGACTCGACTCAGCCAGACTCCCCTGCTCACCTTCTTGCGCCGGAAGAAGGGAACGCCGGCGAGGCGGCGATTCCGACACCCATCCGGGCGGAAAATGGCGGAGCAGCCGGCGCCGGCTGCCTCGGCTGCTACACCGGAGCAGACGGACGCGGAGAGGTTGGATGCGTTGGATCGGATGCTCACGCGGCTGGCCCTCGCCGACGACGCCCGCCTCGCGCCGGTGCTCGCGCGCGTCCTCCCCTACGCCATCACCTCGCTCGCCTCCCCCGCGCCTGCCGTCCGCAAGCTCGTAAGCGCACCAGACCGCGCCTCGTCCTCCTCTTCCAGCCGCTTACCCGATCCGAATTTCAGTGTGCGCCGTGGGTGACGCTCTCCCTCTTCAGTTAGATTAGTTTGTTCCTTCGCGATGTCACATATTGCTCACGCGGTGATGAAATTTCAGTTTCTGCGGTAGGACTGAGGGTTTTCTACTTAATTTTACCAGCGGCAATCACTTCCATTAGTTTTTTATGTGCAAAATTGGGTCTCTATTATGGTTCACAAGAGTTCCATGTCCTCAGCTACTATTTACACAGTTAGAACACCCATGGTGGTCTACTACACTGATCTTTCTAATATCTTGCATTTGAGGAGTGCCTAAACGTTGATTTATAGTATCCTAAACCCGTTCAGGTTCTGCCCTGTTACTCAGTAGTGGTACTACATGTGGCTGCTCTCTGGTAAAGGACCATAGCTATTTTTTGCATGCTTTATGGATTGGTGTTAATAAGTGTGATGTCAATTCTTTTTTGGATTTGGTCAGGTTATGGAAATTCTCAGCCACATTAACAAAAGGGTGAAGCACAGGCCTGAGATTTTACTGCCGATGCTGGATTTATGGAAGATTTATACAGAATCTGCTTCCTCAACAATTGTCCGGAACTTCTGCGTCGTATATATTGAGATGGCATTTGAACGCCTGCCAAAAGAGGTATTCTCTTTTCCTTTGTTACTCTCTAATTTTCTCTAGAGCTGCTTCACCATTTCTGCAGAAGTTAACTGTATCCGCTTACCGCTTTGTAACAGGAGAAAGGAAACATTGCGCCTGATTTCTTGTCCAATATATCAAATGTTCCAGCTCAGCATCAAGGGATCATCTTGAGACTTGTGACAAAGGTTTGTCACGTCCCTACTGGAGTGATCTCATTTTAACAAGCTGTGAAGTATTTTATCTGCCTTTCTGCCCTGGTGTGTGTACATTCTATAGCACTTGGAACATTTTTCTCTAATAAATTTGCTTCTATTGTCGGCCAGGCTATCGGTGAATGTTACATACATAAGGTGGATGACACTATTGCTTCAAAATATCGAGCAATAACTGAATCCAGTGACGGTCTAGTATTTGCTGACTTCTGCTTTCACACATTATTGTATCAAACACCGCCTCAGGGGTATGTATTCCTTGGTAAATTAGGTAAAATGTATAGAACAAATTTTTAGACTTGGACATTTGAATGCTGTCAAATTCTACAGTATTGGATGTCCGTCAGGACTTTCAGTTGCACAATCAGATCGTGTTACTGGAAAACTACCACTAAAAGGCGACATACTTGCATCAAGAAAGGTAATACAAAAAATGTGTAATCATGTCTGCACTACACAAGCGCACATACACATTTTAGTTGTTGAGTGTACTGCCTGCACAATGCACCTGGCCTTCTCATGGTTTAATTCCTTGTTCAATCTATTCAGCTAGGAATCTTGAATGTCATTGAAGCTATGAACTTTGCACCTGAGATTGTCTACCCTCTTTATTTATCTGCTGCTTCAGATAGGTATTCCATTTCAGAATTGTCTAAAATCGTAATTTTTATGTGGATCGACAATGATGCTAACCACTGTTTCCACGTAGTCAAGAATCAGTTTCTAAGAAAGGAGAGGAGTTGTTAAAGCGCAAAGCATCAACTGTGAACTTAGAAGATCCCAACCTCATCAAGAAACTGTTCACGCTGTTCAATGGTACACATTTCCTAATTTTAGGATCCTGATCGATGTGGTTTCAACCCCTTTGCTTTTGCTCTCTCTCTCAATTTGTGTATAAATATTTTGTTTCGAGCCTTGCTCTCTGATAGTGTTCTCTGGTGACGCAGGTACTGTGGGTGCAGAAAATATAGCTGCAGAGCTGAAAGTTTCCCCAGCACATGCTTCACTGCGTATGCGGCTTATGAGTGTTTTCTGCCGGTCAATCGCTGCAGCGAATGCATTTCCACACACACTTCAATGTATCTTTGGCTGCATCTATGGTATCCACTTCTGTATCCCTTTACTATATACTTGTTAATGTTTGTACCTTGTTTTGTTTGCTTATCTCCCCTAGTCATATGAAAAAAACTGAATTGTCTTACACAACATGCTATTCTACTCGAGGATCATGCTCATCTTGGTTCATAAAGCAGTTTCATTGGCATTGATGAGTTACTAATTGGTCTTCATTATTAATGCGATTTTCCCATCTTACATTTAATTTATTATTAGAATCATCCTTTTTGCTGTTACAACAGGGCAATAACTTAACTTCACAATTTATGTTTGTTCATTAGTTCATCTTATCTTTCATTGTACCTCTATGCCTGTAGGAAGTGGAACTACTTCAAGGCTGAAGCAGTTAGGAATGGAGTTCACTGTCTGGGTTTTCAAACATGTATGTGCACTTTGCATGTTCTAACAACGAATATCTAAACTTTTAGCATTAATGGCTTATTTTGTTCAAGCTTTTAGTTTTGCCACCTATGCTAATTATTTTACCATGTTTTAAACTGATATGTATGATGTAATAATTTAGGCAGTAACCGACCAGCTAAAGTTAATCGGTCCAGTTATCCTTAGTGGAATATTGCGCTCCCTTGATGGTTCTTCCACTACAGAGACAGGTCTTTGAACTACTTATCTGCTTTCTCTATTCATCTAATTGTGGTTTATCTTGATTCCCTCACTCCCGCATCAATTACTTGGGAGTAGGATCTTTTCTATGACCAAGTTTCTGATATTGAATGGAGAAATATTGAACAGTTTGTTGATTTTCTCTCCAGATTCTACTGGTAGAGAGACCAAAATATTTGCATACCAGGCTATCGGTTTGCTGGCTTCTCGAATGCCAAATTTATTCAGGCATGATATTTTCTTAAACTTCCGTGCCTCTCGTTTCATTTGTGTTCTAATGAATGATTTTTTGCAATTCTATTCCACTGCAGTGATAAAACTGATATGGCTATACGACTCTTCACCGCTTTGAGACTGGAGGATCAATCTCTTCGTCTGACGATTCAGGAGGCGGCTACGTCCCTTGCTACAGCATATAAGGTAACTCTTAAGGGCATGTTGCTTTCTCCAAAGTGTGCATTCATGACCTACTGAAGATTTTTGCAGTGATGATTTTGAAATTTAATTAAGTGATCATTCTGTACAGCCAATTATTTTGATTTAATGGTCGATACAGCTTGAAATGCTAGCTTATTGTCAATTCAGTACATGGACAAATTGTAATGTTTCATGGTCAAAAACCTGCTACAATCAAGCTATGTGCTGGATTGGCGGCAATGACTCGTTTAATCTCTGGTCCTTGCCTCCAAAAGGTTCAGTATGGACTTGTTTGCCTTTGACATCCAGGTCAATTAGGGGGAATTTTTTGCATGTGAAGTTCATATTTAACCTTACTTGATTAATTAATATGATTGCTTTGTTAATACTTAGGATTCACAATTATACATCAATCCAGTGGCATTTCATATTGTGTATTGGCAATGCTTCATATGATTGCTCGCAAGTAATATGTGAGCTTCGGTATGTTATAATGCAGTTGGTTCATCTAGCAGGACACTCTAGCATGCACCTTATAAGGAATAAACAACCTAAAACACAGATTTGCCACCATCCAGAACAGAACCAATACCAAGTGGATATTGGGTTTTCATTTTATAACATTCTTGCATAGTTTGTTATTCTGTTTACTGCATCATGACTCTACCATGATTTCCATGCATCTTATATCTCCCCAGCTTTAATTGGAGAACTATCTGTTGTCTTCATTCTCTTTTTCTTGGCCTTGATATCAGGGTGCTTCAATGATAGTACTGAAGAATCTTGAGGTGCTTCTTCTGGAAAATTGTGAAGCGGTAAAGTTGTTCTTTTCTCATAGCTTCTCAAATTACTATCATGCTAAGCCTTTATTATCATGATTGCATAGATGGTGTCATTATTGGTGATAGTTTGTGAATGTAGATATAATTACCTTCAGTGTGAGGGCTGCAAGATCAAAATCTGAGTCCTTGCTTTAGGAAAGCACAGGAAACTCCATGCTGTATTTAGCTTAACAATAGAAAAAAAAATTCATGAACCAGGTGTAAAGCTATTACATAATATAACGGGTGCCAGGTGTAAAGCTATTACATAATATGCAAAACAACCAAGTTCATACAAATATAGAAGCACCTCAGCTCCACCAATCAGATTGATTTTCTGAATTTTACATTTGGATTTATATTTATTCCTGCAACTACTACTATGAAAATTGATGCATAAACATGTTAGAATTCAAAGAACTGCTCTCAAACGATTTCTGACCATCTCTTTTAACAGTCCACAACAAGTTTTTGGATCCTTGTTTTTTGTTCAAAAGCTCGATCCAAGGGGAGAGACACATCATGAGTGCATTGTCTGAAAGGTCGAGAAATGGTACCCGAAAGCTGGTCTTACCTGTACGGGGTGCCATATGCTGGGTCTTTTTTTTTTGTGAACAAATTCATAGGCCCATACGTTTGGGGTAGCCTCACGACTGGAGGACTTACCACCATACTACAAGCATGTTGACCACACTAGTTTCATATTTATCTGTCTTTTTCATGATGCGCTCATGGTCACCTCTGTAAGAAGTCACATATTAACCCTTCAACTATGACTTGAAATCCGAATTTAGATCTCATCATCGGAGCAGCCAAAAGACCTGAATTCTTCTCCACATTTTTCTTAAGAAAAATGACAAATGATGTGTTCTTAGCATGTGAAGCCTGACAACCTACCACCGATGGCTCCTTTGGTCATACTCTGTATAGGGAGTTATCACTGATGGCTCCTTTGGCTATCTACTCTTGTGGTTTTTATGATAGTTGGAACTCTTATGGATACATGGGCCTCCAGCATCATATTTTTTTATTGCATCATTCCCAAATTGCAATATCTTTTTACCTCTAAGGGCCTAAATCCAATGGATGCTATGCTCTTAACTTGAACTTTATGTAGTTGTCTGATCTTACATTCTTGTATGAATTTTTCTTAAAGGAGCAAAGTGAGGTTCGGTTTTCTGCTATAAGATGGGCAACAACATTATATGATACGCAGCACTGCCCAAGCCGGTACATTTGCATGACTGGGGCCTCGGATGTGAAACTGGACATAAGGTTGGTTACAAAAGATTTATCTTGACATGATACTTTTCTCCACTTATACTACAAGGGCCACCGAATCACTTTGTAAATATTTTTTTTCCACAAGAACCTCAAGTGTAAATTCCCTTCCCAAGACCCCATTTGGTATGTGAGCTTTCAGCACTGGGTACACCCTTTTTAAGTTTCCTAACATCAATTGTGATAACGTGGTTGGTGCTTTTAGTATCTATCTGTTCTGACTCTTTAATGTCCGACTGTTGCTTGCACTGCATGCTCAACTCTATATCCTGGCATGTCATGGTGGGCATTCATCTGTCTTCATAAATTATGCATGCAATTAGCATTTGTTTTTTTTAGAAAATCTTGCAATAGCAAATTGAGTAATAAGAGTTTATTGTCCTTGTATGAGGTGATGCTATCTATTATCCTAGACTTGTTATCATACTTGTCAGTCAGTAAAACCATTAGATTGAATTCCGATTGTGAAATCTACTAGATCACCTGACTCAATGTTGTAAAAGTCCTTTTGCTGATCTCAAGAAGTGCTTCTCATGTCCTCTAGATGCATAAAAGTAGCGACTTCCTTCAGTTCTGACCTTGTCAAATGAATTGAGAACAGTTGATGATCTTGCTTTGGCATTTGGTACCATACATGTATGCTGAAGAAAATTCTCGATGATGATTCTGATACATTAGCCCATCTCTTCAGGGCATGCATTTTATAAGTTATTTATGTTTAACCATTTATATATCCTTCACTTATTTGGTTGTGTTGTCCCAGGGAAATGGCTCTAGCTGGTCTGAATCTTCTAAATGATGGGAGGCAATCATCCGCGGGATCTGTTGATTTCAAATATCCTGTTGTTACAGAGATGCTAAATTATATCTGCCATCAGAGACCACAGTTGTTATGTTCTGATGACCAGACAAATGGAAAATTGCTTTTTCCTTCAAAAACATTTCTTTCAATGATCAAGTTTCTGATGAAGTGCTTTGAGTCTAGTGATAGCCCAAATCTTGTGCAAGAAGATCCATCTCATTCCCCGGTAGCAAAAATGTGTACCATCTTAGAAAATGCCATGTCATATGAAGGGTCTAGTGAACTGCATGCATTGGCCTTGAAGTCATTGGTTGATCTTTCCTCTCGTGAACCAAAGGTTTCTGTTTGATGTCATCTATTAAAAGAAACTTCATGTTTTCCTCAGACTGTTTTAAATTTATTATTTCATAACTTGCAGATGGTGTCATTGCGGTATGCAGACCGCATACAGTGGCTAAGAAGTCTATTGGGTCATGTTGATTCTGATGCTCGTGAAGCTGCTTCGCGTCTGCTTGGTATTGCTTCTTCAGCTCTTTCAAGCTCTGCAGCACTAACTCTTCTGTCTGAGCTCACTTCATCACTTAATCAAAACCGCCCAACAAGGTATGAAAATGAAAATTTCAACACTGGTGACATGTCCTTTGTATTGCCATGTAACTTCTAATTCATGTGGCTGTTTGATGAATTGTGCCAGATTTGAAAATTACCATGGAGTGTTATGTGCGATTGGATATCTAACTGCTGGTTGTTTGAAGCAATCTTATGTACGTTCATCTTGCTTCCATCCTCCTAACTTTGTAGCTTGTTGTTACTGATTTTTTTATTTGCTGTTTCCTTATATGAAATTTAGCACAGTTTCTTAAGTTGCGAGCCAAACTAGATTGAACCTGTCTGAACCACTTGTACAAGTTTGTGGATATAAATATCCAATTTGTAAGTTTTTTGAGTCAATTGTGGCCACTTCACAAGTTTGAGTGTCTATGATGCTGTCAATTTGGCTGCCATCATATCGCTTAGGAAACTTTGTTTGAGTACATCATTTTATGAACACCTAATTTTCTATATATTTCAATTTAAGTTTGATTTGTTATATTGATGAGTGAATGTGCAGATACCTGAAGAAATGGTTAAAACTGCAGTTGATATTCTTGTAAAAGTTGTTGACTCTGAAGGTTCAGCATTAGCATCCGTTGCAATGGTATCTCTTGGTCATATTGGTCTGCGTTGTGCGCTGCCTTCTATTAACCAAAACTCTTCTACAGGTTAAACTTGCTATTCAGATCTCTACTGCATATGAGCTATGCTGTTCACGATCTATGATGTTATTTATTTGAATTATATTTGCCTGCAGGTGCTCTATTAACTATTCTTCATGAGAAGCTGACTAAGCTGCTTTCTGAAAATGATACTAAGGCTATTCAGAAAATTCTGGTATCATTGGGGCACATATCTTGGAATGAGATGTCCTTTCCACACCTTAAACATGCATTGGACTTGATTTTTAGTCTTTCACGTTCTAAGGTAGCGGCACGAAACATCGAACTTTGCAGCCCATACTATTCTTTGAAATATATTAAAATTATACATGTTCAGGTAGAAGATGTTCTTTTTGCTGCCGGGGAGGCTCTATCTTTCATATGGGGAGAAGTTCCTGTGACAGCAGATGTGATACTGGAGACAAACTTTGTTTCCCTTTCCCAGGCAACAAACTACCTTACTAATGATGCACCTCTAGTCTCGAGTAATTCCTATGAAAGAAGTGGTTGTGAAGAAGCCCATGGAATGGTCCGAGAAGAAATTATTAAAAAGTTGTTTGAGACACTAATTTTTAGCAGTAGAAAAGAAGAACGCTGTGCCGGTACTGTCTGGTTGGTCTCTTTGACAATGTACTGTGGTCGACATCCGACGATCCTAGAACTACTTCCGCAAATCCAGGTTTGCCAATCAAGATTAAGATACATTGATTATTACAGAGCTCATACATTTTTTACTTTTATCTAAACTACCACCGTGCATAATCTGTAGATCACCATATCATGCCGATTGACCTATATGATATGTTAGTGATAGTAATCTACAGTGTCGTAGACATGGAAGCTAACTTTAGCATAGTAATCTAAAGTGACTTAGGCATGGAAGCTAACTTTAGTAAGTGCATTGGGCATGTACCTGCCAACCCACTTAAAACTTGCACTAGCTTTTGATTTAGTTGGAAGTTCGTACTAGGTTTTACATGACTCTATGCCTGAATATAAAAATTGCCCTGCAGTGTGGTGCCAAAAAAAATAAATCATCTTTTGATTGAAGTGAGCTGAACAGTTTTTGCATATACTGTTGAAATGTATTCATGCTCTTACATTTGATCGTTTTCTTCCCACCAGAGTTCTTTGACAAATTTAGATGTCATTTCTTTCACAGGAAGCTCTTTCACATCTCCTTGGTGATCCAAATGAGCTTACACAAGATTTGGCATCCCAAGGCATGAGCATTGTGTATGAGCTTGGTGATGCATCTATGAAAGAGCAGCTTGTTCATGCTCTTGTGAACACACTGACTGGTGCCGCAAAAAAGAAAAAAGCTATTAAGGTGCATGATTTTCTCGATGTATGTTTTATCCCTAGGTGATTATGTTTTGATTCCAAGGTATTTATGTTTTACTGTACTTGCATTAGTTGATGGAGGACTCTGAGGTCTTTCAAGAAGGCACAATTGGCAATAATCCTACTGGAGGGAAACTTAGCACCTACAAGGAGCTGTGCAGCCTTGCCAATGAGATGGGGCAACCTGACCTCATATACAAGTTCATGGATCTAGCTAATTATCAGGCTGCTCTCAATTCCAAGAGGGGTGCTGCTTTTGGATTTTCCAAGATAGCCAAACAAGCTGGCGAGGCACTTCAACCTTATCTGAATGCCTTAATTCCTAGGCTTGTCCGGTACCAATACGATCCTGACAAGAACATCCAGGTATCAAAGTGTGCACTCCCATCACCATATCTGCCATCTTCTATGTTTCTTATTTCTTTTTCTGTTCGACCAAAACTAAATTGCTTGGTTGAGTGACATAATTTTGTGAAATTACATATAACCAAGTAATCTCATATAAGAAACTGAGGCACTAAGCAAGTATATGATGCCCCATTTAGCTCAACTAGTTAAGCTTAACTTTATATTGATTTCATCAATTTAGTAATAAGTTATCCATGTTCACATACTGGTTTGTTAGACACTGAAAAGTTTGAGCATATAACTTAACAACTATTTCAGCATTGTGTTAGTTATATTATACTGCTATATACTATATACTTTTCTATCCTGTAATCAGATTTGCGGATAAGATTGCCTCAGTTTTTTTTTTACAGTTGTTGAGAAAACCTCTATTAATTTTAGTTAAATACTGCTTATATTTCGCAATGTAACTCATTAAGATTAGCTTTCTACCACGATGATAGCTTTCTAGTAATCAATGCACACCCTTGCACAATCATGCAACTGGCCCTTGAAATTAATTTAAACGTTGCCTTGTAACTTGGATTCAGAAAAATAGACCAAACATAAATGTCATGCTTAGAGGGTGCCTCTGGGCAGCAATTACCACTAACTTTCTTTTAAACCTAACTATTTATGGAATCTACTAAGTTTTCACACAGTTTTCTGGTTGTCATTGATATCTATAAATACTATTTTAATATTTTATCTTATTATCTCTTCTTAATATATTGATGCGCAGCTCTCCTGCGCATTCGAGAAAAAATATTTTATCTTATTATGCCATAACATATTTCTTAATAAGTTCATAGTGCATTTCCTCCAAGGCTCTGAGCTTTTTCTCGAACTGCATTTCCTCTGAGCTGATAGTTCTGGTTGCACTTTTTAGGATTCAATGGCACACATCTGGAAGTTAATTGTCTCAGATCCAAAAAAAGCAATAGATGAACATTACGATGTCATAGTAGAGGATTTGTTGGTTCAATCTGGATCAAGGCTTTGGCGCTCACGTGAAGCATCCTGCCTTGCACTTGCAGACATCATCCAAGGCCGAAGATATAGTCAGGTAATCGATCATTTATCCGTGATGTTATGGAAATTTTGGTTAGTTCACTATTTCGTTTGACACAGCCTATATTAAAGTATTTGTATGAATCTGGCTTTAAATTTCCTTTCTGAGCGAATTATAACTCACCTTTTTCTTTACTGTTCTTAAGGTTTCAAAGCATTTGAGAAAAATATGGACGACCGCCTTTCGTGCAATGGATGACATAAAGGAAACTGTGCGGAATGCTGGTGACAGTTTGTGCCGAGCCGTGAGCTCATTGACAATTAGGCTTTGTGATGTGTCACTAACTTCTACTTCTGATGCAAATGAGACAATGAACATTGTGCTGCCATACTTGCTTTCTGAAGGCATACTCAGTAAAGTTTCAAGTGTTCAAAAAGCCTCAATTAGTTTGGTGATGAAGCTTGCTAAGGTATATTGATGGTAAAACCTTGCAAGTTGAGATGCATATTTTCCCTATTGAGTTGTATATATATTTTTGAGTGAAAGACAGCAGGAGAATCCCCTATGGTATTTTAATTATATATATACAAAAGTGTCCTGGAGAGCTAAGCACAATACACAGAGGAGAGGAAGGAAGAGGGCAGAAATAGATAAATGGGTTATATTGTAGATTTAGTATGTCACTATATTTTATGGTAGTTTTTCTCAACATCTGTGTTTGAACTTTAACATATTCAGTAAACAAAAGATCATAGCACTTTTTCTCTGTTCATTTCATATGTTAATATCCTATGCTTATGTTGCTACCATCACCAATTTAATACACTAAAGGGATATCCTTAGCTTATGACTTCCTAATGTCTTTAGGGTGCTGGGCCTGCCCTTCGGCCTCATCTGGCAGAACTTGTTAGTTGTATGCTTGAATGTTTGTCAAGTCTGGAGGATCAAAGGTTGAATTACGTTGAGGTATGCTAATTTTGTTTCCATTTTATAAGGACCGGTGGTGATGATGTTCGTGTGTATATCTCACAGATGCAATACTTTACTCACTCCTGTATTTGGATCAAGATGCATGCAGGAAATGCTGGCATCAAAACAGATAAGCTTGAAAGCTTGCGGATAGCTGTGGCTAAAGATTCTCCAATGTGGGAAACCCTTGATTTATGTATAAAAGTTGTTGACAAGAATTCACTTGATATATTGGTTCCTCGCCTGGCCCAAATGGTTAGATCAGCTGTTGGTTTAAACACAAGGTTAGGATTGCTTGTACCATAAATCTTATTCATGATAGCATCAAATGCTGCATTTCTCACTTCTTCAGTCATATGATTTCATTCATTTTCTGTCTGATTTCAGAGTTGGTGTTGCTAGCTTCATCACCTTGTTGGTACAGAAGGTCATGATTGACATCAAACCATTCTCAACATTGTTACTGAAGTTACTGTATAGTGCTGTTCTGGAGGAAAGGAGTTCAGGAGCAAAAAGGGCTTTTGCGTCCTCTTGTGCTACTGTTTTGAAATATGCTAGCCCCTCCCAGGCTCAGAAGGTTATTGAAGATACTACCTCTCTGCATTCTGGTGGGAAAAATGATCAGTTATCTGGTGCAATTCTTATTAAAGCCTACTTGAGCAATGCAGCAGATATTCTTGGTGGATATAATGCAGTGGTTGTTCCTGTAATTTTTGTGTCAAGGTATGTGAAGGACACATTTATTAACCTTGCATTATATTGCTTTAGTTCATGACCGTATAAATACAAGAAACCTTTCCGTGTGTATAAACAGAACTTCTTTTCAGATTTGATGATGACAAAGACACCAGTGCCTTATATGAAGAACTTTGGGAGGATATTCCTAGTAGTGAAAGAGTAACCCTAACACTGTATTTACCAGAAACTGTATCTCTTTTGTGTAATTGCATGTCATCGTCATCATGGGCTGGTAAAAGAAAGGTACGGTCTCTGTTTCATAATTTCCTGTTCGTATGCGTATCAGATTAGTACGTTAACAGTCCTGTAGCTTGTAATATGCTTATTGTACATCCTTATCCTTGTAGTCAGCCAAGGCTACGAAGAAGCTATGTGATGTTCTTGGAGAATCCCTTTCGGCTCACCACCATAATATTCTCGAATCACTTTTAAAAGAATTGCCAGGTCGATTCTGGGAGGTATCTCACGCTACCCTTCATTTGTTCATGGAATGATAACTGGGTGGCCGCTTATACATTTTTTTAGATCTTTATCGATTCTTGATACATTCATTTTGTTTCCTTATATTTTTCAACAGGGAAAATATGCTATTCTGGATGCACTGGCTTCATTGTGTTCTTGCTGTCATGCTGCTATAACAGCAGAAGACTCCAGCATGCCAAGTGGTATACTAGATGCTGTTTGTGCTGCATGCAATAAGAAAACAAAACTGTACCGGGAAGCAGCTTTCTTGTGTTTACAGAAAGTATTTTTCTTCATTCCTCATCTAATTATTGGACCCTTACTTTTTGTTGACCTACCGTTTATTTTTTTAGCAGACAACATTTTCTTTAATAGAATGTCTTTTGACTGTTACTTAACGGTAATTATTGAACTTAGGTTTTTCTTGAAGGCTGTAACTTAATCATGTTGAAAGTATTTCAATAATTCTCAACAGGCGAGTCCTGGGAAAAAGCTTTCGAGAAAAAAATGTGAAGTACCCTGAAGCATCTATCAGATCCTTTTAAACCCTTTGCTCAAAGCATCCTAGGGAGATACATAATATATTCTTCTGGTGAACCGTGCTATATGGAATTTAATCAATTCTTTTAACATTTTTAGATAGTAGATATATACATGAACTAATGAATCCCAAAAGAGACACATTCTCTTATTGTGCCATCTTATGAGCACATGTTTTGCAATTAGATGGCCTTTAGGCAATTCTTAGAGAAATTTAGAATTGGTACCATGTACTTAGGTTTTTTTCTTCTTTCTTTCATCACTTTCAGGTGATCACAGCATTCGGAGATCCAGGATTTTTCAATATTGTTTTTCCTATGCTGTACAAGGTTTGCAACCAATCTGTCATTTGTAAGGCAAAGGGTTCATCTTCAACTACTTCATCTGCTGGTGCTGGTCAGTTGTCATTTTGAGCTCCTTTAGTTGATTCAGCTAGTGGCTATGCTTAAATTACAATTCTTGTAATCATGCAAGAACATCCCTTCTGTCTGATGCTCTCTCACAATTATGGATGTTTTGGAGGCAACACCAATTTGAGTCCCAAGGACCTTTTCGAGAATAGCTTGATAAGGCACCTCCATAATAATACACTCATACCCTCCATGTAGCACATAGTGAGACTTTATTTACTAAGAGAGACGTAGGATTATAATGGACGTTATGAAATATTATTACTCTAATTGGTAAAATTTACTATCACTGATTGAATTGTCTTTTGGAATCAAAAGTGAAGCCTCAAATTTACTAAAATATATAGTTCTATCTATCTTAATAAATTGGGAAGTTGCAGACACAGAGAACTGCAATACTTGATGCTAAATTTAATAATTTATGTTATAGTACACATGCGACCATATTATATAATTCTCAGCTATTTCTCCAAGTACTTCTTTCACTTTTTTAGCTTTTGTGCATGGCTTCTTTTCTACAGAACAAGATGAAAGCGAAGGTGCCTCCGTTTCTCTGGATAAAGTGCTCAATTGTGCCATGTCTTGCATCAGCGTTGCTTTTCCTCATGATATTATCAGTCAAAAGAAAAATGTTTTAGAAGTAATATTGAATTCTCTCTCACCTGAGGAGAGTTGGCAGGGTATGACTTTCAATTCAAGATCTGTAATATATTCTGCACAGCATAGAATGCTTTTCTTTGAGTTCGTCGAAAAATAATTTATCTTTGATGCTTGAAAATTGTTATTTTAATGCTTATATTTTTTCATGAACAGTTAAGTTGTCATCCTTCTCATGTGTCAAAGAGTTGTGCCGCAAGTTTCAGAGTTCTGCTGATAGTGACACATGGCCTCAAGACACAGCTTCCTTGGTTCAGGAGGTATTCCCTATACTCCTATAGTTTGTGTGGCTTTATATTCAGCTTTAGCATTTGCTCCCCTTTTTCCATTACTCCTGACAAACCTTTTATTTATTTATTTATTTTCCAGCTATTTCATTTGGTGTCGGCAAAAGTAGTAGACTCAATACGCTTAATTAAGATTGCTCAGGTGATTTTCTATATATCTCGCCCTAACTACCTGATGTTGTGATATATTTTCATAGCACTTTTACTAGAACATAACATATCATCTTCCTGCTAATGAATAACTGACATTCACTGGCGGAGCCAAGGGGGGGCTGGCAGGGGCCATGGCCCCCCCTAATGATACATACAAATAAAATCCAATTTACTTAATCACTAGTTATTTAAGTTGATTGATGATCATTTAGGTCTTATTTTACTAGTAATTAGGACTTCTCATCATTTAAATCGAGCTTGGTTGATTTAAATGTCATAGCAAATTCTATGTATTTATGAGCTAAAATGATAGGGAATAAGCATTATGCCAAAATGGCAAAAATACTCAATTCATTTTTTTTACCATCCGTTGACATCGATGAAATATGGTTATTCATACTATACTAAAATATAGTTAGGTATTATCATGATGTATATACTTATGCTGTAACTATTATTTGGTCTAGTTGGAACCGTGTCACGAGGCAGCGCTTTCTGCATAAGCGTGTGTGGAAGCGCTCCATTGCTTCTCACGTTCGCAGCCCGCACTTAGTCACTATCTAGTAAAAATATGTATCATAACTTAGCTTTTTATGGATGCTAATATCGTAACTTACGTATTAGTTTGACTTGGTTTGGCTTGGCCCCCCTTAAGTTTAATTCCTGGCTCCACCCCTGCTGACATTGGCATTCAATATATTATGTTCAGTCCTATATGTTTATAAAATGAAAACAGTAAATATGACATTTCATTTGAGGGTGTTTAATGCATGGTTTAGCAGTCTTGTTGACGTAACACTGTCTATGCTTGTTTGTGGCCATTAATGATGAAAAGAATGGTCATAATGTCACTTTCGCTCAGTGAAACTGAAGTGGGCTTTTGTAGCTCCAAAGCACTGAAGTTCTGTAATTTACTTGCGATGGATTGTCATTGGTCAAACAAGCATGTTGAAACCAATAATTAGCAAAATGTATAGGTACTTTATGTGAGAAGCCTCTTAAGAAAGAGAGATTATTGTTGCAGATAATTCATTCAGGTGACCGATAGGATCCACTGTGTTTGTGTTTAAGGTTAAAAACAACTACCTATTACATTCCCACTTTTTCTTTTAATCTCCTTCCATGGTTCTTAATTACACACACCTGACGCATAGCAAATCATGGAGGCTAAGTTAGTGACATTTTGAAAGAGAAAGACCAGCAATGTCCTGGTACTGTTCCCTGCATGGCATGGCCAGGAGCAGCTCCCACTCCCAGTGATTGCTGGGGTAAGAAATGGCCAACAAAACTTGGTGTGTGTTTCTTTCCCAAATACTCATACCATACGTTAACATATAAGAATGGTGCAATGCTGTATGGAATTGCCTGGGATAGTCCATAATATCAGGTTACATCCGTGTAGATGGTAAAATAGACCCGTTCCTGGAAATTCTGTTTAGTTTGTGATTAGCAGTTAGCCACCAGAGACAACCTTATTCCTCACAAGTTGACTCCTCTCCTCTTTGCAGGTCCATACTGCTGCTTCAGAGTGCCTTCTTGAGTTGAGCAAACTGTATAGAGACTTTCCCTTGACAGACAGAACAGAGCCCAAGTTTGAGGATGAACTTGTTGAGCTCTGCGAGTCTGAAAAAAGTGAACAAGCAAAAGCATTGTTGAAGGAATGCCTGGGCATCGTTAAAACTCTCCCTGGAGTAACCATGACAACTGATTAAACGCACCTCTGCGAGGCATGTAAATCTATACCTGAAAAATAATGCCGACGAAACGACCCTCCAGAATTCTGTGCAGATTGTAAATTCATTCTTATATGCAGTATAGTACAGAATACGGCAAGTACTCCCCCCCCCCCCCCCCCCCCCCCCCCCCCCCCCCTTTACGTCACGAGGGTAGGACAAGAAAAGCCACACGCCTCTATTGATTTGCCCATTTCATTATCCGTGACATTGTGTTGCATGTGTATATGTCGGAATTCGAAGTAATCAGGCAGTAGGCAACTTTTGCTGGCACATTCTTCATTTGTGTTCAGCAGATATAGAAGAACGGTAAGCTACCAAAGATCAGATTCTCGTACACTTTTCCATGGGTACACAATGAGCTCCAAATTACATTTGGAGAACTGTGCAGAGTGCCCCAAATTTGCCGTTACATATACTCATATCTGCGAACACAGTTTCCTCCATGATGGCCTGACTATGCAGGATCACCTAAGGATTGAATACAACTTTACGTAGATCCATGTTTTCTGATACTTTTACCCAAATACAAACTAAAGCAAGACCTTCGGACATTCATACGACTGTATAAGTAAATACGTGTGATGACACCAGCTGATATATATGCTTTTGGGAGTGCCTGAAATGATCTTCAGGGACTCAGGTGGTTAGCTTGTGCAGAGCGGCAGCAGTCTTGGAGCCCAGTGGCCTTCCTAGATGCTTGGAGATGTAATCGCCAGCCTCCATGAGCTTGTTGAGGTCGACGTTAGTATCTATCCCCAGGCCATGGAGCATGTAGACGACATCCTCGGTGGCGACATTGCCAGTAGCACCCTTTGCATATGGGCAGCCTCCAAGGCCTGAAACTGACGAGTCCACTATGCTGATCCCCATCTGAGGAAACAAAGAAAATGTTAGGCTAAGGTGACCATCATAAAGGGCGTACCCAGTGCAGAGAGCTCCCGCTCTGTGCGGGGTCTGGGGAAGGGGTGTCAGTGGCAAGCCTTATCCTCGCCTGTGCAATGCAAGGAGACTGCGACTCGAACCCGGGACCTTCCGGTCACAGGCGGTAAGACTCTACCGCTTGCACCAGGCCCGCCCTTCTAAGGTGACCATCATGTGAATGTTAAAGTACTTTTAGTGACAAAACAAACATTTTTTGAAAGTTTACTTACTTGAAGGGAGACTAGGATATTGGCAAGGGCCTGGCCGTATGTATCATGGAAATGAACAGCAATCTTTTCCACTGGAACAAAGGACATGACAGCTTCAAGCATAGCAACTACACTACCTGAAACAGACAACACAACAAGGAACAGGGATGTCTCGATGAGTTGCTGCCTGAATCAGTTTCAACATACTAGTTAAATAAACTGTGAGCAAAGGGTAAGCATTGGCAAGAACATTCAGTACCTGGTGTACCAACACCAATCGTATCGCCAAGTGAAATCTCTGAGCAGCCCATGTTATAAAGCTCCTTAGCTACATATGCCACCTTTGATGGATCGATTGCACCTTCAACAGGGCAACCAATCACACACGAAACATACCTAACACAAACACAGGACGCAAGATTCAGACCATAATGCAGGCCAAGCAGCTTGACTAGTAACTCAATTCTTCACTTACAGTAGTTTTAGGCTTAAGAGGCTAACTGTTCGTTAACTTACCCACGGATAAGGAGTCCATGTTTCTTGGCAGCAGCAGTAACATCACGGTACCGAGCAAGGCTTTCCTCAATTGTACAGTTAATGTTCGACTTAGAGAAGGATTCAGAGGCAGATGCAAAAACCGCAATTTCCTTTGCACCAGCTGCAACAGCAGCCTCAAATCCCTGTGAACACTCATTCATTGCTACACATCAGATCATGCACTGGCAATTACATATAGCATTGTTAATGCTGTGATTTGCACTTTTGGAGTAGAGTTCTGTAAGAAAAGATATAGAACTTACTCTGAGGTTAGGAGTTAACACAGGATACCGCACATTTGGCATCTGCTGGATTGCTTTGAGGACTTCCTTTGCATCAGCTAGCTGCAGTTTCCACACTGAGATAAATAAGACATCCATGATTTTCCATGGAAAATGACAATCACCAAATTCACTAGATCGCTTAATATGATTTAAGTGCATCACCTGCGGCACCCATTTTGGGGATACAAAACTCGTGGCTTCAACTACTGATAAACCTGCAGCCACTAATTTGTGTATCAGTTGGATCTTTACAGATGTTGGTACATTGCCCTTTTCGTTTTGCAGGCCGTCTCGGGGTCCAACTTCAACAATCTTTACATAGCTTGGTAGATCCCACATAACCTGAAGACAGACCATTGCGAAAGCAAAAACTGAAGCTAGATCGTTGAGTGGATGAAAGGAAAGCATTGTGATGCCAATACTTTGACCATCGTACTTCTCTGATTTTCATAGCAACATCTATTTACTTACTTTATAGTTGTAGATTATTGGACTATTGTGACCATAGAAAGGATGATGGACAAAAGAGATTATCAGCTCAGTCCTAATTATGGAATTGAAATTACCTTCCGAGGGAGATCTCTAAGCTCCACCGCATCACATGACGAATCGGCCTGACGGCATTGCGGATGCCATGCATGAGAATTGGCATGGGAGACCATGGGCGCGCCACCATTGCAAGAGCTGTTGTACCTGCGAACGAACAATTAGCATGCACTTTCGAATGGTCCCTTCACTGAATTAAAATCTTCGTGAATAGACTCAATTGACAAAGCGGCATTGATCATCCATTTTACTGAAGTAGTGACCACTGCGTTGTTAAACGAGCCTGATTATCCATTTTGACCAGAGAATTCAGACTTACTTGCGAGTGTTGCGTTCATCAGTCGTTGCCCTATGATATGCACTTGGCTGGGAGAAGCTTCCAAGTCTGTTAATACTCAACTTCGGCAGGTCTCCGAGACCAAGCGGCTCCTCGAGGCTTGACATTCTAGAAACAGAAATTGCAACCGGGAAGCTCTTTAATTTTTCCCTGGGAAAGGGAAATCGAAGCGAGGCTAAATAGGATTGCAGGAAACCGGCGGCGACAGACGTGCGTACCTCGATCGATCGGAGCAGGAACTGGAGCTGAATTCGGTCGACGGGCGCAAGGTGTGCGGTCAGCCGTCAGAGCAGAGCTAATCAGCAACCAGGCGTCGATGCGCACGAGGCACGTCGCCGGAACCTGACGCAACCCGCTGGTTTGGTGGAGTACGGTTGGGGGAACGGTGGACGGAGATGTCGCAGCAGCTGCAGCGCCCCCTCCGCCCGCGTCTCCCACAAGGAAGAAGGGAAAGGAAGGCGAAATCAAAGGTCGGCGCCGGTGCCGCGTGGGCCTGGTCCACGCCTCGGGCGCCTTGCGGGCCCAAGTGTCGGCGGGTGTGGAGTTATTAGGCCGGGTCTCCGTATGAGTGGTGGTGTGGCGGGCTGCCTGGGTGCGCGCCTTTTAACCAGTTGGGTGAGCGGCCACACGTTCAACCTAACTCGTCCGTCTTCCCACGAGCTCTGACCGGGTCCGATTCGGAAACAACAAAATCTCTATTGCGGTGGTGGAAAGTCTTTGTGGCTCGTTTTTTTTTCTGATTTTCTAGTGAATTTATTTAATTGGGGTTGGAGAATGTGATTGGTAATTAAGCACGTGGATCACAGGCAGAGGCAGGTGATGAGAAAATGTGCCACTAATAATATTTTTATTTCTCTTATTATATATATAATAAGAAATAAAATATTATATATATATATATATATTAGTGGAGATGCCCGTGCGTCGCTACGGGAGGTAAAATATCAAGTGTAAAAGATATAAATCTGCCTAAAAATACCAATAATCGTATATAACTTTATCATTACAAGAAGCATTAAACCCATAAGTACACCATTATCACCAAAGTAAACTAAAGATGCAAACAAAAGTAAACAAATTCTATTTTATACTCTTCCTGTGATGCGGCTAAGATAATATTTTATATTTGCAGGAAGTAGTTTTCGATAACAATTCGCGTCTGACGCCAACAAATCGATGATGAAGTTCTGCTGCATAATACGGTCATCCTGTGCATAATTCAGACACATAAATATACACCCATATGTGATTGATAGTGACAACTATTAAATGTGATTCATAGTTCGTCCGTAATGGAAGCTCTACGGGCTCTGTCTCTCGTTCGCCTACGCTCTTTTGGATCGGCAACACTGGGATCAATCATGGTGGGGCGCGCGGGGGCGCGAGGAGGGGAGCTTCAGCTGGAGGTTGCAGCTCGGGAAAAGGGGTGCGTTGGGGACACGATGTATTTTTTGGCGAGACGACGGTTATTCGGGCGACGAAGTACGTTCTCCCTTAGGGTCTTTTTAGGTGTAAGAGAAGAGATAAGATATATATATATATATATATATATATATATATATATATTTGAGTGGATTTTCCTTATTATATATCACGGGCCTTTTGTTTACATGAACTGAATTCTAGCCCATGGACATACATGGGCGGGAAAATTCAGTAAATGGGAGCGCGGGCGGCTCGGCCCATAACGGGCCCATTAGGGTTTTCCCCACTCAGTTCCCGTGCCACCTACATAATCTCTCTCGCTCCTGCCGCCGCCGCTTTCTTGCCCACCCCTCGCCGCCGCAGCAGACGCCTCCCTCCGCCACGAGGCTTCCGCTCGCCGGTCGCAGCCATGGTGAGATCCCTCTCCCCCATCTTGTCTCCCGCGCGCGTGTTCCCTCTTTGTTGCCGCCATCGATTTTTCCTCGCCCTTACTGACTCCTGCCTTGCGGCGGCGCTTGCTTTTGGTTCCAGGTGAAGTACTCGAGGGAGCCGACCAACCCCACCAAGTGTAAGCTCTGCCGCGCTAGATTTTCACCTCGATTTGTACATCTGCGGCTTTATCTGATTCCATTGTGTTTCTCTGTGATGCGTTGCAGCCGCCAAGGCCATGGGCCGGGACCTCCGTGTTCACTTCAAGGTGAGAGCTCCCTTCCTCTCTCCCGTTTCTAGAGATCTCATGATTTGTTTGCATTATTGTTTTGCAGTGTTCGGTTGTAGCCTATTCATAGTACATATTGGCGTTCCTCCTCTGGTTTTCATGCAGCCTGTTCATGTTCAACTCACTGCAGTCACCATTCATATATTGTGTTATTGTTCATGATCCTTTCCGTGTTCTGAATAGAATCTGTAGAAACCATTTTTAGTCTGCTTCTTTCCTTGTATGATACAAATCCGTAGATGGTTTTTGGAGCATGGCTGTGTGATAAATTATCATTGCTAATGCGTGTTGTCTTAGCGTCATGGAATTCTCAACTTCTTGAGCTTCTTGTTTTAGTGGATCATGCTGTAATTGTTTCAGCTTCTTTGATTTAGGTAGCAGGCAATAAAAGAGAATAGACGCAATTTGCTTTTTCTAAACTTCAGAATGCCAACTTCATTGTTATTGGGTTGAGTGGTGATCGCAGCCTGTTGCCAGTTGGTTCAGTAAATTTGCCATTTTATCCTGCTGTTTATTCCTTGAATTCTCTGTTGTTGCCCTGCAATTTGCTGTGTAGTTTTTGTATGACATGCATTTCCCCTGTTCTGGGGTCCATATGAAGGTGTCATATGGATACATCTGATGTTGAAGTAGATGGGTATTTTCCGCGTGCTAGAGGAAAATTAGATAAATTTCTGGGATTAAAATTCTTCAAAGTCCACCATTTCTAGTAACTCCAATAAGGGCAGTTATGCAGTGCTTTGCAGTTATGTGTGACTTTATAATGTAAAGTTGTTTCTTTAATTAGTACCCTAAATAAAAAAGTCAGTATGCTGTGTTATTTGATAGAAGTATCCCCGTAAACTTTAGGAACATTGTGTTCATCGTTATTGGTTGAACCGTTGGTCCTGTCCATGTGTAGGACAATTCCATGTCAATTGGTTCAGTAAATGATGACACATTTCTTTTCACAATTTGTTAGCTATGGTGTGAGCCGGATTTAGTTGTGCCGATCCATATAAAGGCACATATTATTGTTTAGTTTCTGATGTCTTTTATACTTGAACAATAATATGATGGCACACATTTTGTGTTTATTAACACTGTCTGTCATACTTGCAGAACACCCGTGAGACAGCTTTTGCCCTCAGGAAGTTGCCACTCACCAAGGCCAAAAGGTACCTTGAGGATGTGATTGCCCACAAGCAGGCCATCCCCTTCCGCCGGTACTGTGGTGGTGTTGGGCGCACTGCTCAGGCTAAGTCGCGCCACTCAAATGGACAGGGACGCTGGCCCGCCAAGTCTGCTAGATTCATTCTAGATCTTCTCAAGAATGCAGAGAGCAATGCTGAGGTCTGCAATTTTGCTGTGCACTGTCAGAGCTATGTTTGTTTCCTTACGGTTATGATAAGTGTGAATTTTCCTGCTGCAGGTGAAAGGTCTTGATGTTGATACCCTCTATGTGTCGCACATTCAAGTGAACCAGGCTCAGAAGCAGCGGCGCAGGACCTACCGTGCTCATGGACGCATCAACCGTAAGTTTATCCGAACTTGAAGTTTGTTCCGTTTATTGTGTTCTGCTACTGCGAAAATGTTTCACATGTTGCAGCTTAACAACCTGTTTAACCACCTGTTGCAGCCTACATGTCCTCCCCCTGCCACATTGAGCTGATCTTGTCAGAGAAGGAAGAGCCAGTGAAGAAAGAGGTTTGTGGTTCTGGACACTGCTTGCCCCCATCTATCCAACACATCTGATACTGTTGTGCTAATTTGGCTGATCTGTTTGTTCTTCAGGTGGAGTCTCAGATTGCGACCAGGAAGGCTTAGAGAAGGGAGCTCTGCGGTGTTAGAGTGGATTGTAGGTTGTCTTTGCCTAAGTGAAAATTTTGGCTGGTTATCTGTCGCCTCCTTTATCAGTGTACTGCTAGCTCGTACTGTCACCTCGATCAGTGTCTGTACTTCCTATACAATTCGAAGCTATGAATGAAGTGTTTGTGGATTCTTTTCATATTTATATTGATGGTGATGACAATGCTCGTTAAACGCCTCAATAGGGGCTTTTGGTTGTGGTTTATTCTGCCGCCGCGTGGAATATCAGGGAGCTGATCTGGAAGCCGAGCACGCCGGTGACGCCGCGTGAAGAGAACAAGCACGACGTCTCGGGGTGGATGGGGCCAGAGCCGCAGAGGGAACAAAGCCATTGCCGCCGCCCAGGCGCAGCAGCTATGGGCATGGCGCTGCCACCGACACGCCACGGAGCATCAGCAGCTACAGCTATAGGAAATGTTTCCATCGGGTGGACATGGCCGCGAAGCAGGTTCGAATCAGATGTGTATGGAGCTGTTCATCTCACACCAGCTACGAGGACGAACAAGAGCAACTTGCGTAGGGCGTCGATCGAGAACGTCGAGAAGCGATTTTTGCCGGAGGCAACAGGCAGCTTTGAAACCCAAGCCGCACAGATTTGAAAAAAGTGGACGGGAGGAAATTTTTGGAAACCAAAATGAAGAAGTGAGTCGAACACAGAACTCCGCCTGCTTCCGGCGATCCAAATACGAATAGATATTTATGTTTACTCAAATTTGGATTCGGACACGAATAGTGCCAGATGTCTCGGATATTTATATTCATGCTATTCGTACGTCATGTATCCTATTTAAATATTCGGTTACGGATACAATATGAATATTAAATATCCAATTACAGATACAGTATATTCCATTTAATAAACTAAAGTAAAATACATGTACCATTTTCATCCCAGCGTACCAACGAGCTTTGGCCTATAAATCCCTTCTTTCACCGCCGCTCCGATCCCCCTTTCCCCGCATCCTGCAGATGGCGCCGCTGCTGGGCCCGGAGATCTTCAGCTGCGGCTTCCGCTTCAACCCGACGCCGCTCGAGGCCGTCACATACTACCTGCCGCGCCTCGTCGCCGGCGCGCCGCTGCACGAGGCCGTCCGCCCCGTCGTCCACCACACCGACGTCTACGCCTGCGAGCCCGCCGACCTCGCCCGCCAGTTCCGCCCCATGCCCAGGACCGGCCACCGCTTCTTCTTCACCTCCTGCTGGAAGGGCGTGCGCGCCGCCGGGCCCGGCTCCTGGAGCCGCAGCGCACGACGGTCATCAAGGACGGCACGGGAGCCAAGGTCGGCGAGATCAAGAAGCTCCGCTACAAGAAGCGTCGCGCGTACACGGACTGGCTCATGGACGGGTACTCGACGTGCTGCTCGGAGGACGCCGTCGTCGGCGACAGGCAGTACGTGTTCTGCAACATCTACGTCTCCCCAAGGGCCACTCCAGACTCCGCGGCGCGCCAAGAATCCGCTGCCTTCTTCGCGCCACCTGCGCCCGCCGTGATCGCGCAGGCGGCGCCGCCCAAGAGGCCAGCGCCGCAGGCTGCCGAGACGCCGTGCCCGAAGCGGACGCGGGGTGCCGTCGCCCCGACTCCTCCCCCTCCGGTCGTGCAGCCGCCGGCCGGTTCCACGGCGTCCTTCGCGCCACCACGGCCGCGCGTGCCTAACCGTGCCGTGGCTCCTCCGTCGCCTCCCTCGGTCACAGGATCGTCGCCGGCTTCAGCTCAACCTACGGCTCCACTTCCGATCCGTCTTGCAACGCCAGCGCCAGCGCCCGCGCCACTGCGGCCGCTTGGGCAGCCTAAGCAGCAGATGCCGCCGCCGACCGTCCCCGTGGTACGCGCCTGCCACATGCCACTGCAAGAAGTACCGGCGCACCACTACCGGCCTCAGCCGTCCGCGCAGACGAAGACGATGGCACGTGATCCTTTTGAAGCCGCCGAGCCGATAGACGAAGCAGAGGAGGAAAGGGTCGTCGGAGCATCTGATCTGCAGTCCGAGGAGTCCCCTGCTGCCGATCAAGATGACGACTGGGACGAGCCCATTGAAGAGATGGTGCCCACAGCCGAAGCAGAGGAGGAAGCGACTGCAAACTCTGAGGGCTCAACCATGGCTGAGGACGCGCCTGATCCAGCGTCCAAGGAGTCACTAGACAAAATTTGCAAGGTGGACCAGTTTGCGTGCTTATTGGAAGCAATTGGATGAGAAGACACAAAACTTGATGACTGACGACAGCAAGAGCAGTAGCAGCTGCGGAAGAGCTCCATACAGAAGAAGGCTTCACATCTCGTAGTAGGATCGTAGCATTCTGTGGATGAAATTTTATCCATCCTGAATGTAACTCTGTTGCATGTTGATGAATATGCTAGGGAAGAATCTTCCTGTCCATGACATTATCACTGTCAATATCAACGGTCTTCATGTAGTGTAATGGCTGGCTATTTGTTTTTTGTTGTCCCATGTTGATTGCATTCCATGTAACTGCAAACTACTCCCATTCGATAAGCAGAGGAAAATACCCAAACTGCTCCTCAAGCTCGACATCTCTAAAGCCTTTTGATACCTTATCTTGGGCCTTCCTTCTTGAGATCCTACAAGCATGGGGATTCAGTAGGCAATGGAGGAACTGGATCTCGAATTTGTTCTCCACCGCCACTTCTAGAGTGCTGCTGAATGGCTGGCCTGGGAATGTGATCCACCATCAACGCGGTGTCCGGCAAGGTGACCCCCTGTCACCGATGTTGTTCATCATCGCAATGGATGCACTTAGCAGATTATTCCAGAAGGCTGTTGAAGCAGGTGTCCTTCGGGAACTTGGCCACCCAGCAGTCAAATACCACTGCAGTCTCTATGCCGACGACGTCATCTTATTCGCCGAGCCATCACTCAGAGAAGCAAGAGCAATTAAGCAGATACTATCCTGCTTCAGCGAGGCTGCAGGACTGCACACCAACCTGGCGAAATGCTCTATTACACCAATCTATGGTGCCGAGGAGACTCTGGAGAGCATAAAAAACGTGCTACAATGCCAAGTCAGCCCATTCCAATCAAGCACCTAGGCTTGCCGCTCAGCACAAAACCAATCCCGAAATCCCACCTCAGACCGATCGTGGAAAAAGTCGCTGCAAAACTACCAGCTTGGCAAGGTACTCTCATGGGGAAGAGCGGGAGACTGATCTTGGTGAAATCAACATTGACAGCTGCGCCGATTTATGCACTGATGGCAGAGAAGCTTCCACAATGGGTACCGGAAGAGATCAACGCCATCTGCCACAAGTTCTTCTGGGTTGGACATGATGCCTCAGTACGAGGGAGATGTGCCGTCGCCTGGTCCATTGTGTCCCGTCCGACAAGCATGGGAGGGCTTGGTGTGACTGACCTTCGATTGGCCGGCTACGCCCTGCAAGCAAGATGGCTGTGGGTGCAAAGAACGGACGAAGATCGTGCCTGGTCGCAGCTGCCACTTCGCGTTGTGCCGGAGGTGGCTGCATTCTTCAAAGCATCCATCTCCGTGATAGTCGGGAATGGGCAAAGGACCTATTTCTGGTCTGACAATTGGATCGAGGGCCATTCAGTCGAGACACTGGCACCAAACCTGCTTGAGGCAGTGCCCAACAGATGCAGAAAGCACCGAACAGTAGCACAGGCCCTCAACAAGATTACCTTGCAAGACGAAGTGCAAGATCGGTGCAAATGGAAGTGGACGGTAGATGGTCAATACTCTGCCAAATCGGCCTATCAAGCACTTCACCATGGCGCACAACTCTTTCATGGAGCATCACTGATCTGGAAGACCTGGGCGCCCTTGAAGATCAAGCTCTTCCTCTGGCTGGCCTTCCACAAGCGCCACTGCACCGCGGATCGTCGTGCACGCCACGACCTTGACTCGCACGTCACTTGCTTACTCTGTGATCAAGAGCCAGAAACAAGTGACCACATCTTCGTCAACTGCTCGTTCACCAAGCAAGTCTGGTGGGAGGTACTTTCCAGGCTCGGTCATCAACAACAACAGATGCATGGCCGCCAGCCGATTCAGGTGCACTGGAAGAACGCGAGAAGGGGCTTCGCAGGCACACTAAGGAAGGGCTTTGATTTCCTCTACGCGCTGGTCACCTGGCAAATCTGGAAAGAGAGAAACGCACAGCTGTTTCGGAAGGACGTCAGCTCAGTAACACAACTCCTGTCCAAGATCAAGCAGGAAGCGGATCTTTGGACCGCAGCCGGAGCTTCTAGCCTAGGTTGTCTCCTTGGCGAGTAATAGGCCTAGAGTGTACCCGCCCCTCTCACCCTTGGTTGCTAATTTCTGCGTAAATTATGCACCAAGCGAATTGAGGTGGCAAACCGTTGTACGGGTCGTGTTGTAACCAAATTCTTCTTCTATAAAATAAAGATGCGCAGCTCTCCTGCGCATTCGGAAAAAAAAACGTTGATTTGAGATCGCTACACACAAGAGATAAGAAACGGAGGCAGATGGGGATCCTCAGGCTATGCATAAAACTGCAGTACATCCGGCAAATCTTTGGCGAGCTCATCGATAGCAAATGGCGACATGGGGATTCCTGCCACTGTGCCACACCGCATCGCGCGTCAGCGATTGGCCTCATCGCCGTGGTTGCCTCTTCTCTCGACGCCGTGGCCGACTGGCCATAGTCGCCGCCGCCCCAGCCTCGTCCGCGGCGATTTCACCTCCATCCTCCTCCCCTTCCACGTCTCTGCCTCCGTCTCCTTCGTCTCTAACAGCCGCCGGGGGCGCGGGGAGGCGGCGACTCGCCGAGGAAGCCCGCCGTGGAGCAGATAAGGACCCGGACCCGAACCAGGGGGTATTTTGCAAATTTTAGGGGGTTTTATGTAAATAATCGGAACCGACTTTTTCAAAACACCCCCTAGTTATCAAGGGGCATTTTGTAAACTATAAGGGGCATTTTGTAAAACCGGATCTTCCGCCACCGCTCGCCTGCCGGATTTCGCTGATCCTCACCGTCTCGTCCTCCGCCGTCGCCATGCCCGACCCGACCGTGTTTAAGCTCGGGTCCAAGTGTCCAACTCAACAGCCTAGCTCTCTACCCCAAGGACGACGGTGAGGGGAGGCCGGCCGCAATGCCGCAGGCAAGCGTGATGACGATTGACGAGGCCCATCCTGATTAGCCGGAATTGTTGGGGTTCCTTATCGGCTTCGTCCAGACCACATTGATAATTTCTCAAATCCCCAGGGCCATGTTTCATTAGTCATTGCATTTCTTCTGAATAATCTTTGTCTGATCCGTGAACTGTGATGTATTAAGACGGGGGATTGAAATGCCCAAGATCATTGCCTGTTCGATTTCGATCTTGTCGGATGCAGGCCTTGGGATGGCCATGTTTAGTTTAGGTGTGTAGATCTCTGATACTGCATTGCTCAATGCTTCGATTGCTGCATCATGTATAGCTGCAAGCACTTACCTGACACTTTTTTCAGGCTTGTTCCTGGCATTGCAGCTGAGGATCATTGCCTGTGGGAACAAACTCGCAGCATTCGTGATGGCCGTCCGGTTCCTCATGGCTCCAGCAGTCATGGGTTCATGGCTGCTGCCTCCATTGCTGTCGGGCGGCGCATAGTTCTTCTGCACATTGCCATTGTTCAGGTATAACACAATCTTGTGTCAAACTAACATGATGTACAAATCTGGAAGAAAAGTCCACAACTTTGAATTGCCACTCAACTTTCAGGGTGCACATCAAGGGATCGTGCCGTTTGTGTTTGCCAAGAGTACAATGTTCATCCTGACATATTGAGCGGAACGTAAGATTATCTCCTGCATTCAACAGTTTTCTCAGAACCAATTTCAAGCTTTCAAGGTTCACCTTGTTTATTGATGCTCTTTTTTTTGTCTTGTAATATGGAATCTCTGATCATGTTTCCTGCTTTACTTTTAAATTATGTAATCAGAAATCATCATTGGAAGGCCAAGATTGCCGAGTGTTGTTGCGGCGGCCGCCGTTGCCGTGCTGCTGCTGCTGGACTCCGGCCGGTGCGGCGCCACCAGGGGCGCCGTTGAAGGCAGCGAGAAGGGCCAAAGCGGTGCGGATCTTGTCCTCGTTCTTGAGACGCAGCTCCTTGAGGAGGAGTTGGTTCCTGGCAACAGTAAAAGTGAGAGGTTCCTGGGCGGCGATGTTGTCGGCGACGGATTGGTACTTCTCGTTGAGGCCGCGGAGCAGGTTGAGGACGAGGTTGGGCTCGGTGATGGTCTGCCCGACATCGCGAAGATTGTCGGCAGCCTCCTTCAGGCGCACGCAGTATTCGTCGATGGAGGAGTCGCCCTGGGTCATCGAGTGGAACTCGTGACTCAGGAAGACGGCGCGGGGCGCCTTGTTAGCTTGGTACAAGTCGGCGATGGCCGTCCAGAGCTGGCCGGCGGTCTGCTGGGTGCCGGTCATAGCGAGGTTGAGGACGGAGTCGGAGACGGTGCCGAAGATCCAACTGCGGATGCAAAAGTCAGGCTGCACCCATGCGTCATCGGTGGGCGTAGGGGAGACGACGACAAGGTGCGAGAGCAGCCCGAATTTGCCACACATGGCGTGGAAAGCTGTGGACCACTTGGTGTAGTTGGAGGGTCGCAGCTTGTCGTTGTCAGGATTGGTGATCAAGACTTAGACTAGTAAATTTCTTTTATGCGCGTACGGCCTCAGATGGTTGCGCGGGTGACACGGGATTTAGACTGGTTCGGGCGTGAAGAAGCCCTACGTCCAGTATGGGGAGCTGCTTGTGTTACCCACGTGGGTTCTGTAGTAGGGGTTACAGAAGGGCGAGAGAGGGAACCGGTCCCAAGTCTCTAAGGTGTGCACAGGGGCTCTAATGGCGCAGGCGTGTTCTCCTTCACCGGGAAGAAGAAGCCTGTGTGAGGAAGTGTGTGTGTGTAAAAATTCTCCCCCCGTCTCTTGGGCCCTGGCCTTCCCTTTATAGTTCCAGGGAGTCGACCGGGTACATGTGAGACAGGGACACAGAGAGAGAAAATGGAGAGGGAGAAAGAGTGCGGAGTCCAAGGAGGAGATCTTGTCCTTCCCGGGCGTCGCGGTTGTCTTTGGTCTTCTTGCTTCGCTGGGTGGCCTGCACGATCTGATCGCTGTCCTCCTCGGGAGCCGGTTACAGCGGGCGTGCGTGATGATGGCGGTGGCTTCCGTCCCGTCGGGGCTGACGGCTGCCACGACTGTCCCTGTTGTGCTGCAGGTGGCCTGAGCGGCGCGGACGCCCTGTCCCTGTCGCCAGAATCGCGGGGCGCGAGGACGAGTAGGTGGAGCGTGGACGGTCAGGCGTGCTCCTGTGCCAGGCGACGTGGGTCATGATGGCTTGACAATGAACCAGAGAAGACTGAACCGCTGTACCATGCGCGGCGCGGTCGTGGGCGGGTAGGTGCGACGGGTCACGTCAGTGGCGTGGACACCTTTCCGCACGCCCGAGCTGTGGAGCATTTAAGGCAAAGCTGCGCCCGAGACTGATTTCCGTCCGGCGGGCCCACACAAGTCCGACCCTAACCCCCTGGGTCGGGTGAGGCGGACCCTCGTGGCGAGGGGTCGGGCGAGGCGGACCCTCGTGGCGAGGGGTCGGGCGAGGCGGAGCCCGCCTGCCGAGGGGTCGGGAGTGTCCGACCACGAGGGACGAGGTCGGGCGAAGCGGAGCGCTTCCCCTTTGTGTTGGGCTGATGATGGTCGTCGTTGCCGCGGGTCGGTCTGGGCCTCCATAATCGTTGCCAGGACAGTCATTAGATGACAGTTTGCCTTTCCCCCTGACAGTAGCCCCCGAGCCTGTGGTGGAGGGGGACGCTCCTCCAGAGGCTGTTATCGTTGTTCGTCGGGAGCCCTTGCCCGCCGTGCGGGCTGCTTGATGATTGTCTCGACATGAGGGGAACCTTGCCGTTCCGGGGGACTCCCTCCGTCTGGAGGCCTCATGTTGTGACCACCCGCGTGGTCATCGGTTGCGAATCTAGCCCCCGAGCCCCCGCTCGTTGCAGGAGACCGGTCGGGAGGCTAGACCGACTTTTGTACGTTACCCCTCAAGCGTCCGTTTGCTGGGACGGAGGGGGTGAGCCGTGCCACGTTATCCTCGTTGGACGAACCGTGGTGCTCGTTGAGCTGCAATTGGGCCAATTCGAGTGGGGTCCCGGTCCCCGTTCGGGGGGGTCCGGCCTGGGCCAAGCTGGTGGCGTACCCCAGATTCCGGTTGGCCAGTTCATATAGTTCCCGAGCCCGTTCGATTGGACCCGGTGGCTCGTTGCCTTTCATCGGGGAAAAACCATGAACTTTGATGCCGGCCGGACTCGAATGTGAGGTCGGGACGCCCTGAGCAGTCGGGTGCCCGGGTGATGGCCGCTAGTGGACCCGTCCCTTCTCACTCCTCGCTCAGGGTTATCCTGGGGCGGCTGTCGAACCCACGGTGGGCCAGCCATTGAACCCCTGGACTGTAACGGGCCGTAGGGACATTTTCAGTCCCGTATCCCTTCTTACCTTTCCATTGCGTCTTGGGCCGAGTGCGGAGGGGATCGTGCGCGCGTACTTCTCGGAAGACGAAGTGGCGGTAGGTGCCGACCCACAAAATGAGAGGGAGTAGACGTTTTCTGCAGATTCGTGCGCACGGAAGACGAAGTGGCGGTAGGTGCCGACCCGCGAAGCGAGGGGGAGTAGGAGTTTTCGGCAGAGTCGTGCGCACGTCTTCCGAAAAAGGAGGGGGACGGGCGTGATGAGGTGTACCTGACACCGCATTAACTGCGACGGGCGCGTCCGTTCCGCTCCCCACGCGTCGCTCTATAAGACGGGGGGCCGCCTCGCCGGTTCCGCCCTCACCTTGTCTCGAGCCTTTCGCCTTCCTCTTTGCCTTTCGGTTTGCTGCGCTGCCGTTCGCCTTCTTCTTCCCCAGCGCTCCAGCCTTCTTCTCCTCCCGCCGTCAAGCCTCCCCTCACCGCGCAATGGTGACCTGGGAGCGTTCCAGTTTCGGGACCTCGCGTGCTGAGGGCCTCGTGAAGAAGGGCCTCCTCTGCAACAGGACCGAGCGGGACGAGTGGAGATTTCCTAAATCGGAGGAGGCGCCAGCTCCGCACAACGGGTACGTCGTCTCGTTCGCCCACTTCCATGAGCGGGGGTTCGCGGCGCCGCCGAGCCTCTTCTTCCGCGGGCTGCTGCATCACTACGGGCTCGAGTTGCTGCACCTCAAAGGATTCCTGGGCATCGAGCCCAATTTCTCGCTGTGGAAGTATTTCTTCACAGTGAGTTTGTACCAGAGGGCTGAGAAGCGGAGCGGCCAGCCGCGGGAGACCCCGGTGGCGATTGGGTGCGCCGGAATCCATCTCCGCCACTCCCGTGCCAGGGAATACATGGCGATGAAGACCGCGGCGTCCCAAAAGGGGTGGCATCAGCAGTGGTTCTATGTGAAGAACTACTCCGAATCCCCCTTGCCGGAGTTCACTGGAAGCGTCTTCGAGGCGGCGCCGGAGGTGTGGGCGTACGGTCCAGTGGAGAAGGAGAAGAAGCGAATCTCCAGCCTCCTCCGCGCCATCGAGTATCTGAAGACGAAGGGGCTCACCGGGGCCGAAGTCATCGGGGCGTACCACTCTCGGAGGGTGGCGCCACTGATGCTTCGGATCCGTTCGCTCGCCGAGATGGTTCCTGACGCTCCAACCGAAGGCACCGTCCTTGCGACGGGCGCGCTCCCCGCCTGCAAGATTTGCCAGCGCGTCCGGGAGGCGCTGGAAGACAAGGATGTCGTCTTCCCGGTGCCCGGCCACCCTCTGATGCGGCCGGACAGGGGCTTCGTTGATCTGGTAAGTGTTTCGTGCACCCGTTGCTTCTCCTTGCGCCCCTTGACTCGTCATTCTGACGCAGAGTCTTGCGCTTGCAGGGCCAATTGACGAACGTCGTCGGCGCGCGCCCGCCCGTCCCTGAGGACGCTGAGCAGCGGCTGCGGAACCGCCTCTTTGGTGAAAAGCAGAAGAAACGCAAGGACGAGAAGGAGGTGAAGAAGCAGAAAAGGCTCGCCAAGGAGTTCCGGCGGCGGCAGAAGGGTCCGGTCCTCTCGGATGATGACGACGACGATGATGACGATGATGACGATGACGATGACGATGACGAGGAGGAAGAGGAGGAGGATGAGGAAGAGAAGGAGCGGGTCCCGGCCCCTCAGCCGGGGGCGTTAGTTATCCGGGAGCAGCGCTCCCAGGCGGCCGCGGGGGACGGCTCGAGCGGCCTGTCCACCCGGGACCCGACCCCTCAGGGCCCTGAGGCCGCGCCTCAAGGGTCGGCGCGGGGAGCGCCCCAGGAGTCGGGAGGGCCGACCCCTGCTCCGTCCGCCCGAGGTCCGACCCCACAGGGCTCCGGGGCCGCGCCTCGAGGGTCGGCGCGGGGCGCGCCCCAGGAGTCGGGGGGCCGACCCCCGCCCCTCTGCCCCTGACCTGGGAGCAGAGCAGCAGCAGCAAGCGGCCGTTGCCAGATGGCCCGGGGTCGGCCTCGGGCTCAGAGGCGAAGCGCGCCCGCCGGCCTAGCGCCCGCAGAGGGTAAGTGGAAAAGTCCTTGTCCGCCTGTTTCCTTTTCCTTCATCAAGTTGCTTTTGTTGACGTCACTTGTCGCCTTGCAGCGTCCCTCCCTAAACCCGTGCTCCGCCGGTGGCGGCGAAGAAGTCGCTGCGGGCGCCGTCCACCTCCGCGGGGCGGACCGCGGCCCCGTCGGCGGTGAGAGGTGACGCCAGCGGGGAGACCGCGGAGGTTGCCGTCGGGGTGGCTCCCACGACGGCGGGCCCCGCAGAGCGGGGGATTGTCCCCGCGGGCCCTCGGATCGGGGAGGTGATAAACCTCGATGACGAGGGGGAGGAGGAGCGCGCCGCTCTGGCGGTGGTGATGGGGACAGAGGAGTCCGCCCCTTCGGCTGCGACGGGTACGGCGGCGGAGGAGGCGAGGACGCATGCCTCGACGGTTGCAGCGGAGGCATCGATGATGGCGCCGCACGTATCCGCCTGGGACGCCGCTGCGGGGGCGACCGTGGCGGCAGAGGCGGAGGTGCCTGCGCCGGCGGCCGTAGTGGGGGAGGGGGCGCTCGCCCCGGTGGTTGCGGTGGAGACCGCGGCGACCTTGGCAGGGACGGCGGCGCACGCGACGGAGCCACCGTCGAGGCCAGCGGCAGCCGTGGTGGCCGTGCCTGCCCTTGCAGCGGCGTCGGGGACCGCGGAGCCGGAGCCCCTGCCCTTGCTGGGCGACGCCGAGGAGTGGGAGAAGTGGCGGGCCTTGCAGGGTGCGCTCGACAGCGCCCGTGCCGCTCTGGACAGCATCATTGCTCCCGTCGGTCAGGTCTGGCATTCCTCGCGGTGACCATTCTCTTCTCCGCCGTTCTATCGCTGACTGTGGGTTGTTTTGCAGGTCCTCCAGGAGTGTAGCCGGGGGAAATCTAATCTCCTTCGGCTCGGGCAGGAGCGTCTCTCCGCGGAGAAGCAGCAGTCCAAGGAGCTGGCCGCGCAGGTCGCCACCGCTCAGCAGGTCATCGATGACCTGCGGAGGCGCGAGCAGGCGGCGAAGGATGGTTTCCAGGCTGCCGTCGAGGAGGCCCGCTCTGCCCGTGCGGACCTCAAGGCCGTTGTCGACAAGGCTCAGCTTGATGCCGCGGAGCTCCTTCGGGTGAAGGAGGAGCACGAGGCGGTGAAGAAGGAGCGTGAGGCGGTGAAGAAGGAGCGCGAGGCCCTTCGGAAGACCGTCGAGCGCATCCGCCAGGAGCGACAGCAGGCCTGGCAGGACCGGGATCTTGAGGCGACCCGAAGGGTTGAGGCCGAGAAGATGGTGGCCGACCTCGGGACTGAGGTTGGTTAGCTTCAGACCGCCGCGACCGCGTTGAAGGCGCAGTCCGAGGGTAAGGCTCTTCCCATCCTTCTCCCTTTGTGGTGTTGGCGGGGTCTCTGACCCGGCGTGTTTTTTCGCACAGGTCTTGCGGGCGAAGTCGACCAGCTGAAGGGGGCTCTTGATGCGGAGCGTGCCGAGCACGACAACCAACGGGACGCGGTCCGCGTCGTCTGCACTGGCCTCGGCGTGGTCCAGGGGGAAGAGACGAGCTCGCTGGCGGCTCGTGCCCTCGGGGTGTACCGGCGGACCCACGAGATTGCTCGTGAGGCGCTTCGTGTTGGCGTGAGGCGGGCTTTCGGGGTCTTCGGGTCCCATTACACTAGCCTCGATTTGGACCTGATGAGCGAAGGGTATGCCCCCGGGTACACCGAGGCAGAGCTGGACGAGATCGATGCGTCGGTGCTCGGCCCGGCGGATGCCTTGGCGACGCAGCTGGAGGAGGAGGCCGTCCCGCCGAAGGAGCCCTGAACGGTCCAGCTGAGTCGGGTTCAGATACCCGGCCATGTAAATGTGTTAGTGTATTTTGGACTTGCTTTTGTAATGGCCGGGGGGCCGTTTTTGCATTTTATCAGCGTTTACTTCCGATCCCCTTCCTTGTCTTTTTGGGTCTGGAAAGTTTAGAATACGGGTCGGATGCGTCAGTAAGCACTGATGGGCGATAGTACCGTAGCCGCTGGGGCGTGGGCTTTCTCGCAGTCCAATCAGTCTTGCCTGGGCATCGTTTGCGCACTCTCCCCTTTTCATGCCCAAACGTCTAGGAAGGGGGGGTCGGCTCGGAGAAAAGTTGTTTTGGGAGGACCTCGGGTGACTTGGGCCAGAGCCCCTGATAGCCCCCGTGGGATATGCGACCCTGAGGCAGGGTCAGGGTCGGATATCCCTGAGCCCGTAACAAGACTCAAAAAAGGTCGACTCGAAACTGCTTTTCTCCGTGGACTAGAAAATTGCAAGGATGCGTGTGTTTAAACTTGGAAACAGAATTTATGGGTAGAAGCATCTTAGCTGTTCTATGTTCCAAGCGTTGCTGAAGATCCGTCCATCGGGGGTCGCCAGCTTGTACGTGCCTGGACGCAGTACTTGGGCGATGACAAAAGGACCTTCCCACGGAGGGGTCAGCTTGTGCCGACCCCTGTTGTCCTGGACAAGGCGGAGCACCAGGTCCCCGATGTTGAAGGCTCGGCCTTGCACCTTGCGACTGTGGTGTCATCGTAGGGCCTGCTGGTACTTGGCTGAGTGTAACAGGGCCATATCGCATGCTTCATCGAGTTGGTCTTGTGCGTCCTCGAGCGACGCCTGGTTTCCCTGCTCGTCATACGCCCTGACCCTCGGCGATCCGTACTCTAGGTCAGTGGGGAGGATTGCCTTGGACCCGTAGACCATGAAGAACGGGGTGAAGCCAGTTGCCCTGCTGGGGGTCGTCCTTAAACTCCATAGGACCGCGGGGAGCTCCGCAACCCACCGGTCGCCGAACTTCTTGAGGCGGTCGAAGATTCGTGGCTTGAGACCCTGGAGTATCATGCCGTTGGCTCGTTCAACCTGCCCATTCGTGCGGGGGTGCGCCACGGCCGACCAGTCCACTCGGATGTGGTAGTCATCGCAGAACCGGAGGAACTTCTTCCCGGTAAATTGCGTGCCGTTGTCCGTGATGATGGAGTTGGGGACCCCAAAGCGATGGATGATGTCGGTGAAGAATCGTGCTGCCTGTTCAGATGTGATCTGCGCGATGGGTCATGCCTCGATCCACTTAGAGAACTTGTTGATGGCGACAAGCAAGTGGGTGAAGCCCCCGGGCGCTTTCTTGAAGGGACCGACGAGGTCCAGTCCCCAGACCGCAAAGGGCCATGTGATTGGGATAGTCTGGAGCGCTTGTGCGGGCATGTGAGTCTGGCGCGCGAAGAATTGGCACCCCTCGCAGGTGCGGACCACATGGGCGGCATCGGCGACCGCCGTTGGCCAGTAGAAGCCTTGCCGGAAAGCGATCCCGACGAGGGATCTTGGCACGGCGTGGTGGCCGCAGGCCCCTGCGTGGATGTCGTGAATCAGCGCCCTTCCTTGCTCGATCAGGATGCATCGTTGGAGGATGCCGGTGTGGCTCCGCTTGTAGAGCTCCTGGTTGATGATGATAAATGTCTTGGCGCGGCGCGCAATCCTTCGTGCCTCCGTCTTGTCCTTCGGGAGCATCTCGCGGACGAGGTAGTCAAGGTACGGAGTCCTCCAGTCACGCGGGGGGTCGAGCCCCGTGGCTGGATCTGTGTCAACCTCCATGACCTCGAGGTCGGACGGAGCACGGGCTACATCTGGGTCGGCGCCCGGGCCCAGGACAGGTGGCGCGTCGCCGACCTTTCCCGGTTCCTGACAACGGACCGAGGGCTCGAACTGATCGCTGATGAAGACACCATCGGGAACGGGCTTTCGGCCGGATGCTGCCTTTGCCAGTTCGTCGGCTGCCTCGTTAAAACGCCTTGCGATGTGGTTGAGCTCTAGCCCGTCGAACTTGTCCTCGAGCTTGCGGACCTCGTTGCAGTAGGCTGCCATCTTGGGGTCGTGGCAGCTCCATTCCTTCATGACTTGCTCAACGACTAGCTGGGAGTCGCCTCGGATGTCCAGCCGTCGGATGCCCAGCTCGACGGCGATGCGCAGCCCGTTGAGGAGAGCCTCATACTCAGCGACGTTATTAGACGCAGGGAAATGGAGGCGGATCATGTACCTCATGCGGACGCCGAGAGGAGAGATGAAGACTAGGCTTGCTCCGGCACGAGCCTTCATCAGCGACCCGTCGAAGTGCGTCGTCCAGTGCTCCTGTTCCTCCGGTGCTGATGGCGTCTGTATCTCCGTCCATTCTGCCACGAAATCAGCGAGCACCTGGGACTTGATGGCGGTGCGGGGGGCATAGGTGATGCCCTGGTCCATGAGCTCGAGCGCCCACTTCGCGACCCGGCCCGTGGCATCCTGGTTCCGGACCACCTCGCCGAGGGGAAAAGACGAGACGACTGTCACCGGGTGCGAGGTGAAGTAATGGCGCAGCTTCCTCTTCGTGATGAGGACGGCGTAGATGAGCTTCTGGATCTGCGGATATCGCGTCTTGGATTCGGACAAGACCTCGCTGACGAAGTAGACTGGGCGCTGTACCTTGAGGGTGTGTCCTTCTTCCTCTCGCTCTACCACTAGGGCCGCGCTGACCACCTGGGTGGTTGCCGCGATGTAGAGCAGAAGGGGTTCCCCGTCGGCGGGTGGCACCAGGATCGGAGCTTTTGTCAGGAGTTCCTTGAGCCGGTCAAGTGCCTCCTGGGCCTCAGCGGTCCACTCGAAACGGTCAGTCTTCTTCAGGAGCCGGTAAAGGGGGAGCCCTCGCTGCCGAGGCGCGAGATGAAGCGACTCAGAGCCGCTAGGCATCCCGTGATACGTTGGACCCCCTTTATGTTTCGGATTGGCCCCATGTCATTGATGGCCGTTATCTTCTCCGGGTTGGCTTCGATGCCGCGCACGGAGACGATGAAACCTAGCAGCATTCCCCTTGGAACCCCAAAAACGCATTTCTCTGGGTTGAGCTTGATGCGCTTGTCTCTCAGCCTCTTAAAGGCGAGTTCGAGGTCGGGGATGAGCTGGTCACCCTTCTTGGACTTGACTACGATGTCGTCGACATAAGCCTCAACGGTTTGCCCGATGAGGTTCCCAAAACACTTGAGCATACATCGCTGGAATGTAGCCCCCGCGTTTTTGAGGCCGAACGGCATCTTGACGTAGCAATAGGGGCCGAATGGGGTGATGAAGGAGGTCGCGAGCTGGTCGGACTCTTTCATCGCGATTTGATGATAGCCGGAATACGCGTCGAGGAAGCTGAGGGTCTCGCACCCGGCGGTCGAGTCGACTATCTGGTCAATGCGCGGCAAAGGAAACGGATCCTTTGGGCACGCCTTGTTGAGACCGGTGTAGTCAACGCACATTCGCCATTTCCCATTCTTTTTTCGTACAAGAACAGGATTAGCCAACCACTCGGGGTGGTACACTTCCTTGATGAACCCGGCCGCCAAAAGCTTCTGGAGCTCCTCGCCTATGGCCTTGCGCCTCTCCTCGTCAAAGCGGTGCAAACCTTGCTTCACTGGCTTGGAGCCGACCTTGATGTTCAAGGAGTGCTCGGCGACTTCCCTCGGGATGCCGGGCATGTCCGAGGGTTTCCACGCCAAGACATCGATGTTCGCACGGAGGAAGTCGACGAGCGCGCCTTCTTATTTGGGAGATAGGTTAGCGCTGATTCGGACGGTCTGGCCGTCGGGACCACTAGGGTTGAGGGGGACCTCCTTGACGCCTTCGGTGGCCTCGAAGGAGGTGGGCGATCGCTCGGAGTCGGGCCGACCCTCGGCGCCCTCCGCGAGCTGGGCCGCCGGCTCTTCCACGACGTTGATGGCCGCGGCGTACTCGCAGCACTCAACATCACACTCGTACGCCTTCTGGAAGGACGTGCCGACGGTAATGACCCCGTTGGGCCCCGGGAGCTTGAGCTTGAGGTAGGTGTAGTTGGGGATGGCCATGAACTTTGCGTAGCTCGGCCGCCCCAGGATGGCGTGGTAGGTCCCACGGAAGCCCACCACCTCAAAGGTGAGGATTTCCTTCCTGTAGTTGGACGGAGTCCCGAAAGTAACGGGCAGGTCGATCTGCCCGAGGGGCATTGCCTGTTTCCCCGGCACGATGCCGTGGAAAGGCGCCTTGCTGGGGCGGAGGCGGGCGCGGTCGATCCCTATGGCGTCGAGGGTCTCGGCGTAGAGGATGTTGAGGCCGCTGCCTCCGTCCATGAGCACCTTGGTGAGGCGCGTCGTGCCGATGATTGGGTCCACGACGAGGGGGTAGCGCCCTGGCTGCAGAACACGCCCCGGGTGGTCGGACCGATCGAACGTGATGGCGGATCCCGACCAGTCGAGGAAGGTCGGCGTCGCAGGCTCGGCCGCATAGACCTCGCGGCGCTCCAACTTCCGGCGGCGTCTAAAATCATAGGCCGCCGAGCCGCCGAAGATCACAAAGCAGCCATCCACCTTGGGGAATCCGTCTTCTTTCCCTCCGTCGTCCTTCCTTTCCTCGTTGGGTTTCCGCCTACGGTCGCCCTTCATCGGGTTGCCTGCAAAGTACCTTTTCATGAGATTGCAGTCTTTGTAGGCATGCTTTGCGGGGAACTCGTGGTTCGGGCATGGTCCCTCGAGCAGTTTGTCGAAGAAGCCGGGGGTGCCCTCCGGGGGCAGCTGACCCCGCTTGCGCTCAGCGGCCGCCACGAGGGGTGCCTCGCGCCGCTGCTTGTTCTTCTTCTTCTGTGGACGGTTGGAGGTACCCCCGTCGGCATCCTCCTTCCGCTTCGCCTCGCCCTTGGAGCGGTCGAAAATTGCTCCGACGGCCTCCTCGCCCGAGGCGAAGCTGGTGGCAATGTTGAGGAGATCCTCCGTGGTCCGCGGGCCTCGGCGCCCGAGCTCGTGGACGAGGGGTCGGCAGGAAGTTCCCGCCAGGAACGCTCCTATGACGTCGGCGTCTGCAACGTTGGAGAGCTCGGTGCGCTTCCTGGAGAAGCGTCGGATGTAATCCCGGAGGGATTCACCCGACTCCTGGCGACAGCTCCGGAGATCCCAAGAGTTGCCAGGGCGCATGTACGTGTCCTGGAAGTTTCCCACGAATATCTCCCTCAAGTCGTTCCAACTGCGGATCCGCCCTGAGGGGATATGTTCTAGCCAGGCTCACGCTGAGTCGGCTAGAAAAAGTGGGAGGTTGCGGATGATGAACAGGTCATCATGCGCCCCACCGGCCTGGCATGCGAGCCGGTAGTCGCTGAGCCATAACCCGGGGTTCATTTCCCCAGAATACTTGGCCACGTTGGTCGGTTGCCTGAAGCGTGGCGGGAATGGCGCACTCAAGATGCGCGCGGAGAAGGCCCGGGGCCCCGCCGGGTCGGGGCTGGGGCTGCGGTCTTCTTCGTTGTCGTAGCGGCCGCCACGGTGGACGTGGTAACCGCGGTCCACCCCCTCCTTCCTGTCCGCGTGGGAGCGCCTTCGCGCGTCCAGGGTGTCACGGACGTTGCGGATGGGGCTGACGCGCCGGTGGATGGATGGAGCCCTGACTCCAGCGGGTGGTGGCGTCCGTTGAGCGGGCGCGGCCTGGTCCGCCCGGGGAGGAGGCTGGTGGACGGACTCTCCCCGCCTTTCGGAGGGCGTGGCGGGGGCCGCCCCGCTGGCGTTTTGCCCGCGTCGCCAGGACGCGGAGCTCTCCGCCTGCTGAACAGCGGCACACTCGAGCAGGTCGCGTACCTCTCGATGCGCTTGACGCTCTTCGGGTGTCTCTGGCTCCGGGAGTCGTCGAAGCAGGGCCGCCGCCGCGGCAATGTTTTGGCTAGCGCGGGCGAAGAGCTGGGGGCCATCCTCGTCAGCGCAGATGCGCTGCTGGACGTCGCGCGCTTGCTGTCGCGCCCCGCCCTCGTTGCGGGGGCGCTCGCCCTCCTGGCGGGGCGCCACGCGCGCCTCCGGCTGTCGTGGCCGCGGCGCGTGGTGGGGGAGTTCGTTGCCTCCTCTCGGTGCCATCGCCGTTGGACCCCTCAGAGTGCGCGTCGGCCATGAAGCACTCACGCGAGGGGTGGTGACTCCTGCTGCTGGAGCCCGCATCGGAGATTGTCCTCGCCGCGCCCGCGAGCTCGTTGCTCGCAGGCGACGCGTCCGTGGGTCGCGCCAGGGCATGACCGCAGGCAGTCACGGTGCTGTGCAGCCCGAAAAGTCGTTCCGCCGAAGGAGGCCTTCCGGCGCGCGTCCGGCCACCCGCCACCACCCTGGCGGCGGAGCCAGAGGTGATGGAGCGAGTGGGTGAAGCGAGGAGGGGGATCAGGTCGATCCCTTCTCCGGTGGCGAGGAAGTCCAGGCTCCCAAAGCGGACCAGGGAGCCCGGGGCGAAACTGACGTCGTGGCTGGCCATCTGAAGCCGGTGGTGTACGCGCAAAGGTCCCCTACCTGGCGCGCCAACTGTCGTTGTCAGGATTGGTGATCAAGACTTAGACTAGTAAATTTCTTTTATGCGCGTGCGGAGTCCAAGGAGGAGATCTTGTCCTTCCCGGGCGTCGCGGTTGTCTTTGGTCTTCTTGCTTCGCTGGACGGCCTGCACGATGTGATCGCTGTCCTCCTCGGGAGCCGATTACGGCGGGCGTGCGTGATGATGGCGGTAGCTTCCGTCCCGTCGGGGCTGACGGCTGCCACGACTGTCCCTGTTGTGCTGCAGGCGGCCTGAGCGGCGCGGACGCCCTGTCCCTGTCGCCGGAATCGTGGGGCGCGAGGACGGGTAGGTGGAGCGTGGACGGTCAGGCGTGCTCCTGTGCCAGGCGACGTGGGTCATGATGGCCTGACAGCGAACTAGAGAAGACTGAACCGCTGTACCATGCGCGGCGCGGTCGTGGGCGGGTAGGTGCGACGGGTCACATCAGTGGCGTGGACGCCTTTCCGCACGCCCGAGCCGTGGAGCATTTAAGGCAAAGCTGCGCCCGAGACTGATTTCCGTCCGGCGGGCCCACGCAAGTCCGACCCTAACCCCCTGGGTCGGGCGAGGCGGACCCTCGTGGCGAGGGGTCGGGCGAGGCGGAGCCCGCCTGCCGAGGGGTCGGGAGCGTCCGACCACGAGGGACGGGGTCGGGCGAAGCGGAGCGCTTCCCCTTTGTGTTGGGCTGATGATGGTCGTCGTTGCTACGGGTCGGTCTGGGCCTCCATAATCGTTGCCAGGACAGTCATTAGATGACCGTTTGCCTTTCCCCCTGACACAGCTCGAGGGTCATGGGGATGTGGGTCTTCACGTTTACCAGAGCACATGGGCAAACGGCTGGGTTGATGGCGTCAGCCATGGCTGGAGAGGTGGTGGAGGTTTCTGTGGACATGATGATGCGGATGTTGGGCGGCGCAGCAGGTTGGGCGGCGCAGGTTTGGGGAAGGAGAGGGAGGGTCAAGATCAGATTGCTCTGATTACCATGTAGAAAGATGAAGTTGGGGGCAATTAGCCACGCTCTCAATAGGAGAGGGGCGCCTGTATTTATATGGCAGCGGCTGCTGCCATATATGGCAGTTTACAAATACAAGGATAGGAATATATCTCTATTTCTAAACATGGCAGGTCTTATCCTAATTGACCGCCTTGCCTGAATATACAATATACAATCTCCTATTGCCTAATAATTATCACTCACGAATTCCCAATGATTCCAAATGATAATGTTTGAGAAGTGCCTCGTGCAGTCAAAAAGTAATAATAAGCAAAGCATCAAGCCAAGACAGAATAAACATGATTGCTCCGAACATGTTGCATTTCATACTAGTTCGTTCATGGACATGGACCATGCGACAATGATGATGATCATTCATAATTCTCTCTTTGCTGCAGTGTGATCTTCGGAATGCTGATTGCTCTACCCCTCACCCTGGTCTACTACATCCTGCTGGGGCTCTGAGCTCCCTCAGCTCTCAAGTCTGCAAAAGCTTGATGCTACTGACGGTCTTGTTTAGGATCCATGACTGTTGATCTGCCTTTTTGTTTGGGTAATCCCTAATAGGATGGTAGGTCAGCAGTGAATAACCCTGTCACTAATAGTAATAGCATCTCTGATGACTGATGTCTAGTCTAGGTGGTTTTCGTAGATCGCCACTATTTCAGATTGAAGCATCAGAACTCATGCACGAGGCTCATCCTGATCTTGGTTTGGTGGTAGTTGTTGAGGAACCTCACACTTACTACATGCCATTCAATCACAGATCAATTAACACAATGATCTTCAGTCAGACATGATTCACATTTGTTAATTTATCTTGTGTGCTATATGATTTAGGTGGGGGACCGAAATTTATCTTTTGTGCTGTATGATTTAGCTGGTGCAGTGCTTGGGAACGGCAATGTTCAGGCTAGGTTTGTAGATCTCTGAAATTTTTTAATGTAGAGATATTTATTTTTGAGGCTTATTCATGGCATCGTAGCCGAGGGTGCATGCAGGAACACTCTTTCTGAATTTTTATGGTAGTTTGTTTCCTCTGAGTAGGGCTGCGTTCAGGGAAAAAGTCACCAATTTTGCAGTCACTGATTTTTCTCTCCCTCTGGGAAACATGCTGTTTTCACTCTGACATACTAAAGCACATGGTCAGATCATCTCTTAACTTTCCTCACTTTTTTGTGTCAACTTCAGTGTTGCCCAGATTAAGTGCTCCTTAGTGGCGCCCTATTTCGCCTTGTAATTAGGAATCTCATGCCATGTTTCCTGGTTAGCTTTTTTTTATTACATATAATCACGCATCATCTTGCACCAAGTACTTTGTGAAGCTTAATGATAATGATTTAGAATTTGGAGTAGCCAATTACTGTGCTCCGGCAATACCATGTTTTCCTACTTAGTATATATTTTCTCTCATACTTGATTGGTCAAGATGGGTCCTGACAATGATAACAAAGGTCTCCCTGCTGCAGTGTGATACTCGAGATGCTGATTACTGTACCGATCATCCTTGGGGCTCTGAAGTCTGAAGTCTCACCTCTGAAGTGTGAAAAAGCTTGATGTTACTGACAACTGACGGTCTTGTTTTGCAATGGCATCTCTGATGTTAGTGGACAGCAACAAATTCACATTGAAGCATTAGAACTATAACTGGCATTAGCATTTGGGAACAGAAAGGGTATTGTGTGATTGCAATAATCTAATTTGTAAGACACTGTTGACTTCATTGATCAGATCAACTACAGCTTAGTCATCTACCATCTTTGTTAAATTCTTGTAGAGTAGCCCATGGGTTAACTATGTTGCTGATGAACAGTGCAGAAAATCGTGCACAACTATTACGGATTTCTTTGTCCTTGCTTTCTGTGTCAGTTCAACAAGCTGGAAGATCGATGATTACGAAGAGAAAATGGAAACGGAGATAGGAATCTGAATCGATCTAGTCATAAAACTGGCACAAAAGCACAGGTACAGTTGCCATTGCAGACTGCAGTTATGACTGCAGTTATAGTATAACGAACCACTGCTCAATCATGAGGTTAAGATCAGTAAAGCGATGCGTAGGATACTAGGATACTATCTCCAGATTTTTTTCTCTCGAACCAATACTATCTCCGGATTAACCTTAACATCTCCGAGTTCAGCGATTGATAGTTGCAACACGAAATCCCTGCCATGTTGCATCGCGCATCAGTAGCGGCACCTCGCGCCTATTAACCAACGACGCCATGGCTGTCCTCGCCGGCGACGCAGGCTTGGACGCCGTGCGTGTCGCCCGAGTCCTCCTCTTCGGAGCATATTAATCGACGACGCCATGGCCGTCCTCGCCGGCGACGCAGGCTCAGACGCCGCGCGTGTCGCCCGATTCCTCCTCTTCAGCGTCACCTCCTCCGTCTCCCTCATCACCGAATGCTGCCGGAGCCTTGCCATCCCCGCCGACGCCGACGAAGGTCGCCGCCCGGCTGGATAAGAACCGGGACTGAAACCAGGGTGTCTTTTACAAAACACACTTTTTAAATAACCCCGATCCGATTTAGGGGTCTATATGAAAATATTGGGGTTTAATGTGAATATTCGGATCGCGATTTATATTCGCGATCCAAATTAGGGGGTTATTTATAAAAATGAAAGGGGTATTTCCTGAAAAAAACAGGTCTTCCTCCACTCGCCGGATTCACTGGTTCTCACCCATCTCTTCCGCCGCCGCCGCCGCCATGCCGCACCTCGTTCGCGAGCGGCTCTACTTCGGCGACATCAAAGACGCCATCGCCGCCCTCACGGAGTCCTCCTCCACCCCGACCTTTACCCACGTCCTCTCGGTCGTCAGCTCCGCCTCTATCTCCTTCATCACTGACTGCCGCCCGGGCCTCGCAATCCCGACGGAGGAGGTCCACCGTGTCGTCGCCGGCGAGGAGGGCGCTCCACCTACAGCTGCGGTGCCCCCTGGGACGCTGATGCGGGTCGTGGAGCGCGCTGGGGACGGGCTGCGGGTCACGCGGATGGCCGTGCCGCTGCGGGACACGGAGGAGGAGAACCTGCTCGACCACCTCGAGCCTTGCCTTGATTTCGTCGATGAGGGAAGGAAGGTCGGGAGCGTCCTCGTCCATTGCTTCGCCGGGGTCTCCAGGAGGTAGGAGTCTGAAGCGTTGTCATTTTCGTTTTTATTTTGTCTGTAAAACTAGAATCTCCAGGTGGTAGCAAGAACCGGACTGTTACTGCCTTGTAACATAACCTGACGAATGTGAGTTAGAGATATTAGTTTTACTTGATCAATTGGCGGCGGATGTAAATTGAATGTTTCTGACACTAACCACTTGCAGCATTCTGCTGGTTGACAATTGCAAATTTAAACTAACTTACCCATATAATTTTTGGACAAAGGAAATTTATTAGCCTGAGCCTGTTCATTTTCAATACTGCCAGCTCCCTTTTTCATCTGTATATATGGATTCACACTTACTTTCAAACTTATTGCAGTGCTTCCATCATTGTTGCTTATCTTATGAGGTCAGAGCAGAAATCTCTGGAAGGTCTGAACTCTCTTTTCCTGGAAAAGGGACATGTATCTTTTCATATACTCTAGTTCCATTTTACTCATGTGGCCTTGCTTGTTATTTTCTTCCAGAAGCATTAGAATCTTTAAAGGAAATTTCTGAGTCGGCATGCCCGAATGATGGTTTTCTTGACCAGGTGAGATTTGTTCATGATCTGTTGGCAGTATATGAACTGCTGGAATGTTTGTTGCTTAGTTGAACATTCTGTGTTGTGCAGTTGAAATTGTTTGAGGAAATGGGCTTCAAAGTTGATACTTCAAGTCCTTTGTACAAGAGATTCCGCTTAAAATTATTAGGTTAGTCTTGATCCATCTTTGTTAAAGTGGCACTTGCTGGTTGTCCTGACATAAAATTCGAGTCAAACAGGCCTTCTCCATTTTTTGTGGGGTATTCTCTATGTTTTATTTGTTGGGTCTCTCTTTGACTACTCTCATTGAAAATAGCACCAGTTAGTTGGCCATGTGTAGTTTAGGTAGACCAATAGGCTATATGCAAGCTTTGAGAAGGAAACTTGTTGACACTGAATCACAAAATATCTTCCTTGTGGTTTCGGTGGTGGGCAATTGGTTGTTGATATAAATTCTGTTTGTGTTCTGATATCTCTAGATTGAAAGCAAATGATTGGGGCCAATAGATTTCTGTTTCATTTTCCAGAGTGTTTGAATAGTTTTTCCTTGATAGTTTGTGTTGTGACGTATTCCTTCCTGTACTTATTTAGTTATGTATACATTTTAATTGCTGGAAGGGCGGGCCTGGTGCAAGCGGTAGAGTCTTACCGCCTGTGACCGGAAGGTCCCGGGTTCGAGTCGCAGTCTCCTCGCATTGCACAGGCGAGGGTAAGGCTTGCCACTGACACCCCTTCCCCAGACCCCGCACAGAGCGGGAGCTGTCTGCACTGGGTACGCCCTTTTATACATTTTAATTGCTGTATGGTTAGAAACTTAGAATCTGCAGCTGCACCTGAAATAAACAAAAATGTGGTTCATCATTTTTTTCCTCTCAAAATAGTCAAATTGTCGATGAATCAGTTCTAATCTGGCAGAAGTTTGAGTGTTCAACAATACTATTGTTTTCATCTTATAGAATTTGGTTATTAGTAATTGGTAATCCCTGTTTGATTTGAAGCAGTTGTATCCTTTCTGCATTTGTATGTCATATGATTTTGTGATTGCATAAGGTCCATTGAATTAGATATATGCTTGCTTCAGTGTCACTAACATTGTCATTCCTTTATATATAGTGTGAGAACATTTACCATCTTTAAACAGCTAATATTCATTTACTACAATTGCCTATCTGCTTTTTTATTTCAACAAACATGTGTTCTGTACTTCTGTAACCTACTGTTTTTCCTCGTACAGGTCAATCCTACAAATTTGGGGAGAAAATAGGCAGCTATATGTTTCAAGATGACCCTGGCCTTTCTCCACAATCTGGCTCTTGTCAAGAGTCTTCAAAGACAGAGCAACATAAAACAGCTTACCGCTGCAGGAAATGCAGGAGAATTATTGCTGTGGAGGACAATGTTATAAGTCATGTTCCTGGTGAGGGTAAATCTTGCTTTGACTGGAACCGAAGGAAGAGTGGTCATCCATACAGCAACAAAGAACAAGATTGCTCGTCTTTATTTGTCGAACCTCTGAAATGGATGACTCCAGGTAGGCTGATTTACTACCTATTTTTTGAGGACTATGTTACTACCTATTTGTGTTGTGCAAAGGAAAATTCATACAGCACTGTTGCACATATGGTTGGTTCCCTCTGAATCTATATATGCTTTATTTTTTATAATTTGATGTATAGGTCATCTTAGAACTGAAATCTTCATATATACTTGACGTTTGAGCATTTTTACACCTGCTTTCATTATCGGTCTTAGTAGAGCGATGTTATCGCCCCGCCTTTTTCTGCTTCTTCTTCTTTAACTAACACTTGCATTGTTTCACTTGTGCCTTTGTTCACCTAGCAGTAGAAGATGGTGCTTTGGAGGGGAAGCTATCATGCATCCACTGTGGAGCGAGGTTAGGATACTTCAACTGGTCAGGAATACAGTGCAACTGCGGGAGTTGGGTTACCCCTGCCTTCCAAATTGTTAAGAGCAAAGTTGATATCAGCACCATCTAAACCGGGAATTGTCTGCAGTGAGCAAACCATCGAGAAGTTTGAGGGTTTAGGAGTGTGAAAGTACTGGTGGCTCATGATTTCGTGTATAATATATGTACTATACGTACACAGTGAAGCAACAGCATATTGTATGTTTTGCCATTGCTGATCAAGGGGGCTGTGTGCAGCAAATATCCTACAGAATGACACATTTGCTGATGTAACAGATTTGCTTTGAGGTCAGCCGTCCGTAGGGCTGGAAATGGATGAAGTACAAATTGAGCAGAGAAAGGCATACTAGAATTTATGTTGTTTCAGTGAATTGAAATGGATGAATAACTCTATTCCAATTTTTTCCAAGGCGCGCAGTGTATTCCAAGATTCAAACTTTGTTGTGTGCCATCAATTATTCTGCCGTTCAGATCTTTTTTTTTTGCCGGGGGGTACAGAATTAATTCACTGGGTTCAATTCTAAATGCAGTTTGTTATGATCATGCGTTTATTTCATGAACTTATATGAAATTTAAAACCTGTCCAGCTAGTAAGGCACACTGGAATTTTTTTTGAAGAAATACACTGGAAAATTTTGAAAAAGAAAAACGAAACTGAATAGCGTAGTGGGCTGGCAAATTGGTAGCAAAATGAGGCCCTGCCATCCCATTACCGTTGGATCGCAGATTCGCAGGTGTAGGGGCCATCTCAGCCGTCCGGATAGCTTCTTCGCGAGTCTTCCCCGTTCTCCTACCTTCCGCTTGGCGACCGCTGCGACCCCGTTCTTCCCTCCCGCCGCGCGCGCCTCTCCGACCACCCGCCTCCGCCTTCCTTCCCCGCCGGCACCCGTTTCAATGAACTAGCGTCGCCTCTCTTCACCCAATACCCACCCGCTTCCTCCTTCCCTTCTCTCCCGGCTTTGGATGCCCATGGAGACCAGCGGCGCGGCGGTCGCCGCCGGCGAGGTGGGCTGGTACGTGCTCGGACCGAACCAGGAGAGTGTGGGCCCCTACGCGCTTACCGAGCTGCGAGGTGAGCATTTGCCGCTTTCTCACAGCAATTAAGTGCATTTTAAGCATAGAGTTTTCTCGCTGAGGTCGGGCTTAGGGTTTAGTCGACGAGGCGGAACTGTTTGCCTTTTGTGTGATCGTCATCGTTGCTGAAGCTAGCCTGTTGCTTATCTCATTCTCGTTCCTGATAACCTCGCGGAGAAGGTTTCCTTTCCACGCCTTTGAACTTGAGGAATTTCGCTTCTCATCCCCCCATATAATATTGAAAATGTAACAAAAAATGCTCCTTTTGCAGAACATTTTGCAAACGGGTATCTCAACGAGAGCACAATGCTCTGGGCAGAAGGAAGGACTGAATGGATTCCACTCTCTTCCATCCCTGAGTTACACTCTGCTGTCACAACAAAGGATCAACCTGAACAAGGTTAATGTTTTTGCCTTGCCCTGTACCTTTAAGGAAGATTTCGTAAGGTCCTCTTCTCTCATTCATTGAATTTGTGTCCAGCTGCTCCGGATGCCATAGATGATTTTGAGAAATTTCAGAAAGAGGTTACAGAAGCTGAGGCGGAGGCAGAGGCCTTGAAAGGCAGTGCTGAAGATGGTGATGAGCGGCCAGCAACCCCACCAGATGGAGAGGAGGAGTTTACTGATGATGATGGCACCATTTACAAATGGGACCGTACTCTGAGGGCATGGGTTCCTCAAGTAAGTATTGCTCATCTGTCCTCAAGTAAGAATTTTTGCAATTCATCTGTCCTGTACTTTCTTTATTAATGGTCAGCATTTAATGAAAACTCATGTTGGTATCTCGTTTGGGTGATTGATATGTAATTACATAGTATTAAGGACCAACCAGCGGAAGGTACCAGTCAATCAGCCATCGCTGAATAGTCTTAAAAATTCTTGTGAGGCCATTTGCTTCATTTTTAAGATTCTACTAGCTTGTTAATTAATGCTTGTTGCACCTTTTGTCTTCTGACTCAAAGTTCAAGAGATTTAGTTGATTTGCGCCTTATGTTATTTTTTAACTTTTGATTGATCATTGTTTATATTTTCATTAGAAAGCTGGTGCAAGATTTCAATTTATGTTTCTGAAACAACAGGCTTGGTCCTTCAGGACAGAAGCCAGGTTCATTAAAAAAATCTTATATTTCACATTAGCAACTTTAGGGGAAGTTAGGAAACTCATTTCTCCATATGAATCAACGTTTCTTTGTACAGACAACTTTCTCATCAGTTTCTTTCCCCTCACCATGTTCCTTCTTGCTTTGCTTGTTTGCTGAAGGCTGAAGTTTGTTATTTAGTTTTCAAGTTGTCTTTAATTTTTATTTCAAGGACTAAAAAACTTTCTTTTCTTCAAGCAAATACCGGTATAGATTATGGTTTAATTATTAGTTCAATAAGTATTGTTAGTTCCTCCTATCGGTTTATGTTGCCAATAATCCTTTTGAGTGTAAAAACCTCCCCTTCATCTTGTTTAATATTCCCATTTGCCATTTTTCAATTATTCTGAATTTTCTTATGCCTTTGTAGAATGATGCATCGGGTAAAAAGGATGATTATGCTCTGGAAGAGATGACTTTTGCACTTGAGGAAGAAGTATTTCAAGCACCAGATATCCCTGGTCCTTCTGCTTTAGAAGAAATCAACACCCTGGCTGAAAACAAAAACAAAGAATCAGACAAAGCAGAAAAGAGAGGGGAGAAGAAGCGAAAATCTTCTGAGAAGCCAGCTGAAAAAAAGGTATAGTTTCCAAATCATTCTGGGGGTTCCTGATAAGTTTGACAAGTTTACTTCTAGTTTTCTACTAACCTGTCGGGCTTCTGTGGTAGGAAGCTAACAAACCACCGGACAGTTGGTTTGATCTCAAAGTCAATACACATGTCTATGTGAATGGATTGCCTGATGACATCACGGTGGAGGAGGTAAATTACTTGCACCAGCTAATTGTGTAGCCACATTTCATTTCCCTTAGGGAGATCATTTTGATGACCATTTAACACATTCTTAATCAGCTGGTTATTCTAAAAATACCTGTTCTGAACTTCTGATGCTGGATCTCTTTTGCAGATTGTGGAGGTATTTTCCAAGTGTGGAATAATAAAGGAGGTATGCTTTTAATCTGCTGTGTTCCAGAGACAAAAACTGATAGATCTGTGTTATTCACTCTTGATGATGTTCTGTTTTTTCTCACTTGTGAAAGGACTTGGTTTTATCAGTACTTGGACTAGCATATAAGTTGCCATCTGAGAATGTAACTAATTGGTGTACTGGCAAAGGAACTTTGTAGTTTGACTTATCAGAGTTTTGGGACCTTCAGTACATGTCAAGGCTGTTCATTTTTTCAAACTGCTCAACTCAGCGATTTATATATTTATGGTCAAATTGAGCACTTAGCAAATTTCAGCTCTCTAAACCTGCAGCGTGCATTATGTTACTATATATTTGCACCATAGGTTATATTAGATGATATGATATTAATCTCTGAAATGCTGTGGGTGCCTTAAATAAACTGAAAAAAAATACCACAATATTTATTTGACATTTACTTTGTTTCAAATAGCTGTTGTTTTGTTTATTAATAGTTTTGGAAGTTTAATATGGCTGTGATGTGGCATTTATATTTCTTTCCTGAACTTTAAAGCACTGAACATGTGTAAATGTTGATAATTGATACTACAGGATCCAGAGACTAAAAAGCCTCGAGTGAAGGTCTATACTGACAAGGAAACCGGCAGGAAAAAGGGTGATGCCTTGGTGACATATCTCAAGGTATCTTGTTGTTGCACTGCTCAGATTATTTGGAATCACTATGCATTTATTTTTACATGCCTTTCCCTTTCCACGGTTCAGGAGCCATCTGTAGCTTTAGCAATTCAGTTGTTGGATGGGACATCATTCCGACCTGGTGGTAAGACTCTGATGTCTGTAAGTCCGGCCAAATTTGAGCAGAAAGGTATTGTTCATGGTTATATCAAAACTAAATACTCTGTGTACCAACAAAACTTATTAATGATGCGGTCACATTTGTTTCAGGTGATGTTTTCATTGCAAAGAAAACTGATAAACAAAAGAAAAGGAAAACCAAAAAGGTTGAAGACAAAATGCTAGGATGGGGTAAGTTTGATCGTTGGTTTTTGGCAGTTATTTTAATCATAGCTGATTCAAACTTGGGGTATAACCTCATTTTTTTTCTTATTAATTTTCTCTAACTAGGTGGGCATGATGATAAGAAGGTGACGATTCCTACTACCATTATTTTGCGGCACATGTTCACTCCGGCTGAGTTGAGAGTAAGTAGCTGAGCCTCCCACAATTTGTGCACTTTTGATTTGGGATTGGGCTTACCTGTAGTTGCTTGCACATTTGGTCTTTTCATATTGCTCTTGTGAGGTTCATGCTTCGTAGCAACTTCCTTTTTGGATTAACCAAAGAATATCCTGAACTTGCAGGCTGATGAAGAGCTTCTTCCTGAGCTTGAGGTAGATGTTAAAGAGGAATGTGCCAAGTTTGGTCCAGTGGATAATGTCAAGGTACACCTACCCCTAGATATGGAGCTTTTTTGAACTTAACTGAGAAAAGGATATTACCAATTCTTTTTACAAAGCAAAATTTTCACCATTTCAATATAATAGCAAGATGCATACTTTATAAAAATAAGAATCATCCGAAAGGAAGCTAGGTTGGCATTGATCAGCCATAACTCACCGAATTGTTGCTACTACACCTTTCCCCGTTTTCCACTGAACCACTGTTGTTAAATTGGCATGTTTCTGCATCCAGGTTTGTGAAAATCATCCACAGGGTGTCATATTGGTGAAATTCAAAGACCGGAAAGATGGCGCCAAATGCATAGAGAAGATGAATGGCAGATGGTATGTCAACCCCGTTGTTTCTGATCTGGTGATGTTAGTGGAATGCTGAAATGGAAATTTGGCCTGGCGTCCTCGTGTTTGGTTCCCTCACAAACCTTTAGTATATCATTTATTCATTGATTTTCGTCTGAAATGCTGTGGAAAATTTCGCCACCATTCCTTGTTGATTCTAGTCTGAAAAGTTTTGCCATTAGATTAAAAATACGAGTTACTCTTGTAATTGTTCATCTTTGCTTGCCTAAGACTAGAAGATTACATAAAGGAATTCTGAGCAGGTAACATTCGTGCTCCTGGATTGATCAGTTCTGATAGCTTTTCCTTTTCTTACCTTGCAGGTTTGGTGGGCGGCAAATCCATGCTAGCGAAGATGATGGCTCCGTTAACCATACTCTGATCCGTGATTACGATGCAGAGGTGTCAAGGCTGGATCGATTCGGAGAAGAGTTGGAAGAGTCCGCTTAAGAGGATAGCTGGGATTGCCTTCTCTTGTACGATAAGATAGCATGGGGAATAGGAAGTTTTGCGTTTCGCCTCTTCCATATTCTTGGCCTTTATGTGCCTCGTGGTTATTAACCAGTGAAAAGAAAAAATTGTGTTAGTGGGTATCACTTATGAGCCATGAGCAAGTCTTTTGTTACTGGAACATTAGAGATGCACAATTTTCCGTGCTAACATGTAACACTTGGTAGTAAGCAACTCGCAATCGCAGTGATTTTATTTGCAGGCATATGATCGGAGGCCCAATCGCGGGTGTTTCTGGTCGGTTGCCGTTGTGGCCCGTTTAGCCTAGCTTCGGAAAAGGCCCAGCAGCTTGCTTGACAGCTGTAGCCGTCGGATCAGAGGTGTGCGGCAGAGATTGCCCCTCTTGTCTCTTCGCCGTGCGCCAGTACCCAGCCCCACCCGCCAGACCGGCCGCGCCCGCCCTGAGATCCTCCGCAGCTGCACTGCAGAGGAACTGATTCGCTCAATCCGCCGTTGCTCTCCCTGACCTCACCGAGCGTCCGGCGCCGCCGCCCTTCTCGCCTCGTGTGGGTCCTGGAGCTTCTCGCCGTTCGTCGACGAGTCGCCCCTCGTCTGGTCTCGGCCGCGGCGAGGGGAAAGAGGGAGCGAGATGCCGCACCGAGTGCGGCCGATGACGGGGCTGCTGGTGTTCATGGGCGTCAACCTCGTGCTCGTCAACACCATCTCCCCTGTCTACGACTTCGTCTGCTTCCACCCCTACTGGGAACGAAGGGTACGGTACTCCCCTCAGGCTTGGTGCCGCGGCGTTAATTGCCTGCGGTCGGATCGCTGTTGTCTGGAGCGTGCGCATGGCGCGTCCGCTGTTTGCACAAATGCCTGTGTGGCCAGGGGAACGCTGGTTACTGGGTTTTCTTTGATCGGGATTGCATCACCTTGCGGTTATTAATTGCAAGCTAACATTATGTGTGTTGTTTTAATTGGATCTGCTTTCTGTTGGGTGTTATGTTCCCCCGTTCCATATGTGTGCACCAACTGTTTGTGGAAATGCCTGGCTGGGGTGAAACATATGACAGGACCTGTAGTTCGCACGTTGTTGTGAAAAAAATTGTAGTTTCATCTTTGATCATCTTCGGAAGTAGCCTTCACTGATCATGCTTCAGGAGTTCTCGCACAATTGTGTATCACAACAATACCATTTTGTGGACATCTTTGGTCATCTGTGCATTCTTTTCTTGATTCCATATATTTGTTATGATATGAGTTATACAAAACCCAAACATTGATGTATCATTTAACTTCGAGTCCAACTTTATAGAGAGAATGCCGCCGAAGGGAACGTGAAGCTGTGCAGCTGAAGGGTTCTCTAGGAAGTACTAATTGAGCTCTCCTAGGTAAGAACAGGCTTCCCAATTCCTCTGTTTCACATTTTTATTCATTCTGTCACATGCAATGCAAGAAATAACATTCTGTGAAATAATTGAACTAGAACCTCCTCCTTGACAACATATCAACCATTCTCCTCATCAGTGGCTGTCTCAAGTGCCAAACTGCTTCTTGTACAATCTATGGAATTATTCATTTCAACAGCTATTTCGTTTACAAAAGGAAACATTCACCTATTATATCTTTTTCTTGTGATGATATGGGATCTGTTTGGACCACAGTAGTGCCCTCACTTTGATTGATGAACTGGCATCATTGTGTAAATTGAAGTTTTGAAGCCTTTCATTATCAAGTGATTTTTTTCATGATGCTCCCTCAAATGTATCATCTGTTCTTTTTTTTTTGTTTTGCAAGGATCAATGAGAAGAATAGATGCCATGAGTAGTCTTTCTCAAATACACACTTTCTGAATCTACCATCGCATTCTTCTACATCTAGCAGCACAATATCAAAATTTCTGTTCAGTTCAGGACTTCTGGAGCTGAAAGCATGCATGCACGCTCAACAGCACAATGTACACAGCCATGGATGAACTGAATCGGAAAAGTAACTCCATTGCATCTGTATACAGTTGTGCAAATTTGCTTGTTTGAGCTGCTATACACATTACACACTTGCTGCTTCACTATAGGACTACGTCTCGCCTCTTCTTGTTGTTCAGTGGATCAGCACCAGCTGTCCCTTTCCTCATCATCGCCACAAACTCTGAATAATCTATCCTTCCATCCTGCATGTGCAAAAGTAAATTTTAGTCTCTTGATTTAAGGGAATAAAAACATATGCAATCAATACGAGGAACCATTAATTTTTCATAGTATTTGTTCCTTACATTGTCAGAGTCAGCATCTGAGATGACCTCTTTGATTTTATCGGCATCATACAACCCTTGCTCCTTCAACGCGTGCTCAAGCTCCTCTATTGTAATGTACCTGTGAGATAAAAAGAAGTAAATGTGTTATAAGATATCTGCAGTCCAGAATTCAGGTATCTCAGCTGTGTTGCTTTAACGTCCAACCTACCCACTGTTGTCCTTGTCGAAATACTGGAATGCTGTGTAAAGGTGCTCCTCTCTATCCAGTTTGTTCATGTGCACTGTTGCGGTGACGAACTCATCGTAGTCAATTAACCCGTTGCCATCAGCATCAGCCTAGAATTATATAAAAGGATTCAAAAGGGATATTTCAGATCACCTTCTGACTCTGAATAGAACCATTTTATTTTAAATTTGAACACTGAAAACTCACTGCTTCCATCAGTTGCTGAATTTCACCGTCTGACAGCTTGGTTCCATGCTTTGCCAACCCGTTTTTGAGCTCATCAAGCGTGATGGTCCCGCTGTTATCTTTGTCGATGTTCTTGAACATCTCCTTCAGCCCGGTGATCTCCTCTTCAGATAGGCACCCAGCTATGATCTACGTACATTAGGTCGAGGGCATATTTAAAATTTGTCTTGTATGCAGTGTTGTTCAGCAGTTTGGTATGTGCAATGGTGTGCTTTTCAGATACGTACCCTCAATGCTGCTTTCTTGAACTGGTTCATGGCCCTGAACTGCTTGAGCCTGTTGAGAACAACATTGTCGAGTGGTGTATCAGGTGCATCTCCATCCTCTTTGATCCATGGGTGATCTACACCACGCCAATTTGTTGTACGTGTCAATAATGGCACATAGAGATTCATACACAAGCAATATGGTGAGACGTGAGAGATCAAAGAATGATACTAGTACTTACTGAGGACCTGGAACGCCGTGAGCCGGTCCTTGGGGTTGATGTTGAGCATCTTCCTGACGAGATCCTTGGCTCCCGGTGAGATGTGCGGCCATGGCTCGCTGGCGAGGTCAAGCTGGCCGCGGAGGATGGCGGTGAAGATGCCATTCTCATTCTCTGCCCAGAAGGGAGGCACGCCGGCGAGGAAGATGTAGAGCATGACGCCGACGCTCCAGATGTCGGCCTCCGGCCCGTACCTCCTCTTGAGCACCTCCGGCGCGATGTAGTATGCACTGCCGACGATGTCCCGGAGCACCTCGCCTTCCTTGAAGAAGACGGAGAGGCCGAAGTCGGTGGCCTTGAGCGGCGCGTCCTCGTCCTTGCTGAGCAGCAGGAAGTTCTCCGGCTTGATGTCCCGGTGCATGACCCCCATGGAATGGCAGCTGTGCACGATCTGCACGATGTTGCGCAGCAGATCAGCGGCGGCGCGCTCCGTGTACTGGCCCTTGGCGATGATCCGGTCGAAGAGCTCGCCGCCGGCGCAGAGCTCCATGACGAGGTGGACGTTGTGCTTGTCCTCGTAGGCGCCCTTGAGGCCGACGACGTTGGGCTGGCCGCAGAGGTGGTGCATGATCTGGACCTCGCGCCGCACGTCGTCGATGTCCTCCTTGGCCACCAGCTTCCGCTTCGCGATGGTCTTGCACGCCAGCTTCTCCCCCGTCGCCCGGTGCGTGCACAGGTGCGTCACGCCGAACTGCCCGCGCCCGAGCTCCTTGCCCATCGAGTACGTCGTGCGCACGTCCTCCATCGGCCGCCCCAGCACCCCGCCCATCGGCGCCGCCGGCTTGCTCGTGCTCGCCCTGCCGCCGGAGGGCGACGACGGCTTCGTGCCAGGCGCCGCCGACGACGCCCGCTGCCCGCCATGGTCCTCCGCCTTCGGTGCCGCCGCTGCGCCGTCCGCGTCGGCGTCGTCGGCGCCCTTCCCGGTGCCCTTGGCGCAGCACTGGCCCATGGCTGCGGGGAACGCGTGCTGCCTGCTCCGGCGGAGGGCAGGCAGCCACAGACATGAACGGACTTGGACGACGTACGAGAGATGGAGAGCGAGGCAGAGGAAGTTTTTTTTGCTTAGTTTGGAGACGGACTTGTGAAAATTTTGGAATTCAGAACGAAAAATTGTTTTGCAGTTTGGAAGGTAGGGAGGGAATGGCGGGAAGGAGGAGAGGTAGTTAACCTTCCGTCCATTGTGTAGGTGTCTTGTGACAGATATAGACTGCTTGCTGTTTCTGGCAAAACTGATAACTGTACTTCTTCCAAACTTCGAGTATTTGCAAACATCAGACCCAGGAGTCAAACACAGGTACCTGTTGCTTTAATAAATAGTACCAAGCGTGCCTGCAGTTCGATCGACATGTGATTTCAAGAATGCCTGATACCAGTTAGGCTGCTACTCCAGTGATTGTGTAAGCTGTTCCACTGTCCAGAAAGTGAAAGCTTCTGGACTCTCTAGTGTAGAATGTAATTGTTCCTTCGCAACGGTCGTGTTGGACAATGTTTCCTTGTAGCTATTTACAGCATCCTCTGGATGCCCTTTTGCTATAGATGCCTGAGATATCAAAAGTTGATGGTTAGTACATAAGCAGCCGCAAGAACATAACTGGATGGACTACTAGAACAGTAGAACTTGATACTTATGTATGTGAAATTGATGGTACTAACGATCCATACATACCAAATGCATTTCATCAAGCTTGAAAAGCCAGAATCTCCATTTCTTAGACACTTCTCCATCAACATGGATAGAAATATTAGTCCAGTGTTCATGGTGGAATTCCAGTCTATGCAACCCAAATCCAACGCCAGCACCTATGGCTTTAACAAAAGCTTCTTTGAGACACCAGTACCTATTGAAGGACAGAGTAATTTACACACTGAACTTGAAGTGACAATGCACATCATCATTAACATCGGCATGATTTTTTACGAGTACACTGACATGATTTCGACCTTAGTAATCTCAGGAAAAAACAGGAACTGCATCATGCTTAGCACTAAAACTGAAAGTACAGGGCACACATATTTGTGAACAGAGACCTACTCTGTTTTAAAGAGAGAAATTCCCTTCAACTTTTCTGATGTTGTTCATCTAGCTGCAAGAGGAGCTGTGTGAGAAGTCCACTTTATTGGCAAAACCGCAGATTTGTTATGCTAAATGTAAATTTCATCTTTACATTCATATTCAAGCCACGTTTTTGTGCTTGAATGATGTGGAGAATGGTATTGGAGTTCCTTTTATTTGATAGTACGAGATACAGAAAAGGGTTGTTGAGGTAGCTTTATTTGTTTGTTTAGATATGAATCCTGACAGCAGAGTCGCTTGGTCATTCTGCTGCTACTACTGAAATACTGAAGGTTACAGATTCTGTACAGTAACAGTTTTATTAAGATGTCTTGAGTTTTAGAAGCCAAGTTGGTTTCTCTATCAGGAGAAAATGCAGCTTGTTTATGTCTGGATATTGTTTTGTTCAAATTTTAACACAATAATCGTCAGAATTTGTTCAAAGTTGAAGTGGATTTGTTGCAACAAGACTTCACATATGAGCTCAAACGAGGTGCTGCCTTGCCTTGGTGACTGACGTGTGGGCTCCAGTGCTCCCACTTGCTTCCGTTTCCGTCGCCCCCCTCCTCCCGCCGCGGCCGCGCCAGATGCGCCTCCTCGCCGCGGCGGCGAGGCAACCCAAAACACCGCACCCTCTTCTCGTCGCCCTCCACCGCCTCCTCTCCACGACGACCACCACCTCCTCCTCCTACGATCCAACCGCGCAGTTCCTCCATCCGCTCCGCCATGACGCCCTCCTCGCCCTCGCGTGCCTTCTCAAGACCTCCCCGCAGTGTCACCTCGCGCTTCACGCCGTCAGCCCCCCAATCTCCTCTGGCTCTTCCTCCTCCACCCCACTCGCTGCTCGCTTCGCCGCCGCCTCCTGCCTTGCGGCGTCCGCGTCCGCGCTCCGCCCCTTCGCCGCTATCCTCGTCGCCGCGCTCCTCCCGGACGCCTCCCTGGACCTCATTTCCTGGTCGTCCTCGTACGGGAGCACCGGCGGAAGCGCTCGCGTGCGCTGAACTGATTTCAAAGGTTTTTTGCATCATCAGGAATTTTGCAGGAGGTTATGAAGAAATTTTAGACATTCTTCATCATTATAGACAGTGAATAGATGATTTCTAGGATCCACCAATAGAAGTTTGAACTCCCAACACAGGGAAATGCCACCGAAATGCTGATTCTGAATTTATAGGTCATCTTCATCTACCAAGAAATTCCAAAAGAAATAAAACGCTGCACCTGTAGAACTCTGTCAGGATTTCACTGGGAGTGCCAGCGCGAACAATGCAGTCCCACTCATGGTCAGTGAGGTATGAAGAGAAGTTGCTGATGAACTCGGTGGTGGCTTCTCCCTGGGGCTTGGAGACGGATACAATGTCCAGGCCAACAAGGCAAAGCGGCTCAGACGCTATGCCGACGTAGTCCCCCTGATGCGAGGTGTTGAAGTTGAAGTTTGGGAAGGTTGAACAACTTTTCTGCTGCAAGATAAATCAATCAATCCAGCAGTGATCAGTGGCAGGATGCAGCCGACCGGATAGGAAAGCTGAAAGCGAACGATGCTGGATGATCGTAGGAATGATAATTGGGCAGAGCGTGCGCACAGGTACCAGGTACGGTTTCCCCTCAGGCGTGCGGCGTATGCTGATCTGGTGAAACGGAATGCGGAGGACGTGGCGCACGAGCGAGTACTGCAGCAGGCGACTGGCGAGCGCCCGCTTCCTGTCGTCTTCTTTCACAAACCTGCAAGCAGGTGGTTAACAAGGAGGAGCTTAATTTTGATGTCACCTAGCCTTGATTTGGAGACATGGATCAATCAGCTGTTGGTTGAAGAAGTACCTTGCGATGGCGGGGCGCTCGTGCGGCGGCTGCAGCATCGAATTGGGCGGGGGAGGGGCGCCAGCGGGCGATGTCGACGAGCACCCCGCTAGTCTCCTCCTCCGTCATCGCCCAGCCAACAGTAGTCCTGGGGCCGCTGCCGGCCGGCGGCGTCATCGACTCATCGGTGCCATCGACGGCCGGCAACTGCGGGGGAAGCGAGGAAATGGGCCCAGCCCATGCCTTGATGGATCATCACCATGCCTGTGGCCGAGACAGATGCATACTATGTGCATGCCACGTCAGCTGACCGATGACGAGACATCCTGTCCATGTCTGTTTCATCATTTTCATCTATTCATTATAAGGTACGGCTGGCTGGTGCTCAGCTGATGTATGTTAGCAGTAGTAATCACATCTTTTTCATTAGGGGACAGTACCGATCTCACTCAATCAGTCTCTCCTCATCAGCAGCCAACGGTGGAGGAAAGATATTCCGTGGCGTGGCTGCATTAGCAAACTCAGTCCAACCAACCTCTGTTGCTACACCCATAAGTATGTGGCTATTATTCTTTTTGATTGAAGATGCACACGCCAGTAGTGTTGGCCTATATAGTCGCTGCCCTGCTCTGCAGTAGCTCTGCTATGCACACAGAGCAAGATGGCCAGCGTCGAGGGTGAAGCAGCGGCGGCGGCGCCGTTTCTGGAGAAGAATCCCCAGCTCTTCTTCGACGGGTGCCCCGGTTGCGCCATGGACCGGAGGAAGGCGGAGAACCCAGGCATCCCGTACAGGCTCTTCTTCCATATCTGGATCATCATCCTCGTCTCCAGTATGCTATTGCTCTCCCCTCCTCTGTAGCCTGTAGTCTCTCTGTACATGTTCTATCTGGCCTGCGGCGACTGTTTGGTTAATTCTGCAGCGATTTTCCGTCTTAAGTTAGGCAATACTGGATGACTTAGATGCATGTATGGTTCGCTGCTGCACCTATGTTTTTTTTTCCTGCCACACTTGGTACAATCACTCAATAAAGTGGGCAAGATTCTTTCCGTCCAGCCAAACCGTGGTAAATAATTCATAGCCGAAATTAGGAAACTTTTGGCAATAAAGTGTGGAACTCATTGGTACGTATACCTTGATTGTCATTTTTCTATGATTCCTTTCTTCTATTGTTCTTGATACTTCTATGCATGTGTCGGTACCCTTGTTCAATTTATGTATTGTATACTGTTATTTTTCATTATTATACAATGCTGGCTTCTAACTCCATAATTATGTTACCTTTTCAATCTAGGTTTGCCGATATCATTGTTGTTTCCCTTCTTATATTTCATGGTATGGCTATCTAATTCCAAAACATTACAGTATTGTCAACGGTAATTGCATATAGTCTTAGATATTGTTGCCATATCCCATCTAAACCCCCACTCATGTACCTATTTATTTGGACCATCAAAGTAACTAAAAAGTCACGCATATTTCATCTACCATTAATCACCTGGTGTTGTATGAGGCTAACACATTGTGTGATTTCATTTCCATCAACAGATAGGAGACTTGCATGTTGCCAAAAGAGAAGAAGATATTGGATTTTATGCTGGTTTTGTGGGTAAGAACTTTCCAGACAATATAATTGTCACACCTCAAAATATTTATTTTGGGATGTGAGTTTATAGCACTAACTAGTGCAATATTTTTCTCAATTTTTAAAATTTTGCCCACATTTTTATATTTTACAATTATCAAAATATTTAGGATATGAAAACAAATATTTTCTAAAATTAGTTAATATGCTCTGGGGTATAGTAGTTTTAATTTTGTCCTTAAAATCGGGTGTGGCAATAATACGTAGTTCAAAAGTTCTCTATGTATCTAGAGGAAGAAGTCCATTTCAGCGCTCAAACAATAATGAGAGTCTAATTTTGGTAACTAGACTTCAATAGTAGAGATATTTGATCCTTCAACTATTCAAACTAGATATTTTTGGTACTTCGGCTGTTTGGAAGGTGATTTTTGCTAACTTGGCGATTGTACGTCAGAAGTTGGTATCAATATAATACCATGTAGGATCTTTCATAGGAAAAGTGGGTTCTCCTATTTTTTTATTTTAATTTGTTGATTGAGTTGATATGCACATCAAAAAAACCATCCTATGTGGTGAAGCCACCACCACATAAAAAAACTCTTTCAACACAGCCAAAGCCCAAAAACATCCTATTCGAATAGTTCAAGGCAAAAAGTTATCTGGTATATAAGTTCAAGGGACAAAAATGGACCTTTTTCCTTTACTATTAGAGAGGAAATAACTAATTTTTACGTATAAATCTAGGAAACTTTATTTTTTTGTAGGTGCTTCATATATGCTTGGTCGAACCTTGACTTCCACTGTTTGGGGAATGGCAGCTGATCGTATTGGGAGGAAGCCGGTTATCATTTTTGGAATTTTATCTGTGTTAGTATTTCTTTTCTCTATTTGTATCTGATCAAATTAAGCTATTAGTTAGGACATGAATTTCAATTGCCTCTTTTCACCGCATCTTTGATTATTTGTGCCCTGTATTTTTTTATCTCAGGCTTTTGTTTAACACTTTGTTCGGGCTAAGTGTACATTACTGGATGGCTCTTGTTACACGATTTCTACTTGGTTCGTTAAATGGCTTACTTGGACCAATAAGAGTATGGTAGCTTAATGATTTAAATCTTGATGGATATATTTGAGCATGTTGTAGTTAGTAAAACAACTTTTGACTTTACAGGCATATGCTGTTGAAGTTTGCCGAACAGAGCATCAAGCTATTGGATTATCACTCGTAATTTCAAATGATACAAAAATATTTTATTCATAAATTTTAATGCAATCGTTTGTGTTGTGAATCTAGTTTTTCTATGTGATTAGGTTAGTACAGCATGGGCAATAGGTCTTATCATTGGGCCAGCTATTGGTGGATATCTTGCACAGGTAGAGAAATTTTCAGTCATTTAATGTAGAGTTTTGGTATCCTTTATTTATTGATTGATATATCACTGTATCAGTTACACTTTACTCTCTACTCTCATTCCATAGCCAGCAGAAAAATATCCAAAGCTATTTCATTCGGATTCAATATTTGGGAGGTATTGTTTGTTACAAGCTCAAAATTTATAGTTGCAACGATTTTCTTCACTTACTAATTATTGGTATGTATTTGGTAGGTTCCCATATTTGTTACCTTGTTTATGTGTGTCAATCTTTTGCTTTGTTATTCTAATGAGCTGCATATTACTCCCGGTACGTATACTTTTTTCATCATTATATTTAACATGTATTATATGTTTTAGTGCTCTCGTTTCACAGGAACTTTATTTTGATTTGAAACCTCATGAAAATATCAAGGTGTTCTAATAGGAATTTTGCAATTAAATATTTGAAGTCCTATTTGATTAATACGGAAGTAACTTATAATGTTTTGACAAAGGTTTAAATGTGAAGTCGCATATCAATTAACAAAAAAAAGAACTAGAAATTTGAGAATGATGTGACCTAAGTAACCCAACTAAGATGAATTCCATAGTATCATATCAATTCAGTTCTTCATAGATAAAGCAATAAGTAAAGAAAAGGAAAAATTCTTTATATACCTTTGGAACATATCTTAAATCTTCTTAATGCCACCTAATTTTAAAAGTGGGCTCCTTTTGTGTTTCCACTGATTAGGTTTAAAAGTTTCCACACTTTTCCAAATGGCCTTTATGAAATTGACACAAAAATTAAGACCGCCACATGTAAAAAAAAAGATATGAAATTGTTCTCTATTATTATATTTGGCCACACTAATTCCACAATTAAGTACATATATGAAATTACAAAAGTTACCAAATAGTAAACAATGAGCAACTATGCTTTGTTTTTCTGCCTCCTGTTTTGCTTCGACTCTATTTCCTTAGCTCTCCAACTGAGCGACCCACTCTACCACCAACTATTCCAATTAACCATGTGATAGTAGTACTCGTACAATTGCATTCCCATGGTTGCCAAGGCTCTATGGGCCTAATCTGTTACGAACTAAATATAGAAAGAGTAGGGAAGGAATCAAAGATGGGTGCGAGCTACAATGTAAGAACTAAGATTATGGCCAAATATTGTGGAATTAGTGTGGCCAAATATAGGATTTAGCATTTTGAGGGTCCGGGCTATAGGTTTTAGCGTTTTGAGGGTGCGGGCTAATAGCGTTTTGAGGGTGCGGGCTATAGGATTTAGCGGCAGTGTCCTCAAAACGCTATTAGCGCCACTATAGCCCGCTATTATCCGCTATAGCACGCTATTTTGTACTGCGATGGTCATAGCGGCAGCTCCGTGAAACCGCTATAGCCCGCTATTTAAAACATTGGGCGGGAGAAATTTATGCTTGAAAGGGTACTCTAGACTTACTAGACCATTTTAATCTGAAACAAGTAATTTAAGTTGGATACTTTTACCAAAGTCAGCAGGGTGGCCCTACCTATTTGTTTGTGTAAATTTTTTACTTAACCCAGAACCAATTTTAATTCGCTCCCACAAGGAGTCGAACCTGAACCTTTATTGTTTAATCAGCGTATTGTTTAAGTTAAATTATGTTATTCCACTTTATTGTTTGATCAATGTATGATTATAAAAGGTTGTTACATTTCATCGCTTCCTACACTATATATTATTTTTTAGTGGCAAAATAATTTCTAAACTGCCATGGAAGTATATATTAACCCTATCTATTGTCAAAGCAACATTTATCTATATAATTTTGCATTAGTCAAGTCTTCATTTGTTATAATACTCTCTTGCTGAAATTATCAACATGGTTTGTCGTATTTGTTAATGTTATCTTTAGCTTCTATTGACTTATGTGTTGTATACCGTTTCAGGAGACATTGCATAAACACAAACTTGACAAGAAGGAAGATCAAACAACTAGATATTCTTTTGCACGTTTGGCTGATTTTGAAGAGTCTACTGAAGAACATACTAGTTCAACTAAATATATGGACTTGCTTAAGAATTGGCCACTGATATCATCTATTATTCTATTTTGCATCATCTCTTTTGATGATTCAGCATATACGGAGGTGCTTTTTTTTATCATTTCCTAATAATTCGCCTTTTCATTTCAAATTCACTAATAAATAAGTGAATGTGACATGTTCAAAATTTTTAACTTGAACTAGTACTAATTAATATTTGAGAGTATTGCAAAAAATGCAATATGTGTGAATAGAATTATATCTATGTATTTTTGTATATATTTTTTGGCAGTAGCTTTTATACCTATTTCAATTTTGATTATGGAACAACATTTTTTTATTTCCCTAGGGTAGTTCCACATATTCATTAATGTTATTTCAATCACCATTTTACAGATATTTTCTCTATGGGCTGAAAGCGACAAAATGTTTGGTGGACTAAGTTTTTCATCAAAGGATGTTGGTCAAGTACTTGTAGTTGGAGGTACAAACTTAAGGGTATTAATGATGGGTCTAGTCTTGTATTCTATTCTTAGAAATACCCTTTTCACAAATAAATTTAACTGAAATTATCACAAATTGCCAAGACATATATGTGTTAGTGGCAAGTTGAGAGTGCTTCTACCTAATTAGAGCAAAATTTATGAAAGAACAGATATATATATATATATATATATATATATATATATATATATATATATGCAAGTTTTCTACAATAATTGATCAAATGATAATGCTATAATATTAATAAAATTACTGAAAACTAACTTCTTCAACATTGACGTTTATGCCGGTTTCTATATTTAGATGCTAATAGCTTGTTAAAAAAATATTTTTAACCGATACATTCTTATATGTAGAATGACTATGTATTTTGAATGTAATTTCGTTTGTTTTTATATAGGTGCTAGCATCCTTTTGTATCAAACATTTATTTATCCTCATATTGTTAAAGTTCATGGACCAATCAATACTTCACGTGTTGCTGCTGTGAGTACAGTGCATGTTACCACTACTTTTCAATGTTCACTTAAATACATAAGAAGTTCACTACTGTGATCAATTTTGCAGATTTCGTCTATGACGCTTCTTTTTACTTATCCATATATGACACATTTACCAAGACTTTGGTTATCAATAATAATAAATATTGCAGCAGCCTTGAAAAGTATATTTGTGGTGAGTACACTTAAAACCTCAAGATTCATATGCTTGTATGTTTGAAATATGGAATAGTCTTTTTGTATAATTATATATTTTATTTATCTTTACATTACACATTCAAATGCCCTCGGGTTAAAACTGCTGAGCTGCTCTTAGCGATTACTTTTGGTGAAGAAGAATATTGTATAATAGTGTTTCATGGCTATGAACTTACAATATTCCGCAAAAATATATAGACCACGTACAATTAACAATGTTTAGATACAATAATTGCTATTGATGAAGAAAACACAAATATATTAGAAATAGAGGGGTTCGGATCCACCTATTACGCTTCTCGTGGTATCAATATATTTGACATTGTGCTGATTTTTTTTTCATATCTTGGAGGTAGCGCAAAAGATCTACTACATGTCTGTGTCAACATCATATCGACATTACCATTGTTGCATACATTGCAGGTCACTGTTGTAACGTGTTGTTTTATTCTTCAGAATAATTCTGTGGTATGAACATACTCATTGTGTTTCAATTAATAAACCAGTCTTTCCTAGGCAACTTATTAACCTTATAAACTAACAGCCTCAAGATCAAAGAGCGACTGCAAATGGCTTAGCGACAACTTTTATGTCCTTCTTCAAGACAATCTCCCCAGCAGGAGCTGGTATTGTGTAAGTAGTTGCAATAGCATTTGAAGGAACAAAGGTCCATCACTATTTTTGAATCACACATTGCACTTTTTTTACATGAATATTTTTGCAGAGTCATATATTACTACTTTTCAAGATTTTAAGATCATCATAAAAGATGCATGCATTCTATGTCAAGCTTAGGCCTAAACTTACAATATCAATAACTTGCTAAGATGCAATACAAAATTGCAAAATAAGTAACACTCTAAAATGCAATACAAAATTACAACATGAGTATTGCATGTTTGATGTAAAAACCATTGCTAACTTTAGTTCAACTTTACAGGAGTAGGCGAGTAGCTTGTGCCTACATACATGTTTCTCTATGTAACTTTCCTTACCCACAATCCAGTTCTCTAAATTAATTAATATGAAGAACCACCTTTAACTCCACCAACCCTGTTTCAAATCCAAGTAACCCACATCTTTTGGTGCTTCTAATAGTTTTATATGCTGTCACTTATGGGTATGTGCAAGTGTTGCAAAAGAGAAAACATTTTCAATACTAAGTTATTCCCTTTTTACTATGGCACATTTATCTGTGCATAATTTCACATGGTCACTTTTACCTCTATGATTGACATTTGGAATTGGTAAAAGTATAAGTAGCTTTATGATAAGATGATCTTGCACTTGTTGGTGATATTTATTTTATTACTTGGTAATTATATGTAGGATCTTATTGTATAGTGATTAAATTTATCTTGCCCCTAAGGAATGGATTACTTACTCTATACATAAGTTCAGAGGAGCTTGATACCAATTTTTGTGGGATTTTCTAGATGAACCCTGTTAGGTGGTAATAAGTAGACCTATTCCTTCCGCTAGTAGAAATACAATTTTGAATTGATAAATGTCAATGGTATATTCTTCTTAGATAATGGAAGTCAAAGGGTGTATAGCTGAGTTGTGGTTATAATTATACGTGCATGCAGGTTTTCATGGGCACAAAAACGCCAAGATGCTTTCTTCTTTCCAGGTAATTAAATGTGCATTAGTTGTGCTGAAATTATTGGCTTGGTCAGCCGTGAGCTTTTGCACCACATTTGGGCTTCCACTAGTTTAGCCCATTAATTTGTTAAATTGGCATGTAGGTGATCAGATGGTGTTTTTCCTACTGGGAGTTGTAGTGCTTGTGGAATTCATTTGGACATTCAGGCCATTTTTAGCCGTGTCAGAGCAATTTTCTCCACATTAAACCCTCTTATGTCATATTATTGAGAATTTGTGTATGACCATGGCGTGTCATGGTTTACAAGCATGTATGTAGCTGCTATTGGGAGGCTAATCAAGAGCAATCAACAAGCAAGCCTACGAATTCATTGCTATAATTGTAATGTATGATTGATGCATCTAGTTGTAATATACAAGATGGATGGAGCGACATAACAAATCACAAAGTATATTAGTAGACATTAAAAGAAAAAAATAAAATTAAATGCAGTATAAGATTCCATTTCGTTTATCCGTCCGTGGATTTTTTAGGCAAAAACTATCGGGGGGAGGTGGAGACACTATAGTTGTTTGGGCTGGAAGAGAGAAGGAGATTAGCATGCCCATTGTTATGTGTCTTTTTAATTTTGAATGCATACACATGGTACATACTGCTCAAAATAATGGGTATTAAGCTGAATACCCTTGAATGGAAGTGGACCCAGCCCTGACAGCTGTATACCTCCAAATTATTCAAAGCTGTAACGTAATATAAGAGGCCGTGCATGATTCAGTTGGGGTTACGGAGAAATGCATGTACTAAGGGAAGACGATGAAAAAGATTCGAAACTGCCATGCCCTAGCCGATATATATACAGATCGATCGATGTGATCTGCGTGCTAGCTGGCGATTCATCAGTTGTCATCGGATCTAGTGAGACTCGCTCCAGTACCAGTACTAGTCGGATACGATGAACCAACGCTACTTGGGTGGACTTGGAGTTGGAGTAGTTGATCAAGTTGATCGATCGGGGGAGTCCACAGCAGCACACTCGACTTGCTTGCCGCGCAATCTCTCCTCTCCTCGACGCGCCCAATGCAAGCAAGCAAGATGCAACCCAAACCCTATTTTGCCGCCGCCATATAAGCCAGCCACCACTCTTCCCATCGATCCAACATCACAAGCACCGACTGCTGGCTCTCCCCACCGCACCACAACTACTAAACCCTAGCTACTAGCCTGCTAGACCACCACCACGCTCCGCCCTAGCGCCGAGGCCGATGCAATGATGATCTAGAGGAGGGCCAGTTCGTCCCAAGAAATATATGGTCACCCGGATTCCAATTAGAACTCCGATTGACGGATCTAACTAAGAAATCATTACTAAAGCGCTTTAGTAGTATAATAATAAGTAGAGATAGAGATACACGTGTTCTCCAAAAGAAGACAGCATATCCTCGACATATATGGCAACTATATATGAAACGGCCATATACCGTGTTGCATGAATCACACACAGCAGGCCATGGAGCACACACGTCTTTAGCTAGATATTATTACTGTCCGATCCACCGGTGAAATCGTTTACCGCTCCGATCGAAACAATGCTTCCATGTTTGGGCGTAACAGATCAAGAATCCACTAGCAGCTAGCTAGTCGATCGGTTTGCCACCTAATGAAACATGCATGTGCAGCTGTGTCGTCGTTCCGCGTAGTACGTAGCTTGGCCATGGCTGGCGGTCGTAACCGATCCATGGTGATTCGACCGATCGGCAAGCTTTTCTCTGCTACCGCCGCGCCGCCGCCTCTGGATGCCCAATCGAGCCACTCCAACGTCTCCGGCGACAGCAGCAGCGGCGTCCACGCCGTCGTCGTCCACCAGCCGCCTGCGCCGCCTCTGCTAGTCCACCACCAGCCGCCGGCAGCGCAGCAGCAGCAAGTACCCCGACCCGTCGTCGCCCCCCGGCGCTGTGTTGATCGTGCTCAGCGGGAGTACACCTGCAAGTTCGGCGGCAAGTCATACACGTCGCACCAGGCCCTCGGCGGCCACGTCGCCAAGCACAAGAGCAGCCAGAGGGAGGCCGAGGCCGCCGCCGCGGCCGCCGGGATGGCGATGCCCCTCCAGGACGGCGGCGCGTTCCTCGCCGCGCTCCGCCGCGCGCGCAGGGCGGCGGAGGCGCCGCCGCACCACCAGTGCCGCAAGTGCCACAAGGTGTTGGCCACGGGGGTCGCGCTCGGCGGCCACATGAGGGTGCACTACACCGGCCCGCCCATCGTGCCGGCCAGGAGGAAGAACAGGAAGAGGGGGCTCGCGCTGCTGGCCGCGGAAGACGTTATTGCGGCGCCGCCACCAACGGGCCTTTCGCTTGCGCTGCCGATCAAGGCGGAGGAGGCGCCATCGTCGACCGCGCCGCCGGCCGGAGCTGGTAGAGTAGTGCGTCTCTTTGGCATTGACATCAGTCCGAAAGTGCAGGCGGCGCCATCAGCAGAGCAACAGTGCTCCGGCACGACGACGGAGGAGTTCTCGGCCGCCGGTGGTCAACAGTAGGCTGCCATACATTGTGCAAGGATTTTGTATGGATGGGCTCTCCCGTTTGTTTAGGAATGATTAGGTTTTGTTAGGAAAGTTTCTTCCGAGATTTGTTTAATTTTGGATTCGGTAGAGATTGCATGAGAGACTGTACTGTACATAGGAGTGCTATATGGTTACGGGGCAGAGCTCAAACTCTGCACCAGGTCGTGTGAAAGGTATCTTGAATCAGTTTTGTTGCCATTCTTATATGTGGCACTTGCTGTTATAAATTTATATTGGGCAAGTAAATTTATCAGAAAAAGTGGTCAATGGTTATACACTCTTGTACACACAACATTCATAATCCCCCTGGACGCCACGTACGCCACCGTACCATTTCATCAAATGCATTTCATCAAGCTTGAAAAGCCAAAATCTCCACCTACTAGACAAGACACCATTGATATGTACGGATAGAAATATTAGTTCAGTTTAGTGTTGGAATTCCAATCGATGCAAATCAAATCAAATGCCAGCACCTATATATGGCTTTAACAAATTAATGATTCTTCAAGACACCAGTATACCTACAAAAGAAATAGAACAAAGCTGAACATTGACACAATTTGAACTTCATGAGTTAATAATCGGAACAAAAAAAAAACAGAACTGCGTCATGCTTAGCAGATAGCATTGAAAGCACTGATACACATTTCATAAAATGAAAACATACTTTTTACTGAAGATAGACAGAAGAACTTTGTCCTTCAGCTTTTCAGATGTAACTTAACCAAAACTGAATGAGAAGCTGTGTGAGAGGCCTGCACTATTGGCGAATTTCAGGGTAAATTTGCCATGCCTATTATTCCAGGCCTTATCAGAACTCAATAATTCAAGGTGCTGATGAACCTCAGAAAAAAAAACCGTACAGTAAGCACACTCATAATGCTTTGGCATTTCTTCTCACATATACCCATAACAGTATCGACTTTGAGCAGAAATTGATGCAGCATGCTACAACAGAAGTGCTGATTCTGATGGAGCAGCAGACAAGTGGTGAGTGGTGTCATTCTTTCCTGCAGAGGCAAGCAGGCAACAAGATGGACGGTTTCCGTGGGCAAACAGAGTCAGAGAAACAGCAGAGTCGCGGGCCTGGGCCAAAATCGAGGGAGACAAGTCGTTCGAGCGGGCTTTTCCTTCTCCGCCCTGTCAAGTTTGATATAAAAATTAAACTTGATATAAAATTGGATGCAGTATGTAATCAAGCTAGTCTGCTAGTGCTAGTGGGTGTGTGCAAATGATGGCTGCATTATATTCTTGTGCTTAGTGGCCTGAATTTGCAGCGTTTTGTGTAATTTGCAGCGTTCATCAGCTCAGATCACAAATTGAGAAATTAAAGACGCGTGCGAGCATTATTAACAAGCCATATAAGATTATTATGATGACAAAAGCATGATCGCTCTGAATGAGATAGATGAGCCACCAGCATTTCAGTTACTACATAGTAGTACTTACAAAGGTGCAGTGCGGGATCCCGGGGTCTCTACGGATAGTTTAGGACGGAAAAAGTCTACTCCCATCGCAGAGTCGTAGATTTCTCTCGATGCATCCTTAGTTATCATCAGCGTGCGTTCTTACACAAGCAGCGATAGATTATTGCATCCAGCACATACATCATCGTCACGCACTGCACGAGCAGATATATATATGTTGTTCTTCCTTCGGACTTTTGTTTTCCCAGCCCGAATTCCCGATCCATCTCAGAAGCACACGCATGCGCATTAATTGGTTTAGCATATATATATAAATATTATATATATATATATATATATATATATATTTATAGCTCCGCACTACTGAACCAGCAGCTGCAACAAGCTAATCAAGAAAGGCATGGCCGGCGGCGAGGGCAAGGCAGCGGTGCCGTTGCTGGAGAAGAAGCCCGAGGTGTACTTCCATGGCTGCCCCGGCTGCGCCATGGACCGCAGGAAGGCGGAGAACCCGGGGATCCCGTACGTCCTCTTCTTCCATATGTGGGTCATCAACCTTGTCACCTGTAAGTGTTCTCTGCTTCCTACTCTGCATCATGTTCAGAGCCTGGTTTCGGCTCCAGCTCAATCTTTCTCATATATAATTAGCTGATTAATTATGTGGTGCCCGCAGAGCATTTGAGCTCTGCTTGTACTCGTTCATATCAGGCTAGCGAAATTAAATAAATACCATCTGCAGGAGCAGAATTGACTTAATACGGATCCTCATGAAACTGCGCCGTTTACAATCACAAAGAAACAGAGTGCAGCGGTTATTTATTACCTGAAGGACTGAAAGAGTCCCGTAATTTTGCCATCTGCTCTGCGGCATCAGTTGCAAGCTTAGGTGTTTCATTTTTATCTTGAGAAAATTCTTTTTATTTGCCGTGAGAACTAAGAATGCATCCTATTTGTGCCACTGAAAAGCTTTCCATTCCTTATTCGACATCGACTGGTGTCCTACGTGTGCGCCTACCGGCGCAATTTGGATGCATAACACATTGGCCTCTCGCCGCTGCTTGGTAAGCTCGCGCTGCATACTGTGTTGCAGTTCTAGGTCGGTTCCTAGGTCCAATGTCACAGTGCCTTGCTCGGTCCCAGCTACCACAGGGAAAGTTTTCTAATGGAAAATAAGACAATACTCTAACTTTCAATGCAAATAAGAAATTTTCTTCTTTATCTGCTACTCTGCTTCTCAAGTGAAGTAGATGAGGAAAGGAACTCCCCCTTAATATAATACCAATGTAGTTTTGTTTATATTTTATAAATAAATATATTTCTAAAATGGTTTGACGCACAATGTTTGGTTGTTCAGATGCTGCTAATTCATTGGAGATTGTTGTATGGCCTCAAAATAAAATATAGAAAAAAAATTGATAGTTCTTATATACATTAGATGGTTTCAGCATAGGGTTATTGCAAAACAGTTACCAAATTGAAGGGTCAAAAATGTTGGTCATCAATAAATTTACATGTATACCCACCAAAGATGAGGTACCATAAACGGGGATGAGGCTTTCCACAATCACTAAAGTTAGTCCAGTAATGCAACAAAGTAATAAATAGGATACCATTTCTCTAATTGCAATATATTTGACGACTAGCAGTGATAAATGACCTCTTAATCTTCATCCTCGTTCTTGTTTCTTCAACCAATCGTTCTTTGTATTTCCATGCATGTTGTGGATACTCTTGTTCTATTTATATATGCATTATATTATTATATATAAGGTCAGCTCTAACTTTTTGTGCTTTTTACTTTAGGTATGCCATTATCATCATTATTTCCATACTTATATTTCATGGTGCGATGATCTAATTTCATAAGCCTAACATTTCCAACAATACCATGCTTTTTACTAATTGTCTAATTTTGTACCGTCATATGATTGTATGTTACTAGTTCCATATTGTATGGGTTTATGGTAGATATTTTTTTTCTAAATACATGGTGCTAAAATATTGAGTGATATACTTCATAACATCAGATAAGGGATTTGCACATTGCAAAAAGAGTAGAAGATATTGGATTCTATGCTGGTTTTGTAGGTAAGAACCTTTCAATGAATGAAAACTTTTTTATTTCTAAAATGTTTATATTAGAAAATTTGATTAATACCATTTTCTTAACTTTTTTAGGTGCTTCATATATGCTGGGTAGAACTTTGACTTCAATAATTTGGGGAATTTTAGCGGATCGCATTGGGCAGAAGCCAGTTATTGTGATTACAATTTTCTCAATGTTAGTAAGTTCCATATCAACATCATATTGGATTAAGCAACGAATGGGACTTGTAGTTTATCTGCCTTTTTATTTTTTGTTTGTATTTCAGGCTCGTGTTCAACACCCTATTTGGACTCGGCGTGCACTACTGGATGGCGATAGCTACCCGTTTTTCCTTGGTTTTTTACATGGTTCACTTGGCACAATAAGAGTATGATGATTAAGTTATTTATAGTATTGTGAATTATTCAAGCCCACTATAGTTAGTAACTTGGCAATTGATCCTTACAGGCTTATGCTGTTGAAGTATGTCGACCTGAGCATCATGCTGTTGGACTATCACTTGTAAAACTGCAGAACTTATTACAATGTGGTTTCACAATTCTTGAGCACAATAGTTTAAATTGCTATATATATACTTATTTTTGCATGTCTATTGAATAGGTTAGCACTTCATGGGCGGTAGCTCTTATTATTGGACCAGCCATTAGTGGATATCTTGCACAGGTATTTATGAAAGTTTTAGTTTTGTTATCTTTTCTGTTAATGCAGTAACGCTATTGTTGTAATTTTCTTTCATCTGATAGCCAGCAGAGAAATATCCGAAGTTATTTCCTGTCAACTCATTCTTTGGAAGGTATGCACCTAATAATGTGTTAATTAAAATCATCTCCCAAACTTACTAACCCTTTTTTTTAATATTTCCAATAGGTTCCCATATTTCTTACCTAGTTTATGTACGTCGGTCTTCTACATTGTTATTCTCATAAGCTGCAAATGGCTCCCCGTACGTGCAATTCATCAATGTTACTCCTACTCCTACTCCTATTACTATTATTATTATTATTATTATTATTATTATTATTATTATTATTATTATTATTATTATTATTATTATTCATGAAGATATTGTAGTTTATAACAAAGGAACATAATTTTTATATAGTTTTAGTTAGAGCAAGAACTAAATATTAGTATATTTGGGTGAGTAATTAATGTATCAAACTCTCATATAGCTTATAGAAAATTTTGATGACCAAAATTCATAGTATGGTTTTGCCCAAAGTTGCATAGGCATTGCGGCGATGAGATTATATAGTCCTTGGTAATAGAGTTTATATAGCCTGGGTCATTATATCACTTTATTTGATTAACCATTTTTCACAAAATGAGCACAAAAGTGTACGAGGTGTGTCATGCATGCATTATTCTAGGCTATAAGCATGTCTGGATGAGGAGTGTTGCAGATGGTATAAAGGCATTTCTAATATAACATTCTATGTTAATACTTTTGATATGGAGTTAAGAACAAAGTGTTATCAAGGTAATATGCATATGTGGACCTGTCTCTAGTGTTATAAACAAATTTTGCATGTATGTGTTATAGAATTAGAGTGGTGAATGTTAAAATGGTTGATGATGGTCCGACTCATTAACATGAAAATTGCAATAAGTGCTTATGAACAAATTAAGGAAGTTGCATGTCTAAGAACAATTTGTGTGTAACATATAAACCATAATTTGTACTAGTAGGAAATGGTAAATAAAACAATAGCATAAGAAATGTGTCATTCCATAAAATTTCTAGACAAGGTATCAACTACTTATGGCCAATTTGTGTACCTTCTCATTCATTGTTGATGAATTTTTGAATGATATATTCTCACTGGACTGAATTTTCTTATGGAAAATTTGTTGCATAAATAATGCAGGAGACACTGCACATGCACAAACTTGAAAAAAGGGAAGATCAAGCTACTGATTCTCTGATTGCACATTTATCTGATTCTGAAGATTTTGTTAAGCAACATAGTACGTGTACTTGGAGATTATTTAAAAATTGGCCATTGATGTCATCTATTGTTCTCTTTTGTATTACCTGCTTTGATGATATGGCTTATTCAGAGGTATGTTTTAATATTTAAATCATTGTTCATTGCTCTTACAATTAGTTGACTACTGATGGTTGACTAATCAAAACAATATATATAGGAAGAACATTTCTACCCTTCCTATCAATCAAAATTTGTATGAAAATAATCTTATCATGTTGTCATATAACTTATTTGTATGCACAAAATATTGTTTTATTCTACTCCATTTCAATCAAAATTTGACAAAATAAACATTTTCTTTGGTTTCTTTGAAAGCATAAATTCCTTATAGGCCTATTAAATTTAAAATCCCTAATTGTACCACTAAATGGCTAAAAGAGAGGTTTTTAAACTAATTTATTTATTGTAATTTATATATAATATGAAGTACAAATATTTTAAGATTTAAATTGGTTTATTCTAGAATTTAGTGCAACTTTAAAATTAAGGTATCTACAACTTTATTTTCCAAAATACAAACCATTACCATTAAGATGGTTAAGCTGACAGAATGCATAATAGTAGTTGTTTTGTCATCATGGTCGCATTTGATAATTTCAGTTTCCTCGCAATTTTCTATTGTTAAGGAAAAATAGATTATCCAAAGCTCAAGCTATTTCAGTTCCGATGATGATAAATTTATCTTTTTTAGAGTATTAGCCTCTATATCTAAGTTAACTTTTGATATATCAAATTGCCAATTAGATATCTCCTTTATGGGCTGAAAGCAACAAAAAATATGGAGGACTAAGCTTCTCAACTGAAGATGTTGGTAGTGTACTTGTGGTGACAAGTATCAACTTCCTAGTCCACCAAACCAATTTATCAACTGTATTGTTATTCTTGTGGTCTATGACCAAGGCGGGACATCGGTTCCTTGTTCAAGATATGTGGCCATTTTAAAATGCCTTTCTAGATATCTTATTTTATAGTGAAAGAGACGGGAGCTAAGTATGGACCTTCATATGTGCACAAAAACATTGAACTCCCAAGTCTTCTACATATGGGGTGTATGCTACTAATATGGAATTTTTTTCGTCTAATGAAACCTTTAGGATAAAATTGGGTCATGACATTAGGTCAAGAAATTTTGAAATGGCCTCACTATAATACATATAAAAGGAAACTAATTGAAATTAACTTTATTTTGATTTGAAGTCTTTCTTTGACCTCCCTCTTTTATAATTTATCATAATTATTATAAAATAATTTTATTTATTATTTTGCAGGTTCTAGCATACTTTTGTATCAAACATTTATTTATCCTCACATTATACAAGTTCTGGGATTGATCAATACTTCTCGTGTTGCGGCTGTGAGTACAAGTTACCATTATTTTTTAATATTAGTTTCAATAATTTATTTCTAAATATGACAATCAATATTGTAGATTCTATCTATGGTGCTTCTTCTTACTTATCCACCTATGGCAAATTTGTCAAGACCATGGTTATATTGTGTTGTGAATATTGCATCACTACTAAAAAAATAATTGTGTCGTAAGTACCCTTGAAACTTTAAGTTCCATGTATGCACACCTAAATATTTATTGGTATTCCAATATTCCCACTTGGTTATTTTCTTCACATAGAACAAGAAAACTTTCAATTGAAATGGAAGAGGTTTTTTGTAGTACAAGAGTAGAGTAAAATAAGATACTGCATGGCTATGGGCCTAGAGTTTTCTACAATAGAAATAGCTTATTTACAAAAAATAGGTATTTCATATGTAACGCACTAGCATAAAAAATGTAAATATCTTTTTTACATTTATAGGAAACATTTGAGTAAGATATCGCCTTTACTCTTCTCACAATATTAGCACAAGTTTATGTTGTTAGTAAGTATATGTTCATCAGTACCATATTAACATTATCCTTCTATTTATTAGGCTACCATTGTAACATGCTCATTCATTCTCCAGAATAACTCTGTGGAATGTGCATTTACAATCTATTTTCATTAAACCTACCTTCCTAAGAAAACTTTATAGATCTTGTTTAACTTACAGCCTCAAGATCAAAGAGCAACTGCAAATGGAATAGCAACTACTTTAATGTCCTTTTCTAAAACATTTGCTCCAGCAGGAGCTGGTATCATGTAAGTGCAAGTTTAGTTGCTAAACTTTGCTAGGAATAAAATCTTGAATTCTATTAGGAGTTTCACACTCAAATGAAATCTTCCTATTTGTTATTTTAGCAATGTCATTTATGATCCCTTTCAAAATTCTATTTTCTAGATAATAATATTATATATATATCATCCATTACAGGGCAACTTAAATTACATAAAGTACAACAGCTATTAAAAATCATACAACAGTTTCAGTTTTGTAGGAATAGTTGGCATGCTCATATTTAGTGTTATATAGCAAACTAATACGAAAATATTAGTCTCTATGGTTGTACGTCAAATCTACTAAATGAGTAAATTTACGTAAAATCATCATGTTCATATTTTAATCATAATATGAGCTAGATACACTTGCTAATAACAAGAACATCATTACCTAGTAAATACATGGTGTTTATTAATTGAGAATATTACTTAAACTGATTATGTTACTATCACACATGGAATAGTTCAATAGTATCTTGTTGAGATATCACCTTGATCTATAAATGTAGGTTCTCATGGGCACAGAAACACCAACATGCTTTCTTGATTCCAGGTAAATGCGTAAAAATAACTCTTTAGATCAAATAGTTGCATGTTTTTGGCATCTAATAAATCATCATAAGATCTGTCTAGAGTTATTAGGACTGGACCGAACCAAATAACCAATTTTTGTCTAAATCCACGCCCTAGTCCCCGGAGGGAAGGATTTCCACCATCAATATATGTTTTTTGTTTGTGACTTAGGCATAGTATTTGAACTGGATTGAGTCGGCGCCCCAACTGATCGAACCCAACAAATCATGTACTATGAGGTTGAGCAGTTCCTTGTTCGTACGTCCAATCTGGCAGTCTCAATAACTATGGATCTACCCTAATTAATAAATGCCTTAGGTGCCTTAAGTCGGCTGAATTGGACACCTCTAGTAGGATAATATTGTGTGCATATGTGATTGTTGGATAGAGCTTTCTAGCAGCAACCCTATCTTGTTTCTACACCATGACAAGTAATTTATTTGACGTGTTAAGAAACTCACATATGTGACATCTACTACCTTCCCATCGGTGCAACAAAAAGAGTCTACTTTGTTTCAAATTATGCTTAGTGTTGTTCATATTTCACACATCCCCTTACAATATCAATTATGAGCATTTTGTACCTGTTTGATCTTTTTAGCGCATTACTTGGTTTTGCAGGTGACCAAATATTGTTCTTCCTTTTAGCCATGGTCGTATTTTTGGAATTTATATGGACATTCAAGCCATTTCTAGCCATGGCAAAGGAATCTTCTTCTGGTTCATGCCATTGATAAGTTGTGTCCCGTTTTATTACGATATCTCATGTCTACAATCATCTATATAGATGTCATTTTGTAAGCTTGCAAGACCCTGCTGGCAGTTATAAATAATATATGGTGATCTTTTTTTGTTTCCACCAGCTTTTTTATTTGTTATATGTACATGGTATCTTGGATACATATCCGTGTACCATATTTATATATGTGAAAATATTGTAACAATTTTTTACTAATTAAGAAGTCATTTTGTGACCTAATTGAAATGCTAAGCTTAGAGATGCTTTGATCAAGCCTTTGATAAATTAATACGCAAACGAAACAATGCAGATTCTCTGCTCCATGAGGATGATATCATGGATAATAATTGAGCAATTACCACAAGATTCGTTGCTATTGAATTATTTGTATCATATAGATCCAAGAAAGCTGTTTTTTAAGCAACATGCCTATCTATACTAATAATAAAATATATTAAGAGATTAAATGGGAAACAAGGAGAAGTGATCAAATTAAAGAAGTGATCCAATTTATTCCAAAATGGCTTCTATATATTGTAAGAAGACGAGCATACTGCAATGGATTTTCTTTTGCATTAAGCCTCACCGACTATTTACATGCATAGAGTATGCGGTGGTTAGGATGTAGAGCAAGAGCATCTTCAGCAGGTTCCAATAAATTGTTCCTGATAACTAGTTGATAAATGGTATATCTCAATACCACTTTTAGATTTATTAGGAGATGCTGAAGCAGTTCCCCAATAAACTTACCAACATGCCCATCATCCTTTCCATACATCATTTCCTGACAAGCGTTTTATTAGGCTGCATATCTCCAGTAAGCAAATGGCATATGGAGAGGATGATGATGGGCTTGTATTGACCAATGAAATATGGAGAAGTACGAGGAATTTGCAAATAAAGGATCATAAATTAACAACGCACCTGGCCTTATTACATACTATGTTTACACCAAGAACATGATCGACAAAGATAGACGTCTATCGCTAGCTCTCACTTTATTTCGTGAATCAAATTATTAAATGCTCCTCTTAATGAAACACGTGTTCAGGCACGTTCTCTAAAAAAAATTATCAAATGCTCATGAACATCAATAATAATTCGTTGGGCCAGCAGCGAGCTTGGCTCTTTGCTGTTGATATTACTAGTGCAAGAACTACTGCTAGAAATAACAGTGCATGATGATAAGTTGTTTTATCATTTTCCTCCACGCGCGGATCACTTGCTCAATTATTGAGGAGAAAAGCAGCAATCGTTCTTTAGGAAAATTGGAGGATATATAGTAGAAAAAATTGTGTTGGCCGTGTATAAATTAAACAAAGGCGTATGGAGGAAGCAACAGTAGTACGCAACAAACTGGCCCATGTTGCTGATCGAGAGATGTGGATACCGCCGGCCTTTCTAGGATTCCACTGTGCCACTGCAAGGGTCTGGTTTTGGGGTGTCGATCCCGTCTTTCAAGGAAGGTTCAAGATTGTTAGGACTTGGTATATATAGTTATTAATTAGGTTGCTCTCATAATTTTGGATTCGGTGGATTGCATGAGAAATGGTAGTGAACATATATATATATATATATATATATATATATATATATATATATGGTAGTGATTTTTTGTGAAAGCAAGTGTCCTACCTAATCGGTCAAGGAGTAAAATGGAAATAATTGCTTTTGTGGAACTGGAAAAAATATATATTGTTGGACCGTCGTCCACCGGGAGTGCGGGGACATCGACAGCAGGGGCGGCGCGACCGGCCGGCCGGCGGGGGAAGAGAGAAGGTTGGGGAGAGAGAGGAAGCTGAGGTTTGGATGGATCCAAAGATTGTGATTGGTTGCACGAATATCAAATACTGGGAAGTTAAGCTCTAGCGGAAGGAAATCCGTAGGATTGGCGCAGCTTGGGTGGGCTTGATATCAAGGACCCGGTTCTCTGTCTTGTCGTCGTGTGTAAGGAGAGATTGTCGGCCTTTCCTCGCAGGCCTGGGCATGATCGTGGGCCAGACCCAAGCGAAGTCGTCTGGGCCTGTGGATCGGTGTCCACTTCTCACATCATCATTCTTTTAATTTGGCTATGACTCACTCGACTAGGAGTAGGTAGCTGAGCTGCTTGGCCACCACGGAAGCTGCCAAAAAACAGCACGTGACAATTGATTCTCTTCTGTGCACGTAATAATATATTAGCTTCATCTGTTTGTACTGTAGGTAGCTTGGGGTCCCGGCCGGCCAGAGTCATCATTCAACGAGGAAAAAGAAAAAGGAAGCAGGGCGTGTTGATGCATGCATGTGCAATTGTGCAGAGCTCATCAGACAGCCGTCCTAGTCATAGTCGCCCTGCTTGTCAGCCATTCGTTCCCAGGGAATTCATCAGACAGAGCTCATATAGGGAGCAGCTACTAGGACTCCACTCCACTCCACAGGGGGGCGGATCGGAGTGAACAACCCATCTCCCATCCATCGATCGATCGCCAGGAAGGAGCTGGTACTACAACAAGACAAGAGAAGAAGAGGGTGAGGAGGGAGCGAATCGAGATCTCCAACCAAGAGCCAGAGCCAACAATAATGGAGGACGAGGGGCAGTCGGCGGCGCCGTTGCTCTTGCTGGAGGGGATGTATGTGGAAGGGTGCCCCGGGTGCGCCGTGGACCGGCGCAAGGCGACCGACCCGGGCATCCCCTACGGCAGCTTCATCTACGTCTGGGTCGTCACCCTCTGCACAGGTACGCTCAGTGTCTCCTCGATTATACAGAAACTGCTTAACCGTCTGTTTGGATCACTCTGGATCGTAGAATCCAGCTTTCAAAATCCATCTACAAATCCAAATATCCTAGATATTTCCATAATCTCTACAACCCAAGTGCTGTGGACTCACTACAAGATTCACATATATTTCTGAGCGTTTCCTTCACGCGACCGATGGGGATTGGATAGTTAACTCATAGTCACCAAATTCCCGGGACGACGGATCGAGAAACGAGGAACAGTACGTGGTACAGCACTTACAGCAAGGTTAATAATAGAGACAAGTGCTTAGCTATTATTCAAGGTATAAGAGCCAAGTCATACAATAAGTAGTTATCACTTGTCTACATATTACTACCTTTTTACCATTTATTATCTTTTCTTTCCTATTCACTCTCACATCTCCTCTCATCTGGCCCCACCACTACATAGGAACTAGTGCTTGCTTGCATGAGAGCCAAACTATCTTCTCTCTCCTCTTTTTTCCCCTCCACTACATAGGAGCTCGTGCTCAGCTTGGCTATAAGACTATTATTGTATTTGCTCTTATGATGAATTTTTACATGGCGGGGACAAAAATGCTCCTATGTTCCTGTTCCCGGAATGAGCAGGGATGTTCCATGTTTTCGGTGACTATACGTTAACTATTCCTTGCACTGATTGGCCGAAGGTGATATAATATAATATAGTTCTTTAAAAGGATATAGTATAATATGCATTCTTGCTGAGAGTAATTGAATCAACAATAAACATTTACCTTCCAACTTTCCCCGACTAGCTAGTGCAGTAAAATACTACATCACGATCACCCATTTGGTAGCAGCACTCGGCAAAAGCTATAATTCTAGTAGTGATTATGAAATCCGAAAAAGCTAGACAAATCTAGCTTCTTACTAATTCTAATAAAATCAAGAGGGATCCAAACGGGACCTAAAGCTACCACTACTAGCATCGATTCTTCTAGTAAGTTCACAGTGATTGATTTGTTCCAGCCTACATAATCATCATACGTGTGGATGTGCTTGATTAGCGTTCCACCACACGTCATCTCGTCTCATAAATAAAGTAACCTTTAAATGGAAAGCCCCCAAATTTGATCGACCCAAAAGAAAAGAAGAAGAACAAAGTAACAAACAGATGGAAGAAAGTAAGAACGTGGGCACGTGGTAGGGCTCAAACGATGGGTGACGCCCCTCTTCTAGTGACCTCTTGCAGCTCCGGCAGCTCCGGTGGGAGCTGGGCGGAGCAGCGGGTCGCCGACAGTGGCGGGTAGCGGTGGAAACTGGCTGGGCGGAGGAGGGGTTCAGGTTAGGGTTTAGGAGTTTCTGGGTTTGGGGATTTCATATTCGGCGGGTTTAGAAGGATGGTCAGCGGCGGTGGCAAGCTCGGTAGTGGTTCCAGGTTGTAGGCGGCGATGGCGCCGTGGGGCGGGTGGTGGAGGACGGCGGTTGGGGGGAGGGGGGGGGGGGGGGGCGGTCCTCGCCGGCGTCGCAGACGACGTCGGCGATAGGGAGGTAGGCGGCGGGCGGTCTCGTTAGGACTCGGGAGGGCCCGAGCGGGCGGAGGAAGAAGCGTGTGGCATATTTTTCTTTCATCTTTTTTGTTGGTTCGGCGGTGGATAGTATGGGGGTTCTCGATGAGAGGTTATCGCGAGAGCCCTCTCCCCGGAGCCAGTTCGGGGTTACCCGTGTGATCCCGAGCAGACGGGTCGCAAAAGCCGCCGGCCCACAGCTCCCCCTGACTGAAACAAAAATTCCACTGAAACAAAATATTCTGTTAAAAAATTCTATCAGGAAAAAAATATAATTTGTTCACTTTGATCCAATCTTACCCTTGAAAACGAAAATGTTCTACTGAAATAAAATGTTCGGTTGGAACAAAGATAGAAAAAAATTATTTCGTTGGAACTTTCCGGAAAAAAAAAAGAAAATAAAAAGCAAGCTGGGCCACGCAAACCATCAGTGAGCCTTAAAAACCTACCATTGGGTTGGCGGAGTCCCAGACCCGAGTGGACCCCGCGCGAAGGACCTTCTGCGACACAGGTCGGCGCGCACCCGCGCGCGACCCTAGTATCCGCGCTCTCCCTTGAGTTGCCTCCATTAATTAACAAAGTAAACACTGATGGACTTCATCTACAAAAGTACAAATGCGACCTCACCTGCGCCTGCCAGCACTGCATTGCTTTGCCCAGCACAGCAGTTAGAGCAAATATTATGGCAGGCTGCAAGAACCAGATGAGGTGGAGAAAGATGAGAAGAGAGAGAAAAAATAGGCTATAAGTTTATGGCCAGCTTTGACACAAGAACCAATAAATTTTATAAGAGAGATGATTGGACCATATATTAATAGCAAAGGACTAATTACCATACCAGTGGGCTGAAAGATAGGCTGCAAATATTTACAGTCAACGAGCCGACTGTATCGTAAATCTCGCTCCTACCATTTGTGTAAATATAGAGAGGCGGTGCTGATCAATCAAATAGCCACAGCCCGCAAAAAAAGAAAAAAATCAAATAGCCACAGAGGAGGAGGTTCAACCTGACCTTGGGCCTGCTCAATCGCTTGTTTGGGTGGGTTTGGGTCTGTCTTTCTTGTCAGTCCCATTTCATCTGGCCGCCGCTTTTTCGACGGAACCTCCGCGAATCTTCTTCCTCCTCCGTACCACCAGGCAGAACAGAGGAGGCAGCCATCAATTTTGTTTTAATGCGTGGTTGGATTGGATCCCGTTTCGTTTGGCGCCACGCCTGACGTGGTTCCGCTCGTTTTGGCTCGTCGTCCCGGCATCCTCAAGGTGGGAGCGCCATAGACGGCTCTCGCATGCACTTGGCAATCGCTCCCACGATCAGGCCGATTCGAGAGCGAACGGGCGCTCCTTGGCGATTCCAGTGGCCGACCGACCCGGTTCTCGCCACATTCTGCGCAGCTTCGCCTCCGGCCTGATTCGGTTCTTCAGGCCACGGCATAAATGCCATCTGGCCGAGAGGAGAGAAGGCGGCATTATAATTGCGCCTCCCCTGCTCTCATCTCTGGCTTTGGACCTCCCATTGCTGTTCTGAGCATTGAGGGGCCGAGCAAGGAACTCGCCGGTCGCCGACGATGGGGGAGGAGGGCACTTCGCCGTTGCTCAAGGAGGAGTACCACCCGGGATGCCCCGGCTGCGCTTGCGACCGGAGGAAGGACCTCCTCAGGGGAATGCCGTACAAGGAGTTCCTCTATGTCTGGATGGTTTCTCTCACGGCCGGTACAGACTTCTCTTCCTTACACCGCGTTCTTTCCGAGCCTTTTCGGCTGACTTTTCCCCTGACCTCGTAACTTTGGAGAATTCGGATGACCACATGTTACAATAACTATAGCAGGTCATAACGAGTGCTTGAGGTTGGCAGGACAGAAAAATGTACTGCAACATGAGTGGCAGAAATTTTTTCTCAATGTTAGGTTGTGCTTCTTGTTGGTATAGGTTGATGGTCCAGTATGCTAACTACTACTTTTATTCATTGGGGGATTACTGTGCGGGGAAAATGTGGATGCCATATAATTCTCTGCTACTGTGTCATAACAGCTAAAGTCCAATCCTTGACAAAAATTCCCTGCTGTAGCGCTGTAGGTGCTACTGATTTTATTCAGTAATTTGAAGTTGTTTACTGTTTCTAATTTTCTTCTCTCTTTTTCAGCTTTACCAATATCATCATTGTTCCCCTTCTTGTATTTTATGGTATGTACACAATTTCATATTCTTTTCTCTGGTTATTCAGGGTTTTGTGTTATATGACCAACATGTAGCTAGTACGTCAATTGTGTGTTTTTGGATACCTTGATTTGCCTATAGTTCTTTTTCATCTATACCATGCATCTGTTAAGTTACTTAATTTGACAAAGGTTCATATTGTTTCTTATACTACACAGATAAGAGACTTGAATGTTGCTAAAAGAACAGAAGATATCGGCTTCTATGCCGGTTTTGTTGGTTAGTTTTTTATGAATTGCTCCCTCATATTCCGCTTGGCTTAGTTCAGTATTCATAAATAGTGAAAATTTTGTGATTGATCAGTTACATGCTTCTGATGTTTTCAGGTGCTTCATTTATGTTTGGTAGATGCTTGACTTCAACAGCTTGGGGAATAGCGGCAGACCGTATTGGGAGGAAGCCAGTTGTCATGTTTGGCATTTTCTCCGTGTTAGTAACATTTCGCCTCCATTTATATGGAAGAGTGGTGATTGAACGTGGAAATGAAACTCAAACTTAGTTCTTATAAATTTCTCAGGGTTGTATTCAATACTCTGTTTGGGCTTAGTGTCAGCTATTGGATGGCAATTGCTACACGATTTTTGCTTGGTGCTTTAAATGGTCTACTTGGACCAATTAAGGTATGGTGAATTTGCAAGCTCTTTTATGTTAGAATGTGCTGTAGTCAATAACATCTTGCTTGAATTTTACAGGCTTATGCCATTGAAGTTTGCCGACCTGAACATGAAGCCCTAGCATTATCGCTTGTAAGATACAAATTTCATGCTGATGTGTTACTAATATTTCATATTCCAATGATTTTGATACTGAAACTCACCTTCATATAATTTTAGGTCAGCACAGCATGGGGAATAGGTCTCATCATTGGTCCTGCTCTAGGAGGCTACCTTGCACTGGTACAGCAGAGGCAATTTAACAATGTTAAACCATATCTAATTGTCGATGCTAACCTGGTTACCTTTATGGCAGCCTGCAGAAAATTTTCCAAATGTCTTTTCACCTGACTCATTCTTTGGAAGGTATCTCTTTTTTACATAGCAGAACAACAAAGTCTCAAATAATCAATTTACAGAGTACATACTTTTGGCCTAAACTTGTCAGGTTTCCATATTTCTTACCATGCTTATGCACGTCAGCCTTTGCTGCTGCTGTTCTCATAAGCTGCATATGGATGCCGGTACGTGAGATCCCTCTGAATTCATTTCGCATTCACCTCCATTTGTACAATTTTGATTCTTCCGTACTCACCATAAAGCATCTCAAAATGTTTTGTAGGAGACTTTGCACAGGCATAAAGTTAGTGAAAATGAAAACCAGAGCATTGAAGCTTTGGAGGCTCATCTGATTGATCCAAAAGAAAAGGTTGAAGAAAGTGGAAGTTTGGATACCAAGAAGAGCTTATTCAAGAATTGGCCATTGATGTCATCAATAATTATCTATTGCATCTTCTCCTTCCATGACATGGCTTACACAGAGGTATTAGTTTATTACCACTTATGGGATGTTTATTTATGATTTTAGGCAAAACCCATGCATGTTATGAACGTACCTACTACCAACATATAACTTTTGTATTTCCATGCTTATTTGAAAATGATCTAGATGTATGATGTGTAGTTGCTATTACCAGAGGACATAGATTTTTTTCCCTCGAATACTCTTGAGAACTTTTTCAGCATGTCATAGAGCACTAACCAAAACTAATTCCAGGTGTTCTCTCTATGGGCTGAAAGTGACAAGAAGTATGGTGGACTCAGTTTATCGTCCGAGGATGTAGGTCAAGTCCTCGCAGTTACAGGTGAATTTTTCTCATTATTGTTAGTGTTATTAACTTGTAAAAACTCCATTGTAGTCTAAAGTGATTCGTGCACTACAAAATATTAATTAGATGATGGTAAGTAACCAATTTTTTTAGGAAGGTAAGTACCCAATTAGAACCTTTCACGTGTACGTGGAAAAAAGATTACTCAATCATTTCACTCAAGCTGTACGGAATCTGCAAATTCTGTGGTTCTCAATATTTTGTAACCAACTTTCTGTAATTTGTGACACCGCCATTTACATTATTTTACCTCTTCCATTTCAGGTGCCAGTCTTCTTGTATATCAACTGTTCGTGTACCCTCATATCAATAAAGTTCTCGGGCCTATCAATTCTTCTCGAATTGCAGCAGTAAGTAAACGCTTATGTTATTTAGTTCATGCAGTCTTTTTTCTCTTCTTTCTGCATATATGAACTATTTTACTCAATCTTGCAGATCCTGTGCATACCTATCCTCTTTGCATACCCCTATATGACATACCTTTCAGAACCTGGATTATCAATCATTCTCAATATTGCGTCGGTGATAAAAAATAATCTTTCTGTGAGTATCTTTGCATCCCATTGTGTGTCCATTTATTTGATCTTTTAGGACCAAATAACTGCGCCAATGACAGTTTTGATACATTTAGAAAGTCTGCAGTACTCTGCTCAGAAAATGGAAAAGAAAAAAAAACTTTAGTACTTAGTGATGGTTGGCAAATATCAAACATATAAATCTTGTATATTTACCCACCACTTAGCAGTCTACGCCCTTTTTCTATTGAATATTTAGATTGCATCTATTATTTATTTTCTGTTATAATTACTGTTTATTCCATTTCAATGACATACTACTATATCAGGTTACCATCATTACAGGCACTTTCATCCTTCAAAACAATGCCGTGGTATGCACACTTGTGTTCAGCTCAATTTTTATTTTTTTATATTATTAAGTATCTGCTGCTAATCTGTAACTGACTGAGGACATTACTTGTTAACAGCCTCAGGATCAAAGAGGAGCTGCAAATGGATTGTCTATGACAGGAATGTCGTTTTTCAAGGCAGTTGCTCCAGCAGGAGCGGGCATTGTGTGAGTATATATTTGCCCCTCTTACCTTGTTTGAAGAAACTTTTTGAGTTCCAAGTTGAAACAAACTTGCAATACACACCGTTGCCTTAACAGTATATTTAAATGAAATGTTCTTGAAGCTTCAAAAATAGGAAGGCTGAGCTATATATAGTGTACTTTGAATTTTTCTACTGAGCTGCTAGATTTAATTTTCAAAAGAGCGGAGCAGAGATATACTGTATATTGGATATACTATTACTACTTCCCTACTGCTTGTAAATTTGTTTGAGAATGTATCTGCTCCACGTGAAGCATGTGTTGCTAATTTTTCTTGGGGTATTTATTCAGGTTCTCGTGGGCACAGAAACGGCAGCATGGTTTTTTCTTTCCAGGTAAAATTATCTTCCTTTTTTTGAGGAAACTCCAGGTGCCTTTTCTTTTCTTTTTGGTATCACATAATATAATTCTTGTAATTCCACCCGTGCAGGTGATCAGATGGTGTTCTTTCTTCTGAATGTGATTGAGTTGCTGGGACTTGTCCTCACATTCAAACCCTTTCTGGCTGTGCCGGAGCAATATAATAGAAATTAGAATTCAAATTGTAGAAGCCTAGGGATATTCAAATAGAGAGTCTTGCACCGATGAGGTAGGGAAAGGGCATAATGCCCTTCCACAAGGAGGAACCTGAAAGGGGGAAATGGAGTTGCTTGCGTGTAACTGCAAGTGTTGTGCGTAACTGCAGCAATTCAGTAGAGGAAATTAAATGTATAGTTGGTAAATCGCGGCCAATCGATTGCTTGCTTTTGATTGGACAGGCATTTTGTGCCGAGTTGCTGCACTGTAAAGTGGCAATAATGTAAGGTACAGCAGCTCGAAATTATTTGTTGGAGATGAAATTAGTAGACATTTCTATCCTGATTGTTTATCTGGTTTGGTTCTGTTTGCTCTGCTCGTTCGAGATTCTATTTGTTCTGCTGACTGTGCGTCGTGTAAATAAAACATGGCATCCTGAATCCGTGACGTATTTTTTCTGTAAATAGAGGCCGTTGAAACAAAACCGTGGACTACATTTTTTTCAGCAAAAATGGATGCCCAGAATAGCAGCCTTTTTCTGTTCCAAGCGGGAAATTGTTACCATTTGGTCGCCAAATGAGGTTGAAATCTTGTTGAATCTGAGAAGTTCATTCTTAGGCGTCGATCAAAGATCGAACGGCTTGTGGAACATGTCCTCCGCAGCAGCATTGCCGTGCGGCGGGGTGCATATATAGAGGAGCAGAGCTTGAGCAGCAGCATGCGTGCCTGCTGTGGTGGTGACTTTGCGGCTAGCTAGGTGACCGAAGCGAATCGTGGAGATGGGCAGCGAGGAAGCGCCGCTGCTGCTGCCGGCGCCGGCGGTGGAGGGTTGCCCCGGCTGCGCGATGGAGCGGCGGAAGGCGAGCAGCAAAAGGAGGATCCCTTACAGGGAGCTCTTCTTCGTCGGCGTCACCTCCCTCGCCTCATGTACGTATAGCAAGCCTCCATCCATATCAGTTACTGTTTGCTCTCCACTAATGCTCTTGCATCCGGGCAATGCCTTGCACGATTGATGTGTTCATATCCTTGCGCGGCAACTGGGTTCAGTAGTCTTCAGACAATTGCATTCAGCTCGAGCCTGCACTGTGCCATATCTGATTGCTGCTGCATTGTGCCTAGTTCGCTCGTCAGGGAATGCTACATTATGCTCTAGTAGCGTCCGCCGCTGCTGCCTGCTCGCCGGCGATGAGCGTCGCCGGAGACATGCTGCCTGCTCGCCGGTGATTAGAGTCGCCGGCCGGAGACATGTTGCAGGGGACGGACGATCCCTCCTGGCCCCACCCGTGACAGAAAGTTGGACGGGCATGCATGTAAATATTTGCAATCGTTGCTAGTGTAGGAAGGTGACAAGATGCGAGACGGTGAAAATAGGACCATTGCTCCTGAATCTTGATCCGACTTCTCTCTAGCTAACTTATTATAGCACTACTAGTACTGAGCTAGATGTTGGAAACCAAAAGGAGTAAACAACCAACCAATGCTCTGAAAAGGCTGCAACTCAAGATTTAAAACTCGTCCAGCATCATGTTCATGCATGTAGGGGGCTGCTGAGAGCAAGCTGCCAACAGAACTTATAAGTACCCAGTGCCAGTCCCGATTGAATCAGTACTTAAAATCTATTTAGTCTCCCCTTTTTCTGTAGCTGCTAATATAAGACCTGATCAAGCTTCAAAATACAACTGACGATGGAGCGTCACAGTTTTACAGGCACAAATCAATTAAAGGCAGAACTAGCCAACTTGTTCAAGTTGAAACAAACAAACATAGGAAGCAGTTGCATCTGCAGCAGCTTTAATTTGCTCGGTTTTATGTCATATGTGTCTGGTTACTATGTCCATCGCCTTAAGCTGCATGCGCTTTACTTGATCAACCTTTCGATTTCCCAATCTGAGATCTGGCTCTGGCAAAAAAAAAAAACTAAAATAACATTTTTCTTTGTTTGTTTTCAGCTTTACCAATCACGTGCCTCTTCCCATTCATGTATTTCATGGTATGTATTGTCATGTTATCTAGCCAATCCTCTCCTTGTATATCACATTGAATTATTCTTGAGTACGATTACGTTTCTTTATGACCTTAATTACACAATCCGTGCAAACAAAAAAGTTGCAGTGCCGGTCTCAGGCCCCATCACCCCGAGATGAGTCACCAAAGATAGGGAGGAACACGGCAAGTAGCCTTAATTTGGATTGTGTCCAATCCATTCAATGGGTTGTGATGACTTCAGTTTCATTTTTGTTTTTGAGTCATAGTTTCAATTATTGTAGGAGTCTTTGGATGTCTTTTAACTGGCACTCCTAGCAGTCTGCTTGTAGATGTCAAAAGATTCTTTGTTTTCTTTTTGTATTCTAATACTGAATGAGTTCCAACTTAGACTTGGCCACTTGGGCCCTGTACACATATGCATTTCATTGTGAAGATATTTCCACACCCAAGCAGTTTCCTCACCCCGAAGTCACTCACCCAATGTTATCATTAATTTAAGCACATTATTCTATTTTCTGTCTCTCGTTTCCCACTTCTCATAGGTAAGGGACTTCCACATTGCTAAAACAGAGGAAGATATTGGTTTTTATGCTGGTTTCCTTGGTATGTTTTTTTCTCATTATCGATTTACAATTTAGAAATGATCCGAAATTGAAGTACAAATATCACAGAATTTTGTGAATGTTTCCGACTGTAGCTGCATCGTACATGGTGGGTAGAGCTGTTTCTGCAATTTTTTGGGGCATTATCGCAGACCGTATTGGACGGAAACCTGTCATCACATGTTCAATCTTGTCTGTGTATGTATTACAGAAATCCTGAGTGTCAGATCATTTTATTTGGATTTCAATATTGCTGTTGTACGCCCAATTCATTCCCTCACATGCATGCCTTCTGTAGGGTCATCTTTAACACACTATTCGGTCTAAGTACAACGTATTGGATGGCAATTGCTACAAGATTTGTGCTGGGTGCTCTAAATGGCCTGCTTGCCGCAATAAAGCTACTTCTAAATTACCATTTACAATAACACCATCTAGATTGTAACTCATTTGTTTTAAAACGAGTATGCTATCAACCATTGCAGGCATATTGTGTTGAAGTTTGTCAAACTGAACATCAGGCACTTGGACTCTCACTTGTAATCTCATGAACAAAGCTCTGTACTGTTTATGCACAATGTATTTTATTGCATAATCCTTTAATTATGAATATTAGTCTAACTGAATGTACTTAATCAGATGAACACAGCATGGGGTTTGGGTCTTATTGTTGGTCCAGCTCTTGGAGGCTACCTTTCACAGGTACCAGTTCAGAAAGAAAAGAAGAGAAAAAAGTTTCTCACTTTCTTACTGCAGTCCCCTTTTCTTTTCACAGCCTACGGAGAAATATCCTCAAATATTTTCTGACGGATCTGTTTTTGGAAGGTAAATCATCCAAGTGTAACACTTATAGTCGATTACCAAATGCTAGGAATTAGTGATGTATCTTTCAGATTATCATAGCTCAATTAATTGGATTTTGCAGTTTTCCGTATCTCTTACCTTGTCTAAGTGTATTGGATTGCTACTGTTGTCCTAGTAAGCTGTACATGGCTTCCGGTATGTAACGTTTCACCTCAAAATCTCACATCATTTAAACTTCCTTTAGAAAATAATAACACTAATGTTTATTACATTTTGGCCTTTGTTTGCAATGTGAAATCTTATTTTCCATAAATGCTCCAAATAAACATAACATGCAGCTACCCAAGATGCAATTAACAAATAGACTACTGAACAGTAGTAGGGTCATTTTTGTATGAAGTAGGCTTACCTTGTATCCTGCACTATACTGAAAAAAATGATAGGTAGTATTTACTTAACTTCATTCCAGGCATATTGTTGAGCTATTATAAAAAAAATATTCTCTAGAGTTATTGTTAACATGACTATATTAATTGCAGGAAACTATACATAAGCATAAAGTTCCTAAAAAGGATACCAGCAAAGTAGTCAAAGCACAAGAGAGCTATCAGGATTCACCCCGCAGAAAGAGTTTGCTCCAGAACAGGCCTTGGATGTCAGCTATGCTACCTTACTGCCTTTTTAGTCTTCATGACACAGCATATAGTGAGGTAAAAGAAAAACATATTCTCTGAGAATTCATATCCTATTTAGCATGTTGCCACTCAGTGGGGTGTTTTTCATTTTGAAAGATACTCAGTAAACTTATATAAATGATATTTGATATATTCCTCATGAGTTAAATCCGATTATCCATTTCTTAACTAGCCATGTTAATCTTTTTTTTTGAAAGCTTAGCCATGTTAATCTTTCATACACTTGTTATGTAAATCTTTTAATACTAGATACTTTCCTTATGGGCGGTGAGCGATCGTAAGTATGGTGGCCTTAGCTTCTCAACTGAAGATATTGGCGAGGTTCTTGCAATGGCAGGTATTCCGTCCCTCTGCCTTCCCTCTTCCACCTAGATACAAAAGTTCAGCATACTGAACAGGGGCTTTCTTCCTTCATTTCAGGTGCTAGTCTCCTAGTATATCAGCTTATCCTTTATCGCTGGGTCCATAAAATTCTTGGAACAGTCAATTCATCACGTATTGCTTCAGTGAGTTGTCTCCTGCATCTTCAAACAAAACAAACATAAAAGTTTTGTATTTCGTGATCATCACTCAAATTTCAATATTAACATTGCAGGCTGTGTCTGTAGTTGTTCTTGCAACTTAACCCTTTATGACATACCTGTATGGAGTGGAACTTTCCTTCGCTCTTTATTCTGCAGCCATGATGAAAAACACTCTTGCAGTAAGAATTTTTGTTTTTTTCCTTCAAAGTTCAGCAGATTACTAAATATCTCACCCCACCATTTGTATGCTAATGAGTCATTTTCTAGGGAGAAAATAGTGTTCAAATCAATGTAATGTTCTTTTGCTATCTATGCAGATTACTGCTACGACAGGAATTTGCCTTCTACAGAACAATGCTGTGGTATGTATGAACTCCAATTGAGTATATTGGTATGCTGACCAAAATCAAGTAGAAGTACGTAATATATTTTAAATTTAATTCCAGTGTCAAGAACAAAGAGGCACCGCAAATGGTATATCGACTACTGCAGTGTCATTGCTCAAGTCGATTGCTCCTGTATGGGCAGGTGCTCTGTAAGTATTTATTCCAACTCTCCTTTTTGAAACAATGCGCATGGGTAAATTTCATGTTACTTAGGTGGTGAATCTATTTTTGCATTGAACCTATCATAATGTCCTAATTTTATAAAGCAAAAGAATTCTATTTATTTATAAAAGATCAGATATACTCCAGTATGGAATCTATATAGGTTCCTAAAATTTTCACTAATTAAGCCTCTAATAAACATAAAATTATTTGACAAATGGGGAGGCAAGAACCCAAATGTTAAAATTTCTGGGTCACCTCATAGCAAAAGCATATTGCTAAAACAGAGTGTAGAATCTAAAAATTTGGATCCATATGTGTATCCTAAATTCTGAATGCATATTGATCAATACAGATTCTCATGGGCACAAAAACGCCAAGATGCCACTTTCCTGCCAGGTAAAACTAGCAATTTTCTACTATACCTCGCATCACGTTTCATTTTTTTCCCATGGTAAACTAGTATATAAATGAATAGTATAGTTTTGTTATGTAGGATATTTCCTTGTGATAGTAGAGGACAGGAACATGTATATGCTTACCCAACTTGTCTTGGTGAATTTTGCAGGTGATCAGGTGGTGTTTGTGGTGCTGAATTTGGTGCAGCTCCTTGGGCTGATGTCCACCTTTGAACCCTTTCTGGTGTTGCCTGCATTACCAGCTTAGTTGATCAAGGCTAGAGATTGTGAAAGAGGCGTCCATTGAGACATATTTACAGTTGGTCCAGCATAAACCAAAAAAAAAGGAAAATGATGATGTCCATTTGCTTTAGAGTCTGATTGTGCGAGTTGATCTCCTGTCTGTAATCTGAACAAACCGAGGACAGAATAGCTGCTGTTTCAGTCACGCCCTTTCTTGTGTGTTGCGCTACTGAAAGCGTCTGATTAGTCCACAAAAAAGAAGATGTTCAGTTGATTAGCGAAAAAAATGATGTATTGTAATATCATTGTACGCAGCATGCATCTCGCTAATTAGGTACTTTGGTTCAGGCTTCAACCTGAACCGCTCCTTTATATAGTGTCCTAAAGCCAGGTGCCACAACGAATCGTCTGTTCTTCAGTATAGCTATCATCGTCGGAAGCATTTTTTCTGTACTGAAGTTCATCTTTGCGATCCATCCTTTACTAGTTTATTAAGTCGATGGAACCGATGATTCCGGATTAGTGGCAGGAGCATCATATCGTCCAATGCAACTAATAAGCAATTAAAGATCCGCAGAAATGGAAGGCTGTGCCTGTGTTTGAAGACTGGCACTCTCGGTAGCCATGCAGATTAATCTACTGTTGGACTTGTGTCTTCACCACCGTACCCTTCAATTCGCTGCACTAACCAATGCATAAGTGCATAACCCGATAACCGGTACTGTGTGCAGTGACAACATGGAGTGTACTGTAAGTACGAGATATCTTTTTATTCAGGCGATCAATCAATGTGAAAAGTAGAAAGGAATGAAGCAAAACGAGTCTCTGATCTTATCTCTCGAGTTTGTTAGTTCGTTGTTACTTTTTGGTCTATCTCATGATCTCCTTTTTTTGTCTGATGCTCTCGAGTGTCATCATTGTGCACTAGTTTGTTAGTACCTGCGTATGCATGCGGTCTCTAATCTTATTTGGGGGAGATAATTCAGTTCAGGGGCCGGAACAGTGCCACCTCTTCGCCGCCGCTCTAATCCTACGTACGATGAGCCCCTTTATTTATTATAAGCGTGTGATAATGTACGTGCTACAATAATATAGCATAGTATCATTGTGTGTGAGATTAGTGGGCTTTGCACTGCACTGCAGTGATAATCTCTTTAGCATCTTTTTTTTTGTTATCTCTAGCTGGAGCGGCATGATGCCCTCACCTTTTCCGTTGTCGTCAGTTGATTATATATTGTTCATCAGTTTTATCCATCTACCGCATCTTAATTAGGGAATTAGTGTGTAGCATCTTTAAACTTTGTGTCGAAAATTCATCCAAAAGTATATATGGATAGAGCGTGTAAGCATCTATATTCAAGGTTGAATATATAAAAAATTGTGTAAGAAAGAGAGAGAAAAGTAGTTGCCGATGCAATTGTACAAATTAGAGCAATAGTTCCGGATCCAACGGCTAGGGGATCGGGATCTTTAGTCCTGGTTGGTCTTTTTAGTTCCGGTTGATAACATCAACCCAGACTAAAGGGTCATCATTTAGTTTAGTTGGTCCTCCACGGATTTATACTATAAAAGTTAAAACAATTGAAACTTTGTCTCACAAATAGTATTGCATGAAATCTGCAGTCAAATCAAGCATAACGACCCAATGCGCCGAAGATCTTCCATCGAGCGACACAAATAATATTGATGTAGTAGGTACAATGGTGAAGCATATTCCAATGAGTGACATATCGAATAACGTCCAAAAAGGTCATATTCAAGTAGTTGTGGTTTTCAAATTGCTGGTTTATTTTGTGATTTATCGAAATAGTTGTGCTTTGAAAATTGCAGGTTTATTGAGTGAGGTTGAACAGGACGATGGAAAGTGATGGCTGGCTTCATAGAAACAATGATGGCTGGCTTCATAAAAATAATGATTACCAAATTTTGCATATCTGCAAACTACATGCGTCAACGTGCAATTCTCTCTACAAGGAATGAGCACGTTGATGCGATTAATGCATTGATGATTGATAGGTTCCCATGGAAGGAGAAGGTACATTACAGTTTTGATTCAGTTGATGACGACGCAAGGAATAACTATCCCCTGGACTTTCTCAATTCCATCACACCCAATGAATTGCCTCCTCATGAGCTTAAGGTAAAGAAGAACTGGCTGGTGATCCTTCTCCGTAATCTCGATCCTCATAATGGCCTTTGCAATGGTACTCGACTGGTCATCAGAGAATTTTAAAATAATGCAATTGATGCGGAGATCGTTAATGGTCAACACACAGGTAAGAGTGTATTCATTCCTAGGATACCTATGTCTCCATCAGAAGATCTTATTCTTCTGTTAAAATTTAAGGGAAAGAAATTTCCAATCCGTTTGAGCTTTGCAATGAACATTAACAAGGCGCAAGGGCAGACAATACCTAATGTTGGTATCTACCTCCCCGAGCCGGTTTTTTCTCATGGGCAGTATATGTTGCTCTGTCTAGGGGTGTTTCTCGTGGGACTACTTGGTTGCTTGCAAGGACTAACAAGGCTATTGACCTGATTGGAAAGAGCACCAAAAACATTATCTATAGGGATGTGTTGGAGTCATGAGGTGTGTTTGGTTTTATTTTTATTGTCCATAACTATAAGTATTTTCTCCGCTCATCATATTATATCCAATATATTGATCTTACTTATATTTTTATGCAGAATTTAAGTAGACAGCGTCCGGATAAAATTGTTGTTTGTGTGGCATAATTTGTGTTTCTTCTAAAGTTAGCGGATTGAATGAAACACATTATGTATATGGAATTTCTTATATTTAAATATTTGTGTACTATTTTTGAAGTGGAGTAGATTGCTCGGTATATTAATAAAGAGGTTAATTAATTTTTTAGAAGTAGTTGGTGTAATCAAATTATTTTTAAATAATTTTTCAAAACATGTGTCTGTGGCACGTGCATCTCCACTGGTACTACAAAAGTTAAAAGTTGAAATAATTGAAACCTTTTCTCACCAAGATTAGGCCCACTGTACCCCTCATAGAAGTCCCATGTAACACCTTGCTCCAAAATCTGCTTACGGCCCAGCTCCTTACGTGCAGCGAGCCCGCATACGCATAGCACCTCTCTTACACTCACTTTCGGACTTGCTTCGTGTAAAAGGGTCAATCCGGAGGTGCTACGTTTGGAACAACTAGGATTATAAGCTGACCCTCACCCCCCCTAAACTTCCATAGTGGTACTAAGCCACCACAGTACAACCACTGGGCCACATGGGCCATATTACTAAGGGATATTGGGCTGGGGTATTACATCCCACTTGCCAAGTCTAGAGGTTTGACAAAAGGAGGTGGTGACACATTTTTTGATAGAAGGAAAATATTTCTACCAAAATCCTAATATTTTTCTCACCAAAGCCTTCTACATACCCACCTGGTGTACCCGCCACGTGAGCACCCTCACGCGCACAATTAAGGGAGAAAATAGATGCCCGTATATTTCTTTCCTTATGCATAATAGGAAATAGAGTAGGATAAATGGAGGGGTATAAATTAAGTAGTATAAATTCTTTCCATACTAAATAAATCAAGATATCCATATCAATCAATCAATCAAGAGGCTAATTGCAACATCAAGACACGCACAACTGAAGGAGAAAATTGATCCTCGCATATTTCTTTCTTTATAGACAAACTCGACTTATGAACTCCTTAATTATGAATCACTCGTACAGACAAATAAGAAATATAGTAGTATAAATTCTTTCCATACTAAATCGATGATATCCATATCAATCAATCAATCAATCAATCAAGGGGCTAATTGCAAGTGTCTTGATTGCCGCATGAAGCCTTTCCAAAATTATGATGTCTCTCTACCTTCTATTACCACACCTGTAAAGACATACACCTCTAGGGTTAATCATTCACCCCCATTGCTGCTACCACCTGATTCCTTCTTCCAAGATAAGACCTCTTCGCTGATCGGAATAAGGCTAAAGCTGCGCCAAGAATCTGCTGCCACAAGAGCAACGGGACATCACACCCAACACCAAGATCTACCTCCTGCCCTTGTTGCAATGCTTGTTGTGAATAACAATTTTATGTTGTTGGTTAGGCTGGAGATGTTGTTCATAAGGGCGTTGAAATCATGTATTAGGTCACCAGCATGCCGTATCATCCATATTTCCCTGATCGTCGCCGGTGGCATTGCCCGTTCTCCCTGCCCTCCTAACATCATACATTGTGTGGTCGTCGGCACCAACACCCGTTCAACCACCTTCTAATTTGTCTTGCAATCGTGAGCAGATGGCAGGACTTCCCGCCGGAAGCTGATCCACCAACATAAGGTTGTGGACCGATGCCAGCAAAAAGGATCCAGTGGAGCATGATCCTCTTCCATCGAACACCTGTTTGGCTCCATCCCGTCTCAGTTCTTGGCTGGTTTGTCAAAGAATCGCGATTTTGAGTGAATACGTCCAATGAATATCCTATTTAGGCATATAGTTCCCTAATAATATATATATGCATTTTGAGTGAATACGTCCAATGAATATCCTATGCATTTCATCAATTATTTTCATATTTAATTTGATTCACTAATTCCTTTACTAATTATAAGAAAATATAAGAATTCATCCACAAATTGCATATAATATAATCATACTGATATTCCACTATATTTGATTAGCTTGTATTGGATTAGATTGGGTTGATACGATATATTAATAAATAAATAAAATTTTTAGCAGTCTTGATGCAATCCATTTATTTTTAAATAATTGTTCTTTAAATACGTGCATGTGGCACGTGCATCTCTACTATTAGTTCAAAAGGAAAATATCTCCACTAGAGTTATATATGTACTGTAGATGGGGTGGCAAGGAAGCTACATATGAAGCAAAAGCAAAAGGTCTTGATTCACGTTAGAAGCAGTATTTTTCTATATTGCACAGGCCCTTTTAGTCACGAGTGTGGAACCTGGACAGATGAACATTTTTTAAGTAGTGTGAGTGTCGTGCTAGCTTGGTACTACATGGAAATCAAGTTAACTTTTTGGTACAGATCAAAGACAATGGTGCCATCGGTGGCGTCGTGAGTCACGTTGACGGCATAGACTTCTCCGAGGCATAGTGTGGCTAACAAGCAACGAGATGAGGTGGACGGGGGTGTCCGATCCCTGCGCGACGGCAGAGTCACGCTGCTGCCGGCGGCGGGGCGCCGGCGCCTTCCTCTCTATCCGGAGTCCCGGGCCGGCTGCCCCGCGCTCTTGGATCACCTTGCGTTCACACACTGATGACGTGGACATTGCATAGCTATTCCTGTGCCTGACGAGTGACGACCTTACCTGAAAGCCACTTTGAACCTGGCCTGAAAATCCAAGGAATGGCGCGGTGGGATGGACTTGAGAGTCAACATGCGCGCGCCTTGAGCGTACGCGCGCGCGTCCTTGTCGACGGAGGCCTGAATTCCCTATCGCCGGTGCCGTTGGAGTCAATTTTGTCAGGTACAAATGGAGAAGGCTGCGGGAACTTTCCACAAATAATAATGGAGGAGTGACCTGATGGAGCTTCTGGTAGATGCAGCGGCAGATTGCCGGCGAGCGCGAGCTTGGGTCGGAGACGGCTGCTAGCTGCAGCATCGATCGCAATCAGGTGCCCGTCTCTGGCCTGCTTGTGTTGTTTCATGTTTGTGGTCAGGGCTGAGAGCATGCGTAAATGTTGCCCTCGCTGGAAGCTAAATATTAATCCCGTCACATCAAAATATTTTAATACTTATTAGGAGTATTAAACGTAGATTAATAATAAAATCTATTCCATAACCCCGGGCTATTTTGCGAGACGAACCTATTAAATCTAATTTTTTCTTCATGATTAATAGATTAATCTTGCGAAATAGCTCGAGAGTCCTGGAATTAGTTTTACCCGCAGCATATATTTAATTTTTTAAATAGCCTAAAAATTTTAGACGTGATAGAGCTAAATTTTAATCATTGTTAATTTCAGTCGGCGTTGGCAGGCGTGTCAGGCCGCAGGCCATCTGTCACCCCGCTCAGCCAGCACAATCCCGAGCCATCAGTTTGTGGAAGAGAAGTAACGCCGGCACGCGGACCAAGGGAGGGAGGGACCCAGCATCGCTGCACCTGTCACGTTTCCTTCCACGGCTCCGCTCCTTCCTTCAGGCTTGCTCTGTCTGGCCTCTCATGCATATATGATGCACCTTCCATCCCATTATCGAGTGCTATACAAAGCGAGCTGGAATAATGGGGGAGCCGCCGCCGCCGCCGCCGCCGCCGAAGGTGTACTACGACGGCTGCCCCGGCTGCGCCATGGACAGAAAGAAGGAGAGCCGCAAGGGCGTTCCCTACAAGGAGCTGCTCTTCGTTGGCATCACCACCTTCGCCTCGGGTAGGTTCATTTGCTAATCGCCTCATGTCCATGGATGGTCTGATCTTATTTAACTGCAACTCTTGTTCGATCTGGATATTCTTTCTTCTTTTATCTATTGCTGGGACATTCTCTCTTCTCGACCGGCTGCTGCCGGCTACAGATGCTTCTTCTGAAACGTCATATACTCCACTGATGTAAACTGGTTTCTTGTCCTTTCTCAGCTCTGCCAATAACATCCTTGTTTCCGTTTTTGTACTTCATGGTAAGCTACCATGCCATTCTATTCGCATATTCCTCTTTCTCTCTGCTGAATTATATGTGTTTTTGCAAATAAAAATGCTAATTATTTCTGAAACAGATAAGAGACCTGCATGTTGCTAAAAGAGAGGAAGACATTGGATTCTACGCTGGCTTTCTCGGTAAGATTTGTTGCAACAAAGTGTCATTGAGTAACAAAAACCATGCATACTTCTTTAATTTTCTCGAAAATTATCATATTTATATATATCACATCCATTTCTTTAGGTGCGTCATATATGATCGGCAGAGGTCTTGCGTCAGTCTTCTGGGGTATCATAGCTGATCGCATTGGACGAAAGCCTGTCATTGCATTTTCCGTATTTTCAGTGTAAGTACTCGTGGTAACCTGAGAAATGTAACCAAATCCAAAAATAGAATGGCATTACGTTCCATTTACTGTATGAACGCTAATCCATTTCCAAACCCACATTTCAGCATTGTTTTCAACACATTGTTTGGACTGAGTGTAAAATATTGGATGGCTATTACTACAAGGTTTCTTCTTGGTGCCCTGAATGGATTCCTGGCACCTGTAAAGGTAATTTGTTGCATAGAAGCGGCAATTCCTAAAAACAAGTATAGGGAATATGTCATTCTCAGTTGCTGCATGCCCAGATTCCAGCAAAAGTCTAGTCAATATAATGTTTTTCTAGAATAAGTAGTCAGTATAATGTAATTGTTGCTTTCTGCTACAGGCCTACTCCATTGAAGTTTGTCGACCTGAACAGCAAGCTTTGGGTATATCAATTGTTAGTTACAATCCACATATAAACGCTTAGTACTGCCGCGTATGACATAATTATTGCATACCATGAACTGAATTTGATCCATTCATCAAATTTAGGTCAGCACAGCATGGGGAATGGGTGTTATAATTGGCCCAGCAATTGGGGGCTACCTAGCACAGGTATCTCATAAAAATTATTCTCTCAATAATATGGATTAGTTTTTCACCTTTTATGTCTTCTTTATTACCAGCCGGTCAAACAATATCCACATCTGTTTCATGAGAAGTCAGTGTTTGGAAGGTATGCCTTTGGACTAAAATTAAAATTCTTTTAACACTAAGTTAGAATGATTTTTTTATTTTGTCTTCTTGATCCAACATCACGCAGGTTCCCATATTTATTACCATGTCTATTTATCTCATTTTTTGCTACCTTGGTTTTCATAAGCTGTGCATGGCTCCCAGTAAGTATAACCTACTCTGACTCTGTGTATTCTTTCAAATTTATTTGTTTTAATATTATCATGATGAGTTTTTCATGTGCTTGATTTATTCACACATTATATGTCTTCTTGGAACACCAAAATATTATCCGATCTTACCTTAAGATACATAAAAAAATCTGCTAAATAATTTGCACATGTGAGCTTATTCCTACCGTTATTTTTTAACTTGTCATTTTTCATCGAGTAACTAAACAGGAGACCCTACATAAGCACAAAGACCTTGAGAGAACAGTTGAAATGGTAGAAGGTTCTACAGCTCAAGAAAGCACAGAACCACCTAAGAAGAGTTTACTTAGAAACTGGCCTTTGATGTCCTCCATTATCACATACTGTGTCTTCTCCCTTCATGACACTGCATATGTTGAGGTACTATTTACTCACTCGATCCGCTCTGCTACTTTGAAATACAACGGTTCTGAAATTTATTTGTTGCAATTCGACATCAGATATTTTCTCTATGGACTGTAAGTAATAGAAAATACGGCGGCCTTAGCTTTTCATCTAAAGATGTGGGCCAAGTTCTTACAGTTGCAGGTAATTCCGAGTCAATCAACTGCTTTCCTAAAAACTTAAAGAATCTTTGGCAAGCATTTGATGAATGATGTTTGTGCATTATGGTTAAGCTGTACTAAATGTAATTTTTGCGACAATCATCCTTTGTTGAACTGTAGGCGCCAGTCTTCTAGTATATCAACTCTTTGCTTATCGTTGGGTTGATAAAACTTTTGGACCTATCCAGTCAACCCGAATTTCGTCGGTGAGTTGCTAAAGTCACAATTATTTGACTCTTTTACAGTTTACCCAGTCCTTATTATTGGATATTTTTCTGTTAAAAATATTTATAATTCTTAACAATTGACCTTAAGCATCGCAGGCACTGTCTATACCAATAATTGCTGCTTATCCCTTCATGACACACCTATCAGGAATAAGACTTGGTCTGCCTCTCTACATTGCAGCAATGCTGAAAAGTGTCTTTGCAGTAAGTCGTTTATGACTAATAGTTCTGAGATCCAACCCGTTTAATACATCAGCAATTACCGTTGTACTATGTTAGAAATTTTGTACAAAGAAAATGCTGGTTATATTAGTTTAAACCTCTGTGTATTCAAGTATCTATCTTTGGGATACTAATGTGAGTATCTTGATCAGATAACCAGAGTTACTGGCACTTCTCTGCTGCAAAACAATGCTGTGGTATGTGTCCAACTTATGTCAGTTCATGATTTACTAACCGATATCCCGACAAGATATTATTATTTAGGGAAAAGTCCACTTCACACCCCCGAACTATCGCAAAAGTCCGATTTTCAACCTTAAACTACAAAACCGGATAAGAAACGCAACCCAACTGTCGAAACTAGGCAAATTTGGCCCTTGGGGTGGTTTTGAAGGCGGTTTTGTATTTTTAAAAAGAATTAAAAAATTTTAATTAGATCTAAAAATTAAAACTAATTCATTTTAGTTCAGAAAAATATGAAACTAGTATCAAATTTTTTATAAAAATGCAATGTATCTATTTTTGCTCTATTTGAATGTTATTTATTAAAAAATAATAGGCATAACTATAAGCAACCAAATACTATGAACATAAAAAAATGGATCCGAATAACTGACAAGGATAGTGCCAATAGATAGCTTACATGTTTAGAAAAATTTTGATACCCATTTCATATTTTTTTGATTTAAAATGAATTACTTATGAATTTTTTAGTTTAAATTTGAATATTTTTAATTTTTACAAAATAGAAAACCACCTTCGAAACCAACCTAAGGACCAAATTTGCTCGGTTTTGACAGTTGGATGGCCTTTCTTATCCGGTTTTGTAGTTTAAGGTTGAAAATCGGACTTTTGCGATAGTTCGAGGGTGTAAACCGGACTTTTCCCTGTTATTTAACCGATAACCTGAATTGGTGGATACTATTCGTAGCCACAAGAACAAAGGGGTGCTGCTAATGGAATAGCGACAACTGCAATGTCTTTGTCCAAGGCTTTTGCTCCAGCTGGAGCAGGCATTATGTATGTATAGAGAGTGCTCGATCTCTTGCATTCATGTTATTCGCATAATATATTATCTCAGTTCTCAGTGAAGAAATTTTTGCTAATTATTTAAACTATTATTCCTAGCTTAGTGATTGCATTGTACCTGATAAGCATGGGCTGATTCAAACAATACAAGTATTTTCAAGAAGAGGCTCGCTCATATTGTTGAAATACCTGTGGCTGCAGATTCTCATGGGCACAGAAGCGCCAACATGCCGCGTTCTTTCCAGGTATAGATCATATATATGCGTTAGTTCTGAGAACCATTTAGATTGTAATAATGCTACCATTCTAATGCAAAGAGCAAGTGTGATAACTTACCATAACGCCAATATATATGACCCTAGTACAATCACCATATATAGAGGATGTGGATTGTGGATTGAAAAAGGTGGTATTTGATTGACCCTCACATTTTCATGTGTATATGCAGGAGACCAGATGGTGTTTCTGATGCTGAATCTGACAGAGCTCATCGGGCTCATACTGACCTTCAAGCCTTTCCTGGCAGTTCCCCAACAGTACAAATGAAGCATATAGAGTGAGTTAGTGTCGCCAGACGAGAGATGAAAATGGCATTATCAAGGTAGCAATGCATAGGGAAGATTGAAAAGACAGTCGTGTATGTGCAGTGCAATTTAGTTTGGAGTCCGTTGGGAGTGTTCGTTCAAGTTGGTGCACATGGAGGACCTGTTATATAATCGCCTGGGAATGAAATTGGGTTATTGCAGTGTTGAAGTGGTGCTTTGGTAGCTGATCGAGTCTGTTGTTCAGCGTACCATGCATGAGGGAAAGAAGCAGAGTTCCTGAAGAACAAGAGAGCCATGTACACTAAACCCTTTATGATTAGAGTATACTAGTACTCCTAATTAATTCCAAGCCAGATATGATTATTATGCCGACAATTAGAGATAGGGCAAGCTTTGAAGGGAACTACTCCTATATACTGCAATATGGCTTGAATGATGATGTTTCTTGCACGCATATATGGAGTCCCAGCTAGTGCAAGTCTGCAATTAAGGAAATCAGCTCCTTTGAGTGGAACTTCAAAGGAACCATCCAGATAACAATCTCCTGTGGCCTGAGTCACTGACTGCTGGGGTACCCCTGCTCCAGCTCCGTCTGTTCCATCGTCATCGTCATCCATCACCATGCCTTGCATTATAATTGATAGGATGATGACCAAGCTTACCACGTACAATATTTGTATTACTATGTATTTTTTTGCCCCCTGACCATTCGTGTGTTCTTACGAACGCGTACGCCTTACCTTGTTCGTGCTCTGATTCATTCCCTGCGTGACGAGTCATCTGACTGTGACTGCAAGCTGACCAGGTTTCAACCCATTGCTTTTGCTTGCTTCTATGGCTCAAACAGACATACTAACTCCGATCCAGTAGCTTGCTTTACTCAGAACGCAAATGTTCCTTGCATCCACAAGCCAAGCAACAACAGACCAACGCGTACTCATCGATCTCTATTTAACGGGGCAATCTGCCTGCTCATCTCTTCGCCCATCCATCGCACTGAAGAATTGAAACACACACAGCACCAGAGCTAGCTAGCCGGCCGGAAGCAGTTGCAGGTTGTCAGGGAAACTAATTAACAATGGAGGGGAATAAGAAGCAGATGCTTGCCACCTTGGTCGGCTGCAACTACGCCGGCACGCCCCACGAGCTGCGAGGCTGCATCAACGACCTCCTCGCCATGCGCGACACCCTCGTCGCCCGCTTCGGCTTCGCGCCCGGTGACATCACCGTGCTCACCGACGACGACCGCCGCGCCGCCGTGCTCCCGACCGGCGCCAACATCAAGCGCGCGCTCGCCGACATGGTGGCCCGCGCCGCGCCCGGGGACGTGCTCTTCTTCCACTACAGCGGCCACGGACGAGGCCATCGTGCCATGCGACTTCAACCTCATCACGGACGTGGATTTCCGGCAGCTGGTGGACCGGGTGCCGCAGGGCGCGACCTTCACCATGGTGTCCGACTCGTGCCACAGCGGCGGGCTCATCGACAAGGAGAAGGAGCAGATCGGCCCCTCCGCCGTCGTCGACGACCTCGCCGACGACGGTACGTCCGCCACGCGCGCCGTCGTCCGCGCCCGCTTCCTACCGTACCCCGCCGTCGTCGGCCACCTCTCCGGCGCCTCGGGCGTCGACGCGTCCCACCACGTCGCCGACCACCTCCTCGCGCTCTTCGGCGCCGACGCCAGCGCCAAGTTCCACCACCAGCAGCGCCACCACGACAGAGCGCCGAGCCCCGACGGCGGCATCCTGCTGAGCGGGTGCCAGACGGACGAGACGTCCGCGGACGTGGCGGCGGACGACGGCGGCAAGGCGTGCGGCGCGTTCAGCATCGCGGTAATGTTTCTCAGCATAGGGTGTTGTTTTTTTTTGGGAGGGGGGGGGGGGGGGGGGGGGGGGGCGCTACCTAAGGGCAATATATGATCTGTTCTCAATGAATAACCTTCCATTGCAGTTTTGATGTTGTGCGTGATCAACTTGGACTCGTACGATCAGAGTTCCCCCATACATTATATGGTGTTGCTGGAACGCAGGTTTCGTTACTCTTTACACCTTCAATACCTAAACATTGCTACTGGCAAAACTTGACTTCATTTCTATCACATAGTTTTTTTAAAGAAATATCCTAGATTATAATTTCTACAGAAACATTAATTTTGTACTGTTGCACCTATTCTTCAGTATTTTTAATTTAAATTGAGATTTACAGAAAATATCATGGGAACATGCTACGATGTTGCCTATTTGTATTTATGTTCTTGTTAAGATGTTTTTTAGTTTAAATAGTGTGCCTTTGCTGACTCTAAGCTCAAAAAAAAAAAAGAACATGCCAGAAACTTATTGTGAGCACTCGCAGGCATTTAATATCATGATTCTTGCTAGAGACTGTAATTGGTTGCTAGTGAGCGAATTCGGATCATTAAAAGATTAATTTAAGCCTTAATTTAGCAACTTTCTTGAATCTTGCTCTGGCATTCAGCTTAAAGGAATGGCTTGATTGTTTGGATACAATAATAATTAAACTTTAGTTTGTCTCTCTGAGTTTGGAGCTAAACTGTTCTTCAGGCTGAGAAGGCTTCAGCGAACTATATTGGCATTTTCAAGCTTTCTAACATAAGTGGGAAGAAGCGGGAACCTATAGCAGCTTCAACAGTTGATGGTGACAGTGATGTGGATTGTGACAGCAGCAGCGATGAAGAAGATGAAGAAATTAATGAGGATACAAAGCCCATTCTACATGTATGTTTTTTAATCAATATCTTAACTCTACTTTGCCACAAAACTCAAGTTTTTCAGTGTCCTGCAAGCTACGTTGATATACAGCTCGTGATGTGTTCTGTTGCTACATTTCAATGTATCAGCTAAAAAAGGTGGCTCACGCGGGTTGTGTAAATCGGATACGTTCAATGACTCAAAAACCACATCTATGTGCTACGTGGGGAGATACTGGTCATGTTCAGGTAATTTAGTTCTTACCTCACATTTGTTTTTTTAGTTATTTTGATCGCTGGCAACCTAAACCTGTATATCAATTCTATATGCATCATATTACCTTTTGAAAACAGGTCCTGAAACATAATGCACCATATTGACTTCTTTTTTATGCATTGCCAACTGTTACCCGGCTGCTAAATATGCAGGTGTGGGACTTGAGCTCCTTCCTTAATTCCTTAGCAGAAGCAGAGTCAGGGGCACCTGCACCCAAAGAAGATGACATCATCCACAAACACTTGCCTCTGAAAGTATTTAGTGGCCATAAAGATGAGGGATATGCAATTGATTGGAGTCCGCTTGTTACTGGAAGACTTGTTTCTGGTGTGTACCTGACTTTGTGCATTTCACAATGTTTGTCATCTAAAATGTTTCCATAGTTGATAACTCATTGCAGTATCCCTCTATTACATGTCCATGAATCATTGATACCATTTAATTTGGTTTATAGATATTTTCATGGAATAATTTAATGCTTTTTCTATGCAGGCGACTGCAATAAGTGCATTCACCTGTGGGAGCCAACTCCAAACAACTGGAACATAGGTGCAAATCCATTTGTTGGACACACTGCAAGTGTTGAAGACCTACAGGCATGCCACTGAATGATGTATCATGTTATTAATATGTTTCCTTGAATGTGATTGTCTCAACTATTATAACTAATATCCTTGCAGTGGAGTCCCACGGAAGCTGACGTATTTGCCTCTTGTTCTGTGGATGGTACAATAGCGATATGGGATATACGTACAGGGAAGAAACCTTGTATGTCTATTAAAGCTCATAAAGCCGATGTGAATGTTATCTCATGGAATAGGTATATCCAGCGGAAAACTCTTGAGTTTACTAGTACTACAACTTCTGCTTCATAATATTTTACACACGTTTTGACTTGCATTATCAGGCTTGCTAGCTCCATGATAGCTTCTGGGTGTGATGATGGCAGTTTCTCAGTTCGTGATCTCAGATCAAGTCAGGTATTCCTTCTTGATATATGACAATTTCTACGCTTGTGAGTTTCGGATGTAGCCAACTTGACAATTGCACATGAATGGGTTCTGAAGATATTAGGAAATGAGTAAACCATCTCAGCGATAAAAATATACAAGTTATGCTTTTGCTACTAGATTTTTGAAATAGATAGCCTAGATTAGATAGTTCTTCATTACTGCTAGTATGTAAACAGTGCACTGTGCACAAATCAGTCCAGCTCGCTACCGTGGTTGTACCCTTGTTGTATTGCCCAGTTTATCTAGACATATTCATACTGATTATAGTAATTCTAGTTTTGTACTTCTTTAGTGTTGTTTGTGAATCTTTTTCCCTTACACTCTCTATCATACTGGTAGGAGGACTCATTGGTAGCCCATTTCGAGTACCACAAGAAAGCAGTTACATCTATTGAGTGGAGTCCACATGAAGCGGCATCACTGGCTGTAACGTCTGAAGATCACCAACTCACGTAATACTACCTCCCTCCCTTCTCATTCATGTCTTAGATACACTGGACTGTCAAAATGTTTTGCCCAGTATTTGTTGACACCTCTCATGAATTGTCTGGATATAGAATTTGGGACCTTCACTGGAAAGAGATGCAGAAGAGGAGGCTGAGTTCAGAGCGAAGATGAAGGAGCAGGCGAATGCACCTGAAGATTTACCCCCACAACTTCTCTTTGTTCATCAGGTAGTACTACTATATTGTTCTCTTATTTGATCATGATGGCATTAGAAACTGACTGACTTGTGGCCTCATCTTTAGTGGCTGTATCATTTTTCTTGCACAGTTCTATTGCTTGTAAAGGGTGATATATGACAGTGACTGTTTCTATGAGCAGGGCCAGAAAGACTTGAAAGAACTGCATTGGCACCCACAGATACCCTCGATGATCATATCTACAGCAATTGACGGCTTTAATGTGTTGATGCCCAGCAACATTGATACAACCATTCCTGGCAACACTGATGCAACCATGGCATCTGCTGAGTCATAGATGTTTTTGGTAGCACCATTCAATTTATAATTCCAGCGTTATGTATCCAGTAGTGTGTATCCCTGTTTAGCTGCCAGCCATTTGTATTGAGCTGGATGATAAATTTTGATTGGCTGACATTCTATGCTATATAGATAAGATTTAATATTCAGTTTTTGCTAAGTAGTCTGTAATGTTGGCACAGCATATATCAGGTGATATTGTGGCGTTGAAGCAAAAAGTGCTTCCTTATCACAGCTAGCAGAGCAACCTAAGCTGCTATTGGTTGTCATGATGCATGATTTGTTAGATGTTATTCCGCAGAAATGTTTGTGAAAGTAGGAATCTGAATTGTTGCAGTATCTATAGGCTGTGGTTATGGCTCACTGGTAGGCAGAATCAGAATGGCAGACTGGAAGGACCTTTGTAGAGCGCGGTCGGCGGTCTGATGCCGGCTTTGTTCATTTTTGAAAATTTGGCAGCCGCCCATTCATTTATATACGCTCCATTGCTGCTGCGTATGTTCTGTGCTCCCTTTGCAGAAAAATAAATATATCAGGTATGCACATATTCTTTCAATTAAATAATATACAAAGCATAATGAAAAGGTTGAAAAAAATGTATGGCGAGATTTTAGGTAATTATTTTTCGAGGCAATGATTTCGAACTAAATATATTTTAGAAGTCAGTGAGAATCAAACTTTTAAAGTTTGACAGGGACAAATAAACAAGTTTTAAGTATTTCTGAGCAGGTATATAATTCGTCCAGACTCCTTATTTTGGCCAACACAAGAGGACGAATAACATCGGACAAAAACAGGGCACGGACCAGAGGGGCGAATTCACCTTTAGCATTCCCGCGATTCAGGCACACAAATTTGCCTCCATCCATCGTGGCTTGTGAATTTGTGATCGAGGGCACAGAATGCGTCGTGCATCGGTCATGTGCTTTCTCCAACGGAATTAAGAGATCGATCGATCAGCAATCCGTTGAATCGATCGAGAGAAGAAGAGAATGGACGTGGTGGAGCAGCAGCTGACCAAGCAGCAGATCGAGGAGTTCCGGGAGGCCTTCAGCCTCTTCGACAAAGATGGCGACGGTATGTAGGGCGGCCATTACTGAATTGCATCTGCATTTGCATTGTTCAACGATGAATTGCAATTGACAGTGGAGGAGGCACGAATTGATCGATCAACGCAGGGACGATCACGACCAAGGAGCTGGGCACGGTGATGGGTTCGCTGGGGCAGAGCCCGACGGAGGAGGAGCTGCAGGAGATGGTGAAGGAGGTGGACGCCGACGGCAGCGGCGCCATCGACTTCCAGGAGTTCCTGACCCTCCTGGCGCGCCAGATGCGCGAGGCCAGCGGCGCCGACGAGGAGGAGCTCCGCGAGGCCTTCCGCGTCTTCGACCAGGACCAGAACGGCTTCATCTCCCGCGACGAGCTCCGCCACGTCCTCCAGAACCTCGGCGAGCGCCTCTCCGACGAGGAGCTCGCCGAGATGCTCCGCGAGGCCGACGTCGACGGCGACGGCCAGATCAACTACACCGAGTTCGCAAAGGTCATGCTGGCCAAGTGAGTGACGATCCGAATTCAAACATCTCTCTTTTTCTTCTTCTTTGCATTGCTGATTTACACTTTCTTCCATTGCATTGCGTCCCTCCCATTCTTTTCTCGCGTAGATTAGCATAAAGATTCATCGTTTAATTGATAAATCAAACTAGGTATTGATAGGTGCCTGCTCAATTAATCGATTAGGCTCGAATTGGAGACAGCGGAACCGGCTATGCCGTCGCTCCTGAAAAACGGATACAGCGTCTGTCTCTGGGTTCTTGCATTTCGGATCTTGCAAATGGGCCGCCAAGTTAAACGCCGACGGTACTCAACAAACACACACATAATGCACATACGCTTACTTGCATTGCATTGGGCCTTGAAAGTTCAGCAGTGTAGTTTGCAAGTAGCAGTGCACTCATGGATCAAACTTCAGCTGAAAGAATTACTCATGCATGATTTTCATCTGAAGCCTGAACCTGACACTTATGTTGGGTTCTTGGGTCATTGTGCAGGCGAAGGCACCAGGAGATGGAAGGCCATGGGAGTGACTCAGATCACGCTAAGAGCACCTGCCCCTCCTGTACAATCCTCTGAAACTCACTCTGCCACCCTCATTTCTTGCTGACAGCTGAGTGAAATGTAACAAAATCCACTGTGTAAATGGGAAAAAAAATGAAATGGTGACCAACATGAGTTCCCAATTAACTTGCCAGGTTTTTCTTGAAACAATGAAAACCTGCTTAAGCTCTTCTGTTCAGTACCAGAAAATGGGACGACATAGCAAGGGCCAGGGTGCAAAAACCACACTTGGCTTCATTTCGCAGATTTTGCGCATGGTGTTTCAACATGATTCATAGGCATACATGGATTTACAAAGCTCACATACTGACAAAATCTACTGAACGAGCTTCACTCCAACTACAGTCTACAGCAAGCAATGCGACTCAAAATGCAGCATTTACAACAGTGATGGAGGACCAGCACAATTTGCTGGGCCACACACCGGTACATATATAATTCGGAGAACAGATTTGCTGATCCAGGCTACCAAAATGGAATCTGCTTGGAAGAATGAGACAAAAATAGTTTTCCATCCTTCCTCTCCTGAGGTTCTGCTAAGCAGCAGGTTGCATTTGCAGATCCTCAGATTTCCAGACAACGTCCAGATAAGTTATGAATCTTTCTAACTTAGTGAATCCAAACTACTGGTGATCGAAGAAGCCTAAGTATAGGAATTAATCCACTTCTCCAACCAATGGCTCGGCTTCATGAATAGATATGTTTTTTTTATAAGCATGATCTTTGTGTGTAGGGTAGTTACTTTATGGAATTCCAGAGTGTCGCCTTTTGCTTTTCGGACTTCTACCATATGAAGAGAGGGTGCGACTTGTAGTATCTGAACCAAAATGTATAATATATGTTAGACAGATGAAGTTTACTTTAAAAAATAAAGATTGCAGTTCAGGATATTTTTTTTCGTTTTCTCGCATTACCTCAGTAGCAACATTGAGGTTTCCTTTCCTCCCTGCTTTCACCTTTTGGAGCCTCAACTGGTCACATAATAAGACAGAATGCATAAAGATCTATCTAAAGTTTGCATACATTATTGAGAAGTTTAAAAACTTAAGGAAAATGTTAAGATAATCAGTTATCATAGAGTTGTGGGAAAGAACCTTGTAGTTTTTCTTCTGAACATCAAATCCTAGAGGTTTTGCCGCTTCCTCAATCTTGCGGACAATTTCCTTGGGTGGACATTTTGAGGTGAACCTTGTTTCTCTTTTGAATTCCTGCAAACACAAATTATTACAAATATAAGTAGAAAGTATAGCAGAATGATGATCCTAAATTGCGAAAAAAAATGTAAAATTTCCAAAACCAATGGTCTAATCACATAGGCGTATATCGAATTAGCTTGCAAAATGCATTATAATTGTGTAATTGACTTGACCTTTACTAGCTGTTAGAAAGGAAATGCAAGTGCATGTCACAGTCTTGGGGCAATGTCCTTGGAAAATCATGATGATTTAAGCAAACACACATTGCATTTTCAATGTTCTAGGTTTATACAGAGGAGTCAGGAATATCCAGATCCAGTACCTGCTCTGAGTCGAATAAGTTTCCAAGATTTAGGCCTGCTGACATTGAAATCAGTTCAAATGCATTCAGAGCTACTGGCTCTTCTACTTTCTTTTCTGTCACGTGGTGCTCCTGAATGATGGCAGATAACATTAGTAAAATTAGTTGGAAACTAAAATCCGTGACATTATGCAAGAGATAGAAAATAGAAATGCACCAATTACTTACTTCTGAGTCATTGAAGACAGCATCCACATCATCCAATGTGGTGTCATATTTTTCGTCAAATTCCGGGCGCTTGTAGCCCTTTTTGAACCACTCATCCTCTAATATTTCAGGGATTGTTATTCTCTGCCATGGTTTACCAAAAGACGAGCCTAATGTTATGGAGCAAGAGAGAATTATGAAGGCTCACTCATTTTGAAAGCAGAGTTGGCACACACTCAAGATGAAGATGAACCAGAATCCAGTTTTGTCTCTTTCTTTTTGACTGGAAATTGCAATTCTTTACACACAGAAAGGGTATCATTTTGAAATATGGTTATATGGATTTCCTATACCTTTTCCTAAAAGAAAATTTTCTCAACTGCATCCCATAGTGGCCATGTGCGTACTAGTAAGTACATTTGTGTCAATCTGACTTGCATGACAAACCCTGGATCGGTGGGAATATCATTTTGTTGACATTTATCAGTGATATCAGTGATCTATAGGCCTACTAGGCGATACATTTGTATGGGGAGTATAGATTTGTTCAATTCCATTATCTTAAGATTATTTTGCTAGTATTTTTCTTTTCAAGCAGCTTTTGTGATCTGGCATACCGTCATTGGATTTGGATCAAGGATTCTTGTTAACAACCTCTTCGCAGGAAAAGACGTCCACGGTGGAAATGTAAATTCTGCATTTGATATCTGCAAGGAATATCAGGTAAAGTCAAATAAGCGTGAATAAACAAGGCCGCTGGAGTAATCTAAAAGCCTTGCAATGCTCACTTTCTTATACAACGTCATAAGATTAGAGTCCTCAAAAGGCAAATACCCTGCTAGCAGAACAAACAGGATAACTCCACATGACCACAAATCAGCCATTGCACCGTCATAGCCTTGATCTTCAAGGACCTACAATGAAGTTGGTAGAAATATTTATACCATTGCATTCCTAATGAAATGGTAATTGCCATGGCATCCATTATTGGTTCAGTCTGTGCAGTTTTTTGGCATTACCTCTGGTGCAACATAGTTCGGAGTTCCACAAGTTGTGTGCAGCAATCCATCACCCTGAACAAGATACAAGAGGGAAGAAACATGCTTAAAAACATGTTGAGGGACTCAATTTTCAAACATAAACGGGTATGATTAATTGCTTACGCAAAGAGTGTGAATTTTACCCTCTCATGCTCAAGTACTCATTGGTAACTTAGATGCATATAGGCGAGAAGTCATTACCTTGATCTGCTGAGATAGTGCGCTCAGCCCAAAGTCAGAGACCTTCAGGTTTCCATATGAATCGAGCAGTAAATTTTCAGGCTGCGAGTATCTTAATTTAGATTCTGAAATAGATTTCTTCATTACAGAAAAAATCACACAAAGAAAATGAGCTCACTTTTAGATCCCGGTGGTACACACCCCTGCTATGACAATAATCAACTGCATTGATTAATTGTTGGAAGTACCTCCTTGCCTCATCTTCCCTCATTCGACCATGGTTAGCCTTTATGATAGGAACATAAAAAGTTTAACTTTAATTAAAATTTGTCAGTGATAAACTGAACTTTGTGGACACTGAGACAGTAAAGTAAGGCAGTGGGTATAGCGGAAACAGCATGAACCGGAATGGACGTGCATATCACTTACAATAATGTCAAAGAGCTCGCCACCTGTAGCATATTCTAACACAATGTAGATCTTTGTTTTACTTCCCATCACCTAAAGATTAATGAAACATCAATTTGTCAAATATCAGCAATTGACTGCTCCAAGTGAAAACAAAATAGGCATGCTAAATGATTATGTTAGGAATTTATTGTCTTGGCTCTTTTCTGATGTCTTGCAAGATCAAAAAGAATATCAAGAAAGGTACCTCATATATGCGAACAACATTAGGATGCTTGATCAACTTCATTGTCGAAATTTCCCGCTTAATCTGCATTCGACCGTGTAGTTTTTTTCATCAACAAAAAATTACTTCCACAAGGAGGTATTAATTCAACGCTGAACAAAGTTGCCAAGCTCATAGGCCATTAAAAAATATTAAATACAATAAAAGGGGGACAGAATCTGATGGAAGGGGCCACAATCTTCGAGATGTGAAATATCACCAAACATTGAAAAATGTAGCAATAATTGGAAGTGTGTAATTCAAAGTGACCTCCTCAACCATCTTGTGCTTGAGGACCTTCTCCTTATCTAGGATCTTGATAGCTACCGGTTCGCCTGTCTCAGTGTTCTTTGCGAACCTGACCTTAGCGAATGTGCCTTCACCTATGGTCCGACCGAGCTCATACTTCCCCACACGTCTCTTCACCTTGGTTGTACTCATTCCCTGCATTATCACCACTTAGAAATATCAGGAAGCTTCTTTGGGCAGTCCAATGGTTTCACTGTCCTGTGTGAAAAATTTTACCCAGATTGTTACAGCTCAAGATGAAAATTGAAAAAAATGGCATGTTGGTACTTGTCTAACTGCATAGATTTCTGAAATTAAAGCATCAGTCATTGTACGAGTTCAGCTAGGATGTGTGATAGATTCACGTCTCATTTCTTATCTCCAATCAATCATCACTGATCTGTAAATTTTATGGGCATGGCCAAATGCAAATCCACGACTGGTGAACAGCCGATGGTTCAGTTTGTTTGTTATTCCCTACCAAAAGCTAAGTCAAAGTTGGTGAACGGCTCAATCAGTGGGGTTGGTTAAGTCAGAAAAGATCCTGTGAGATCCAAAAAAAATAATTTCCCCCCTTCTCCCTCGCCTAGAACTCGAATATTGAATTGGGAGTCGAAGAGAAGCTAGACTAACCTTGGGATCTGGACAGAATATATGTCAATCAGATAGGAATTGAATATTCAGTCATCCATTCAGAAAAGCATAACACAACATGTGAGGAGGCGCTGCTCATGGGCATATTCCATTCCAGCAATCGGGCAGCCCAGCAACATGAAACATGCAGCCAGGGCTCTCATCTCAAACAGGGAAGAAAGTGATTTCTTTTAGGGTGAGGGGAAGGGACTTTTTACACACAAAAAATAAACTAGCAGGAACAATGGAGGTCGAAGAAGCTCGGCCAATAGCCCTCGATAAAAATAAAAATAAAAAACTGCATGCTAGAAATACAAGGTTGAAGGGAGCCCCCAGTTAAGAGGAGAAATCAAGATTGCTGGAACGAATGCATGAAGCAACTGTAGGCTGGACATTCGCTTCAGCAAACCACCAAACAAGTTGGACTCAAAAGGAGCGGATCACATCGCTGCATACTAGAAACAGGAAGAAAAGGGAAACATGGAAGAGAAGAAGCAGAGGAGGTCTTACACTCTCTCCGGTTGGATTGGATCAGGCGAAGAAATGCCGAGTAGATGCCACTTGTTGTGCCCGGCTGGAGTGCTGGTGCTGAAAAGGATCTGGGAAACGGGGAAGAGCTGCTAGGCTTCTGAGAGGCCGCTGCAGAGCAGAGGAGAGAGAGCTTGGTGGCCCTGGTGATACCAACTAACCAAGCCGGCTGGCTATTATAGCGGCGGGCAGCAGAAGATAAAAGTGAGAGGTGGGGAAGAGGAAGACGGAAGGGAAGGAGGGGAGGACATGTTGTTGGGAATAAATCCAATTCCAAGTTCCAACTGCATCCACATCACCGCACGGAGAAACTGAAGAGAAATCAGCAATGGACAAGCTGCCAGGCAGGCCTCGCCTCGACCTCGGCGGCTGCTGTCAGTGGTGAGTCCCACTCCCACAGGGGGGTGAGGGGACGAGAGGTACGGATTCCCGCGCCGGATCCGGATGCCACCACGCCGTCGCCGGCGTGCAGCATGATTGACCGAGATCGGCGGACGTCCCGCTCCGCCGATGGCGAGCTCATTCACTCGTGCGTGCATGTTTGGCAAAACGCCAAGCAACTGGGAATCTGCAACGCAATCAGGGGTTACTGTGCGGTGGCAAGTGAAACTCCTGACAAGGAAAGGAAGCAATTGCTTGGGTACGTTGTCCATGGAGATGGTTGCTGTCTCGTGGTGAACAGTGATCAATTCCAACCTCGAACAGTTCAACTCAGTAGTGTTTGTGTTATTAGACCGCGTTCAATGGTTGATGCATCAGCTCTAAATTTATCCATCTCATCTCATAGAAAAATAATAAAAAATTATTATTCTAGTTGTTTATAGATGGTTGATTGAGTGACGGGAGTAGTGAAAGTAAAAGGAAAACGAGAGGGAGGTTAACATATATGTATGTACCGCAGGATGGAATGCATATCTCCTTTGAATCTCCATTTCAATTAGAATCCTCGGAGAGAAATTTTTTAGTGTCCAAAAAAGGCATCAAAGTCCCCAGTGCTACATGTCCGGCCTTTTATGTTCCAATCATTTGCAGCAGGGAAAATTTGGAACGAACAAGCTAGCGAGGAGACCTGCTGCTGGCTGGCTGGCTAATGTTCCCGCCGTGCCCATCGTCTTGGTCCAAGTCATGCGTGCATCGTCTGTTCAGGGCGCACTAAGCTAGTGCGTGCCGGCCGCTTAGCTGCCGCCGCAGCAGCCCATATATTTACTGTCCATATATTCACTGGGGTTTCTTCCCTTTTTAATTACTACTACTACTCATTTATTTTGGCAAGGGTTAGTAGTAGTAGTAGTAGTAGTAATTTAAGCAATTATTAATTACTGTCCATAACTTGTTTTCACTGAGCTATTATGAATTACCTCATCAGTACTCATCACTGAGCATTCGCATGTTGTATTATTCTTCTTCAGTTCCCTTCCCCGATCGCCATTGTTTGTGCATGTGCAGGTGCTTGTGGGCAACGGCGTGGTGCAGGTGACGCTGTCCAAGCCCCAGGGCCACATCACCGCCGTCCGCTACAACGGCGAGCGCAACCTCCTGCACTACGCCGGCGAGGAGAACTCGGGAGGGTAAATAATTAATATTGTATTCAACTGTACGATTCGTCATATCTGTTCCGATCGAAAATGGCGGTGTCTCTGTAAAATTAAACAAATTATATTTATGATGCAGGTACTGGGATGTGGTGTGGAACTATCCCGGCTCCGATCACCCAAGAGAGATGATCGACATGTGAGTGCTCGCTCACCAACCCCCTCCTCATCAATCCTTTTCTTTACTAACCCACCTCCTTGGGGTGTGTGTGTGTGTGTGTGTGTGTGTGTGTGTGTGTGTGTGTGTGTGTGTGTGTGTGTGTCTGTGTCTGTGTGTGTTCATCACCGGCATTGTCTGAACAATTCAAGAGGATATGTTGCATGCATGCTCTATCTGAGTTAGTTTCGTTTGCAAAAAATAAAAACAAGACAAAAACAAAACAAAACTGTTACATACTTAATCGGTGCCGTTGTTGTATTGCTAGTTGCTACATTTACCATTGCAGCAAGAACATGTGTTTGTTGCATGTTGTAGGTCGCCATCACATCTCACAACGTACATATCACAATTCTTTTTCTGTCATTTAAAACCTCTTTACCGGACACACCACACCTGCTCCTAGATAGCAACAACTTGGGTTTATAGAAGCGCCGTCAGACGTATATAGAAGATCATGAGGCGAGGTCCTCGATCTAGGCATTGTGACGCTGCATTTCCAGACAGCAAATCAGCAAGGTACTCTATATGAATGTGCACTGAAAGGATGAGGGCTTGGCTGATTTGCTGTAAAGCGTCGCTCCATCTTAACTTGCCTGACTGAAAATCAACGCTAGCTAGCTCGCCTTAAACGCCGTCAGAGACCATTGCGCACCTGCAAAAAGATGAACAATAATCAAGAAGCAATGATTTTCAAACGTACAGTTTTTCAAAAAAATAAAATAAAATCAAACGTACTAATCTCCAAGGCAAAGGACGCTTTAATTTGCGATGTATTCGGACTCACGGTCCTACTAGTACAGCTGACCAAAGTATTTGTGCATGTGCAGCAACTGTTTGGGTCCTTCAATTTGGATGCAACTAACTGCACCTTTTCCATTAGCAACTAACTGCATTTGATGTGCAGGTTAGACAGTACGGAGTTCAACGTCGTGTCCTCAAGCCAATGTCAGGTGGAGCTTTCTTTCAGGAGTACATATAATCCGTCACGTCAAGATAGTGTTCGCCTCAACGTTGACAAGAGGTGACACATTCATTATTCAGATTACACGAGCAACAAACATGACTATTTTGATCTTTTTCCCTCCTCTGAAATAGTACCAAAACTATATCACTACTGAAGTTTGTTCCAAAAAAAAAACTGTTTCTTCAGACTTGTAATGCTGAAAGGCAGCTCCGGGTTCTACTGCTACGCCATCTTTGAGCACGCCGGCAACTGGCCTGCCATGAACATCTCAGAGGCTCGGCTCGCTTTCAAACTTAACACGGACAAGTGAGTAGAGTACCCGTTTTCTCTTCAGACATTGATGATCAGGCATTTATCTCAACTTGTCAAAGAATTGTCTAGACCGAGCTAATTTTTTTTTTGTTTTTGCCAACAACAAACGTGTGTTAGGTTCAACTACATGGCGATTTCAGACGACATACAGAGATACATGCCCAGCGCAGCAGACAGAGATGAACCTCATGGTACTCCACTGGCCTACAAGGAGGCTGTCCTGCTCACTAACCCCAAGGAGCCACAGTTTAAGGGAGAGGTAATAAATTAACCAAGCATACATGACATACTACTACAACAAGTTAAAATTTCAGACAGAGACAGAACCATGAGCCCGCAACTCTCTGAATTTTGTTCAGGTGGATGACAAGTACGAGTATTCGCTGGACAACAAGGACAACGTCGTCCACGGATGGATCAGCAGCAGCCACCCCAACCCCATGGGCTTCTGGCTCATCTCCCCAGCAACGAGTTTAAGAGCGGCGGCCCCATGAAGCGGGAGCTCACCTCCCACGTCGGACCCACCTCCCTCACCGTAAGAAAAACTCCTGCCATTCCCTTGGAGTGAACCCCCCAATCAAGTTTCAATCAAGAAAGATTCGGCATGAAATTAAACTTTGTAATCTCTCTGTGCTCATATACCAGATGTTTCTGGGAACGCATTACATTGGGGACGACATTGTCCTCAGCATCGGCGACGGCGAGTACTGGAAGAAGGTGCTGGGCCCTGTCTTCATCTACCTCAACTCCAGCCCGAAGCGAGGCGACCTCCGTGCCCTCTGGGACGACGCCAAGGCTCAAGCGCGAAGCGAAGTCAGCAGGTGGCCGTACAGCTTCCCCAAATCACCGGACTTCCCCAGGGCCGGGGAGAGAGGCTCTGTCACCGGCAGGCTATTGGTCAGAGACAGGTTCATGAGCAACGACGACGTGCCAGCCGGGATGGCGTACGTCGGGCTCGCCGCGCCCGGGCAGCCCGGCTCTTGGGCGACGGAATGCAAGGTCACTCTGCAACTGCACGTTGATCGAACTAGTTCTGAACTTCTGACACACACACATTGTCATCAGAATTCAGAATTCAGACACCCTGATTCTCTGATGCTGTGAATCCTGTGATGTGTACTCCTGTGCAGGGCTACCAGTTCGGGACGACGGCCGATTCCTGCTGCAGCTTCACCATCGGCAATGTCCGGGCGCGGGGGTGTACCATCTCTACGCATGGGTCCCCGGAGTTCTTGGAGACTACATGTACACTTCTCAAGTCGTCGTAACGCCAGGTTGCCCCATCAACCTCGGCGAACTCGTGTTCTCTCCCCCGAGGTCAGGCCCGACGCTGTGGGAGATCGGGGTCCCGGACCGGACCGCCGCGGAGTTCTTCGTCCCCGACGTCGACCCCAGATTCGCCAACCGGCTGTTTCTCACAAGGACAAGTAAGCTCTCGATCTTGATCGGTTACGGTTACGGGAGCACGTGGCACGAGGCCTTGATGATCGGCAGCTCTGATCGATCTGTTTGCTGATTTGATCTCGTTGCACAGGTACAGGCAGTACGGTCTTTGGGAGAGGTACGCCGAGCTGTACCCTGACAGCGATCCTGTCTTCACGGTCGGCCAGAGCGATCACTCCAAGGACTGGTTCTTTGCGCATGTCACGAGGTACTACTGATGATGCAGAGCTCTTCTGATCCGTCTGTGCTGCTCGTCTCTTGAAAAGGCTATTAATTAAGATGTACCACCAATTATAACTAAAAATCTACCAAAAAGTAGACACTGACGACTAGTAAGCAAGTAAACTAAGAATGGATATATACCCAAAAATTAATGGTATGATTTTGGTATCTTTTCAAGATTGGCAAAAGTAAGAAACCTTTGTCAGAAGCTGCTGACTTACGACGACTTGCAACTGATAAATAGTTGCTGCAGGATCGGATCGAGTCCGGCAGGCAGACGCAGCTCTACGCCTCTACAAAAGGTGTGACGGGTGTTCGACCAGTCTCTATATGCCCATGCTGCATACCTCAACGACTGACTTCAGGCCAACAACAAGAACAAGTTGAACCGCCGGCCGGCTGATCGATCGATCAACTCGTGTAGTACCTGCATATAAAATAAAATAGGCAAGCGCCTCAGCTTGTAGCTACTGCTTTGCTGGGCATCGACCATGAGTGCCGCGCCTGCTGTTGCGAGCTCAATATTTCCGATCATCCTGCTCGTCGCCGTTGGAGCATCCCTACTGCCGCTCGCCGGCGCAGCCCCGCCGCCGGACCACGCAGCCCCAGGTGTTACGTTAAGCGTCCACCAAGGCCAGGTGCGTGCTTTCTTTCTTTCATTCTTTTTTTTTTGAGACCAAGGTGCCTACTATTCCGAGGTTATTAGGCTAGCGAATACATTATTTGTTATTCGGGTAACAAGGATTTGTTCCATAGAATTAATTATAGGAACTATCCATTTATCTGTTGAAGATTATTAATGCTAAAATCTATCACCTTTTATACCATTAGATTAATCAAATCCAATAATTGGGATCCATTCCCTAACTATATATTCCCATGGGTGAAATGATAAAGTGGACACCATCTTTTTGGAATATTTTTTTTAAATTTTTCGTAGACTTGACATCATAAAATTGATAGATCCAAGTTTAATTTATGTAGTGCCAAATTTTTACCTCTTAATTATTCATGAATCCAAATTTACAATTAGCTAGTGTTACCATAAGTTTCTTCTCCATCATTTATGTAGTGGTATTAATTATATATGCGTGTGTCTAAATTTAGAGTAGTACTGATTAATTCTGAATTCCATTTATAGTTTGCTTAGGATCGAGTACTTATTAAATTATTTGTCTAGTCCAAAGTAGCTGATGTTTTAGTTTGGATATGCATGACTTGGTCTCTGTGAGTATATATTTAACAATTACTTTATATCAAAATATGTTTTTTGAAATCCAATAAATGTATGAGATTATCAAAATATTTTTGAATTAGAGTCTTGCTAAGTTGCACTGCGTCCGTTTATCAATGTAAGACGTATTTTTAGGTGAAAATATGTAAAAGTAGATTTTGACATGTAGTTTCTTTATTTGCAATTTGTGTGGCAACCCCTGCCTAATATATCATCTTTAAATTGTTTTGAATAATGTAATTTTTGTGAACTAACCACCGACTATAATTATCGATCAAAAGTTGCAAAGTCTGACTCACCTAAATCTAAGGTTTAGGGACATGATCAAGTTTTTATCGTGTTCTGATAGCAGGTTCCTGCACGCTGAATGTCGTAAGCACATGACGATATGGTGTGTTGCAGGTAGTTGTGGACGACGGCGTGGGGCAGGTGACGCTGTCCAAACCCAATGGCCACATCACCGCCGTCCGCTACAACGGCGAGCAAAATCTGCTGGACTACATCCGCAACGACAACTCGGGAGGGTAAACTAAAAATCAAATGATATATTATAGTACTATACAAATTGATTATATTGATGATCTTTGTGTTCAAATTAATTAATTATTTATATACATGTAAAATCCCCTCTCCCTGCAGGTACTGGGACGTGGTCTGGAACTATCCCGGATCAGGCCATCCAACTGGAATGATCGATATGTACATTGGATATAACTAGCTAAGTTTTGTACTCTTTTCTCTATTTTTTTAGTTTGTGGGCTGAGAATTTATTAAAAATTTAGCTGCGCGCAGTTGCAGAGGTCGGATTTTTTTCTTTTTTTTTTTTAAAAAAAAGCTGAAATTTGTACAGGTTGGATGGCACAGAGTTCAGAATGGTATCCTCAAGTGAAGAACAGGTGGAGCTCTCTTTTAGGAGTGCGTACAATCCATCAAGCCCAAACAACGTTCGGCTCAACATCGACAGGAGGTGCTCAAGCTAGCAGCGATCTATCGAGGTAGTAATTTTTTTTTGGTCCCTCCACTAGAAATATATAGCCACTGATGAATTTTGTGGAAAAAAAAAATCTGCTGCCGCTTCAGGCTTGTGATGCTGAAAGGCAGCTCTGGTTTCTACTGCTACGCCATCCTCGAGCATGCCGGTGGCTGGCCTGCTCTCAGCATCGCCGAGGCTCGGCTCGCCTTCAAGCTCAACCCGGCCGCCAAGTACAGTACAGGATTCATCATCATCTGCTCGATTATCTCTGCAGCTTAACTGATGACCAAGCTGATCGATCGAACTCTCTTAACTTGCGGCTAGCTAGGTTCAACTACATGGCGATTTCTTACGACATACAGAGGCACAGGCCCAGCGCAGCAGACAGAGACGCGCCTCGAGCTGCTCCACTGGCCTACAAGGAGGCCGTCCTGCTGGTTCACCCCATCGAGCCGCAGTTCAAGGGAGAGGTGGATGACAAGTACGAGTACTCGCTGGACAACAAGGACAACGTCGTCCATGGGTGGATCAGCAGCAGGCACCCCAACCCCATGGGCTTCTGGGTCATCACCCCCAGCAACGAGTTCAAGAGCGGAGGCCCCATGAAGAGGGAGCTCACCTCCCATGTCGGGCCCACCTCCCTCACCGTAAGAAAAATTTCTTCCATTCCTACTCCAAAATTAATCAGAAGCTTGATATCAGCATGCATGAACGATGAACCCAGCTAGACTAAAACTTTGTGAATTCTCATCTGCCGGATGTTCCCTGGGACGCATTACATTGGGAACGACATTGTGCTCAACCTCGTCGACGGCGAGTACTGGAAGAAAGTGCTGGGTCCCGTCTTCATCTACCTCAACTCCAACCCCAGGAACGGCAACCTCCGGGCTCTCTGGGACGACGCCAAAGCGCAGGCGCAGGCCGAAGCCGGCAAATGGCCGTACAGCTTCCCTGGGTCACCGGACTTCGCCAAGGCCGGGGACAGAGGGTCGGTCGCCGGCAGGCTCTTGGTCAGAGACAGGTACGTGACCAAGGACGACGTGCCTGCTGGAACGGCGTTCGTGGGGCTCGCCACGCCCGGGCAGCCCGGCTCATGGGCGACAGAGTGCAAGGTACTGCAAGTTGGTACAGAACTAGAGATGATTCTGATGAACTTCTGACCCACATTGTCAGCAGACATCCTGATCCCATGGCGTTGTATTACTATGTTCAGGGCTATCAGTTCTGGACGAGAGCCACGACCTCCGGCAGGTTCACCATCGGCAATGTCCGGGCAGGGGCGTACCATCTCTACGCGTGGGTGCCCGGGTTCCTGGGAGATTACATGTACGCTTCTCCTGTCACTGTAACTTCAGGTGGTGACATTGACCTCGGAGATCTTGTGTTCGAGCCCCCGAGATCAGGCCCGACGCTGTGGGAGATCGGCGTTCCGGACCGGACGGCGGCGGAGTTCTTCGTCCCTGACGCCGACCCCAAATACGCCAACAAGCTGTATCTGAACATGGACAAGTTATTAGCCCTTGATCACCATTTCATATTCGTTCATGTGGATTAGATTGGTTTTGTTGTACAGGTACAGGCAGTACGGTCTGTGGGAGAGGTACGCCGAGCTGTACCCAGAGGGGAAGGATCCTGTTTTCACAGTTGGTCAGAGCAACCACTCCAAGGACTGGTTCTTTGCACATGTCACAAGGTAACCATACATTATTTAGTACTTGATCATCTCTGTTTATGTAGTACTGATTAACAGATCGTCTAAATTGAGCCTGAAGGAAGTGCACAAATAAGCAAACGATCTTTGAAAAAAATTGCAGGCAGGTTGGCAACGGCAGTATACCGACGACATGGCAGATACGCTTCGAGCTGGGCCATGTCGCGGCAGATACAGTATGTTGCAATAGTTAATATCGATGTTGCGACTATTTTTTTTTGCATGTTTCGCAATAAATGTTGTATGAAACATAGTGTTTATGTTGAGCCAGAAATTTTCTATCCCAAGTCGAACCATATACTCAATTTTTACACATCATCTTTTTTATGTTGCAAATAGTGACCGCTGATGTTTCACTGAATAATTCGTAATGTTTCATTTAAACGTCCGAAAAATTGCCCATCGGACGTTCGGGCCGATTAAAATAACAGCAGAAGTAGTACACACGTATGCAAGCCAGGAAGCGGCAGTTTGAGCTAGATAGCGTTACCTCCAAGTGATCTTGATCGACGTGTCTTTATCAGTCGTCCCTCCCAACATAACGCAAGCAGTCTTAATGCATGACTTGCAGGTAGCATCCATAATGATGGGCATGCGTGCATCCATGGGCTGATAGATGGTCCCGTCCCGTCCTGATACACGTCTCCCAACCCAACCCAATATCACCACCGCAGAGATCGATCACTAGCTTTTCGTTAGCATGCAACGCAACGCAACAGTGCCCTCTCTCTTTTGCCTTGCTCCCCGGCCTATCAAGTCAAATCATGCTGTCTTCAAATGGAACGGCGTGCTTGTCGCTACATCATCGATTCCATCGCCACCTACTTTAGAGTAAGTATATTATGGTAGACTATAAAAGAAGATGAAGGAGGAAGAAGAGAAGAGAGAAACGAGGTGGGCTGTAAGTTTGCAGCCAACTTCGAAATAAGAACTAATAAACTTTATGAGAGAGGTAAGTAGGCCATATATTTAATAATAAAGAGCTAACTATTTTATGAGTGGGCTAAGAAGTAGGCATGAAAGACTCTTACAGCTAGCAATAGTCTATATTATTAGCCTTGCTCTTAATCACCTCGATGTATATACTGCTGCAGGCCCCGTGAAGGAGTTCCACTTCACCACATAACCTCTAATTTGCCTTTTAAATGCATATATCTTAATTATTGATTTTACATTTCATGCATCCATTAGTGAGAAAAGTAACTTTTTGTGCAGCCCACGTTGAAATAGCCCCAATAAATATTTCTTGGAGGGACTAATTTTTTGGTGGTGGCTAATTCCTCAAATAGCCCCAGTAGTTTGGCTTCTTGGAGCTATTTCAGGACTAAAAGGAGAGGGTTAATTTTTAGCCCCCGTAGTCCAAACAGGCTCTTGGTGAGTCCGTCAGTCGTGTACCTTGGACTGTACTGAATAATCAGCTCCATGCCGGAGGTTGTCCCCATCTCATCCCATCTCATCAGGCCTGATGCCGGCATCATTCATCGTCTAGTAGTGTGCGCAAAAGCTAATCCCCCGGCCAATAATCCATGTCATCTTGGCTGCCAACAAACAGAGTCCACCAAATCCAAGACGAGAAAGAGCAAAAGCCCAAAACAGCTGCGCCAATCTACCGCCCTCAGCAGCTGCGCCAATCTAGCGCCCGCAGCCGCCGCCCCTGGGGGACGACGACGGCGACCCGGCCGCCTCATGGAAGGTACGAGCTTTCTTTTTGCTCCAGGAGGATGTTTCCTTTTGGAGGATGGATAGCCTCTGTTCTAGATCCGCGTAGGGTTTCCTGAGGACTAGGATTCAGGAGGCTTTGTTTCGCCTGTATTTTATTTTTTGCGCCCCCCCCCCCCCCCCCCCCCCCCCCCGATTCTTGGCTAGTTCTTCGTCGAAGCAGTAGAATACATGTACAAAATCTCGGTCCATTGTCTGTGCGGATTCATATTTTTTGGTATATCTTGTGCGGTATGTTGGTAAGCATTTGGGGCATAGAGGCAAAGGTTCAATTTTTCCTCTGGAAGTGTGCGACTTCTGACCTTTAGGATGCCACTATTGGATTTTAGCATTGAATCCCTTCTCCATGGATTTCATGGTCCCAGGAGAGTGCTTTCATGGATTTCCCCGTATTGAATTCTGACACTAGCATTTGCTTCATATTGGACGAAATTAAACTATTTTGCATAATTAGGACGGCTGTGAAGCTGTTTTGTTTCATGTTCTGTTGGCGGTCTGTGCTTTTAGATAGGATTGGCTTTTTTTTTTTAATGTAGGCTTGATTCACTTTTAGCATTATGCCACTCAGCTAGGTTTTAGGATCACCTGTGCAATTAGTGTATGAAATTGAGATGATATTCTGCAATGCGGAAAGGAAAGCAGTCCAATCGCATGGGTTTGTTTCAAAATGGTATTACAGGAACTACCATGCACACACCTCACAAGTGCAGTTGAATATGCTGCATTTTTGTTACCAGATAGCAATCAATGCACATTTTGGCCACCTGTGTTTCTGAGTTTTGTGATGTTTAAGTGTATAGGCCATATAGTATATGCCATATATAATTTTGTCAACTGCAATGCCCTTGTGACAGAATGTAAAAGAAGATTTCACAAACGTAGGGATGCCAATTCTTCGTTTAGAATTTCAACCATTTGAGCTCTATAAAAGACCAGAAAAGGTGGCTAATGTTTGTTTTGAAACAGTAAATATCTAAGTTTCACTTGCATTGCTAGTCATGCAGTGGTTACTGTGCTAAAATTTTTCGCACTGAAAACTAGCAAGTTCCTCTTCTTCTTTTTTTCCATGTGTAGACTAAAGATTTGATACACGTTTGGACTGCCTCACCAATTTCTAAATTGCTGTATCTGGTTTGATTAAGGTATTAGGAGCCAGCACACATAACCTTAGCACAATTTCCACAGAGCGATCCATCTATTTAGTTGTTATGTTCATGTAAAGTTTTGTATAAGGAGTGGATGATATAATGGGATTAGCTAAATTCTGTGCACTTCCACTTATCCAGAGTAAACTAATGTTATGCTCATATTTAGTTGTTTCAGTAATTCTTGAGTGCTTGGTAATCCTTGTTCAAAGTCAGGTTGACTTGAGAAATCATTTTTGTCAGCTGATTGCTTGATTGTTCTCTAAACCTAATTGTCCTGAAAATTGTGCCCATATTAAGCTTCTATCCTTTCTCTTTGATATTTATGGACTTGTTGGGTACATCTAGAAAAAAAACACAAAAATATTCGTGTCCATATAAGATTGTATTGTATTGGCATATAGGTACTGTTTAAACATAGTGGACAATCTTAAGATAACTTGTATGTGTCAGTTTTTCTTGTCATATGCATCCTTTCATGCTACACTTGCTATCTTCACTACTCTAGTGTTTATCTGTTACTTCCAGTTTGTTTACTCACCTTGAATCCTAGAATTTTTCAAAGCTTTCATATTCAATTATATCCTTTGTTTACAAAAGTTACACTTAGTACCTAAGGAATTCAACATTATTTTGCAGACCAATCGCCTGACCATATATCAGTTGGTTCAGCACCAAAAAAGTCTAGTACTTCATCACGAGGTCGACAGCGTAATTTCTCATCATCGACATGTAAAGATTTTCTCCGGAAGTTTGTGGACAATGAACTTTTAACTTCAAGTCTAGAGGATTGGTTCTCTGGTCACAGTGAAGATTGCGATTTCAGGAAACCGGCTTTTGATGTTCCTTTTGACCTTACTGAACTACAGAATTTCGATTATGCACTGGAGGGTGTTACTTTTCAGCAGCTAGTACGGATGCCAAATGCTCTTTATGCATCAACATCAGATGTTTTTGAAGCTACCGCATATCTTGCTCTGGAGGATTTCCTTCATGCAGGCATTAAGGGGTTGTGGGAAACTTTCTGGGGTCCTGATGAAGCAATGCCTTTCTCAGTTGCCTGTATACACAGCACAAGCTCCAAGTTTTATCCTGCTGAGAGGGCTATTAGCAGCGGAAAACTGGATGGTGTTTGTGCAACAGCTGTACTGCTGAAGAATTTGAAGCATTCACAAGGTAGATGGGATCATATTGTGGTTTTAGCTTTGTTGAGACCTGATATTGGAATGGTTTCCGCACAGGGGGACCAGGAATCATCTCCTGCTGTCTTAGGGGAGGCACTGTTCTTTGCTTTGCGCGTTCTACTGTCTCGAAGCCTCAGCAGATCCTCCACCGTTCTCCGCAATTCCGATTGTGTTTACTTGCTTCTTGTTGATTCACAGTTTGGAGGAGTGGTAAAGGTCCAAGGTGATCTGAACAAGCTGGATTTTGATCTGAATAATGTTTATGACTGTGCTGCTGAATGGATAAAGAAGCATGCTAAAATTTCAGTTTCTTCCATAGATCGAGTATGGAACAAACTTGGGAATGCTAACTGGGGAGATATTGGGACCCTTCAAGTTCTCATTGCATTATTTCACTCAATGATCCAATTTTATGGAGAACCAAAGTATTCTCTTGATGAACTAGCAACAGAACATAGTTCACGGCTACAAAGTCGAAGATCAGAAAGACATTTGGTCGACAGACAAGCTAATGGTAATGGTTTATTTCGATTCCAGCAGCGAAGTCATTCTCCAGAAATTGTTGAAGTTCAGGAGGAAGCGGCTGTTGATTTGAAACCACAGGAAACTTTGAAGCTTGAAATAGGATCTGTTGTACTGATGGATGATGCTTACAGCCAGAAAGGTTTTCAAATCAATGACATTCTAACAGACCGTGATCCTCCTATCTATACTTCTACTCCTGTAGAAGAGCCTACCAAAACCTATTTGTTATATGTAGGCTCCAGCCCTTCTCATTTGGAGCCAGCATGGGAGGATATGAATTCCTGGTACCAAGTACAAAGGCAGACCAAAGTACTAACATTGATGAAGCAAAGAGGCATTTCTAGTAGGTATGTACCACAGATGGTATCTTCTGGACGGGTCGTCCATCCAGGCCCTTGTAACAAGCCTAACTCAAGTGGAAGTTGTGGTCATCCATGGTGCAGTACTCCGATCCTTGTCACCTCACCAGTTGGTGAGACCATTTCAAATCTGATACGGAACGGATTGTTCGGTGTTGAGGAGGCTCTGAGATGTTGCCATGACTGTTTATCTGCTCTTGCTGCTGCTGCATCTTCAGGAATCCGTCACGGTGATATCCGGCCAGAGAATGTGATCCGTGTTAGTAATGGTTCAAGGCATCCATATTTTGTGCTTATTGGATGGGGTCATGCTATCCTAGAAGATAGGGATCGGCCTGTAACGAATCTGTTCTTCTCATCTACATTTGCTCTCCAGGAAGGCAAGCTATGCGCAGCATCTGATGCAGAAAGTTTAATTTATCTTTTATATTTCTGTTGTGGTGGAGTTTGCCCAGAGCTTGACTCGGTTGAAAGTGCACTTCAGTGGAGGGAGACATCATGGTCGAGGAGAGTTATACAGCAGAGGTTGGGCGATGTCTCAGCAGTGTTAAAAGCGTTTGCGGATTATGTTGACAGCCTTTGTGGGACCCCATACCCAATGGACTATGATATATGGTTGAAAAGATTGCGAAGAACAATAAATGAAGATCATGGGAAGGAGGTTGATACATCATCAAGTTAATACCACAGCACATCTTGCAAATCCAAAAATGTGGAAGATCAAGAGTGATCAACCATTATCTTTTGTTGTTGTTGTTGTAGATAATTTATTTGTGAAAGGTCCATAGCTCATAGTATTGTTCTTCTTACACCATTTCTTCGATAAAGGTATTTGCAAAATAGTAATCTGCTGCTGCTATCCTCAGTTGGATCATCGTCACTGTTTACTGTTCCGTGGTTTCGTCTTCAGCCATCCACACAAGAGTGCAGTATATAGATCCTTGAGGATATTAGCAACATGATGTATTTTATGAATGGTCATGGGTAAATTGGTGAGCTGTGCTCTGCTCTGGTTGCCCTCCTTGATTCTGGGCCCAGTACTTTAGGCTTGTGGGTGATTTTTTTCTTCTCATGGTCAGTGTTTAAACGGTTAAATCAGTAGGCAAACGTGGACCTCTAGTGTGTGGTATAGTTGATCAATTTTTGGCCCTTTTTGTAATTGCTCCAGGATAGATTTGTGATTAGAGGTCGTGGAACAGTAGCATTTTGAAACTCTGACTAAATTATTTGTTGGGTGCATCAAGGTCCTGTAAATGATCAATCAATTGCTCAAACTCCTATCCTGCTACTGGTATGCTTAAGTCTGTCTGTGAGTGAGGGGTACTACCAATTTGCCCCATACATCAAGAAATGCTTTTCTGATTGTGATATGTTGTTTGCAAGGAGAAACACTGCCATGAATGCTAATATGATTCTGTTGTAATGAATGTCTTGTTTCCCAGTAGTCTGTCCAGTTTCGTTCTCAGACAGCTTGTCCAGTATTTGAACTTGTTGCAAATTGCTTCCAAGTAGCAGAACTGAAGTCCTTCAAAGAGATGCAAACAGACACTAGCTACTGCAACGCTACATCATGATTCATAATGAATAATATGGATGTGACCGCATTGAATCGTTATCTACGGTTGAGACCTTAAAATGAGACTGAATTCTGTGATACTGCTAGTGTCTGTCTGCAGTTTGTTTCGAAAAAAGAAATGCTGGTTCTTGTTTAATGTCCACGCCTTTGTTGTAATCCACAGCGGTCATAACAGTGAATCAAATTATTACGTTCTTTCGTTTTACAATAAAGCAGATAGTTGGGGTTCTTTCTACAAAACACCATGCCCTCTAACCACAAAGGTGCAGTGGCTTGCAACAAATCTCATGTGATGACTACCTATGAGCGCCTCTTTATATTACCAACAGTCAACTGATGAATAAGACCATGCATATGATTTATTTTGAAAGTAGCGGCATCACACCTCTCATCATATGCGTAAACTATTTCCCTACCCTGAGAAGGGGGGGTCAGTGTAGGAAAGTTACATAGATTGTAATGCAGCATGTGTAAACACACACCTGAAAGAGGCTATTGTTAAGGTTTCCTTTTTCAACTCATGCTTCACGAAGAGCACGTATCCGGTCATGAATTATCTTCTTCTCCCAGTCCGCAATGCCCTCGAAAGCATTCTCTGGTAGATTCTCAAAAGGCTCTTTCCATGGATCATCCTTCTTAGCTAGATCATAGGTGGCAGCACGAATAGCTCTCTTATTGGGTCCACAGGGCCTTATGGAGGTCAGCTTTTTGTAGGCTGTGTTAAGCTGCATTGACAGATAAATGAGCACCTAATTTTCTACCACCGTATGTATACAAGGAGATGAAACAAACTTACATCCATATCCTCGAACCAAAACATGTAAGCAATTGCAACTGCTGGAGCCCTCCCAAGTCCAGCAGTGCAATGGACATAAACCCGCCCTTTGCGCTGTGATATAGCCCATTCTAATGCGGAAACTGCCTTTGGCAATTGTGACCTCAAGGAATCTGGGTCAAAGTCAACTGCCTGCAAACCAAGCAATTGTAAGCGTGCGCAAGAGGGCAAATGATATGAATGTATGCCACACTTCATATGTAGAAAGAACACTTAAAAGACACCGATTTAGTTTTCTTTACAATATCAGGAATTCAAAAGAAAATTAAACAGATAAAACGGTGTAGGCTCAATGATTAAATAAGCTCACCGGTCTTCTGATATGCTGAATGCCAAGTTCTTTGCACCTGCTGAGAATAGCTGGGAAATCAATACCCCAGTATTCGATGTCCTTGTCCTGCTGCAAACAAAGAATGTAGGCAACATTCTCTTCATTTTTCAAATGATCGATATCTTCAGGAGTTTGAGGTTGTGACCCAACAATCAGGCTGTCACTGATGACAGCATAATTCATACCTAAGTTCCATGCGTAAGAATTATTTTCCATGAAAAAGCACATTTCTTCTTCTTTTTAGATGAAATTGCACGTCTTTGGTTACAGTAAGTTATCGTGTCTAGAACAGCAACTTACTAAAATCTCTAAATCTAGAGAAGAAATCCTTATTGACTCAATGACAAAAGAGGAATCAGATGATTATACAAGGTAGTTATCTTGCTACCATTTTCAGTAGTTTCAGAAGAAACTCACCTATGGCATGTCACAAAATATTTTGGCAAAATAACAAGTAATTGTTAAAAAGGAGGCATTTCTTTAATGTCCTGACATAGATCTGAGCTATTCTGAACTACCACAAAATAATGAGTTAGCAGTTTTTAAGAAATCGCCATGAAACTGATACACGAGGCTATGGCATTTTGCCAAAAAAAAAAGAATACTGCAATTCCCCATTAGAGCACTAACAGCAATGCACTGTTGCTCTGTTATTACTTCCTTCAAGTCATAGAAGCAATAATTTGCTAATTAAGATGTTTCTTAAATGTCAACATCCTTGTTAGTAGTAATCCTTGTGTTAGTGTTTAGCTAGATAATGGCTGAACCTAGAAAGGTCCAGCACATGGTATTGTATTAGGACTTCAAGTCCAATTTTGATTTGAGCTGAACAGCTGTAAAAGTAGGTCGGTTACTGTAGCACTACTGTAGCAAACCGACCTCCAAGTCCTATAAAAGGACATGTACCCCTCCTATGTAATATAAGCTTGTTGTCATAATATATTTGATAGCTTCCTTCACTTTCTGCTCTCCTCTAGTTGCTGCTATTTCCAACATTTGGTACCAGAGCCATAGGTTGTTGATCCATGGCGTCAGCTCCATCCTGGAATAGGCCAAGTCGCAGCCCTATACGGCAGACGTATCGTCGCCGTTCCCCTTCCACGACACGGCGCGGGAGGCGTCGGGATGGACCAGAGGTGGTCGTCCAGCGCGTGGTGAAGGAGGTGGCTGGCATGCCGTTCTCGCAGCTGACCCGCGGCAACTATGAGGATTGGAGCCTCCTCATGAAGGTGAAGCTGGAGGCCCAAGGTCTCTGGGACGCGGTCGAGCATGACGATGCTGATCGCCAGGAGGATCGCATGGCGCTTGATGCCATTCTTTCCGCCGTGCCTGCGGAGATGATCCGCACCTTGGCGGTCAAGAAGACGTCTAAGGAGGCGTGGGAAGCGATCAAGTCGATTCACGTTGGCTCTGATCGCGCCCGCAGGACAACCCTACAGCGGCTGCGTAGGGAGTGGGAGCTGCTCTCCTTTCGCGACGGCAAGCATGTGGATGACTTCGCGCTTCGCCTCTCCGGTCTGATGAGTTCGCTGAACATCTACGGCGGCACCATCGACGAGCAAAGGGCTGTTGAGAAGCTTCTACGTGTTGTCCCCAAGAAGTACTCGCAGATCGCGATGTCGATCGAGACTCTGCTTGACACAGCAGACCTCACGATCGAGGAGGTGACTGGGCGGCTGAAGGCTGTTGATGATCGTGACGACACGCCACCACAATCAGCCCTAGATCAGCCGTTGTTGTCCGGCGGCAAGCTCTACTTCACTAAGGAGCAGTGGCTCGCTCGGATGAAGCAGAGGCGTGACGGCGAGGGAGCTCCAAGCCGCCCAAGTCCAGTGGCGGCGGAAGACGTCACTCCCGTGGTGCGCGCAAGAAGCAGACTCGCGCGCTCGACACCAAGGATGGAGGTGATGACGACAAGGACAAGTGCCTCAACTGCGGTCGCTTTGGGCATTTGGCAAAGGATTGCCGCAAGCCCAAGAAGGCGCAGGCACACCTCACCCAAGCTGATGGAGACGACGAGGAGCCCACACTCCTTATGGCGCGTGTTTGCGCGCTCTCGGTGGTGCCGGAAGGTGTGCACCTCGAAGAGCCGCGAGCGCAGGCGTTCCTCGGTGATGCGGACAACGACGTTGAGCACCTTGATGGGTGGTACCTTGACACAGGGGCCACCAATCACATGACGGGACGTGTGGAGGTCTTCTCCGACCTCGATCGGTCCATGGTCGGCTCCGTCAAGTTCGGCGATGGCTCGGTGGTGAGCATTCAGGGCCGTGGCTCCATCATCTTGACCGGCAAGCGTGGCGCACACAAGGTCCTCACCAGTGTCTACTACATCCCGCGGCTCCGTAACAGCATCGTGAGTCTTGGCCAGCTGGATGAGAACGGTGCCACGATCCACATCGATGACGGCGTGCTTCGCATTTGGGATCGGCAGCAACGACTACTCACCAAAGTGCGGCGCGACGCCAATCGTCTGTACGTGCTGCACCTAGACGTCGCGTGCCCCATCTGCCTCGCCGCTCGACATGATGACGACGCATGGCGGTGGCATGACCGGTTCGGCCACATCTCCTTCGACGCACTTTGGCGCATGTCACGCCATAAGATGGTGCGCGGGTTGCCAGAGCTCGAGCACGTGGACCAGCTCTGCAACGTCTGCATCCCCACGAAACATCGTCGCACGCCCTTCCCCAGGCAGGCAAACTTCCGGGCGGAAGGATGCCTCGACCTCGTCCATGGCGATGTCTGCGGCCCGATCACACCTGCAACACCCGGTGGACGCCGTTACTTCCTGTTGCTGGTCGATGACTTCACCCGCTACATGTGGGTGGTTCTCCTAGCCGGGAAAGGCGACGCGGCGGCTTCAATTCGTCGCATTCAGGCGGCGGCAGAAGCAAAGTGTGGCAGACGGCTGCGCGTTATCCGCACCGACAATGGTCGCGAATTCACCTCTGATGAGTTCGCACACCACTTTGAGGAGCACGGTGTGCAGCGCTAGTTCACTGCGCCATACAGCCCGCAACAGAACGGTGTTGTCAAGAGGTGGAACCAGACCGTGGTGGCTACAGCGCGTGCACTGCTGAAGCAGCGAAAGCTACCAGCGGAGTTTTGGGGGGAGGCGGTCACGACGGCAGTGTACTTGCTTAATCGTGCTCCCACCAAGAGCCTGAATGGCATGACGCCGTATTAGGCATGGCATGGCCGGAAGCCGGCCGTGCAGCACTTGCGGACATTTGGGTGTGTGGTCTACGTCAAGGACGTTCGCCCACAACTCCGCAAGCTTGATGACCGCAGCTCAGCCATGATCTTCATCGGCTACGACGAGCGCGTCAAGGGATACCGCGCCTACGATCAGGTGAACATGCGCGTGCACGTGACACGCGACGCCATCTTCGACGAAGAGGCGAGCTGGGATTGGGAGGCCGGCGGCGCTGCTCTACCTTGCAGCGACTTCATCATCACGGAGGTCGAGCAGGCAATCTCACCTGCACCAGTTGCAGCTGGAGGGGGACCAGGATCCCCTGCTTCGGCGCCACCAGCGGTGACGCATGCGACTTCTGTATCTCCTACTCCATCAACGTCTCCATCGCCTCCGCCATTGACACCAACTCCGACCACGCCACCGGTTGCACCGGAGTTCGTGTCACCACTGGCCAATGATGACGAACGGGTAGATGCGTCCCATGAGGACACACCCCTGCGGTACCGTGTCATCGACAACGTGATCGGCGACGCTCCAGTCCCTGGTTAGGCGGCACGTGACCTCGACGACGAGGCACTCTGCCTCGTGTGTGAAGGAGAGCCAAGCTCCTTCGCCGAGGCGGAGCATGATGCAGCATGGCGTGCAGCCATGAAGGAGGAGATGGAAGCCGTCGAGCGAAATGACACATGGGAGTTGGTGGACCTACCACGTGGCCATCATCCGATTGGTCTGCGTTGGGTCTTCAAGTTGAAGAAGAACGAAGCCGGCGCCGTGATCAAGCACAAGGCGCGGCTCGTCGCCAAGGGGTACGTGCAGAAGCCCGGCATTGACTTCGATGAAGTCTTCGCCCCTGTCGCGCGCATGGAATCTGTGAGGCTCCTTCTCGCACTCGCCGCCCATGAAGGGTGGCCCGTCCATCACATGGACGTGAAGTCAGCGTTCCTTAACGGAGTGCTGGAGGAGGAGGTCTATGTGACGCAGCCACCTGGGTTCATCGTCCCCGGGCAGGAAGGCAAAGTGTTGCGCCTGAAGAAGGCGCTCTACGGGCTGCGCCAAGCCCCGCGCGCATGGAACGCTCGCCTCGACACCACGCTGAAGAACCTTGGGTTCGAGCAGAGCGCCCATGAGCACGCTGTCTACGGACGTGGCCATGGTGGAGCGCGTTTGCTCATAGGCGTCTACGTCGACGATCTAGTGATCACTGGATCCAATCCCGCCGAGATCAACTGCTTCAAGGATGAGATGAAGGCACAGTTCCTCATGAGCGATCTCGGGCTCCTCTCCTTCTACTTGGGGATTGAGGTGCGCCAGAATGCTAGAGGAATCGCGTTGAACCAGAGGAGCTACACGGCGCGCATCCTCGACACCGCCGGAATGAAGGGCTGCAATCCCACGACCACACCCATGGTGGAACGGCTCAGATTGAGCCGTGAAAGCACGGCGGAGGAGGTCAACGCCGCAGCGTACCGGCGGATCATCGGGAGTCTGCAGTACCTTGTCCACACGCGGCCGGATCTCGCCTTCTCGGTGGGATATGTTAGTCGCTTCACGGAGCGCCCCACCGTGGAGCACATGGGTGCCGTGAAGCGTCTGCTACGCTACATCGCCGGCACGATTGACTATGGCCTCATCTACCCACGCGGTTCAGGGGAGGCCAAATTGGTTGGCTACTCAGATAGCGACCTTGCCGGCGACATCGACACACGCAAGAGCACCTCCGGTGCTCTCTTCTTCCTCGGTGCTAGCTTGATCAGCTGGCAATTGACGAAGCAGCGGATCGTTGCTCTGCCTTCCTATGAAGCAGAGTACGTTGCCGCAACCATGGCGGCAAGCCAAGCCATCTGGCTAGCACGGTTGCTCGGTGACCTCAAAGGGAAGGAAGCTGCCACCGTGAAGCTGAAGATGGACAGCATGTCCGCGCTGGCACTCAGCAAGAATCCGGTCTTCCATGAGCGGAGCAAGCATATCGACGTACGGTACCACTTCATCCGCGATTGCTTGGAGAACGGGAGCATCTCTGATGAATTTGTCAGCACCAAGGACCAACTCGCAGACATCCTAACAAAGGCATTAGGGCGAGTTCGCTTCCATGAGCTCAATGCAAGGATTGGACCGGTCAAAATCCAAGATGAACACAAGGATCAGGGGGAGAATGTTAGTAGTAATCCTTGTGTTAGTGTTTATCTAGATAATGGCTGAACCTAGAAAGGTTCAGCACATGGTATTGTATTAGGACTTCAAGTCCAATTTTGATTTGAGCTGAACAGCTGTAAAAGTAGGTCGGTTACTGTAGCACTACTGTAGCAAACCGACCTCCAAGTCCTATAAAAGGACATGTACCCCTCCTATGTAATATAAGCTTGTATGTCATAATATATTTGATAGCTTCCTTCACTTTCTGCTCTCCTCTAGTTGCTGCTATTTCCAACAATCCTGGCTTCTTTGTGCATCCTGTTGTCGTGAAAGGGCAAATCCAGATCACATAGTCTTCACGTCAAAAAATAAAACATCAATTCAATTTGTAATGACTAGCACACTTATCACAGAAATATAGATGGACCATATGGCTATAACCCCAAAATGCTACGAATGAACTGCCAAGGTACCAACAGCTGCGAGCGCACGCTTAGTTCAGTTGGTCTGGCTGTGCGCATCGCACCCTCCCAGCCGGGGTTCGAATCCCCGCAGGGGCGGATTTACCGGCTGGAGTTGTCGCACTTCGGTGCGCGTTGAAAAAAATCCCCTCGCGTGTCCCACGTCAAAAGCGCAGGTCTAAGGCCAGCCAGTCTCACATGTACTGCGGTGCCGCTGTGTATGGGTGGGGCCGTAGGGTAGGGGTTCGGGAGTTTTCTCGACCTATGTGAGAAGGTCTTCTTCTTAGTACAATGCCCGGGGGCCGTCATAGCCCCCGCAGGTCGAGTTTTTTTTTAAGGTACCAACAGCTCAGGATAACCAAGCAGCAATTTCCCAAACGCCCTGTGAGCTTAGCAATACAACATTCTCTCTTGAGATTATCACCAATTTTAATCTCTAAGAGAAAGATTATACTACAAAATAAATTTGTCTGAGAAAAATGGAGACTATGTACAAAAATCCAAATTTGAAGCAAACCCAGCGTAATTTCACCTAGTACTGCATCAATCGGGTAGCATCACTGAATCAGACTAGTACCATTACCATCCATCCAAGCTATGAGCACAGAATGGTATAAATCGTTTAGGATAAGAAATCAACAGCCGGCATTTCATTTCAAACATCAGTTGCTTGATAATGGGTTCTTTACCAAGGTCGTGGTGGTACTCGTAGGGGTTGCGCATCATCCGCTTCATGGCGGTGTTGTAATCCTCCATCCTCCTGCCCCCTTCAGCTCCGGCCGTGGAGGAGGAGCGGCAAAGGAAAAGGGCCATACTCCTCCGGTGGGTTTTGCTGCCGCCGGGAGCGCATCCAATGGCGGCCATGGTTGCCCTCCTGCTCCTGGTGGTGATGCTGCCGGTGGCCAGACTGCACGAGGAGGTGGGGAGACGGGCGGTGTTCGCCATGGCCGCCGTGATTGCAGGATCTCAGAAGTCTGGAGGCTGGAGCGGAATGAATGGGAGGCGGGGGGAGAGGGGAAGGGAATGTGTGGGCCTGATTGCTAATTGGCCCACCAGCGCCACCAGGACTCCAGGTGGGAGCCCTTCACGGCTTCACCCCGTTTGGACTTGGAGTGAGCGAACCAGGCCATCAGACTGTCAGAGACACCAGCACTCGCCCCGCCGCCTCCTGTCCGGCCCAAGCTGACCGATGGCGGCCGCGGGGCCGGTGTACCGGCGGGTGCTCAAGGCGATGTAGCACTTCCGGGACTTCGTCGCCGCCGAGTTCCGCGCCCCCGCCGGCACGGAGGCCGACGCCAGGGCGAGGCTGCGGCTCGCCGGGGACTACGCCTACCTCCTCACCAGCGTCCATTACCACAAGGTAGTGGATAAAAGCGTGGTGTTTTCGATTTCGTTGGTGCTTCTGGGAAAATAAAACGTGATATGGATGATCCTGTTATGCGGGGGAGATTATATGTTCGATGAAATGCCAAAGAAGAGTCCTTTCTGTCTCCGCACTTAATTTGATTGCCTTTCTTCTGATGTGCTATGGGTCTCTTATAGAAAATGGGCTGCTACTCTACGAGAGCTCATTATTGTAAGAAATTTGGATAAGAGCTTTCAGAGATCATTTGGTATCCACTAATTGGCTGATTGCTAGTTGTTTGATTCAATCCCCAATCACTAATTTTAATAATTAGCGGTGTATTTTGGTTCATACTCATGCAACGGATAAGATAACAAATTGCACCGTGTGTCTGTTCATTTTAGTCACAATTTGGACGCATGGCTGTTTTATTTCTGGTTTCCATGATTGGATACCTCTTTTTACTTCACACCAAGCAAGTTCTTCATATTGAGTCAATGTTTGTATGATACCGTAGGCTTATCATGTACACCATTAACTCTAGTTCATTTTTCATTGTCAGGACCTGCTATTCTCATACAACATTGCTGTGGACCGATCTGATGAAATGAAGAAGATATTGAACAAATCTGCTGCCAGTGTAGGCCTTCAGCTTCCAGAATCCAGATGTCTACCAGCCTTGAAGGCTTCTGTTATGCACGTACGTGAGACCCATGACACTGTCTTTAGTCATGAGACTTTGCTTTGAGTTGCATATTAGTTGTCCTGCAAAGTTCAGCTTGTTAAATGTACTTTTTTTTCCAATAAGGAGCGCCGCTTTTGGATTGTTAATGATGTCTTGGTCCATGCCGTATGAGAGATCATTGCTTTCCTTCTGTACTGACAAAGCATCTAGATTGTGTTACTTCTTTGGTTCTTCCTTTCCAATGGCTCTTCCATTTTATCAGTCTGACCTGGCATTACAAAGGCATGAAACCCAGTCAGTGCACCTACTTTTTTCTTTTTGGCACATCCACTTTTCTCATCCAAGGTCAACATGCTTGTAAATAATGAAATTGATTTTTATTTTGAACAATACATGGGAGATACAAAAATTAATTCACCTTAATACACTCTTGTTGAAAACATGTTTTGAGCTGTAGATAAGAATAGTACTACACTTTCCGTTTTTTATTTATCATATATGTTATAAAGAATCATGTCGACCACAATTCACAATGGCCATATCTAGTTATCTACAAACAAGTTCCCAGATATACACAGCTAAATGATGCTATTTGATCATGTCTCCTGGAGATTGGGAAGTTCTGTTTGAATTTGAACTATCACTTTCTTTAGCATCACCCTCACCTGGTGGTTCTGTGTTAGCTTCTGCAGATGCTTGGGTGGAAGTTATATTCGGACTATCAATTTCATTAAGATCGTCCTCACTTGTTTCATCGTTGCATGCTGTGGTAGCTGTTGCAGATGTTCCAGCACCTTCATTTCCCTGTGCCCAAGCTGAAGGAAAATGCACTGTTTTTTCGCCCTCAATCCTGTTCTTGTCTTCTGAGCTATCTTCAAAGGAACCATAGTCTATGTTCTGAAGTACTGTTGGGATCTGCACGCCCCCAACAAGTACTTCTTTGTTTTCCCTGTCTAGATCAATCTTCTCCCTTGGGGCTGTCGCATCCAGCCCAATGTATGGAGTGTAGAATCCAGCTTCAAGTGCACCCTCACCTACCCACGAACGGAAATTGGTCACTGGAGGAGGTATCTTGGTAAAGAACACTTCTGCAAAGTTAGCTGCAATTCTCTTTCGGTAGGGATTGTCTTTCTTGTCGTAATGATATCTGAAGTTCTCATATGTTGTCTGTAAGATATGCAGTTAGTATCGCTAAAACTATGGGATTTAACAAGTGCTAATATGATTACGATAGGCATTGCAATTGTTGGAAACTTTACGCTACTTTGCAGACCAACAAGAATACTTCAATTTGGACAATATATTGTTCGCAACCTTCATGTGTATGTTTCTACATTGTACTACATGTCGTGTCGAAACCCATATTTGTTTCTTTCTGTACGTAGCTTGTAGTGTACAGTCTTTGTGTTTTAATGAAATTTTTAGTAGCAATCTCCCATTCAAAAGGAAAAGAGAAACCAATTAAAATAACAGAGCAGAATAATTTCCCGATTGAGCCACTAGTTCAAGATATCGAAACTATCTCAGTGTATCATATAGTCCAGTTATATGCATTACTTGAAGTCTGGTATAAGAGAATCAGGATTTGTAACAATATCCTTAAAAAAATATATGCAACTTAAGGAAGTAACCAACCTGATTAGTTCCGATCAGATAGAGATGGAATACAGTGAGGCCACCGACAAACCAAACAACAATGGAAGTATATATGATTAGCGCAAAAGAGTATGCTTCCTTGCGCAAGGCCATCCACATATAGCCACCATTGTCTTCCATTTGGCTGTAGACACTCAGCCATGCAAAAATAAAGACGAATATGCACAGGAAAGTTGATGTTGCTATGAAAAGGAAGAAGTAGCGGTAATTCCTCTGCAAGGAGCATGAAAAGAAATGATGATTATTCTAGCCCAAGGAAACTATTTAAAAATGCAAATATTGATGCAACTTACTTTGGCAGTGTTTATTTGTATGATATTGTATTTCAGAAACATGACTTTGGATTATGTTTGACTAATCAGTTTTTAGTGCTAACTATGCTCTGTCCTTGATCTCAAAAGTCAGCTACTGAGACATATGTTAGGTGTGGTTCGTTACTTCTTTTGAAATTTTGGAAGTTCACTTCCTAGTTAGGTGTCTAATCTGATGAACAAACCCAGTTAGAGTTAACAGCTTTCCCTGTTTATTTTGTGATAATCTGGCACTAACTGTTTGGTCTAACACAACTAAGTGGATCTTTTTTTGGTTAATAGTATTACAGTACAACTAGAGCTGTATGCAACCATGCATAAGTACAAATCACTTGTTGACCACTGCAGATTCAGGAACAGCTTAAAATGAGATAAATACAAGGTGCTGTATTGAAGACTAGGCTAGGTTTGAGCCCTTGCAGTCACTTACTAAAGCAAAATTCATTCCACGGCTTACAAGTCTCTTAATAGTAACGAGTTTCTTACTTACAAGTCCAATGCACTGACCAACCCATGGGCAGTGGTGGTCAAACTTGTGGACACAGTTGTTGCAGATGGAGCAGTGCGAGGATCGTGGCAGGCGGTACCGCAGACAGGTCTCGCAAAACTTCACCTTCACTGTGAAGCCATTCACAATGACGTCCTTGGCCCGGCGAAACCTCATCCGTGGGGTTCTCCCATCGCTCCAGTCCATGGATGGTGTGTTGGAGCCAAGCAGTAATTCATCAGTTTCAGGTGGTGCTCTTGTGTTCCTTGGCACTATTCCTGGGTTTCTTGCAGATGTCATGAAGAGGAAGACCAGGTCCTGCATGAGGCCAAGGTGACCCGTATTATTTCTGCTTTAAGCTCTTGTGGAAATTGGCATGTTTAATCTTGAAGAACTGGTTGGATGTTTAATCTTGAAGAACTGGTTGGTCGCAGATTGAGATATCAAGTCTGATATCATTCTGGAATCCATGATAATTGCTGGGGATGAAAATTGAGTTGACAAAGATGGTCCTAAAAGATACTCCTATCCTATGCTGTAGTAGCAACTTGATGGCAGCATGGATATTGACCATAATCATGGTGATGATGACTATCAACAACGCTGCTCGATGCATATGCTGTTGGCCAGTACTCCTAGAGTGGTGGAGTTTGGATTTCATCTGGTAGCAGAAGATGATGGTTGGGGTGATGATGAGGAAGGTCGTGAGCAGCAGGGATGCGGCATCTGGTCCGAATATCAGCCGGCCACTGCACAGGAATATCTGCAGATTGAGGAGGCTGTTTTGTCAGTAAATTCTGCTCAATTGGTGGCAAATCATATGAAGTTTGTAGAGCAGGTAATCTATCTGGAGTTGTACGGTTGCCTCATGGGCGCAAGCTTTGCCTCTGAAGAACAAATTACTGGTAAAGGAGAGAAGAGGAAGATGAGGAGAATCGAGCAGTACGTTGTTCCCCTTCCAGGCTTGGTAGAGCCTCCTGGGCTTGGCCTCCAGCTGCTGCTGCGGTGGTTCATCTTCAGGCTCTGCCTTCATGATGATTTGCCGCTGCTGTGTGAAGCTGGGATTCTCTCACAAGTCATGGCATGATGACGAGAAGGAAATGTGTATTTGCTTTGCTTTCAACGGATGGCCGGAGCAGAAGCATTGTTGTTGCCGTAGTAAGGAGTACGGATAGTTGGCGCGATTGCTCACACGCTGTACTGCAGGCCAATAACTGGATTACCCTTTTTAATTTAAGGAGTCTCCAAGGACGAGACAAGGGATGCCCTTTGCTGTGAGCATACAGGCATAGGAGTTAGGCTGCTTGATTTTGTCCTGTCCCGTCCAGCTCTCTCGTGTTTGGTTAGGTGTAACTACTAACTTGGTTGACAAAAGAAATGAGACGGGCAGGGCGGCGATGCCATTCTTGTCCTGCCGCGATCCCCGTTGGAAATGCAAGCTGCTTTGCCAATTCTCAGAGACTTATAGGCAAGTGCATGCCGGCCAAAAGGTAAGAACTGAGGCAGGGCTCCCTCTGCTCTCTCTCTCTCGAGGGCAGTTCGTAACTGTAAACTTGAGGTACACTTGTTTGGTTCGCTGGAATTATCCTGGAATCGTATAGTATAAACAATGTTAATTGGGCTTCCTTGTGTCACAGCAATGATGCACAAACAAGTGTTGTGCCATTGGTTCTTGCTTGTCGTGCCATTCTGTTGTCACTTGCTGATGCATCACAGCTAGCTGCAGTATGTTTTTGCCGCATGGAGACTGGATAGTTAGTTAATTGTAGCCATGAGAATCATCCTGGAATCGCATGGGGATGCTGGGTTAATTAGCAGCAAGGGTTTTGGTTGCTTGTGCTGTTTGTTGGTGTTTTTTTTTGAACCAAGTGCTGTTTGTTGTTTTGGGATGCAGTTTTTCCAATTATTTTTGTGGTCAATGATGATGGGCGTATTGGTGTGGTGTGAAACGAGTCCAGCAGCTAGTAGTAGAGGTCATCCATCCATCCATCCGACGGAGGATAAATGATGAATGCTAATTGTCCAGTGCCTAACCATATCTTTGCGCGTTTGTATTGTATGGATATGAAAAAAAAAAAAAGATAAATGCAGTGCAGTGTAACTTGCGTGCCGTTCAGAGAGAGGTGAGTCGCCGTCGTGGTGGCTGGATCACATCGCTATTGCTGGATTTCGAATTCCGGCGATGCGATGCATCACCCACCCGGTATATTACGCACGTGCTCTTACAATTCGTTCACAGAAACGCAGAGAGAGGACACGGAAAAACGACCGCACAAGTGTGGAAGCATGATTGATACAAAAAAAAAGGAACGTGCTCGGACCAATACAATCGAATCCACAAACGACCGCAGCAAATTTCGTCACAAAAATGCAGTGGTCGGATGGATCTTTCTCAGCTATAAAGATCCACAAAAAATGGTCCCCACTGCAAACGTGGCGCGAGTCGTAGCACGAGTCCACCCCACGTCGGCCATCGACACGACGCGGCGGCTTCTTCTCTTCTTCCTCGATCTTCCGCACTCGTCTTCTCCGGCCGCGGCCGCGCAGCTACATAACCGCTTCTCTACTCGTACTAGCCCAACGATTCCTTAGTCCTCCCGCAGTGCCTAGAACCCCCCGGCCAGGATGTGCGGGATCTTCGCCTACCTCAACTACAATGTGTCGCGGGAGCGCCGCTACATCCTCGAGGTCCTCTTCAACGGCCTCCGCCGCCTCGAGTACCGCGGCTACGACTCCTCTGGGATCGCGCTCGACGCCGACCGCACCGCGCCCTCCTCCTCCTCTGCTTCCCCTTCTGATGCGCCATACGCCGGCGCTCCGCCCCTCGTGTTCCGCCAGGAGGGCAAGATCGAGAACCTCGTGCGATCCGTCTACTCCGGTCAGTTCTCATTTGATCTTTGCTTTTGTCCTCTTCAACCTTCGGTTCCTGAATGCTTCCTGGCGCAAAGCGGAATTTTGGCTGCTTCACGCAGTAAAGCTTGGATTTTCACCGGGTTTCAGGTCACAAGTCCGGGGCAATTTCGTTACTTGGTGTTGTAATTTTGGATAATTCTGCTTTTCTTATTTCGCATTTTGACATTGGAATAGCTAGCGTACTCCCAAAAATTTGGGATCTCTTTTCTCAATATCTCGAACTTCACATGGCCTTATATAACCAAAAAAATTGATGAGAAGAGGTTGATGAGAAGCTAAATCTTACTATAGGAGTAGCACAGAAGCTAAATCTTACTCCAGCTTTCGTGTTCGCAATATTTCGCAGAGGTTGATGAGAAGGATGTGAACTTGGATGCTGCATTCAGCGTGCATGCTGGGATTGCCCACACCAGATGGGCCACACATGGTGTGCCTGCCCCGAGGAACAGCCACCCCCAATCTTCTGGTGCCGGCGATGAGTTCTTGGTCGTCCATAATGGCATAATCACTAACTATGAGGTCTGCTTACTTTGTCGATGTGATATTATGTAATACAATTCTTGTGTATTGTTTGTTTTGTTCTATATAATCTGTACAGTTGTGAGTGCACACTGATCATTGAAACCACATGCCTGTACCAACTTGCGCCCCATGTGAAAGTCTATGCTTTGAGCCCCTCCACATGGTGACATGGGATGTCTCATTATCTTCCTTCCTATTTTTTTAAAGAGGGAATCTTTCCATTAGTTTAAAAGCTCATAATATTACTGGTACTAGGAAAAGTTACCGCAGCACATTATTTACTATTTAACAAATGGAATATCTAGTTCTGAAGAGTATTTCACCAAATTTTTTTGTCTAATTATGTAAATGATGATTCGCAATTCTCAATGTTAGATTTCAAAGTTGATATTGCATTTATTGGAAACCTATGACAAGCCTCAACCATTTGAAATTTGAATGTATGTGATCATTTTTATCCTCCTTATAACGTTGTACACTAATGTGGTACTGTATGATAGCATGGTAAATTACAATTGTAACCTGATTTTTTTGACATACTTGTGCAGGTCCTGAAAGAGACACTAACTAGGCATGGTTTCACCTTTGAGTCTGATACAGATACAGAAGTCATACCTAAACTAGCAAAATTTGTTTTTGATAAATCTCATGATGAAGAAGGTAATGCATTTTTATCTTGAAATTGCAATATTGCTGTCATAACCATAAAGAAGAAAAGATAACCTTCTGAATTTTATCTGGACCATTGAGCCTGTAGTTTCTCTTAAACTATTTCCTTGGAGCATTGCACTATGGCTAAAGCACTAATATTGTCCCCCTAGGAAGTATATGAGGGAATAGTTGATACATACATATGCTATTTGTGCTTAACACTTTCTAGTAGAATGTAGATACTTCTTAGGCAACACACGACTCTAAACTTGGCAGAAGAGTTCCTTCAGCATGGAAGAATACTTACTATTGCATTACAAAATATATAATTGCCGACTGAACCCATCTATGACTTATCTTTATAGCAATTCTTTACATTGTTTATCATTTACTCAGGTTATGTGACATTTAGCCAAGTTGTTATGGAAGTTATGAGGCAGCTGGAAGGAGCTTATGCACTTATCTTTAAAAGTCCACACTATCCAAACGAATTGACTGCATGCAAACGAGGCAGCACACTGATACTTGGTGTTAATGTAAGCGAAATAACATCCTTATACCCTTGGGCTGTTGAGTAGGTTTAATATGAGGAAAATAAACTAATCTTCTTTTTTTTGCTTTGTGTATTCTTAGCTTCATTTTATGTTACAATGAGGCACTAAAGTTAACCTTTTCTTGTCGTCATCTGCTTCAAAAATATATGACAGGGAAAACAGCATAATAGAAAACATAAAGCATTAAATAAGATGTTAATTCCATTATTTCCAAGGAATAGTATCCTATAACTGACTTTCATTATCATAACTTTCTCTCATCTAGGAAGTTATTAACAAGCTCCACCATCACGTAGTCAATATAGTAATGAACTTGTTAATTGCCACATGTTGTGCTCTACACCGTTCGACCTTAAGAACCATGCATTTATGTAGTTCAAGGTTGATTCTATTAACGGACAACCTTATCAGTAATACGACACTGCACTGTACATTTTGTTATTGCATATATCTTACAATAGTATTATTGAATTTGAATTCTTTCCTATAGAATATAATATACAAATCATGACCACTGTCTCTTGTCTTTCAGGAATTGAGTGGTCAACAAAATGGGAAACAATTTCATGATGTCAAAACCTTGACAACAAATGGAAAGCCCAAAGAATTATTTTTCTCCAGTGATCTGTGTGCTATTGTAGAGCATACAAGGAACTATTTAGCTCTTGAAGATAATGAAATTGTGCATATTAAGGTATTGTTTAAGGGCCCATTTTTTTAGTTTACATGCATTTTCTGGTTTTTAAGTTGCCAGTATTTTTGCTTATGAAGGTTTGTCTATTTTAATTTGAGATTTTCTAAACCTTGATAATCATCAATGCTATTCTTGGTTCCCTGCCACCATGATGTTATATCCAAGAAATATAATTCCCTACCTTCTACTATTCCTGATTGGTTTAAGCATTTCAGGATGGCAGTGTGTCTATCCTCAAGTTTGACCCTCACAAAGAGAAGCCAGCATTTGTGCAACGAGCATTGTCTGTTCTTGAGATGGAAGTTGAGCAAATAAAGAAAGGAAGTTATGATCACTTCATGCAAAAAGAAATCCATGAACAACCACATTCGTTAACAACAACAATGAGGGGCAGGCTAAAGGATGGTGGGGTTCTTTTAGGTGGACTGAAAGAACATCTCAAAACAATTAGGCGCTGTAGAAGGGTGGTTTTTATTGGCTGTGGTACAAGTTACAATGCTGCCTTAGCTGCAAGACCTTTTGTGGAAGAACTGACCGGTAAGTCCAATCAATTACCCCAGCTGTATTGCCTATATGATGAAAATTTTGGAATTTGTCGATGCAATTAGAATTTAGGATCCTGCAGTTTAAGTTCTTTTTCCTTGCTTTATTTGGATCATAGGTATTCCTGTGACTATGGAGGTTGCAAGTGACTTGCTGGACAGACAAGGTCCCATCTATAGGGAAGACACTGCAGTTTTTGTTAGTCAGTCAGGGGAGACAGCAGATACCCTCCTTGCTCTTGATTATGCACTAGAAAACGGTGCCCTTTGTGTTGGCATAACAAATACTGTTGGAAGCACACTGTCGAGAAAAACACACTGTGGAGTTCATATCAATGCTGGTTGTGAGATTGGTGTTGCCAGTACCAAGGTTGGTCTATTTAAATTTTCTTCCTGTACTGACTATCCTCATTTTCCCATCTCATATTTTATGTCCTAACAAACATACCTGCCAATCTTGCAGGCATATACAAGTCAGATAGTAGCCATGGCGATGATGGCTTTGGCTATTGGATCTGATCAAATATCCAGTCAAGGTAGAAGGAATGCTATCATCAGTGGACTTACCAGGCTTCCAAGTATGTTGCGTTGGATACTGTTTATTATGCTGCCTAGCAAAATGCTTTTTTTTTTGACTGATTCCCGAGTCCTGAATGCGTTGTACTGTACGATGCAGGCTGTGTCAGTGAAGTTCTCAAACTTGATGCTGAGATGAAGGAACTTGCATCTTCCTTGATCGATTCAGAGTCCCTCCTTGTGTTCGGAAGAGGTTATAACTATGCCACCGCATTAGAGGGTGCCCTCAAAGTTAAGGAGGTCGCGCTGATGCACAGCGAAGGCATGCTTGCTGGTGAGATGAAGCATGGGCCGCTGGCACTGGTGGATGAAAACCTCCCCATCATTGTCATTGCAACACGTGATGCATGCTTCAGGTAATCAAGCGCTTTGGTTTTATTATCAGTAACAGGTCTTTGCCTAACAAGCTCCCCACCTGTTGCAGCAAGCAACAATCGGTAATCCAGCAGCTACTTTCACGCAAGGGGCGCCTGATAGTGATGTGCTCAAAGGGAGATGCGTCTGCCGTATGTCCTAATGGGTCCTGCAGGGTTATTGAAGTTCCAGGGGTCGCGGATTGTCTCCAACCTGTGATTAACATAATTCCACTACAGGTTTTTCTAAGCTTGTTGTCTTATTTTCATGTTTGCCTTTTCACTACAATTGTGTTGACTGGACTATTGTCGTTATTTTTGGTTCAGTTGCTTGCATACCATCTGACTGTTCTCCGTGGATTCGATGTGGACCAACCGAGGAATCTGGCGAAGAGCGTGACCACACAATAGGTAGGGGTAGAGGAGATGGGTGGCGTGTATCCATCCCTACGTTGTATCGAGCAGGGTTTTAGGTTAGCGCCATTTTGCTTACTGTAATTATTTTTTATTATTCTTGGGGTGGGTAAGTATTATAGTATGTTAAACTTAAACAAGTGTCTGTGGAATGCATGTTGCAAATGGTAGTATTTGTGAAAGAAATGTGCAGGTGTGTGTGCCGTGGGCCGATCGGTTTGAGACTTGTGTCTTTCTTTTTTTCCTTTTCTGAGAAGAAGAAAGGAGATGAAACCGAGACCGAGATGATGTGGTATTTGGAGTCCGGCTGGGACACCATATGATACGATCGACGTTGCCTTGCCTCCTACAGTATATAAATGTCATCTCTGTGCTTGTTGATTAGTTGATCAATTCCGTCCGATCGTCTCCAATTTTTTGGAGAAGAGGGGCCCGGGATTCGAAGCTCTCCGCGGCCGAAGGTTCCAAGGTATATGTTACTCGTTGTAGTCGTTACTCATGCATGCATTGAGACAAAAAAAAAAACCATGATAGTTCCGACTAGATCTGAGCATTTTACGCCTGGCGCCCCGGCCGGCCCGGCCTGCGCTTCTTTCAAGAGTCATGACGGCCATCAAAACACGTTTTCTTTAGAAACAATATATTAAATTTTACCAGCTTTTTTTAGGAAAAAAAGTCAAATATTTGCAGAGGAGACTCATACCTGAACTTGGGCTTAGAGCATCTCCAAGAGTCTGTCTAAACCTCACTCTCTAAATTATTGCATAAATATTATTTTCTATATCTTTCCGTTTTTCAATAACTTTTCTATATCTTGTGTGCACTCTGGGAAGCTATTCTTTTTTCTAGTCACTATGTTTGAATAACCAAGTAGAAAAACTGTTGGAAGATATCTTTTTAATTAAAATCTCTAAAACTAGCAATTAGAAAAAAAAATTTAGAGAGTCTCTTGGAGTTGGCTTTTAACTCTGAAAATAGCAAATTGTTATAAGCTAAAAAAATCCTGGAAAATGAATAGCCGCTGCACCGAACCCACCCGCAACCTTCACTCCCATCTGACCCACTTTCCCCACCCCTCCCACCCCTCCCACAGTCCCACTCTCCCCGCCGGCCGGCCGGCCACCCACACTCACGCCACACCATGGACGCCGATGACGAGCCCAATCCGGCGATAACATACCCGGATCGTACGCCCTGCTCCTTGGATTCGCACCCTCATGTTTGCCCAATCTGCCACCATCGACGCCACCAGTCATGTCTGCCATCGGCACCATGAGGATGCTGCGAATATTGAACTGCGTCCAGAAGCGGATAGTCAATCGCGTGAACCAAGAGAGCGGTGTGTTTGCTAATTTTCTTTACCCAAATCGAATATCGATCCTACTGGTGTGTTCTATTATGCACACCAGGCAACATTTCTTTCTTTTTCCTTTTGAAAAGATTGCATTTTTTACCTTTCTACTGGTGCGTACCTCGTACATTGTTATTTACCCTCAATGTTCTTACTGTATTCAGGTTGATAGCATTAAGATTCAGAGGAGAAACACAACGCGGTTGCTGAGGCCTCCCAATCTTCTGCAGAAATCCACAGGCCCTCGGAGGAGAAAAGCTTCGACCAAGTATGTTGCCTCTGCTCACGTGCATAAGTAACGCTTAATGTTCCCTATAAACTTTATGCCTTTGAAATTGGCCTAATCAATAAGTGCACGAACCTAATATTCCCTGAATGCTGGTAAATATTGTTATACTGTCGATTCCCAACTTGCTTGCTTTATCTAAAATTTCATAATTTGTATAACCTGTATCAAAAGGTTCATCATGTAATTTCATAATTGTGCTACCTAGTTCTTCTTGTATGCACACTAGGCAATATCATATACTCTTCTTCTCAGGGAAATAAAACTCCCCCTTTTTTCGAACAGATTGCGTTTTTACCGTGCTAGTGTTAATGTGTTATCCTAATGCACTGTTATTAACCTCCATTGTCTGTATTCTATTTAGACGGTCAACAGCAAGATCCAGAAGAAGTGTTTGGCTAAAAGAACATTCCAGAAGAAAGACGGCTGCTGAAATGATTCCCTCTCAATCATCTACAGAAATTCACGGGCCAAAGGAACCTTCAACCATGTATGCTATCTCTGCCTTGAGTTTTCTCTTGCTCACACACATAATTCGTTACTGTCTTGTTACCTGCAAACTTTATGCTTTTGATATGGCATAAGGTACGGACCTTTTATTCTCAGTTTGCTTGTAAATACTGTCATACTGTGAGCTCCTTACTTTTCCTTTTCTGTAATTATAACTTGTGTTACCTAATAAAGGATATAATCTGTGTAATTTATCAGGAGCATTCATCCTAACCCCACAAACTAACTGTTGTCACCTTTCTTAGGGCTGATGTGGGTGCTAGCATGCATGAAGAAGAATTACCAGACTGGATGTCACAGCTGAGAGTTTTCTTTCCTTCACTTTTTACATGTCCTTTTGATTTGTGAGTCCTTTCAAGTCATAATTGTGATTTTGATTTGAGGAATAGGCTAGGGATTGACTAGCCAATCATTACTCCTGAATCGAATCCACTTGTTTTGTTTGAGTAATGGATTGGGTTGGTGTTATTGCATCTAATCATGGGTTGATATGGTGATAAACCAACCATGGGACTGGTTTGTCAGACCAAAAAGCACATTAGTCTTCTCCTTTTCTGCTTCTTAAGCTATTGGTAACTTCCATTTGCGGCAGTTTAATATATCAAATAATAAGTATATTTCCTAGAAGCTTAAGCAGATTTTTATTAATTCATTTACCTAATGAACCTTTGATTTATCATGGTTATCATCAGCTCTAAGTTTCTAAAGGCTTCTTCTTTCGGGGGTATTCTTTCTAATCAGATTGGGTTGTTCAGGTTCGAGAAGTTGGACTTGGAGGTGTATGAGGATAGCATTTCCACTGGGAAGATGGCTCAAGTAGGGACATATCCCATTGCAGAGGGGGGTATTTCCTCTGAAATCCACAGGAAATCAGAGGGGGAAGATTCGACCATGTATGATATCTCTGCCTTGAAATTTTCTTCTGCTAGCAATTGTTAGCATTGTCAACTTACCGTTAAATATTTATCCCTTTGATGTGGCCTATTAAATTTGCTGATGGACATGTTATTCTCTAGTTGCTTGTGAATATCTGTTAATCTCATAAGGATCCTTTAAACTAACATCACCTTTTTTCCTTATGCCATCTTATGTAACAATCATTTAGTATTCTTCTGTTGCATTCCTATTTGATCATTATGTTCCCATAAGCTTTGAGGTGTCTAAGATTCTCATGCTTAATGCTCCTACACCTATGCCGTATCATGCCAAACTGTATGTTTTGTTGCTCAATTTTTCTGAAGAACTATTTTTGTTGTACTAAGTCTGCCATCGTTTATCCTTTGTATCTACTGAATTTGTGAGACTGCATCCAGAACTTGGGGGTTTTGTTTGCATGGTGTTTTTTCCTGCTCGGGATATTAATTTAGCTTATGATGAAGGGAGCATATTTATTTTTTAAGGTAGTCAAGGGAAAATATCCAGAAATTGCCATTCATTATTGTTGTCTGTACAAATAAGATCATGGTCTTGGATACCTTATGTAGCTTACTGGCCAACCATACATATTCAAGCTAGGCCTACTTTTTTTTCTCTCAGATGTGCAGGATAACTGCATGTCATCATATTTAGCAAAGGAATAACAAGCTTGAACAAACACAACACTGAGAATCCATAGGCTGACCTTGTCAGTGATGAACTAGGCCTACTTTTTCTTTATTTAGAGAAATGCTTTGTGTTTATCTAATGATATAAAGTTAGTGATATGTAACTTTATTGTGGCATTTCTGATCTTGCTTAGGGATGTGGATGGCTTGCATGAAGAAGATCTGTCATCAAATTGGATCTCACTGCTGTAAGTATTTCTTTCACGCATTCATTTTCATGCCTTTTAGCTTGTCAATGGAAGAGTTGGTCTATCTCCATCAAATAGCACAAAAGCATGCTAATATAACATTGAAGAATGGTATCATCCCACGAGAACCATGGGGGCTGAGGTTGTACAAACCAATTTTAGGGTGGTTCCTCAAATGGAACACCCCACTAGTACTCATGCCCAGTTTCTTCTTCACGTGCTATTGCTAACTTATGTTCATCCTGTGGAATTTACAGTACTCTTTAGAAGTTTCAATCCTCTACCACTCAAGCTTAAAAACATATTTTACATAATCAAATTAACCAGATTTCCTTTTAATACCGCCATCTGATCCTTCAGAGACATTCGTTCTAATCAGATTTAAATGGACGATTTAGGTTTGGCAAGTCAGGCTTGGAGGCATATGAGGATAGTATTCGTTCCGCAGGGAAAGTGGCTCAAGTAGAGACACCTCCACTTGTGGAGGGGGGTATTTTTTCAGAGATTGACAGATCCTCGGAGAAGGATTCGACCATGTATGTTCATCTGCCTTGAGTTATCTCCTTCTGGCATATACAAGGGTTAATTTTGTCATTCTTGCATTTTTTTGTGCTTCCATCTGGCCTAGTAAAACTGCTTGCAAACCTATAATTCTCTCTTTGTTTATAAATACTGTTAATTATTGCATGGCTGAACTTATTTAGCTATATCTGTAATTATGTAAGGAGCATTTAATTTAACCTTTGTTTTGTTCCCATTGGTTAGTCTTGTATTATTATTGCCTTGTTGTTAATTTGATCATGTTCCATAAGCTCTGAAGTAATACACATCTCATGCTTATTTGAGACAGTATATACTTTGTGGTGAGCAGCAGAATATCAGTTATGTGTTACATCTCTCGATGTTTTTTTACCACTATTATGTGCCACATCTTGAGCTCTTATGTTTTCTAGTGTAACTACTTACACAACAGTATAACATTTGATGCTAATCTGTATGGTTGCACGTTGACTATTATTAATGTGCTGAGTCTACCATTTTTTATCCTTTTTCTGAATATACACAATTTTTGAAAGTTGTATGTTTTATGGGATACACAAAGAACATGCATTATCAGTTATCACTGCTGGTTATGTGTTTACAAATATGAGCACCTTCTGGATACCTTATGTAGAATACTGCCCAAGCATGCCATATTCATAAAGGCCCTCTTTTTAGTTTGGAATACTTCTTTACGTCTGTTAAATAATATAAAGTTAGTAACATGCTAACTGTGCGTGGCACTTGTGATTTTACTCAGGGCCAAGGCAAAGAAAGGAGATTTGGTTGATGAAGATGAATATGTAGATTGGATAATAAAGATGTAAGTATTTATGACATGCAGTCATTTCTGTGTTTGATATGACAATCCTGTTAGGAACACATTATGTGGTGTTTGGTTTGAGGAGTTTGGATGATGAATCTACTGTCCAATCCTAAGTCCTCAACCTTAGCCACTTGTTTGTTTGAACTTTGAATATGGAATAGGATAGTGTATCACCATGACCACGTTGTCCCTCATAGTGTCTACTTGTCTAGTATACAACTGAGGAATCATGTCATCCTTTCATAATCATTGGTCATCATGTCTTGTTTGTGCTTAATATCATTTCATCGTAGGAAATTTTTTGCTGGATTGGTGATAAACACCATCATTAGAAGGTTGCTATCCATTGTTGTATAAGCTTAGAAGATCTTTTTAATCACATGAACCTTAAGGTTTATTGTTATTGCCATAAACATCATATTGAAGTCACCAGGTACTTCATTTTTCTTGTCATTGCCATAAACATTAGATTGAAGGCATTAGGTACTTCATTTTTCTTGTCGTGGCTATAAACATCAGATTGAAGTCACTAGGTTCTTAATTTTTTGAAGATATTATTTCTAATCAGATTGAAATGGACTATTTAGATTGAAGAATGGAGGCCATGATGGTATCTTGTCCCGTTATAACCTGGATGAGGGAGAAAAACATGTTGTGCATTATGATGTGCCAGACGAGTTCTATGATCCTATTGAAATGGACAATGATGCAATGGACTATTGCAAGAGTACGAAGAGAGTTTCTGAGAAAGAAACAATTAAAAATGGAATCAAGTGGATGAGTGAGGAATGCTTTCTTGCTTTCACAAAATATGCTGAAAAGATTAATAATCTTGAGGTTTGTCAATCCTCATCCTTTATTTTCTTTTTCATGTAGTTCATTAAGATTTGTTTCCTCCTGGGTTTGTAGGGCATCAAGCACAGGTTTGGTGAGCTTTGCTATAAGTGTTTAAGTGTAGAAGCTTGTGACAAGATTTTTCATCACTACAACTTCACTATTGAGACAGAGCATAGAAGTACTGATATTTTGACTTCACAACTTTATTTTGCTGAAGTAAAGCAACTTTCTGGTGTTAAGTCATATTTCTGCTGCCCGCTGGACCGAGGTGATGAAGGTATATGCTTTAATTTTCTTAAGAATTTGTCAAAGTGAACATTAAAGGTTGTTAGTTATATTTTGAAATCTTAGATTAGTTTACATTTTGAATCACCCAAAACTAAAAAAAATGTATATGAGTAGCATTCATTTGAGTTTTTTCCCCCCATGAATTACTCCCTGTAGAGTTGTTACGTATATAGTCTTTGTTTTGTGTAATTTAATTACATTTTTGTATTTAAAGATTTGTTAACTCTTTTGCATAAGGCACTGCTATGGATGCAAGAACCAGGACATGTATGACCTAAAGCATCCCAGTACAGGTTGTTACGAGGTAGGAGCTGCTGATATATGTTGGCCTTTTATAGACGACATTGACTCTGATAGTGATGGCGATGATGATTGTGGTGGCTTTGGCTGTTAACAAGGTAAAACTTATGATATATAAATAGAAATATAAATACTCACTGTATATCTGTCCATTTCTTAGTAATTTTATTTCCTCAGATGTGTGCTTGTTTTTATGGTATTGTTTCTGGGTCAAATATCCATCTTTCTCAGCTTGTAATCACTCCTTTATGACATGCAAGTCTATGTTGATGCTTGTATGGTGACTGTCCACCTAGCTCAGGTCACTCGATGCTGACCTCTGTATACAAACTTCTTTAGGGAAATTAAAAATTTTATTAGAAAGAAGTTAAACACTATTGGCATGTGTAGCCTTTTTGCTGTGTTACGTCCACAGGACGACCTAGTTATAAATAACTATAAGGCTAACTATAAGGCCATATAACAGGAATGATGAATAGAAAAAGGCTGTGATTAACATAATTCCATTACAGGTTTCAACAACAACATAGCCCTTTGTCCCAAGCAAGTTGGGGTAGGCTAGAGATGAAACCCATAAAAAAAAACAAAGATCACGGATCTTCAGGTACGTGGATAGCGAGTCTCCAAGCGCTCCTATCCAAAGCTACCTCTTTGGAGATATCCCACTCTTTAAGGTCTCTCTTCACCGACTCATCCCAAGTCAGTTTAGGTCTACCTCTACCTCTCTTTACATTTTCGGCCTGCTTTAGAACCCCACTACGCACCGGCGCCTCAGGGGATCTCCGTTGGACATGTCCAAACCATCTCAATCGATGTTGGGTAAGTTTCTCCTCAATTGGTGCCACCCCGACTCTCCTCAATTCCATTACAGTTTTGTCTAAGCTTATTTTGTTAATTTCTGTCAAATTATCAACCCTTCCTTTACACTAGCATTTTCACAAGAATTCTGTTCGCTGAACAAATAGTGTTTTTTTTGTTCAGTTGCTGGCGTACCATCTGACTGTTCTCCGTGGACCAACCAAGGAATCTGGCGAAGAGCGTGACCACACAATAGATGCAGGCAGAGGAGATGTGTTGGCTTCTATCCTTAAGTTGTATCAGGCTGTGTTCTACAGAGAGCAGGCTTGGTAGGTCTTTTTGTTAGCCATTTTGCTTGGTGTAATTATTATTATTGTCATTCTTGAGGTGGCTAGTATTACAGTATGCTAGGCAAGTGATTGTGAAATGCATGATACAAATGGCATCTGAGAAAGGAATGTGCACACGAGTATATTTATGGTGCTTTGTTTTGCTTTCTTTATTTGCATGTGCCTCTGCCGAGCAACACGAGGAAGAGCCCGAAGTGCCGGGCTGAGCAGGCCAGGGGATTCGCTATCACGGGGGCCGGGCCCCGTAGCTCTGAGAAGGCGGCAGTTAATGGGCCGTGGGCCGAGTGATTTGGCATGTCATGAACGGGATTCAGTCAGAACATCGAACATCGAAGCGACCGACGACACCAATAGTAACCCGATGTACAGTGATGCTACGGTGTTCTGCAGTACCGCACGTACAGTGTTTTCCCTCTACCGCCGGGACTGCTTAAGTTGCAGTCGCAGTAGCGACTGCACAGGAACTCGGTCCCTACTAGGTAGTCTAGTACCTATGGCTATGTGGCTGTATCAATTGGAAGAGAAAGAGTGCAACTGCAAGGAAGATATTGCCAAAAATATCCACATGGCACATGAATTGTTGAAACCTGAACGGCGTGAGAAAGATTCCCAAGCAAGAGCCCGAAATGACAAGAGAATAGGAGAGTGAAGCTGCCTTTCCTTTGTGACTAAGAGAGAGGGGGAGAGGGGGGAGATCTCTCAAGCACAGCTTATCAGATGTCGTTCTTCAGCAAAGGTAAATTATGACGTGCATTTATCGTCGAGTGATTATGGTTGCCATGTATGCATCATGTTACCTTATTACCTGATGAAGTAATCCCATCAGCGAAATGCAGTGTCAACTTGATGGATTGATGGTGCAGGGCAATGGCACATTCCTTTCTCAGATGCCATTTGTATCCTGCAGATGGCCACATAGGCTGCAAACATCACGGCGGCTGCCAATGCTGCTGAGCATGTTCCTATTCCTCCAACTCAAACCAATGTAAGCAATTCCTATTTTCTTAATCGATATCCCCTAAACTATTTCTTGACCCATAATAGCATAGAATTTTTTTGATGAAATTAGACCACATTCCTGTAGGAAACCACTGCAAAGCCTAAAAGAAAGATTACACTTCTTTCTTTCTACAAGAAGGCACATGTAGAAGAGAAAAATGATAATGATATGGTTGATCAAAATCCTCAATTAGATGAAAATGAATTAGAAGAAGATCCAGCTCCAACTCCACCCAAAGTTCGAAGATTAAATTCAGATGCTAGTGTTCTGATTATAAAATGTGACCCTGGTCTACGTTGTCAAATTTTGGACTATCCTCTTGATGAACAATGTCAAGCTCGCAGAATATACATCATGCATGGTCCCTTCCAATTTATGAAGGATAAGTACCCATATTCTGGTTCCAAGTCTCATCGACGTTGCTTTCAATCACATTGGTTCAGAGAGTTTCCTTGGTTAGAATACTCTATCCTACAAAAGATGCGGTATTTTTCTTTCCTTGCTATTTAATTTCTAAGAAATCATCAGGAAAGGCAGGATCAGATGTAAGATGTGTTTACAGTGAAGGGTTTCCGGAAATCAACCGCACAAAACTCTTAATTTTGAGTGGGAGTTTGGCTTTCCGGAATAATCCAGATCGCCAGATAAGGAAGACACATATTGCTGCATAGACGAGGGTACATTGATTTACTGAAACATCCCCTGATGATTTAATTTCTCCCAACTCCGCTTATGGCATTCAAGCGGTTCAGTTGTTAACACTACAACAGGCGGTTCAATTGATTTTTCATGTTTTCATGAAGCCCTCTCCTAAAAGTGTAACAATATCTTGTCATAAACCATTGGAATGTTCTTTACCCAGCTTTCCAATGCTTCACTACCAGATTTCATAGTACAGGTAGCTATCTAGTCAGCTTACATGTAGCATATATAGTTGTGCAATATAACGCCTACTTTTCACGAGTTGTCACTGCAAGCGCAAGGCCTATCTGTTTATGCACAAATGCACAATCAACTGAAAAATAGTCGAGTTTGCAGTTTACACTCTACTGCAAACCCTCATTTGCGGTAAACTGTGAAGTTATTGTCGAACGGACATGTTGTACAAGCATGGTAAAACCAACACAAAGCACAGAACATCAAGTCCTAGAAATTAATTGTTGGTGCACTCTTTTCTTGTGAGTCACTGAAATGTTGGTACGGGAGCTTCTCAGCAATACACTTCTTTTCTGTACGAGTCACTGTCAGTTTCAAGTTCAAGTATGGTATTTGCAGTATCCACCTCGCACATGTTTTTCTGCAACTCATGGCAGCTTGCCTGATCATACTCCTCAGCAAAGAAAGTTGCACTTTCCGGTTCACCAACGTTACGGCATCCAGACAAGATCAGATCTAGCATTTTCCTTCGCATGTCATATACAGGATTAGGCTCAACCAGGCAGCCTTTACTGTAAATCTCCCTCAGAATGACTGTCTGTGCACTTCCCTTGGTTGAGATGTAGAAAATTCCTGGGTGCTTAAGAAGAAGCTCCCGCAAGTTTACTTCCATAGCAAAAACTCGTCTGAAGTGCGACAGTCTCTCAAGTGGTATCATCTTTTCTACCGTAAGGCTTAACAGTTCATGAAGAATACCAACAATACGCTTCTCAATCTGCTCCACATTGTGTATTGGATGCAAATCATTCTTCTCATAAGGCTTGGTGTAGGGAAGCCTCTGCCAGTTTTTCAGTTTTTCCCTAAAGCCTTTCTCAATCTTAAATCCAGTAGGGAAGTTGATTGGAAAAGCGTATTTTGTCTTTGATTCAGCTAGCCATTTTTCAGTGTACTCTTTCTTCCTCCATTCTTCAATCTTAGCAACAGCTAATTCGTCATCCCAAGAGACAAGTGACAGAGTATCAGGGGATTAAAGATATAAATCATGTGGATACTTTGGTAGCATGGAAGACCTGTAATCATCAGGCAGCCCAAGTTCCCTCCTCACTAGCCATAATGTGTGCATATTCAGAGTTCCATTTGTAGAGAGCATGAGAAGTTTCTTCAGACGCTGAACTATGTTGGTCTCATTCTCCCTGATCACGGCTTCTTCCTCTGCAATCAAGTCAGTCATCTTTTGTGTGATCTTGCAGCAATGGTTTCTCTTCACAGGGTGCATGTAAATCTGGAAAATGTGGGGATATTTCTTGAGGAAAGCGCCAATCTCAATGTTCAATCCGACCTCATGTCTCCACTTTGAAAGAAGTTGGAGAGAAACATATTCATTTCTCTGCTGAGATATTAACTCATGTAAAGCCAAGGCAAGCCTCAAGTTCCTCAGTTGAACCATTAGCTTGTCTAGCCTATGATCCCTTGTTCTGCCCTCCAGATGGGTTCTTGCTGAATCTACTGGCTTCTTCCACCTCTGCTGCACACCACAGATAAAGGGACCATACTGAAATGTCCCACTCCCAGCAAATATTCTCAGCCGCACAGAGAGGGCATGCATGTTTCCTGGACCGAATATGATCGATGCCATTTGTTTGTACGTTAGAACTCCAATCCTTAGAATATACGAAGCTGCATCAAGAGCCACAAGTGCATCTGTAGGGCAATGACAACCTGCCAAAAGTTCAACAAGTCTTCAGTTTTGCAGAGCATGCCATTGGCATGAGCGCACAGAGGAGGATTTCTGTATATGATTTCATCACAAACACAAGTAAGAAAGTGAGAACAAGCATGACACCATGCAGTATAGGAAACACAAGAAACCTAAAATTTTACCTTGCTAGGCATTTCACCGAACATGACATGTGCATACCCAGAGCCTGAAGACTGCGGCAAACCTCAGTGACCTGACGGGGGACGAGAGGGTGCCGGCAGTCTTGGCAGTTGGGAAGAGCCAGGACAAAGCAGCGCGGCAGGTGCTCGGCGATTCGACGGCGGGAAGTGGGCTCGGCCGGTGGCGTTGGGCTCTTGGAGTCGGAGGCTAGCAATGCAGGAGCTCCTCTCTATCCGAGCGTTGCGTGCCTCTTGGGCCGTTGGATCCCGTAATCAGCAGCCATCGGCACCGTCCGTTACTGTTTGCAGGGTTTAAGCAAGAGAGCAGCCAGCAGAGCCTACTCGCCTCGCCGCCGACCAGCCACCCATCGCCGCCCGCCCCCCCACCGGCTGCTTCCGCCGCTCCCTGCGCAGCTCCGCCTCTACCCCCCGACGTTGCCTCGTCTTCTGTGTCGAGCTCGAGCCCCATTCCGGGCTGGGATTGGGAACCCCGAGTCCCCAACCCTAGCGAGGCGCGAGGGAACGAACAATCGGATCGACGATGCCGAGCTTCCCTCCGCCCGGCGCCGTCACCGTCTGCGAGATCAACCGCGACCTCGGTACCTACCTCGTCCAATCGATTCCTACCCCTTGACTACCTCTGAACCAGTTGGTATCAGCTATCTGTGCTCATCCCGACCTGCCTTCCTCACCTCGCAGTTGTGGCGGAGGCACTGTCCGACGACCGAGGCAAGGACGCATACGGCGATGTCCTTGTCAGTTTGCCCCGCTAAATGATTTCGCCTCTTTTTTTTCTTTTATTATCAAAGAAGCGAATTTGCTTATCTGAATTTGGGGTTTGGCATTTGGCATTTGCAGGGAATGGTCTTCAGCCCTATCCCTTTCCAGCCAGACGCTCTTCCCCCCATCCGCGAGCCCCCTGCTGCAGAGCAACCCGAGTCCACTGAGAACGTGCCCACGGCTGGTGTGACTTCCACCATATCCGAGTTCTTCAAACGGTTGATATTCCCTCCATTAAATGTGAGTTAGATTACAGTATGTGAAATACTTTACTCCAATGTGCCCCAAGTTTCATTCCACCCAAAGAGACTTGCACACTTAAACCATTTCCATGTGCATGAAGAGGTTAGCGGTAATATTAATTTTATCTTATTGTAAAGAATGTCAATGTCAATGTCCGGTCCCAGAGGCTGAATCCTTTGCCTATTTCTCACTTCTCCACAGTGAGCGTACTTGATTATATATTGGTTCAGTAGCTTTGACATAGTAAGTTACTCAGATTCGAACTATACAACCCACCTTAGATTGAAGGTTGGTGTTATATCAAGGTTCCATTTTGTACTTATCTGACAGCATTGGGATCTTTGCATGGATTTGCTGATTCCTCCAGCATACTTTCTTTTTTTTTTGTCATTACCAAGTTATCTCAAAATTAAAGCCTCAAGTTTTTATCCTTGTGAAAAGCACCCTGTATTTGCCTCCTGATTGCTGAATTAGCTAAGTCCTTCCATGTGTTTTTTAGAAGAAAATCATTACACTCATGCTCATGAACAGTCATTCTGTTTTACCAGCCAAATCTGCTACAAGAATTTGACATCCAGAAAATAAGTTGGAATCCGCACAAGCATTGTCTAGCATTTGTGTCTGGGAAGAACCAGGTTATTGTACATGACTTTGAGGATTCAGGTGTGATCTGCCTACCTTGTTATGTTGTATTAATTTTATGAACTGAACTATATCCATCAACTTAGTTGCAGCCCATAATAATGACCGGCCCTTTTAACAGATGCTAAAGAACCATTCATTTTGACAAGTGACCAGCAAACCAATGTTAAGGCTGTTGAATGGAGACCAAATAGTGGCAAGATGATTGCAGTCGCCTGCAAGTGTGTATTACTACTGCCTGATCCTATAGCTCTTCAACCTGGTTCATCACTCCTGTCATGTCTTAATAATTGCTGGCATATGTTACTTTTAGATTGAGGTGATCATTTTCTTTTTAGGGGAGGGATATGCCTCTGGTCAGCATCATATCCTGGCGATGTTCCATTCATGAAAGCTGGGGTCACCCCTTATTCCTTTAGTGCCTTCCCTAGAGGTTCTGGTGGTCGGTGGATACTGGTGGATGTTCTTCGTGACTCTTCTGCTGAGCAAGTTACCGCGCTTTGTTGGAAGCCTGATGGAAGATATCCTTCATATAAATTTTCATAAGCATCTGGGAAAGGCTCTTGTTTGTTTTCATATATCTTGTTTTAGGACTACAATAACTTCAATGTCAGTGTGGGCTAACTGCATAAAATTACATTTTTGCCAAATTCCTTATATCTACTATCCATTGTGGATACAGAAAAGTTTACAATAGGAGTAGTTGTTGTTTGTGGGAAGAACCAACAGCTGTATATATCGTTTCCTTGACAAGTCTCCACATACTTGGCATCTGCCTCCTGTAATAGTCCATCTTTCACGATTTGGGATGTGTCTCAAGGTAGGCATAGCTATCTTTTTCTAAATTCTGATGACCAATTCCATTTGATACAGAAATGTCTACTTATATCTGGAGACATTTTCTTTTGCTACAGGGTTGGGTACTCCTATACGGCGTGGTTTAAGTAATATATCACTACTGCGGTGGTCACCTAGTGGAGATCATCTTCTAGCTGCTAAATTGTATGGTCAATTTTCATTTTTATATTTCTAGTTACTAATATTTCCAAAGATTTACAAAATTCATTATTATATTAGTGATGGAACTTTTCACTTCTGGGAGACAAACACATGGACTTCTGAACCTTGGTCTTCATCTAATGGATATGTGTCTGTACGTAACATCCTCAGTCCTAAATAGTTTTTTTTTTTAACATTTCTTTACATTGGAGCACAATACTCAAGTTAGTGCATTTTATAGATTTCTTCTTACTTTCAAGAATCTGTTAGTTATCATATAAGTTATCTTGAACGTTGATATGTTTAGCATCAAACTGATGCATATGGAACATACCTATTTTCTCATTGCATATTGGATTTCAATACAAATACTTTAAGTTAATTTTTTTTATTCATGACAACCTTGTAGTTTAGTTTTTATTAATTTCTGAATGATTTGTAGTCCCAACAGCTGAAAATAGTTTGATTTTTAAAGAAAAAATGATATGAGATATATTTGGTGGATAAATTCTTTTGGAAACAAATATAGATGCTAGTTTGGCAGTTAATAGCGACTAACTCTAATTTTGCAACTTGAATATTGCATAAAGTTTAGTTTGATTTGATTGTATCTAAGCTATAGCAACGCATAAATATTAACATAGATGCTTGACCCACATTCGACTCTAGTTTGGTTATTTGAATATTGTAAATATTGCATAAAGCTTAGTTTGATTTGATTGATATCTAAGCTATAGCATTACATAATCCTGCTTTGTGGCAAATCTACTTGGCAGCAACACATGATGTGTCCATTGTACCCTTACACATTGGATGGTATCTGTTCCACAACTGTTTACATGTTTGCTTATTTCTACTTTGGTTCCTGACAGGGAGCGAATTGGGACCCAGAAGGTCGTGTTGCATTGGTATCCTTTTCTAACTCTACTACACTTGGCTCAATTCACTTCTCATCTAAGCCACCATCTTTAGGTATATACAGATATCCCTGCAATTTTTTCTTTTTTGCTAAAACTATGCTGCTGTACTATTTGTGTGATGAATCCTGATAATTTGTCCTGTGTTCCTTTTCTTCAGATGCCCATCTCCTACCAGTTGAACTTCCAGAAATTTCCTCCCTGATTGTCAGGTACGAACATAGATATTAGAATAAGCTCTTGATCTTATGTGCACCTCATGCTACATAATTTTGCCATCTTTCATCCTCATTTAAGATTATGATATTTGAACTGCCTCATTTGCTATTAATTGGTAATTTATTTCCCATGTATGCAGTGAATCCACTCATCTAGCTCAGAAGCCGGTCTTAGTGTATATAGCATAGGTTTGTAGGATCACAAGGAAAGAAAAGCACTTGTTAACTAACAGAAGCATGCAAACCATTTATTTTCGTAAATTATATTCAAAGTCTGCCTTTTACTACCACTGCCTGCACATGTTTTCGTTCAGTAGTATACTTTGTATTTAGGAAGTTCACCCATTATTATAGCCTAGACTAGAATCTTACTTTGATTCACATACTTATGCTTTAATTGCTTCATCTAGCCGAGGCATAGAAAAATTAGCATGGGATGCTTCAGGGGAGCGTCTGGCATTGTCATTCAAAGATGGAAATGAAATGTATCGTGGTCTTGTTGCTGTATATGACGTGAGGAGATCTCCACTCGTCTCAGTATCACTAGTGTGAGAGCAAATTTTCTTTATACTGCATCATGTTAATCATTAACTTGTGTTTCCATGCTATTCGTTAACCATTCTTTGATGATATTCCTTTGTGCACATCCAGTGGATTCATTAGAGGACCTGGAGAAGGAGCGAAACCACTTGCTTTTGCTTTTCATAGTAAATTCAAGCAAGGACCCTTGCTTTCTGTGGTAAGATATTTGTGAATCCTGCATATATGGTTAGACAACAATGGCTTGTGCTTCCAATTTGTTTTGCTCACATATGGTTCCACTGCACATGCAGTGCTGGAGCAGTGGCTGGTGCTGTACATATCCACTGATACTTCGTTCTCATTAATAACTCCACAATGTAAGTTTCTTCAGCAGACTTGCTCTTTCAGTTACCTATGATGACTTGATATTTGTGTTGCCTACTGTTTTGATAATTTGACATCCCTTTCCTTTTGATATCTAGCGTGGCGTCTCACCGGTTCAGGACTGATTGTTTCAACTACTGCTGTCGACCTGGAAGATCAGATGTTTCACATACAGGTTGGAAGACAATTTTCGAAGAACTGTTGATGTGTTGTATAAGATGCATTGCAAGGCCTTGCTTTTGTTAAGCAGGTGCAATTTCTATGCGCCTAGGAGAAATGCAAAGCATGAATTGCATCCCATATATGTAACACTGTGTAGCTTGAGAAAGGATGTCTGTCTATTAGCGGATTCGTCTCCAGATGTATTTGACCTGCATCTACATTTGCGTTATGTTGATTGGAGGAATTCCAAACGAAAATCACAGGAGGAAAGGAAGTTCACGTGAGCTTTTGGAATGAAGGTCCCTTTCCTATGGAGGAACACTGTAGCTACATGCTGATATGATTCTACCAACCGGCTGAGCTAGTACTAGCAAGAGCTGCCAAAAATCCTGGAAGCAATCGATGCATACCCATGACGGGCAGCAATAGTGCACACCCCATCTGAGCGCTAGACGATATAATGTAAATCAAGTATAATCAAAGCAAAAAAAAAAAAAGAGGCTGGTTTGCAACCTTGGCACGCCATTTCTTGCTATCATGTGGCTGAGAATAGAGTAGCATTCGGTTGGCCCATGGCCACCTCTCCCTTTGTATGTTGTGCATGCAAGCATGTCCCAATCGAACCGCCTCAAATAGAACAACAGAACCTCTGAAAATGAAGCACCAGCAACTTCCTCTCGAAGACAAACTCGATCAGCAGGTAATAAGTCCGTTTCTATTTAAATGTTACATATATACAAAACCAATTGCCTTTTCTAAAGGCTCTCTGTGACAACCCTGGTAAAAATTTCATTTCTAAAATCAGTATCATTAGCCTAACCCTATGCTTAAACCAACTAATAAAAGGGTGGAAAGAATTAACCCTATGCTTAAACCAACTAATAAAAGGGTGGAAAGAATTAGAACGAGTTCAGTTGGAATTCAAAGTTAATTTGAGCACATTTGGTCACTTTTGAACTTTTAAATTTAACTTTCAAACCATAAGCCAAATGAGATTTTGCCTGAAACCAAAGTTGTAGAACTTTTTATTTTGAACAACTTTCGTATTCAAAAGTTTTTGAAATTCAAATCAGAAAGAGGAGAAAACGCCCTGTTTGCACCCAGCCCCCTGAAGTTTTTCAAATTTTTGCACTTAGGTCCCTCCCTCACCTCTCCCTCCTCTGCTGCACCGCACGCTCGCCCGACCGCCGCCGGCCACCTGGCCCTCGACGCCTGCGCGGCCCCAGGCGCCGAGCCAACCCCGGCGCCCTGCCTGCTGCCCGCCCCCGCTCGGCCAACCGCGGCCGCGCTTTCTTCTCCCTCCCGCACGGCATGCCCCTGCCCAACCGCTGCCCCCTGCACCACCACACTGCCTCCCAGTCGCTGGCCGCCGCCGCCTGCCCAATAGCGCACCTCTACCCACCGCCGGCAGCGCCCAATGCCTCTGCTCGCCGCCCAGCTCGCCCGACCCGTGGCCGTGCCCTCCTTCTTCCTCACGCGGCAGCCCGCACGGCCAGTACGACGCCACCGCCCCGACGCCCAATGGCGTGCCGCACGCCGCACGCCTCTGGCCGCCGCCCCCTCCACCCTGTGCCCCCGTCGTGCCGCCCGAGCTCCCCAACCGCCCGCCCGCGTCGCCTACACGCGACGTCGCGCCCCAGGCGCGCCCAGCGCACGCACGCCACGCGCACGACGCGTCTCTGGCCGCTGGTCACCGCCGGCCGCACCAATGGCGCCCAGCCTCGCCGCCCCCCTCCACCCCGCGCCCCGGCCATGCCGAGCCCGCCCCCACGAGCTCCACCAGCTATAAAGCCGGCACAGCGCCCCTCCCTCCCCTCCTTTCTTCTTCCCCGTAGAACAGAGCACAGCAGAGCCGAGCGCCGCCCCCACCTCGCCGTGGAACCCCTTGCTCCGGCCCACCTCCGCCCGAGACAAGCACTGAAACGGATTCCCCTCAGTGCGCTGAAGCTCCCCAGCCCGAGCCCCGCCGCCCTCATCGCCGAAGCGCCGCCGTCCGCGCCGCCCCACCGCCGCCGCCCCTGCTCGCCGCGGGCAGCCCTGCTTAGACCACCTCCGCCCCAACCGTGACCACCCAAAGGTAGCCCCCAACCTCCTCTTGCTCCTCCCCCACCTTGCCCTCGCCGCCGGCGACCCAGCTCGCCGGAATTTGGCCGGACAGGATGACCCCGCCGTGATTTTGCGACCAGGGACCACATTGCAAACGCCCAAATCTTTCTAGGGGGTTTTCTGCTAGTTTTCAGGGACCCCTCTGTAAAGAAAGTTTTAACCAAATCAGTGAACTTGTAAAATTCGTATAAATTCGTAGGAAATTCAGAAAAATGCAAACTCAACTGTTCTGGAATCCTTAGAAGAAACTCTACAACTTTTGTTACATAAAGTTTCTCAGATTCTCAATATATTTTGCTCTAGATTAAATGGAAGGTTTAATAGACTTCTTTTTTACCCACTGTTGTAGATCATTGCTGACCCTAATTTTTGGGCAGTGAGTTACTTGCTTAATGTTTAGGGCTGTGTAAAAAGATCAGGACCAAAAGCCATCTCTAGATACACTTTTTGTCCAACCTTGTTTTATGCCATAAAGTGATAGAACTAATTTTTCCTGCTGTTCTGTGATGTTTAATGTCATGAAACTTTTTCTGTGTTGTTGTATGATACCTAGAGGCCATATAAAAATTTAGAAACATTTTTACTATATGTAACCTGTTCATATGAATTTGTGGTAGGAAAACTTCACTAATTCAAAATAATTAGTAAAGCACTTAGAAAATGTTCATCCTTTTACTATGAAACACATTAGAGTAGATCCAGCTGTACAAAATGTTTCATACATAGAAACCCTGTATAACATCCTGTAGAAAATAATCATTAATAACATGAGTGTAGCTTGTCCCATTTATTATGCTCTATATCATGTACAATAAAATCTGAAAAATTTACAGTAACACAAAAATGGTTATAGCAACACCCTGTAAAATTTTTAGCATCAATACTTGCATGGTTTGTTCTGTATAAAAATAACTAGATTCTAGCAGTGGCTGTGTATTACATTTTTCATATTTAACATGCTACACAAAAATGTCTGAAATTTTTACAGTGACCTTATCTCTGCATAATGTACTTTGAATAAAAAGTTTATTACCAGAAGCTAACTAGATTAGTAATTGTGTTCAACTCATGTTTGTGTTTAAAAAGAAACTAAGTTTTCAATATAACACAACCCCTTCTTCTTTAATAAAGTTAAATAGATTAAGATAAACTCTATTAACGATTGCCCAGGAAATGTTAAAGTAAATAACTTCACAGCAAAACTTATGTCTTATGAACTGCAACTTTATCGTGAAGGAAATAATGTCGTTTACCATCACCACTACTTAAACTTGTGCATTCATGTAGAAACGACGACTCTCACCGACGGAACGTACGAGTTGGTGCCCGCGTCCGAGAGTGAGCAGCGTGAAGCTCAAGTGAATCTAACTGAAGCTCTTGAAGACCCGAGCCCAAATTCGGAAAAGCCCCAAGCTAACTTTTCGCAAGAAGGCAAGCCCCGGAGCATGAACCCTATTTTCTCAACTTATGCAACTTATTACTCTACTTTACTTGTGCATTAAGTTTATAGGAGTTGGATGAAAACTTAGTTGCATGATCCTAGGTACCCATGCTCTGAACACTAGATGCAAGGTTCGATAGAATGCTATGCTAATAGGACTCGGTAAAAGTCGAGTGATTTCCTGTCACTCGCGAGAAATTAGGAGTTGATTGTTTACTACACGCTGCAATCATAAGGACGACGGACGGGCTATGGTACGATGTTTATGTTGATGATTGAGGCCCGTCTGTCTAGCGAAAAATGCTAAGGCCGCAGTGTGTGGTAAGTGATGGTTAAGTCTTTGAACGTACTAACCACATGCCGAGAATATGGTAATCGGTAAGCTTAAGTACCGGATTGAACCGAGGCCGGAACATACTCCCCACTGTCTTGAATTCGTTCACATCTAGCTAATGGCGGGTGCATCGGCCGCCACAGCCCGACGTACCGTGGTCTGTGGGGAGGTGTAGTCGAGGGCGGTGGGCCTGTTCCGTGAAGTGGGAATTGAAGGGAAAAGTTGCACGTGTGACTCTGGGAGTAACCACGTGACGTGTGTTTAGGTTTCCCTTGCAAGGTTAAGAAATCCGATTCGAATCGTCCGTTTCTCACGGCTATTGAGACTGCTTAACCACTTTTACCCACAGAGTAAGAAGAGGAATAATGATGATGAATAAACTTGTTGGATGAAAATTTAATGCTTCACCATGTATGATATTGGATAGTTGCTTACCTAGAATGGTTAAAGAAAGCTAGAACTTGGAGCTAAAATCTGAAAGTAAGGACCTACTATATACGCTTTTTGGCAAAACAAACCCCTCAAGCCAAAAGCCTCGCATGTCTAGGAGTCGGCTAAGTATACCCCACTAGTCGGGTAAGCCTTGCTGAGTATTAGTATACTCAGCCTTGCTTGTGGCTTGTTTTCAGGTGAAACCTTCGAAGATTTGATTGCTAGTTTGACTTGGCCGTGTACTCTTCCCCCTGGTTGGTCGGTGGAATGGGATACGCCCCCGACCAATGGAGATAATGCCGAGTGATGTCTCGTACGGGCTTCATCGAGACATCCTGTATCGTCGAGTAGCTTTCGTTGTTTTATTTTCCGCTGCAACTTAAACTCTGAAGAACTTATGAGTTATGATCACTGAAGTATTTGGTTTCTAAACTCAAACTTGGTCTGTATTATTCACCTATGATAATTTTGTAATATTTGCTGGAATGTGGTATTCTCTGGGCTCATCATCGCATGAGCATTTGTATGTATGGCGTTCGATCCGCTCTACCGTGGTTGTATCGGGAGGTTATACCCGACAGACCAGTGGATTACTCCGTTTGAAGTGTAAGGTTAACCGAGATCGCCCTAATAGTGATGGTTAATACACTTGAGCCGGATTAATTCAGGTGGTTCTGCCACACTCTCCTCCTATCCAACAGTAGTAACCGAACAGGATAGCTAGCTGCCACTGCATCATAGGCGCTCCAGTAAAATAAATCCGTGGCCTGGGTTCAGTCCGTCTATGGAAATTCCTTAACATCGATCTTAATTTGTTTTGCATACAAAATTTTAAAAATGCCCACATGCCTGCTGCAACAAACTCTTCCCCTTTGGCCAATTGGAGGAGGAGCCGCGAGGAGGACTACTCCATTATGCAATTGCAATAAGTTGCAGGAGAGTGTGCATGTTTTTATTATTACAAGTTAAAGTAAAGTAAACATGTACAAGCAAAAAATGAGACAAGGAAGGAAAAAAATATGTGTGATGTTCACTTGGTTTCAAGACCATGCATGTTGTTCCTGGTAATCCATATGCTCCATGTAGAAAGGAATGTTAAGGTTTGGTAGATTTTGCATATAGTAATGTAACTAATGCCTTATGATATCAATAATGTAGCTACAGTATCTTGTAACGAGCTGAGGAATGGAATGCAATGCGCAAGCTCGGCGCAGGTGATGAAAAGGACGTGCATGTGATGGGAAGCAGCAGGCTAAGCGCCCTTGAGCTGATATAGGATACACGCACCCACGCTTGCAGCAGGGCCGCAGTAGCCGTTGCAGCGATCGAGCTGGCCTGCCACCAAAAAGAGGATCGGAGGAAGCCGCGGTCGAGCATGCATGGCAGCCATGGCCGCCCTCTCGCTCCTTGTAGTCATTCTCTGCGCCGTCCTGTCGCCTGCGCGCGCGGAGGGAGGTGATGACCAGCAGCAGGCAGCAATGATCAAGGTCGATGATGTTAGCGCTCAAGTAGTGCCGTTTCGGGTCTAACATTTGGTATCAGAGCCTTGTCGACAAGAGACCTGTCCACCGTGCGATGGCAGGCTCCACGGGTCGTGGCCACTCTCCGTCCAAGAGGTCCGCTGGTTTGATGCCGCCGCCGGAGATGAAGACGAAGTTCGACAAGGGCGGCGCCTCCGGCAAAGATGATGTGAAGAAGCCTCGTACGCCGTCACCAAGCCGTTCCCCGCCACCAAGCCGTTCACCGTCACGTCGCCCAAGAGGCCATGGTCGCGGCAGGCGCCCGGAATCGCGTCAGCCCCGCGAGGTCGTCGTCGAACGCGTCATCCGCGAGCTCGGCGGCGGGAATTTGCCCCAACTGACGCGTACAAACTACGACTCATGGTCTGCCATGATGAAGCTCAAGCTGGAGGCCCGTTGCCTCTGGGACATCGTTGAGGACGGCGCGAACGAGTGGCATGAAGACCGCACGGCATTGGAGGCGATCTGCTCGGGTGCCGCCGGAGATGCACACCACGCTGGCGAACAAACCGTCGGCAAAGGAGGCGTGGGAGGCCATCCGCACGATGCACATCGGCGATGAGCGCGTGCGGAAATCAACGGCGCAGTCCCTGCGACTCGAATTCGAGCAAATCAGCTTCCGTGAAGGTGAGTCCGTGGAGGATTTCGCCCTCCGCCTCACCAGTCTCGTCCAACGCCTTGCCAGCATCGACGATCCGGAACCGGAGTCGAAGGTGGTGGCCAAGTATCTGCGAGTGGCGCGCTCGCGGTACAAGCAGGCCGTCATCTCCATCGAGACCCTCCTCGATATCAGCAAGCTCACCATCGAGGAGGTTACTGGTCGGTTGAAGGCGGCGAGCGACGACAAGCCTCCTCCATTGACGACAAATGCCGCCGGCAAGCTGCTCCTCACCCAGGAACAGTGGCTGGAGCGGTACAAGGCGGGGAACGGCGGCGGCCGTAGCGGTTCGAGCACCGGCGGGCGCTGGAAGAAGAACAGTGTTCGCGGCAGAGGCCGTGGCTCTGGCGGAGGAGGAGAGAAACGAGCCGACTCCGGTGCGGCCCAGTCCAACGACGATGAAGATCGGTGCAGGTACTGTGGCAAGAAAGGCCATTGGGCCAAGGAGTGTCGCAAGAAGAAAAGGGACGAGGCAGCCCAGGTCCATGTGGCCCAAGACAACGAGCCGACCCTCATGTACGCGGTGAGTGATGCGCGGGACTCTGATTTTGAAATCTTTTCCCCATTCACTGCCCCGCCGGCGCCCGCTTCAGAAACTCTCCACGGCGATGAGCTGTTCATCGCCGAGAACAAGGTGTTTGCAGCATTCGATATGCCTGGAGATCGGGACCTGAAGCGATGGGTCCTAGATACCGGCGCGTCGAATCACATGACTGGCGCGCGCGCGGCGTTCAGCTACATTGACGGCGGCGTCACCGGCTCTGTTCGCTTCGGCGATGGCTCGGTGGCTCGCATCGAGGGCCAGGGGACCGTACTCCTCTCCTACAAGAATGGGGAGCATCGCAGCCTCTCCAACGTCTACTACTTGCCACGCCTCACCGCCAACATCATCTCAGTCGGGCAGCTCGACGAGACCGGCTTCCAGGTACTGATTGAAGATGGTGTGATGCGCGTCCGAGACGAGGAGCGTCGTCTACTCACCAAGATTCATCACAACCCAGGCCGGCTGTACGTGCTCAACGTCGACATTGCACGGCCAGTCTGCCTCGCGGCGCACGGCGATGAGGAGGCGTGGGTCTGGCATGCCAGATTCGGCCATCTCCACTTCGCCGCACTGCGCAAGATGGCGCATGAGGGCCTGGTGCGCGGGATGCCACCACTCGAACAGGTGGACCAGGTGTGCGACAGTGCAATGCAATGCAATCTGTTGCATGCATCTGGTTCAATTCATGCGTGCACAGATGAAAAGAAAACTGAATCTTTTAATATATGTCATGCATGTTTGATTTGGAGGAGTTTTTTCCCTTCTCTTTTTGAGACCTAGCTGGTGTGTTACATTATATTAGGGAAATAAACTAAAGGATTTGACACCAGGACTTAGTTGATACGGCGGATCTCTCGTATGAACTATGAATTGAAGCAGAGCTAGCAGTGTCATTTCTCGGATCGATCGGTCTTTATTTTATCTCCCATCATGTTTTTTTTTCTTTCAAAAAAAAAAGGAATATACTCGATCGCATGCACCTGATCGAGTTTATAATTATACACGCACCCCCCCTATCACATATATATTCTCACATACTGTATCGTCAATAATAATAATATAATCCAGAACGTAACTATAAATATATTTATTTTGTGAATAATGTTACAGGAGATAAACCACGCGGGATCTGGTGGACTTTGGGCTGAGCTCGTTGCCAACAGAGGTTCTTCCTTCACTTGGATGCATTTCATTTCCGGAAACACTTGACACGCATTTCGTTTCATCTCCTTTCTGTTTCTGGTGTTCTTGTGAAGATGTTTGGTTGGGCTTTCTTTTCTCTATTTTATTTGGCGTGTTTGCTTTCTTGCGGGCCGTAATTGGTTACCAAGCAGCCCATTCAGAGGCCCATCGCTCCAAGTCCAATACGCCGCCGCTCGCCCGCAACCAACCCCCACCTTCCACTCTCGGCGGCGAGCAGCTCTACCGCTGCCGGCGACGGCCGCGCCGTCTCATCACCGATTCGCGCCTCTCACTGCTGCCCGTGCCCCCACGAACTCCTACCCTCGACCCACCAATCACCAACCACTGCTGCTCTTCCCCTCACGCCGCTGCCCTCCCACCAGCCACCGATGCGGGCGAATGGAGCGGTACGCCACCATAATCCCGCCGGTCGGATGGCGCATTACTCATCGGCGCTCAAGGCGCACGGATTCCACGCCCCTGCTTTTCAGGTCCTCTCCGTGATCCATTTGCCTCTGCCTCGTCTGCTTCTTGGCCTTTAGTTTTATATGAATGTCATGATGGATCGATTGGTTGGGGTGTGTGTCTGTGTGCGGGAGAGGGAGGGAGTCTGCCATGATTAGCGTGCCGCTACTGTTTTTTAGATTAAGGATTTCCAGCCTCAACATTCACAAGTGAATGTCTACAGCCGAAGCATGCCGTTACTGTGGTTATGTAAAACAATGAATTCAATTTTTATTTTATTTGTAGCATAAGCTGGAATGAACAAAATAGGCCTTTTTTTGTTCAGGAAGCCGCTGGCAAGTGTTGATGTCCACTGTTTAGCATAAACAGCTTCTGTATTTATCCTTCAGGTTTCAAAGCCGGAGCCCGCCATACTCCATCAAACATCGACCCATGGTTGATCATTGGAGATAACTCTTCCATCCTTGTGGCGACTGATCGTACATCATGATTGAGTCGAAACATCGCTGCTCTGAGGATGGAGGTCCTCTGCAATGACTGCCCAGCTGGAGGTGTGGGCATTTACAACCTGGGCTTCTGGGGCATGGTATGGCATCATCGAATATTTATTGTTCATATCAGTATGAGAAATGTATCGTTTCATCAAAAAAAATTGTAAATATAAGTAATCTATATGATACCGTTGTAGGCTTTATAGAGATGCTATCTGCTTTCATTTGTCATAAGTAACTAGTGATGCCAATTCCCAAAAGTAGTAGCAATAGCTGTAGGGGTATCATTAGAAATGAAGACCGTTGGAGCTCCATGCATTTTCTTTTAATCCATATGCTAGTGATACCTCTCATGTTCTGCTGTTAGGCATATATTCATTCAGTACATGTTCTGTTTCTGTAACTTTTCCACTTTCTTCTCTTCTGTAATGTTACCATTTCAACTTACAGAACATTGAAGATGGAAAGATGTATAACCTTGTTATGCACATCAAGTCACTGGAAGCAATGGATTTGACAGTTTCATTGACAAGCTCTGATGGATTGCAAAACCTGGCTTCGGCTACAACAATGTTAGTATATTTTCTCTCAGTTTCAGGACAGGACCAAAAAAATTGGTTATTCAAAATAGCTGAAAGGATGGGACTGCTGCAGTGTTTCTGGAACATTAAACTGGACAAAAGTGGAGCAGAAGTTGGTTGCTAGAGGAACGAATAGAACTTCAAGGCTTCAAATAACAACTATCAAAAAAGGAATCATATGGTTCGATCAAGTATCACTCATGCCAGCAGACACATACAAGGTATATTTTTGTTCTTGATGGTACTGTTTACAGAACTAGGATGAGAAAAAAAGCAATCTGTACAAAATTTTAAAATACATATAGATAAAGAGCCAACCTTGAATTTTAAGCGGAGTGGGCGTGCATGTGTTTTGGGTGTGTTGTACTCTTTGTGTTCTTCTTCACAATGCAATGATTCAAGAGAAAAAAATGAAGCACCAGTCAATCAATTTTGCCTGGCAGTGAAATCCTAGTCGCTGAATGAAAATATATTTACAAAGTTTACTTCTGCATTTAGAGCCACAGCAATCCATTACTCGTCATCTATAATTACATTTACTGCTTTTGCTTGTTTGGTGAATTTAAATATTTAATCACCATGTAAATGATGGATATCTTTCTAGTATATGATCATGCTCATTGTGCTTGTGCATAAGTGTATCTGAAGCTTCTCTATACATTCAGGGACATGGTTTTCGCACTGAACTTATGGCCATGCTCTTGGATTTAAAACCACGATTCTTGAGATTTCCTGGTATGAGATGTGTTTTCTTGATTAAACTGATATGTGTAGACATATTTGTGATAACATATATGTGTTTACTAGATTGCATACAACTGTTGTAGGAGGTTGCTTTGTTGAAGGAAACTGGTTAAGAAATGCTTTCAGATGGAAAGAAACTATCGGCCCATGGGAAGAGAGACCTGGGCACTATGGAGATATTTGGAATTACTGGACTGATGATGGGCTTGGATATTATGAGTTTCTCCAGGTAAATGTTGAGCATTGCCGTCTGTGTTTTCCTCTTTTGGTTTCATCGTAAGTCTGTAACTGATCATATGTTCTTTTTGACATGTTAACAAAAGCTTGCAGAAGACCTAGAGGCTCTCCCAATCTGGGTTTTCAATGCTGGTGAATACAATTGTTTTTACGTTTTATCATTTTTATTATATGTTGAACCGTCAATATCATAAACCTCAAGTTCTTGAAATTTTGGTCTTCAATTTTAGGGATTAGCCATCACGATGGAGTAAACAGTAGTCTGATTGCACCTTATGTTCAGGTACCTTTTACCTACATCTTTAATTGTTTGCATGATGTAACAGAGAATATTTCCTTCTTCAAGAACTATAAAAAAATGTTATATTCTAACTTGTTATGTAATAATGTAATGGGTATTTGTCGGCCATTGCACTCAATTATATTTTGGACTTTATGCATGAAGCCCATGTTGCTCTGTAACCCATGATGAAACCGCACTGGCATAATTGCCTTTTTTTATGGCTAGTTGATCGCCTATGCTAATGTTCTTGTTTAAACAGTTATTCCTTCTGTCTCTTTTTTGGGTCTCATAGACATAGCAAATACCACCATGCATGCAATGTGCATTTCTCAGTAATTTTAAATTCACAATTTTCTCAAAATAATTTCATCATTCCTGTTATAGGACGTATTGGATAGTCTTGAGTTTGCAAAGGGGAGTCCAGAATCAAAATGGGGCTCTGTTAGGGTTGCAATGGGGCATCCACAAAGTTTCCCGTTGAAGTATGTCGCGATTGGAAATGAAGACTGCCTTAATAAATTTTACCAAGGTAAACTAAGATAAGTAACATATTCAGTTTTAACCAACCCTCTTTTTCTATTCATCAATCTATATATAAAGCCATTGTCACTATGCTTTACTATTGGATAGCTACCATGAACATCCTACTCTGTCCTGATTTTGTTCAACGCTACTTAATAGGAAATTACATGAAATTTCACAATGCTATACGCGAGACCTACCCCGACATTCAAATGATTTCTAACTGTGAGCCCACTATTGTTAGTCCACTGAAACTCCCTGCTGAGTTGTATGATTTTCACGTAAGTCACTTATGGTCCAATTTGTTTGTATCATTAATCCCTTGTTAGATTATGTCTAAATTTTATGTCATTCTTTCGTGTTCTCCATGTTTGCAGATATACACTAATGCTACAGATCTTTTTCTCAATAAGGACAAATATGACACTGCACCACGTGCTGGAATGCCTAAGGTATGCCTTATGTGCAATAGTTTACTTTTCTGGGTCTACAGAGTACAGACCTTTTTATCTTGAAGTAGAGAAATAGCATTTGCCTTATTGTTTATTAATAATGATGTGGAATTATCCGCATTGCTGTTCCTATCTTGGCATCTTCTATAGCTGTTGGATACATAGATGGCAGCTTAGTACTAACCCAGCCACTTACAGTGCAATGATTTTCTCTAGGTTTTTGTTAGTGAGTATGCGGTACAAGATAAAGTGGATCCTGGTAACGCAACCCTTTTTGCTTCACTGGCAGAGGCTGCATTTCTCATCGGGTTAGAAAGAAACAGGTCATCTCTACCTCCTTTGTTCTTCACTCTCCAGATAATCTCTGTTTTTGTTGGGTTCTAAGGAAACAGTATTCATGCATAAGGTATTCAGATCAGGTGTGAGGTATTGGTTAAATTTTGGCATCGTCTTGTGACTGCATTCCTTTTTCCTACGGGGGGGGGGGGGGGGGGGGGGGGGGGGTATTCAAAATGTGCAAAATAAATAATTTAGAGTAATCACTTGTTCGAATCAAAGATTTCTGATTTCCACACAAAGGGAATGGAAAACATATCAAGATTGTTGCAGGTTGCACGTTGTAAAAATAATAATCTGAGTAATCTGCAATGTCAACACCGAGAAAATATAAGTAAATGAGATGTCTCTGCCATGCTTCTTTGCAGTGATGCTGTCGAGATGGCCAGCTACGCGCCACTGCTCGTGAACACCAATGATCGCAGGTTATTATTGCTCTATTCATTGGCTTTCTTAATTTGTGAGACTTGTAGTGATAGTCTAAAACCATGATAATCAGCTGGCTTCCGGATGCGATAGTCTTCAACTCCTGGCAACAGTATGGAATTCCTAGTTACTGGATGCAAACACTTTTCTGTGAATCAAGTGGTGCTGTGATTCATCCAGTTACAATCACATCCAACTACTCTGATTCATTGGCAGCATCCGCAATCACCTGGAAGGACACTGCGAACAGCTTCTTGAGAGTAAAGGTAAAACCAACAGTTTCTTATTTCCTTCTAGATTTTGTGTGATTGTTTTAACGAATTTGATAAGTGATGGAATATTTGGAATGGTCACCGAAACCTTTGCAGATTGTAAACTTTGGATCATATGCTGTGAACCTCACTATACTTGCAACTGAACTTGAAGCTGGTGTCAATGCAACCGGATCAAGAGTCACTGTTCTGACATCCAGCAATGCGATGGATGGAAATACATTCAGCAACCCAAATAATGTAAGAGGGTGCAGCTAAACAAGCTTTTCCTATTGCTTCCTTTCTAATACAAGCTCTGAATCCGATTGCACATATGCAAACAAGTGCAGTATGTTAGCTAGTAGCTAGTTAGCTACCATATGTCAAGATAATTTCTGAGCTTTGGAACCTACTCTGGCATCTCCTTCAGCAATGTGTAGAATCATTCTCCAGGAATTGGTCACGTTTCATGTGACACTGCACCATCATCATGAGGCAACAAGCTCATCTAACATAAAACTTGGAAACGATGCAGGTGGTGCCGGTTAGAAGCGAGCTGCTTAATGCAGGAGAAGAGATGCTGACATTGCTCGCTCCTTACTCGTTCACTTCATTCGACCTAGCTCTGGAGCAGTAGATGAAGGACTGTTATCCTTGTGTTAGGTTATATAGTATTTGCCTATCAGGCTGAATGTTAAGCTTCTGCTTCTGATACTGCGAGCGTACTGCAGATTTGTTACAATGCTTTGGCTTGATCGGACTGAAGTGAATATGCAGTTGTTTCTGAACCTTGGTATTTGCATATATGTGGGAAATTATTCCTCAGTTGGACCCCCTGAGCCTGGTCCAGAATATTTTTTTTCCAGGAACTATATGAGGATTGAGGCAGGGGATGCGCATGATATTGGGAGTATTCGCGGATATGAGCGCTTGGTTGTGTTCGCTTTTTATGGCAAGAGAGGTTCCGGTGGAGGGGATATTTCCGCCATGATATTTCAGCAAATCTTATAAAACGTCAAATACTCACATCCATATTTTTGTAATGATTTGTTCAATCAAATTTCTTGTACGAACAATTTTATGCTTCGCAAAAAAGAAAAAATGACTCAACAAATCTTAGAGCATCTCCGACAGTCTTTCTAAATTTCACTCTCTAAACTAACATTTGGATAGCCTTTTGCATAAAAATCGCTCTCTGTGTTTTCACTTTCCAGCAGCTTTTCTATATCTTGTGTATACTCTGGAAAGCTATTTTCGTTATCTATCTTTAGCTAGCGAGAAATGCGGAATGGAGAGTGGCTATATTTGGATAACCATTTAGAGAAGCTGTTGGAGGGTATTTTTTCATCAAAATCTCTATTCCTAACAATAAGGAAATACAGAGAGAGTCTCTTAGAGTTGCTCTTATAACAGCATTACATCCATATGTATTTTGCTAATAGAAAAGGAGAGTGATAAACTCGTCGGCTTCCATTGTCCCAGGTTGCGTGGCCTGCACAGAGAGAGCGACCGTGCCCAAATCATGGAAATGGAAACTTATCTCATAAATCATTTCAAATGAAGGATTGAAGAGCAAATAAAAATCATCATATCGCCACCATCCGTTACAATTGAAATGAAGGATTCGCCATATCCAATCCATGAGCCAGCTTCCATTTTTTACCCAGCCAAAATTTAAGACATGCCAGTAAAATTTAGCTATCAATTGGTCTATGTTTAAAAATTGGCAATTCAATATTTGTGACTCAAAATCATGATAAGTTACTACTTACTTTATAAGAGGTATAAAAGTGTTAGTTGTCATATTTTGGCACTAAATCGATTGAATATTTAACTTATTGTCCATACTATAGCATGCTCTAATTTTGGCAAGCTACGATATTAGCTTGTCGATCATGATTTTAGGAGTATGCAAAAATTAGCATCCAATCAAGCAGGCTCTATAATCCGCATTACCATTTTATTTTAATGCACGCCGTGCAAAACTCTCGTCTGTGTATAAATAAAGAAGCACTGCAACGCATCTCATCTACCACCTCCCAAGTCCCAACTCGCATAAGATCCACGCACCGAGAAAGCAACCATGGCCGCCTCCTGCTATCCCCTCGGCCGTGTGAGCGTCGTCTTCCTCCTGGCTCTCCTACTCATCTCAGCCACTCGCACTGAGGTTACTGATGCGGCGCCCGTCGACCCACTGCTACCAGAATGCAAGACTGTCGGCGGCGGCGGCCCGTACTTCATGTGCTGGATGTGCTGGATGTTACTATAGTAGTAGCAGTAGTACTATATAATGTGCTACATTTTAATTAATAAAGTTTTATATAAATTCTCATAATAGATCACTGTCAATATGGGCACTAATAGACAGTAACTCAGAAATAAAGTTTCTTCCCATCAAGAAAAGAAAGAGTTTTGCTTAATCAAAAGGTGAAACGGAGCAACGCGACGGCAAGCTTGGCGAGCTTGAACGCGTTCTTGTCCTCCGCCGTCAGCGGTGACGCCACTCCCCTCTTGGCGAACTCATCCTCACACCCCTTCGCCGACCCTGCTGATGCCTCCAGCGACGCCGTCGCCTCGCTGTACTTGCGGGCCTTCACGGCAGCCGCGCAGCCGGGCAGCCTCCGCACTATGCCGGCGTACGAGGCTCGGCAAGATCGTAGGGATTGCCTCGTGGCATCGTCGTCTTTGCCGCCGCCGTTCCGGAGGATGCCATCGATCTTGGCCGCCGTGCTGGTGGCGTTGGCGGTGAGGAGGTCGACGGCGATCGTCGAGTACACCGGGTCCTCGCCGCTCACGTTGCGGCTCCGGCTGTCGGAGCCGAGGGCCGCCATGCAGAACTCGATGCCGAAGAACGTGCTGCCCCCGCCGACGGTCTTGCATATGGGGAGCAGCGGGTCGACGTCGGCGGCGACCTTGGTGTGAGCCGCCGTGAGGAGAAGACCCAAGAGCAAGGCGAGACTCGCTCTGCTGAAGGAGGAGGCCATGGTCACATTCATGGTCGTTGGATTGGACCTAATCATGAAATCACTGGTGAATCGAAGAAGATGATATAGCTTGTGTTAGATTGGATATAAGGAGGGTTGGCCAGAAGAGCATTTATACCCACGCCTGGCTTGGCAATTGGCATACATCTAAAGACCTCTAATTCCGCCACACTCAATTAATGATTTGATTGATAGCGTAGTAGTACTATGCATCAAGATCAGAATATAGAGCCTCATTGGTTTCCAATTTTTATCCAACCATACCAATAAAATTTGGCTATCAATTAGTTCATGTCTAAAAATTGGCCACTTCAATATTTGTGACCAAAACCATGACTAGCTATTAGAAACTTCTTAAAATTTACAAGAGGAGAAAATATTGATTGTCATTTTTTGACACTAAAGTAAATGAGTACCTAAATTTGTTTCCCACATTTTAGCAATGCCCATAATTTCACATGCTCATAATTTAGCTTGTCATGATTTTGGCTTAGCAAAAATTGCCATCCAATCTAACAGGCTTCCAGAAAATATCTTTGCAAGGGCGAGCAAGTTGAAAGTATCATCGCAGAGCACGACATTGATTACGTCATTACAGGTACGTTGCAAATTAATCATTTCCAACCAGAAATATACTAACGCTACCTTATTAGTACCTTCACAGATTTGCAAAGGATTCAAGCATTTGATACAAGAGAGTATATTTTCACATATCTTGAGGGGTAGTGTGCTTGTGCGCCATCACTTGTTGCAATCTCAAACAAACTGAGGAAAATACAGCAACACCCTGTGATTTAGGATTCAGGCAATTAGCAAATTTCACTCCAAATTTGAACTTCTTGATTGCCTGAAAGCATTGCAATAGAAACAATGAAGAGCATGCAAACAATCGCCACACAATCATTGTTTTCTTAGACAATGCACAACACAATCAAATCCGTAGCACCTGGACGGATTCACATTATCTAATCATCAAATCAATTTATGCATGGCATGCATAACTTGCGTTCCTATATAAGGGCAAGTGCATTGCTACACGCTAGCGGTCTTATAAGTCGTCACATACAAGTCCACATAGAATTTTTGATTAGGTGGCGGAGAGAGAGGAAGAAGAGAGAACAAGGTAGATGTTTCGGGAGACAACCACCTCATGGCTAAATTTAGGATTATGAGATCACTTTCTCACCAATGTACGAGTTGTTATTGCCATACAACTCATAATATTTTCTTTTTCTATGCACAAATTATGAAATTATGTATTTACTATGAGACAACTTATAAGACAACTAATTGTATATATTACCTGTTACATCGTCTCAAGATAATGTGGCAATGCATGAGACCGTCTATCAGACTAGACCAATATACTTGCCCTAAATATAAGCACATTGCACACGACAGTAAACCTGGGGATCAGAAACTTCCGGAATCTGTGAAGTTCCTTTGATCCAAACTAATGCTTCTTTATTTTTTTTTACTAGCACAGTGCTCGTGTGTTGCTGCAGGTAATATAAATTTTATCCGGAACCACCAACTTTGTACTTTTTTAATATGTGTACAGGCTGTGTCGTGACCGCGTGAGGCATTGATTGTCTGGGTTTCGATTGGGATTTCGATTAATTTGTCCGGATTCCAATTAAGGTTTCGATTTGTTCGGACTCCGATTAGGATTCCGATTGAGGGACCAAGGAATCATTCCTTGCTTTAGAAATAAAATAGAGATAGAGATTGCCACAAATTCACCCAAACACTTTTCATTCCAGCAACTAAGACTTTTGCATATTTGTAAACATCTAATATTATTTTTATGGAGAAATTAATAAAGTTATAACATTCTTCATATGCCATATGCTACCATATCATATACGTAAATTACACACTATGCTTTGCTCGTGACTTTGATGATCTGCTGGGATGGTTGCTGCTCACTTGTGCCCGCATCATCTCCAGATACAAGTGGGAGGCAAAAGACAGACAGACAGACAGACAGACAGACAAAAGGATCATTACAATGCTAAAATTTACTTGGTAGCTGCAAAATACAATAGTGATGAGTTGACATCAGGACCCCAAGCTGCACTTTATCAAGCCAGTACCTGCACATAGAAGAACAGAGATACTGTCAACAGCTTTGCTAACTGTTTCAAGGGGAAATGCCAAAAGAACATAAAAATAATAAATTACGAGGATTATATCAGGCAACTATCCAGTACTGTATTATGATACTATTTCAAATGTTGGAGATACCCATAGATTTTCTATAGCTAATTTTTCCTTGTAGTCAAAGCTATCACACTTTTCACTTTCTCAAACTCAAATGTGAAGTTTGGTCTAACAAAAGTATGCTTTGCAGTGCTGCACAGCTCTTTTAAACTAACCTGAGTAACCTCTAAAGTTATGAACAATCAACAAGTCAACCTGGCCATATATCGTACTCACAGAATTAACCACTAATCACCTCGGTTCAGACTTCAGATCAGGTCAAATAGTGTAGATGGGCCAAATCCAGTAATGTGCATGCATGTGTGAGTATGTATAAGTAGAAGGAATTGAGTAGAGAGCTGTGGAGAAAATTCTACCGCATCCTCTCTACCACCTTCCCCACCTCAGTTCCCCTGTGTACTACCCTACTTTCTGTCCAGCCCTATTTTATTTAATTTGGAAAAAAATCGGCTCAACAAAGTCAGAGAAAGAATTATCGACTATGAGGGAATCCTGTAAGGAATGAAGGACCATTAAGGGATGGGTAACAAATAAACTGTTGGCTGATTATATCATTATCATTCACATGAAACTTGTTCCAGTTTGTTTACAGCTCTCAGAAAATGCCAATCCAAAATCAGCAAATACTTGATGAATACTAAAATGATTAGCAACTAAGACCTTGAAAAGAAAAAAAACAGTTAATTTACAGCAGCATGTCACTACATCACCTTAACACAAAACAAAGACATCTCAAGCATAATTATTTTTTAGTGACCTTATTTTACACCATAATGGTGGCCAAGTTACACTATGGCTATGCAAATATTGTATGGTATAGTGCAAGTTACAAATATGGCAGTAAACAAGAAACTAACATTAAGCTATGCAATTCCGAAAAATAGCATCCAAATAACAAAACATTGTAAATGCAAGAGTTCATCAAACAGCCAAGTTATAGGGGAGAAAACTAAGTGTTTGGCATACTTGCAATGTAAATGTATGCTATTACCTGGAGCATATAGACTCTTGAATGGATGGATAGTCCCATAATGGCTAAAAGGACTGGTATCAAAAATCTTTTCAAACTGCATTAACTTGAGATGGACCATGAAGATGCCTCTATACGTCGACACAAATACGACATTATCATCCCCATCAAGCCCAAGTATTGTTGGAAACCCCCCTGATCTGAGCGAAAGAAGCTTGTCCAGTTCAATTGTTCGTCGTAGCACCCATCGAGCAACACCATCAGAGTCTGCCTTCCTCTCCCACAGTTAAGGTATGAGGTTAGCTGACATGACGATTAAACTAAGCCCACCATCCTTTGCTAGCGTACTCAAGTAGAGGCCATGATGATTTGCATAGACATCCGATGGCAGCGGAACCTCTATTACAGCTATGTTCTGGCTACCCAGATCAAATAAGGATGTGAAGCTGACTGCCAAATAGAAACCAGTAAAGCGAATTCCCAACCAGAACATTACGAGAGGAAACAGCGAAGGAAGATTCAGACTGGACAGGTGCGGAGACGACATCACCCCATACACCAGTCTCTGACGAGTAAACGCAGACTTGTGCGCTGCGGCTGCCGTTCCACGCCAAAGCCACCTTGAAGGGGCCCTTGTCGCCGGAGGCACAGATTACCGCCCCGCTCAGACTGGAAAGGTACCTGTCCCAGTTAGGATCCGAGACGTGCGGGGTGCCTATGAGGTGGTGCTCGCCTGCGACGGGGTTCCACACCAGGACCTGGCGGAGGCCGTAGCGGCAGCGACTCCTACTGATGAGGAGCACGCGCCCGTTGCGGCAGCCTCGGAATTCCCAGGTGTAGTCATTGCCGCCGCAGCCGCCTTCGCAGCACGCGGGCGGTATGGAACCAGCGGATCCGTGATGAAGCTGAAGGAGATATCGTCGTGTGCTGATTGGGAGCTAGTAAGGAAGACACCGAGGGGCTTCCAGTGGTGCGCGCGGAAGCGGCGGAGGAAGAGGCGGCGCCAGCGGGAACAGACGAGGGACGCGCGGGGGAGCGAGCACGGCAGCGCGGGGAGGCGGAGGAGGATCTCGGCGAGGAGGTCGTCGACGTCGATCGGGGACGGCCGGCGGCCCATTCGTCCCGCGTCGCTTGGGAAGACCGAAGATCAACAGGAAAGGGGGTACCGGAGAGGATGTCCACGGAGGTCAGACACCGACGCCGGCGAAGGGGCAGCAGGGGAGGGGAGTCCTGGTCGTCCATGACGCCGGCGACGGGGCAGGGCAGGGCAGGGCAGGGGGAGGGGCGGCGGCAGCTGAGGCCGAGGCTGAGTGGACTTGGCTCGGGATCGGGCCGCCGCAGGCAGCAGGATTGTTCGAGTCGGGTCCATCTTGGGCTGATGATCATTCTCTGGGCTGGTTGACTAGTTATTATGGGCTGTTCTTAGGCCCCGTTTGGAAGCCAGCGGATTTTAGAATCCAGTTTCTATAATCTGTGTGGGATCCAAACACACCAAGATTTTAAAACACAAGCACAGAATCCAAGATTGGATTATGAGAATCCAGAATTATTTTTTTTAAACTAAAATCCAGAATTCGGATTCTAAAATCTGCTGGCTTCCAAACGGGGCCTTAATTGTTCTCCACTTACTATTTCTAGAGTTCATCAAGAAACAAATTCTCTTAATTTATCGGATTTTCTCTCTTTTCTGAGAGTGGGCTTTGGGTGCGCTGCTGGATGGCATTGCATCAAGGGAACACTAGTTTAGTTTGGCATGTGCCTGCTGGACATGCAACACCACCAATGTAACAATGAACCAAGCGAGTACCAAAGGGATTGAGTATAGTGGATCCGGAGACTAACATGGTATAGTACAGTGGATCCAAAGCCAAAGCCTACTCAAGCAAAAATTCAATCATCCAGAGCAAAGACAACAAACCCTTGGGCTTAAAGCTAAAGATCATGGCTTACTTTCTAGACCATGGCACTGATTGACATCGCTTCATAGAGCAGATAGAGCATCTTGCAACATGCTTCAACAAAAGACACCGTCCACGTCTGCCACCAGCTCCCTCTTTCCATTTCTGTCCTGTTATCAGAGTCACCACCTAATCTCAAGATACTGTCTCTTGCAGTTGCTAGTCCTGACTCTAAAGTAGTGATTCTCTTGACAAGAGAGTTCTTCTCATCATCAAGTAAGATGGCATCCATCTCCATAAAATTCACCTTGTCATCATCAATCAAAGTTTCTTTGAATGAATGCAATGCGGTCCAAAGGACGGGAAACTTTTTCTGTGTCCATAGGACCATCATCTTCAGAAATACCTTCTGTCACTCCAGTTTCCGAATCCCGCTGTAACACAAAGGGAATTCATATAAGTAATCATCTAAAATTTTGTGTAGAAAAATTTTAGCAGGGCAATAGAACCTAATAGAAAGACCAATTTATTTAGCTTGTACAGAAGCAATGAAACTGAAATAAGAACAGTTGCATAACCACTGTCACCTCGGTTAGCATTATAAAGTAAGTGGACAAAGAACCAGCCTCAAATAACAGCAATATAGCACTTCACATCCTTACGGTATCATACAATATGAGATGGAATTGGACAGTGACAGATGCTTCTGTCTAGATTCTAAGGTTAGCCACAAGATGCTAAAAAACAAAAAACATCTTTAGCATCAATCAACATCATGTTGAACTGCGAAAGACATAGGAAGCTATCATGGTGTGACTTTTGGGATGCAGCACTAATAGTTTGTGATGATATTAGTTTTATCAAATAGATCTCAGCATCTACTAACATGGCAGGATAGGTGACCGTGGCTTGACATAAGGAGCGGCAGAGGCTGGGACACGATGGCCTTGCCCTTGTAGTTCTCATCCACTCCAATATCCTCAAGCCGGTAAGCAAATAAAATTTCCCCTTGTCCAATTAAATATATATCTTTCTTGATGGGTATGTGAAATTTATTTTGATGTATGAATTTTCATTTAATTTCCATCAGCATAATGTGTGTTTTAAGTGTTCTCCTGATTGTGGCAGCAACCTCTATATAATAAAGGAGGTTTAGAATTTTGGAATAGAGAGTTAGTGCGATGGCATGTCGTATCAAAGCGATCTGAATGCATCACTCTATTTAGATTCACTCTATTTAGATTGATCCAGTGGCTCGAGTCTTTTAGGAATAAAAACTGAAGAATATTCGTACTGAGTCTGTTTAGTATAGATTAGGGAGGATTGCTACAGTATCAATAAAGAAGATTAATTTTTTCAGTAGTCATTTGATATAATAAAAATTTTTAAATATATTTCTTCATAACACGTGCCCCGTGGTACGTGCCTCTTCAGTGTCTTAAAAAAATGTATGCCAATAAATGATGACCAGTACTACATTGCATCATTAAGTCGAGTGACATAAGGTCAAACCAGTCTTTCTTTCTGTATAAATAAATCCTTATGCGCCGCTCATCCTCAACTGACGACACAACATACCTTGCCAAGAAGAAAAGGAATCCGCCATGAAAATGGCCACGGCAGCGGCCGCCGCCGCCTCCTACTTGAGCAGTGCGAGTGCCATCTTGCTCTACGCCGCTGTCTTCTTTGCCGGCACACACGCCGAGCAGACCGTGGTGGTAACCTCTGATGAGGTCCCAAGCACACTCCCCGTCTGCAAGACGGTCGGCGGCGGCAGCACCTTCTTCGACGTCCAGTTCTGTCTGGAGGCGCTCGGCTCCGATGACCGGAGCGCCAACGCCGGCACGAACTACGGCGCCTACTCCGTCATCGCCGCCGACCTCCTCACGGCCAACGCCACCAGCACGGCGACCAAGATCGACGGCCTCCTCCGGGAGCGCGCCGGCAAAGACGACGAGGCCACGACGACGCGCTGCCTCCGGTCGTGCCGAGCGCTGTACGGCGGCGTGGTGCGAAGGCAGCCCGGCTGCGCAGCCGCCGTCAGGGGCAGGAGGGGTGGCGAGGCCACGAGGTGCCTGGAGACAGCTGCGAGCGCGGCGAGGGAGTGTGAGGAGGGGTTCGGGAAGAGCAAGGTGGCGTCGCCGGTGACGATGGAGAACGACGACGCGTTCAAGCTTGCCAAGCTCGCCGTCGCGCTGCTCAGCTGGGCTCATTAGTTACTGAAGAAGCTTCTTGATGTGTCTAGTAGGGCGAACACATGTTTCATTTTCTTTTCTGAAGAACGTGAACAAGAATGTGGCTGTCCTGTACTGTTAGTTTGGAGCTTATTCTCTTTTCGAATAAATGAAATGATGAGTAAAATAAAGCGAGTATGGCGTGATCTGATGTCCATGCAAAGCAAACATGGAGGAAGCAAATCAGTCAACACCAAACCAACCTGATGTGATTTTTATTTAGTACTGTATATCCGCATCGTGTTACACTATACAAAGCTTTATCAAGATGCTAACAGTACAGCAGCAACTCCCTGCTTGCTGGTATCTGCGTATCACACCATGTGTAGTGTATTTTCCTCGTGTATCTGTCACCAGCCTAGTATGGGAGATACCAACCACTTCACATCTCCGCAACAAGTCTGGACTGCGCCAGCGCGAGATCGAACGAACTGAAGGAGTGAGGGGCCAGCGTGACCTGCATCTGCTCCGCGGCATTGCTCAGCTCGCTCTTCACCGGCGCAACCTGCACAATAGTTTACAATCAGCCTTTTTTTTCAGATGGGCCAGAGGACAGCTGAAAACAGAGCGCAAACATGCATCGAGACGTATGGTCATTCAGACACAATAAAGCAAAAAACAAGGGGCAAATTACCTTGTTTGGGTTACTGAAAGAATTTTCATCCATCACATTCCCGGATGTGAGAACAGTGGCTGTTGATCCCAGAGCATTAACACTGGCCTGAAGTCCACTTGTGGAGATTGTGAGGCTAACAGCATCTGACCCAAAGTTTACAACCTGGACAAAAGCTTCTTGAGATCACATGTTTGTAATCCTTCAGGTACAGACTAAGATGGATGTGATAAATTTTACTTGCCTTTACTCTTAGGAAGCTGTTCTCTGAATCCTGCCAAGTAATTGCAGATGCTGCTAACGAACCAGAGTAGCTGGAACTGACTGTGATTGGATGAAGAATAGCACCACTGGACTCACGGAAAAGGGTTTGCATCCAGTAACTAGGAGTTCCATAATGTTGCCACGAATTAAAGACGATAGCATCTGGGTTCCACCTGATTGTTTTATTCAAACAAAATAATTGCAATGTTAGATGATTAGATCAACATGGACACAAGAAAGAAATAACGGATAAAACCATGAATACTAACGTTTGATCATTGTTGTTCACGAACAGTGGAGCGTAACTTGCCATTTGAACAATGTCACTGCAAAGAACCAACAGAAGGTCATCTAACTCACAGTAAATTATTATCTTGGTAGTGGAAGTGGCACTAGAGCAGGCGGAAATCCGGCATGTCTACTCAACAAGCAAAGACAACACCCAATATTTATCCATGAAAACTCAGGTCTGATCATCAAGAAATTCACAACCAAATTTAAAAAAAGGACAGCTCACCTGTTCTTCTCCAGCCCAGTAAGGAAAGCAGCTTCTGCCAATGAAGCAAGAAGACTTCCTCTACCTGCGTCACTTCTCCAAACAGCGTACTCACTCACAAAAGCCTGCATTGGAATCATATTCAGAAACATTTTTACTGTCTAAACTCTAAACAGGATATGATGATCTAAATAAGAAAGAAAATTAATGATGCTCTTGAGAGTCTCCAGAACATGGAAATAATATCATACATCATAGGATTCATCATGCAAGCTCCACGTATATATTCCCTGTTCTTAGAATCATAACACCTTGAAAAATTGTACCCTCCTCCCTCTCTCTCAAGGGTTTTGCATAGCAACAAAGGACCTAGTTTATACTACCCTAAGAACATCCCAAGAGAAACACCATGCAAGTTCCGAATCAATGTAAATGATTGGTCATGAATGAGGGCTGTATCGCATGAATCTTTCTTGTGAAATTGAGATTTACCTTGGGTCCACTACGAGATGTTCTGTCAAATGTGCTCCTCATGTTAAACAAAGTCTTGGAGTCAGTGTAGACCTAGAAAAAGAAGGAATATTGAGAAGGCAAGTTGACCTTGACCATTGAACAATTGAACAAAACCACAAAATCAAGACAGAGAAACATGAGACAACCGGACTTTGCAGAAAGAACTTTACATGGAAGTCATATAAATCAGCAGGATGATCAAGTGGTTTAGATGAACCATCACAGTTTGAGATCATTTGAATGTCAGGATAGGCCTGTCTTATAGCATTGTAGAACTTGAGGTAGTTACCTGTCCAACAGAATTAGAGAATATTATGCCATGCAACAAAAGTTGGGTTTTCATCTGTACAAACAAATTGTAGCTGAGGTATTTCCCTTGTCGACTACCGCTGGGAGTTATAATCAATTTAATTAAGTTTCTTTCCTAGTAAACGGACGTCAGGTAGAAACTGCCCTTATGCACAAGTCGTTTACCTATATACTATAAAAAGGATGCAATAAAATGTAGTTGACAAATTTACCACGGTAGAATTTTTTCCCGCAGTCTTCATTTCCAATTGCAACATATTTCACTGGGAAGGGTTCAGGGTGACCCATTGAAGCCCTAACAGAACCCCATGTTGAATTTGCACTCCCCCTTGCAAACTCTAGACTGTCCAATACATCCTGTAGAAAGACAAACATTTCCATAACAATGAAGCTACAACTATGAATATAAAACTAAATCTATAGAAGATATAAGGTATCTTATTGAGTTTTCTGCTATTCATTTTAAGGGAAGAAGTTTATTCATGGAAAATCTTGGTAAACGTGAATGTACAACTCAAGGAAAGCACCATCTCTGCATGTGAACTACCTGAATAAAATGTAAAGGATCAAACCAACCATCATGCATTTTTCAGCACTCATGAAGAAGAGAATACCTTTAGCATTATTTAAAACCGATTATATGCAATTGTTCTCATTATGATCTGAGCAATAAAGCTTTTAATCTTGAGATATGTTTTTTTTTCTCACGAAACTGAAATGCTATTATTATAACATCTAATGTTCTGATATATAAAATTAATTTTCATCCCACTTCTGAAAAAATAAAATGCAGTAAAAATTGAAGGCTCTTAATTATATAGCTAGATCAAGAAATGTTTATTGATAACTATGGAGCTCAAAACAGACCTTTACAAAAGGAGCAATAGCAACAGTATCAACTTCATCATTGTGGCTGACTCCTGAGTTATAAGAGGGAATTTTACATCAGTTAAGAAGGCCAACAACGATCTAAGATCTAACAAATCTGAAAACAATTACCGTTGTTGAATACCCAGATTGGGGCAGCACCCAGGTCCTCTGCAAGCTTCGATGTAGATTTCGATGTTGAACTGTTAGGGAGCAACGATAGGAAAGGAAAGATTAATATGAAGAAATGAAAACTGGTACCTGAAGAAATTCATAATATCCAAGGCCATCATCAGTCCAGTAATGCCAAACATCCCCGAAGTGTCCAGGTCTCTCTTCCCATGGACCAATAGATTCTCTCCACCTGAAGGCATTCCTTAACCAATCACCTTCTACAAAGCAGCCTCCTACAATAGTTGCATGCAATCTAGTCAATTGTCCCAAAATATGTTCAACATATTTTTTTTTCTCGAACGCGCAGGAGAGTATGTTCAACGTATAGGAACATATCATATATATCTTACTATCAAGAACCTGATTTTCAATTTAAAAAAGAAAGGGAGCATACCAGGAAATCTCAAGAAACGCGGTTTCAAATCCAAAAGCATGGATATAAGTTCCGTGCGAAAACCGTGTCCCTGTGTGTGCATGATAAGTACTGAGTACACTAAATAGATGAACCAACAAATAAAATTAAAAAAAACAGGGTATCCATCAGAAACATTTATTTGATGATTACATTCATCAAACAAATCAAAGCAGTGAACTGGGTGCTACACTATTCCTCTGGAGGTAAAGGGTTAAAAGTAGGCAGTAGCAAGATTTGTAGAACAACAGAATCCAGATCATAATAAAAATGTTGCAGCCAAGTGGGTGACACAGAGCATACCTGCACATGACTTAGGTGCCCAGGATTTAATGGAAATGGGGCAAAATTATTGGATTATGGAAAAGGGGATTCTCAGCCTACTGACCTAGTATTTTTTAAAGGATATGATTTTGTTGCCAGGCATAATTAATTGATCGATGTTTCATGCTCAAAAGTTTTCTACTAACATATATATATATTATCAATAGTATTTTACAGCGATATTTTCTCAGCATTATTTGTGTCTCTCACTACCAAGATCGAGAACAATAAATGTGATATACCTTGTATGTGTCTTCAGGCATGAGTGATACTTGATCAAACCAGACAACTCCTTTCTTGTTAGTCGTTATTTGAAGCCTTGAGGTTCTATTGGTTCCTTTAGCAACCAACTTCTGCTCCAGTTTTGTCCAATTTGATGTGCCAGAGACTCTACAACAATGTAATCCTTTCAGACATTATGAATAAACAAATATTTTCTCTTGTCCCAAAAATGTGAGAAAGAGTACTAACGTGACCGTAGCTGAAGCCAGATTTTGTGACCCATCAGCACTCGTTAGCGAAACTGTCAAGTCTGTTGTTTCTGGTGACTTAGCATACATAACTAAGTTGTATGTCTTTCCATCTTCTATGTTCTGGATGTTAAAAAAAGGTAGCATTATTGAGAAGAGAAAAAAAAAGTAAACCAAGGTAGTAAAACGGAATATGTATAAAGTTTGCATAAATATGTTCTGAAGGAAATGCATGGAACTCAATGATGTCGCTATGTATGACACAATCACCAAGCCCTCCTACATTAGACTACAACATATCATACAAATTACTGATATTAACAAAGTAATTTTGGCAAATTATCCATTTCACATGCCAATACAAGAAAGAAAACATGCAATCAACAAAAAGTCATACCATGCCCCAGAATCCTGGGTTGTAAATGCCAACACCCCCAGCTGGACAGTCATCGCAGAGGACCTCCATCCTTAGAGCAACAATGTTTCGACTGAAACATGATGTACGATCAGTCGCCACAAATATGGAAGAGTCATCTCCAATGATGGACCATGGGTCAATGTTTGATGGAGTATGGGGACCTCCAGCTTCAAAACCTAGAGCATAAATCCAGACGTATTTATGCATAAATCCAGATTCAATTTGGTAGAAGCTTCTGAAGAGGAAAGGCCTATTATGTTCTATTTAAGCTTATGCTCGGAATAAAATTTGTATTTATTGTTTTCAGAGTCTTTTCAATCTTATGCTCAAAATAAGTGCATGGACTGTTCACACCCAAAAAGCACACGGTAAAAGTCAAGAATAACTAAAGTAGTAGTACCTCTGTTACTAACGAGTTCAGCCCATATTCCACCAGCTCCTGCATGGTTGATCTCCTACAATACAACTAAACTGTTTATTGCAAGAACATAACATGATGTGGAGTATATTTGGATTATTCTGATTATGTGAGGTAAAACATGAGAGGACCAATAAAACTTGCGTGTGCCAAGAAATTACTGACTCACCTCAAAAAAGATCCCAAATAGTGTATCAGGAATCTTCCGAGCAAGCTGCGGTGAGGCATCAACCTTGAGGGTTGCTGTCTGGGTGGCTTCGAATTCTGACGCTAGGCATTTGCAGCCTAAGCAGAACAGAAAGAAGAGGCAGAAGACAGTAGGAACAGATGCTTCCTTGGTACCCATACGGTTCCACTTGTAAACTCTAATCGAACCCGTGTGTCTATTGAACAAATAAGAGAAGACGACGATATTATCAGAGGTCAGTAGAGTAGGTGGAAACTGATAGGCACAAGCTACCACAAATTGACACCTTCGGAGTTCGGACTAGAAAATTTCAGACCCACTAGAAGTATCATAGGGCGAGCATGTATTACACATCTAACAACTAGATAGATGTCCAAAACATTATCCTTAAGCTAAATGATTTGTAACCACCTTGTACAATTCAGTGCAGCTGCAATTTAAAATGGTCACCATTGTTTCGTCAGACGCGAGCTGTACAGGCACTTATATACAATAGGAAAAGAAGAGCGGCTCCGTCAATTTAAATGTTACTATAATCATTTAATCATCAGACAAGAGCACCAAAGATCAGCCAAATTGTCCTCACTTTGGGCATTCCGCCGAACAAATTGTGTGCACAACCGACCCAAAATCCGAATATGACAGAAGCTGAAATTAAGCATCCAGAACTGAAGAAGTAGGATCACAAAACTTAGGGAGCTGCTCACCATGCGGCCACCATCCGAGGCCTCCCGACGGAAGAGGCGAGCGAGTGCAGGACACAGGAAGGAAGCCCTGGAGGCGTGCGCTTAAGTAGAGGAACTGGGATGAATCAGTGGCTTTGAAGGGAAGTGTGCGCATAGGGGCTACGGAAGCCACGCAAGCGGTGTGCGGCGACGGGGCAGAGGACTGAGGAGGGCCAGGTCGCGGCGCGGCCAGTTGAGTTGCTTGCCGGAGCGGGGCTCCGGCGGTGGTTGTCTGCGCGCGCCGACGGACAGGTGGGCCCCGCCCTGCGCAATCCATATCGTTTGATTTGGCTGCGGCCATATATCTTTGTGGCCCGCCTTATGCTTTGCTTTGCTTGCATCCAGAGACAGAGAAAAAGAGAGGCTCTGCTGTGCTAAAGTTGGGTTGGGAATTGGGATGTGGCGTCAGCCATGGCTACTCCGCCCTCGACCACAAAGGATGAGAACGGATCCAACAAGGACGGATAGTTACGAATATGAATACAAATAATACAAATAGTTATTATTCATCTCGAATATCAGGTATATATCGGATAAGATATAAATAAATATCAACATCATAAAAATTCAGTTTCAGAATTCGGATTCGGATACGGCATCGGATATTGAACACCCGGACTCGGATACGGACGGATATTTACTCCTCTAAACGAATCCAAACTCGAATATGAACGGGATATTATCCGTACCATTTACACCCCTCATCGTCCGTCCCCATCCATCGGCCGCACCTGTACGCGGCTCAAGCTCAGGCCTTGTTTAGATTCAAAAATTTTACACTCAAAACTATGGCATCGAATATTTTCGCAGCATGACATATTAAGTGGAGACGAAAAAAATCTATCACAGATTGGATGTATTTTGCGAGACGAATTTTTTGAGCCTAATTAGTTCGTAATTAGACAATATTGTGCTACAGTAAATATATACTAATAATGGATTAATTAGCCTTAATAAATTCATCTCGAGTTTTGAAATTAATTTTTTAATTAGTCTATATTTAATACTTTAAATATGTACGGACATTCTTAAAAAATTTTACAGGTAAGGCCACTGCAAAAAATTTTACAGGTAATCATTGGCCACTGATCATTAAGGAGATCAGATCAAAGAGTGAAGCAGAAGCATCCCATCAATTGTGGGTGTGGTGACGTCATCTAACTAACTTGGCGAAGCAAGCACTCAACAGTCAACAGTAAAGACGACCCGACCTGGGATATGATGATTGTCTTGCTCTGTCGTCTTGGGATCCGGTCGTATCCAGTGCAAGAAAAGACATTAGGAAGATGCACATATCTTGTTCGGGGTGAGAGAGAACAATTAACAATAATTAACACACAGTATTATATCCTGTTCTCTCACCGAGCCTGCGTTGCATCGATCATCATCATCATCATCATCATCTTCTTCTTCTTCTTTGAAGGAACAAACAGACTAATAAAACACATCAATCGCAGGCAATCCATAGGCTGTCTAGGTGACAGCAAGTACAGCGTGTGTATATATATATATATATGGATTGGACACGACATGAGCTAGCAATGCAAGCTAAGAATGTACTAAGCATGGCATGGATTCGGGAGCACGCATGGGCATGGATGGATAATGCGCATACACATGTGTAGGACGGATCGGAGTATGCGTTATGCGTGACGCGATGGCCTTGCTTAGCCCTAAACGAAAGCAACACCCAGTGGTGATTGATGGATCCATCGACATCATCTGCCTGCACGTAGTAAGCGGCCGCCGGCCCAGCGGTCCGATCCGACCTAGGCCCAACCAACCCCAAAAGGTTAGGTTAATTGAACAAGGCCTGCCTGGCCTAGCGACGGAACCCAATTAGCTGGGTGGGCCAGATCCAGCGCGTCAAAAATTAGGCCCATCTATCCCTACCATGCTCCCATTCCCATCTGCTGCTCTCCCCCAAATCCATCCTCTCTCCGTCTCCTCTTCTCCTTCCTTCCTTTCTTGCCAAGAAGAGAAACCGTGGACAGGATCAGAGGATTCGAGGGCACCCACCGCCACCGACCTCGAGCTCCACAGAGGAAGCCCAGCCCAGCCAGCCATGGATGCTTCGGTCCTCAACAACCCGCGGCTCAAGGCGCTCATAGAGGTACTCCACCCCACCTACGTACACCTGAAAAAGCCTTGGTTTTCTTGGTACCCGTGCCCATCGGCGCCGCACTCCATCCCCAGATGGTTTTCTTGCCGTGGTCTCTGTTCTAGGCGACGGTATTGCTCAATATACCCTCGGCAGGCACCTATACGCTAGGAAGCGTTGTGAATCTGGGCGTAAACGTTACCATTCCGTGCTGTGCCCCATCGTGGTATTCGTATTCGTCGGTGTGCTATAATTTCTATTATAGAGATATAAAGAGTTCTACTATTGTCAGCTGACAGCCAGAGTGCTCCTGAATTTGGGGTCCAGAGGTATGCCGGGAGTTACAAGCGAAATGTAAATTATGAATCACTAATCCCTTTGTTGAACTGCGTTTACGGCCTTTTCCACTGTGTAGCTCTATTTTTCAGCGTGCTTCAATTCCTAGATAATGATAAAGATAATATCTTATAAGCTTTGAGCTTGAGTGCTCCTCAAGTTTAGAGGTGTCCTGGGAGATAGGATTGGGATATAACCAGTGATAAAACCCTAGGAGGATTCAGTAACAAATGCATAGTATAAGTGATGTATCATGGTTCAATTTTTAAAAGGAGCATAGAGGTCTGCATTTTGTAGTTAAGTAGTTGAACCTGAGAAAAAAGCTGGCTATGTCAAATTTCAAATTTGACGAGAATAATTACAAGAGGCGATGCTGCTTTACTTCCATTATGCTTCAGGGACAATTAACGTGGCATTTTTTATATTAAATGTGTGGAAACTGATTACTTGCAATCCTTCGGTACTCAAGGAACTGATTTCTTTCTCAGTTTGATTTTCTTATCTGCATACTGGACACTTAATTAGTATCACCCTGTATCCTTCGAATCTTTTGTAGCATTTACAATTAGTGTCTCCAGTATCTTTTTGGGGGAAAAACCTGTGCAACTGAACTGACATAGTGATGGTTGCTCTGACAGAAATAAAATCACTAAAGAAGTTTCATGTGTTGCAGGAGGAGAGAACGAAGGCCTTGACAAACGAGCTCGTGGCAAAGCTGACTCATGTGTGCTGGGACAAATGCGTTACTGGGAGCATCGGAAGCAGCTTCAGCAGGAGTGAGGTCTCGTGCTTGTCCAACTGCGCGAAACGCTTCGCAGAAGTGAAGATGATGACCATGCAACGCTTCACCGAGCGGTAGCTCAAATCACAAAGGCGTTTCTCTACAGCTAAAAATGTTGTAACCTCTGGACTTCCAAATGGAGTACCTGTGTTCTGCTGTAGCACGAGTTGTTTATCTTTTTTGCTGGCATACTAGTGTTGGTGAAATTGATAGAAAGGCATGCCCAATGTACAATCAATGTTCTTTTAGTACTTCTCTATGTTCTAACCTGAGTGAAGCAGAGTTAGCAGAGGCTAAAAAATGCTCCTACATGCGTCTAAGGTGATGTGATGTTGGATTGAAATGATCATGAGCTGTGGTGCAACAAGGCCTGCAAATTTACCATTCTATCCTGGCTACGTCAACTACACCGCTGATTCATTCATCAGTTTAGCAACTACTGTTTTACACTCTTTTTTAGTTGTTTCCACCAAATTCCAGAGGCACGTATCTCAAGGTTTAACCAGGTCCAACGGTGGAGAGTGGATTCACTGTTCCGTTTGGTGAGAGCCAGAGATTAATGAGCGGTGACACGACTGCCTGCTGTCCCGCGTTCGTATACGTGTATATATCTTCAGAGAAGCGACCTGAACGAGGAGCAACTCCACTGTGCCAGCACCCGGCGCCTTTTTCTTCCTACCTTGTGAGCTCTGAAGACTCCTTGCACTGTTTGCTCCGACGACATCCCCAAGGTTACAGCTCTCATCTCATCTTTCCTAGCTAATCTGCTACTCTGAAAGTTTTAGTCTCAACACCCAACTCTTGATTTTGCTAGTGTTCTTTTGGTGCGTGCAAGTGTTTGCCTAGAATAACCTAAGATTAGATTTGACTGTGAAAGAAATGGCCCTCTTTTTTCTGGTTGCTTGGGCGATCTCCTCAATGTTGCAGAAATGTATCATATTTCCCCCATCGTTTCTTTATTCATACCTGCATTTTATTTTATTAATGTCTAAAGGTGGAAGAAGTAGCTCGCTGAAGCATTTGTGCTTTGTGTGAATCCATCCACTTGAATCTGTAAGCATACTAAATACATATATCTAGTCTGACTTCTTTATGCTCAGCAACACATGTAGTGATCAATGGATATGGATTTTCTTCTAGATTTGTTTATTGTTGGACTTCAGAAGATATTATGCTCCTGTTATTTTCTTTTAGAAGTTGTTATTTGTGGCTGTTTGCTCGTCATCTCTGTTATGTCTTATATTTTATTTTGTGCCTGTCATTTATGTTTCTTAATTCTTATACATCCATCTCACTTGTTTAGTATACAATTTTGCATACACTTTACACACGGTAATCACAGTTTGTTGGTTATTTTTATCACTGCTACCATCACAAATACAGACTGTTCACTGACCTTTATTGACCATTGTTCAGTGCAACTACCAGCAGTTCACCAAGAAGAACTCGCAAGATGAATCAGGAAGTGACGATCAAGAGCAACCATTGGACATGAAGCCTTTGCGGTCATTAGCGCCAATGTTCCCGACTCCTCTGGGATATGATGTGACAGCCCAGTCAACTGATCCAATGCTAGTTTTTGTCACGCCGTTCAGGCCGCGCGCCTCGCCAGAACAATCTTCAGCATCATTTGGTCAACCGTTACCAAATTCACCAATTCCTCTGAAGGCTACTCCAATCTCAGCAGCAATTCCCATTCCGCAACATGAATATGAATCATCGGATGAAGACTACATGCCTTTTTCTGATCATAAAAAACCAACATCAACATCACGGAAGACAACCAAGAGGACTCAGCAGGCTGGGTACTCCGATGCAGCTAACATCAAGCGCAGGTCAACAAAGAGAAGCCTCAACATAGAACTTGCCTCCTGTCCATCCTCGTCAAGTGACCCAACTGAATCAGTTGAAGAAATCATGATGATGTTTGATTCACTTCGGCGTCGTATACTACAACTAGATGAAAAGGACGATGCAGGCAGGAGGGCTGACTTGAAAGCTGGTACTCTCATGATGCAGAATGGCCTGAGGATCAATAACCTGAAGACCATAGGACCTGTACCTGGTGTTGAAATTGGAGACATTTTCTTCTTCAGGATTGAAATGTGCATTGTAGGTTTAAATGCACCTGCAATGGCTGGCATTGATTACATTTCCGCTAAGCATGTTGGAAACAACGATACTCTGGCTGTCAGCGTCATCTCATCTGGTGGTTATGAGAATGATGACAATGACATGAACATTTTGGTGTACACAGGCCAGGGAGGCAATAGTCGGCACAAGGAGAAGCATGACCAAAAGCTTGAAAGAGGTAACCTCGCTCTCATGAACAGCATGAAGAAGAAAAACCTGATCAGGGTTGTGCGCAGTGAACAAGACCCTTTCTTAAACTCAGGCATCTATGATGGACTTTATCGGGTCGAAGATTCCTGGATGGACAAAGCAAAGAATGGCTTTAGTGTGTTCAAGTACAAGCTGAGAAGAGAGCCAGGACAGCCTGATGGAATTTCAGTTTGGAAGATGACTGAGAAGTGGAAAGCAAATCCTGCGACAAGAGACAAGGCTATACTACTGGATTTATCATCAAAAGTGGAGAACATACCTGTATGCCTTGTCAATGATGTTGATGATGAGAAAGGGCCAAGCTACTTCAAATATGTAACTGGAGTGGAGTATTCGAGGCCACTTAGCAAGACAAAACCATTACAGAGCTGCAAGTGTCCTAGTGTGTGCTTGCCTGGTGATCCTAATTGTTCATGTTCACAACTGAACGGTGGCGAGCTTCCTTACACCTCCTCTGGATTGCTTGTGAAGCATATTCCAATGCTTTATGAGTGCTCTTCCAGATGCCAGTGCTCTCAAAATTGTCGAAACAGGGTCGCACAGAAGGGTCTTTATCTGAACTTTGAGGTCTTTTGGACTGGGGATTGTGGATGGGGTGTCCGGTCTTGGGACCCCATTCGTGCTGGCACATTCATCTGTGAGTATGCTGGTAAAGTCATTGATGAAACAAATATGAACATGGATGGTGAGGAAGATGAATATACCTTTTGCACATCATGGCCCATTGGTAAGGTTTTAAAATGGAACCTGGGAGCAGAATTACTTGAAGACTCAAGTGCTAATGTCACGACTGAGAGATTAAAGAAATTACCTATTGTCATAAGTGCAAAAGGTTCAGGCAATGTGGCTCGTTTTCTCAACCATAGCTGTTCTCCAAATCTCCTTTGGCAGCCTGTACAGTACGACCATGGCGACAACAGTTACCCCATATCATGTTTTTTGCAATGAAACATATTCCTCCCATGACTGAATTGACCTACGATTACGGAACAAGAGGAGCTCCTCCTGGCATTAAGGGAAAGTTTCCAAATGCTCCCAAACTGAAGCCATGCCTCTGTGGCTCTACCAATTGCCAAGGTTCTTTCTGATAAAACTGAAAGGCGTGCTGGGAATGCATGAACTAATGTACTAAAGCAGGTAACAGAATATTTTCATGTCTGATCGCTGTGCAACAAATTATTCTTACAAGTTACAATATAAATTAGTATTGATCCATTCTACTGAACTCTTTACTATTCTGTGTATTTTTTTTATGATTATTTCCATTTTAGTGAATGTATCAATCATAAATATCGATATAATCCTTCTGAACTTGAATAAATCTTGCTGCAATGCTCGGTGGTTACTGGTTAGTAGATCACAGTCTTGTTTACATATTGAATAAAGTCTTATATGAGTAGCTGTTATTATTGATGACATTTTTAGATTGTTTAAAACTTCAGTTCTGTTCTTGGCGAACATTTGGAGTTTTGGACAATGCATGTCAATTTCAACCCCAATGTCTTTTCTTTCTCCCCCCCAGAAGAAAGCACAAGAAAAGACAACTTTTTATCAGGACTGCAGGTCATTCCACACATAATGATAAGGCAGTTGACCATAGCATGTTTTGCCAAAATCTGGAAAAAGTCTCGCTGACAACTAGAGTTAACAATGCATTGTATTGCTCATGCATTTGTCATTGTTCATGCATTTGTCACTGTGTGAAATGCGGTAAAATTGAACAGTAAATTTTGGCGAGGTCAACTTGGCCATGGTTGCCTAATACTTCCATCTTGTCTTTTCAGGTTGCAGTGTTCCTTTGGCTTGTGTACATAAAGCAGGGACGTGTTTTGTACTGCTACTGGCAACGGGGGAGACAGGTAGTAGGTTGACATGAGCGTCAGGAGTCAGTGAAGCGCTTAGCTTTTGTGGCAGTGGGTATTTTGTGTAATGCATGACTGGAATGCTCTAGTTTAGGAAAAATGTGTTACCCCAGACTCTGGAATGCCAGTATGTGGTGGCATGTACATCTTGCGCTACCAACTGTTCTGTAATATAACAGAAGGGTCTCTAGATGGATCACAAGCATGCATGATAATATTGATAAAATGTGAGCAAAGCTCTGCCCAAAAAAAAAATGTGAGAAAAGCTGCATAGTTGCCAGAGTAATGTCGTTACGTTTCTGCTACATCTTCCAGCAGACAGACAGGGGGGGAAGCAAAAAAAAAAGGTGGGAAATGAAGAAACAAAAAACTATCATGTCTGAGCCCAGGTTCGAACTGGGGACCTTTAGTGTGTGAGACTAACGTGATAACCAACTACACCACCCAGACAACTCGATGGATTTGACGATTGTCCATTGATATAAGATCTTTCTTGGACCAAGCGGCAAGGGCCAAGGCCGAGTTCGTCAGAAGCCATCGCAGTAGGGGACGATTGCTAATGTGCCTATTTGTTAGAATGTACCGTTGGCTGGCTGATGCGCTTTACGTCCAAATGTATTGTGTTTTCTTGACTGAATGAAGCTACAGTACATGTCTAGATCAAGTTCTGAAGCTAGCTAGCTGAGCACATAAGCATATTGCAAACACAGTAATTATTGCTTGCTGCATTATATTGTTAACTGAACTTCATCTCGATCATCAGCACTATGTATGTATGTATTTGTCCTCCAGTTGCAATCCGGTGCACTATGCCGCACACGCCGCCGGCGGCGCGGATTCCCCGCTTGACGTAGAAGAAGCCCTGGTAGCACCATTGATGACCGAAGGAGTTCCCTTGACGGTCTCGGCGTAGCCCACCACCAGCATGGCGTGGACGTCGTCCCCGCAGGGCCCCTTGAAGATCCCCCCCTGGTGACCTCGGAAGCGCGCCGCGTCCAGCTTCATCCGGACGGCGACCGGCTGCCGAGCGATGGCTTGCAGCAGCTCGGACTCGGAGCTGACGATCCTCTTGTACCCCGTGATCGACGCGGAGATCGGCTCTGCCCTGCACGGCTCGTCACGTCGCGCCGTCCCAGACCTGCTGGCTTGACAGGTTCATCAGCTGCCCCATCTTGATCTTGTGCAGGCCCTCAACGGCACCAATCCCAGCGAAAGCCCAGCATGATTCTGCACAGATCGATAGTACACGGTGGTGGTCATGCATCAGCAGATCGATCAGCTAATTGATAAATTAAGGAAACAAACAATAGACGCCACCCATCATGAAAATAAGCTGCATGAAAGAACGAAGATACACTGAATAATAAGAATCTATCAGAATTCAGAACACGCATTATGCATTTATGCATTCGCACCACACACGTATTGTACAATAAGCAACTCGTCTCGTTCAGATAAATCAATCATGCTGATGCACTTACCAAGGTTTCCCTGGCTTTTTGCCGGCGTTCGCGCCAGTCTACCTTCTCCCGGCGTGCGGCAGGGACCGGGGCCGAGCTCAGGGACAGGGGCTGAGTGATGGTCGGCGGCGGAATGCATGCGCTAGCTGTGACAGCCACGGCCAGGCACAGCAGCACGAGCCTGGCCAGCGCCATGGCCGTCAGCTCGATCAGTCTTCCATACGCTGAGAAAGCAGCAGCTGGCCTGGCAGTGGGGAGTTGAAGCGAGCCAAGAGAATCTATCTATCTATCGGAGGCAGAGTATGTAGCAGCAGCAGCACCTCTGTTTTTATAGCAGTCAGTCGGTCACGCAAGCCCATTATTCTTTCAGTCAGTGGACACTGCCAGCCAGCTCTGTGATGTTTGTTGCTGGCCTGGCTTGCACAAATGCTACGGTGCTTCTTTTCTCATCTGTATATAATATAAAAGGTTACATTCCTCGGCGGAGCGTGTCAAGAGATCATGAAATGTTTTGAGCCAGGGCTACTAGTACTAGCTAGCTGTGCCTTCTTTTTCATGGAAATTACCATCCTCATGATCCGAGTATCATGGCGAGGGAAATTCAAATATGAGTTTGCCGAGCTTATTGTCCATGGAGAAAGGAAGAGTTACTTACTCCCCCTCCATTGAAGAATGGCTGCAGAGTTTTTTTTTTAATTTCTTAGTTTCTTTTCCTCCATTTTCCCCTTTTCCCTTTTCTTCCTCTTTCCTTTCCCAGATTTACTCTTTTGCAAACTTGTTTTGCTCTTTTCTTGTTTATATAATATGAATCGGTAGGGATGAACCCCTACTACTTTTGCATCAAAAAACAGATGATGACATAAGTTGTTGAATAAGGTCTTGTCCACTTCCAAAACATGTACCATTCACAAACAGAAATAGCTATTAGTGATTATTGCGCGACGTACTAAACACAAAAACTGAATGAAGAGAAGTGCTTTCAGAACGAACCAAACATGCAACCACCACTTCATCTAAAAAAATGTAACCACCACTTCCACAAGAAAAGGTGTTGAAACTGGTCGCCTCTTGTAGAGAGAGGCAGCACATTAAATAACTCTTGCCGAGTGAACCAGATCAGGTGCTCCAAGAGAGCGACACCTAACCATTAACCTGCAAAACTTCGTTAAGCTCATCTCCAGGTTTAGTGCCTAAGAAATGGTCTTTTTTTATTAGTGTAATGTGGAATAAAAAAAATATCATTGAACCAAAGTTGGCTGGGGATCAACTGCATCCAAGTATGAAGTTGGCTGAAACTAAATACTGCCAAATGCTAAACTCAATTTTTTTTAAGGGAACGGCAAGAGATTTGCCGTAATTTTTATTAGAAGAAAGAAGGTTAAGGAAATTCTAAACTCAAATTTTGTAACTACTGTTCTTATCAATTCATACAAATTTTGTAATCATAAAACAGATCATTCCTATTGCACCAAGAAACAGATCATTGACATGATGTTGAATTAAGGTTTTGTCCACTTCCAAAAAGATGTAGGTTCATACTGCCCAGGGAACGATGTTCGGTTTTCTCTCTATCTCCAGGTCTTTCTTTCAGAGCATGTCGAGTCTGAATTGGTTGCGGCTAGCATCTGCCAAACACATTCGGACACTGAATAGAAATAGGAATAGCTAGTGACTTGAGATCAACACATTGCCACATTGGTACACTGACTGAATGCCTTCTGAATAAACCAAAAAAGAACCTACAAAATGCCTTCAGAATAAACCAAACAAGAACCTACAAAGCTTTCTGTATACAGAAGCCAGCCCATTGCATGCGAGCGAATCTTGACACAACAACATGAAACCACCACTTCCAAAACAAAAGCCGCATGTTGACACTGGCGGCCTCTTAGCTTTTGTAGAGAGGCAACACATTGAATACTCTTGTCGAATGTCGAATTGTCGAGTGGATCAGATCACATGCTCCAAGAAACTGACACCTAACCATTAACCTACTAAACTTCCTTCAGTTCATCTCCAAGTTTTATCCAACACGTATATTTACCCGTCACTGACTGCTGAAATAATCGTGTCACACAGCTACCATGTTGCTCTTTCCACATGTTCTATTTCTCCAAGTTTTGATTTGAAGTGGATGATGTCACTATGAGTTCCAACAAATTTCCACATGTTCTATTTCTCTTGGAAGTCTGCAGGTGTGTGTTGTTAATATTTCATAATCAGCGTAAGTTTTCAGAGCACTATTACACAAGTTGTTGGAGTTGCAATGCGTGTGCAAACCATTGCTAGCCTTTCATGAGTGTGACGACACAGATAGATAACAATCACAGGTTGATTATTCTGTCCTACTTTATATATTGTTATTCTGTCCTACTTCATATATTGTTATTCTGTTCAGTTTCATAGTGATGTTTCTACTGAGTTTCCACTGTCCCAAATTGAGGAAGGGACTTGTTGTGCGTTTAGTAATAACACATGGCATGGTATAAGTGTATGTAGGAAAATAAAAAATAAAGATTATTAACATTAGGTTCTTTAGCATCTCTATTCCGATCTAACTGTAAGATGACCCCGTGCAGCAGCATTGCATACATCATTGTATATAAAAGTGTGCGTGTGCAATAAATTTAGTAGATTTGGATAAGTTGTTAGAAACAGGGCATTTTTGTTTATAAGTAATATACCTTTTGTTTAGAAAAAAGAATGGTTATGGCATCCGTGACTCACACAACCTGATTCTTACATCATACTCAGCATAAGCACCGAGGATACATAAATTAAAGGAAAATAGCACAGACAATATGAGAAAAATTAAAAGCAAAGTTTATTATTGCTTCTCTATCCGTTTTTAGCGAAAATGTCCAAGGCAACGATCTCCAGTGTCTTGCTTGCTGAGCGGATGGTCTCCTTTTTATCCTCACGCTGCAACAGGGACCAAAACTATAGCTAATATGCTCCTCTAAAAACAGCCTGCATAAATGAAGAAATCCGTTTTTTTTATCAGACACCAAGTCATTACGTGTGCACCAAATAGCCCATATCAGTGCTGAAACCCCCACAAATATTACATTTGTTTCTTTTTGTCCTATGCCTATTAACCAATTTCCAAGCAAATGTGTTATTGATCTAGGTAGGATCAACCCAGTAGCTATTTGAACTATTCTCCAAATAGTCATTGCGTGTTGGCAGCCAAAAAAATGTGTCTAACCATTTCAATTTCTCTTAGCTAGATTGTCCTTTGTTAAAATTACCCCTCGCTGAAGTACCAAAGGAATATCTTGATTTTTAGAGGGATCTTAAGCTTCCATATGAATTTATTATTGAAGGAAATTTCCTGAATATTGCCCATGTCGATGTAAATCTTAGGTAAAAATATCCTTCCATGCGAAAGTTGTTGAGTGGCTATCTTTGCTGCTAGGTTGTGCCAAGAAATCAATTTATCCCCAACCAAAGTTCTCTGAAAGGAAATATTGAGTGGCATTTATTTCATCACAGTTGCCACCGTAACGTGAGGATAATTAACAATGTTATACAAGCTGGAAAATTGGTCTTTGAGTGGTTTAGAATCTACCCAATTGTCCTCCTAAAATCTTGTTTGTGAAGCATTTTTTATTTGTAAGGTTCCACGTCCCAGAAAATCATCTTTGACATGTAGTAAACCCTTCCAAAATTGTGAATCTCTAAGTTTAATCTGAACCTGAGAAAGACACTTAGAGCTTAGATATTTGTTTCTAAGCAAGGTTTGCCAGGTTCCTTCATCGTTGAGTAGTTTGAATAACCACTTACTAAGAAGACATTTATTTTTAATCTAGAGATCTGTAATTCCTAGACCCTCTTGATCTTTAGGACGACACAAGATATCCCACTTGGCTAGGTGATACTTTTCTCTTATCATTGTTGCCCTGCCAAAAGAACCTAGATCTACATTGATCTAACCTCTTAAGAACATCCTTTGAAATTTTAAAGAAAGACATCATGAACATGGGAACACTACTAGGCACTGAATTTAAAATAACCAGTCTACCCCATAAGATAAGTGTTTTGCCTTCTAAGTACTTAATTTGCGTTTGAATCTATCCTCGATTACACTCCAATCTGCATTGCATAATTTACGATGGTGCATCGAGATACCTAAATGTCGGAAGGGTAGGCTATATCACATTTAAATAATTCGGTGTATTCTTGCTCATGATGTTTAGCTTTAACATAGCAGAAAATCTCACTTTTGTGGAAGTTAATCTTAAGACCTAATAATTGTTCAAAGACACAAAGCAACAATTTCATATTTTTTGCCTGCTCCAAATCATAATCCATGAACAAAATTGAAAGATATAAAGGTCCCTAAGTGGGTTTTGGTGTTTAATGACAAAACACATATAGGTTTAGTTTCGTTATCTAGCATGTGTGCAGGTGATTGAGTGGAACAAACGAAACATATGGTGAAGCATATATACCCTAAAAAGGAAATAAAAAGAGGTGGTTGAAGTTTACTCGAAGATTAGAATTTTATTCTTTATTTTTTTTAGTGTAGAAACCCCGTACTATTAAGAGGGACTTTGATCTACAGGTTTTGACTTGAAAATAGTGCTCAAGAGAATCCATACAAATATTTGTGAGCCACAAATACCACTTAAAATAATCTAAGAGTTCCTTTTTGAAAGTGCATCTAGGCCCCTAAGTGGGGTTTGGTGGTTTGAATGACAAAACGATTAAAGAATTAACTTGTTGGATTAAGATTGTGAGCAGGTTTTTATTCTAATGTTCATATCATGATGTTGTTTCATATATTGATGAACATGATATGGCTCACAATAATAATATCAAATAAGTATGTGATCTCGTGATGAATATTGGATGGTCAATGACAAGCAAAGTTTGGTCAAACAAATGAAGGGATCATCAAGAAAGATACAATGATATACAAATAAATATTGCAAGGCTTCATGTGTACATGTTCAAAAGACAAGAGCATATGTTTACATATTGGTCTTATCATTGGAAGCTTGCAATATATGTGACATTAACAAGCATTTGAAGAAAAAGATGCAAGTGGGAATTCATTATTGATGTGCAAAGCTTAACTCAATGAGGCAAGGGTAAGTGGTGAAGAAACCAACCGAGATGATTAGAGTGAGGGACTAAGAAAGCTTTGATTAAGCGACGGCTTGAGGCCATGTGCTTATTGCTAGGGTGAAGTGGCTAGTATCCGTGAGGTTCTCAAAGTATCATACTAAGTCTCAAAGAGAAAAGCAACGCAATGCATCAAATATGTTGGGATTGATAAAATGGAGTGACTTAAGGATTCAAGTGCATGTTTTCATGAATGATGAAAAATCCAAAGTCACTAATTCAAGTATGGATGTGCTCAAGATGATAAGCAATGTTGAAAGTCCCAAGAATGAGAAAGACAAAGTATGGCAAGATTGAAGTGACACAAATCTCAAGTGGTTGAATTAGATTTCATATTTTATCTGGAGTATAGGTATGTCGTACTATCAAGAGGGATGCAACATTGGTTGATTGACAACACCTAAAGTGCTCATTGGTTTACCAAAGTAAGAAGTCATGAGAGAAAATGGGAAGTGTTTGAGGGACCGGTCTGAGCGCTAACGGTTAGTTGGTTCAAAATGAACGGTCTGACCGGTGTGGGGGGCCGGTCTGACCGGTTGACCCCTAACAGAGCAACGACTAATTTTTGAGAGTGGGGTATTTATACCCCTCAGCCCTCTCCTTCGAGGGCTGCTGGTTCTCCTGCATTCCTGAGCTCCCTAAAGCATTTCTACTGACCAGCAAGCTCTCCCCAGCCACTCTTTGTGAGTTGTGCTAACTAGATTGCTTATCCTAGTGTTGAGTTTTGAGAGAGATCTTGTGTGAGCATCTTGTGAGCAATAGAGAGGTGTAGAGAGCATTCCATAGCTTGAGCACTTGTGGTTAAAGTCGAAGCAACTTGTAAAGCATTTATTACTCTTGGAGGTGAAGCCACCTAGACGGCTAGGCGTCGCCGGCTAGCTCCCAAGGTGTGGTGAGCAGCGGCAAGTTTGTAAGGGCTGTGATCTTGCCCCTTTGGTGGAAAGGATCACCTTAGTGAAGTGAGGATTGGTTGGAAAAGACGAAGCTCAAGGGACCGAGTTGAAAAAGACTCAAGCCCAATGAGCTCGTCAGCGGAGATGTAGGATTCACTGTGGTGGATCTGAACTTCGGGAAACAAATCCTCGTGTCCCATTTGGTTTGTTTTGGTATCTCACTCTCTAGCATTTACTTGTTAATTCCGCATCGATCTACTTGGATGTGTTATTTCTGTGTGCAGTGACTTGTTAGAAGTACTTGAAATCATCTGCAGAAGCTTTACACCAAGTTTGGTATGTGCTAGAGCTCGAGGAGGGAAGTAACTCTGATCTACCGTGCTTTCTGCTCTAGGCCGGTCTGACCGGTCACCATAACCGGTCTGACAGGTTGGCTATCTGTCTGCCTGTGCTAAGTGTTGGACCGGTCTGATCGGTCGTTGTGCTGACAGTTGCAATTAAGTTTTGTAATTTACAGAAACGTCTATTCACCCTCCCTCTAGGCGACATCAAGGTCCTTTCACTTTTGAGTGAAACCCTGCTGAACCCGGAGTCTCCGGGTTACAGCCCGGAATGTCCGAACACCTCGTCCGGAGTATCCGGACATATACCCGGAGTCTCCGGGTACCCCTGAGCCAACGACTAGTTTTCTGTGAGTGGAGGTATAAATGCCCCCTTACCTCTTCAGCTCTCACTCTCTTGCCATTCTTTCGAACTGAACAACCCCATAACCCTGAGAAGAGCTCTCTCACTTCCCTTTCTCCATTCTTGAGTAATTCCTTGGGGAATTCAAGTGAGAGTGTTGCAAGAGTAAGAATTTGTGCTAGTGAGCTTCCATTCCATCTCTTGGGCACTAGAACTTCGTCAAGCCGGTGGATTCAAGTTTGTTACTCTTGCAGCTTCAAGCTCCTAGATGGCTAGGCATGCTCGTGAGTACTCAACCACTGCTGTGAGCATCACGGGAAGTTTGTACTCGCCATTTCCTCTCGGAGGAACCCATGGTAAGTGACCTCGGGTTTGAGCGTTGGTCTCACCTTTGGATGAGGAACATAGGGGTTCTTGAGCCTTGCCTCTTGAACTCTTCCTCAACGGAGACGTAGCTCCTTAGGGAGTGAACTTCGGGAAATAAATCCTGTGTCAATTTGTGTTCATTGCTTGTCATATTTAATATTTGCTTGTGAGACTTACTTTCTAGGGTTTCAGCTCGATCTATTCATTTATAAGTTTCTATCTTATACCAACTGGTTAGAATCACTCTAGAGGATCCCTAGGTACTCACAAATTTACTCGATCTAAATTTTCAGTTCTAATTTCTTTGCTTTAGCTTCGTAGTTGCTTATCCAGAAACTCCGGACCTTATCTCCGGAAACTCCGGACCTCAAGTCCGGAGTCTCCGGACATTTACCTAGAGTATCCGGGTTCCTGTGTTACTAACAGTTTGAAAAATATTTTTAGCTGCAGATTAGCCTATTCATCCCCCTAGGCATCTTGAGGTCCTTTCAAAAATTATATCATCTTCATATTGCAAAATCGACAATCCATCTTCCACTATAGGTGGGGAATAACCCCTCTGATTTGACCATCATCTTTTGCCCTCTTAATGAGAATAGAGAGCATATCTGCGACAATGTTGAATAAAATGGGTGACATGGGATTCCCTTGGTTTAGTCTTTTTTTGATTGGAAGTAGTGCCCAATATCATCATTAATTTTAATGCCCACACTTTCTCCCATAACAAAATTTTCAAAGAGATATACCTAAGAGATGGTCTTTTTGTTTGGTATAATTGGGTATCTCTAAGATTGGTATAAACGTGTAAACATATATCTGGGAAGGGCAAGGCTGGACTGGCCACACCAATATGAATGATACAGTACTTGTATATGTGGTGGGGTTGCGTGTTTTGTCTGTCAGAATAAATAATTAACAATTTGATACAGTCCTACTCAAATTTTACATATATTCTAACTAGCAAATATGTCCATGCGTTGCTACAGGAAGCCATATAAATATATTGATTAGCATATAAAAATATATATTATACACTATGTATTTTATAACAATATAGTCAATGTTAGCTTATACGTTAAACGCTAAATAGTCGATCACCTACCGTTTAGCTCTTTATTTGAACTAAACGACCATTTAAATGGGTTGAACCGTCATTAAACGGGACAAATGACTAATTAAACGGACACGGCTAGCCACTGTGTAGCGTTTACACGACGTGTAAACAGGCTAAACAGCCGTATAGACGAGCATTGAATATAGTACGTGTCTATCAAGGACTTTTAGCTTTTTTTATTTTATTCGACAAATGCTAATTCCAAACAGTTTCGGACGCTTAACTCAACATACGGTCATCTGGATTCCGATTGGAACTCCGATTGACGGACCAAGGAATCATTGTTGTACTAGCAAATATATGTCCGCGCGTTGCTATGAAAAGCCATATAAATATATTAATTAGCATATAAAAATATATATTATACACTATATGTATTTTATAATAATATAGTACGTGTCCGTCGAGGACTTCAATCTTTTTCGATTTTACTCGTCAAACATTAATTCTAAATGGTTTGGGGCCCTTAACTCAACATACGGTCGCATGAATTCTGATTAGAATTCCGATTGACGGATCAAGGAATTATTGCTTGCTTTAGTAATAGTAGAGATAGAGATAGAGACTATATAAATCCATCTGTACGGTCTCCAGGGAAAAAAATAAAGTTCAATAATCTGTAACTATTAATGCAATGGGTGCAAAGATAAGAGCAGGATAGATATTGTAACCATAAATCTATCCGTAGCATCCTCCACTTTGGCAACCATATCCAATTGATGCAATGAGTACAAATCTCATAAATTCATAATAATGGAGATAACAGCAAATGATCAATGATAAGCACCGGCAATGGAAGGAGTGGAGAGCAAACAATCACCATCCAATCAATGCCATACCACACAATTGGATTTGCTTTGTCTAATACTCTAATCTTGGATTCCTCTCATCAATTCGTTGGCATGCATGCAACTCGCGTATAAATACACATGCGCACCCTGCTCCACAAACACATCTCAACTCATCCATCGAAGAACGAACAAGAGTGGACATCATGATCATGGCCTCCTCCCCTTGTTCCTTTAGCAGTGTGAGCCTCTTCGTCTTCCTCTCCCTGGCGCTCCTCCTAACAGCAGTCTCGGCCACTCGCGCTGAGGTTGCTGCAGCAGCAGCGCCCGTCGCCCCGTTGATTCCCATCTGCAAGACCGTCATCGGCGCAGGCAACCGATACTTCGACATCAGCTTCTGCCTGGAGGCTCTCAGCTCCGAGCACGATAGCCAGTACGCCGACGACTATCAGAAGCTTGCCATCATCGCCGTGGAGCTCCTAACCGCCAACGCCACCAGCACATCAACACAGATCGGTAACCTGCTCAAGAAAGAAGACAACGTAGAGGGCCCCATGAGGTGGTGCCTGCAGGCGTGCCAGGAGCTGTACGGTAGCATGCTGCAGATGCAGCCCAGGTGCTCGGATCTAGTCAAGGACTTCCGGTACGGCGAGGCGGATTCTTGCCTGGACCAAGCGGCGAGGGAGGCGGAGCAGTGCGAGGCCGAGTTCGTCAGGAGGCATGTGACGTCGCCGCTGACGGTAGAGGACGACTGCGCGTTCAAGCTGGCCAAGCTTGCATCAGCCTTGCTCCAACATGCTGATGATGACTGAAAATCTCTGGGTTCGTACTGTACCTTTTAATTTTTTTCGTTAGACAATTGGCTGATGCGTTACATCCAGATGCATGCATGTGCTGTAACAGTATAGCTAGCCTTTTCAAATAAGATGAGGAATTGAGGATAACAAAGAAGTTTAGAAATCAAGGATGTGATCGATCTAACTATATAATCCTCATTCCTCACCATGTTGCAATGAAACGGCTTCACAGATGAGCAGAACGATGTGTTTATGCTTATGCCTAGCTCTTCCAGCAGGGACCAAAAAAATGAGGAGCAAAAAATACAATCGTGTCTGAGCCTAGGTGCGAACTGGGGACCTTCAGTGTGTGAGAATCTAATCGATGGGCTGTAGGATAATTATTTTATCATTAATTTTTTTGAGGACAGACAGACCTGAAAATTGGAATAACATGAGCATGATATGAATAGTTTTATGTGACCCAAATCATCATCTACATCAGAACAAAATGCAATGACAGGTTAGCTACTCCCTCCTCATAACAGTTAAAAGTGAACTGGATGGGTCCTTTCTACAGAATCAAATTCTTAGGTAACTGGGGATTTATTGGCAAAAAAAAAATACAGTAGCATGAGCTCTATCTCAAAAACAATATACGGAACTACAAATCTACAAACAGGTCAGAAGCTATTGAATATTTACCAGAGATGTACACAGGAACACACCCCACATCTGAAATTCTGAAGTGATGGAACCGTGTCTAGTCCCTCGTGATGATCTCATCATGCATGATCTTGATGGGAGCGGAAGCGTTTAGCGCAAAGGCAATTGCAAGCCCTCTCACTGTGGTAGGACAGGACATAGCCTTGTTCAACCGGTGACATTCCTAGTGGAAATTATTTGACCTTTCTCCTCATCCTCGGTATCAAACAGCATGGCTTCGGTACTCGGGTGATGAGTGATGACCGTGTTTACTTAATCTGGCTTCAATCTCTTCATCTTCAACCATGGTGTATACCTCCATGTGTATTGCAGTTGTCACCCCATCATCCATCAAGAACTCATGGAGAACGCTGTCTGTGCCCAGAACGCTCGAGCAGGGCTCTTGTTGATGCCCATGGCCTTCATCTCCTTCCTCGTCTTCTTCGCATCCTCCCATCAGCTCGTTCTCGCATTAGAAGCTGGACAGCACGACATAATTCCCACTGTGCTCTGGTTCGAGTTCCATCAACTCTCTGATCATCCTCTCACCAGTGCAAGTTCCAGCTTGCCATGCATCCGTAGTTCCATGACATAAGTGACCAGCATTGCAGCATCTGATGCGACATCCATGCTCTACATCACCTTCTCAGCATATCAACCATGCATCCGTAGTGCTTGGTCCTTGGCACAACCCCAAATTTAACCTCCATTCTATCAAAATCCCGCCGGCCTTCATCCACCAATCCAGCACGGGCGAACGCACACATCACAGCCAGCAAGGTGTCTCCGTCCACTCCACTGGCACCTTTCTCAAGGCACATCATGTCAGATAGGACAAACGCAGCACGACCGTGTCCATGGACGGCATGGCCATGGAGCATCGCGTGTCCCTGTCTCTGCCCGCGACGCCGGCAAGCACCTGCTCGGCCAGGTTCAGCCTCCCACGCACCTCGCGTACATCTCCACAAGCGCGGTGGCCACGAATCAGTTCACGGCGAGCCGACGCCTGAGGACGTAGGCGTGCGCCTAGACTCCCTGCACGAGAGCGCCAACCTCGCCGCGTGCTCTGATGACGGCGGCGAGCGTGACCCCCACCGCCGACGACGGCATAAGCTGCGGAAACAACTCGATCGATAACCTCGAGCAGGCGAGTCCGCGGGCGCGGACCCGAGGACGCGGTCGCGGGCGCCGAGGAATTTGAGCGAATGGGTGGCGAGCGCGAGTGCGGCACCGGGGGCGCACGGCGCGGAGAAGAGGCGGGTAGCCAGGTAGGTGGACGCGTTGGGGCGAAGCCGGGCGTGAGGCGGCGCACCGGCGAGCCTCGGCAGAGGGCCGCGGATTCGCGGCCGGGAAGTTTTACAAACACACCCCTGAAATGGATCGCGATCCGAGTATTTGCATATTACCCCCTACATATTTTCATTTAACCCCCCGGTTCATATCAAGTCATCCTCCCTCCCGTCCGGCGCCATCGCGCCGCCCGCAGCCGCCGCGCAGCGCGCACAACACAGAGCACGCCGGACGGAGCAGCGGTGGCGAATGGCCGGAGCTAGAAGCTCACGCCCTCCGCCGGTACGTCCGATGCCCAGGCCCGGACCCATTTCTCAAGCCGACCGTGTCGTGCTCCGCGCCGCTCGTCGCTTGCCACACTCCCGTCACCGCTCGCCGGCGCCGCTCAAAACCCCCGGTTCGTCTGTAATTTTTCAACCCCTTGCCGACTCTTGTACCCGTTCGTTAATCTGCTCTAGTCAGCTGGTGGATTTACCGTTTCTTCATCGAGCCGATCAACTCCAGCTCCAGTTGGCGCCCGTCTGGCGACCCTGACCGTCGTTTGTGTCGCAGTGTCGACGCCCAGTTCGACGGAATGCCTCCAGGCGAGAGCAAGGGAGGAGTTTCGACGGAATTCGTGGCTCAGGCGGCTGGCGGTGACGGCGTTGATGTCCTCCCGGACGAAGTTGTGCTTCCTGGACAATCCGGCTCAGCCAGCAGCGCGGCTCATTTTCATTTGTGTTACTGGGCTGCTAGTCTCCCATCATGTGTGTGTCCTTGGAATGGGCCGCATACATTTCCAGGGCTGGCTCAAGAAGAGTACAGTACAGTGAAAAGCCACCAGTTCATATGCTTGATGCTTCCTCTCGCATAAAAGAAGAAGAAGATGAAGAAGAAGAAGAAAAAGATGCTTGATGCTTCACTCTTCTGCTGATGGTGAAGGTCTCATGTGCCGTTCCAATTTTTGTTTTCACAAGTCATGTGAAATTAGTAGCTTTGTAAGTAAGCACACGTCAACTGAAGGTACGTACCTGCGCCGACAAACTAAAATATTAATTAGTAGTTCTTCTACTATATAATTAATGAAGAGCCCAAGAAGATTCCCTGATGATCATAAAGTCTAAGCATCAACGCCTGCCATCAGAGCTAATTTAGACGAAGGGTCAGTATCAGGAGCCAGCAATTGAGCTGTCTAATCTAATTAATTAGTTCCACAATATATAACTCAGACGCAACGTCGTAGAAGGTCGCAAGCTAGCTAAAAATGTTTGTACTCAAGTACTTCAGGGTTCTCAAGTACATTAAAATCAATTACTCTCTGAACTTATATGCGTGCATGGCTTAAGAAATTCTCAAGCAAGTACTTTGGAGACGTGTGGTTGCTACATCGACATGCTAGATCGAACCTTTATTTGCTTATTTATCTCATACAACAGACTGGGATTAATCTTTCAGAATGTAGCATGGCACTAGAATAATGTATGTATGCCACTTAAAGTTGGTCAACTTGCTACCTCTTTTTGATCCAAAAGTTTAGTCAGATGCAAGCTTTTTACCACTACACTAGTCCTCCTTTCAAACAAAAGAAAAACTACTAACATGGGGCAAGTGTGTACTACTTCACACTCCTTTAGACAAAAGACAAGCCACGTCTTCGTTTCTCTCGATGCACATAATATAATATAATAGAGTACGTATGAAATGCGATCTTGATCGGTCGTCTTAATAACTTGCATGTCGTGTTCATTTGATTGAGATGGGTAGCTTGCGATCTCAAAAAAGTTGCATCAAGATCATGCATTATTGGTAGGAGGGCCATGTGAATATGGGCTGGCATCAACTTAACGTGTGTCCTAAATTTTCATCCAGATTGTATGTACAGCAAGCAGGCTGATCCTATGGCATATATAATGATCTTTTTTGTCATTTTTCTCCTATAATATCAATGCATTACAATTATTTTTTAGGATGAGAGAGTTGATTCTTAGGATGTACTCTACTATTTTCAATTGATTTTCGGATGTACTCTACTATTTGAATTGATTTTTCATTTGGGTGTAGATTGTACTTTTTAGGAGGCAAGTACACTAAAAAAATTAGGCAACCTAATTGTTAATACTAGAATGGATAGGGAATTTCCTTTTCGAAAATAGTAAAACCTGGCATTTCGAGGAGTTGGCATTTGGACGGAAAAAATACGGCATCATTTTCTTTTCTTGCCACTTTGCTGAGAACGAAATCATGGCGAATTAACCGAGGGATTTGTCAGTTTGAATTGAATAGGAGAAGGAAAATAAATGAAATAAAGCAAAGTGGAGCGACTTGTCTGTATATAAATATAGCCCCGTCCGGTCCCTGGGAAGAGATCTGGGAGTTGCAAGGAATAACTGTAAACCGGAAGGGCGAAAAGGGGAGATCAAAAGGGGGGAAACGGAAACGAGCTCCACGCACACCACCACACACTGACACACTACACCGCGCTCCTCTGGACGAGACGAGACGAGGCGGCAACAGACAACACCCGCCGGCGCGGCGCCCACCCAAATCTCAGATCAAAACACCACACCGGAGGAGGCAGGGATCCATTGCTTCCGAGCAATCGAGAGGTCCTCCATCGCAGGTAATCCTTCTTCTCCCCTTCGCGATTCCCTCCTCTGCTCTTCTTTTCCCCTTTCCTGGATCGTTTCTGGATGAGCGAGCAAGTCCCCACCTTTTTTCTCTCGTGCGTGTCTGTTCCGCCGGCCTCCGCCGTCCGCGCGGCGCGCCCGTAGCCACGGTTCATCTCTGAATCCGAGGTGCTGCTGCGGCAATGGATGAATGGAGTGGGGAGGACGAGCTACACACGGACGGAGGTACTTGCAAGCTGCGGCGAGACGCGACGGTGAGCGACAAGGCTGGCTGTAAAGCGTAAGTGCGCGCTTGTCCTGCACGCCAGGGCAGAACGGCACCACGCCACCACCGGCTGCCTGTTGTGCTCTTCGTACTCACCAAATCCTTACACAGACATGGCGCTTCTTGATCGCGAATCGTTATCTGCCTGTCTGTCTGATAGGTACCGTGGCCCCTGCTTGTGCCGTGGTGGCGTCTTGCTTTGGGTGCCTACTTCTCCTGCCTGCCTGCTGGTTGTTTGATACAATGCCTACGTACCCGATGCTCTTTTGAGTTAGAGGCGAGTGCTGATTCTACCTGATGGAGTATTGCTTGCTAGTGTAGTCGTGCTCCACACTTCTTAATTCTTATGATGCAGAGAATGCACACGTGACCCAACTCAGACAATTGCTTACCTGTGTCGTGAACCAACATTGCCAGTGAAAACTATAGAGAACCATTTGCATCGTTGATTCAGTTTTTTTAATCCTTATGCAATCACTTGAACTTTGCCGGAAATCTCAGGCCCAGGCATAACCTGCACCACTCCCCACTTGTACAAACTGTATTGCTCTATATACATATATTTATGCTTACTGGGTGAGCTGCTCTTCTGATTAATCACTTCGCCTTGTGCAGTTCAAACTTGCATTCCTGGATCTGATGGTGTCGGTCTCTTGGAGACTTTAATTCAGCAAGCATTGAATTGAATCCGTGAAAGTGGAGATGGCTTCCCTGAAGAAATCTGACAAGAAGGCTGTCCTCGACTTTGCAGCATGGAGTTTCAATGTTACTACATCCGTTGGAATCATCATGGTCAACAAAGCTTTAATGGCTACACATGGATTCAGTTTTGGTATGTCTGTGCTTAACTGAGGACTTATTTCTCATATATCTGAGATCTCACTCGCACCTTCAGCCTCCTAGTTGTATTTGTGGGTATTGAGTGGTATTATCTTGTATTCTTGTGCTGTTTTTTGTTATGCTTTCTCAGACTTCGAACTGAATGTTGTATGCAGATATTCTGTTCTGAATTTTTGTTATGCTTTCTCAGACTTAGACTGAATGTTGTATGCAGATTTTCTGTTTTGAATAACAAATGAGTGTTATTCTGATATTTTTTCTGGACAAAGTGATGGTATTTATTTTTAATGAGGACTTCATACATTATTGTTAGGTCGTGCACATTTGAAAACTGAGAGACATCTTATAAACTCTTTTAGTAGTTTTACAGTGCTACTGCCTAAATTTTATTTAAAGAAAAATGATTCATACTTCAATTCGAATGCTGTATACTTTTCTGTCAATAAAACCTTGACTTTAAATGCCCCTGTTGAGCCTTAGTGGCCTTAATCGAAGTAATAGGAGCATGCAAACATTATGTAATTTCTTACTGTATGTTATGTATTTGCATGTTCTACCATATTTCTTCACCTTCTCAACAAACTGTGCATGGCCACTTGGAATATAACTCCTGCCATGTCACTAATTACATTTTTTTGCAGCCACAACATTAACTGGGCTTCATTTTGTGACTACTACCTTGATGACAATAGTATTTCGGTGGCTAGGCCTGAGCCAGCCCTCCCACTTACCGCTAGGGGATCTGATTAAATTTGTGATATTTTCAAACTTGTCAATTGTTGGGATGAATGTGAGCTTGATGTGGAATTCTGTGGGCTTTTATCAGGTTAGTGGATTTTTCAGTAGCTAAAGTCTGTTGCTTTAAATTGTTGACAACTGATTTCATTCGTTTTCCTGGTGCAGATAGCGAAGTTGTGCATGATACCTGCCTCATGTCTTCTAGAGGTTGTCTTTGATCATGTACATTATTCTCGGGACACAAAGCTGAGCATAATGGTTGTACTTATAGGAGTTGCAGTTTGCACGGTTACTGATGTCAGTATGAATGCAAGAGGTCTAATTGCGGCTGTTATAGCTGTTTGGAGCACAGCTTTGCAACAATACGTAAGTTTGATCACCTTCATATGCTGATTTCTTATATGTCGGCTCACCAGTAAGATCGGATGCTATAACTGATTGTCTGCTTCTGTTTGCAATGAGCTGCAAGATCGTTGGCACACTACTTTTTTGAAGGACAAATTATTAAAACATGGCACTACAGTGACAATGATGCTTGTAATTCTTCAAAACTCTTATGAATAATTAGCAGTTGCTGATATAGCTCCTTTTTTTAGACATCAGGATATAGCTATTACTATACAAAATGCCCTCATGATACCAATGCTTATTCTTTACAGAAGTTATAACCCCATTTCCCAAATGTGGAACACATGATTTCATTTAATTTTACAACTTTGGCTTTCTTCTACTATTCGAGTGCCCATGCTGCCCAAGTGCCCATCATTTTCAGCAATTGTTCTATTTGCACTGCATATGGATTTCATGCATATCATGTACCCAATTAAAAGAGGTACAATTTTGATTCATTTATAATTTCTGCTCAATTTGCAGTATGTTCATTTTCTCCAACGGAAGCACTCTCTGAACTCATTCAACCTCCTGGGCCACACTGCTCCAGCCCAAGCAGGGTCCCTCCTGCTAGTGGGACCATTTGTGGATTACTTGTTAACAGGCAAAAGGGTGGATCACTTTAATTTCTCATCTCTTGCTCTGGTAAAGGCAGTCTCATAAAATTGTTTCTTACTATGCATGCTGCTGCTTCTCGTTTATCTGTTTTGCTTGATCAGATGGTGATTACCCTTCATTAAGCTGGTTGAGATTCTGCAACACTGCATAAGCGATGGTTTAAAAGTTTATGGACCGCTTGTGGTCTTGTGGATGTTAATTATTAAGAAGCTTTCACACTAGTTCGATGATGTAATTAGTTCTTGTGGCTGAAATTTCACCATCTACTAATGTTATCTTCTAGCAATTATGGCTTCCTTCAACTGTCATCTTTTTGCTTGATCAGAACTTTTTATTTGACTGTTATCCTTACCATATGTTTGCCTGATTATGCAGTTTTTCCTCGCTCTCTCATGCTTCATTGCCATTGGCGTTAATCTGAGCCAATTCATCTGCATTGGGCGGTTTTCTGCTGTATCCTTCCAAGTCCTGGGCCACATGAAGACCGTGCTTGTTCTGTCCCTTGGGTTTCTCTTCTTTGGCATGGAGGGCCTGAATCTTCAAGTAGTCGTCGGGATGGTCCTCGCTGTTCTTGGAATGATCTGGTACGGGAACGCGTCAGCGAAGCCTGGTGGCAAAGAGCGGCGCAGTGTCCTGCCGGTGAGGTCCGCAAGTCTCAAGGGAAGTTCAGAAGAAAAGGTTGATTCAGAGAAATAGTCTTGCTGCCTCACCGAAGCTGAGATGAGAAATAGTCCTGTGAGGTTAAATTTCTGGTGAGGGAAGCCGCAGAAGATGAACTCTTCCTGATTATAGTAGAAATTCAGCATTGTTAGTTACAAGTATACATCATTGTTATAGTAACCGGTATATTTATGACAACATTTTTGGCTTTCTGATTCAATTGTAGGGAGGGGGGATGACAGTTATACCAAATAATCAAATATAGTGTAGTTGTTTGAAAAACATTGCCTTCAGTATTCCGTGTGAATTTGCGATGAGCACTTATGGCTGGCTTGCATGATGCGAGCCTTGTATCTTTCGTTTGTTTTGATCTACAGTTCATTCAACCGATGAAATGCAACTTAGCAGCCACTGTCTGACCTCAATTACAAATTGATGTGGCTCAGTAGCTGAGCGTGATGCTCTGCCAAAGCCAGGTCGAAACGATGATGCACTGCCTCCTGTATACAACCGAGCAGACTGGCGGTTCTTTTAGAACACAAGAATTGTTCAATTACAGATAGGTCTCTGATACACTAGAGGTCAATTACAGATATGTCTCCATCTTCATTAGTTAAGCTTATTTATGGCTGCTATTCATAGTTCTCAGTCTCACTATACTTCAGTAAGTTCGTACTTGACACATGAGCTATAAAAGGATGTAAACAAGCAAACAATCAATAGCTTGGCCACCGGTCATTGAGAATAGGATGTCTCATACAGCAGACATATACCATCGAGAATACACAATAACAGGCCAATTCAAAGTGTACATAATACACCAGAAAGCAAGATAGGGGCTATCCGAGTCTGTTGGCTCATGGCACACACACCATACTGCCAAAATATATCATATTTTAGGCATAGAATGAAGTTTTTACAACAATAAGCACCGATAGACTTACTTAAACAACAAAAACAACAAGGCAACAAAAAAAAAGAGAGAAAGAAAGAAAGAGAAGGTATAGAAATGTTACAGAAACAAATATAAATGTATAAAATGTTAAGTATGAGCAATCAACAATTTCATCATCCCTCAGAACGCCAGATCTCAACAGTGCATATGGAGATATTGGTTCCTTCAACCTCCCATCATAGTGACAAGGAGGGAGCACCAACTGAATGAGTGCTCAGATTACTAAAATGTTCATCACAGGGATATATGGAAATTGCATGGCCAACATAGGGGGAAAATTTTTTGAAGGAAGCATGATGCATCTCAATGTATCAGTTTTCTGATAACTTTTCATGTTTGAAAATGGAGAGTTTCCAATATAGTAGGCCAGGGAGAGATGGTCCAACATGGCTAGTTGCTTATGTAGCAACAGATGTCATTTATTAGAATTAGAACTTTTGCTGTAAGAGCGAATTAAGTCTCCACAACATCAACAGCTTTTCTCATGTAGTCATGCGTGTGCATAATAGAGAGCACAACCATCCATATAGCATCAAGCCATTAAGATTTTTTTTGAGGTCAACTACTACCATCAAAAGAAGAAAAATGTACAATACCAGAATAGGATTTCTTTCAGTTCCTTGTATGCTTTCTTCACTGCGGGCGATTTCTTTCAGTTCCTTGTATGCTTTCTTCTTTGCCTTCTTTTCTTTGCGATACTCAAACTGGAAAAAGGATGAAGGTCATCAAATAAAACTGATAGTGTTTAAACTTGCACAGTTCTATAACTTGCAAATTTAAATAGAGTGGGCTCAGAATAGGATTTTGTGTTAAGGGTATTTGATAAAATTAACAAAATGACATCTTCAGACTAGGATTATTACATCTGCTACAGCCATTGCATAGTCTTCACTGACTCCTTGCTCTTTCAACTCCAAGACACGCCAAGCAAAAACTCGTGCTGGTGGCAGATCAAATCCGCTTATCCTGAAATGATCGGACATGTATTAAAATTCGTGTTCAAAACGAGACAAATTTCTATAAGAGCACCACTTGCATGTGCAAAGGAAATAGATAAACAATACTCTTTCCATTCTAAATTGTAGGTTGTTTTGGCAAATCTAGATAGATAGATTTTGCTATGCACCTAAATATACATTATGTGTAGATAAATAACAAAATTTATGTATCTAGATTTGCCAAAATGACCTACAATTTGGAACGGAGGTGGTAGAACATTTCACCCTTCCCTTAAAAAATTTGGTGTCTTAAATAAATGTACAGTGCTGAAGTGGTAAATTTTTATAAGGAAATCGCAAAGCACACGATAAGGAACTTACTTGATTGCATCGCGGTAGAGCGAATCTGGATGCTTTTTGAAGAACTTCTTAATGTACACATCCTCTGGCATCTCAATCTTCTTGATCTTTCCATCCACACGGGGAAATGTCACTGGAGGTGCCCTAATCAACACGTCTCGTATTTCAATTGACCAGCAAGCAATATGACAAGCAAATGAAAGGCAAGACTGTAACAGAAAATTAAACTAACAGTTTGAGAAAACAAGCAAGTGCAAAGCATGCATAGATTCACTGCATCTTCAGTTTACAAACTCCAAGCCTCACAATGTAGCACAATTGAACCGCATTAAAAAATGATGCAAACGATTTGTGACAACAGAAACGATAATAAAGCAGCAGGAACTACACAAAGCACAGCATACGCAGCACAATAGCGTTCAGGGTGATTGATTGATGATAAAGTAATTAGAAACCGACCATGTTTCATCACAGAATCATGCCATTTTACAACATTTCAGTTCACAGATCCATGGATGGGCAACCAAATGAACCGTACATAATGGCCCGTAGAGGTTCGTTGACATAATCAGCTAGGCGCAGCGCAGTTTATGCGAAGATCTGGCAATCAATCGCCGCTAGAAGGCTTGTGAACAGAGGAATGCAGGCGTAGATGCACCGACACCGCTAGGGGCAGAGATTTGGAGAGCACTGACTCTTCCATGGCCTTGAGCCATGTGGGGGCGGGCTTGGCGAGGCCCTTCACCAGCTTCCGCGTCTTGGTCAGCAGGTCACCCCGCATGTACGACATCTCCCTCCTCCCATGTGCGAGAACCTCCCCGTCGGAGAGACTGCGGCCGCGCCGGCGCCGAAGGGCTATACGTCGCTTGTGTTGCAAATCATCCATCTCTATCGCTCGAAGGAATTTCGACGTGAGTCAATAGCGTAAATTCGGCCCATTATCATATTTCTTGGTGGGCTGCTGGACTGACTGGACTGCCCAGGTGAGTGAGAAGTTTTTCGATTTCCGCTCATGGTGGTGAGCTCGCACTAACCTTTTCGCTGGCCAGCAATTATCAGGTTCCACGTGTCGTGCCTCTCCCTTCCACAACTTGATCTGCTTATGCAAGCTCATGGACCGAGATACAACTCACGATATGATCGGATGTTTTTCCTTGCACTTTTTCTTCCGTTACATATTTTTTTCTTCGGTTTTCTTTTTCCCTTTATTTTTCAGTTTTCTACCTTGTATTTACGTTGACCTTTTTGGATAATATTTTTTATTTTTTTTCTTAAGTTATTTTGTATTCTTATTTATTTTGTGAGTTCATACGACTAGTTTTTAAATTTATTTTTTCTTTTCTAAATTTTTAATAGAAAATTATATATTTTATCACTACCACGTTTAGTATATTTGCTATTACTTATTATATTTCTTTTCATATGAAGGTTTATTTTTTTGTATCATAGATTCATAAATTGGTGTGTGAACTGATTTATTTCTTTTATATGCTAGCTTGCTTTAGCACGTGTATGTATACAAATAAAAATATTATTTTATGTGTGAAATGATTTATAAATTATATATTATTAGATATATATATATATTTGGTTATGTTGATGTAAATCTAATCAACACGTGAAAGAGCTAGAACGTATGGATTGCAAACCATCGTCGCCAGAAGTGCTCCTGCGAAGGCTAGTCAGACCGGTTCTGCAGACCGATTAGACCGGTTCTTCATTCCTTTCTGGTGACACTATTTTCTATTTTTTATCATTTCTTTTTTAGTTTTAGTTTTAACTTTATTTATTTATTATCCCCTTTTTCCTTTCTTGTTTTTCTTTGTTTTCATTTTTATTTTTCCTAATACTTGTTGTATTCTATTTTGGTTTTCTATTCTTGTATTCATTTTTTATTTGGTTTTGATAAATATTTTGTATATAAGTTTTTGATATTTTTATCATTTTTTCTTTTGTTCATAAAAAGTAATTTGTTCGAGTGTAAGAATAATTTGTTCGTCTTGTGGATATTTTTTTCTCATTATAAAAATAATATTTTATGTATTTTGTATATTAATTTGTTCGTGATATTAAATTATTTACTCCATTGGTAGACTAAATTGTTCTATGATGTGAATTCGTTTGTTCGTGATATTTAGTTTTTAAATGTTCTCAATGTGCAATATTTTTTGTTCGTCTTATTTCATCATTTTGTTCGTATAAAGCAGTCATTTGTTCGAGTCACTACAATATTAGTTTGCAATATCAAAACTAATTATCTTATATTAAAAAATAATTTTTAAAATAATTATTTTAAATATAGTAAAGTGTGATCTTGATTTGAAGATCTCATTATAAGGAACATTATGGTGAAATCTAAATTTAATTTAGATACTGGGTTTGATATTTATAACTTTTTTAGTTGAAGATCTCTTGCACGTGTTTCATGATTACAGTACGAGTGGATAGATTTTTTTCCCAAGTACACTGTGCATGTAATTTTTTTCCCAAGTACACTGCGCATGTAAAAAGGTCCATGCATCGTATATTGCTCGTGCTATAAATTTTACATCCATCACCTGAGGAAAATCTCTCATGAGATTCAGCCTCAATTTAGCCCGTCAATGCGCGCGGATGATTCGGCCTGTCACTGGATTCAGCCCGTTAGCGTCAGTGTGGGCTGTGCACATGACCACCTGAGTTCGGAGAGGAAATTAGGAAGGTGAGGGTTCGAACACCAAACCTACTACTTGGGGAAACAGTGCACTACCACTTTACCATTGACTCATTTGTTGGTAATCTTGAGTGCGGGTGTTTTAAAATATTCCCGATATCTGTGATTTTTTCCCTCTATTATTTTTTGATGATACTAAATTTTCTACTACATTATTATCTATTCTTCTTGCCAACATCCTCCTTACACTTTTATAGTTTACTATTACTCTTTTTTATTTTTTATGTTTTCTTCTTTCTATTCCTTTCTCTTTCTTTTATTTCCTTCTCCTTTTGCTTATTCTTGATGTTATCATTTCATTTCTCCTTTTCCTTTTCCTTTTAAGTGCTACTAACTTTTATTTTATTTTATTGTACTTTTTATTTCTACTGTATTTCATGTGGCACCGGGGTTAGCCATCGCTTGTGCTGTAATTATCCGATCCATTGTCTGATGGGATCCTGCGGTCCGGTAGGATGATTTTCAGCCCATAGGAGTGGGAGCACTGAAGCCTATTAGCCCACGAAGAGCGTCGAAGCTCGTTAGCCCACGAGATGCAATTGAAGGCCGTATGCGTGGTTGCCTTGCAGCTGCTCTTGCATGCAGCATGCTAGCCAGTCTTGAAGATGGTGCTCTCATTCTTTTCTTTCTTTTTTATTCACCTTTTCTTCTATTTTTATTTCATTTTTATTTTCTATTTATTTAGTTTATATTTTCATTTTCTTTTATTGTCAATTATTTTCTAAATATTATCTTCTCGAGTATATGATTTGTCCTTTCCAATTCATTTTGTCCCTACTATCTTTCTTTTTAGTTCTTTCCTCTTCTATCCTTTTTATCCTTCTTATTTTCTATATTAATTTAACTGGGCCACTTCTAGCATTTAGGCATGCACTCATAGCTGCAGAGTCAATGCACATGTTGCTTCACCTCTTTTTTCGCGCATGTCTGCATGCAACATTTAAGCTACATCCCTCCATCTCTTTTCTTTTTTTAATTCACTTTTATTTTTTTTCTCTTCACTTACTTTTCCTTTCCTATCCACTTCACTCATAGTTGAGTATATTTGATTGAACCATCTGCTATGCAAACTACTAATTCATAATGAAGAACGATAAATTATAATGTTCACATTTAAGAGTGAGTCCTACTCAATTTATACTAATTTATTTGTATTACAGATTTATAAATTGGAGTGTGAACTAATTTATTTTTTATATGCTAATTTGTTTAGCTCATGTATATATGCTTATTCATTTTTTCGATGTAAATGTATTTATCTTGATGTAAAATTATTTATCTGCATATAACTAATTTATTCATAATGTTAAATTATTTGTTCACATTGTAGATTAAATTGTTACGTAATGTTGGCTCATTTATTCGTGATATTTTTTTATTATTTATCCGACATAATCAAATGTTCGTGATGTATAATATTTTATTCGTTGTACATTATTATTTGTTCGTATGTTTAACATTTTGTTCGTAGAAATAATTATTTGTTTGTGTTGTTAAATTATTTGTCAAATTCATTATTGAGTATTAAAAAAAGACCTTTTTTAGTATCTTGTAAACATAGGCATGTGTGGTCTTGTTTTGAAGATCTTATCATAGGAAAGATAATGGTGCGATCAAAATTTAATTTGGATGCACGGTTTAAGATTTATAAATATTTATTTATTAACTCTTCTTGCATGTGGGTAATGTCATTAGTTTTGTCTGTAACTCCCGCCTCCCCGAAGCTGGGACCGCTTATATCAAGCAGCTTTTTAGGACATAGATTGCCCTCACAAACTAACACAAGTCTTTTCTGCACACTTTATCCTCACTCGTGCGCACCTGGAAAGAATTTCTCGATCGGTCACCCATCCCGAAATTGCTCGAGACCAAACACGCTTAACCTCAAAGTTTTTTAGGAATCAGCTTCTGAAACAGAAGTTGCAACTTATTTGTATGATATGAGTATCCTATTAATTCTATTAAATATTGGGTTGGGATGTCACAGTCTCCACCTGCATGCAAGCATCTGTTATTCTTTACTACTCGTGATAATCTGTTATTCTTTGCTACTCGTGATAGTACTAATCAGATTTCACTTCTCCCGATTAGTATGCAGTGGATTAGTAAATCGGTCTGATACACTGCCCAAATCCCGTCCGCATGGGTGGAAAAATTAATCCTTCCCGCTTCAGTGATGGTTGCCTTTGATCTCAAAAGAATTATCTTCACCTTGTTAGTAGAATGATCAAATTTATTGGCACGGCGCGCACACCACTTGCGCTAATTTAGAGCCTACGCTGGAGTAAAGCAAATCTCCTATATCCTTGCGTGTGATCAACGCAGAAGGTCGATCGTCGGTTTTTGCATTAACACATATCTATCGGAAGATCAGGCTAGTGCTACATCACCCTATCTTCACGTATTTTAAAATCAGAAGCAATCACCTGATGTAATGCCACAAAACAATATTTCTTTATGCACATTTTGGGAAATTTTAAAAATAAAATATTAGTAAATAACTGATTTATATGTGTAAACGTTTGAAGAGATTACTTTTTGGGTTGAGAATATTAAATGTTTGAAGAGATTATCTTTTAAGTTGATAATTTTAAATTCCTAAGATTCATATGTTTGTGGTGATAAAATCTATGTACATTTGGGATTGAACAGATTACTTATTCTGTTCAGATCGTTAAATGTTTAATTCCTGACAAATGAGATATTTTAAGTTAGGAGAAATATTTAGGTCTTGTTTAAATGCATTCTGTAAAAATTTTGAGATAATTTTTTTTCACATTTGAAATATTAAACATAGACTAATTAAAAAACTAATTGCAGATTTCATCCGTAAATCGCGAGATGAACTTAATGAGCCTAATGAATCCGTCATTAGCACACGTTTACTATAGCATTCCTGTAGTAATTTATTGTCTAATCACAGCCTAATTAGGCTTATTAGATTCGTCTTGCGATTTACGGACCATCTATGTAATGCGATTTTTTTCAACTACATTTAATATACCATGCATGTGTGCAAATATTTATTTGGAATTTGAAATTTTGCATCTAAACTAGGACTTAATATTTATTTGGAATTCAGAATTTTACATCTAAATAAGAGCTTAGCATTCTTAGGGAACAGTCGTGCGCGCTGACGTGCGGGGGGAAAATGACGCATGGAAACAGTCGTGCGCGCTAATGTGCGGGAAACAGTCGTGCATGCTAATGGGCCAAAACAATTTAGCCCAGCTCTCCCGTCGGGAATTAATGCCGCTCGCCCGCTCGCTTCAGGTGATGGTTGCTGGAACCATCACTTGAAGCGACGACGTATAGTCGCGCCGGCGCCGGCGCCGCCGCAACAGGTGAAGAAGACTCGACCGAGAACTCTCCGATGCAGGAGGAAAAGGCCCATCCATAAATGGGCCTCAAGGAAAAGGCCTAAATGAGCCCACTAGCTTCTCTTGCTTCCGTTGTCTATGAAGAGAAACGTAAAATGGCTTCTTAAACCTAGCGAGGAAACGGCTGGTTAAAACCCCATCCTCCATAGCAGGCAGCTGCAGGCGCCATCCTGCCATGGCCATGGCGTCCGCCCTTGCGCTCCTCCTCGCGCCCCGGCCGGTCTCCGCGTCCGCGAGGCCCACCTCGCCTCATCTCCACTCCCGCCGCCTCGCTCTTCCTCCTCCCCGACCCACCGCCATCTCCGCCCCAGCCGCCACCCAACCGCGCAAGGTCGGGAGCCTCCAGCAGCTCCATGCCGCCTTCTGCTGCAGCAATTCCGCTCCAGCCACAGGCACCAGTGGAGGAGGCGCTACCGGCGCGAAGGATTGGCGGTTCTTATTGGCATGGTAATTCGATTCTGTGTTCAGTGCTGCTTGTGCTCTGCCTGCACCTGCTGGCTCCCTGGCACGCAATTGGGAATCCAAGTGTGCCCATCTTCAAATTCTATATATGCATTGTAACAGGTATTTGATGTCTCTCGATAAGAACCCGATCGCAACTAAGGCGGTCACTTCTGCCGTGCTTACTCTGGCCGGGGACCTCATCTGCCAGGTATATTTGCAGCATTTGGCTTCAGTCTGATGCAATGCACCATAGCTTTTGTAATGACTTTCAGGCAGCCTAGTACTACTGTGTTACTGTTTGTTTGTATACTATGAAACTGTCAAATTTTATTCTTCATATAATGGAAGCACTGAATATCTACCATAATCCCAACACCTTGCTTCAATCTAGTTGTGCTCAGAATTTTTTCCCCTGTGCAAATCAGTTGTATGAATCCTCCAAAAATCTGTGCCAGCAATAGAATCACACTCAGTTTTTGTTCCCATGATCCCATCCATGACGTTATCTTGATTATGTGAAGTCATTCTTATTTTGCTACAGTGATATGATTGGCTCTGGCCTTTAACAGGTTAGGTTGACCTATGGAACTTGAAAGACCAAAATTCCCAGACAAGCAAACTAGTACATTGTGTTGTGTAATAATACTGATGTTGCTACGAACTTATATGAAATCACCAATTAATGTATGCATGCCAAAATGAAAATTAAACAAATGAACAAACAAGAAAGCAGATGAAAACAACCAAAGAAGTTCGATCCATTGGTGGCATAGGGGATTGCAGCATGAAGTGTATGGCAGCGGTGATTGGAAAACATGCTTAACATTTTCATTTGTATGAAATTGTTACGGTTGAAACGTTGCCTTGATGGATCATTGAAGTGTTTTTATCCTATATTTATGACTATTCCTATTATTTGCTACTTAAACACCAAAATCTACAGTCCTAAGTCTACTTTTCTTTCTGTTCCAGCTTGTGATTGACCGAGTTCCAGAGCTCGATTTAAGGAGAACATTTGTATTCACACTTTTAGGACTCGCACTCGTGGGACCAACTTTACATGTCTGGTAGTCTTTTCTGAGCTACCAAAGTAATTATCACTATGTAGTGTGTCTAGCGTTTTCCACCACTATTGTTTGTTTGATAATTAGTCGACATATGTAGGTACTTGTAGTGACAGTCAGCGGAGCGTCAGGTGCCATTGCCCGCCTTATACTTGATCAGGTTTTTATTTTTTTGCATGTCCTGCGATTTCTTTTGTTTCTACTATATATTATTTATTTTCTTTTGATGTTTCTTTATCTCTTCTCATCCTGCTCAGTTCATTTTTTCTCCCATTTTCATCGGAGTTTTCATGAGCTTACTAGTCACCTTTGAGGGAAAACCCTCTCTTGTAGTGCCGAAGCTGAAGCAGGTGAGGTGAACCTTTCCATACTCTTTGGCACGATATGCATGCACCCTGTTTCTCGCTATCTAATTTTCATCTCTAACATCTACAGGAGTGGTTATCATCAGTGTTGGCAAATTGGCAATTATGGATACCGTTCCAGTTTTTGAATTTCTACTTTGTCCCCCAGAAGTTTCAGGCATTTCAAGATGCTCATGTTCACAAGTTGTTATATTAGCGTGTGTTGTCTGTGTTGCCCTTGCTAACACTGCCATTTTTTTCCATTCAGGTGCTTGCTGCTAATTTTGTAGCCCTTGCGTGGAATGTGATTTTGTCATTTAAGGCTCACAAGGAGGTTACTGCAAAATAGGTGTCTTGGAGCAAAATGGACGTCATATAGTAGGCTTACTGACAATGTGCATGGTAATGTATACTGCATCGTGCCTCTGTTTTTAGCATGAACATATATATGTGTTATTTGTGTTGCGATGGGTTGATGAAGCTCATCGTGTTGGAAGTAGTGTTGCCTCCTTGCTTGAGACTTGGTTATGCACCACGGAACTTATGAAGGAGACAATTTGCTGGCGATGGCCATTATTTTGGTTGGTTGGATTACTAAATGTGAGCGCGCAGAGGGGTAGAAAGAATCTACTACATATGAATGTCAGCCCGCTTGTATATATGTATGCCGTGCTTGGGTTTGCCCGCCTGGAATTGCGTATTGCCTGGACGTACGGTATGCGTTATATAGCAGGCCGGCGCATGATCGATGCCATGCTCCGCTAGACCGCTACCAGCATATATGTTTGAAGCCATGCCACGCCCAGCAAGTTCAACTACTGTGACAGTACTGCTGCCCAGTTGGTGGTGGCCGCTCCTCTTGGTGGTGGTGGTGGTCGCCGACGCAGACGCAGCCCAGCCCCAGCTGCGGATGGGGCTTCGTCCCAACTGCAGCACCACCTGCGGCGGCGTGAGCGTGCCCTACCCCTTCGGCATCGAGCCCGGCTGCTACCTTGGGAAATCGTTCCGCCTCACCTGCGACACGCCGCCGTTGCTGGTCCTCCAAGAGTCGTTCCAGGTCATGAACATCTCCCTCGATGACTCCACCGTGCGCCTGGAGGTGCTCAGCTACCTCACATCACCGCCGATCCTGGGCCTCCACTTTGGGTACCAGCTGCAGGAATGGTCCGTATCGTCTACTAGCGCGGTGCCAGGGCCAAATGAGAAACGTCCCGGTAACGCCACATGCCCATATGATTTGGGCAGCACCGCATGCCACAGCCGTTACAGCACCTGCAAAGGCCTCAACATCGGCGGCTACACATGCAGATGCAATCATGGTTACCAAGGCAACCCTTACCTCAGCAACGGATGCCAAGGTAAATTTAGTTATATATCTATCTATTTGTACGTGCAAATATAGTAGCATGTGCGGCTCTATTATATTGTGCTTTTTATGCCCAAGAATGATATTTTACCCGGCCTTGATTATTAGATATCGACGAGTGCTCGCTCCCAGGTAGATGCTTTTCAAATTGCACAAATTTACCTGGCGGGTATTGGTGCCTATGTCCAGAGGGAACTATTGGCGACCCACATACTCGAGATGGCTGCGTCAAACCACGTGATCCAAATAAAGGTAATTCTTATTCTTAAATAATTAACTAGTCAATGTTATCGACGTTTTTACGGGGCGCACATATGCACGGCGCAAGAAGAAAGAGTCCAAGCAGAAATCATGTGCAGAAGTGCAAGAATAGTTGGTATCTTTTAGGATTGGTAATCTATTTTTAGAAATCTTTATTAAAGTTAGATAGGAGTCCTTATCTGATGAGGATTAGATAGGAGTCCTTATCTGATGAGGATTGTCAGTCAAGTTTGTTAGGATCGTATAACTTTGGGGAGTCAGGCAGAAACAATAGCAATTGTCAGAGTCCTCACGGAGGCGTTGTCATTGTCGTCTACTAATCTTGTCCAGTGATTAGCCCATATCATCTTTGGTATCAGGGACTCGTCGATCCTTGCCTCTGATCCGCTGCTGTTTGCCGTGTTGACGACACCCAGCTTCAATCCACGCCCACCGCACCACAGCCTCCGAATTCCCACGACGCCATGGGCGACGACGACAAGTATGTTCTCAAGAACGACTTCCAGGAAGCCATCGACAAACCGGTGGACAAGCTCAACGAATTCGACACCAAATTGGACACCGAATTTACTGATTTCAAGGTCGAGCAGCACCGGCTTTCGGCATCCATAAAAAACGTGCAGAACCAGGTCTTGGAAAACAAGGGTGCGTTCGACAACGATGGCCCTAAACCCCCACCCGTGGCTGTACACAAGCTCCGCTTCCCTAAGTATGATGGCTCTGAAGATCCGTTGGGTTGGTTGCACAAATGCGATCTCTTCTTTAAGTCGCAAGGCACGGCGGAAGGTCAAAAAGTTTGGACGGCGTCGTTCTACATGGAAGGATCAGCGCAACAGTGGTACTATCGCCTTGAGAAGAATTCGGGCATGCCGTCATGGCCCAAGTTTGTGGAGGGGGTGACCAAACGCTTCGGGCCGTCGGTCCGCAGCAACCCACTCGGCGATCTAATCCACCTTCGCTGTACCGGCTCTGTTGAAAACTATCAAGACCAATTTCTGAAGATACTCGCCCGATGTGAGAGCGTGACAGAGCAGCAACAGATTGATATATTCATGGCCGGGCTAAGCAATCCCCTGCGTACTGATGTTGAGCTTCTGGAACCTGAGACGTTTGAAGATGCCATGGCATTCGCTCGTGCCTACGAGGTCCGGTATCTCGAGGGTGACATCCCTGTTCGTGCACCAGCTCGTGCTCCTCTCTGTCCTGCTGCCCGGATGCCACCGCTACCAGCATCACCGAGAACGCCGGCGCTTGCCACCGTGACCTCCGGTGCAACACCATCCACACCGGGTGCCCCCCTGAAGGCTTTGCCGCCGGGCCCATGTTTCAAGCGATTGACGCCTGAGGAGATGGTTCAGCGACGACGTGAGGGCCGCTGTTTCAACTGCCCAGAGCTCTTCACGCCCGATCATCGTGACAAGTGTTCTATGCGTGGCATATATATGCTCGAGGTGACGGACGATTGTGCTTGCCCAGCCACAGATGACGATGAGGTCGAAATCTCCCTGAGTGCACTGACAGGCGTCCAAAACGGAAGCACATTCAGTCTTGCCACGACGGTTTCAGATAGCACTATCCCTGCATTGGTTGACTCGGGGTCCACCCATTGTTTCATTGCGACGGCTACTGCAGCACGTGTGGGTCTTCATCCGGTTCTTCGTCCTGGCCTATCTGTGGCGGTCGCCAACGGTGAACAGGTGCCAGCTTCTGGAGTTTGTCGGGCGACACCAGTACGCATTGGCGATGACATGTTCTTTATCGACATATATGTGATTCCATTGGCAGGACACCAGATGGTCTTAGGTTGTCAATGGTTGCATACCCTCGGCCCCATTCTGTGGGATTTCTGGCTGAAATCAATGACTTTCTGGAATGGGAATCATCATGTAAAATGGCTTGGTATTGGAGCTTCACCTTCAGTTCATGCAGCGACCATGGCTTCCAAGGATGTGCTCAACCTGTTGCTACTTGACTTCCAGGACGTTTTTGCTAAACCTACTGGGCTCCCACCTCAGCGCAACTTGCATCATCGCATCCATGTCCTTCCTGATACAGCTCCCGTGGTCGTTCGTCCTTATCGGTATCCGCAATTACTCAAGGATGAAATAGAACAACAATGTTCAGAGATGTTACAGCAAGGTATCATCCGTCCCAGCACAGTAGCTTTTTCATCGCCAGTCCTACTCGTTCGTAAGAAGCATAATGCGTGGCATTTTTGTGTCGATTATCGTGCTCTCAATTCCAAGACAGTCCGCGACGTTTTTCCTATACCAGTTGTGGACGAGCTTCTGGATGAATTACATGGCGCCAAATTCTTTACTAAATTGGACCTTCGGAGTGGCTATCACCAAGTACGCATGCATCCTGATGATGTCGCCAAGACGGCGTTTCGGACGCACCACGACCACTTCAAATTTTTGGTGATGCCTTTCGGCCTCACTAATGCGCCATCAACCTTTCAAGCTCTCATGAATGAAGTCTTGCGACCCTTCCTACGGCGGTTTGTTCTTGTGTTTTTTGATGATATATTGATTTACAGTTGTACTTGGGCTGAGCACTTGCAGCATATTCGAGCAGTCCTCGACTCTTGCATACACATTCGCTGTTCTTGAAGCTCTCTAAATGTGTTTTCGGGGAGGAACGTGTTGCATATTTGGGACATGTCATCAGTGCCTCCGGCGTTGCTATGGATTCAACCAAGATTGATACCGTTCAAGATTGGCCTTTACCAGGCACCTTGCGAGCCCTGTGTGGTTTTTTGGGACTGACCGGCTATTACAGGAAATTCATTGCTAATTATGGTGTCATTGCAGCGCCTCTTACAGCTCTATTAAAGAAAGATGCTTTTCGTTGGTCCCCAGCAGCAACTAATGCTTTTAATTCCCTCAAGCTAGCGCTTACAACAGGTCCGGTTCTTCAACTTCCTAATTTCGATAAGGAATTTGTGGTTGATTGTGATGCATCTGGAACCGGATTTGGTGCTGTACTTCATGAAGGTCAGGGGCCTATTGTATTTTTTAGCAGAACGGTTGCACCCCAACATGCTAAATTGGCGGCCTACGAACGAGAATTGATCGGTTTGGTACAAGTTGTTCGACATTGGCGTCCTTATTTGTGGATTAGGGCATTTTCTATCCGTACTGATCATGCTAGCCTTAAACATTTATTGGACCAATGATTATCAACAATTCCACAACATACCTGGGTTAGCAAATTGTTTGGCTACGCTTTTCGAGTGGAATTTCGCCCAGGCAAACAGAATGCTGCTGCTGATGCCCTATCACGGCTTGATGAAGATGTTTGGGTTGGCCAGGTCTTTGCTCTTTCCTCTCCTGCATTTACCATCTTTGATGAGCTGAAGGCGGAGTCTACTAGCCTTGAGGAATTAGTGATTAAGCGCCGTGAGATCTAGGAGGGTACTGTTGGTGTATCTTGGACAGTGGCATATGACCTTATTTTGCATCGCGGCCGTGTTTTTGTGCCTGATTCGTCTCGCTTATGGCCTCAGATTTTAGCTGTTGTTCATGGTACTGGACATGAGGGTTCTCAAAAGACATTGGTCCGGTTTCGGTCGTCGTTTTATAATCCCCATGCTTCTCGTTTGGTCAGGGACTTTGTCAAAGGATGTCTTGTGTGTCAGCGCAATAAAACTGAACATTTGCATCCCGCTGGTCTTTTGCAACCTTTGGATGTTCCTCATACTGTGTGGAGTGACATTGCCATGGACTTTGTTGAAGGCTTTCCAAAGGTGGGAGGCAAATCTGTTGTTCTCACTGTGGTGGATCGGTTCTCTAAATATGCTCATTTTATTGCTTTGATCCATCCTTATACAACATTGTCAGTTGCCCAGGTATTTTTTTGATCAGGTGGTTCGCTTACACGGTTTGTCTTGTTCAATTGTAAGTGATCGTGACCCGGTATTTACTAGTCAACTGTGGACTGAACTTTTTACTCTGACCAGTGTCAAATTACGCCTCAGTTCTGCATTTCGTCCTCAAACGGATGGTCAATCCGAAGTCACTAACAGGGTGCTGGGTGTATATTTACGGTGCTTGGCTGGAGACCGTCCTAAGAGTTGGGTGCGTTGGTTGCCTTGGACGGAATTTTGTTACAACTCCTCTTATCAATCTGCACTTCAGACAACTCCTTTTAAGGTGGTATATGGCCGTGACCCCCCTTCTTTATTGAGTTACCAGCCTGGTGTAGCTAAAGTGGTGGCATTGGACACACAACTTCAGGAACGTGATGAGTTCCTGTCTGAAATCAGGGAGCGTCTCCTCCAGGTTCAGGATCATATGAAATCAGCTTATGACAAGCATCACCGTGAGCTAGAATTTGCAGTTGGGGACTGGGTTTTATTGCGTCTTCACCATCGCGCTGCTGCTGTTATCAAAAACAAGACTGCTGCAAAGCTTGCTCCACGCTATTATGGTCCGTTTCAGGTTTTGGAACGTATTGGCAGCTTGGCTTATCGTTTGAAACTCCCTCCCAAGTCACGCATACATGATGTATTTCATGTGGTGTTTCTCAAAAGGTTTCATGGTGATATTCCAGCTACACAGGTTCAATTGCCACTGATCCATCATGGTCGTGTCCTTCCTACTCCGGAGATTATTCGCCGTGCTCGTCTTAACAGGGGTAACTGGGAGCTTCTTGTCAAATGGACGGGCAGAGTTGCACGTGATGCTACTTGGGAAGCTTTGGAGGAATTCAGGGAGCTTTATTCTTCCTTCTAGCTCGAGGACGAGCTGTTTCGAAAGGAAGGCGGAAGTGTTATCGACGTTTTTACAGGGCGCACATATGCACGGCGCAAGAAGAAAGAGTCCAAGCAGAAATCATGTGCAGAAGTGCAAGAATAGTTGGTATCTTTTAGGATTGGTAATCTATTTTTAGAAATCTTTATTAAAGTTAGATAGGAGTCCTTATCTGATGAGGATTAGATAGGAGTCCTTATCTGATGAGGATTGTTAGTCAAGTTTGTTAGGGCCATATCTATATATAAGATATTGGCAAGAACTTTGGGGAGTCAGGCAGAAACAATATCAATTGTCAGAATCCTCACGGAGGAGCGACGTTGTCATTGTCGTCTACTAATCTTGTCCAGTGATTAGCCCATATCAGTCAACCCATATATGTAGTAAATGATTGTTCAAAGTTCTTCAACCTCTTATTATATATAAATACTTGAGGTTTTTTTTACAAGATTTCCTCATCAAATTCTGGAACCATATCTATCGATATATTTTAGTGTTCTTTTAGTTTGGGAACACTAAAATAATATATATGTTTTTATTTGTCTTGTAAATACTTCACAATCTCTCATTTTTGTTAGATTTTAGAAACGTCTTATATGTACTGAAAAATAGTGGTCAAAGTAGCAACTTGAACACCTAGAAAAAGTAAAGGAAGTCGCATATTTCTTTTTAACCACAAAGCTCTAGCACCGAATGTGTTGAGAAAGCTAGGCGCGACGGGACAAAGCACAAGTAACAATTTTGCACGTACACATAGAGCTTGGAGTAAGGCCCCGCTTAAAACTAAATTGGAGTTTTCCTCTTTTATTTCTTGAGGTCTTCTATTGTAGATTATCATGCTGAGTTTTCCGTGAAGAAGCTTTCCAGCCTTTGTGCCAAACTTTTATAACAGCCTTTTATGATAAATAATAATGCTTTATGAATCTAGATAGCAGTACACATATCTTGGTGAGAAATATATATGTGTGTTACACAGAGAGATTCTAAAAAAGCTTCCTCCAAACTGTAGATGAATAGGGATGATCCTTGTGGCACAAAATGTTTTGTACCTAGTAAGAAAAATATTATGAGTCACATCCTCTAAATAAAAGATTATACTGTGCTCTTCTATTGATGTTTCTAAAGTTAACCATTGTGTCAATCTCAGGGCTAACCATTGGCCTAGGAGTTGGAAGTGGCACAATGCTCCTCTTTCTAGTTCTAAGCATCACATTTATGATCCATAGAATCTTGACACGAAAGAAAAGGATGAGACGGAGATGCTTCGAGCAAAACCATGGTCAGTTGCTACAACAATTAGTATGTCAAAGGGCAGACATAAGTGAGAGAATGATTCTTACTTTAGATGAGCTAGAGAAAGCCACCAACAACTTTGACAAAGCCCGTGAGTTAGGTGGCGGAGGGCATGGCACAGTATATAAGGGAATTTTATCAAGTCTACACGTTGTGGCAATTAAGAAGTCAAAGATAGTGATAAAGAGAGAAATTGACGAGTTCATAAACGAGGTTGTTATCCTCTCTCAGATAAACCATAGGAATGTCGTGAAACTTCATGGGTGTTGTCTTGAGACAGAAGTTCCTCTACTTGTTTATGAGTTCATTTCCAATGGAACCCTTTACAATCATCTTCATGTGGAAGCTTTACTATTATTGCCATGGAAAGATAGAGTGAGGATTGTTGTTGAAACTGCTAGGGCTGTCGCATATCTTCACTCACTTGCTTCGATGCCAATAATTCACAGGGACATCAAGTCTCCTAACATACTTCTTGATGATAACTTAACCGTGAAGTTGTCAGACTTTGGAGCTTCAAGGTACATTCCGGTTGACCAAACCGGGTTGGATACAGCTGCGCAAGGAACATTTGGGTACTTGGACCCTACGTACCATAGCACGGGGTACCTTACTGACAAAAGCGATGTCTATAGCTTTGGTGTGATTCTTATAGAGTTGCTTACCAAAAAGAAGCCAGTTTCTTATAGATCACCAGAGGGTCATGGTCTTGTAAATCATTTTGCTTCCCTACTTTCAGAAGACAACTTAGTTCATATATTGGATCCACAAGTTCTCAAGGAAGCGGGTGGGGAAGTCATTGATATCGCACTGTTGGCTGCAATGTGTGTGAAATCGGTAAGCAAGGAGAGGCCGACCATGAGACAAGTGGAAAAATGACGCTTGAAAGTATTCATGCAGCAAAAGAGTACTATGTTTGGAGTGACATAACAGAGGAGTCTGAGGAGAACTACGTCCGCGTGAATGACACGTCTATTATTGGAGGGACGAACGAGGACACACTGCAAGCCAACATTGATTACTAGAGCTTGCTTGGAGGAAGTTCAGGTCCCGGGCCTGATCAAGTCGTCTTTCAGTTGAGTGAAGAATCGACATGGGTCGATGCTTTGCATTATTGCGGCTGATAGCTAGTTATTCTGTCTGGAAAAAGAAGTCACTTCCACCTTTTGCAATTTAACATGTGATCCTGACTGATGCCAAAGCTACTTTTTATTCCTTTTCAATAAGAGGGCCTCTAAAACCTCTGTCAAAAAATATCGTTCTTCTGGATTACTATATATGTGGCTATCGGTGCTAGCGATGTAAACACGCTGTACGTTGATTTGAAGTTAGTCTTGCAGCGGTACTCAAAATTTTCAAACTTTTCAGAGTTAGTAAGTCATTATATGTTCCATCGATTATGTTGTCACTTACTTATTGGTACTTGACTTTTTTTTACTGATTAGGGCTCTTTGGTTATGCCACCGAGGACGTACGTATGAAAGAGATCGAGAATTTGTAGGGAATTAATGGGTCTTGTTTTGGTTGGTCTGCTGAACTAACAGAGCAGAGCAGAGGTGTATGTTGATTGTTGTTCTCATGTTGAATGTACCCAACCGGTATATATATCTGCATGTTGAAACTACACATGCATAGTTCTGAACGACGTTTAATTTATTTTGTTTATATTTTGATCTCAGCTCGATGATAGCGAGTAGATTCAATTTGCGCTCGTGGTGCTCGCCAGTAAATTGGATTTTGGAATGGTATGTGCTAGATCATCGGCAGCACCGTAGCTATGTCAGACGCTAGCTAATGATCCACATCATATACCTGCTGGCTTGGAGTTGATAATTATATATAGCTGCATCAAGCTAATAAGGCAAGAATTAATAATGTCCATCATATATCAGACAGCCAAGCTAATAACATCTAGCGCTGTTTCTGAGACAGCAAGTCGTAGCTAGTTGTATTTTTATATAGAGTAAATTACACCCATGATACAACAAGTTATAGTTGTATCACTTTAGTCCGTCAAGTTGTAAAACGTGCAATCACATGCTACAACTAGTATGTTGCGTGCATCTACGGTCTCGGATACGCCACGTCATCGTATTTCGCCAAGGTGGCCCTATGACGTGGATTAGTGGATGGTTTAATCATGATCTGTTTCGATTGATAATCGATTTAATACAAATAACACCCTAGGCTACGGTTAATTTGAGTCTGTTGGCGCTAAAATCGGCCGGATAGGAATCGGCCGATGGGTCTTCAGCGTCGGACACACGACCCGGGAGAATCTGCTTAGCTCCTGTTCGGGTTATCGCCCTGGTGCGGTTCGCGCGGCGTGCCAGTCAATCTGACCTGTTGATTGACAAGGAAATAGAGTATTAAATTCCAGGCGCGTCGATCGGCTGGATTTCCGATCTGTCCTGAGGAGCGCGTCGGCGGTAAATCGGCCGATTTGCTGTAGAGATGATCGGCTATGAGTTAGCCGATGATCGTATAGTAATTGTAAAGAGAACTGCTGGAGCAATCTAAACAATTACTATAGAAGCAACACTTGAAACAGATCTGATCGGCTGTATGGCGATGAATCGAAGGAGAGCGATGACGAAGCCGATTACCCTGATCTCAAGCTGGATAACTGGTGATAATACTAGAATAACAGGTAAAACTTGCAATTCTAGTAAATATCGATAACTTGTGAATAAATCCAAACGAAACCACAGCGATGCGCCCGTAGTTAAAGCTCAGATATTACTCGATAAGCGGAACCTACCAATTGGCCGGAGATCAGGTTGATGCAACCCTGCCAATCCGTACGAACTCGTGAAAGAAAAAGATATTGGCGAAGTCGCCGACTTGAAAAGTAAAGTACTGGTAAAAAGTAGAAGTATTTTGTTGATTGATGTTAGTTGTTCTTTGCAAAACCCTAGCGACTCCTATTTATACCCTGAAACTAGGACTCCTGGTCGATTACGACTTGTTACAACCTTATTTAAAATAGGAAAACTACTATATCTATAATAACTTTAAAAAGTAAACGGACTCCCGCAGAATCTTCCGCCGCCGCTTCCTAATCCAGTCAGAACTTCTTCAATTGTTTTTCGGCCGTCCTAGCATACCTCGTTGACCAGCTTTTGACCAGGATCCTTTGGAACAATCCTATCCTGTCGGTGTGGGCCGCGCCACCAATCGGCCGATTTTCAACTGTTACCCCGATCGGCCGATTCCTTACTGTAGTTCCCAGATCTTCCGCATCGGCCAATCTTCTTCTCCTGACGCCGATTCAAGACGTGTCAAAATCTGGCGTCAACACATGCCCCCCAGTTTCGGAGTAAAATATAACTTTTTCTTCGAAACTCCCTCTTTAATCCTTTTTTCCGAAACGGGTGCAGTAAAAGTCTCCTTCCGTTCCGCGGCACAATGATTGCAATTTCCTCGATCTGAGCACGCGAAATGACCGCTCCCCTGGAACTCGTGTAGACGGTGCGGTAAGAATACCATCTTTGCCCTTACCCCCTTATCTTAAGTACTGGTTTTCTCCACCTTTTCTCCTCCACGAATCCAGCATCCTTTCTGCCGCATTACTGTTCATCTTCCCCCAAGTTCTTTCGATTTCCAAGCGCTTCCCCTTCTCCGGCGACCTCGTCCGCAGCTTGCTCCGACCCCAATGGCGTCTCCGTCAGCGACCACCCCATCTACAGAGGCTCCATCGGCTGCTCCTTTGGCGGCGGCGGCCCAATCGGCGGCTTCTCCAGCAGCGTCATCAGCGATGATGGCTTCCATCCTAGAGGTAAATGTCCGAAAAATCTTTTCCTTTTCGCCTTGCTGCTTCAGTATTTTCCGGTCCCTTTCTTAGTTTCTTCCCTTTTTCCCTTTCTTTTTTAGGCCCTTAGGCACAGGATCACCATTCCCCTCTCAGAGTTTCCTGACCTCATCTGCCTAGGCCCTATGGGGAGTCCTGATCCAACGGATCTAATTAGCTTAGAAACTCACAGAATCCCCTTCAAGTAGTCATCTATGGATTTAGATCACTGGGTAGGCGCATTCAGATCCTGGCCGAACGAAACACCCGGGTGGAGAGAGTGGTACCAGAGGGTAGCCGGGTCTTGGAAAATCCAATGGGAAGAACTTAAAATCGGCCAGTGCATAGATTTGTCCCTGTCTCAGATGGAAAAGAACGAACCTTTGGTTATGGCAGCCTCTTACTTCTTGTCCGATGCGCTCAACGCATTTCTTTTTGGACACGGACCCATGACCCCGACCTTGGCCGATGTCTTGCTGCTGACCGGCCTAGATGTTTCCTCCGCCGATACCCCTTTCAACTACCTGTTCAAGCCATCTCATAGGCTAGATACCAAAGGAATCGGCGGGTGGAAAGGATACATCAGTAAGAACATGAAGACAGGGACAGTCTCACAGAGAGAGCACACCGCCTTCCTGATGGTGTGGCTGGAGAAACATCTCTTCTGTGGCAGAGCGGTCGGCCCCTCTTCCAACACTCAAGCTTTGGCAGAATCTCTCGCACAAGGATCGGCCGTTCCCCTCGGCAAACATTTGCTGGGATCGGCATATCATATGATGCATCAAATCGGCGCCAAGCTGTTGAAAGGAGAGCCGATAGGGAATCCAGGTGGTCCTTGGTGGTTCATCACCCTCTGGCTCAATCTACACATGAGCAAGGTTTCTCAGCAGAGGATAGAGACAAAGACCTTTCCCAACATTGAGTCAGAGGAGAACCCATCGGTCCGTCGCCGCTGCAGATCTGTCGGAGAGGCGGCATCGGCCTTTCCTGGCTGCCAGTTCACCGCTACCCGGGTAGCCGAATATTTCAGATGCTTCTATAATGGACTTAGCGAGGAGATGATCACCTGGTATCCATATCAAACCGCGGAGCCGATTTTTGAATTGCCTATATGCTTCGACTTCTCCACCCACACATTTGACAGATAGTTGATGGATGTCCTGATTAAGCCGGGAATTCTGCCGGCTAACTTCTTCTCGGGGAAGGACTCACCCACTTATGAGTTCTACTGCCCGTCAGCTGCAGCAAGGCAACTAGGTTTCGGCCAATTGCCGATCCGAGTCTATTTCGCCGGCCAAGCAAAATTCAGAGACGGATTAACCTCTAGTCTCGACTACAGCCGATTGTGCGATTTAGTACCTGACTCCAGCACCATTGACTTGAACGGCTGGTCAGTTGCCTCTTTCGCCACCCAACAGTACAAATTATGGTGGGCAGAATGGAAGCAGCATCTTTTCTGTAAATCCCCATCAATTTACTGCAACATTCTGGACCCAGAGAACATCGACCCAAATGCTGCGGTATGTCCTTTTCTTTTCAGCCGATTTCAATGTTGCACTATCATCTTGCTGTTAACTTATGTTTACCTCTTCAGTCTGAAAGCCATGCTCCCCCAACACGGAGCCGAAGCGGCCGGCCGATTGATAGCCATCATCAATACACAGTGCAGCCACTCATCGGCTTCCATGCTCCATCTATCAGAGATATCTCCACCGGCCGATCAAAACGAGCGCCCAAGAGACCAACACCAAAGATATCCAGCCGTCGGATGCGGGCTCGCATTGAATCGACCGGTCAGACAACAATAGCATCGGCTGAAGTCTCTCGTATCGGATCGGCTAGCCAGATGGCAGCAGCATCGGCCGAGACTCCCCGTGTTGGATCGGCTGATCAGATGGGAGTGATGCGCGCCGAGAATCCAGACCCTTCACCTCCATCAGTGGTCGAGACGGCCGATCTCCAAGTCGCCGCCGAAGCCGGGGCTGCTGCAGCATCGCTCTTAGTAGAAGCTGTCCAGGTAACTTTATTTATCTCATGTATTCCCCAAAAACCTTCTGCTGACATCAACTTCATCCCTCTACCCGGCGGCACGAGTTGTCCCACCACAATCTCCACGGCTGTCGGCCACGTCTCAAGTAGGGACTGAAACTATAGCAGCTCCTGTTGCCGAGGTAAATGATCTCTTACTCTGCATCCTCAATATTCAGGAAACTTAACCAATTCTGATGCAGGTTGACTTGGGTACGCCGATTGTAACTCCACAGCTGGAATCGGCCGGAGAACCCGCAGAGGCATGTCAAATTCCCATTACCATCTTATCTTATTTTCCATAGTACCTTCACGAGCATTTATATCTTTTTCAGGAAGCTGGCCCAAGCGGAGCACCAATAATGATCGAATCTTCTTCTTCTGGTGAACCCAGTGCACCAATCCCTGAAACAAGGGAAATACTTCCACCGGCGCAGGCAAGAGAGATTCGTTTCAAAGAGGTAACAATCTTACCATCAGAATCGGCCGATTTCCTCTCTCTACCTGCTTACCCTTTGCTTCGTTCCTTTACAGGAGCAAGATTCTCCTAACAATAGTATCTTTTCTTTCGCTGTCTCCTTGGCCGACGAAGAAGAAACTGCCTCACATGTGGTCCCACCGAGTTCTGCCTCCGACGATGTCCGCTCTAAGCTCGAGAGCATCCGTACTCTCCTCCAAGGTGACATCGGCCGACTGGTGAAAGATGCATCGCCGATCGGACAACTTTTCAATGAGGTCGTAGATCACATTCCGGAAGAAGTGTCGGAAGACTTGGGGTACGCTGCCTATATAGAGGGCATGCGGATTCCGGTCTCGCGGGCGCTGCGACGTATGGCCGATCACGCTCAGATGGCCAAAACTCAAGAGGAGGTTGACTCGTACAAGCACCAGGCCCAGGAAGTACATCACAAAATCAACTTCCTCGAGAACTGCCGTCCGGACATCGTTGGCACAATAGATCGGCTGAAACGGTCGAGAGCAGAACTAGCCAAGGAGATGGAACAGATAACCAAAGAGATAGCCGCTGAAGAGAAAAAAGCTCCAAGAACTCCCAACCATGATCAGCGAGCTGAAGCAAAAAAGACAACATCTGGCCCGTGAAGCAATAAGACTCTGTCGCCGCGTGTCAGAAGTGTCAGGATCGGCCGAAAGTGATCAGAGGATATTAGAATCGGCCGATCAAATCAGCCGACGAGCGATTGTAGCCATAGATACTTTCCTTGGACTGTAAACAATATGTTAAACATTGTTGTTCCTTAATGCCACCGCGCCGATTTGATTTTGAACTGCTTCATGTAATCTGTGCTTTCCACCTAACAATGAATCCCAATATCTCTTTCACCGGATGTGTAGCCAGAAAACCGATGAGAAATCGGTCATGTTAACTCGACACATTTTCTTTATGTGCTCAGAATCCCCATCGGTACCAACGTACGTCGGCCTTGATCTGATGCTATCTCTTAAATCTCCCATCTCTAATGAATTGGCCGACGTGAACCCATGCTTCAGCTTCTCATTCTTTCGAACGAGCTGAATCCTCAGAGTCGACTGCTTGGATCGGCTGTAGACCGAAATCGGACACCTTCAGGAAGTCAGTGTCCCAAGTCCTGCCAGATATACATTTGACGTGTTCGCAGCTCCACTGTTGTGTGTCGGCTGCTGCAACGCTGTAAACAGAATCGGCAGCTACTATCTCTGTACTGTCGCCGACCCATGGCACAAGGCATTGATGCATGGTAGATGGGACACAGCAGTTTGCATGTATCCAGTCGCGACCGAGCAGCATATTATAGGACCCTTTGCCATTAATGACGAAGAAAGTAGTGGGGAGGGTCTTACTGCCGATGGTGAGGTCGACGCAGAATGCCCCGCGGGCAGGCGACACGTTGCCTTCGAAATCCTTCAGCATCATGTCCGTCTTGGTGAGATCGTCATCGCCCTTGCCCAGCTTGCGGAACATGGCATACGGCATGATGTTGACTGCCGCGCCTCCATCTACTAGTAGTCTGGTGACGGGTCTTCCGTTGACATAGCCCTTGAGAAACAGCGCTTTGAGGTGTTGTCGTTTTTCTTCCTCTGGCTTTGTCACTTTGTCCCGATCGCTTGGCGCCATGAACTCCATCGGCAGTATGAAAACCATATCGATTTCGGCTGTCGATTCTTGGCTGTTTGCTTCCTGATCATTTTTCTTTGGGCGCCAAATTCGAGATTTCACATTCCTTCTTTCTGGCACATGTCTTTGTTCTCCTTCTTGATATTCTAACTGGCGTAGGCGTTGGATTCTCCGCTTTTGGGATCTGGATAGGCCATCGGGACACCACCTGGGATTCACTAGTTTGGCCGATGATCTGGCGTGTTCCCACTTTGGTTCCTTCCCTAGGGGATCTTCGTCTGATACCCTATCATCAGCCACCTCTTCCAGCCGATCGTGTGCGCTGATCCTGCCCCCCAGTCCATCTTGCTGGCCGATCTTGCTTTTTGACCTGCTGTACTGGTCAACTCTGCCCCCCAGCCAATTATGCACCGAAACGCGCCGTTCTTCACGCCGATTTCTGTTGATCGGCTCTGATCTTCTGTCCCTAGAGTGTGGCCTCCGGCGATCGTTGCGGTTTGGTCCGTTACACTCCGGACAGTTATCGGCAGATGGCAACCTGATATCGTTTTCCCAGCAGTGGATGAAGAACGGGCACTGGCAGTGATCTTCATGCCGGCGTATTATCTCTTCTTGCTGTTGTGCTTGTTCTTGATGCCGCCGATATTTACTGAGTAGAAATCGGGAGGTGACAGGCCTGTGTGGTCGTTCTGGTCCTCGCCTGTTCCTTCTGATTTCTTCCGTCGTGATCTGCCTCTTGGGATCGACAACGCCACCTCTTCTCGCCGATTCTGATGTCAGCACCTTGGTTTGACTTGATTCTTCTCCAGCGTTGACCATGTTGGCCGGGAAGGGATGCTGATCTATCTTCATCGGCATTGCCGGTTTGGTTGGAGTCTCAAACTTGAGCCGCCCTTGTTCAATGGCCGATTGTATCTGCTGGCGGAAGACTTTACATTCATTGGTGTCGTGAGAAGTAGCGTTGTGCCACTTGCAGTATTTCATCTTCTTCAGCTGATCGGCCGTAGGGATGGTGTGATGCTGCGACAGCTTGATCTGTCCCTCCTGAAGCAGTAGATCAAAAATTTTGTCGGCCTTGGACGTGTCAAAGCCGAATGTCTCTGGCTCCTTCTTGCCAAAGGGGCAGGATATTGGTTTTTTCCCTTTTACCCATTCCGCCAGGCCGATTTCTTCCTCTACGTCGGATTCAGATCCCTCCAAATACACCACCTTCTTCTGAAAGCTCCTCCGCTGTTCAAACAGTCGGATCTCTTGCCCTGACAATCGGTGGACGATTTGACTCAGGCTCTCAAACTCTTGGGCGGCATATCTTTCTCTGATTTGCGGTAAGAGGCCCTGGAAAGCGATATCGGCCAACTGTGCATCGGTCAGGGCCAGGCTGTAGCACTTGTTTTTGATCTCTCTGAATTTCTGTATATACCCTGTCACCGGCTCATCGTTCCTCTGCCTGAGGCTGGTTAGATCTGAAAGCTTCATCTCGTGTACTCCCGCATAGAAGTACTTGTGGAATTGTTTCTCCAGATCGGCCCACGTGACGATAGAATTTGGCGGTAAAGTGGTGAACCACTGGAAGGCCGATCCGGATAGAGATGATGAAAATAACCGTACCCTCAGAGCGTCTTGCGTGGCAGCTTCTCCGCACTGGATGATGAATCTGTTAATGTGCTCCACAGTGGATGTGTCATCCGTCCCTGAGAACTTGGTGAAATCAGGAACCTTGTAGCGGTGTGGAAACGGCAACGAGTCATAGGCCGATGGATACGGTGTCTTGTAAGTATAAGTTTGAACTTTCGACTTTAGTCCAAACTGATCTTGGATTACTTCTGCTATCTTTGCCGTCCAGTCCACCTGCTGCTGATGAATGGCCGTTCGAGGTGCGGGCATATGCTGAAGGGCTGGTTCGGCCAGGTGATGAATCGGCGAAGTTTGCTGGGCGGCCGATAGCTGCTGGCGAAACGCATCCGCACCCTCTTCGTACGTCGTCGCTGGCACCGTGCTTCTGAATGCTTCCACAGTGCTTGCCCCCCTGCCGATTTCTGGTAAAATCGGCTGGTATTGAGAGACCGTCGGCCGGGCGGCCGATTGGTACGGCACCTGAAACGGATAAGTACCGTGCCGATTTGCTGGCTCGTTGAAATACGTCGTGGCTGATGCCCCCCAAGGCACTGAGCTTGTAGGTAGTGTTTGCACAGAAGCCATCTGGACGGGTTGAAGCGGTGCTCGCGATGGGAGATAAGGTGCACCGCTGTATCTTGGAGACGCCGGAAGCGGTGGAGAGCTGTATCCCTCGCGCTGCGTCAATATCGGCTGAGAAGCCGATTGGGATGTGTACGGTAAGCTTCTGGCCGGCAGGGTGGTTGGAGGGGCATATGCCGGTCCCTGATAACCTTGAACGGCTCCGCTGGTCAGAGAGTTGACGACGACGTTGTACACCGTGTTGCTCATCACCGAGGATTGGTCAATGAACGCCTGATATACGGACTGTTGAATCATCTCTGACATCTTGCCCGAGTCTTCAGCAATGGTGATGTGGCGAGGTGCTGGAATAGGGGCCTTCCTAACTGCTTCCCTGCTTCTGGTACGACTGAACGACTGGAGGTATATCTTCTTGTAATCTTCTAGATGTTTGGCCAATTCCTCCCTCTGGTCGTCCTTGAGATCAGCTTCTGTGACCCCAATGATGTTGCTGTCAGAGATTTCTGCGTTGTTCGACATATCAGGTCTTGGATGGTCCCACCGGGCGTTCCAAAAGTGTGTTGGCGCTAAAATCGGCCGGATAGGAATCGGCCAATGGTTCTTCAGCGTCGGACACACGACCCGGGAGAATCTGCTTAGCTCCTGTTCGGGTTATCGCCCTGGTGCGGTTCGCGCGGCGTGCCAGTCAATCTGACCTGTTGACAAGGAAATAGAGTATTAAATTCCAGGCGCGTCGATCGGCTGAATTTCCGATCTATCCTGAGGAGCGCGTCGGCGGTAAATCGGCCGATTTGCTGTAGAGATGATCGGCTATGAGTCAGCTGATGATCGTATAGTAATTGTAAAGAGAACTGCTGGAGCAATCTAAACAATTACTATAGAAGCAACACTTGAAACAGATCTAATCGGCTGTATGGCGATGAATCGAAGGAGAACGATGACGAAGCCGATTACCCTGATCTCAAGCTAGATAACTGGTGATAATACTAGAATAACAGGTAAAACTTGCAATTCTAGTAAATATCGATAACTTGTGAATAAATCCAAACGAAACCACAGCGATGCGCCCGTAGTTAAAGCTCGGATATTACTCGATAAGTGGAACCTACCAATTGGCCGGAGATCAGGTTGATGCAGCCCTGCCAATCCGTACGAACTCGTGAAAGAAAAAGATATTGGCGAAGTCGCCGACTTGAAAAGTAAAGTACTGGTAAAAAGTAGAAGTATTTTGTTGATTGATGTTGGTTGTTCTTTGCAAAACCCTAGCGACTCCTATTTATACCCTGAAACTAGGACTCCTGGTCGATTACGACTTGTTACAACCTTATTTAAAACAGGAAAACTACTATATCTATAATAACTTTAAAAAGGAAACGGACTCCCGCAGAATCTTCCGCCGCCGCTTCCTAATCCAGTCAGAACTTCTTCAATTGTTTTTCGGCCGTCCTAGCATACCTCGTTGACCAGCTTTTGACCAGGATCCTCTGGAACAATCCTATCCTGTCGGTGTGGGCCGCGCCACCAATCGGCCGATTTTCAACTGTTACCCCGATCGGCCGATTCCTTACTGTAGTTCCCAGATCTGCCGCATCGGCCAATCTTCTTCTCCTGACGCCGATTCAAGACGTGTCAAAATCTGGCGTCAACAGAGTCGGTAATCTTTAAATATGTAGAGCACTCACGGTCTCTCTCCTCCTACCGTTTGTCATTTTTTTTATCTCTATCGTTTGTCATTTAGCACACAACAATTCCTTGCCTCTCAAAGCTTTTCTGACTCCCCTACGGCCTTGCCTGCTCACATCCTGCACAGCAGAGAGCCACCGTGAGAGCTGGTTGAACGCCGACGAGTCCAAAAATGGAACCGCAGCACCTCCCTCCCCGGAATCTCGTGCGTTGCCTGACCTCCGTTGACCATGCATCGATGAGCTGGCCGCCCTGATTTGCCGGCCATGGGGCAGATCGAGTTCTGTACTCCACCACTCCCCCATCCCGGTAGACGTGGACAGATCCGAGCCCGACGCCCGCCCAAGTTGCCGGCACCGGCGAGGCCTCCTCAGGTGCTTACCTGGTGGACTTCACCGAGGCCGCTTCAACGAAGCCCGCTGCCCGGGTGACATCCTGCGAGTCCACGGGCTGATGCCGGGTTCGGCTTCACCGGCGCCGATTTGAGCCGCTAGATCTATGGAAGCTGCAGCCTCCCTTTCAAAGATGCTCGTCACTCATGTGGTGAGAACTACTAGCTTGATTGTGATTTCACTTCCTTCCCTCCCCATTCGTTGTAGTTTCTTGGTAATTTGCTTTGCCTGCTCTCTGTTTTTCCTACCAAATTTTTGTTGAATCCATTATGGTTAGTTTTCGATTTTCTATTGCATTGCTAAATTACTTTATTGTACCCATTATAGTCAGCTTATGCATGTAACACCGTATATATATATACATATATATATATATGTATATATATCCTCTGTTGCTTTATTTGAGGCCTTACCTAATTGTTTTCATCGTGACGTAAAAGACAGAAGTGGTGGCGGCGTGGTGGGTGCTGGGCTATTGCACAGAACCTGGCGCCCGCTCCCCCTCTGGCGACCATGATGGAACCACAACGACGTGTGCTAGGTGGCCTCCTTCCTGAGTATGGTTAGTCTCTGTTCCCTGCTTTAGATCCTTGCAGATAGTGATTCTGGCTTCGTGTTGATAGATTGGAAAGGAGACGAGCTTGATTTCTAAGGATGATTATGAGATTAGTTTACATCGTGTAGATATAATTTGAGTCAATTTCATGTTATGTTAGGGCTCCGAATCATGGTGTGCATATGATCTGTTAGAAATATGAGTCCATCAATTTATTCTGACTTTCTATGTGTCGTGTCTTGTTGTGCATAGGTTCATGTGACGAGTTTTTCAGCGTGGAGATACATCATTCAGGATTCTTTTGTGGAATTGGGAAGAACATGGCATACCTAAATGAGAAGGTTGATTGGTTTGATTACTGCAGCAATGATACTTGGTCTCTTCTGTATGTGGAGGATTTTTTGAAGCAGTTGGAGATTGTTTTTGCTGGATATGTGAGGGTCTACTGGTGTTTGCCAAACAAGTCACTTGCAGAAGGATTGCAGCCTCTCAATTGTGATGCTCATATTTTGGTGATGAATAATGTCAGCAAGTCTGAGAAGAACATATTATTGTATGTTGATCATCATAGTTTTTTGGAGTCACAACGTAAGAAAATTGCGGATGGTGTCTTGGTTGAAGGACACAAAGAGATACATGAACGACAGGGAACAAGCAATGGTCCTAGCAATGACGAAGAGGATAAAGCAAAAGATTACCTTTCAGATGACTCTGATGGACCATATGTAGAATTTGTGGACTCAGACTATGCGATAGATGCAGAGGATGATGACCTTTATGACCACAACATTGATGATCAGGTTGAAGAAAAAATACTTGAGAACAATGGAAAAGAGGTCATATCTTTGCTAGATGATGGAGATGACAATGGCACCCTTGAACATGAAGACCTGAATCTACCAATTGCTGATGATGAGGAGAGCATAAATTTTGGTTTCAAAACTTTTAGAGCAGATATTGACATGCAAAATCCAATTTTTAGAGTTGGAATGGTGTTCTGTGATGTGAAAGAACTTAGAAAGGTTGTTGACGCCTATAGCATCAAGAATAGACGTCCTATACAGAAGATAAGGAATAAGAAGAAGAAGCTTGAAGCAGTATGTGTGGATGACTGTCCTTGGAAGCTAAACGCAGGATTTGCTAGCAGGAGTCAAAGCATGCTTGTGAAGGAATATGTGGATAAGCACACTTGCAACAAATTATGGGATCTGAAATCTTTTACTGCACCATTTCTTGCCAAAAGATACTTTGAACATTTTAGAGATGATGAGAAGTTAAGCATTGCATCATTTAGGAAGCTTGTCCAAAGGGAGTTCAAACTAAATATTTCAAGGTGCAAGTTAAGTAGGGCAAGAAGCACAGCTCTGAAAGTGGTTCATGGTGAAGTGTTAGAGCAGTACAACTTATTGTGGGACTATGGACAGGAAATTAGAACTTCTAATCCAGGGAGCACATTTTGGCTAAGTCTAAAAAATATTCTCCATCCAACCCTACCACCACCAAGGACACTACAACATTTCAACACTTTGTACTACTCCCTAGATGCCTGCAAGAGAGGTTTCTTGCAAGGGTGCAGTCCCATTATTTGTGTTGATACTTGTCATATCAAAACAAAATATGGAGGTCAATTGTTCACTGCTGTTGGAATAGATGGCAATGACTCCATATATCCTATAGCTTGGGCAATTTGTGAAGTTGAGTCCACCAGCACATGGAAATGGTTCTTGAACACATTCAAGAATGATCTCAATATTCTGAACACTGGGCCATACACTATTATGAGTGACAAGCAAAAGGTCAGTTCTAATAGTTTCAGTCTTTTCAATTCAGTTGTTGCTATTCTTCTCCTCTAATTGTTACTTGTGTAGTTATTGTAGGGCCTTATCAATGTAGTGACTGTTATATTCCCTGATGTTGAGCATAGATTCTGCGTGCGCCACATGTATCAGAACTTCCATGCTCTACACAAGGGTGAGACCTTGAAAAATGATGTGTGGGCGATTGCTCGGTCAAGCAACATTCCTAGACGGGAGAAGAACATGGCCCAATTAAAGAAGGATAGTGTGGAAGCATATGAATGAATAAAAGAGCTCCCTCCCAACACTTGGGTAAGGGTATTTTTCAGTGAATTTTCAAAATGTGACATGCTATTGAACAATAACTGTGAAGTGTTCAACAAGTAAGTTTTTACTATCTTGTACAATATCGTATCTTATTTGTCTTGATAACTCTTAATAAATATATTTTTTTATGATGTAACAGATACATATTGGATGCTAGGGATATGCCCATTCTCACAATGTTTGAGAAAATAAGATGCCAGCTCATGAACAGGTTCTACACAAAGAAAAAGGAGGCTGTTGAGAAGTGGAAAGGTACAATCTGTCCAAAAGTAAGGAAGAAGGTAGAGAGGCATGCTGATTATTCAGATTGTGTTGATGTTAACCCTTCTGGTGGAGGAATCTTTGCAGTGAAAGATAGGGAAGAAACACATGTGGTTGATATTAATATATCAAGATGTGACTGCAGGAGAAGGCAGCTGACTGGTATCCCATGCTCACATGCCATAGCTTGTTTTAGATTAGATAATATTATACCAGAAGATCGAGTGCATGGATGCTATTCTATTGCCACTTACCTGAAAGCTTATGGACACACTATCATGCCAATAAGAGGCAAGGAGCACTGGGACAAGATGAATGGTGTTGAAGTGCACCCTCCAATGTATGAGAAGAAGGTTGGGAGACCAAAAGAGACAAGAAAGAAGGCACCATTTGAGCTTGAGGGAGGGACCAAGATAACCAAGCATGGAGTAACTATACATTGCAGCATTTGCAAGTCTGTTGACCACAACAAGAAGGGACACTACAAATATGCAAAACAGAATCAAGGTGTCGAAGGAGCAACTATGGAGGCTGCAAATGGTGCTACTGAGGAAGAAGCTGATGATCCAACGGTCCTTCAAGTATAATGCCTATTGCCAATTTTGTTTGTCTTTGCCGTGATTGATAGGAGTCTTTCTGGCATTGCAGAACATAATACCGACAAGTGTGAACCCATCAAATGATCCAACTCAGACAGGTGGGAGCATGGTCTTCAATTTGTTGAACGAGGCTAGTAACTTTCACACTAACTCAAAAAAAAAATTCAGCTCACAAATGAATGGCAACCCGTGACTTGTTTCTCTATACTACAGGATCCACTACAAGCCAACAGTAGGCAGCCACCTGGTCCACTACCAGATTCGTTTTTTGTTGAACAAGAGAGGGATGCAATGGGTCCTCCAAGAATTACCACTGCAATGATAAGAGGCAGACTAAGGAAGACGAGAGTGACCAGAGGTGGCACAAGAGCTACAACAGATGGTGCAAGTGGTACAAGGGCTAGGGGCACAACACGACGTGGTCGATCAAGGGATATAGTGGACAACACATATGGTAGGGCTAACAAAACTAGAGGACGTTGTCGAAAAAGGACTACAAGAGATATGATAGTACAAGAGAACCAGCTGCCAAGTAGGTTCACATGAGAACCGGCTATCCTGAGTTAGCGAAACATTCATGAATAAGTACATGTTTATTATGTGAGTAATGGTCTAGACATGAGCTTGTAGTTATTACTATCGCTAAAGTTGTAACTTCTATTTTTGAGATATTACTCAACTTTGTTAAAGATTTTTATGCAGTCCAAGGTTTTGAATTTTTCAAATTATTCCTCTCCAATTCGGTATTGCATAATTCTTGTTTTATTTCATTTGCTTAAAAGCAATTGCTACTGCACGTATAATTATTCTGTACTAGGTGAAACTCACCCTCCGTACCTACCTAAGCTCACCGTCCTATGGCTCTAGTCTAAGAAGATCAAAGACTACAAACTCAAATTAACGGTAGCCTAGGGTGTTATTTGTATTAAATCGATTGTCAATCGAAACAGGTCATGATTAAACCATCCACTAATCCACGTCATAGGGCCACCTTGGCGAAATATGATGACGTGGCGTATCCGAGACCGTAAATGCACGCAACATACTAGTTGTAGTATGTGATTGCACATTTTACAACTTGACGGACTAAAGTAATACAACGTTACAACTTGTTGTATCATGGGTGTAATTTACTCTAATTAAATTAATGGGTGCAACTCTCTCTCGCCTCTTGCGGCACCCGCCACTAGTTATTTGGACCTTTTAGCTAGCTATGGCCGGGTGGTATATGCTGGCTCCTCGACAGCTAGGACTAGAATTGCAATTATATAGATATTGCTGGTACTTAGCTAGCTTTGCCGCCGCCGCCGCAGCGCCCCGTAGCAAAACAAACACACACACACATATCACACAGAGAGACACCATGCGCAACTGTAGCGAGCAAGGTTGTTGTTTGAAGCCGCCATGGGGGGCGAGCTCATCATCACAGGCAGCAGAGCAGCAATAATGGCGGTGCCGATGATTATTGTGCGGCTGCAGCTCATCGTCATGGTGGCCGGCGCGGGGCAGCTGCCGGCGATCGGGCTGCCGAACTGCACCACCTCGTGCAGCGTGCCGTACCCTTTCGGCATGGGGCCCGGGTGCTACCTGCTGGGGTTCAACGTCTCCTGCGACACCAGCGGGCAGCAGGCGCCGCCGCAGCTCTACTTCCGGAACCAGTACATCATATTCCAGATCGTCAACATCTCCCTCGATGACTCCACGGTGCACTTATCGCTGCCGTCTGGGCCGGCCGTCGGCGACATCCTCCTGGGCTGCAACTTGTTCACCAAGATGGAGGAGCTGGACTGGGAGGTGGGATCCAGCGCGCTGCAGCTGCAGGGGGTCGTCACACCTGGTGAGCAGCGCCCTGGGAACACGACTTGCCCTAGGGACCTCGGCACCACCGCCTGCCACAGCAGCTACAGCACCTGCCAAGCCACCAGCGGCCCCTACAAGAACCAGACCAGGGCCACCGGCGACACATGCAGATGCTATGATGGTTACCAAGGCAATCCTTACCACAGCAACGGATGCCAGGGTACGTACACTGTATGTCTTTTTATTTATTTATACACACACACATATATACATATACATATGCATACGTATATACCTAGTATATATAGTATATATATGTGGATGCCAACTTACATTTTACCTTGCTTGCTTATTACGTACCAGATATCGACGAATGCTCGCTTTCGGATAAATGCTTTGGCAACTGTACAAATTTGCCCGGCAACTACATATGCCAATGTCCACGAGGAACACATGGCAACCCGTACATCCTAGATGGCTGCATAAGACCACATGATCAAAATCTAGGTAACTGTTACAGCTTCTTGCCGGCAAAAAAAAACCATACTATTGCTGAGCGAGTTTAGTTATTTGGTTTGGGAAGCCTGGTACCATTCTAGTAAAAGTTAGAAACCTGCAAAGACAACAATGGTATTTTTTTAATCCTCATGTGCCTATCAGTCTCAACTTAAAAAATTCAATAGTTCTTTAACCATACATCCAAATCAAAATCCGATTATATCATCATGTTCATCGCGACAAGAGCTTCAAAATAAAATCCCACTTGAGTATGTTTTGGGAAAAGTGGTGAAGTTACTTTTTAAAAAATAAATCTTACTTCCTCGGTCATATAAATTAGTCACAAGTTACTTCATATCATGTATACTATCCACAAATTACTTCTTGTCATAAACCATAAAGTTACTTTTCCTAAAATTCACATATACTACAATGTTATCTTTTCTTAACTTTCATGAAGTATAAAGTAACAAAAGGCTCTCATTAGCATTAACCAGTTGTTGTGTTACTTTTTCTTATAGTACAGTTACTTTCTTAATTTTCTCATCTAGGTTTAAGAAAGTAACAAAATAAATGTGTTACTTTTTCTCGCAGCACAGTTACTGTCTCTTATAGGTTTAAGAAAGTAACAAATGGTTGTGTTACTTTTTCTTGCAGTACAGTTTGTTACTTTTCTTGCAGAACAGTTATTTTCTTATGTAGTCTTAAGAAAGTAACAAAAGGGCTCTCGAGATACTCTTAAATGGAGAGGCCTCTCCGTTTAGCTTTTAGGATATATTATATGTGTTACCCTGTTGACAACAAATGTTTGTTAGAAAGATCAGAATAATGCATCCTAGATGAATAGATCCTGCTGACACAAACATGTTTGTTACATAAGAAAACTTTTTAGACACATTGTATTGTGCTGCTCTATGTTTCCAAATAAAATTGACAATTTTGCATGTCACTCTTAGGGCTAATCATTGGATTAGGAGTTGGAAGTGGTGCAGCACTTGTCTTGTTAGTCCTAGGCACCATAGCTATAACCCGTAAAATCAAGATAAGAAGGAAGAAAAAAATAAAACAGAGGTTCTTCAAGCAAAACCGTGGGCAGTTGCTACAACAACTAGTATGTCAAAGGGCAGACATAGCTGAAAGGATGATTGTTACATTGGAAGAACTAGAGAAAGCCACCAACAACTTTGACAAAGCTCGTGAGCTTGGTGGTGGAGGGCATGGCATAATATATAAGGGAATTTTATCGAGTCTACATGTCGTGGCAATCAAGAAGTCAAAAATAGTGATACAAAGAGAAATCGATGATTTCATAAATGAGGTTGCTATTCTTTCTCAGATAAACCATCGCAACATTGTGAAGCTTCTTGGGTGTTGTCTCGGGTGTTGTCTTGAGACAGAAGTTCCTTTACTTGTTTATTAGTTCATTTCCAATGGTACCCTTTACAATCATCTTCACGTTGAAGCTTTAGTATCGCTATCATGGATAGATATATTACGGATTGCGGTTGAGACTACCAGGGCTCTAGCATATCTTCACTCACTCGTTTCAATGCCAATAATCCATAGGGATGTGAAGTCCCCCAATATACTTTTAGATGATAATTTGACTGTGAAGTTGACAGATTTTGGAGCTTCAAGGTATGTTCCAATTGATCAAACTGGAGTGGACACAACCGTACAAGGAACATTTGGGTACTTGGATCCTATGTACTATAACACGGGGCACCTTACTGAGAAGAGTGATGTCTATAGTTTTGGTGTGATCCTTATAGAGTTGCTTACTAAAAAAAAAGCCTGTTTCATATAGATTCCCTCAGGGTTATAGTCTCGTAAATCATTTTGGCTCTCTATTGTCAGAAGGTAACTTAGTTCACATATTGGATCCACAAATTGTCAAAGAAGGAGGTGGAGAAGTTGTCGATGTGGCTCTGCTGGCAGCAATATGTGTGAAGTTCATAAGTGAGGACCGGCCGACCATGAGACAAGTGGAATTGACACTTGAAAGCATTTATGCAGCAAGGAGTATGCCTCGAGTGATATGACAGACGAATCTGAGGAGAACTATGTTCAAGTGAATGACATGTCTATTGTTGGGACAAACGTGGACGCTGCAAACTAGGATTGATTTCTAGAGCTTGGAGTAATAATATAATTGATATGTATAACGAAGGTAACATGACCGGTATTTCCAATCGTGATGGTGGTATATATGCTGGAGACCACGAATGTTTTCAAGGTCTTGTATCATCTCGATGTGAACACCTGAAATTTAATAAAATTTCCCTTATTGAAAAAGAAAAAAAATGTAGACACTTATTTCCCCCGAGGCATCTGCATCCTGTTGAGCTTGCCTTTTCAAGGTTCGTAGACTAATCCCCTTGTCCAACGGTTATATTGTTCCTGGGCTTATCTATTCTGCCACCTGAAAGCAACCTTGTGGACTTGTTCTGAAGTTATTATTGTCACTTGACATATTAAAAGTGAGACCATGATAACTTCCTATGCCTTTTGCATGTTAACACAATGTTGATTGATGATAAAGATGCTTTTTTAATTTGTTCTTTTGCATCTTGTCTCTAACCTTAGAATCGCGCGTCTGCATGCGTGGTCAAAATGTTGTTCCCTTGGCTTTGGATGGTCTGACTTGATTGCCAGCATCACAAACTGCATTGCACATTGCGGATTTTGTGCCAATTTCACCTCCGATGATGATTAAATGTCTCACTACATACTGTGTACTCCAATAAGACGTGTTTTGATTTTAGGTAATGAAAGAGTTAAAAAGGGGATAGGAGGCTGCAGTAGCCATTGTGTATGCCTCTGATCGAGCTTCTCTTTCCTTTTGTTTCTGGCCAGACCAGCTCTGTCTCTCCATGCTTTACTCCATGTCTCCATGACAACTGGCTTCCATGCGTGGACCCAGCTATTGTTCTGCCACCCCGGGAAACAACACTGTGGATGACTTGTGACTGCTGGTTGTAACTTTACCTCCAAAGTCAGACCTGTCAGCTTCCACCTTTTGCAATTTAACATGATCCTGGCTGGTGCGAAAGATACCTTTTATTCTTTTGCTTTAAAATCAAATGGGTGGATCTCTTCTAAAAAAAGGGTGGATCTGGTCAAAAATTGATGTTCTGGATATATTCTTCCATGGCTGCTAGCACTATAAATGCATTTTGTGAGCATTAGAAACAGTTGATTTTCTTGCGGTATTCAAAATTTTCAAACTTCTTCAGTTCGTGACTCAGTTTATATTCCATCAATTATGTTGTCATTTGTTACTTGATCGTTCTGCTCCTTGTTACTATCTTAGGTTTCAATTATGTAGCTGGTGATGAGGATTGCAGCGGCCAGCTGGAGCAATTATATATTACTTGGGGGAGTGAAGTCCAGGCGAGGATAGCCATCTTGTGGTGGCCAATACTTGCAGGTTAGTGGTGTGTAGGAGCTGTTAGATTGTAAATTATCATGCAGGGGTGCGTCATTCTGAACAAAGTTGAAACCGAATGTATCATGGCGATGTATAACATGCTAGCTGGAGGATCCTGGACGAGAACGACCGTCCTTGTAGGTTTTCTGTTGATCTATCATACCTCTGTTTTTTAGCATGAGCACGTGCGTTATTCTGTTATGATGGATCAATGTAACCATGAATGGGGCACTGTTGCCCCTCCTTTAAGAGTTTTAGTTTTTTGTTTGATAAAGCCTCCTTTAAGAGTTGAGACCTGCCTGTCGTTCCAAGGAGAGACAGATTGTTGGGCATTGGCCTTGTGTTTTGTTTGATTGCTGGGTAGCAGGATCACCAGCGGAGGTGATACTGATGGCCAGCCGCATGCGGCGGGTAACATTTTTTACTAGATGATGAGCTGCGCTCGTGGTACTACTCGCCACAAGTTTGGATTTTGGAAAAGGAATGTTGGGTCCTTCGGCGGCACCTATGGATGCCTGGCATCCTGCTGCATGGGTTACCCCGTCCGTCACTTCAGTTGGGACTTGGGACTTGCGTTGCAACTTACACGCCGATCAACTGACGTGCCTAGCTACTTCCTGGAACACTGCAGCTATATATATGCATTGCCGATCCAGCACCATCGATCACAAAGCCACCGCCGGAAAAGGAGCTGATCGATCTGAGGGCCATGTATGCGCCGCCGCTACCATCCATGTCGTTCAGGTATTGTGACACTGCGATCACTGCTTGCAGCGGCGGCGCTGCTCCTCCTGATGGTGGCTGACGCAGCAGGTGGCGGCCAGCTGATCGGGCTGCCCAACTGCACCACCACCTGCGGCCGCGTGAGCGTGCCCTACCCCTTTGGCATCGAGCCCGGCTGCCAGCTGCAGGGGTTCAACCTCACCTGCAACACCAGCTACAGCAAGCCGCGGCTGCTCTTCTGGCTCGCCCGCGAGCACTACGTCATCACCAAGATCTCGCTCGACCGCTCCACCATGCGCTTCTGGCCGCGGCACGAAATCAAGGAGCCGTCCCTGGGTGCCGGAGTCCAAGGAGAAGGCAGTGCTCAACGAGACCACCGACCGCCCGGGCTGCCACCTCTTCTCCAAGCAGCTGGTCATGGACTGGGAGGTGGGGTCCCGGACGCTGCGCCTGCACGAGGCGCGCCCTGGGGACGCCACGTGCCCTCGGGATCTTCACAGCACGGCGTGCCACAGCAGCCACAGCACCTGCAGGGCCACCACCGGCCCGTACAAGTTCAAGAGGAACGGCCTCAACCACACCACCGGCTACGTCTGCAAGTGCGACAAAGGTTACCAAGGCAACCCTTACCTCGCCCAAGGATGCCAAGGTAAATGTGTGTATGCATATTTTTGGCATCCAGACATACTACATTTCTAGTGTTTAAAATTTGTCTCCCACAAAAAAAGAAATGTACTTTTAGCTTTTGGACGAGCAAGATTTAATTGCATATATGTGCATTTAATTACCCTTTTTCTCTCTTTTCTGAGGTGCACGGGCATTTGAGTGCCTTATTTTTCTCTTTTCATGGTGCATGCATTTTAATTGTTTATTTTTTCCAACTTTCTATGGTGCATGAGATGCACTTGATTAATTAAAAGATTTAACTAAGGGCGCTAGACATTTTTCTGCATGAGAAATCCTAGAAATGCATTTATTTTGGGAAAGATGCAATTTACTAAATATGCTTAAGGATTATATTACCCTTTACTACGCAGCATATACTGGTATATCCCAAAGGATGGAAAGAGTACTATTTTTTTTGAGAAGGATGCAATTAATTCGTTTGTGCTTATTTCAGATATCAACGAGTGCGAGAGTTCCGATAAATGCTTTGGTAATTGCACGAATCTACTTGGCGCATATTTATGCCAATGCCCCGAGGGAACCGTCGGTGACCCAACCACTCGAAATGGATGTGTATCGCCACATGATCTCAATACAGGTAATAATTAGTGACCCACACAACCAACCATATATATGATTAACAAATTTTAGTTTGTAGATCTCTCAAAGACACCTATGAAAAATAATATTTCTTCCAAATCCTTTCCAAAATCTTATATTCTAAATAAATATTTTATAATTCAAATTTTGACAGTTTGGTGTGCTTCTCTCAGGGCTAATCATTGGCCTAGGAGCTGGAAGTGGTGAGATGCTTCTGGTTCTAGTTATAGGCGGCAGATTTATAATTCGTGTAATCCAGAGACGAAGGGAGAAAAAGTTGAGACTATGGTTATTCATACGAAACCGAGAGCAACTGCTGCAACAACTAATATGCCATAGGGCAGACATAGCAGAAAGAATGATCCTTCCTTTAGAAGAGTTAGAGAAAGCCACCAACAACTTTGACAAAGCTCGTGAACTTGGCGGTGAAGGGCATGGCATGGTGTATAAAGGAATTTTATCAAGTCTACATGTGGTGGCAATTAAGAAGTCAAAGATAGTGATACAAAGAGAAATCGACGAGTTTATCAACGAGGTTGCTATTCTTTCTCAAATAAATCATAGAAATATTGTGAAGCTTCTCGGGTGTTGCCTTGATATAGAAGTTCCTTTACTTGTTTATGAGTTTATTTCCAATGGTACTCTTCACAATCATCTTCACGTTGAAGCTTCGGTATCACTATCATGGAAAGACAGATTGAGGATTGCGGTTGAAATTTCAAAGGCTCTGTCATATCTTCATTCGCTTGCTTCTACACCAATAATTCATAGAGATGTGAAGTCTCCTAATATACTTCTTGATGATAATTTGACGGTAAAGTTATCAGACTTTGGAGCTTCAAGGTATATTTCAATTGATCAGACCGGGATGGATACTACAGTCCAAGGAACATTCGGATACTTAGACCCTATGTACCATAGCACGGGTCATCTTATCGAGAAAAGTGACGTCGACAGTTTTGGTGTGATTCTGATAGAGTTGCTTACCAGAAAGAAGCATGTTTCATACAGATCCCCTCAAGGTCATAGCCTTGTATACCATTTGGTGACTCTGCTGTCCGAAGGCAACTTAGCTCGCATATTGGATCCACAAGTGTCGAAGGAGGGAGGTGGGGAAGTTGTTGACGTTGCTTTGTTAGCAAAGATGTGCGTGAAGTTTGTAAGCAAGGACCGGCCGACGACGAGACAAGTGGAGATCATGCTCGAGAACATTCATGCGGCAAAGGAGTACGCCTCAAGCGACGATATGACGGATGAATCGGAGGAGAGTTACGTTGGAGCAAATGACTTGTCTATTGGAGGGAATTGAAAAGCGTGGATGCTTGCTGCAAGCCCGGATTGATTAAGGGCCCCTTTGGCATAGCTTCTTGAGGAGCTTCAAAAACAGCTTCTTGTGAAGCTATGTCACAGGGATAAATTTGCAGTAGCTTCTCCCTTGAAGCAACCCGTGAAGCTCCCAGGAAAATGAACTACGGGGAAAAGCTACAAAACTGGGGCTTCAGTTGTTTCAGCTTCAGCTTCAGCTTCACCAGAGAAGCTGCTTCGCCAGCGAAGCATCTTCAGAAGCAATTTTAGGTGAAGCTGAAGCTATACCAAACAGACCCTAAGAGGAAGAATAATTGATGTGCGAAATGAAGCAATAATTATATTAGTGCTTCCTCTCCCTTGAGGCAGCTGCAGCCATCCAGTTAAGCTGCCATTGAGCTCACACCGATACATATTTGTTGCTTAATTTGCCTTCTTATGCAGTTGCATTGATACATGAACTATGAATTTCTAATTTCAGGAAAAAAAAAGAAAGAAAAGGGGGCAACTTGACAATCAAGCAGGTGATGACCTGAGCATGGCGAGATGATGGCGTGTACATGTGGGCAGCTACTGGAGGATGGGAATGTGAACATCCGAATTATCCGATATTCGTATTCGTTAACATCAATATGAATATCCGTATTCGTATTCAAAATTAATGTGGTAGTAAAATGGATATATCTGAATTCGATTTTCATTGATTTTCTCTATCCGATTCCACATTCGTATTCGACAATATCCGACACTGTCCGTATCCATTTTCATTGCAACTATTTAAAAATTATATTCATTTCTCATAACCAATTTTATTAATTTTTATAATAAAGATATAAGAAGATCAAGTTTACCCTTCAATATTCTTATTTATATATTTATTTTTAAAATTATTTTTATATATTAATAAAAAAAATTATGTATTATTTATTAAAAAAATGTTGATAAATAAGCTATTTTTCACAAGTATCTTTGTTACATTGTTATGCTTTAGTTTGTACATGTATAATAATTTTATATTCTAAAACTATTAATAAAAAAATAGCTAAACGTTGCCTTATATATCGAGTAAATATCCGAATTCAAATTCGAATCCGAGGTATCCTTTCGAGTTAAAATATGGTAAAAAGTATTATTCGAATCTGATTCCATGCGTATCCGATCCGTTTCCATCCTACTGCTGATCGAAGAGTGATGGAGCGTCGGGGCGGGGCCACCGGCAGGTTGGCCGCAAGGAAGCACGTGGGTGCTGTGCCCGGACAGAACACAGAAGCATCGTCTTCTACCTCGTCGTGCTCCGTCGGAGTGTTGGACGGTGGACTGGACTGTAGAGGTGGGTGGACCCGGAATTCAGAATTCTTATCTGACCAGCAGGCAGTCCCAAGGACGGGGCAGCGGTCAACGGAGCTGAGATCCATCTCCATCCATTCCATTTCCATGGCGATAGATGCTGGTATACCTACAGCACAGCACTGCAAATCGATGGCGTTGCGTTGAAGAAAGTATTGAAACCACGAGAGAGCTGAGCCTGAGCTACACGGGCTGGATTAGCATCTATCCGTTTTCAAGGATCTGGCTGTCGGTACGAACCCCGACCGAGACCCCGGCCCTAAGGTTGACGTGGTGTCTGGACTCCGACTGTCTTGGGCCGCTATTTTTGACTGCCGCTCTGCGACTGCGATCAGCAGCAGCATTCCAAGCAGGCAGCAGCCTTTTGTTGATGAGCCAACCAATTAATAATGACAGCAACCAAAGCGGCTCTTTTCCTTTGTCTTCTCTGTCAGTACAGTAGACTGCTGCTGGTGGTACAGAAGCATGTTTGCCCGCACTGGGGTACGTGGTATAGTGGGAAAACGGGCATCCGCACTACTCCAAGCGGAGGTAGCGGCCTTCCGCTATGCTGCCACCGTGACGCGGGGCCCGCGGCCCAACCACCTCGCGCCGGGGGAGGGAGGTCTTCGCCTCGCCTCCGCCGGGCTGGCCGGGCCCGTGTCGCCGCATCCGGCTTGCCCCTCGCGGGCGCGTCCCTGCTTCGCCTCGCCCGGGAGAGGAGGGGGCCGCGCTGTGCCCCTCGAGGGAGCTCGCGCTCGGTGTCGCGCTGCCGTGGAGGGAGGAGGGGCCGCGCCGCCGCGGAGGGGCGAGGCAGGGGAGGACCTTCTCGCGCCGGATTCGCGCCACCCCGTCCGATCCGCCGCCGTTCGCGCGCAAGCCGAAGAAAAAAACCCCTCGCCCGCAAGCCGCCGCTCCCGGGCGCCTCTCCCGCCGTGCGCAGGTCACCGCTCCCGCCGTGCGCCGACCGCCGCCGCGGTGGGAACGAGAGGCCGCCGCGCGCGGGCCAGCTCCGCCGCGACCGGCGCGTGCGAGCTGGAGCTCGATCCGCCGGGGGAGAGAGAGAGAGAGAGAGAGAGAGAGAGGGCCGAGCTGGAGCTCGATCCAGCCGCCACCGCCATGGGAGCTCCGTCGTGGCACCGCGGGCCGCCCCAATCCCCGCGGCTCAGCCATGGCGGCCGGCGGAGATCGAGAGGGAGGCGATGGGGACTGGGGAGGGTTGGACCACAAAGAAAAAGAGAGGAGGGGGAAAGAAAGGGAAGGAGGAGAGAAGAAAAGAGAGAGAAAAATGGAAGGAGGAGAGGAGAAAAAGAAAAGGAAAAAAAGAAATGCTGAGATGGTAGTTGGATATAGTTGAATAAAATATAGAGCAGTTGGTATTGAGGATGACGGATGCAGGAGAAATTGATATAGAGAAGAGAATCTCGCTGACTAGAATATAATATTTTTTTAGAGAATGGAAATAGATTACGATAAGTGCGGATAAATTTACCATCACCGCTATATGTCAGTGTCATGGTTGATTAGTCAGGCTTTGTTTTTAATTTGGACTTTCTTCTCCATGGATCGCTTGCCTTGTCCATTTGGGAGGATCGTCAGCCCATTGGTTTCTAGAGTCAGTCGCAGAAATTGAAGCCAACTGTACTGCTGATTGGAAATACTTACAAAGAGGAAATACGTTTACTTTGGACCAACCGACTAGCACAGGAAGCCAGCAGGGCAGTCCTGCATTTGATGATGACTGGCAGTCAGGCAAGGTAGCCAAGGATCCAAATTAAAGATGGATCAATCCCAATCTCATATTTAGAGAATTTTTATGGCGCACAAAACGACCATGTACTACTGTCTGGAAATGACTTGTATATAAACATCAGATGGCTAAAATTTATCTATATTACTGAAATATTGATTAGTAGTAGGAGATACTCCATATTTAATTCCCAAAACAAGGACGTGCTGACTCGTGGTGCTCTGCCTCTGTCGCTGTCCAATTCCATCAGTTTGGCTGCTGGCTTCATCTCAACGTAACGTGCGGTCTAAGCAGACTGTGTTTAACATGTTGTTAATAACAACAATTCACGCTTTACTTTATTTTGGTACTCAGTACTCTACTGATGGAGCCACCTGATCGACACAATATAATCCTCCTCCTCCTCCTCCTAATCCTCCTCCTCCTAATAACCACAGAAGAAGATGAGACTAAATGATCGACGATCTCTTGGGTGCTCTCCCTTCTTGTTGCTCATTCATTCCATTCCAAGGAAAATAAAGCAACAGAAAGTGAGCGAGGATGGCAGCAGGCAACCAAACGGGAGCTAAACTAGCTAGAAGAGATGAGCATCCCAGGAATCCAAGGTCGGGAAGCCACCACAGCTGCTACCGCTGTTGCTGCCGCTGTAGTTGCAAGCTCCTCCTGCTGGTCCACCGGCCTCCGCCCGATCCACTGCTGCCGCCGCCGCCGACCCGGCCGAGCCCGCGCACGGCGCGGCCACTCCGGGCGCGCCGAGCAGGAACGCCGACGTGTCCAGCGTGGGCAGCATCAGCGTGCCGGCGGCACCAGCGCGGTAGGGCGCCGGGCGGCGGAGGGCTTCCGGAGGCACGGGAGGAGTCACAGGCAGCGGCAGGTCGTCGGCGCCGGTGACCTGGTGCACCATGCGGCGGAAGCTGGCGGGGTCGGCGGTGATGTAGGTGGTGGGCAGCTTCCGCGACGGGCGCGGGCGGCGTTTTGTGGTGCGCCGGGTTGCAGTAGCCGTGGAGCGGAGGTGGTGGCGATTTGTCGCCGCGGCGGTGGCGGGCGTCGTGGAGGGAGCGGAGGACGCCGTGAAGTCGCAGAGGAGCTGGTGATGGTGGTTCTCATCGGCAAGGACGGGGAGCCATGGCGGCGCCGGCGAGGTGGAGGAGGAGGGTGGCGGTCCGTGACCGTGGGCGGAGTCCATGTGCACGGCGGCGGTGGTCATGAGCATCCTGGTGGTCGGGTGATCTGGTGGAGCAGCTCGCGGCTGCAGGATTTGGCGGGCGGAGGGAGATGAGCTGATGAGCAGAGCAGAGCAGGCGAGGTGAGCGGGAAGAGGGGCGCTGCGCCGCGGATTTGGCGAGCGGATGGAGATGAGATGATGAGCAGAGCAGGCGAGGGAGGCGAGCGGGATGGCAACAGGGGCGCGCGGCGCCGCAGTTTATATGGGGCAGGTGGTGGGTTGAAAAGTCAAGACATGGCGGCCGCGCCAGCCACGTCAGCACAGCGCGCTGCTGGTCCCACGCTGACAGTGAGGCGGGTCACTTGAGCTTCAGCTTCCGGTGGTGGATACTCCTAATAACTAGTAAATTTGAAACGAAATACTAGCTGAACTATAACCATTTTTAAAAACAATAGAATATATACAAACAAATAAAAGAAAAAAATATTTGGATCCCTTATTTTAACCACCGGTAGTAGGTAGCCAAAAGAAATTCAACCAGATGCTTGAAATGAGGGGGTGATGGATGCATGCTTTGTTATTGTAGGCAGCACCGACCATGCCGGCCACACAAGAGATTATGTGCTGCGTCGTGTCACTAACCGCTTGCTTGTTTTAGCATGCTAATGCTTCATTAGGCACGCAACGTTAACATAGCAATGGTCAAAGAATCGACAGACTTAATTTGCATGTATACGTCACTGCTACAAAATCTCATTAACCGTGACCTTTTGAAAAGGTCTCGGAGGCGGGCATGCCGGTGGCCCGCCCCGGTCCGTTGCCAGGCCGCCGGTCGTACAACCGCCTCGCTTAATAGGTTAACCGAGGCTGGCAACGTTACATAACCGCCTCGATTAATCATCAATAACCGAGATGGTTGCGTTAGGCCGACCGCCTCGGTTAATAAATTATCCGAGGCGGGCAACTTAACACAACCACCTCGATTAACGAAGATTAACCAAGGTGATTTTTTCTTATGTGCCCGCCTCGGTAAAGTTCCCTATATATAACAGTCCAGCCCCCTTCTTCCTCCCCGCGGCTCCTCCATTTTTAGGTGTTTTGAGCTCAAAACACCCAAAATTGATCATTTTAGAGGGGGGAGGTTTTGCCTTTGGATTTGGTGAGGGAGAGCACCGCAAGAGGTTGATTTCTTACCTCTACTACTCTCATCTTCCCTCCTTTCCCTAATTTTGGTGCTTTTGGTCTAGATCTAGATCTAGAGCATGGAGGAGAGAGAAAACCGGATCCAGATCTAGATCTGTTTGTCTGACTTTAGTTTCTCGCTATTTGCAAGGTCTCGTTCATGGACAGGGCAGAGTGGATGTACAAGATACCGAGGATCGGCAACGATCCGACTTTCCTGCATTATGTGAAAAAATTTATTGCCGATGCGAAAAAGCATCGTGCGAGTCTGGGTCGGGAGCGCACTATTTATCCGTGCAACAGCTGCCAGAACAAACTTCTCCACGAAGATAGCATGGTGCAATCTCACTTGATCCAGCATGGTTTTATCAAGGATTACACCGTTTGGAAGTTTCACGGGGAAGGAGGTACCGCTGCATTTGAAGGAAACTCGTCGACGACATCAATGGTGAATGAAAGAGAACAACAGCCCTCATCATCAGCAGCAACAACGGGCGGCGATAGTGCGAATTGCGATTACATCAACATTGATGAAATTCTCCAAGACATGACAGTCAATGATGAGGATGGTGATGAACAGGGTGATATGTTGGGGCCCAAAGATACGGAGATTTTTGAAAACATTGCTAACTGTATGGACCAAGATGATGTTCTGTTTGGCAATCCGAAGTGGTTGGAGAATTTCAAGAAGATGAAGCAGGCGGCAATTGATCCGTTGTATAAGGACTGTATGAAGCATTGGACGGCGTTGCGTTTTGACCTCCAATTGCTGATGCTGAAGTCGCGCCATGGGTGGTCCGACACATACCCAGAAGGTAACAAGGTGCCCGCCAATACCTATCGAGCGAAGAAGATGATCCGGCCAGTGTCGATGAAGCTTAAAAAATTCCATGCATGCACTAACCACTGTATCCTGTATCGGGGCAAGTATGAGAACTTGCAGAGCTGTTCGCACTGCGGCGCGAGTTGGTACATGAGGAATGCCGGTTGTCGCGCCGACGTGATGACGAGGGACCCAAGAGTAGGCAGAAGAAGAAGACGACGACCAAGTAGATCGTTCCTGAGGATGAGGAAGAAGAGGGCTACATGTAGATAAAAAGTCCTGCCTTGTCAGTGTGGTACCTTCCCGTGATCGATCGTCTGCGTGCGCTATTCGGGAACCCAGACGATGCCAAGCTGATGTCGTGGCATGCATCGGCAAAACGTATCAAGGGCGATGGCAAGCTACGACACACCTCCGATGGCAAGCAGTGGAAGAGTTTCAATGCAAAGTTCGCGAAGGAGTTTGGTGACGAGGCGAGGAACGTCAGGTTCGCACTAAGTACGGATGGGGTGAATCCATTCGGTGACCTCAGCAGCTCCCACAGCACTTGGCCGGTCATCCTGACCATCTACAACCTACCTCCCTATCTATGCCAGAAGCGCAGGTATCTCTTACTAACCATAATTATTTCTAGCCCGAAGCAGCCAGACAATGATATAGATGTGTTCCTGGAGCCACTCATGGCGGACATGAAGATGCTATAGGAAGATGGGGTCAAAATGATGGATGCGTCCGTAAAGAAGGAGTTCACTGTAAAAGCTATCATCTTTGTTACCATAACCGATTACCCTGGCCTTTTTGCATTGTCGGGAAGATCAAAAGGAAGTCAAGCTGTGTAGTTTGCATTGACGGTACCTGCTACACTTATCTTAATGGATCGAAGAAGTTGGTGTACATGAGGCATAGGCGCCTCAGCAAAACGCACAGATACCGACTACCTTCGATGAATCAGTTCTTTGACAACGAGCCCGAGCCTCAAACTGACAAGCCAGAGAAGATGAGTTATGGGCAAAAGGTGTTTGACATGGTGAATGGTATAAACGTAGAGTTTGGGAAGAAGAAAAAAGCTAAGGAAGCTGGGACCACAGCAAGGAAGAAGAGGAAGCTGGATGAGATGGAGAAGGAAGTCACTCCAGTTCCTTTCAAGAAGCAGTCATGTTTCTTCAAGAAACGGAGGGTTATGGATCTGGTCCCACCCCGAGCACATCAGCCAAAACGGCCAGTGCCAAGAGTAGTGGCAAGAAGAGGGGCCAACATGGGAGGCACAAGGTTCACAAAAAAAGTGCATGTCATACACAAGATAGGGCCACATGGAGAGCCCGTGGAGCCAGTAACCGTGATCGGCGTCTTCAGCAACCAGTGCTCCGCAATAGTCAAGGAGTACGTGCCGATCACATATCAAGATTGGAGGAAAAGTCTTGCATGACCTAAAGGGTGCCGTGTGGGGAGAGGTGAAGAGGCGGTTCGAGTATCCACCAGACCAATTTGATGAAGATCTGTGCAGGCGCCATGCTTTGTCTATCGCAGGCAAAGCACTTCACGGCCTGAGGTCACACCTCAATAAGGATTATGTGAAGAAAGGAAAGACACCCTACGCAGACTACAACTTCATCACGCGTCAAATCTGGGAAGAGTTTGTTGAAAAGATGAGTACCGATGAAGCAAAGGCCAAGAGCCAGGAGTACTCCAAGCTCGCAAAGAAGAACTTGCTCCCCCACCACCTGGGCATGACAGGGTACGCCGCTAAGAAGAGGAAGTGGCGGGAGGAGGAAAGGGACACAGCTGCGGCCGGGCTGGAGGATCCGTTCGAAGGCATCGACGAGAGGGGGCGCGACTTCTTCAAGGCCCGTCTGCCAAAGAAGCTAAAGGAGGGCAGGAAGAAGTACAATGAGCCACGGACCGAAGAGGCTGAGAAGGCTCAGCTCGCGACCAAGGTGGTGAAGGAACGCGGGTTGTTTATACCTAGCAGGGAGCACGACATGCTGACCGAAGCGCTAGGAAACCCCGAGCACTGGGGCCGCGTTCGGGGTGTATGCTCGAGGCTGAGCTGGAAGAAAGTGGACTCATGGCAATCCGACGCCACCTCCCAGCATCACACAAGGCAGAGATACAAGGAAGGGCTCATCCAGCAAGGCATAGATGAGGCAATGAAAGAAGTTATCATGGGGACGATACAAGAAGCTTTCACGAGCAGCGACCCCAATATGGTGGAGCTCAGGACGCAGATGTTCGTCCAGGCTGGCGTGTTGCCACAAGGGCAGATGTCGTCAGGTACCTCACAACCCCAAAGGTACCCAGCTGATGAGATCACGGAGCCAACACTAGGCAGGCTACAGGTGCCCTGGGGCAGGACGGGGAGGAAGAAGGATGTGGCGCAGGGAATTGTACAGCCGTCCAACCCTGAAGCCAGGTACCATGGGAAGTCTATCCCGCCCGAGTATGCCATTGTGGACGTGGCGTGGACGCACGATGACTTCGAAAGTGATGAATTGGACTTTCCCACTGAAGACAATGGTCCAAGTGACGACGACGAAGACAATGGTGGCAATGGCAACAGCAATGCTGACGGCCACGACAACAGTCCTGGACGTAGCCCGCCCCCTCCCGACACGAGCAAACAAGAAGGAGGTACAGGAGGCGGAACAGGCACTGAAACCCCGCCTCCAAGTAGCGGTCCAACGGGTATAGGGCAATGTCCTCCTGCGCCGAAGAAGCCTCTAGCGCAAGATGAGGACAAACCCGCCCACCTCACTACAGAGCAATGGGCCGCGTCCAACATAGCGGAGGACTTCAAGTACACAACGATATTCACCAGGTAGCGACAACGGGAAACTTGTGTTCAAGTGTATTCAAATATGTTTCTATTCGAATTTATTCAAAACTATTTTCTTATAATCCTTGTCTTAATTACAGGCCGCGAATACCGCCGTCAGTTTGGCCCCTTTCAGATGATTGCCCCGACAACTACGAGAATGGCAAGTTCATGTTGACCTTGGGCCAGCTCGTCGAGGAGTCATGGGAAGTTCGAAGGTTTCATCTCTGGTATATGCATGCTGCGAAGTTTGGAGTAAAGAATTTCGCTGTGAGGGCCCCCAAGGAGTACTTCCACTTGGAAGAAGACTGTCCTTTCACCATTGACTTCCATGACATGCATAGGCTGCTGCGCCGCAAGGACCTCGACGTCGCACAAATCACCATTTTTTCCCTGTAAGTTATTACACCTTTGCATCGCTGAAGGTACACTCAATACGATCAAACTGACAATGCCATGACCACTTGTGCTTGCAGGCTGCAATCATATGTATGCAAAGAAGTAAATGACAATGTTATCTGCCTATCTCCTATGCACATTACCCAAAAGGCCATCACTGGGTACGATGTACCAGACACGCACTCAGACTTGGTGAATTTGGAGCTGATGCAGCGAGTCGAAGTCCGGGTTAGAATGCGAGGCGAGTTCATGTACATAGAAGGACAGTACATCTTACAAGCCATGAAGAAGATCCAGGGAAATGGCGTGATCCTTGCCGCACACCAATTCGGGTAAGTTAAAACGATACTTGCAATAGCTATTGGGTTCAGCATTTTTCATGATTCAAGATTTGAGATACATATTGTTTCAATTGTGCAGCTTGGGCCTCATGGGCCACTGGATTGTATTTTGCATCTATCCTCAGGATGGAAAGACCGTTATATTTGACTCCTTGCGCAAGACGAACAAGGACGGATATAAGGATTTTGAATATTGTCTGCGATAGTAAGTGACGATACAACATTATTTTATGCACTCAAATTACATATCAAATTTGTTGTTGACACTACTAGTGGTTGGCATACAACGCTTACAGGAAATACGTGGAAGACCCCGATTGCTATGATCAGAGGTCCGAGAAGAAGAAGCAGAAGTATGGCATAAAATTGCTCATCAGGCGAGAATTCCCAGGACGTATGAAGAGAATCGTATGTGCTACTACATCATTGCTATCTATGTGACGTAATGACTGTGTTACATGCATCATGCAGTGCGCCAAGCAACATGAAGGCTCTGTCTTGTGCGGATACTATGCTTGTGAGTACCTCAGGGCTTGCAAAGCTTACAGCCACAGCTGGCGGCAGCTCAAGAAATCTATAGGATGGTGGCGAAGGGAAAGGGTGGATATCACTCAAGACATTTGTAAGTTTATCACCGACGAATGTTGTCATGTCGATGGAAAATGCTTCTATGCCGAGAGCGAGCTAGCGACGGAGGACAAGTTCGCGAAGCTACGCAATTGGAGAACCGACCTCGACATGAACGACTACAAGTTGCCGGAACTCCTCGACTAGGTGCCCTTATTTAGGTTGTCATGTATGTAACATATGATGTGATTTTGTGAACTATTATGTGAATATTAATGTAATATATGTGAGCTCAGCGTATGACATGTATGAATGTTTAATATACTCACTTGGTGTGTGACTTGAATAGATGTAATAATATATGTGTTTTTTATCCTTCATACACGTGTTTTCTAATTTGTATGTGCGTTCAAATTTGTTTTCAGATTCAAATTCGAAATGAAATAAGCTTGTTTTTATTTCAAAAAATCTTAACTGAGGCAGGCACATAACAAATGACCGTCCCGGTTATTACCCAATAACCGAGGCGGTTATGTTAGAAAAACTATCTCGGTTAATACACAATAACCGAGGCGGTTACGTTAGAAAAATCGCCTCGGTTAAACCATTAACCAAGGTGGTCGGTTAGTTGACCGCCTTGGTAAAGGCCGGCCTTGTGTCCGAGGCGGATGAAAAAACCGCCCCGGTTAAACCTTTTACCCACCTCGGTTAAATCTTTTTAGTAATGCGTGCTGCCATGCCATACGCATACACACAGTCCAGGCGCACGCGTTCGTATTGCCGTGCCAGCACAAGCTCCGTCACTCCATGCTCTTATTAGATCTGTCCTTTTCCGTTATATACAGTAGTACATTCTTGCGCATGCATGTATACGGTCGAACGCATGCATGCATTCATTCTGAGGGCCACAATATATGAGATCTTGCTGCTTTGTGGAGGATTTTTCGTATTTGCGTGCCAAGTTGATCCAAAGATCATTCAAAACCGTGTCACCGATGACACCACATCTATCTGAAATGAATCGGTGCTCGTAGCCTAAGAGAGAGAGGGGATGAATTAGGCAAACTTAAAGTCTTAACCTATGGCTCAATCTACTTTGCACAAAACTTAAATTAAAACACGCTATCTAGATGGCAATTAGGGTTCTTCTAGTGTGAAAATCTTATCCCAAAGAGTTTTGCAACCTATAGCCAATCCTAGCAAGATACTACGCTAAGAATGTAAAGGCACACAAATTGCAATATGAAATATGGAAGCTTAAGAGTAAAGGATGAGGGGAAGCAAACTCTTGACACGAAGATTTATCCCATGGTTTGGTCAGGCAGTCACTCCTACATCCACGTTGTTGAAGCATTCACAAAGAGTATTGCTTTCCGGCAACCAAGTCTCTTCCGGAACTCTTCTTGACTCGCCACCAAGGCTATGTCAAGTCACCACAGTCACATTGATCCCGCTTTCCACTAAGGAGCTTCTCCACTAAGGAAGGGGGTCTCCACGTCCTCTGCACAAAGTCGTCGTCGCCACTCCACACCAAGCCGGAGGGTCGAAGACTTGCCGGCGAGCCACCAAAGCTCCAAGGGACCGGCACACCGAGATACACTTGCGGTTCACTTCTAGAACCAACACACAAGGTTCACACCTTGCTTCTCTCACTCTTACAAGAGCTAATCCTAGCACTAAGTCTCACAAAGCTTGTGCTAACCTAAGGATGTAATCAATATGCTCTTGCGTGGTTTGGAGGTGTTCTTCTGTGTTTCTAGGGTTTCTCCCGAGCTCCAGCAATCTCAAATGAACTGGGGTGAGGCATTATATAGGTTAGAGGTCCAATACTAGTCGTTACATGCTTTTTCCTAAAAAGCACGTAAACGTCGGTTTAACCGACACTATGAGTCGGTTCAACCGACCCCTCTAAGTCCCAATAGTAGCCGTTACTATTCCAACACTGTACTATTGGCTAACGTCAATGAACCGACTAATGCACCGACGCAGTTGTTGATGCCGTCGGTTTAACCAATCGTGAAGAGCTTCCTGAGCTGAGATTTGCATATCTCTCTGATGCAATTGTTAATGCACCGACGCATGCAATGTCGGTTTAACCGACTGTGAAAACCCTTTCTGAGTGAAGTTGCCAAACCCTCTGATGCGTCTGACATTGCACCGACGCCTTAGAAAAGAACCCATCGGTTCAACCGACTGTGAAGGGTTTTTCCTGACAAGATCAGCATACTAATTCCAATTGCACCGACCCGTGCCAATTTGCTGCTGTCAGTTTAACCGACCCGTTGACTATATCTGCCACTTGTCCAAGTCGTCGCTGAGATCATTTGGACCCTCAAAATCTCTGCATTTTCACCGCGCCCATTGTGTCTTGGAGATGATTTGGACTATCTTGAAGATGGTTTGGACTCCATCTATGGAACCTAAAAATTCTACAAACTTGAGCTCACAAACTCGTTAGTCCCATTGATCAAGTTGTCACTCAATCACCAAAATCACAATATGGCCTAATGGGGCCATTTTCCTTACACTACCGTATTATTATTATATTTGCTTCAAAATATGTATATTTGGTATATTTCTTATTTGTGCTCCTAGCCTTTGACATTGAGTCCAACTAATTGTCAAAGTACATACCCGCGCACATAGTAGTATTTATAAGAATGCAACTGCCGCTTTCACTGATTATTCTACAAAATCATAGAAAGCATGCACCATCATCATCAACTCGTCAGTGCAAAGTAACTATATATACATGCATGTCTCTTTTATTTATCATGGTCAAACACGTCAGCTACTAGCCCTCCAAAAAAAAACAAACAAACACGTCAGCTACTAGCTAGTGGTACATTGATTGATCCCCCGCCCTTTGCTTTGAGCTTTACGTACATTGCGTTCCCCTTATTACTTTGCAGTGTGTGTGTGTGTGTGTGTGTGTGAAAATGGTTTGGTACGAATTGACACTCTAGGCCAGGGTCAATGGCTTTAATTTTGCGGCTCACTGCTTGCTTGACCGGTTCAGAGAGACCAGTACATACGTACGCACGCACGCACAGTTCACTTCGTTGTCCATTGACTAGTACTAGTAGTCGTTACTAATGGCTGCCATCGTCAAGCACAAGGGGCCTGATCACTCATCACAAATCCTTTTGGAATTAAATGCACCTTTCTTTGTTCTTTCCCTTTCTCTATCTCTTTTTTTTTTCATTTTCATTGACTGAGCAATAACATGCTTGCTTGTTGAGTAGTATTGCTTTTCTTTATTTTCAACAGGGTCATTTATTTTCTCTCAGCGTGTCACCGACGCAAAAAAACCATACGGATTCTTTTTGGCCCAACCCAACCTAGTAAGCAAACTCTCCGGCGGCCCAAACTAGATAATGGGCCATGCCCCATGGGCCTTCCTCCTTTATGAGATTGGAACCCAAATCGCCTCCCCTCACCAACGACGACACTTTTTTTTTCCAGAAACAAAAAAGTAGTCGCCGGAGGAGGAGCACGCCGGCGAAGCATCTCCGGCGCCCCCCCCCCCCCCCCCCCACCCACCCGACGACGACGGCCGACGCCTCCCACCAGCACCTACAACAACACCACGAGCCCCCACCGCCCGCCCATGCCGTGCTCGCTCCTCCGCCCGAACCCCCACCCGCGGACATGACCCCCCGCAATGGAGGATCCGGGCCCGTCGTCCGCCGCCCCTGAGCCTTCCCCGCCCCCGCCGGAGGAGGGGGACGGCTGGGTGCTCCTGCCGCCCAGCGAGGTCGAGGGAATCGATGATCCCAAGGTCATCCACTGGGAGGACCTGCAGCAGGAGCTCGCCCGCCTCTGGAGCCTCTCCGCCGCGCTCCAGTCCGTCAGGGACCGCAAGGCGCAACTCGCCGCGCGACTCGAGTCCTCCATTGAGGTAATAATCACCGAGGTTGGGAGTCGATTGGTGTCCCTCCTTGCTCGATCCCTAGTGAAACTGTAGGATCCTGTGCGCTCTATCATTTGATTCTCCAATGGGTGAGTGCTCGGATCTTGGTGATTTCCTTTTCAGCCCTGAATTATTCCTGGGAAAGGTTGGATTCGTCTCCATACCTTCGGTTGTGCTTGGAATGTCAAAAGGAGGGAAACCCACATTCCCAATTCTTCACTATGCAGCGTGTCCTGAAAGGCTGAAACTAATTCAATAGCACCCGTGGAGTAATTCCCGTGTTTGATTTTGGAACCCAGGAATGCAACATATTTGTAACATCATTGTGCTTGTGGGCAGGCTAGACGGTCGTTTCTCCAGCAGGATAATGAGTTGGCTGAAATGAGGCAGAGACTGCAAGAGCATACTCATCATCTGGGGGATTTGAAAGTGCGCACAAAGAAATCGTCAGATGATGTTGAGGGTAAAAGGGAACAGCTCTGCGTCAAAATTAGAACATTGTCTGTGGCAAACAAAACTCTTGGCACTGCACGCAATAAGCTTGAGGTATTCCATGTTTACATAATTACATTTCTTTTCCCTCTTGACCTCTAAGAGCACTGCCAGTACCAATACCAAAACGCTACAGAAACAGGATGTCTACTGTAGCAAGTAGTTTCCTTGAGAAACTTTTGAGTGCAAACAAAAGGTGATTGTGTAAGTAATAATCATTTTGATAAAATGTTTGTCTAAACTTTTGTATTATGCATTCGCCCCTTACATGTGTTGTTTGTTGCATTTAACGAGGATGTTCATTTCCACAAATCTTAACTGAATATTTTATTTGATGGTTATAGGAAGCTAATAAATTGCTGTCAGGCGAAAATGGTCACGGGCGCCTTAAAAATATGGAACAGAAGTTACGGAAAAGACAGCAAGATATGGTAACGCAAGTTGCCCAGATATATCCTGTGCGGCCTTTGGATGAACAACCTCCAGATCATAAGCCTGAAATTAACACTAGCATCATCAAAACAAGTATGTCTTTTTCTGTGTTGCATCTTTCATGGGTTTTCAGTTTTGTGCTCATGCTACACAATTCTATGGATAATTATACCATAATTGAAAATTGAGGGAGGTCCAGATGATAGCCAATTAATAACTGTAATTATGGGCTTATCAGCACATGATTTACAGTTTCTAACAAAGAAAGTCATGAAGTGTTTATTGTAAAAAGTATGAACATTCACAGTGCCGTATGAAGCATACCTTTGTGTCTCACAGTGATTTCCTAGTTGCAAGAATTGATTCTTTTTTTGTGGACGGAGCTATTATTCTATTTCACTGGGTTGCTTGAAAATTTTTCTAAGATATAGGGATAGGTATACTAAATATGAAACATAAATATTTTTGTTAGACTTAATGTATAGAGAACTAGTTCTCTGTCGTGAGACTCTTTATTCTGAAATTGTGTCTTTCCAAAACTTAAATGCTACAGAAATTTTTTCAGGCGCTGCTGAATCAATGTTGCCAAATGGTTCTCAGAAAAGACCTCTGGCCATATTGGGTCTACAACTATCAAAGCCAAATGCCAAAAAGACCGGCTATTTCAGCGACAAGACTGATTTTCAGAAATCTTCTTCTGTTCTGGGATATGCTGCACATGTAAGTATATCTAGTTTGATTAATTATTATAAACTGGAAATTAAATTCACCATTCATTTGTCAATTCTAATTTCTTTGCTAGAGCATTTTGAAATATTATCAGTTTATAACGTCATTCTGTTCTAGAAGAAAGAAGATATTCAGATTGGGTGGACATATAGCTAACATTGCTCTCCAGATGGTACTTATTTTACAAACCTGACTATTTGTTTGTTATGAATCATAGGCAGTCTCCCTCAATGCATCATATCTCAATGTTCCTCTTCGATATCCTTTGCGCTTTGGAGGTTCACAGTCGTATATTCTTGATCCTTCGCCCTCAGTTGAGCCATCATTTATGACCTCAGTTGTGAGTTCTGTCCCGTTGAGCACAAGCATGAGAACAATGGAATTCCCTCTGTTTTTCGATGGCCAGGAGACAACAAGATCAGCTTATGCAATATTCTTATTGAACAAGGTTGGTCACCTTGCTATTGGAGTATCTATTTATTGCAAAGTGCATGGTTATTATCAACGAGTCTTACTTTTAGCACTGTTGTTGATAATAGAATCAGGATGATGTAAAACGAACTGTGGAAGAATATACATGTTTTCTCTTCTTGCCTTGTTCGCCAAATCTGGAAACATTTCCCCATGTAACTAAAAGGTAGGTAATCAAAGATGGTTTGAAAGAAAGGCCTGCTATGTCTGTTTGCTTATCCCCTTGAATCCTGATTCAGCTTCAGAATTTAATTGTGTTTTGGTACTTGAGTGGGTGAATGATTAGAACTAGCTCTGTTTAGGATAAAATATAAATCTTAACTGAATTTGACAGAAATAGTGTCAACTGATGAAGATGCTGGCATGTTTCTGGACAACATATGAAACTGTGAAGAACAAAATTATCCAACAAAGAATCTAGTGACGCGTGATTCATGAAATTGTGATATACTGGGTGTCCTTTCTCTAGAGTTGCTCAATATTTTGCAGGCAAAACTTTGATATAATTATTGTAGCCACCTGGAATTTATGATTATCAGGACTAATACACGTGTTCTTGGCATCGTTTCATTTTGGACATTAATAACCTCCCGCATGCTTCCTCCTGGCAGGATATTGAACAACTTCTGAATTACATTGGTGCTGAAAGCCTTGGGCCGAGACATGTATTAGCTAACCTGAAGCAGCTGACAACGATCATCCAGTCGCAACAATACATTTGCATTGATTAGTTTGACCCAGATACAGTTTTGGAGTTCTGAGTGAGTTTAGTCTAGGTAAAGTTGGTGCTACTTTTAACAGGCACCTTTGTTATATTAACCCCGTTTCGATTTTCGACACAGAAGAGTCTGTCAATGTTTCTGTGCTGATACCTTCATTGTAGATGAGTAAATCAATGTGTTGGTGAAAACGTTGTAACTTCCAGGTGTACATGAAAATATGTGGATAATAAACGAGATACTGGGGAGCACCTAGAGGTGCCTTTTCCTGTTTTAGTATGTTTTGTACCTCGCGGTCTTGCACTGCGTGTCTGTAACATAAGGAGCTGATATGTTATACTATTCTCGATCTCCTTCAACTCCATGTAACTCTGTTTATCATTCAGTGTGGTTTGACTGATTATTGATGTAAGAAAGCATAACCCACAGGAAGAGGTGAGCACATGCTGAAACTGGCACTATCATCGTTACCATCTGTGATACAAGTTAAAGAAAATGATTGAAAACTGTACATGTAGTTGTAGTTATATGAATCGGCATTCTATCCGCCTCTGCATGCGAATAGCTCGAATGAGTGGTGGTGTGATTGTTTTGAAGTTTTAAGCTCGGTCTGACAGCTTTGAGGTCAAGATGGTACATTTGAGTGACTGGCTCTGTTTTGTTGCTTAAGTTGAGTGGTCTGACGGACCTGACTGCCTTGGCCTTGGGAGTTGATGAACGGTATGGTCCTGATAAAGCCAGTGGGATATATCACTATTTCCTGGGAAGAATAGTTTATCACAAAAGGCCATGGGCTATTCTAAATGGTACCAAAGTTGACCAGGACACCTTCACCAGTATATTGGCAAAATCAAGTTTGAACTCTTGCACGTCATGTCCATGCGCTTTAGCTCTGAATGCATAGCATGGACGAGCATGATCCGAACCACCTATCTGGCCAACTGTGAGGTAAACAACCAGTTCAGAACCCCTTACCACAGCAACCACAAACTTGACGGTCTAGTGAGCGAAACATATGTCCACCGCGCCACCATCACCCTCAATCCGCTGTGTATAAACTCTACGGTCTAGTGAGGCCAATTCGCTGAAACACGCAGCCCCGTCGATGAGCTGCAAATCGTCTTCCTGTCTCCCTCCTCTCTTGATCTTCATGTCATACTCAATGAGCACAGAAGCTCTCATCTCGATGCCTCTCTTGGGGCCAGCCATTTGTATGAACGAACTGGAATCGCCGCCCTGTCGCCCCACAACGAAAGGATCCTCCCTGGTGCGGTTGAAGATGTAGTTACGCAATGGGTTCAAGCGATCGCGGACAGCCAAGAATCCATACAGCTGAACTGGGCCATCAATGGCAGGACTAGTATGAGCGAGCTTGAGAGAGAAGATCTGCATCATGGCGCACGCGCGGTGAGCTTTGCAAGCCCACATGTTTTGCTGGCAGTCGGTTGGAGTCGACATCATCATTGGCTCCAGAAGGGCTGATCAGCAATAGAGACATCATGCAAGGATACGAAAGGTCAAAATTTCAGCCCCAACTTTGAATCAAAAGAAAACCATTTGATATTGCATTTGACCAAATTGTGGACCGTGACAGTCGTTTGCAGGAAACATGGACTCCTCGCTTGTGCTTTCCATCAACGCGGCGTAGGAAACATGAGAACTTGTATTTAAGGCAGTCTACTTATCAGCGACATCACAACAGCATAAAGCCGGAGAAGCCTGAGGTCAGTGAAAAAGATGCGTGTGACAATCACTCAGACAGCGACTCTGAGCACGCACTGGACAATGGAAAGTCATTTGGCTCACTGGAACCACATGTTGGTGAGGACCAATGGTGGTTAACTCTGGATGATGAGTGATTGACGACGTTGTGTGGATATGATGTCTCTTGGCTCATGATGTGCGGATACAGGATGCGACATGGCTGCCGGCGGATGCGGTGCAGGTCAAGCGAAAGGTTCATGCCGATGGACCAAGAGAGGTGAAGGATGAACGCGAGTAGGCTTGGACCGAGGGACTGGAGAAGTCCGGGTGGAATCACGGGCGATCACACGTGATGCACTGAAGAGCAAGAGTACATGACGGGATGGAGACGGCGTCAGCCGAGTCAGGGAGAATGGCGATGGCAAGTTCGAGTAGGCTACTTGTGCGGCGGGAGTGCGAAAGATTTGAAGGCGTCGTGACACTTAACGGGAGGTCGGACACACGTCAACATCGAGGGTTTGACCGGTTTGGCCTCAAAACCGGGGTGAGACACATCTTGCGGGGCGTGCGAGAGGGTTTGACCGATTTGGCCTCAAAACCGAGGACGCGTCCGGTGCGGCCGGATGGCGGCGATGGAGGGCATGTGGCGTCATCGCGAAGCTTGCGTCGAGGCGAAGCAAAGTCGTGAAGGCGACGTGTCCATCTGGTATCCCGATGAAAAGATGGACAGTTTTACTCCTAAGGGGTATTTGGTTTGTGTGCTCCATGTAAGGACATTTTAATCATTCGCCAAGTAAGTATATATATGTAGAGAGGTTGAGTGGGCAACCCACCTTTTTACTTCTCTCATTTGGATTTCTCTCATGTGTCTTGTGTCTTGTGAGATTTAGGGTTTAGGGTTAGAGAAAGATAAGTAGATATTTGATCTGATCGGTTTGTAATCGGACCTTAACGTCAACTTCGTGTTCATCTCGTGCATCCCGAGCGTTTTTCTTTTTCGGATTTTCGGTGCCATTTTTGAGGAATTTTCGTTCGTCACGATTTTGGCTCGGATTCATAAAATTGATTGAGGGGTTTTGTTGCTACGATCGTGGTGAGTAATCTTGGTTCAATTCCCCTTGAAATCTCTCGCGGATTCGGTCGGATTTTGAGTTTTCTCCTTTCCCGAATTCTTGCTAGGGTTTCGGTTTTCTCCAAAATTCGCGAGATTTCCTTGAGCTTTTCCGAATCCGCTTCATAGATCTGTTAGGCCTTGAGAAGGTGCTTCTGTGGCTCAAGTTTTGCTTTGAATCATCGAGTATGGAGGGAGTAATTTCGAGTTGAAGTTTTGGCGCTTGTTCTTGGTTTCTGTCTGTTCTTCCTCTTTGTTCTGTTCGTGTGCTTCGCGCAGCCCGCGGAAGCAAGTGGCGTGTGGCGGTACGCAGCAGGCGAAGACAAGTGCGGCGGCGCCCAGTGGCACGCGCGGGCGCGCGACGGCCGGACTGAGCAAGCAGCCAGGCTCGCGGCGGCGGCCAGCCGGCCAGGCCACCGACTCGTGCAGGGGCAGGCGGGCGGTCGCCAGCTCGCACGCGTGTGCGTGACCTGCAGGCCAAGCAGGCCAGCGCACGGCTCAGCTCGCGGGGGCAGCGGCCCACGCGGGGGTGCGACCACCAGCTCGAGTTGATTCGTTCAACATTGGCTTCAGCTGTGTACGGTGCTTTGGACGATTTGGTTCCGCTTTGCGTCGAGCTTTGCGAACCGTTTCTACGGTGAGCTTGTCACTAGTTGACTCGTGTCATCCTAACGGTGTGTGTTGTGGAGTGGCAATCGGAATATAGACCTTATTCTCGGGTCGAAGAGAAATTTTAAAGGCTGTCATTCATCGTCCCTCTCTGGTCCCCCGTTTCGGTACAGTTGGTGATAAGATTAAAATATTAGGTGCGACGATTTCAGACGTTTGTGTGTTAGAAGTAAATCATGGAATTAATGAAGGCACTGAAAGTACCGCGTCCATCAATAGCACAAGTTCATTTTATATCCAAAAATCTATATCCAGCACGTCAGAAGCGAATGGTTCAGTTTCTGCAGGTAATATGGGTCATTTTCATATTATTACAAATGCTGCTCAAACTATGTATTTACAATGTTTACTCAACCAGGGCTGATATGGTGCAGGTTGTGAGCAATTGCTATTATGTTCTCTATCAGAAGAATATAATACTGAGAAACATATCGTTGAAACCGATTCCATCAGTGAAGTTAACTAATTATTTAAGTGCCGCATGGAGGAAGCACTAGTGCAGTCCATTTCAGAGTCCGGTATTGATCAACCCTTGACAGTTAAACTTGAACACCAATTGAATGATACTTCATCCGCAGAATCTGCAATGCCTGTAATTGAAGCAAGATCAGTAGAAGACTTGAGTTCACAATTTCCACAGCTCAATGGAGAAGCATTAGAATCTGCTGCTTCTGACTCCAGTTATGATAATGAGCTGATACAGGACAGATCAAGTGAACCATTGCCTGTGGAAAATGGGCATACTCCAGAACTACCAGCTAAAGATATCCATTCATGTTCGACTCTTGACAGTCCGGTGGCTGCGAAGGTCGAATGTAAATCAAAGGAGCTGTTAACTGAAGACGGTGAGCTTCCTGTTCTAGAAGCAAGCTCGGTTGAAGAGATGAACTCACTGTTCAGGCAACTGCAAGATGAAGCACCGGCACAGATGCCTCATAGCCCAGAGCTCATTTTTGGTGAACATAATGGGAAGACTAATTCTGGTGTGCCAGTTCCTGGTGCAAATTCTAGTGATGATATCTGTGGAGCAATCCTGGAGATGGTGAAGTAATCCTGGATTCTGTGGAGCGAAACTCAGGACTGCATGCCATGGAGACCAATGTTCTGAATGGCGATGGCACATCTGGATCCGATAGTACCAAAGCAATTGAGGTCAGAGAACCACTTGAAAGGGCTTAGTCTTCTGTTATGTTACTCAAGGGCAGCCAGCTGAAGGGACGTGGGAGTAAATATTTGATCGCAGCGTGCAGCTGCATTATCTCCTCAGAAATATTTTTGGCCTTTGGAGAAAATTGATGAACATGTCCGTGTCCATAATATTCCCTCCCTCTCTTGGTTACTCTGTTCATACTGTTTTATTTTTCCTTTCTGACAAAATATGGTGATATTCGGAGCTGCAGTTTTCTAGTAGCATGAATCACTAGTTTATCTGTCAAAGTGCGAGATTTTGTAATGGGAATCTGTTTGTTTGTTTCATATATTCTACACGCTATTTGCGCAGGCCACATTGCTAGTTATAGACAAATAATAATGTATAGTTGAAGCGCATCTAGGCCGATAGATGCTCATGGTAAGTTTCGGTGATTAATGACAACCGTATGTGACTAGCGTGTGTTTTGAAGGAATTATCGATCAATGGTTATGTCGCATATGAAATATGAAAGGAGATCCCTCAATTCTCGATGAAATGCGTGTCAAGTACTCAAATATGAAGATCAAGGACCTTTCCAGTGTCGAGTGTCACAAGGAGATGAAGGACACTTGATTTAGATTAGGTTTTATAGATTTTAGTGGTTGACCGTACTATTAAGGGGGGTTCTCGAGTTAATAGCTTGACCTAGTGAGAGTTGGCCTAGAAAATATGCATACTTGCTCAAGCTAAGTCAGAGACAGCTCAAAGAAGTCATAAAAACACTTGGAAGCAAATGAACCTCGGAGAAACGATCAACTTCACATCAATTGATCAAGATCAAAATGATTTGAACAGGTCGGTTAAACCGACAGGGGCAAAATCAACGGGTCGGTGCAATTGGCATTAACATGGTGTTCAAGTCAGAAAAACTCTTTCATAGTCGGTTGAACCGACAGGCCATACTCAGATGGGTCGGTGCAACGTTAGGCGCATTACAGAGCTATGCATTTTCACTCAGAATGGGTCTTCACAGTCGGTTAAACCGACACTCCATGCGTCGGTGCATTAACTGTATCATCAGAGAGCATGTCAAGTTCAGTCCAATATCAGTCTTCACGGCCGGTTAAACCGACGGGTTTCATCTTTAGCGTCGGTGCATTGGTATGTTGAATGCACATTTTACTCAGTGTTAGGTCAAGTGAAGTCTTGAGAGCTTGTTACTCTTGGTGTTTGACAGCACCTAGGTGATCGGTTGCTCTTGGTGAGCTCTTGGAGTTTGTGAGAGCCCCAAGAAAAGAAGTTGTACACGGTGTGAAGCTCGCCGTTCTGGAGATGGAGAAGGAGCAATCTTAGTGAAGCACTTGCGTTCTTGGTGATGCAAGGGAGCTATACCCTTTGTGGGTGCTCCAACGTGGATTAGGGGGAGCGTCAACTCCTCGATACCACAAGAAAAAAATTGGGTTGTCTCGTGTCTCACTTTTACATTGAAGCATTTACATTGCTCATCTTATTGCTATCCTTGCATGTTTGCTTGTTTGTTCAATTAGAATGACCATATGCTAGTATGCTCTTTTGACTAGATCAATTCTTGTTAGTGTGATCTTGGAACTAGGAATCATGAGCATGTTAGTGTGTTATCCTAGCTAAGGACGCTCAATTTAGTGTGCTCTAGTTAATAGGAACAAAATTTGTAGATTAGGCAACACTAGCATAGGTTAAGGATTCGATAGAATTCGAAAAATTCCAATTCAACCCTCCCTTCTTAGGCCTCGATTCTTTCAATTGGTATCAGAGCATATGCTCTCTTTTATAGGCTTAAAATCCTAGAGAAATAGCCTCGTCGGGGAGTGGACCACCAAAGTTTGATGGGAGAAACTATGGCTATTGGAAAGCTCGCATGGCGAGTTACCTTGATGCTCAATCCTATCATGCTTGGGAGGTCACCGAGAAACCTATGCCAACCTTGCCTAGTGAAGAGCAAGTTAAGTGGAATTTTAGAGCTAAGAATGCCATATTTGAGGTCGTTAGTGAAGAGGTCTTTGCTCGTGTGTGTAGCAAGGACATGGCCAATGAGGTGTGGAGTGAGCTTGAAACCATCTATGTTGGTTCCAAAAAAACTCCGTGAAGAAAAATATCAATTGCTTAAGGAAAAGCTTAATGATTTCAAAATGCATCCTAATGAGCTTGTTGAGCAAATGTTTTCCAGATTGAATGTGATTATTTAGGACATTAATGCGCTTGAAATTACTACTATCCAACAGTGAAATCATCTGAAAGATTCTTCATTCACTCATCAAGCCCAAGTACAACATTGTCATATCTCTTCTTTATGAGAAGGATCTCAACACACTTGATGTGGCCGAGGTTGTAGGGAAGATCCGATCACATGAAATGTTTCTCTTGGGCGAAGTTGAGCCATCACAAGCCAAGAAAAATCTTGCACTCAAAGCCAAGAGTGATCACAAGTCAAAGAAAAAGAGCAAGTGCAAGGCTCCTTCACCAACCATAAGTGAAGATGAAGCTAGCAATGGCTCAAGTCATGATGAGGGAGATGAAGACATGGAGTTGGCTCTTCTCATGAGGAAGACCTCCAAGATGATGTCAAGATTGAACAAGAAAGGGTACAACTATGATCCAAAGAAAAATAAATTTCATACCCGGAGAAACAAGGAAGAAGTCAAGAAGAAGTGCTACAATTGTGGAAAGTATGGCCACCTCTCTTATGATTGCCCCGAGCCATCAAACCTAAACAACAAGCGTGAAGATGAGGGCAATCAACACAAGCACAAGAAGAAAATTGTGGGAATCTGCATCAAGGATGATGATCCACCTCTACCTCCACCACCTATGTGCTTCATGGCAAAAGGTAGCTCCAAGGTGAACTACAAAGCCGGTGGAAAGCATTGGGTGCTTGATAGCGGATGTACACAACATATGACCGGCTATGTAAAGATGTTCACCTCACTAGATGAAGATGTGGGCGATCATGAACATGTCACCTTCGGTGATAACTCAAAAGGAAAAGTGGTAGGTTTGGGTAAGGTAGCAATAACCAAAGTTCTGTCTATTTCTAATGTCTTGCTTGTGGAGTCCGTGAGTTTTAATTTGATTTTAATTGCACAACTTTGTGATTTGGGACTAATATGCACCTTTAGCGATTGTGATGTTGTTGTGACAAGCAAGGAAGACAAGAGCCTTATTTTCAATGGGTTTCGACATGGTAACATCTACCTTGTTGACTTCTCATCTCAAGATGCAAGCTTGTCAATGTGCCTCTTCACCAAGATTTCATTGGGTTGACTTTGGCATCGCCACATTTCTCATATTGGCATGATCCAACTCAAGAAGGCATTCAAACGAGGAATGGTGGTTGGTGTGAAGAATGTGAAGTTCGAGAAGGACAAACTTTGTAGTGCTTGACAAACCGGGAAGCAATTTGCAACTTCACATCCCATGAAGGCCTACTTATCGATATCAAGACCATTGGAACTTCTCCACATGGAACTCTTCGGGTCAACCACCTACAAAAGTTTTGGTGGTAATCTCTATTGTCTCGTCATTGTTGATGATTATTCTAGATATGCTTGGACATTCTTTTTGAAGGACAAAGGTGAGACGATGGGGACATTCAAGACCTTCACCAAGCAAGCTCAAAATCAATATGAGTCAAGTGTTATGAAGATCCAGAGTGACAATGGCACCGAGTTCAAGAATACACAAATTGAAGAGTTTTGCGATGAGTTCGGCATCAAGCATGAGTTTTCATCAACATACACTCCTGAACAAAATGGAGTGGTGGAGAGGAAGAACAAGACCTTGACCATCCTTTCAAGAGCCATGTTGGATGACTATGGCATATCTCGAAGTTTTTGGGTGGAAGCAATCAACACCGCTTGCCATGCATCCAACCAGGTGTATCTCCACCGCTTCTTGAAGAAGATGCCATACAAGCTCCTCATTGGGAGAAAGCCCAACATGTCCTACTTCCGGGTCTTCGGTTGCAAGTGCTACATTTTCAAGGAAAGGAAGCACCTAGGGAAGTTTGAAATTCGATGTGATGTTGGTATTTTTGTTGGTTACTCATCAAAATCCAAAGCATATAGAGTATTCAACAACGCTACATGCGAAGTTGAAGAAACATGTGATGTGGAGTTTGATGAAACTAATGGCTCCCAAGAGGAGTGTTTCACTTGTGATGATGTAGGTGATGAACCACTTCGAAATGTCACGAAGAACATGGCCATTGGAAGTCAAAAGAGGAGGATGAAGAAATTCAAGTCTCATCCACACAAGTTGAAGCTCCTTCCAAGGATGACTTCAAGGTTGAAGAAACTACCCCAACAACTTCGCATATACAATATGAGTCATCCGATGAAGAAGATGGTGCTTCACATCCTCCTCAAGCAGGCCAAGTTGAAGACCAACTTCCATTTCATGACACCAATGTCACATTTGAAGAAACTCAAGCTCAAGCCGAAGATGTTGATCCACCACAACCTACATCACCTCTATCACGAGAAAAGCAAATAAGAACAACCCGGAATCATCCTATTGATTTAGTCATGGGAGACCCATCCAGTGGTATTAGAACTCGTAGACGTCAATATGCCTCTTTTTGTGAACATTACTCATTTGTTTCTTGCTTGAAACTTACACATGTAGATGAAGCTCTTGAGGACCCAGATTGGGTGATAGCCATGCAAGAAGAACTCAACAACTTCACCCGCAATGAAGTTTGGGTTCTTGTAGAACGTCCTCAAGACAAGAACATCATTGGCACCAAGTGGGTTTTCCGCAACAAGCAAGATGAACATGGTGTGGTGGTCCGCAACAAGGCAAGACTTATGGCTAAAGGCTTCGCACAAGTTGAAGGGTTGGATTTTGGTGAAACCTTTGCACCCGTCACAAGACTTGAAGCCATCTGTATCGTTTTAGCGTATGCTTCACATCACAATATGAAACTTTATCAAATGGATGTGAAGAGTGCGTTCTTAAATAGCTTCATCAATGAATTGGTGTTTGTTGAACAACCTCCCGGGTTTGAGGACCCTAGATATCCTAATCATGTTTATAGGTTGAACAAGGGGCTCTACCGGCTCAAGCAAGCACCTCGGGCTTGGTATGAACGCCTTCGTGACTTCCTACTTGAGAAGGGCTTCAAGATCGGGAGGGTGGAAACAACACTATTCACAAGGATCATCAACGACGAGCTTTTCATTTGTCAAATTTATGTTGATGATATCATTTTTGGTTCAACTAACCCCACTTTGTGCAACCGCGGCGTCTCCGTAGCTTCGTTCAGGATAAGAGACAAGCAATCAAAAAGGAGTTGGTTAAACTACTCGCGGCTGGTTTCATCAAAGAGGTGTACCACCCAGAGTGGGTTGCCAATCCTGTCCTTGTAAAAAAGAAGAATAATAATAAATGGAGAATGTGTGTTGATTATACCGATCTCAACAAGCACTGCCCGAAGGATCACTTTGGGATACCGTGCATTGATCAAGTAATCGACTCCACTGCCGGCTGCGTACTACTCTGCTTCCTTGACTGCTACTCGGGCTACCATCAGATTGCCCTCAAGGAAGAAGATCAAATCAAGACCGCCTTTATCACGCCCTTTGGGGCTTATGAATCAAAGACTATATCCTTCGGGCTGAAGAATGCGGGGGCTACAGTGGGCGATACAAATGTGTTTCGCAGACCAACTACACCGCAATGTCAAGGACTATTTGGATGACGTGGTCGTTAAGACCAGAATTCCCGAGGACCTCATTGCGGACCTGGAGGAAACGTTCAACAACCTCTGGAAGTTCCAATGGAAGCTCAACCCGACGAAGTGAGTTTTCGGCGTACCATTAGGGAAACTACTCGGGTTCATCATCAATCACAGAGGGATTGAGGCTAACCCGGAGAAGATCACCGCCATCACCGATATGAAGGCTCCAGCAATGATCAAGGACGTGCAGAAGCTGACAGGGTGCATGGCGTCATTGAACAGGTTCATATCAAGACTTGGAGAACGGGGCTTTCCCTTCTTCAAGCTCCTGAAGCATAAAGACAAATTCCACTAGACGGAGGAAGTTGAGCAGGCACTGCAGGACCTCAAGCAACACCTACAGTCGCCTCCCATCCTCACAGCACCACGTCCAGGAGAGAATCTGCTGATGTACATCGCCGCAACTACCCACGTCATCAGCACAACAATTGTAGTGGAGCGCAACGAGGAAGGCCATGCATTTGGAGTGCAGAGGCCAGTTTATTTCATTAGCGAAGTACTCTCTGAGTCGAAGGTTCGTTACCCTCCAATTCAGAAACTACTCTACGCAATACTTGTTACATCGAGGAAGCTCTGCCACTACTTCGATGAGTACAAGATCTCAGTTGTTACTGATTTCCAGTTGGCGGATATACTCCACAACCGGGATGCCACTGGTCGCATAACCAAGTTGGCAGTAGAACTGGGAGCCCTCTCAATCAACTTCAAGCCAAGAACAGCCATCAAATCCCAAGCATTGGTTGATTTCATGACCGAGTGGCGAGAAAATTAAGTGCCAACATCAGCCAGCCGACAAGAGCATTGGACGATGTACTTCGATGGGTCGCTCAAGCTCGAGGGCGGTGGGGCTGGAGTACTTTTCATCTCTCCGAAGGGTGAACAACTCAAATATGTCTTGCAAATCCTTTGGAAGGTGTCCAACAACGAGGCCGAGTACGAAGCGTTACTACACGGGCTCCGCCTGGCAGTCTCCCTAGGCATCAAGCGACTACTCGTGTATGACGACTCTCTTCTGGTCGTGCAGCAAGTCAACAAAGAGTGGGACTGCACAAAGGAGGAGATGGATGCATACGTCATGGAAGTGCGCAAGCTGGAGAACAAATTTGCTGGCCTGGAGATTCACCACGTCGTCCGGGACAACAATATTGGAGCAGATGTACTCTCCAAGCTTGGATCTACTCAAGAACAAGTCCCAGTCGGAGTATTCGTCTAGGAACTCAAAGGACCGTCAATCAAGACCACGAGTCAAGCAGCCACCGGCTCGGGACCCTCGGATCCCAGTCGAGAGGTCATGATGACGAAGGTCGACTGGCGGGGGACGTTTATCGATTTCATCAAAGAAAAGAAGCTACCTCCCGGCGTGACAAAGAAAAGTCCAGAAGCAATACGCATCATGAGGCGCGGCAAGGGGCTTGTCATCGTGGGAGATAAATTCTACAAGCGTGGAGCCAGCAACGGAGTACTCATGAAGTGTGTCCCGAGGGGCTGGGGAGCGCAACATACTACTCGAGATACACAAAGGTACTTGCGGAAATCATGCAGTGTCCAAGACATTAGTCGGAAAGGCTTACAGGGCATGTTACTGGTGGCCAACAGCAGTCTCAGACGCCGAGGACCTCGTACGGAAGTGCCAGAAGTGTCAATTCTTCGGCAAGCAGTCGCATGTCCCGGCGCACAACCTCATCACCATACCGCCCTCCTGGCCCTTTGCATGCTGGAGCCTCGACGTGATTGGACCTCTGACTACTGCTCCAGGAAACTTCACACATGTGTTGGTGGCCATCGACAAGTTTACCAAGTGGATCGAGTACAAGCCGATCACCAAGCTCACTCCAGATAGGGCGGTCGACTTCATCTCGGACATCATGTATCGCTTTGGCTACCCCAACTTCACTGCAAATCAGCTTTGGAAATTCTGTGAAAACAACGCGATTGAAGTGAAGTACGTGTCAGTCGCCCACCTAAGGGCCAACGGACAAGTCAAGAGAGCAAATGGCTTGATTCTGGACGGCCTAAACAAGAGACTCTATGAGGAGAACAGCAAAAAGGGTGGCAAGTGGATATATGAACTGCCTCATGTCTTCTGGGGGCTTCGAACTCAGCCGTCGAAAGCCACAGGACATACCCCATTTTTCCTCGTTTACGGGTCAGAAGCTATACTCCCTGCAGACATCATGTGGCTCTCTCCCAGAATCGAGATATACGACGAAGGAGAAGCAGATGAAGCTAGGCAGCTGGAACTGGATACACTTGACGAAGCCAGATGCAGTGCCCTAGTTCAGTCAGCCCGCTATCTGCAGGGCATCTGGCGCTATCACGATCGCAATGTACGCGAGCGGTTAACATCGGTGACTTGGTTCTCCGCCGCATCCAGGATGAAACTGGCCTACACAAGCTCAATTCCCGGTGGGAGGGTCCCCTCATCATGTCAGTAGTAACAAGGTCATATCGCCTCCAGTGCCCTGATGGCCAGGAAGTTCCTAACTCCTGGAACATAGAGCACCTCTGAAAATTCTACGCCTAGTAGAAGTTGCAAATAATTCGCCAGCTGTATGTCAGCGTTATTATGAATAAAGAGTTGATTTCGCCGAAATTCGACTACTTTCGTGCATGTTTTAACTCGGGGGGCTTCGCCACGAGTTATTACATTTTTTCGCCTAATTAAACTCGGGGGCTTCGCCACGAGTCCTTGTACTTAGCTCACTTATACTTGGGGGCTCCGTCACGAGTTCTGGCGGCTAGTACAGCCCACGAGGCAGTATATTCGAGTACTTAACATGCTCCTTTTATTCCGGTCGTTGCTACGACTACTCGACAGAGAGCGTTAAGGCACCCGCCGAAGGGGTTATCAAGCCCATAACTCGGTTAAGTTATTCCCTGCCAACACGCAGGATGACAACTAAAACCGCTCGGGCTCCTAAGCCTACGGGCTAGCTTCACGCACCGTTCGACCGGGTAAATCCAAGCTAAGTCCTCTGCTCTACGAGCACTTTTTTTGGAACGTCAAGTTATTGACTACAACCTAGCTGATACTCTTGGAGTAGATTAACCCAAACGTCTCCAAACTTTCTTAGTCCTACGATCATACCAGCATACATCGCAAAAAGATACACGCTGATAAAAAGATCAATTAGGCAAATTTATATACATATGAAACAAGTAGCACAAATGTTCTGATATCACAACATTGTTTCTGCTACATTTAACCATCTTGCTCCAGGCTTTCGGCGATCTTGTCAGCAATGGGCTCGACTTCTTCACGATACTTCATGAATTGCTCCACAGAGCAGTCGGCCGCCATGCCTTCGGCGAGTGGTTCCAGCTTCGCCTTGGGCCAGTACGACTTCACCAGTGCGAGCGCCTGCGAAATATATGTCCTGGTGGCCTCCGCGATGTAGCTGGCAACTTTTTGGGGAGTCGCTCGAAGCTTCTCCAGCAAGGATTGCTCTCCAACTTCACCCTCGGCAAAGAAATCCACCATCTCCATGACAGCTTGTGCAGTAGACTTGAAATCTTCGAGTTCTTTCTCCATCTGCTGCTTGTCAGCGTGCATGTTCTTGATCTGCTGCAAAGCCTCCTTGTACTGGACATCTGTATCCTCAAGGATCTTCCGCAAGCGCTCGACGTCATCTGCGCCACGGTAAACAAGATTCTTCAAATCTATAATTAAATTTTCTTTCTTTTGCAATGTGGATTTCAGTTCTGCGTGCAAGGCAAAGAAGAAGTATTCGAGGAAGTTCTTAGAAACTACTCGAACAACATACCAATTAAAAGACAACAAGACAAGGCAGCGACGTGCGCCTTGGAAGTCTTCTTGTTCTTCTCAACAAGCTGGGTCTTTTCCTTCTTAAGATTGTCAACATCTTTATTGAGGACCGAAACCTCTCGAACCCGCTTGGCCTCCAGCTGCTCGAGTTTCTTCTGCAGTTCAGTGTTCTTGAGAAGCTCTTCCGAGATCCTGCGGTCCTTCTCTTGCGGCTAGAGGTGGCCGTCCTGAAGGAGTTTGAGGTTATCCGACTTCTCCTGGGACCGGTCCATCAGATTCTACTACATACAAGCAGCAGTTAGTACTCATTACACAAAAACAGAGGAAGTGAAAACTACTCGAAGAAGGTGGATACTTACTGTGGTAAACTCGTACAAATCCTTGAAGACATCAAGGACATGTTCCCTTTTCTCCTTGGCAAGATAAGGGTCCTCGATCAGGTCATCCGCCGCCTCCGCGCTGGGCCCTGATGTACCCGCGACGCCTACATCCCCATCACCAGAGCCTGATGTGCTCGCGGTCCGAGCGATGCTGGTGTCAGGGTCTGAAGCACCCGCAACATTAACATCCTGGGCGGCTGAATTTTTGGGCAGCTTGCCTGCTACTCCACCCACGGTTATTAGCGTTGCCTCGGGCAGAATAGTACCGGGGGGCAGAGGAGGCACGATAGGCTCACCTTCAGGGAGTTCGGGTGTTGGCGGGTCTAACTCCATTCGCCCCGCACCAGCTCCATCCGGCGCTACTTCTTTCTCCGCGTCGACAATGGCTGCCGGAGGAGACGGAGGAGGACGAGGAGGGGCACCCGCATCCAACGCTGCAACATCCGAGTCCTTCCCTTGCTTGGGGGCTTGGGTAGCAGTGACTTCTTCAGGGTCCCCCAAGCTCAGAGCACAGGAAGGGCTGGAAAGAAGACACATGTTAACTACTTGACAGGATGAATCACAAAAAGTACAGGTACAAGTACTCGAGACTTACGTGGAGGACCTCTTGGTCACCATCTTCTTGAGGCCGGCCAGCCGGGGCCCTCTAGCAGTTCCTTTCCCCAACCCGCCAGCAGGTTCCTTTGGCGGAACCTGCGAGGTGCTCGCTGGGATAGAACCACTCGGGCTCGGCGAAACGTCAACAGCTGAAGGGTCCGTCGGACCAGGCTGGACATCGGATTTAGGTGCGGCATCATCCCCAACAGGGCCTGACCTTTCACCATCCTTGGAACGCTTGGACAGGGAGGAGGCAGGTGGACTGAAGACAAAATAGAGAAATATCAACCAAAAACGCAAAAAAATCGACAAGGGAAGTACTCGAGAACAGAACTTACATGGGGTTATCGTTCGAATTCCCACCAAGGACCAGCTTGCGCTTCCTCACTGCTGCGCGCACCTTGGTTGGGTGGCTTGGCACCTCCAGGCTACTACTCAACTCCTTGCCCGATTTCTTCAGCAAGTCTGCCAGAGGAACATCATCGTCAGAATCTGACAGATTTTCATCAGTTACTGGATCACGATCTAAACGACTGGTCTTGAGCATCTGAAACGCACTCGGCTTGAGATGATTAGCTCGAGGCACATTAGGATTTCGAGCAGGGCAACGATACAACTCCACATGTCCCTGCAAAACAATACAGCACAAGATCGACAGTTAGTAATAATTCGCATCTACAAGGTACTACAAGTACTCGACAAAAGACTACTCACCGGCTTTGGTGGATCTGAACAGCGTCGGGACATATGAGACCGTGTTCGCATCGAGTAGTACTCAATGAACACGGCTCAGGGCCGTCTGCGAAGGGAGAACCTCTGCAGTCAAGCGAGATGGGTCGTTACTTCCTAAGTACTCGAACCCAAATCGGCACCTCTTCTGTAGAGACATGATTCGCCTTTTATACATGGTGGCCAAAATAGATACTTTGGTTACACCATCATTCTTGTGCTCCTTGATTAGCTGGAGCAGTTCAGTGACTTGCATTATCTGATTGGGGTTCAGCTTCTCATTCCACTCGGGTCTCCATACTGCCTTCCTTGGAGTCCTCTCGGGCAGTGCAGGTGAATGGTTGCCGATGTAGAACCACAAAGATCTCCAGCCCGAGTGGTTTGTGGGAAGCGAGTAATAGATTTACTCCTTTCTCTTCCCCTACTTGAACTGGATCCCAGCTCCGCCAACCAGATATTGTCTATCTTCAGAGGGTTGTTGGCGGAGGTAAAAGAAATAGCGAAAAAGATCGAAATGGGGCTCGATGCCAAGAAAAGCTTCACAAAACTAGACAAAGATTGAGAGATGAACAATGGAGCTAGGGTTTAGGTGATGGACCTGAATACCCCAGTGATAAAGCAGGCCGCGGAAGAAATCAGAGGCGGGGAGGGCCAATCCCCTTTCAACAAAATGTTCGAAAAGGACGGTCCGATCTTCATCTTCTTGCGGATAAAGCTGACGGAAAGAGGGTCTCCATTGGACCATTTCCTCCGATTGAAGAAGCCCTTGCATGACCAAGTTAATGAGGTTAGCACGGGAGCACTTACTTCTCTCCCAATCGTCGGTCGGTGAATCAACTTTTTTCCCCTTGTTCGCCGGCTTCTGGTTCCCCATCTTGAATGTCACGAGCCGCTTCACGCGCATACACTCGGGGGCTTCAAGAGAGGGGGACGCGCACACTCGCGGATGAATGGGATGGGATCTTCGACTAGTTTGGCTGGGGGGAAGGCGATCCCAAAGAGCTGCGCGAACCCAAGATCTAAGTGGCTGGCGGCGCAGGAGGGCGAGAAGACGAAATGGCTAAGGCAGAGACTGAAGGGGTAAAAACCTTAGAGTCACGGCGCAGTTAAATAGCCAGCGGGAGGCCCAGATCTACTGGTTGGAAGCCGAAGAGTTATCTACCCTAAAAAAGTATGATATGTTTTTTCAGAGGTTATTCTGGGATAGGTTTTGGGAAGTTTATTTGATTAACCATTTTTTCACGGATAGACTCCTGAAAAAAGGGTTTTTCGAATTTTGAACTAATTGATTTCCAGGGAAAACCATCAAGGCAGATCACACTAACACTTACATAAATTACTTTTACTCAAATTTTGTACATAACACTATTCAGTATGCCACGTTCTTTTGGATCCTTTTTTTCCAAACCTCGGGATTTGGATTCAAGGCTCGGGGGCTGCACGACACGTGTCATCGATGGCTTATTTTTCAAAAATATTTGGAAGATAAGATGAAGATTCAAGACTAGTGAGACCCTCAGCCTGATTCTTGAATTCAACCTAAGGCTCGGGGGCTACTCCATATGGAGTGCGATTTGCATCGCACCCCATAGAAAGAAGACTTGAAAGTACTCGGGGCTAGAGCACCTCACAGCCTCGAGCAGCAAAGGAAAGTACTCAAAAGACACCTTTAGGATGGAGTTTCAGCAGAAACCGAAGGATGACTTCCACACGTACGCGAAGCCTGCAGTACTCGGCTATGAAGAGCTCGGGGGCTTGTTAGACCCGGGGCAACGGGACTGCACGCGTGGCGTAGAACATTCTAGAGTAAGGGGTGGGGCATGTCCCATACCTTATCCATATGTTAAGTACTCGTAAGCTATTACGACTAGTCGGTACAGAAAGAAACTACCCGAGAGTACTCGATTAGGAGTCCTAACCTCGTACCAGACTAGGATTTCCATATAACCCTGCCCCCCGGGATATATAAGGGCGGGCAGGGACCCCTCAAAACATATCTCATAACCTCCAAGACAATGCAAACTATACAGAACGTAGGGTATTACACATCCTGCGGTCCGAACCTATCTAAACCCTTGTGTTCCTTGCACCATTGAGTTCCTGATCTCGGCGACACCCTACCTACAACCTACCACCTCGGGGGTATCCCTCGGTGGGCTTGGCGGTAAAACACCAACAGAATTTGGAGAAATGATGGCTGAGGAATTCGAGATGTCCATGATTGGTGAGCTCAACTTCTTTCTTGGTTTTCAAGTCAAGCAATTGAAGGAAGGACATTCATCCATCAAGAAAAGTACACTAAAGATATTCTCAACAAATTCAAGATGGATGATTGCAAGCCGATCAAGACCCCCATGTCATCTAATGGATATCTCGACCTTGATGAGGCAGGTAAATCGGTAGACCAACGGCTTTATCGTTCTATGATTGGGTCTCTTCTTTACATTACCGCATCTAGGCCCGATATCATGTTTAGTGTATGTATGTGTGCTCACTTTCAAGCTAATCCTAAGGAGTCCCACCTTAGTGCCGTAAAAAGGATCCTTAGATATCTCAAACATAAACCTAACATAGGCTTGTGGTACCCCAAAGGCTCTGGTTTTACACTCTTGGGATACTCGAATTCGGACTTTGCCGAATGTCGCCTTGATCGTAAGAGTACATCGGGTGGGTGCCACTTGCTAGGGCGTTCCTTGGTCTCTTGGTCCTCAAAGAAGCAAAATTTCGTGGCCTTGTCAACCGCGGAGGCGGAACACATTGCCGCCAGGGCTTGTTGTGCTCAAATCCTCTATATGAAGCAAAGCCTCTTGGACTATGGTGTGAAACTAGATAGGATCCCACTCCTTTGTGATAACGAGAGTGCTATAAAAATTTCTAATAACCCGGTTCAACACTCTCGCACGAAGCATATAGATATTCGCCATCACTTTCTAAGAGATCATGTGGCAAAGAACGATATATCACTTTCTGGTGTTCGTTCCGAAGATCAATTGGCGGATACCTTCACAAAACCTCTAGATGAGAGCACATTTTGTAGGTTGCAAAGTGAGCTAAACGTTTTAGATGCTTCTAACGTCATGTAATTGCCTTGTCATGTAGTTACATTTCATATGTACATGTGCTAGGAGCCTGTCTAACCTTGTCAAGATAGTGATGAACGTGAGTCTTGCATGAGCCGGTGGCACCTTGTTTCGCTCATGGCATGTTGTTCGGTTCATCATGAATAAGCTTGACAAGGGCTCAATGTTATGCATCTTTGCTTTTCATATAGCTTGCACTCATGTTTAATTCTTGCTTTGCATAGTTGTTGACGCCAGATTTTGACACGTGTTGAATCGACGTCAGGAGGAGAAGATTGGCCGATGCGGCAGATCTGAAGGCTACAGAAAGGAATCAGCCGATTGAGGTAACATTCGGAAATCGGCCGATTGGTGACACGGCCTACGCCAACAGGATGGGATTATTTCGGAGGATCCTGGTCAAAAGTTGGTCAAAGGGGGCACGCTAAGTCGGTCGGGGAGCAATTGAAGGAAATTCTGATTGGATTAGGGAGCAGCGGCGGAAGATTCTGCGGGAGTCCGTTTCCTTTTTAAAGTTCGTATAGATATAGTAATTTAAATAAGGTTGTAACAAGTCGTGATCGACCAGGAGTCTTAGCTTTAGGGTATAAATAGGAGTCGTCAGGGTCTTGAAAAATCATCAACACATCAATCAACAACAATACTTCTACTTTTCCAGCAATTTACTTTCAAGTCGGCGACTTCGCCAATATTTTCTTCTTTCACGAGTTCGTACGGATTGGCAGGGCTGCATCAGCTTGATCTCCGACCAATTGGTAGGTTCCGCTTACCGAGTAATATCCGAGCTTTAACTACGGGCGCATCGCTGTGGTTTCGTTTGGATTTATTCACCAGTTATCGATATTTACTAGAATTGCAAGTTTTACCTTTTATTCTAGTATTATCACCAGTTATCCAGCTTGAAATCAGAGTAATCGGCTTCGTCATTGTTCTTCTTCGATTTATCATCATACAACCGATTAGATCTGTTTCAAGTGTTGTCCTTGCAGTAATCGTCTAGATCGCTCCAGCGGTTTTTCTTTACGATTACTACACAATTATCGGCTGATCCATAGCCGATCATCTCTACAGCAAATCGGCTGATTCGTTGCCGACGCGCTCCTCGAGGCAGATCGGAATCCCAGCCGATCGACGCGCCTAGAATTTAATACTCTATTTCCTTGTCAATCAACAGGTCAGATTGACTGGCACGCCGCGCGAACCGCACCAGGGCGATAACCCGAACAGGAGCTAAGCAGATTCTCCCGGGTCGTGTGTCCGACGCTGAAGACCATCGGCCGATTCCTATCCGGCCGATTTTAGCGCCAACAATAGTATTGCATTGCGTTAGTAGCATCACAAGGGAGCAAATCACACTTCGAGATGGATATTCATGCTAAATATGATATATCAACTCAACAAGAGTGATAAGATAAATGTTGCGCTTTCATGCCTATTGAACCATGTCCTAGAGAACTTAAAGGTCAATCTCATAGTCCGTATGGTTCATATATTTCTTGGATCTTGTGTTTATCCTCACTTGCATCTTAATTGCCTATGCTAAGTAAAAGCTCTTGAGCATCTATATCTTATGAGTGCTTGAGGGGTGAGGCTGTCTCTCAAAAATGGTCCAAATCGTGTATTTATGCCCTTGGTTCTTCGCATTTGGATCATAATTAGAGTAGTAGTTCAGCTTGAAAAAATTCAGTTCAATCGGTTAAATCAACGTCTTGCACCGAGACATATGTCGGTTTAACCGGTCCAGTTAAATATCAGCTCAGCCGTAGCAATCTGACCGACCCATTGTAAAATCCTCGTGTCGGTTCATCCGACGGCCTTGCGTTGACCGATTTCAAAATCCCCAGATCTGGTCAAGTTTACACCGTGATATACACAGACGCCTAGGGTTTCCTTCGGTCAGTTCATCCGACGCCTTCATGTCCCGCGAGCCCGCTCTATCAGATCTATCTCTAATACCCCCGTGGGACCGTCTTGTCAGTTTCTTCCCCTTCCGTGCGCCTCCTCCTCTGCCCCGAGCACGCCCGTACGCCGTCGCCGCGTCTCCACCGCGCCGCCACCGCTGCTACGCCACGCCCGTGCTCCACTGCTCCGCCACCTCTCCACCGCGTGCCGCCCACGCACCGCCGCCGCTCGTGCCCAGCCGCCGCAGCGCAAACCCTAGCGCCGCCGCCGCTCTGCAGCACCACTACGTCGCCGCACCCCGCCCGTTTCGCCTGCGCCGCAGCTTCCCAGCCACCGCGCCCGCGCATCGCTACAGCCACGCGGGCCTAAGCCAGCCCTCCACGTCCTCTCTGTTGGACACCAACAAGGTGTTCGATTTTTTGTCTGTGAGGCCCCTTTCTCCTGTTCTGCAGTGGTAACTTCTCCATCCTCGCACTCTTCTTTTGACATTGCAGAAAGTCTAGATTTCTAGCTCGAGTACAATGCTATCACATGCTACGATCTAAAACCTCAATCTCTTTGAGACTACTTTACATAATCATATCTTTCGTATCTCATATCACTTGCTAGGTTTTCAGTGCATTTCATCACACACACACATGCACACCCTTGCACTCACATCATCCTTGTGTTACATGGAGAAGAGCAGTACATCCACTAGAGGTCATGTTTAGGCTCATATTGATCCTTTCAAGGATCGCTCTTACCTCTAGTATATGACTCTAGTATGTGTTATATAACTCTATCTCATTCTATTATCTTCCACCGTTTCTCTTGGCAGATGGCAGATGGCAGGGGACAGAAAGGGCAAGGGTAAGGTCGTTGTTCCGCCAAAGCGGAAGCGGACTCGCGAGGAACGCGAGCGGGACCGAGTTCTTGCAGTACCAAATACACAGGCAGAGGGTCAGGGGGAGCCAGCAGCAGCAGGGGCAGTGTCAGGTTCAGCGACGGTTGCCGCTCAGGGCACCACACCGCTATGCCGCTCAGGGCGTACGCAGGCTACAACTGGGGAAGTTCCACCACCTCCTCCTCGCTCCAGAGCTCAGAGATGAGGCAGAGGCGGTCAGAGGCCTGGAGGTGCTCCACAGCAGCAGCAGTCCGAGAGCTCAGACAGCACATACACAGGCTCCGAGGCACACAGGCAGCAGTTGCTCCCGTTCTGCTGAGGGACCTTCGTGGACTTCCTTCGTCCAAGGTCCGACGGCTCCACTCTGTTCTGGAGGACGTCTGGTTTCCGGCTAGGAGAAAGGACAGAGTGGACCCTAGGTTTTGGACTGCACTATAGGAGAGTTTTTACCAGTCCTACGTCCGAGCTGGGGTGAAGTTCAGTGAACACCATCTTCTTGACTGGACCTCACTTCGAGTGGCAGCTAGCGGAGTTCCGATACTCCCGTATTACCAGAGGTACCGTGGACTGGTTCCACTGCTCAGCGAGAGAGCTCGGTATGTCCGCGAATGGACTCGAGTCTTCTACGCCACTGTCTACGTCGAGGGTGACAGGAACTACATTCGGTTTATGTTTGAGGGAGGACAATTTAGGATTGGCAGAGTTAGTTTGGGCAGACACTTGGGTCTTCGCCTCTCACCAGACCCCGTCTCCCTTCACCGCTTGGCTTACGGTGACGCTGAGGCTCCTCGTCATGCTCACAACTCCGTCTTTCCACCCGACGAGGAGGTCAGTGTGTTGTTTGTACAGCCACTTCTGTCGGGCACCCCTCGTACACTAGACAGACTCACTTTGGTTGCCAGCACGATCCACTTAGCGTTGCGGAGGAGTTTGCTGTTCAGGCAGGGATACAACGAGGGGTTGACAGCTTTGCAGCAGTGGCTTCTGATCTACATCCTCACAGGCTGAGACTTTGATATTGTTGATCTATTTATTTGTGAGATTGAGGATGCGATCATGGACGGGATGACAGTTCACAGATAGCAGCCGTTTGCTCACTGGATTAGTTACTTGCTAGCTACTCTGCGTCTGAACGAGCGTATGCCTGAGTTGGAGCTTTCCCATTCTCAGTTCAAGGCCTACCGTCCCACAGCTCCTGACGACGAGCGCCGAGGCCCGAGAGGCGAGCGCAGGGCTCAGGAGATACTCGAGCAGCGAGCAGAGGCAGCAGAAGACCCTCTTGCTCAGGAGGCCGAGGCACTAGCAGCAGCAGAGGCATGGTTACCGGCTTACCTTGCCACAGACTCTGAGGACTCAGGGGACGACGATGACTATATACCCACCTTTCCAACTCCTCGAGCTGCTCAAGACGACGAGGCCGGTCCGTCAGCTGCCACACCAGCTCGTGGCACCTCCCCTCCAGCACCCCCAATGGTCACTGTTGCTGAGGTTACAGCGCCAGACACCCTCGCTCAGATGTTACAGATGTTGACACAGCAGCAGGGTCAGATGCAGGCACAGATGGCACGCCAGGCAGAGCGACAGGATTTGATCATTCAGGAGATCCGGATGCAGCAGGAGACGATGAGGCAGCAGTTTGTCCAGCAGCAGCAGCTCTAGTAGCAGATGTTCACTTTCTTCTCAGGCTGCTTTGGGACAGTGTATCGACACATTGGACTGCCTGAGCCACAGCTTCCGACCACTGAGCAGCTCTGGTACGACCCGACGAGCCCTCCTCCTTCTGCCGGTGGATACATTCAGACACCCCTAGGGTCGTTCCCAATGTCGCCACCTCTACAGGCAGGGGTGTTCGCGTCTCCAGTGCCACAGCAGGGTCTGATGACCGAGCAGCAGCGAGCCCAGTACCTCCAGCAGCAGCAGTTTCTACAGCAGCTACAAAGTTCAGCTCAGTCTCATCTGCCTGCCACACTTGTTCAGATTTTGCCGGTCACGTCCCTCACTTTCGACACCACACCCCCTCCAGCTCAGTCCGTTCATCCTATGGCGGTTCGTCCCTCGTCGACCGACTCCGTTATTGTCACCTCACTCTCAGCTTCTCTTTCTACGGTGACGGAGTCAGCGAGTGTCGTTCCGGTGCCAGCTGCGTCTTCAGCTCCTCCTTCTGCATCTCCGGCGACTACTCAGGTCGAGTCTGCTTCCAGCGACGACGCTTCTTCCGATGACGACGACGTCAACCGCTTCATCACGGCACCCAGGACGGCCGCTTCTCCTTCATCTCCAGCCCAGGACTAGCTCTCGACTTCCTTTTTGGTGCTTTGTTACCAAAGGGGGAGATAGATAGGGGGAGTAGAGATAGGGGGAGCAGGGTGGTTTGTGGCGTGATTTGGAGATGACATGGCTTTTGTTGTATAGACATGTCATTTGGCTTTTGTGTATGATAGTGTGTTGACATGTCCCTACATGTGGACTTCATTTCAGTAATGCATGCCTGTTCAGTTCCTTGTTTATTCTCTTGCATGTGTTGTTGTCTAAGCGCTTTCAATTTCATATCTTTGTTATCTCTACTTTGTGTTGTCATCAATTACCAAAAAGTGGGAGATTGAAGCGCATCTAGGCCGATAGATGCTCATGGTAAGTTTCGGTGATTAATGATAACCGTATGTGACTAACGTGTGTTTTGAAGGAATTAACAATCAATGGTTATGTCGCATATGAAATATGAAAGGAGACCCCTCAATTCTCGATGAAATGCATGTCAAGTACTCGAACATGAAGATCAAGGACCTTTCTAGTGTCGACTGTCACAAGAAGCTGAAAGACACTTGATTTAGATTAGGTTTTATAGATTTTAGTAGTTGACCGAACTATTAAGGGGCATTCTCGAGTTAGTAGCTTGACCTAGTGAGAGTTGGCCTAGAAAATATGCACACTTGCTCAAGCTAAGTCAGAGACAGCTCAAAGAAATCATAGAAACACGGAAGCGAATGAACCTCGAAGAAACGATCAACTTCACATCAATTGATCAAGACCAAAATGATTTGAACAGGTCGGTTAAACCGACAGGGGCAAAAATCAACGGGTCGGTGCAATTGGCATTAACATGGTGTTCAAGTCAGAAAAACTCTTTCACAGTCGGTTCAACCGACAGGCCATACTCAGATGGGTCGGTCCAATGTCAGGCGCAACAGAGAGCTATGCATTTTCACTCAGAATGGGTCTTCACAGTCGGTTAAACCGACACTCCATGCGTCGATATCATCAGAGAGCATGTCAAGTTCAGCCCAGTATCAGTCTTCACGATCGGTTAAACCGACGGGTTTCATCTTTAGCGTCGGTGCATTGGTATGTTGAATGCATATTTTACTCAGTAGCGTTCCCCGCGGGTGGCTGATGAAAATCTTCACAGTCGGTTAAACCGACGGGTTCAATGACTGGGTCGGTGCATCAATCGGTCTAATGACGTAAGCCAATAGTATAGTGTCAGAACAATAATGGCTCCATTGGAACTTAGAGGGGTCGGTTAAACCGACACTATGTACTTTTCAAGAAAAGCATATGTAACGGCTACCTCTTGTGCTCTAGCCTATATATACTCATCCCCGGGTCATTTGGACTACCTTTGACATCTTGAATACCCGAGGCCACCCCAGAGCTGAAGAGATACACTTGAAGCCATGAAAAGAAGAGTTTGAGCTTGAAATTTGATCCAAACACAAAGAATCTTTTATACTTTGAGTAATAAGTGTGCTTGAGCTTAGGGCAAACTTAGTGTTAGGTCAAGTGAAGTCTTGAGAGCTTGTTACTCTTGGTGAGCTCTTGGAGTTTGTGAGAGCCCTAAGAAAAAAAGTTGTACACGGTGTGAAGCTTCCCGTTTCGGAGATGGAGAAGGAGCAATCTTAGTGAAGCACTTGCGTTCTTGGTGATGCAAGGGAGTCATACCCTTTGTGGGTGCTCCAACGTGAATTAGGGGAGTGTCAACTCCTTGATACCACGGGAAAAAGATTGGGTTATCTCGTGTCTCACTTTTACATTCAAGCATTTACATTGCTCATCTTATTGCTATCCTTGCATGTTTGCTTGTTTGTTCAATTAGGATAACCATATGCTAGTATGCTCTCTTGACTAGATCAATTCTTGTTAGTGTGATCTTAGAACTATGAATCATGAGCATGTTAGTGTGTTATCCTACCTAAGGACGTTTAATTTAGTGTGCTCTAGTTAATAGGAACAAAACTTATAGATTGGACAACACTAGCATATATTAAGGATTCGATAGAATTCGAAAACGTCCCAATTCAATCCTCTTCTTGGGCCTCTCCTTTCAATAGTTCACCAGGCATATCTACACCATGTTTTCAGCAACAACTGACCATTGCAGTTGAGCTCTGCACAGGGGGCAGGTGTTTTTGCACGCCATCATTAACCAATCGACGATGCAGTCCCTGTGGGCGGCAGACTGGCATGACGCTGCACAGGTCGCCGTCCTCAAACGGCCCCAGGCAGATCGCGCAGTCCTCCTCTACTGCTGCAGTTTCTTGTGCTGATGATGGATCGTCACCGCCGGCGGCGGCGGCGTTTCGGCGAGGATACGTGACGCTGTCCAGCAGGGCGATGGCGAAGGATTTCATCTCCTCCGGCAGCCGGGCGTCCGCCTGCTGCTGGTCTTGATGATGATTGTTTTTGCTGCACAAGCAGATGATGACAAGGACTGCTGCAATGACGAAGAGAGCAAGCAAGAAGGCATCCATCACCGATGGACGACCAATCATGATGACAATCAAGGACTAGTACTACTGTTTCTTGCAGCAGCTATATTAATTGTATAGTAACTGCATGCGATAGGTCAGCCAAGTAGTAGTAATCAGCTGGAGTATATCTCGTAATGGAGTCCGATCGATCGCGCTGCCTGCGGGCTTGCTGAATCGAAATCGCCCCCGTGGGAGGGATCGAGTCCGAATCGAAGCTGCCCTGAACCTGGCATGCTTGTGTTGTATAATTCTCCACTTCCAAAACGATGTGGTAACTACAGAACAAGATTCTTGGACCTGGACCTGCTTGTGGTTGCTCTGCACCCTGAACCTAACGGGACATGGAGTCATGGACAGTGGAAACGAGCTGAGCGAGCAGCAGCCTCATTGCATTGGTCGGACGGACCCGACCAAGAAGAAGAGGGACCTTCGTCGCCGCCGGCCGCCACTCCCCAAGCTGAATCCTGGACGCGGCGCAGCTCTTCTGAATCCGATTCCTCACTCTCCATGGCCGCCGCGCTCTCCACGGGCTTCTGCTGCAGGGGAGTTAGGGCCGTGCGTCCCGTGCGTGACTCAGCGCGGATGCAGCGCCTAGTGGCGGACGGTGCTCGCCGCCGGCTGGACGAGGACGACCTCGGCGGCGGCGATGGCCACCTGGCCCCAAGTATTATTGTCTTACAAAAAGACCCTTTATATTTACAAATACACCCCTATTTTGTATCGCGATTAAGGCCCTCCACAGTGTGCTAGCGGTGCCAAAAAAAGGATCCACAGCTTAAATTTGGAGTAGCTCCATGCATGCCGTAGTGTGTGAAAATTACAGCATTGATGCCATCTAACAGCGGGACCCGCACAAAAGTAAAAACAATACCCCAGGCAAGGCAGACTTTGGTGCGTCGCTACAGTAACTTTACGTTTGTTTAATGTTTGGGCACCGGTGAATCTACTTGCCCTGCTTCCTATTTTTTTAGCACCACTTTGAGTCAGCACCAATAGCCACAGTGTATGGAGTGATGCCTAAATCTTCTCTCTCTTCTTTGAGCATCACTATATCGAGGGCCTAATAATCGCGATCCGAATGTTTACAAACACACCCCCAAGTATTTTATACATAGCCCCCCTAACTCGGATCGCGATCCGAATATTTGCAATCTGCCCCATCATTTCGATCTTGAATTCGGCTCTGTGCTTCCACCGGCGTGTTCGCCTGCGATGACCCGGCGCCATCGCTGGGGTACCAGCTACCAACCATCAGTGCCTGCCGGGAGCGCTGAGCCGGTATCCATCTAAGCGTGGACCAGCCCTCCCGCAGCCAGTCCCGCACACAGCGGTCATCGGAGCCGATCCAGCACGCCGAGCAGCGGCGCGCGCGCTTGAGCTCGTGCAGCCCGGCCATGGCAGCTTGGTCGACACCGCACCTTCTCATTGTCCTGTGACGTTATGAGACAGCACGTCCGAAGACGCTCATCCTCTCTCCTCTCGCAGCTTGTGCTGTTTCTTTCTGACGAAGCTATAATCGTTTCTGAAAGTGTAGCTGCAACAATATTGAGCTGCAACTCTGATGTGTTCCTGCCTAGTGTTCTGAATTCTGATGTGTCGCAACGGGTTTCTGATCTTCTGAACATCGTCGAATTGTACGCACGGCGGTAGGCTGCATTGCATCAGAATTGCAACAAAATGGTTGCTGTTTCTTTCGTTTCACTTGCTGTATCTGCCCTGAAGCTGGCATACCTGCCCAATCCTCTACATTCAGACTGAATACGAAACTGAACATCTGAAAGGACTCGGACCAGAGCATTGCAACCAAACCAACGGGTGTCCTCTACATTTCCGTGGTGTGGCTGCTGGTGGTTTATTTGATCGTCGCCTTTGGACTTTGGTCAATTCAATTGCCCTACTTACTACGTGTGACCGACAGCTTCGATCGTGACATGTACACATGCACCCATTCCTTTTGTGCCGGTGAAGTTTGCGACCATTTCCTGCGGTACAAACTTATTAGCTAGCATCCTGCATAGTTTAGCTAGGATGACAAACAAGAGAACATCATGTCAGCAGACTAAGCTTTGATTATTGGAGCTGTACTGTATGGAATTTCCTAAAACTTGAACCTCACATAGCCTTTTGTTCTACACAAACGAGTGCAGTTATAATTTTGGGAAACTCGTGAGTTAATAAACTTGACCCTAAAGTTAAAATCCTGAATGAAAAGTTCAGAAGAAAAAAGACGAGAGAAAAATATACAGAGGCGGCCATGGCCTGGAAGGCTGGAAAGCACACAAATTTAATAGCATTCCCTCAAACTTGCTCAAGGACTTATCATAATAAGAAGAAGAAAAAAAACTGGCTCAAGAGAAGTTGCTTCCAAATGGACTCAACAGACATAGATGTGATGAAGGGGGCATGCTGGATAACACCGAGCACAGGCTGCACTGCAAAATTAGACAAGTATAAAAGACAAGGGAGAGATATGATACACGGAATGGAGGTAGAGTTGCATAGTTGACTACAAGTAACAAGAAGATTGGGATGGACAAAGCAAAGGGAAAAAAAAACACTCGATCGTCTACCTAAACCTATACCTTTCTTTATAGCACCAATTTCCCCACATTGCCAACTTGATGAATCCCTCCCACCAACTACTTCTCAAAATAGTACCTCGATCGTCTTTGAATAGCACCCTAATCTAATGGTTTTGTATGATGTGTCGGTTGGGAAAGTTATAGTATATCATAACATGCTCTTTTCCCCCTCTGACTAGGTGATTTTAGATTTTTTTGCTCAGCAGGTCATGTTTGAAAACATACACCTTTTTCAGAGTTTGAAGTTGGAACAGTAATATGGAATTCTCATTAAATTATTTATATGCGGATGCCACTTGCTAAATGGTACTATCTTGTTAATTACAGACATCAATTCTGGATGCCTTGATTTATCGAAGAATAAACTGATATAGCAGTAATACCGACATACCGTGAAGGCTACAGGGCAGCAGTGAGTGACTGCCATCTCATCTGTGGTGAATAGAAAGGATGCCTCCCAAATTGAAGGAAACCTGCACGCGTCCACGACCAAAAAAGGCCACTATCAGACTATCAGCACTATCAGGTCGGAGTAGCATATATTATGACATGCATTAGACCTTAAAGCTCAGGGCCTGTTTAGTTTCATTTGGAAAGCCAAAACATTTTTGCCACAACTTTTGATGCCAAAACTTTACACCTTTCAACTTTAGATCTTGGTGTTAAGATGCATGCCAAAAGTTTAACCATGCAGACACAACACGCGCCCCCATGACGTTTTTTACCCTCTGTTGGGCCTCTTGATGCCAAATGCCAAATGCCAAAAATTTTGTTGTTTTACATCATGTTGTTTAGATCCATTTTGCAAAAAGATGGGCCAAAACACTAAAACTTTTTGCAAAATGGAGGAACTAAACACGCCCTCAGTTATTAATTAGGTAGAACAAGAGATGCTGCTAATCTATTTTGAAAAATGGAACAACAATGTTAGGGCATGTACAACCCAGAGACAGGGGGTCGTCTGTAAGGGTCTCGATTCTATCACAGAGACATGTATATAGACAGGTAATACAACCCAGAGACTACCTATTGTCTGCAACCAGTTTAATGTTTTGCATGTAACTAAGATCAACTATAAATAAATTTGTGCATACCATTGTGTGGCCGTTTGTTTAGAAAATATATCAAGCATAAATAAGAGGATCATGGATACATATTTTTTAGGAAGCATGGATATAATAATTATATTATATATAGTTACAACGCCTTTTATCTAATTTTCTTTGTTTCCATAGCGTTGCCATATGTACCCGCCATCACGACCGAGCGAGAAAGCCGGCGGTACCGCTCCCGCTGCTGAGCCGCCACCACGACCGAGGGAAGGGGCTGGGGGCGCCGCCGAGAAGACACCGCGACCTAGGGCAGGGGCTGGGGCCGCCGCCGCCGCCGCAGATCCTTTCTTCTTCCGAAGTCCGGACGCCGTCGACATCCCGGCGCACCCTAATCCGGCGAGGAAAGTGGGCGGATTACGGAGAGGAGAGCGCGTGGGATCTGGCGGGGAGAGAGTGAAATTGGGGGAAAATGAGGACATACCTTGGAGATATGGCGGGCGGAGGGGGATTTGGCGCGGAAATCTCCCGCGCGCGAGCGCGCCGTCGCTTGGGGGAGACGGGGCCGTACATCGCTGTCGGGTCGTCTTCTCAGCCTCGGAGCACGGGAGAGGAGCGTCGCCTCGCGAGAGGACGGGGCGCCCATCGCTCGGTGTAGGCGGGGGGTTTTTTGCAAAACAGCGTATGCCGAGACGGCAAAAAGACGGGCGTTGTACGTGGCCTTAGAGCACAGCAAACTGAACTGCGGTGTGAAATACTCCAGCCTCTGGCACGCATTACAAAACGAGAAAAGGATGATAAGAGGAGGGTGCATAATAAAGTAGAGAGCAGCAGGCATGCTTCGCAATAGACAAATAAACAAAGCTCTAGCAGAATTGTTTTTACAGAAAAAAAGGATGGAGGACAGTGTGGAACCTTCCTTCATCCTCGAGCCCCAAACTTCGTTATCACGCATGATCAAACCACAACAACTCCTGTATTACCGCACCTAATTAAGCTTTAAGGGTTTCCCTTAAAGCATTTGTATCAGAAAAACAACTCCTGTATTAAAAAAAGATAAAAAAAATAATACCATGGCGCCTGGTCTGGGCTCAAGGAGAAGCAGTGTAGGTAGCAGTGAAGTACGAAGATCGTGAGATGACCGCTTCCCTCGTGTCCCTTTCTTCTTCATCCCACGCGCTCTCTTTTCTACGCGGCTTCGTCGCTCTCACGCACGCATACATAAACGCAGGCAACGTTCACTCCCGTGCTCTGTTCTCCATTTCCATTTCGTCGCCTTGCCTGCTCTGCCTCCAGCCCTCCGCAGGCTCAGTCAGCGAGACCTCAGCCTCAGCTCGCAACAGCCCTGCCGCTTGCTTCACCATCACCCTCCCTCCATGGCCGACCGCGTCCACCCCGTGCCGGCGCCTCCGTCTCGACGACCCGATCAACCACCCGCCGACGCCGACGCCGAAGCCCCCGCCACCGGTGCCGCCGGCGCGGCGGCCACGGAGACGACGCCGCTGCACCCGTCCTTCAACCGCCCGCCCTCGCCGCCTGCCGGCACCTACATCATCCAGGTGCCCAAGGACCAGGTCCTCCGCGTCCCGCCCCCGGACCGCGCGCGCCGCTACAAGAAGCTCGCCGCGCGCCCGGCGCGGCGCCGCCTCCTCCGCCGAGCCTGCTGCTGCTCCTTCGCCGCGCTCCTCCTCCTGCTCCTCCTCGCCGCGGCCTTCGCCGGCGCGGTCTACCTCATCTTCCGCCCCCGCGCGCCCACGTTCTCCGTCGCCTCCCTCTCCATCCGCGGCCTCGACGCCGCCCTTATCTCGTCGTCCTCCGCGCTGTCCCCCGAGCTCGACGCCGCCGTGCGCGCGGACAACGGCGCGAACAGGAAGGTCGGCGTCGACTACCGCGGCGGCGGGAGCGTGACGGTCTCCTACGCCGGGCAGCGGCTCGCCGCGGGGCCGTGACGGTGTTCGCGGCGGCGATGAGGGGCCGGGGCGTGCGGCTGACGGAGGAGCAGGCGAGGCGGCTCGCCGCGGAGCGGGCCGCGGGCGCCGTGATGCTGGCGGTGGAGGCGAGGGTGCCCGTGCGGCTGCGCTTCGGGAAGGTGCTGCGGACGTGGACGGTGGACGTGAAGGCGCGGTGCGACGTGGCCGTGGACAGGCTGGAGGGGGACGTGGCGGCGGTGAACAGGGGGTGCAGGGTTCGGGTCAAGCCGCTCTGGTGGTGGTGGTGATCGCCGCCGCCGGCGCCGGCGCTCCTGTCCACATGCATGGTTAATGCCGCCTAATTAATATAAACGGCTAGTGAGTAATTACTGCTCCGTACTAGCAGCAACGGTGTACTATTGAACATATTCTAGTAGCAGGTTGCCTGTGGAGTAAATTTTTTCATAAAAAAATTCTAGAGAAAATTTTTGGGGTATGGGGGTGTATGTGTACAATATTTGGAGGTGATGTGAAGAAGGAAGGCAAATTCAGGACATACACAGAATGCTCTATATATGGGTTGCATCATTGCATGTAAATGGTGAAATTATAGAAAACTTTTTATGTTACTGTGCAGAAGAAAAGTAAATTGTTGGATCATTTTACCGTGTCATGACTAGCTAGCGACGGCTGCTGCTGTGAAAGTGGTAGTGGTGAAGGAAATTAAATTTTGAGCTCATCAGTCGCCGTTGATGTAACATGCATGTAAACCGTACTGCGTAGCCAAGTCAGTCGTCTCGTAGTGTAACGCCTGTCTTTATTTCTTGCTTTCCTTGTCACCAATGCAAATTGTCAAAACAATTTTCTCTTGCATTCTCATTCAGAATATATAATAATATAATCGATGTTTTACAATAATTGCAGTGACGCCGGGAATGGCATGCATGTCGGGGTGCAAGTAAGTAAACATATGGTCACGAAAGTAGGGGTGGAGCAGCAGGTTGACTTTGTCAAAATCTCCATGCATGGTGGTGTCAGGCCAGGTCGGCGTCAGTTACGGGTTTGGAAAAGAGTTATACGTGTGACTAGCAGTTAAGGTGTCACACAATTATATTTTCCAAAACGGTATATTCAAATTAAAATCTGACTGCACTACCATGTTTCTTGCGAGAGCATACTTGGATAATTTTTTGGATTGGGATAATATTTTTTAAGCCGGAATAATTATTCCAATAATATATAAAAAAATATTCCACCTTGTGCGATGATTTAATTGGTAGTCATATGTGTGGCTTATAATATTTCTGGTGTTGGAGGGGGAATTTTTATATTAGCACAATAATATAATGTATGAGTCTGTATCCGATACGTAACTATGGGCTGGGCTTTTACGTGAAAATAAATATCGCGTATATGATATCAAGTAGCAAAATTTAATCCCATATGTAAAATTTTCGATGCATGTTGTCTCCATAAATTAAAACACCTGAGTTCCCTCTCATCACATCTGATAACCTGATTTGATTGGAGTTAGTAGTGGAAGCGCAAATGGCCGCCCCTGTTGCTATGACCCAGCATGAGCTACATTGATCTTGATTAAGATCAGTGTAGCACATCAAGGGCTACCAATATGGGTGGTCATAGGTGCTCCCACAGCCATCTCTTTTTTTTTCGATTCGATAGTTTTCATTCGTTTCTTTCTTTTCCTTTTTCCAAATAACACGTAAACTAGCTATCTGCGTTGGTCTGCACGCATCTTAAACTCTTAAGGCTCAACTCGGCTGACGCGAGCAATGAACAGTTCTTTTCTTTTTCTCTCTATATTTTTCTTCATCCACGAGGGGAGCGATGAACAATTCAACGGAAGCAAATATTTTCAGAAACCTATCACCCTCACGTACGTCACCTACTGATTTGGTCTAAACTGAAACCTTTTTGCAACCGTCCTGCACTGCGGCTGTTTTTTCAATTGGGGTTGCCAATCTAATCCTGCCTGCCTGTCTGTCTGTCACAATACCTGAATGACGTAAGAATACTCATCTTAATTTATGGTCGATGGGTGCCATCTTTGTGTCAGCCAGTTGCATCAGCAAGCAACTCCAGGGATCAGATGCGCAGGCTGTATGTGCATCATCTTGGTACCGATGTGCAGCTGCATGCAGACCTGAGCTAAAACTTAGTGTTGATAATGCCTTAGCGTCTTTCTTAACAAGTGGAATATAGGACCAAGCAATGAAAAATATCAAAATAACAGTAAAATGCACCCGTCTAGCTAGATTGATACACGGTCAGATAAATAATCTCTAGGAGTTTCTAACACCATCATCTTAAGGCCTGCCAGCACTAGAAGCTGCAGAATTGCCGCTTCAAAATAACCATCTACTACCATTACACACCATCCTCCATATGTACAGACATAAGAGAGAGCCTGCCAATCTCACTACCTAATCTCATTCATTAGACAGCATCATCACTTCTTCCTTCTTTTGGAAGTCCTGGTTGCCTGCGAAGCTCCTGCAGAAGAAGCCTCTTGAGCAGCCTCGACGGCTTCGGCTTTAGCGCTTCTAAGGGTCCTACTGCTAGGCACTGCCGTTGATGGGCCTGCGTTGTTATTTTCTTCCACCAGCTCGGCTTTGACTTGCTTGCGCCTCTTCCTTGATGAATGGTTAGCTGAAGGGGCTTCATCCTCACCAGGCTCATTCACATCATCATCGCCAACGGCTTCACCATCCTGGCGGGGCCATTCGGTACTGCAACCGGGACAAGCTCTTGAAGCCTGCATATACAGATACATTAGCAAGCTGCAGCTTTAACATCAATAAGGGTAACAGTGTCAACTACAGTAAGGTGACTACCTTTCGCTGTGAAAATTTCTTCCTCAGACAGTACTCGTGAATTCTTACATTGCATTCCTCTTTGGGACAACTTGATGCCTGTTGCAGAACATAAACAATAGAAAAATAATCACAACTTTTGCAGGTTAGATGGTAAACTTAAAACAAGACCAAGGCAACTGAAAATCATAAAATCATCATGTATGACTACCTTTATACAAGCTTCGTTACAGACCATGCATGATGGGATGTCGTTACCACGGAACCAGCTTCGGAGATCAAGAAATGATCTGGTGCCCAGACCAATCTTGCCTGTGGAGGTGTATGACAACCAACGGTCCCGTATCAGTTCATCCAGAGTTTTCTCTTTCTGGGTCAGTGAGAAGTTCTTTATGGAAGTAGGAAGAAGAGATTGGCTGTCCTGTGAACCGTCTACAATTATGACCTGGGAACAGAACAGTCAACAACTCATCACACCATGTTGCAATCAAGATTAAGGCCCAACAATCGGTATATATTATAGTGCTGCTATGCCATGCCATTTCACAGAAAATACTAAAGGTACTACTCCTATCATAGATGACATGGTAACTGCAAAAAGTATATGAAACTATTATATGCTTAATTGCTTGTAAATTTGTAACCATTATGAGCTAAAACAAGCACATGGCCATTTAGTACATGTTGATATAAGACAAATGCATGGTGAATAAATACATGAAAAACCAACAAATCATGTTCCCAGAATACTGTACAGCAAACCTGGTTGTCCAGCCGGACATTGAGAGTGTCAATACTGGTTATGCTCCCATCATTTCCAGCTTCCTGAACAATTGCTTCTAACTGCCACAGGAATCATTAGTTACATTAATACATGTGAAAATGAACACAGCATATGTAATATCAGATTGAGCTATACAAAGCAAGCCAACACATACCAATCCCTTGTAGAATGCAATCTGGGGCACAGAATACTTTGTTCCGAGCTTTGATTCTTTGTCAGCAATGTTATTAACCACTCCGTAGTACACCATTCCATCATACTGGTTTATGCATGCTCGCAACTCAAACTGCAAATATGCGAGTTCCTTGTTGATCTTGAGAAGTGTATCATTGAACAGCTGTTGATGAGTTGCTGCAAGCCAGGATATGAAATAAGTGATTGGAGACTAGACAGTTGGCAAAATGAATTATAAGCTTGCAACCTTAGGCTATATACTCTTATATAATTGGTACTAGACATACGATTCAGCCAAGTAGCCAACCAGGCATCATTTGAATTGAAAACGATTCCAACCCCCAAGTGTGAAGGCCATTTAGATAATGAGACTTTGAAGTGGTTGTTATTTTCTTAGCAAAAATTTGAAGTGATTGTGATTGGCTCAAGTGATCAGTAGGTGAATGCTCCAAATTCCACAGTTCAATATTTGATGAGAAAGTAACTTTAGCTACTTCTGGATCAGACAAAAACTCCACTAAATTGTTTGTTTCAAGGTACAGCACTTGTCAGTGCATTTATATAGTGAGCATGTGATAGAGAAGACCAAGTTAAATAATAAATGACGATAGTTTTCAAAAAAAATAATAAATGACGACTTAGGTCCAACTAGGAAGTAAAAAAAAACAATGCCTACACATATTGTAACAATATTCAAAATGAAAACTATTTTGTGCCAAAGAAAGAGAGTAGGGAATATGAGCAAGATCAGGTTCTGTAAATAGCAGCATTGCCAAAAAAAAATTAGTACGAGGCCAAATGTGCACCCTTTTCCTTTGAGCAAAAGATTTCTAGCACTAGACAAACAGAGACGTACACATATTCTCAAAAAGAATGTAGATGTATATGGATTCCAAACAAATGTGTTAGTGCCAGCACAGTAATAAGTTGTGAGTGTGAAAGTTGTGAGGAGCATCCCGTGGAACAAATGTAAAGAGAGGATGGAGCAAGACTAAAGCTGGAGGGAAAGGAGCAGCAACTCGCAAACGCGTGGTATAGGAATGGGTACCGGGGTCCCTGTCAGAGACATCAGCGAAGACTGCGTGGAAGTCGGGCTCGGCAAGGGGTCCGCGGGAGAGAAGCGCCTGCAGCAGGGTGTGATGTCGCTGGCGCCAAGGCAAGGGCGCCATACTGCGGCTGCTCCCCCTCGCTCGGAAGATAGCCTAGCAGTACCAGATGGATTTCGAGAACTAAGAACCTAGAAGTAACTTGAACCCCGCTGCATATTGGCCGTTGAGTACTCTGGAAGGAGAAGGGGGCGGAGTGGCTTGCACTGTAAGCTGCACCTGCTGCTTGCCCCTGCATCTTTGTTCAGCCCCCATTTCCACGACTCGTTTACCCCACCCCAGGACAGAGGCCACCCTTTCATCCACGCATGGTGCTCCAGGGGCGGCGGCCTCCTGCCCTCCCGTCGAGCTGGCGAGGCCGCCCAACCGGGCATGGCGCAGGAGTATTTCGTCGAGCGCTTGTCGGGCAATGAACGCGTAAAGGGAAGAGAGGAGATGGAGTACTGGGGTTCTTGCCGGAGACGGCGGCGAAGACGGCGTGGAAGTCGCGCTCGGAGAGGGGGCCGCGGGTGAGCAGCGCCTGCAGCAGGGTGTGGTGCCGCCACGACAGCGGCGCCATCGCGAGCTCGGCTTGCTATGCTCCCGCTCTCGCTCGGGAACCGGGAGCTGCTAGGTTTCGCCCCGATCGGATTAGATCCGGCGCGAATCGGGAACGAATTCCTCCGCCCGGGGATTGGGAAGATCGGAGTAGAGAGGACGGAGGGAAATCGATCTTTTGGGGGGAATTTTTGGGTGATGGATGGGGGAGACGGGGAAATCGATGCTGCTGGGTGGGTGGGTGGGTTGGGCTGGCAACTGCAGCTGCATCCTGAATGGGCTGGGCCTCCTACTTCTGGTCAGGTCTGGGCTGGACCGTGATTGAGAAAACGAAAGGGCTCGCCTTGGGCCGGAAGTTTCGCAGGCCGGCTTGCTAGATATTTTGCCAGCCAGCGTCCTGTCTCAGGCTCTCCTCTCCTCTCAGCCAATGATGGCCACACACGAGTGCACGACGACACCCGGCGATCCTTTGGCTTTCCATTCCATGGCGCTCGCGCCCTCCAGTTCTGCGCGCATCTACGCCGGCCTCGCGTCCACCACCATGCTGGCCGCGACGACTCTCCTGCGGCCGCGGCTCCTGCCCGGCTCTTCTTATCCCTACGCATCGCTCTACCTGCAGCCCCGTGGCGGTAGCTACCGTGGTGATGGTTGCGGGGCGCGCAACGCCGACCTCCGCTGCCGCCGCCGGCTCCTCACGGCGCGAGGCGAGCGCCCGCCCCTCGATGACGAGGACGAGGACGAGGAAGATCAGCAGGATCCGTCGTCGGCGCCTGCTGGTGGGTTCGACGCGGCGGTGGCGCTGTTCAACCGCGGCGAGTACCACGCGTGCCACGACGTGGTGGAGGAGCTCTGGTACGGCGCCGAGGACCCCGCGCGGACGCTCCTCCACGGCGTCCTCCAGTGCGCCGTCGGGTTCCACCACCTCTTCAACCAGGTCCTCTGTCATACTCATTGATCGATCGATGAATTGTTGGATTTGGTGAACCTGCATACGCATGCCAACAATCGGTCGATGAGTTCTGAATTTGACGCCAACAATCCATTGTATTGCTCGATGGATATCATCGGCCTGCTCGTGCAGAACCACCGCGGCGCGATGATGGAGCTCGGCGAGGGCCTCTGCAAGCTCCGCAAGCTCAACCTCGACGATGACGACCCCTTCTCCCGGTTCCGGGAAGAGGTCGCCGCCGTGCTGCAGTTCCTCTACTGCACCCAAAAGGAGCTCGCCGCGTGTACGTGCAAACTTGCCGCTCCTCACTTCCTTCGCGAATGCTAATCGATCAACAGTCGAATAATCAGAATCCATTGTTCCATTGATTCAGGCACTGATGAACTGTGTTTGACCATGGATGGCTCGCCGAGCTCGTACCAGCTGCTCGGCAACTTCGCCGCCGGCCAGCAACTCTACCGGTTTGAAGCTGATGATACGGACAACGGCGCTTCTAGCATCATCTTTTCCGTATCTGACGATCGCACTTCACAGGAAGCTCATCATAGAGTGAAACTTCCGACATTACATGCCACGGAGCAAAATCTGACAGATCTTCAATGTGCCCACCAATATATATAGCTAGCGCATATTCAAGTTACGTTTTTCAGCTGAGGTCCGGTGGAGTGCAGTGGCTGGACCATTTATCTAACAATGTATATATGTAGCCTACCTAGCACGTCAAGTTACATTTTTCAGCTGAGGTCCAGTCAGATAGCTGAACCATTGATCAATCAATATATATGTTGCCTAGCGCACTAATTTACGGTTTTGAGTGAGATCTAATCAAGTGACCGAGCATTTACTTAGAACAAAGTACTCCGTCCTACGTTCCAACCGTTCCAATATATAGTTCGTTTTGACTTTTCTATATCCATAGTATTTGCTATGCATCTAGATATAATGTGTCTAGGTGCATATCAAAATCTATGAATCTAGAAAAGCTAAAATAAACTACATTTCAAAACGGAGGGAATAGTTAATATATATAATAAAATCACTTCCTCCAAAAGAATTATAAAATAGTATTCTAATGAAAACTTGCCTTTGGGTCTTAAATTTGATCTGATTGTAGTCAAATTCAGTAAAATATCTCACGCATGGCCCAACTCTTGCCTCAATAAGAAAAAATATAACTTATACTAATAAATTATTTTTAAAATATAAAATATTTCAGCATTTACTCCCCTAATTTTTATATTTACGCAACACATGATTATTTGGGCTTTTCTGTAGCAGCAGCTGCTGCTCAGACCTACAGCTGAATGGTTAGGTTGTGCAGCTGCATCTGCAGCCACTTCGAGGAATCCAAAGCAAACGAGCTAATTAACATACAATCACAATCTAATGATTTATTTCTAGACTGGACTCACAACAAACAAGTATTTCTTCCAATCCCTAACGATCCATTTAACTTTAACTTTATGGAACATATGGCAATAATGGTTGACTATGCAATGTTTCTGAACTAGTCTTTAATAGTAGTATTTTCTTCGTAACTTCAACGTTGACATGGTATTAAGCTAACATGCAATAGACTATTTTTCTAATCTCATCATATATATCTTTTTTCTATAAGTTTTTTCTTCTAATTTTAACACGATACTGACACAATAACAATCTCATTATTGTGGCTCATAGTATAAATATTTTCTTTCGTTAACATCGCTTTGCTTTCTCAGCAGCGGCGTCTATACGTCAGTTCTTTTACACCTTCTAATACAAAAAAAGTGGCATCAACATTCGCACAAAAAAAAAAATAAAAAAACCCCAGAAAAACACACGCCCAAGGGCAAGAGGAAAGAAAGGGAGGAAACTAGGAAAGCCACAGCAGCAAAACCAAACCCTCTCGGCTTACCCCCCTCCTCCCCCCGGTCCCCTTCCCCTTCTCATCCGCGGCGGCACGCTCAAGCTCAGGGACTCGCTACCGAGGTATGCATCTCTAGCCCCCAAGAACTCCGAGCTCCAATCTCTCACACAAACCCAAAATTTCTGATTTTCTGGGATTTTTTTTCTGAATTTTTACGCGCAAGATGGGTTCGATCTTGCTTCGCAAGGAGTACACATTTGTCTAGGTTTTTGGAGGTTTCCGCGAGGGAGCTGAATTAGTTGGAACCTTCGTGATGGCGGGCGCGAAGGCGGATGTAGACGCGGAAACGGGGGACGGCGGCGGCGCACGTGGCGCGGGCGGCGGGGGCGTCGGTTCCTTCAGCGAGCAGAGGCTGGTCGAGAAGCTCAACAAGCTCAACAGCTCAGCGGCGAGTATTCAGAGTATCCTTTTTTCCATGGTTACTTTCTTGCACGCTCGCAAATTCCGAAGCCTAGGTGTTGCTGTCCGATTCATATTCTTTTGATTAAGTAGCCCTAACTTGCAAATTGCGATGTCTAGGAGTAGAACTGCTCAGGAGATTTCGTTGGGCATACTAAGTGTGCCTGTTCTGTACTTCCGTGCAGTGCTTATTGTCTTGTTGTTAGTTTTCTGGTGCACATGAATAGAAGTAAAAAATCCTCTTTGTGTATGAATTCATCATCGTATCTATATGACAATGTGATTTATGGTTATATGATTTATGGTTAATGTACTGTCTGACATTTTTCTTGATTTTAGTGTCTTTCTCAGGCAGTTTATTTGAGAAAAATAGTATTGTAAATGTAAATACATCATGGTAAAAGTTTTAGATATCTAATGAGCTTGATTTTTTAAGTGTTTTTATCCTTGGATATAAAGGTGTAAAAATCAGGACTCCATGTGTTTCACTTCCATTAGCTCAAAATGTGACCTAGGCTACCATCATCTTGCTAATAACACTATTACCATCATCTTACTGTCACTAGTACCCTTTTCTCTTTACTTCTTCATCCCCATCACTGGCTCCTGTTTGGTTTCAGCTCTAGCCTACACCAACTTTTTGGTGATTAAAAGGCTTTGTTATTATTGTTGTTACTGCCAATGCTTGGTTACCATCTCTCTATAAATATGATTTTCATTATCTTTTAAGGCCGTTCCCTTTGTGAAATGGAAATGATAACAGGAACTCCAAGGGCTCTACATTGCATATATTAATAATCACTATGTCTCTTCGGGGCATATATTTCTGCTATCCTGTTAAGTTTGCCAAATTAAGTGAGGAAAACAATGTGGTTCTAAGTTCTAACTGCCAAACTAGCTTGCTCTGGTTGCTCTTATTTATGTACTAGTATGATAGTAACTAGTAAGCCGTTTTTACTCTTCGTTCGCTGATTGAACTTTATGGTATTCTGATCTGATCTGATAATCTTCTGTTATCCATACCATATCCAAAATAAATCATGTCAGCATATTATTGCACTGAAAATGTGTTGTGAAAACTACTTCACCTTTTTATATTATGGCTGTATATCTTCATTTTGAGCCAACTAACCAGTCAAGTGAAGACACATCGTACACCCGTAACCCCCTATTGATTAAACAAATTCTGTAAGGCGTATATTTGGAGTTTGAAGTAAAGTTGCAGTCTGCAGTATTAGCATGCTGTGTGCCCTTCTCTATTGACCGTAGAAAAAGAGAATCCTATGATTTCAATATTATTGTGCTGCTTCTTTGTGAGAAATTTCATGCCATATGTTGTATATGCAACTCCATATCTAAGCAAGGAACTGTGAGATATACTGCATATGTTGCTGTCTCTTGGAACAAACATACTAGCAATTCGTACCCTGTAGAAGCAAATGATCTCACCCCTTGTTATCTTTTCATGCTTACCTAATTTGAGCTCCACCACTATTCCTTAGGTTTTGTGAGAAATGTTGCTATTTGTTTGGCCTCAAAACATGTTCTGCTTCTAGGGTGTAATATAACATAGCTATTAAATTGGGAGGAGATGGCTGAAACTGTGGACCACTTTTTAGTGGGAGCCTACATGGTAGGTATTTTTCAAAGATGGAGCCTATAATAACCTACAAAATATGTTCCCCTTTCTCTTCGTATGCATGGATTAAATTTCTGTGGTTTATATACCCTGTGTGCTTTAAGTATTTCTTGCTACTATCGGTTTGGTCTGGTCAGTTTTTTCGAGTAGCAAATGACCACATTGCATATTTATTTCCTCTGGCTGTTCATGACGTCAAATTTAATTAGAATTGTCTTTTATTCCTATATAAGTTTGCATTTAGAGATTGCATTAGTAGTTCTTTTTTTGTATTCCTTAATTCTTATTCAGCACTTTCACAATGGTGCATTTTTCACCGCAAGAAGGCCAAAAGGGTTGTAGACACATGGGAAAGGCAGTTTAATAGTGCAACGAAGAATAAGAAAGTATCATTCCTGTATCTATCGAATGATATCCTGCAAAACAGCAAACGCAAGGGAGGAGACTTTGTGAATGAGTTCTGGAGGGTTCTACCTAGATCACTGAAACATGTCTATGAAAATGGGGGAGAAGATGGAAAGAAAGTGGTGGCAAGATTAGTAAGTTTCATCATTTTTCACTGTTATGTAATTAATTCTATGCAGTCCACCAGCTCCTTTTATTCTAGAGTTGTCTGAGAGCATTGTTCAAGAATTCAGGAGGATCTATATGTGTCAGTACCATCATGGTACTATAGTACTGTTGGATTGAACGTCATTGGTTTAGTTGTTATAGGAAATTATTGGAGCCATATGCTATTGCTGCTTTATATTATTCAACTATCCTTATTACTCCCCTGGTATACTTATCTGGATTCCAGATAGCACATAGCACTTTTGTTTGCTCTGATGTATTTTGATCATGTGATCATAGTGACGTGCATCAGGGCATGGTGCTTTATATCTTGATTTATGTAATCATGTGTAGAGAAAATGTGAGCTAAAAGCCTAAAAGTAATACTACAGCTGCATCAATTAGTAAAACAATTAGCCTTTTTGATACGCAGCCTTAGTTTCTAGCCTAATTCCTCTATTTCTAGGAGTGTTGTTTTTAATGAGTGCATTATTTCTCAAATGGGTGTCTTGCTTGGTATATTGGCAGTCAGCTGCCAGAAACATTGATTCAGACTCTTTCCACTGGTATTTTATGTGTATAAAATATTTGCATAGGGTTTGTGAGTCATAGTTTGCTTGGACTTTCATCAATACTCTGTAAGGAAAATTCCTATTCATAGCGTGACTAGATTAATTATGGAATTACTGATGGTAAATTTAATCATTTACTTATCTTTTACTGCAAGTGAAAAAAAAACTAAGTCTATCTTACTATTTTTTTTGAAACTACAGATAGGAATTTGGGATGAACGTAAGGTTTTTGGGACCCGTATTGAAAGTCTGAAAGATGACATTCTTGGTGACAACCCTCCTATATTAGATAACAACGGGAATAGTTCAAATCCTAGCTCTAATCCTCCTTCAAACTCCAAAGTTTCACGGAAGGATTCTGGTACAATAGTAAAAGTAAGTTGCTTATTCTCCTGTGTGAATCTAACTTATTGGATTGGATATTAGAGCACCTTCTTATTTGTTGGCTTTTACTGTAGAAACTTACTGTTGGTGGGATTCCTGAAAAGATTGTGACTGCATACCAATCGGTCCTTGATCAACATTTTGATGAAGACACAGCTTTAAACAAATGTAAGAGTACTGTTGGTGTTTTGGAGAGGATAAATAAAGATATAGACGATGCTAGCACCAATGGTAAGGATTTTTCTTGTTCATATTTGATGTTGTGAATATTTGCTGTTGAAGAAAGTTTGACAGCACTCTTATGTGCTCTGCTTTTGTCCTGTATTTTTTTTCATAAGGTAATCAGCCAGCATCAACATTGATTTCCGACTTTCAAGAACAGGAAATTACCCTAAAGCAGTGCATCGAACAACTTGAAAGTGTAGATGCGGCGAGGATATCCCTGATCAATCAATTAAAAGAAGCTCTCAGCGAACAGGTCTTGAGGCTTTTCATTATCTCCCCAATGTTCCATTTCAATTATATGCCTTGTGCTGTTCAGAACTATATTTTTTTCTTATATGACAGGAGTCAAAGTCAGTGGTTCTTCGCAGTCAGTTGCAAGTAAGAATTATTCTTTATCTTATTGCATGCTGTCATCCTTTTCGTTTGTTGTTATTCCTTGCAAAATCATGTCCTAGGTCATTCTGTCCTATGATGCCTTTACTGTTAATGGCCAATTAAATGGTGTTTATTAGGTCATAAATGCTGTTCTAGATCTGTAAGTATTCTCACCATGATGCTTATATATCTTCTCCTGTCTATTCTTTTAATCTATTATGGAGTTTCTGGAAACTATTCTTTTATCTTGGTACTGGCTAAGATGCCCCATGATATGTAGCCATAAGTAGAATGTTTCATCTATCTTTGGCATCCCGTTGATGAATGCATCCACATGTTCAGGATGAATAGTGTAAAATAACTAGAAATAGAGGCAGGACATGCACAGATTCATAGGGAGGACCTAACATTATTAAACCCTGTAGCATAATTTTCCTTTTGTTATGCAAGGCAAACCAACTGTGGTTTGCTTGGTATGTGTTTGTTGCATGTATATGTCAGTGATCATAATTCATAACAGCTTGGTGCGCCTTATGTTAAAGACAGTATTTTGTGGTACTTCTTAGTTCTTACATGCATTTGGGCTTGGACCATTCTGTGCATTCAGATGTTTTCTGTTTTGGTAGGTATGGGGAACCCGATTAACATCCATACCCATCAGAATCTTACATATGAACTTATCCATCCATAGCCATAATAGCGAGTGTCTATAAGTGGATATGTGTAGACCTACAAGTAGATAATATTATCCATTACCCCTACATTGCAAATGGACTCACCTGTGCAGTTGGTCCTGCCAGCTCCGAATTATCTACCCCAAGTTTCAGTGGAGCTATGAAATTTTATGGTGTCAACACTAGGTTGAAATTCCAAATACTAAACTTTTGGTCTTAAAGGCTTCATTCATTTTCTTCATGCCTATGGAGTCTGCTTGTGCATTTAGTTATCTCAATCTGTGCAAAGCAGATCCTCTATAGTATTGAATCATGCCCAACACATTTAATTGATCTGGTGTCAACGCGAGTTGAGTATAGTGAAATTTCGTTCAATTTAATAGAGTGGGGAATATTAAATTTCTAATGATCTGTACAGGCATGGATAGGGGAGTGTGTGTTATCCTCCTCATACCCTATATTCAAGTGGATTGGTAGATTGGTGGAAGGATTATACTGCAGGAGGTAGCTGTGGTGTGTTTTGAGTGTGTTAGAAGACTTGGTCTTGTAATTCATTGGCGCGACCGGAGAGCCGTGTCCCCCCAGCAATGCTCAGCTACACGACAGCCCTAGTGAGGCAGGGTTGAGAAGGGACTGGGAAAGGCAGATTGCTAATTCTTACTTGACTAATCGTGGGAGTCATTTTACAGTACTGTTCCTGACTATGGTAATCTTTACCCAATGGCATCCCCATCGAGATTGATGGAAATTGTAGAAGATCAATCACCCTGTCTAACTACTTCTTACTGTGTGTCTTCACATAGATCTTGAACACTCTTGCCTCTTTCTCCTTTTGTTTCTTTTTTCAAGTCTGAGCCCTGAGGTTTCAAGAAACTTCCCCCCCCCCCCCCCTTCCCCTCCTTTTTTCTCGTGGAGCGGACATAATAGAAAAGGTGGTTTCAGTCTCACGTTAGCCAGCTCCCAATTCTAAGTTCATGCAGGTTAGTTAAGAAAAAAAAATCAAGACTTCATGAATTCTTTGTTTGCTGAATGCACTTGGGATAGTGAGCAGTGAGCACATGTGTCAAGCCATCTAGTGTTCCTCTAGCACAAGTGTGCGTCTTATCGACTCCTATTTCTACCTGCCTACCCCACAGGCTTAGGTAAATCCCACGGTGCAGTTGAACTGCTTCCTGTCTCAGCTATATTTTTGAAAAAAGCGCACCTAGACTACTTCCCTAGCACCTTGATAGTCCCTGTGCATCACTTGCCATATAGGTCTGTGGTCTTGACATCCACCCAGTCTGGCTGTTGCATTCCTCTGTCTGATTGGGGATGAGCTGATAACAATATGCTTGAGGTCTTATTTGGAAATAAAGATTTGTACCCCAAGTTATGGAGTAATGCGTGTCTTGTTGCCTATCACTGCCTCAATTAACTTTCTTGCTGGAATTTATCTGCGAGATCACAATTAACTTTCTTTAATATATGTAATATCATTGTATTTGATTTTTTTTATCTGTTCTGCAATTGTAATTAGGCTTTACCCATTTTATGACAGTGTTAAAGTGATACCTTGCTAATCTTTGATCTCATTATCAAAACAGGTTGCTCGAGCAGAGGCTGAACGTGTTATTCAACTTAGACAACAACTGGGTGGTGCCCTTGCCACAAGCGCCACACAATCTAGTCCTAGTCCGCTCATGATTACTCCACCAGAGCAAACAGCTGGTATGGTGCAAGGTTCAGGAGCAAGGTCAGCACCTCCACAGTCACAGCCACTGACTCCAGCAACCTTACTTCCCCCTACAGTCAGTGCAGTGGGTGACGAGTCCAAGAGGTCGGCAGCAGCTATGGTAGATAAGCTTGCATCTTTGTCAGCACCTGTGCTGAGCTCCATTCTCTCATCTCTTGCCGCTGAGCAAGCTGCTTCCATAAATGGTGGATCGCCTTCTGGAGAGTTCTCTGGAGGACCACCAGGCTTCCAGATTGAAAAGAGGCCTAGGCTTGAGAAGCAGGCTGGTGATATGGGTGCTCCTCCCTTTTTTGGGCAAGCACCACAGGTGCAACAACAGATTGGCGCAGTGCCTACTACTCTTGGAGGCACGCAACCACCAACGCCAGTTCCATTTCCACCACCTCCACCGCCATTGCCATCTCTATTGCCACCGCTTCTACAACAATATGGTCAAAATACTGGAGGAATGATCGGAATGGGGGGACCTTTCGGGATGATGACGGGCTCTATGCCACCTCCACCTCCTTTGTCCAACATTCTACCGGCAGGTTTCCCGGGACCAAGTGGGCCACCTCCTCCACCTCCACTTCCACCCGCTCAGAGCCAGCCCCAGCAGCAGCAGCAGCAGTCTCCTCAGGCACCACAGCAATCACCGACATCAACTGGATTCTTTCAATCATCAGGCATGAGCTTCTTTCCTCCAGTGCAGGTGCAGCAATCTCCATCTGCCCAACGACAGTGATTCAACGGTGGCATAGCATTCGTCGGGCTATTTAAAAAATAACCCCCGAGTATTGAGCTTATATGTGACTGGTCCTGCAAGCGAAGCAGGACCAATGGTCACGGATTAGAAAGATTTGTAGAATAGGCATGCGGCTTTTGTGATGTATAACTAATTTGTTCTTTTGGTCCGAGGAGTTGTTTGACTCTTCATGGTCATATGTAGTAGTTAGACGCTGCCTTTTCCTTTGCATTGATCTTCTGAGGCAAAAGAAACCGACGTTGGCATTGATGCTTAAGAATTGCCCATTGTTAGAACAGTTTTAGGGCTGAAACATCTGTAGAACTTACTGGTCATAGTCTCATAGATAGTATGTGCACTGCAAATATTTGCGATGACGTGGTTTAAATTTAATTATTATTATTTTTAAACCATAACCTCCTTTTTGGGCGCATAATCATGTCTCTCTCATCACTTGCTCTCAGACGAGGGCTAGTTTGGAGCAAGGAACAGTGGTTTAGATGAGTTGAAATGAGCAGACATGATTTGGGGAAAAGAGTCGGTTGTATGGTCAAGTTTGTTGGGCAGAGGTCCAGTACGCCGCTCCGGAGCTTTTTCCGCTAAACTGGTACTGGAGGAGGCGGTAGCGTGCCTCTTCCGGTACCCAGTGCGGACAGCCTGATGCAGTAAGCTATGTAAGCATACCCATGACGGCTAAGCTTGCTTATTTTGCTTCCAAAGATAAGGGCAATGCTGTTGAGTGCCTGAACGAACATGGCAACAATGATGAGGAAAGGAAGACGGACGAGTATCATGCACAGATGGATCTCAAGTTACCAACAGAGTGCAGAGAAACAGACACATTTGTTTCCCCAATTCCAACTTCTGGATGAATGCAAACAAAATGAGCCCACCAATGAAAAAACAACATTATTATGATGATCGTTTCTATTATAACACAAGACTTGTGATTCTATGCTTAATTATGATCCAGCACTATTTTTAACTGAAATTACCTTCTCTGCTCTTAGTAGTCCTACCAGGTTAGTCGTGTCTACTACAAGCTGACCAAGGAAAAGGAGAGAGAGAGAGAGAGAGGGAGAGAGAGAGAGAGAGAGAGAGAGAGAGAGAGAGAGAGAGAGAGAGAGAGAGAGAGAGAGAGAGAGAGAGAGAGAGAGAAATACAAGCCTACAAAAGAGGATCGTCAGAGGAGGTAAGCTGTCAGACCCAAAGGGCACTTGTAGATTCCGGCCAATCGGCCGTGACCTTCACTAAGATGGACTGGCTAACCAATTCTGCCTGGGGTTGAACCTGCTCCCCGGCGCCGACTTCGTGCTGGCGTTGAACTCCACGCCGGGCTTGGCGCCTCTGGCCGCCGCCGTTGCCGTCGTCTTCGCTGGTTGATGGGCGGCGCCCTTGACATGGAAGGTGTTGGTGGCCGTGGCCATGGCCGGCGGCGGTTGTACTAGCAGCAACCGCCTGGCAGCCGCCCAACCTTGGCCATCTGGAGGCAGCAGGGTTGTCGTCGGCGATGCTGCCGCTGCAGTCGCATTGCCGAGGAGGAGGAGGAGATGGAGCAAGATCACGGCGCTCATGACCGCGCTGCAGCATACAGCCTTCATCGACCGATCTGCAGAGAGACTTGAGCTGCGACTAGCTTCACTTCACTTGTGAGAAGGACTAGCTAGGAGAGTAGTAGATCGATCTTGTTGGGGGTGAAGATCGATGGATGCAATGTAAGAAAAGAATGTTGGTGTCTGTTTGGACTTGCTGTACAGTGCTAGTAACCGCGGCCTGTACATAAATTGTGGCCGGGCAGGTAACATGGTTCCGAATGGAAGAATTGAAGCACGCTGCTTCCACGTCCACCAGACCACTAGTGGGAACATGCGGAGAACATGGATACTTCTCTACTGGTGCTGGAGTGGAGCAAAAGGGCATCAGGCGGGCATATGGCCGACCTGTTGTGTAGTGAACATGCATGTCACCGTGAGATCTGGAAAGATAATCCACTTTTATTTTAATTACACAGTACAACTCAGACACTCACAACGCACGCATACTCACCCCTATGAACGCACGAACGCTAACCCTACCTCTATGAGCATCATTCACTTTGAATGGCTATAATACACTTTTTTTCTCTTTGACTAGCTATAACTATAATACACTTTGAATGGCGGGTCTGGTGCAAGCGGTAGGAGTCTTACCTCATGTGACCGGAAGGTCCTGGGTTCGAGTCGCAGTCTCCTCGCATTGCACAGGCGAGAATAAGGCTTGCCACTGATACCCCTTCCCCAGATCCCGCACAGAGCGAGAACTCTCTGCACTGGGTACGCTCTCGAGTTGGTCGGATCTAATCCAAGCATGAAGACGCCTAAATGTTCGATAGGTCAGATATCTGCGTACCATTTCCGTCCTGCATTCTCTCTCTCTCTCTCAAATCACAAAATTAATATTGCCGTCAGGTTAGGTTATCTGGTCAAATGCTTACTAGTATGGTCAGTTCAGATGGAGTTCTCTGAATGCCGACCATGTGAAGTTCATCTGAGTGACTAATATTTGTGCATATCCGGTGGCGGCGCCGTGTAAATTGAAGGAGTTTGTAGCTATCACTCAATTCAGTTAAGCCGCGCCTTTGTCATGTGATCAAATCATACGCTCACTTCTTGGACTACGGTTAGGATAGCTGAGAATCTTATTTGGTTGTGCGTACAATAATAATACGCAAGCTTCAGATTCAGATCGGCAATGTGTACGGCCAGTAGGTCACAACCGAATCATACGCAGATATATAGCATCATGGTCAGCTCTTTTTGTAACTGCAGCAGCAGCTGTGTATTCTGGGCTTACTCTGGAGCAAATATTTGGTCAATAACAACAATACATATCCAATATTCCATTATAGTTCATCAATTCCTAATGATAATTAAGATTCTACTTATAATGTCTCGGCTCTGAAGTTGGTACGTTATTGCCACTTCATACTGGTCTGACGACAGTTCATATGCACTAATTAAACTAGTTCCAAATATAGACGACCATAGTGAAAAAAGCCAACAATTCGAGTAAACTATGCGTTGCCAACTAACCAACTACTAGTCCGTCTACAAGTGCATCTCCACATGGCAGAGGTGCTGGCCAAGGACTATCTGTCTCTCTACTCCACAGATTTGACCTTGCCGATCGAGCTCCTTCTTCCTTTTTCTCCTCGACTCGATCTGCAATCATTGAAACATTCATTCTTGGCCCGTTTCCTCTTGGACCACAGTGGTATATATAGTAGATGGCATACTCGATCAACTAGTCTACAAATTTCAACTCGATGCTGCCACAATGCCACATGCTCTTTAGCATATATATACTGGACGGCTGCAAATGAGATAACACTTTCTTATTTATAGCTAGGATCTTGACTGCCTGGAATGGTCTAGATAGTATATCTGTATATGTGAAAAGTGAAATCATACGACATAACCGAGATAGATTTTGACAGCCATGTGTGCAAGTAAAAGGATGAAGAAGATAAATAATTATGAAACTAACTGTAGCGCAAAACTAAACAAAAACTGGCCGGAACGTAGCTCAGTTTTGGTAGAACACTCACCTATCTTTTAGCATTGCACGTTAATCTCCGGTTAGTTGGTTAGGGAAAACTTAACTCACCTATAAACCTAATAAAATAAAACTTGGGGATGTAGCTCAATTGGTAGAGCACTAAAACATGCATGTTAGAGGCACACGGGGTTCGATTCCTCGCATCTCCAGTTATTTACTTTTTCCCCGTTAACTGTAATTAAACGTTCTCAATGGTTCCGTTAATTAATCTTCAAGCTAAGGCTAGCTAGCATCCATTTCGCCACAAACCGGCCCACTAAAATGTAGGCGCGCGCTGCAAAATCTGAGGCCCATCACCCTGCCCAGGCTTTTGCATCGTCCAAATTGTTCTCGAGAATGAACAACGTACTCGAACATAAGGATCATGAGGAGGGTGGCTGGGGGGGATCATGCTGCCGAGTTCGCCTTGATCGGGCTTTGGCGTCACCGGATTGGAGTGCTAGATTCCCGACAGCGTCGGTGCACCATCTGTCGGCGGCAGTTGCTTCAGACCATATATATACCAATCCTGTTGCAGTGGCATCGGAAACAAACGTGCACGACAACGGAGGGAGGGTCGGTTCAGGTATGTCGTGCAGAATTCTCGGACATGTTATCACAAACATGGACAAGCGAGGGGGAACGCGATGACGCTGCGAGAACTTCAGGAGAAGATGCAGCGTCTGTCGACTTCCTTGCTGGGTTGGGAAAGGTCCACCTTTGGTCAGGTCAGACGTGAACTCCTGTCGCTAGAGAAGGGGCGTCGCACTGGCCCTTGATATGCACAACTGAAGATTGTAGAGAGGGTGTTGGAGCTGCACCATCGAGAAGAAATAATGTGGAAACAGAGGGCCAGGATTGAGTGGCTACGAGCTGGAGATAAAAACGCACGGTTCTTTCATCTACGAGCGACTAGGAGGAGAAGGAGAAAACCTGGTCAGTAAACTGAGAAAGCCAGATGGGCACACTACGGAAGATCCTCAGGAGATGGCAAGGTTGGCGACCAGCTTCTACAGAACCTTAGTACTGTTCCGATCAAAGTGAGTGCGGGCATGAACAATCAACTGTTGGCAGAGATTAAGACGTCTGAGGTTAAGGATGCTTTATTTCAAATGTTCCCAACTAAAGCTCCGGGCCCAGACGGATACCCGGTTCAGAGGCATTGGAATCTGTGCGGAGAAGAGGTGACCTCTGTAGTGTTGAGGGTTTTACGTGGCGAAGACAATCCGGCAAGTATTAACAACACTTTCATTGTCTTAATACCAAAAGTTACAAATCCGGTGGAGCTCGGCCAGTTCAGACCAATCAGTCTTTGCAACGTCATATACAAGATCGCATCAAAAGTTCTTGCCAACAGACTGAAATTGTTTCTGCCAGAGATTGTGTCTGAAGAACAATCGGCTTTTGTCCCGGGGTGTTTAATCACAGACAATATAATTGCTGCTTACGAATGCCTGCACTTTATGAAGCAGAACCGGCCTAGTGACCAGCGTTTCTGCGCACTGAAATTGGACATGAGGAAAGCTTATGATCGAGTTGAATGGTGTTATCTACGTGCGATCATGTTGAAGCTGGGTTTCCATCAGCTATGGGTGGACATGATCATGCGGCTGGTCTCGTCAGTATCGTTTGCGGTGCTGTTCAATGTCCCTTCGAAAATCCGAATTTTCTTGTGGAGACTAGCAAAACACTCTCTCCCTTCGGGGGATGTCCTCTATCACAGGAACATGGCACAACAGAGCTCTTGCGGCATCTGTGGGGTACAGGACTCCTGGAAGCATTCTTTGATTGAGTGTAATCTTGCCAGATGTGTATGGGCTTTGGAGCAAGCAGATTTGGTCGAGCATCTGTACAACATCCAGGAGTCAGATGCTCGTGCTTGGTGGGCAGAAGCAACGGCAACACTGCCGAGCAATGATCTGATCAGAGTTGCAATTACTTTATGGGCAATTTGGTATGTGCGGAGGAAAGCACTCCATGAGAATTTGTTTCAGAGTCCTCTATCTACGCACAGTTTTATTGAAAGGTACATAGCTGATCTTGACCTCATTCAACCTGAACAAGGTGCAGATAGAGGACCCAAACAGCATGTACCTACATGGATCGCGCCACCAGAGAGCGTGACGAAAATAAACGTTGACGCGGCAATCTCCAAAAACACTGGTAGAGCAGCTGTGGCAGCTATAGCGAGAGATGGAGCAGGAATTTTCCAGGGGGCTTCAGTTCTGATCATGCAGGGTGTGACAGACCCAGAATCGATGGAGGCCTTAGCCTGCAGAGAGGGGCTTGATCTCGCTAGCGATCTTGCGGTCAGGAAACTCCGTCTCGCTTCTGACAACATCAGCGTGGTAAAGAATATTGAGAGCGGGAGCAAGGGAGTCTATGCACACATTGTTGAGGAAATTAAGGCCAGGGTAGGAGCCTTTGTATCCGCAGAGTTTGTTCATGAAGGTCGAGCGTCTAATGTCGATGCTCATAATTTATTAGCTAGAAGTTCAGTTTATTGTGAGTTGGGTAGAATGGTGTGGTTGCTATCACCGCCTGAAGGCGTTTGTATCTCGGTTCCTGGAGTCATCAATCAATAAAGAGTGATGATTTCCCTAAAAAAAAGGATCGAGGAAACAAACAGGTTTCAGCGCGCAAGGTGTTAGTAACGCTCTGCACGGCACGGGCTTGATGATGCCTCTGTTTGTTGGCTGTTGCCCATCCTGCACGTCAACACCTGAACAGATACGGTTCCCATAAATCAAGGAGGGTAGTTTAGCTCGTGTAGGCCTTTTTGTAACTCTTGAATCTTGATTATTGGTTAAATCAATCAATGAATCTACGTACTACGCCTGAACATCTGACGCTATCATCTATGCAGATCGACATGTATAGGTTGATTTATGCAAAATAAAGCTACAGGATTCGACTCCTAACATCTCCAAAGAAATAGTTTTTTCTTTAGTTTCTCTTCCATGCAAAAAATATAAAATCTTTATAGTATGAAAGTAAAACAAAAGTTGGGGATGTAGCTCAACTGGTAGAGCGTTAATCTGTGCATGATAAAGGTACGGCGCTCACCTCCTCGCATCTCCAAAGAACATTTTTTTTTGTATTTATCTTCCATCTATAACAAAGATATAAAAATATCTATTCTGCAAAACCAACAGAAAGTTGGGGATGTAGCTCAACTGGTAGAGTGTTATTCTATGCATGATAAAGGTACAGGGTTCAACTCCTCACATCTCCAATTTTTTAAAATTTATCTTCCATCTATGATAAAGATATAAAAATATTTATTCTACAAGACCAATAGAAAGTTGGGGATGTAGCTCAACTGGTAGAGCGTTAATCTATGCATGATAAAGGTACGGGGTTCAACTCCTCGCATCTCCAAGATTTTTTTTCTAATTTCTTTTCCATGCATGATAAAGGTATAAGGTTCAGCAACACTAAGGTTTTTTATTTAACTTTTTTTCCCATGGCAAAAGAGATGGTAGAGTATTAATGTATGCAATCATAATAAATGTATCAATGCCCAAAGAAGGTGGTGAGAATTTGTAATTTCCACCTATTATATGGCGTGCAAACGTTTTGTAGTTCATATAGTAAACAGCTACAACTCCTGAATCATGTGCCGGGTATTTTTTTTTCCAAAAAAATTCTACCTTGTGTCTTTTGTGAAACTCCATCGGCGTAAGTAGAGGGTAGATATTATCGCTTGGATCTGTATCTTTGTCCTTCATGGATGTTGTCGGACAAATCGATGTTAGGAAAGCAATAGTTTGGGTATGAGCCCAAATGTCTCATACGTACTATAAATATTTCATTACACGCTGTACAAGGAAGATAACAATTTTAAAGAGATCGTGATGAGCAGCGGACGTCAATGTCCTAGTTTTCCCTTTCTTCCATGGTACTAACAGAGGCAACAAAAATTCATTCTGTTCTAAGGTTAAACTATCAATTGGCTCTATTTTGTCAGCAGGGAATGAAACACTACTCTGCAACAGCAGGAACAAATGTATATACCTCGGCAGGAATATGGAGCGGACACGATCTAGTAGAAAAGAACCCCGACAAGGAATTCCAACTAGATCACACCCAGGCGGTCTAATCCTGCATCATGTACCAATCAAACTAACGTTTTTTTTTTCTGGCGAATAACCAATCAAACTACCTTGATTTGTGTCAGCGACAGAAGTTCAGCACCGTGTACACACATACAAGATGGGACATCGGAGGCATCCAAGCTTTCAAATTGACTGTATCCGATGCATGAAGTAGTGGATTTTCTTTTTTTCCATTGTCGATTCATATGAGTTGTGGGTGCAATTGATTAAGGTACAAGATAATAGTAAAAACAATTATCTTTACGTTTTTACAAGATAATAGTAAAGATCGATGAATAAAAATGTATGGGATGTAGCTCAATTGGTAGAGCACTATGCAAAGCATGGCAAGAGGCTCGAGGTTCGATTCCTCGCATCCCCATTGACTTTTGTTTACTCTATTTTTTCCCTCAAGATAACGGGTTCCTGTGGAATATTGGTTTGATATTTTATAATAAAGAGACAACTATTTTATTTCAATGGCTGATGTCATAAATGGGGATGTAGCTCAAATGGTAGAGCGCTCGCTTTGCATGCGAGAGGCACGGGGTTCGATCCCCCGCATCTCCATTTTTTTCTTACATTTTTTTTTATTTTTTTTGGCGTCTCTCTCCTTCCCACTGGTCATCCTCAGGTTAATGCCACCCACCCCGCCATTACCAATCCGCAGCAGCTTCCCGCCGTTCAACTCCATCATCCTTCGCCGTTTCGTTTCGTTTCCTCCGCTCCCTGTGTCAATCCAATCCAGTCAACCACCGTACCCGATGGCGTCGTCGGCGTTCAAGTCCACCACGCGCCGCGACCTCCACGCCTCCTCCTCCTCCTCCACCATCACTCCGCGCTCCGACCCGCCCCCGTGCCCACGCCGCTCCCGCTCCCGCAGCGTCAGCGCCGCGCCCCGCGCCCGCGGCCCCGACAGCCTCCAGCTCCAGGAGGACTACGCCAATACCCGCACCAACCCGCTCTTCGACTCCGCGGCCTCTCCCTCCGCCTCCCCATCTCCGCCGCCGGGGACTACTACTAGCGCCGGCGGCGAGGATGTGCCCAGGCGGGGCAGAGGGCGTGAGTCGCTCAAGGGTGGGGGACGCGGCGGCGGCGGGAGAGCGCGATCGGTGTCCGTCGCGCCGCAGCGGCGGCACACCGCCTCAGTGCCGTCAGCGGACGGTGCTGGCGCTGTCGGTGGGAGGAGGGCTTCGCGGCCGCGGTCGGTGGCCGGCGACGCACGCCCCTACAGGGGCTCTGAGGTCAGTCTCTGCTTCACATTCCACCCCAAAATTTTGTCTGCAGAAAAGCTTCCCGCTTTTCATGTCTACGGTTTGCAAAATTTCTTTGTTTTCCTTTCTGTTATACGATCAGCTAGTACAGGCCGTGTAGATATGCAGACTAATTGATAGTCAATCTGCATTCTATGTGTATAGCAATCTGAATCTAGCTGACTAACTGTTGTCAGGGGATGCCAATTAATCGAAAGTTTTTGTCTTGCTACATGCCTACATCTGACAGACCGATGCTGAAACCATGGACGTGGCAAGAAAATTGCAGTCATGGAGGAGTAGGCATTCGAATTCAGATGTGTGTCAATGGTTCTGAACCTTACATTGGATGCTTTATGTGTACGGTATCAATGTACTTTAAAGAAACTTGCATTCTCAGTTTCTCACAAAGTAAAAACCCTCACAGGGCAAGAATAGGGGAATTCATGCAAGCTTTTCATCTCAGGGATCAAAAAACGGAGTGGTACATAAATAGCTTGTGTACTTTTGTGCTTTGGTCGAATGATGCATGCCATGGGGTTTGCAGCCAACATGAACATGCTAGTGACTAAAAGTGTGTTTCTTGCACACAGGGTTCTCGGCAAATGGATGAAACTACCCATTCAGAAGCTAGCAGTGCTGTTTCCTCACCAGGTCAACATCTTGAGCATGTAAGGACTGGTGAATCACTCGTGTGGAGCTATTGTCAGTTGCAATTCCTTGGTGTAGCTATGAACTTGAGAAAAGATTACTTTTGAACATTGATGTTTTCTAACTGGAAGGAGTGTCACATATGCAGTTTTCCTTTTTTTTAGGGCTATTACAATGGATATGCCAACATGATGCCCACTTGTTCACTGAGTTCACACCACATTCTCTTTCAATACAATATTGCCAGGTTGAAAATGTGTTTTCTAGAAATATTTTGCTAGTCCCGCTTTCTGTTTGGAAAGGAAAAAGTTTGCCTTCATTTCCAGCTTTTGCTTTGAATTTGACTTTGCCGTTTTTCTCCACTATTCTGTCTGGACCTTTCATTCATATTTTATTCTCTTGTTCTAAGTTGGTGATGATGCTACTATTTTTCATTGATGAATAGGCGATTTGGCAGCAGAACAATTCAATTGTCCCAGTGGATCCAGTTCTGGAAATTCCTCCCGAGTTCGATCCAGATTCTGCTGAGTTTATCTCTGAGATAAGTGATTATACAACAGAATACCGAAAGAAAGATGTTGTAGAAATCCCTCTTGAATTTGATACAGATGCTGCGGAGCTGGTTCCTGATACGAGGGACAGTACAGCAAAACAGCACTGGGAGCAAATGGAAATTCCTCTTGAGTTTGATACAGATGCTTCAGAGCTAGTTTCAGAGATTTGGCACCATGAAGCAAACCAACAACTGGGTCAATTGGAAGCTTCTCTTGAGTTTGATGCTGACACCTCTGAGCTGGCTCCTGACATTACAGAATATACAATAAAACTCAAACAGGTCTGTTAACTATTGTGCCAACTGTGTTGTGCCTTTAGTTAAATGTAGTCACTACTCATCAAGTATAACCTTTTACTGCTTGATTGCAGTCACATGAACGCGCTCGAAAGCTTCGGGCAGATTTGGCAGTTGAAGAGCAGTGGGAACAAGAACTGAGTAGAATGCTCAAGGACATAGTAACAACTCCACAATTTACTGAGACACATAAAAAACGGCCAAGAAGAAAGGTAACGTACCTGCTAATCCAAACACCAGTACTATCCATTTATTCAGGTAATCTAGAGATTTGTGTTAATAATATGCAATCTTGATCTTACCTTTATATCTGCTTTGGGATTACAGAGTAGCATAGAAAGACTGAGTTTCAAGGCATTTGGCTGAAGAGGCAATGAATTATTTTGAGGAGTGTGTTTCAATTTCAACAATGGATAGCACTTATTTCTCATCACCTGAGGACCCTCAACCAAATTCAATTTCGAATGTCCAACCAAAGAGCAATAGTAGATTTTTCCACAAATGGAGATCAAGCTTTCAAGGACCCCACACTCTAGCTGATCAACATGGCCATCATGAGGTTAGTCAATTGATTTTTCTCTTAGCTTGGAGTTTTGTTGTTCAAGTTGGGTTGTTGAGGTCCTTTTAATATGCTCTCATCTAGTCATTTGTTGGAAGTGCACAGTAGTATGACCCTGTACTGAGCTCAAGTTTGAATTATTCTTGGAATATATTGTGCACCCTTATTTCATGATATTATCTCCAGCGTGTTAAGTGTTCTGAATCATGGGGAGGACTGCAAAAATTTCATTATTCTATTTTAGAAGATACATACATCTGGGATCATCCTGAAAATGCTACCCTTATATAATAGATTGTCATAAATCATAATATCATTGGTAATTGTTATCCTTCTCTAGTTTATCTTCTGTCTGATGTATAGATTCGGAGGATATCCCCACCTTGAATTTTTCATGGTATTTCAGTAAAATGGCATTTATGTTTTTTTTTCTTTCTCCACTTATCTCAGGAATTGGACAAGCAAACTCAGTGCTCAATTAGCATAACTGGATCTGATGTCTCTGACAATGCTATATTTAGCCACACAAACGCCCATGGTTTGAAAGTTAGAAGCAACTCAAATGATGATCTCGATGGCTTCGACACTCCACGGAGCAGAAGTTCCTGTTTCTCTTTTATCCATGAGCCAGTTAAAAATGTTGAAAACTGTAATGTTCATCAATACCTTGGGAATTTTGGAAGGGGAAACAATAAAGAGTTAAGAGAGACGAGGTCTAGTTATTCTGCTGATGACTATGTCTCTCAGAGAGTTAATCTGGACTTACTTAAGGATATGTCGACCTTTCAGAATCGAATAGATTATGGAGGGCTTCTTATATGTAACATTAGAACATTCTGACAGTGAACAGAGTAAATAGTGCCCACCGGCTAAATAAGTAAAGTAATTATCGTTATGTAAATATAAAGAGATTAGTATTGTGCAAGCATTTGTATTGTGGGCATAACTGTTTTTTTTTTTGGGGGGGGGGGGGGGGGGGGGGGCATATGTGAACATTTGGCGGCTGCTATGACCATAGCGACCTTTTATCGCGTGTCTGTAACAATCCTGCATCTTTTTTTGTTTGCTTTGGGAATAATGTACACCATTTTGCAGTATAGGAAGAATGATAAGAGAATTGTTGAAATGAGAATGCCATACCCACTTTTATATTCTATAAATCCAAGTCGGTAGGGCTTGCTGTCAACATTGCAAGTGAAAATATGCTACTACCGAGGTCTGGTTTTGTTCGTGCGACGACGTAGTACCATGCTACCATTTTTTCTTTGGAGGAGACATGTCATGTTATCATGTTACTCCTCTCCCTTTTATTGAACTGAGTACTTTATACGCACGTTGAGTGAGTGGTTCATGTCAGTACTAGATTTGGGCGCTCTTCTGCCCATCCTCTCAAAAATTGCAGGCTTGTGCTATCTTATACCAGCATTATATTCTTATTATTTCCATATCAGTCAGCAGGATATACTCAACCAATTGTGAGGATATTCTCTTAGCACGTGGGCAGTTGTATCTCCAGGTAAGGTAATTCGCAAGGACATGTTGCTTCATGACGGGTGAGTTACCAGATGGAAAGGTTCGGAGTTCTCTTGCCTTCGGTTCAGGAATATGCTGACCTAAAACTTTTTACCAGGTAATCTCTCAGACAGGCAAAAGTAGATGAGAAACGACTTAACTGCTAAACTAAACACTCGCCTGATTACGAACCTGCACTACAAGCAACGTGCTTTTGAGTCTTCGGACTTTTACAGCGCTGATGAGAAAACTGAAATTGTTTTGCGTTTGGTAGTTTTCAGAAGCTATGGCGCGTCCGGGGGCGGTGCGGCTGTGGAACAACTTTTAACAGGTGTCAGGTTCCCTTGAAGCTAGCTGCAGAATTATTCCTTAACACGGCAATGGGGGCATGAGACAGCAGACGGCATGAATGAAAAGGCCCAGGGCCCAGGGACCCATCCACCACGAAACAACTTAAGGTACAAGGCCCATACGTATCCTCTGAGAGGAATCCATGACAGCCTGTTACAATGGAAATTAGTATATTTTGCGCTCTTTTTTTATGAAATACAGTCACCCCTATGAATATAGGTAGAATAAGCGAAGGGGCTCACGGTGCAGTGGCAAAGGCTACTGGTTGGGGTGCTCCCGCCCAGGGTTCAAACCATGGGTGCCGCACCTAATTAAGCTTTAGGGGTTTCCTTTAAAGTATTTCTATCAAAAAAATATAGGTAGAATAAATTCAGAAAAATGCGAGCACCCGTGGGAACCTATTCGTATTTTCATCCTCTTCTCTCTTTGCTTATAATGGAATTTGATTACGCCACCTCAAACCCTATAGTTTCAGAAGATCAGGGCTCGAAACAGATAATGAGAAATTTGTTGGAAATTGAGAATGCCACACTTGCTTGTATATTCTGAAGGAAACCAAAGTCACGGTTTTTTTGTCAGTATTGCAATTCAAAATACTAATACTATTACCGAGGCTTTGTTTTTTGTTACAGCATATCATCATGTTATCATTTTCTTCAGAGGGGACATATCATGTTATGGATGCACACATCTCCCTCAAGTTGGATTGCTATTTTTTTCTGCACCACTGAGTGGCCCATGTCAGTTCTAGATTTGGTTCTCGTTTTGCCCATTCCCATAAAAACTGCATGCAGGTTTGACTTGTGCTATCCTATACACTATTATATATATTCCTACTGCTTCCATCTTAATGAATCAGCCGGGTTATTATATATACAAGTATCGGTGAGGAGGATGTTCGTTTAGGACGGGCAGATATGGTGTCGTAGTTGCAGGTAATAACTTGCAAGCAAGCAAGCAAGCAAACATGCATGTTGCTGCATAACGGGTGAGAGATTAGATGAAAGGTTTGGAATTCCCCTGTCTTGGTTCAGGAATCTGGCAACCTAATAAAATCTTTTACTTGGGCGACTCAAATGAAAGAAAGACTACGGCCAAAAAAGTAGATGAGAAACCATCTTAACTACCGAACCGACAAAAAAACTTGGCGAAACAAGCAACTAACACGTTTTTGAGGTTTTCAGACTTGTGCAGCTCAAAATACTCGACAGCAGGTCAAGGCACACGGACGAAATTGAAGTCCGATTCTGATGGAACGGAGCGGAGCGGAAGGACGTGCGGCGGTAGCAGTTTCAATGACTAGTCTAGTCACGATTGTGGAGTCGTTTAGTTTACACGGGAGGGGAGGGAGAGCTCGCCTAGCTATTGGTTTTCGTTTTTCCCATGCTGGCAGTCAGATGTTCCACTTCCACATGATAAATGATGAGAGGCCGCCGTGTACATACATCAGTGGCGCTGACTGTCAGTTTTCTGAATAATTCTCAGTGGCCGTGCCAACTTTTGGATGGATGGATGGATGGATGGATGGTCCTCTCTCTCTCTCTCTCTCTCTCTCAGGCCTTGACAAATCACAGTTGCTTAGCACGAGTATCATGCATGAATGGATGGTCCTGATCTCAGGCCTTGACAATTTTGCCGGTGACTTCAGTAAGATGGGATGATTGCCATACAGATAGATACAGCAGCCTACTATACGTCTCGATTAGCAGTAGTAGTATTCCCATTTGAATTGGGTGACGCATTTTTATCTTTGTCGAGTCCTAAGGTTGAATGCATGAGGAAGACTCTTGGTGTAGTGGTGGATGATTGAGTGATGACTGTGGCTCGGCTCTTGCATTGCATTCAAGGCTCTGCTCTGCTCTTCTCTGCTGTGTTTGGAAGTGTCGCGGACGTTGCACAGCAGGAGACTCAGAGAGAGAGAGAGAGAGAGAGAGAGAGAGAGAGAGAGAGAGAGAGAGAGAGAGAGAGAGAGAGAGAGAGAGAGAGAGAGAGAGAGAGAGAGAGAGAGAGAGAGAGAGAGAGACCAACGGCTTGGGAGAAGGCAGCTCTGCCTGCAGGTAGAGGTAGGTATGCCATTTGGAGTTGGAGGCCTGCACTGCAGCTCACCCGCGCCCAACATGTGTCCTTCCCTGCATATGCCTTCTCCGTTCCGTTTGGGGGTGCGTAAACAAACAAACACTTCAAAAAAATCCTACCACGACAGAGACATAATGAGCTTCGTCACGCCCAAATTTACGCACAATAGATATTTCTTTTAAAAAAACCGTACATGGAGTTATTGAAAGGGACTTTTTTTGTCTAAAAGCTGCAGGTTTTGTCTTATATTATAGGGAAAATCAAGTTTATATCCTTGAGCTATCATAGAAATTCGATTTTCAGCCTTCAACTATAAAACCGGATAATTTAAACTATCCAACTGTCGAAACCGGATAAATTTGATCTTTGGTTGGTTCCAAAGATATTTTTAATTTTGTGAAAATTAAAAATACTCAAGTTTAAGCTAAAAAATTATAAGCTATTCATTTTAAATCAAAAAATATGAAATGAGAGCCATCATTTTTAAAACAATGTAACTTATCTATTGGCACTCTACTTGTCAGTATTTAGATCAATTTTTTTATGTTCCTAGTATTTATTTATTTGTAGTCATGCCCATTATATTTGAACAAATAATATTCAAATAGAGCAACAATAGATAAGTTATATTTTTAGAAAAAAATTTGGTACTAGTTTCATATTTTTTTCTAATTCAAAATAAATTAGTTTTGATTTGTTAATCTAACCAGATTTTTTTAAATATAAAATCATCCTTGAAACCTTCCAAAGGGGGCAAACTTGTCCCATTTCAACAATTGGATGATTCTCGATATTCGGTTTTATAATTGGAGGTTGAAAATCAAACTTTTATGATAGTTCAAGGGTGAAAATTATTTTTTTTTTCCGTCTCCAACGTCACTCGACTCATCCCATGCCTCCCCTAAAGGATGGATTAATCTTTCTTACGTCCACCAAGAAATTTACACCCCCAGAGATAGCCACATATTGTGTACCTACAAAATTGTACTCAGAAAGATACCACCATTAAAATCTATGCCTACAATCCATTGCACGAGGCTTTAACGCACAATCGATGGTCAAAAAACTTTCAATCATCCTAAGCGGGATTTTTTTATTGCAAGCAATTCATTTTATATCATTGTGAAAATCGATCCCTTGTTTTGCGTTCAAGGATATGGTTCTTGAGATTATCTGTTAGAAGGGAGACAGCTATAAGGGGCGGGGTCATTTTTTTTCTTTTTCTTCTCATGTGTACCATGTATCTGCTTAATTTTAATTTTGGTGGACTCATGTTCTTTTCTTTGCACACAGTTGTGCAGAAAGGTCGGAAAAAAGTATCGGGGGTTCAATGGACAATGGGGGTTGGATCAGATGTGTTTTCTTGATGCCACCTATTTAAATATATGTCTCTGATATGATTTAATAACTAGGATAATTTTTTAACATGTATAAACTGTTCAGTATGAATATTTTTTTGATGAAACGTTGAGTATGAATATTTTTGATGTTTGTCTTAAGGGCCCAGTTTGTGGTTTTGCCCGTGCTTCTGACCAGAAAGGGTAGGAGAAGGAGGAGCCAAACCTTAAAGAAAAAGGATGCTTGGCCATGGAAGAAGGACAGGGAGCTAGTGCTGTCTGCTGCCTGCAAAGAAGGCTTCGAGGTGAGAGAAATTCTTGTTCTAGTGATGCTTATGTACTACACTACTGATACATTAGTTAAATTTCTTATGCATTGTGACTATGATGTGTGGTTGTGATCTGCTGTGCTTTGATCATCAATGTTAAACAGGGTGTAGATCTTGGACAGGGTTTTATTTAAGCGCAATTTCAGTTCTGTTTGCACTTTTGTTTGAATATTGGACAGGGGTTTAACTACTCTTTTTCTGTGTTAAATTGAAACTTGGATTAGATAACTAACTATTTTTGTGCTTGTTGTAGCTCTGTTCCAGATGCCTTTGTAATGAGAAAAAAATTCTTCACTTATGTTCACTTGTGATGTTTCTTAGAATCAATTTCATTCTAAGTGTTGATCATAGCAATGATAGACCATCCATTTATTTGTCAATAGGTACATATTTCTAGGTTGTATCTCTGATTGCAGTCTATTTACTATTTGCATACTATTTTGAAAACTATTTGTCATAACCGTTGCAATACTGTGATCGAACTTTTCATAACTGTGAACATATATTGCTTTCACTTTGAGCATATTATACTAATTTTTAAAGAAGTAGAACAACCATGTTTCTTTCCTAAACTTTTGACTTGCTTATTTGCGTAGGTTGGCACATTTCCATCATCTGTTGGAATGGAATCCCCGAAAGAAACACCAAGAAGGATTGCTAATGGAGTATTCCGTGGCCATGTAAATGCAACTACAAGTGGGAGTACCAATGCAGCTACAACTTTTGGCTTGTATTTGGTGTGGTTTAGCAAATGTTTGGTCTCGTGTCAGTATGTCACCTATAGAGTAGCATGTACGATGCTCTTTTGTAGTCAACATGTAGAGCAGCATGTAAGATGCTCTTTTGTAGTCAACATGCTTGTATTGTTGTGATGCAACTTTGATTGTACGGTGATGGAATCCAATGCTTATGTTACTGTTATCAGTTTGAATTTGAATTTAAAAGTAATTTATATTATCATGAAATATAAATCCTACATTTGAATTCACGTATAAATCCTGCATTGGAATGTAGATATTAATTCTATATTTCATCTGTGACGATTAGCTATCCTACGTGGCGATGGTTTGTGATGTTTGTTTTCGTCACTAATTTTGTGCCTGAGTTGGGCTATTGGGCTTGGGATGGGCTATCGGGTTGGGCTATTAGGCTGGGCTATTGGGCCAGGGTTGGGCTATCGGGGCCTGGGTTGGGCTATTGGGCCAATGGCCATGTGGATTTGAAAGTTACGTGACGTTTCGCAACTCGTCACAGAAGTAAAATATAGGTCACAGATGAACGTTTTTTCGTCACAGAAAAAAATAGTTCCGTGATATTTTTTGGAAGTTCGTCACGGACGCGGGTTATAAGACGAACACAAATTCGTCATGAAAAACTTTCTATGACGTATTTCGCGTTTACAGTGATAAAAAATTGTTCGTCACGGATGCCTTGATTTACTGTAGGGTATTCGAAAAAAATTCTTTTTCCCCTAATTTCGTCTTACACTGACAGTTTGAAGCCAGGCTCATCGTTCGATGGAATGACTAATGTGCCAGCGTAGGTGACCTGCCACCTGCACACGTAGGCCGCAACACGGTAAAAACGGTGGCAACTGGTTGCCAGGCGAGCAAGATTTTACAGCAGCGAAACAGGGTGACCTACCAGTAACGGAGCGCGGAGATCCATCCAGCATCTTGACCAAAACCCCACCGCTGCCTCTTGTCCTGCACCCGCGCTATAAAACCTCCCTGCTCCATCCATCTCGCCGGCGAGGCAAATTCACTGGCGAAACACCAAGGCCACCTCCATCATCAGTGAGCCAGTAGACGTCCTACGGAACACGCTGCTTCCGCCGCCGTTCAGAGACAGAGAGAGAGATCGATCATGGAGAGAAGATCTCCTCAACCATCTCCGCCCCCTGTTTCCTCCCCTCCTTCCTCCTCGTCGTCCTCCATCTCCGCGGAGGAAATTCCTTCCCGCAAGAGGGCGAGGGCCAGGACCCAGGCCAAGGGCGCCGCCACGGCCGACAAGCCCAAGAGGCCCCGCAAAGAGGCGCCCCGCCGGACCCAGAGCTGTTGATGTAGCGGCTTACATTAGTTTGTAGACTAGGGCAGTCGAGCATGCTGCATGATCAGATGTCCAGACTGAAATTTGCTGACATCCAATCATAGTCCTGTAGACTGTAATAGATATAGTCTGTACTCTGTAGTGCAGTTTCTGCCCGTTCATTTAAGCTCATAAGCTGTCTTGTAGTGACACCTAGTTCGTGTAAGCTCATGAGCAGTCATGTAGTCATGGATCTACATCATATAATCTGAGAGTGGTTGCTGTAGTGGTCGCTGCATTTTGATGTTATTCTTCTGTACTTCAAATCTTCAGTTTCTACATGAAAAATACATGCTTCTGAGGCTCAAATGCTGAATGAACTGGTTATTGAAAATTCGTAAAAAAATGGCAATGTTATCTAACTGACAACATGACCAAAAGGGGGTAATAAAATTGAAGGCAATGTTATTGTCAGGGGGAAAAATAAACCATCGTCTAATGACTATCATGGCAGCGATCATAGAGGCCCGGACCGACCCGCAGCAACAGCGACCATCGTTAGCCCAACACAGGGGGGGAACGCTCCGCTTCGCCCGACCCCGTCCTTCGGAGTCGGACGCTCCCGATCCCCCGGCAGGCAGGCTCCGCCTCGCTCGACCCCTCGCCACGAGGGTCCGCCTCGCCCGACCCCTCGCCACGAGGGTCCGCCTCGCCTGACCCCTCGCCACGAGGGTCCGCCTCGCCCGACCCAGTGGCATAGGGTCGGACTCGCGTGGGCCCGCCGGACGGGAATCAGCCTCGGGTGCAGCTTTGCCATAAATGCTCCACGGCTTGGGCGTGCAGAAAGGCGTCCACGCCACTGACGTGACCTGTCACACCTACCCGCCCACGACCGCGCCGCGCACGGTACAGCGGCTCAATCCTCTCTGATTCGCTGTCAGGCCATCATGACCTGCGTCGCCTGGCACAGGAGCACGCCTGACCGTCCTCGCTCCACCTACCAGTCCTCGTGCCCCGCAAATCCGGCGGCAGGGACGGGGCGCCCTCACCGTTCAGGCCGCCTGCGGTGTAACAGGGACAGTCGTGGCAGCCGTCAGCCCCGATGGGACGGAGGCTACAGCCATCATCACGCACGCCCGCCGTAACCAACTCCCGAGGAGGACAGCGACCAGATCAGAGGAAGCTGCCCGACGGGACCAAAGGCTGAAGACAACCGTGGCGCCCGGGGAGCCCGAATCTTCCCCCTGGACTCCGCGCTCTCTCTCCCTCTCTCTTTTCTCTCTCTCTGTCCCCTCGCACGTCTCACATGTACCTGGTCACCTCCCTGGGACTATAAAGGGTAGGCCAGGACCCGAGAGATGGGGGAGGAAGGAATTTTAGACTCTCACACGCTCACACTCACACTTCCTCACACGGGCTTCTTCTTCCCCGGGAAGGAGAACTCGCCCCCACCATTAGAGCTTCTGTGCACTCCTTAGAGACTGGGAACCGGTTCCCTCTCTCGCCCTTCTGTAACCCCTACTATAGAACCCGCGTGGGTAACACGAGCAGCTCCCCATACTGGACGTAGGGCTTCTTCATGCCCGAACTAGTCTAAATCCCGTGTCATCCGCGCAACCATCCGGAGCCGTACGCGCATAAAAGAAATTTACTAGTCTAAGTCTTGATCACCAATCTTGACAACGACAGTTATCTAACTGACAACATGGCAATGTCTTTACATATGTTTTTTTTTGCATTCCTTGGTTTTTTTCAGTAATTCTGGTATGTTGTGTTTCTGAACGTGAACAAGCTTGATTATTCCTTTAGTACAGAGGATTTGTAATTTGTCTCGGGTTTGGACTAACGAACTCCTGTTGTGCAGAAATTATATTAGGCCAAATACGGCAGCAGGTCAGGCATGGACGAAATTGAAGTCCTCAAGGGAACGGAAGGACGTACGGCGGTAGCATTTTCAATGAGAAGTCGGCTTGGTGACGATTGTTGAGTCGCGCGTTTACACGGGAGAGGAGGGAGAGGTATTGGTTGGTTTTCGTTTTCCCCATGGTGCCATGGTGGCAGTCATATATATGTTAGTTGCACATATGATAAATGATGAGAGGCCGTCGCATCCGTGTACATCATCAGTATTCTCAGTGCCAGCATGTCAACTTTGAATGGACTGCTTAGCACGAGTATCATGCATGGAGCAGTACTGTATTCTGATGCATGGATGGTCCTCTCACTCTCAGCAGGCCTTGACAAATTTTCCTGTGAGTAGTATTCTCATTATTGTTTTTTATGTAATTGCTATTTGTAAGGACTCGCTTGCTTTTTCCTCTTAAATGACGCAGTACTCGTGCATTTTACTTGAAAAAGAAAAAAAGTATTCTCATTTGAATCGAAATGACTGCTGCGGTGGATGATTGAGTGATGATTGTGGCTCGGTTCTTGCATTGCATTGCTGGGCAGGAGAGGGCTGCAGCAGGAGACGCGTAGAGTAGAGTAGAGTAGAGTAGAGAGAGAGAGACAGAGTGAGAGGTAGGCATGGCATTTGGAGTTGGAGGCCTGCACTGCTGCTCACCGGCGTCCAACATGTGTACCCTTGCTGACTACGCAACAATCGCAACGTGATTTTCGTCGCCTCGTGCAGCCATGGCTCGGAGCCACAGGCCGGCGTGTTTGTGTATTGTCCTTCCGCGCATGCCTTCGCAGTTCGAGGCTCTCCGGTTTGAGTGCGTATAAGGGCAGTCCTAACTCTCCAGGTCAGATAGTTTTTTTATAAAAAATTTTCCCCGCTTTATTACAAGAACAAAACGTACAGAGTTCAAGAGGTTCATAAAAAGTTCAGCGTATTTTAGGCGTGCCCGCCGCTCAGAACAGGGAATTCAGCAAAGCCAATCGGCTGCTGCGGGACAGAAAACAGCTCTTGGAACAAGGGGGGGTCACTGGCGTGGAGGGGGGCGGGGCAGCACCGGAGTTGCTTCCGCAGCGTTGTAGTCCAGCAGGGAGCGATCCGTAGATGACGCTGCCGAACTGGAAGTTGCAGATGCGACAGTCCATCCGATCCTCGGTGGTCTTGCTCCCCTCCTCTCCAGCACCCCAGCCTTGAAGTCTATCTCCTCCTTCCCGCCCTCCTTGATCAGTACCTTCCAGTTCCTCAGCATCTGGGCAATATTGGAGAAAACCTGCTCCACTCCGCGCCACGTCTTTCCCTGGAAACACAAGCCATTACACAATTTCCATAAGCACCACAGGGTTGCAGCGCACACACAGTTTAAAACTGAGTTCTTCTTATTACTGATCCACCATCTAGCTATTGATTCAAAATCATTCCCTATCTGTTTGTCAAACAAGCAAGAGAGTTCCTGCCAAATAAACTTAGCCACGCAACAGTCAAAGAACAGATGGGTGATGGATTCAGGTTCGGTGCAAAAAAGATAAATTTTATCACTAATCTCTTTACGTTTGCACAGATTATCCTTAGAAGTCTATTATTAGCTAATAATAACCAGAGAAAGATGTGTACAGATCAGATAGTTTCCATAGCATTAAATTGCCTGCCACGTAAGCAAAACGCTGACATGGCAAGAGCGAGGACACCGCGAGACCCGCGTTGGGAGGGGACGTTGTTTCTTCCCCCACGCGATTTGTGGGACCCGCGATCAGGGCCTCTCTGCGCCGCTCGAGCATGCCATCCACCTCGCCGGCCGGACCTCACCACTGTCGGACTGTGCCGCTCGGACCTCCAGGCCACCGGATCTGCGGCAAGAGGACGGGAAGAGAAGGGGTCGAGGTCGCCGCTCTGCTCAACCTCGCCACCGCGGCCTCGCCTTGCACTTCGTGGCCATGGCCACGCCTCAAATCTAGCACATGAGAGCGGAAGAGAATCAGTGCCAGCGAGCATGATCTGCAAACAACAAGAGGCTGCGAGCTTTTGCTTTTCAAATCCACCCGCAACAAGCAAAGCGAGAGCACCAAATCCTGCGGCGCGGTCGAGCACCTGCACTGGCTGAGACGGTGGCAGTAGCCGTAGCAGCTAGCTCGCCGCTGCAGGGCCACGCGAAGCCCCAGCGTCGCCGGCGCTCGCGAGCCACTCCGAAGCCCCAGCACCCACACGTCGGAGCCGTTCTCGATGCCGTGGCCGACCAGCGTGCCATCCACATCGCGCCGCTCAACCCTGCCAAGCCGTCGTGCTTGCCGTGGGCGCTGAGCTACCGCTGTTGCGCCGGCCTCAGTCGCGGCCGTCAAGTCACCACTGTGAGAGAGCGATGGGGAGACGAAGGGGCCAGGATTCACAGGATGGAGGTGAGAAGAGAGGAGTAAATAATTATTTGTGGGTTCATGTGAAGAAACTAAGGGTTGGAGCTACACTTTTTTTAGTGGTGTCTTGATGACATAGGCAATATAGACACTGCTCATAGACACTATGGGTTGGGACTGCTCTAATACACAAACAAACAAACTCGCTCACTCTTGGTAGATCCTACCACGACAGAGACATGAATGAACTTCGTCACACTCAAATTTATACATAAGTAATAGAGAAAATTACAAACAAATAAAAAAACCCTTACACGGGGTTTTCGAAACAAGGACGTGACACGAATAATTGTGTCAAAGGTCATAAAGTATGACATGAAACCCAGTCTTGAGATGCCGTAGGGTATTTGGAAAAAAAGTTCTTTTTTACCCGCAAAAAGTTTCTTTTCCCCTAATTCCGTCTCACACTGACGGTTTGAAGCCAGGCTCATCCTTCCGACAAAAACATGGCGTAACATGCAACACACGGTTTTGCATTGAGGTTTTCAGACTTGTGCGGTTCAAAATAAATACTCAAATTGCTGCACAGATTGTTTCGTCTTTACTTAATTAGGGGTTTTTGCATTCCTTGGTTTTGAGTAATTCTGGTATAGTATATGATTGCGTTTGTGAACGTGAACAAGAAGCGTGATTATTATTCCTTTATTAGTGCAGAGCAGAGGATTTGTAATTGTTTCGGGTTTGGACTAACGAACTCCTGTTGTGCAGAAATTATATTAGGACAAATTAAATACGGCAGCAGGTGAAGGCATGGACAAAATTGAAGTCCTGATGGAACGGAACGAATTGCTTACTCAGAGGCAGTCACGATTGTGGAGTCGTTTATTTGTATTTATACTGGATCTGGATGGAGAGGGAGAGCTATTATATTGGTACTGGTAGGCATATGTTATATAGTTGCACATGATAAATGATCAGTGGCTGACAGTCATCAGTTATCTGATCGAATTATATCATGTTGCACATGATAATTTGTGCCAGCACGTGAACATGGATGGATGGCCAGTCAGTCAACCCTGGACAAATAATCACATCTGCTAAGCACGAGTATCTTGCATGGAGTATATAGTATTCTCATGCATGGATCATGGATGGTCCTCCCAGCAGGCCTTGACAAATTTCCCGGTGAGTAGAATTCTCATTTGAATCGAGTTGACACCGCTGCAAGAGGAAGAGTCCGCTGCGGTGGATGATTGAGTGATGATTGTGGCCGGCTCAGCCTCAGGAGACGCGTAGAGTAGAGTAGAGTAGAGTAGAGTAGAGGGAGAGAGACCAACGGCCTGGGAGAAGGCAGCTGCAGGTAGAGGGAGAGAGAGGGGGGTAGGCATGCCATTTGGAGTTGGAGGCCTGCAAGACGAGCGGCGCCCAACATACTATACGCAACAATCGCAACGTGATTTTCGTCGCCTCGTGCAGCCAGCCAGCCATGGCTCGGAGCCAGAGGCGTGTTTTATGTCCCTCCCTGCAGGCCTTCTCCGTTCGAGACTCCGTTTCGGGTGCGTGCATAAACAAACAAACTCTTGTAAAAAAATTTATAACTCTTTAAAAAAACCTACCACGACAGAGACTTTGAGCATCGTTGACCAAAACCCCACCGCGGCCTCTTGTCCTGCGCCCGCGCTATAAAACCTCCCCGCTTCACCCATCTCGCCGGCGAGCCAAATTCACCGGCGAAACACCAACACGCCACCGCCACCACCATCATCAGAGTCTCAGTAGACGTCCTAGGAAGGAAACACGCTGCTGCGTCCCCCGCCGCTCAGAGACACGCAGAGAGATCGATCGATCATGGAGACAAGATCTCCTCAGCCATCTCCTGCCCCTGTTTCCTCCCCTCCTTCCTCCTCGTCGTCCTCCATCACCGCGGAGGAAATTCCTTCCCGCAAGAGGGCGAGGGCCAGGACCCAGGCCAAGGGCGGCGCCAAGGCCGACAAGCCCAAGAGGCCCCGCAAAGAGGCGCCCCGCCGGACCCAGAGCAAGGAGGACCCCGCCGATCCTGCTCCCAATGCCGCCGCCACCGCCGGCAAGAGGAGCTCCGTCTACAGGGGAGTCACCAGGTACGCGTCTGTCTCGCCATCTGCATGCCGTCCTCCTACCCCATCCCATCCCATCCCCTGATTCCGATCGCCATCGCTGCTCCCCTCGATCCCATTCGCAATTCTCCGCGGGGCCTGCATTGCTGCCAGGTCTGATGTCCAACCAGAGCAATTCGGATTTCAGAACTAGTGGGAGGAGAATCCCCAGTTCCCCACCCCACAACTGCACAGAGTATCCAATGTTTGCGCTAGCTCTGTCAGCCGGTTGCTTCCTTCCGTTTGCAGTTGACTCCGCTTGCATGTCAGTTCCATCCATCGATTCTGGATCGCAAGCTGTCAGTTCCTGTTTGCACAGCTAATCTTTACGGAGTTCTGACCGCCAAGCTCTCTCCTTTTTTAGTCCAAAAAAACTGTCTCTTTCTCTCTGTTCTTGTTACATTTCCACGGTAGGAGAGGTCGTTTTCTGATAGCTGGGAAGTAGGAAGTTAGTTCATCTGCATTGCTGCCAGCCATCTTGTGGTGCTCAGTTTCTCTGATTTCTTTCCCCCTGTTCTTCTCCCTGTTTTAAGGAGAGCGCTGTAAATTTCTTTGTAAATTAATGCTGCTGCTGCTGCTCACCCACATACGCGTCGCGTTGCATGCGTGTAAACAGGCACAGGTGGACCGGCAGGTTCGAGGCCCATCTCTGGGACAAGCACTGCCTCACCTCCCTCCAGAACAAGAAGAAAGGCAGACAAGGTGTGTGTTTTGCTTGCTCTGCTCCTAATATCACACATGCATGTAAACTCACTTGAAACTTGAAAGGGATCGGATATGGAAATGATTTTCTAAATAATCTAGTCATGTTCTTTTTCTTCTGAAAATTGGTTCCTTTTCATCTTATTTACTTTTCCAAAGGAAAACAAAAATTCTATTACGAGCATTGAGCAGTGATACCAATGGAAACCCAAAAAATTAAGGTCCTTTAATTTGTCCTCTGCAAGGATCCTGATGCATCTGCCAGTAGTATAAAGCTTATTTCAAAAGTCCACCGAATTTCTTAAGGCTGAAATTCTGATCAGGCTTTGTTTATCTCCTTTTCTTTCTGTTATCTTTGGTGGGGGCCCTTGCCTGGTGATCTGCATGTGACTGTGATCTACTGCCGCTTGCTGCTGTACTGGGTGCCCCTACTCAATAGTCTATTTGGGTAAGTCCCACAATTTTCTAAATATATCTAAGCTGTCTTTGCCAGATTCATGTTACTTGTCGCCAGATCATGGTGTGATCTGCAGCCTTGTCTTGCTATGAAAACAAACTAATTGTCTACGATTTGCAGGGGCCTATGATACTGAGGAGGCAGCTGCTCGTGCATATGACCTTGCAGCTCTCAGATACTGGGGTCCTGAAACAGTCCTGAATTTCCCAGTAAGTTCCTGCATGGTCCTAGAAAACAAAAGTTCATACTGTTAGTGTCGAGAAATCGACGCCCCTAACCTTAACATTGACTTTCGAGAAGCGATACCAAAATAGTGTGATACCACTTTTTCATGGACCCTAGATCTTCACCTGGACACCAATATAGGAGAGCAACTCTCTACAAATAACTTAACTTCTCTATTCACAACCCAACAACTCTTACACTTATTATTACACTTATTATGTGGCTACTCTACCACACTCTACTCATGCTATCCAATGGCATGTCACTCAATTATTCATGGTGGCTACCTATGCCATGTTCAAATGGCTTCTACTTGACATGGCTTGGGGGAGGGGAGTGACCCCATATATATAGGACTCCATGGCTCATATGGTGTTGCCATGTGTCCACCTTCTACACTCTTCTACAATTCTAGATTTTTCTCCATCTTTATCCTATCATACAAATATCTATTCTCTAGAACATTCCACACTTCACCATGAAGCATGATAACTATGAATCATACATGTCCTCCACTCTTATAGAACCTTATTACCTTGTCATCATCTTATTCTTATCCTTATGGATTGCAAAGGTAATTTCTTGTGATCCACAATCTCCTAAATGTTCATACATGTCCTCCACTCTTCTAGAACCTTCTTACCTTATCATCATCTTATTCTTATCCGTATGGATTGCAAGGTAGTTTCTTGTGATCCACAATCTCCTAAATATTCCAAGTATGCAATGCATACAAACTCCTGCATGACCAAATAACCCAGAGACAGGGGGCGAACTGAAAATGGCTTCTTTTGTGCTCAATTATTTATAAACAAGACACCAGTTAGTAATAAATTTAGATGACATGGAGCGATGAGCTCACAACCCCTGTCGGCTTGTTGCAATTAGTAGGAAACTTTATAGAAAACAAAGACATGACCAGCCTTCATTAATGTGGGGTCGTAAGCAAGCAGTAGAAGTAACTGGCCGTCAAAGTTTGTATGCATTTAGTACGCATGCTAATTAGTACTAGTACTATACTATTTGATGATATCAATCGACTAAGCTTGGTGATTTGATTGATGCAGGCAGAGGATTACTCGGGCGAGATGTCTGAGATGGAGGGGGTGTCGCGGGAGGAGTACCTGGCCTCCCTCCGGCGCCGGAGCAGCGGCTTCTCCAGAGGGGTCTCCAAGTACAGAGGCGTCGCCAGGTACTACTAAATCACCAATTGATCTGGTTCAATTAGCACATGCAGCAGCCAGCAGTGTTCACCAAACACACCTGCAAAACTGTGCAACTCAAGTACCAAGAAAAAAATACTCCCTTCGTCCTAAAATAAGTGATTTTAGAAAATTTGAGACATATTACTCATCCTAAAAGGAAATAACCTTGTTACCCCTAATTACTCCTAGCAATTGTGATTGAAAACCATATTATTTACTTGATTTTCTACATCCTCAATTAATGCATATGTATTGGGACTGGATAGGTAACATCTTCTAAGTATTTGATTGGTTGTATGCATTTTCCTATACAATGTTTTCTTGGTACTTGGTATTACTTTAATTAGATGAATCTCATTACAAGCTAAAACAACACTTTTTGTGGGATAAAATTTAAATGCTAAAACTACACTCTTTGTGGGACGGAGGGAGTACCAAAAATGGAACTGAGAATGGGGTCCAGTCCAGAGTGCAGGCTGACTCAAAGGCAGAAACCTTTCTGCTGTAGTGTTCTCTAGTCTGCTGACACGGCATGTTGGAGAAGAGGTCCACCTGTAACGTGACTGCCATGCATCACCTGGGCATGACACGCCACACGTCACACGCCAGCTATGCATGCATGCATGCATGACTCATCAGCTTTGTGCACCTAGAAATGCCAGCTCTGTACTGCATGCATCACTTAGTTTTGAAGCCAGTGTATCACTCATTATCTCTCACTGTTCAGAGATGCATGTCTTGAGATTCATTCAGTTTATGAGTTAAAATAATGACATTTCAATGTTCTTATTGTTTTGATGATCAGGCATCACCACAACGGGAGGTGGGAGGCGCGGATTGGGCGAGTCTTTGGGAACAAGTACCTCTACTTAGGAACATTCGGTATGGGCTAGTGTACTATGTTTCCCAATAATGTTTATAGTTGCATGCTCTTTGCATTTCCTTTAGCAAGTTAGCTTATGCCGGCATTTAAGGGCTACTCTTGTTTGTTGTAGAATTGCCCTACTTACTGCCAGGGCCACCTAACTCTAACCAGGTTTTATGAAGGTTCATCGACCTAACTTCTACACAGTTGAATGGCTCGTATTTCTTAGTTTCCCTTCAATGCAGACTAGCCCATCCCCTTACTCCCTTAGTATACTGTCCCATTCAGATATGGGTGATCCTAACTACTATGTCGCTTTTCTAAAAAAAATAAAGAAAAACACTGAGTCTGATCATCTATCAAATCAGATCATACTACGGGAGCATAATACTGGTGCACTTTTCCTGGACAAAAAAAAAATGTCCTTTTCTTGACTGTCAAGATCAAAAGACCATGAGACCAAGATACTCTCATGTAGCAATCCCCAGAAATTTGCTCCTTCAGAAGTCCAACTTGCCTAAAAATTATTAGCATAAAACAGGCAAGCTGTTGGCTAATTAGTAGCCAAAGCTACATGGCTTCCAAACTCATGTGACAAGCACGTGGCGCGAGTAGTCACCACTCACCTGCCATCCACTGCCAGTTGCAGTAATAATAAGATGGTGCCTAGGGATCTTCAATCCATCAGCACTGCCGTCCTTTTTTTTTCACTTGCCTGTGTGACTCAGCACCAGGAGCCAGTGATATCTTCACGTGCATCAAGCATGCCCTGTGTGGCTGTGTCAAAACTAGATCAAGATTCAAGATCCACACCACAGATTTGCTTTCACTGCTACTAACTTGCACTGAGAATCTGAGATTGGACATGTCCAGCGATTGGCGCATGCGCAAAGGAAGCAGCCACCGTCCATTCAAATTAGTGAACAGTCATTGTCTGCAGTTATCTCCTATTAAGGACAACAGTGCTTGAATATATGATCATCTCCTGCATGTTGTATTCTCAAACCAACAAAAATATACATTCACCAGAATCTGCCAGCAAGTATTTGTCTTACTTTCCAGATGCACTGTACTCTAAGGACAATGACACTAGAACAAATTTCATATTATGGAATTTCTCAAGATATTATTCAAGCCATCATGTTCAAACTTGCAAAAATTGCACCCATATATCTCTTTCTGCAGACACTCAAGAGGAGGCAGCCAAGGCCTATGATCTTGCAGCCATTGAATACCGAGGTGCCAATGCTGTAACCAACTTCGACATTAGCTGCTACCTGGACCACCCGCTGTTACTGGCGCAGCTCCAGCAGGAGCCACAAGTGGTGCCAGCACTCAACCAAGAACCTCAACCTGATCAGAGTGAAACTACAGTCCAAGTGTCTGACTCAAGTGAAGCGAAGACACTTGATGACAATGCAGAGCCTGACGATAATGCAGAGCCTGATGCTAATGCACAGCCTGATGACAATGCAGAGCCCCTCACAGTCGGTGACAGCATCGAAGAGAGCTTATGGAATGCAGAGCCCCTCACAGTCGATGACAGCATCGAAGAGAGCTTATGGAATGCAGAGCCCCTCACAGTCGATGACAGCATCGAAGAGAGCTTATGGAATGCAGAGCCCCTCACAGTCGATGACAGCATCGAAGAGAGCTTATGGAATGCAGAGCCCCTCACAGTCGATGACAGCATTGAAGACAGCTTATGGAATGCAGAGCCCCTTACAGTCGATGACAGCATCGAAGAGAGCTTATGGAGCCCTTGCATGGATTACGAGCTGGATATCATGTCAAGATCTAACTTTGGCAGCTCAATCAACCTGAGCGAGTGGTTCATTGATGCAGACTTTGGCAGCGACATTGGGTGCCTGTTCGATGGGTGTTCTGCAGTTGATGAAGGCAGCAAGGATGGTGTAGGTCTGGCAGGTTTCAGTTTGTTTGAAGAAAGTGATGGTAAGCAGAAGGATGTTATTTCAGATGTGGAAGAGGGAATACATCCTTCAACAATGATCAGTGTGTGCAATTGATCCTGAAGCCTATGCATGCTGTCTGTGGGATCCGAGATATCCAAGGAGGTTTTCACTTTTCAGGTGTCCTTTCTTGGGTATACTTGATTTGTCCAATGCCATAATGCCACTACTGCAAAGAAGCTGAACTTTCTGTAGAAAGCCCCATGGCACTTAGCTTGGCATTAGACAAATGTGTTAATGTTCTTTGATTCTTTGAATCTGCTCCAGGCTGCTTGACTAACCTTGAGAGATTGTCTGCACTTAGGATTCAACTAATCACATCCTGATGAATCTGAAATGTGGTTTGAATGGTTGTGTAGCATCACAGTTTTGCATGGCAGCGCTGCCAATGCAGCATATATTTGTGCGTTTCAACAGTTACAGGACCGGAAGCCTAATAGTAGCTCCAGCTTAAGGAATATAGCTTCTTCTTTTTTTAGAATTATTAATCTTGACAGAAGACCGTATAATTTTTATTTTTATTCCATACATGCCACATTTTTTTTCCAAAAGCTGATAGTTTACCCAGAGATCCTTAAAAGACAATAGGAAGTTGTCGACGAGTCCCACCCCCAAGGCAATCATATATGAGGTGGAGCATACACCAGTGTCACATATCGATGTCACAACTTGTTAATAACTAAATTCTTTTCGACGCATCATACATGAATACACACAGTATACATCTTCAACGTCCAGTAAAAGAATGGAAAACAAATTTAAAAAACCTATTCACGGCGTAAAAGTATCTCTTTTCTTGCTAAGTACAAACAGGACTACCTTTTCAGCATTCTGAATGATGGCAAGTCTTGAACGCTAGAAATGCACCCCATAGTAAGCTCTTTCTCTAATTGAACTCGTGTAGACTTCAGAACCTCCTGTAAAATGGAAATAGCCATCAACTCAAACAAGGTGATGAAATAGAAAATGATTAACATGCATAGATTATTGTCTAAGTGAACAGTGCTCACATTGAATTCCATATAACTAGCTCGCCTTGCAAGCCATTGAGCATCAAGCACCTGAAATGCTACACAAAAAAGGTTACGAAGGCTGCCTCGTCATCTTCAAGTAGTTGAACGAAGTGGACACCAGCTTTTGTACTAATTTTTCCTACAACGAGATACAGCGGATAAGATTTAGTTCTTCATTGATTGCCTGATTATGGACCAAATTCCAAAGGTAGTAGAACCATGGCGGGAAAATGAATACTAAAAATATTTAGCAGACATTGCAATAAATCACCTGATTGTAAATCCAGCATTTGAACTAACATATAAGATATGTTTACACCACCTGCTGCAAAAGGATACTCCCATTCAGCTCTCTTACCCTCGGCCTTGTGCAGTAACCTATGAAAGGAATCCTGCATGTAAACTACAGAGGTTAAACACAACAGGGTCACCCACTAATGGCCGATTTATACAATAAGTTTTCAGGATGAATAAAAACATACTGGGTAATTTCTGGCAAAGTATATTAGGTTCTCCAAGGACATGAACCCACCTGCCCTGCAAGTTCAGCATACAACTCAAATTGGTTCAAGTGGTGCCAACATAATGCATGATAATTTATCATGAAACTTCATCACTAGGAACCTAAAATCTGTTGATGGGTCAGAGTTTTGCCAGCCCATCTCCTTCCACAGATCTGATTTTAGAGGAGGAAGTTGTCGGTTAGGATAAGCCAACCTCCAAAGCTCTTTCAGAGCATCCTGTAACAGAAAAAAGATATTACCTTTTCTGATTAACATTGCCCTGTCAGTCACGGATACCATCATATCAAATCTATTGTATCTATCCCATTCCTCTTAGAAAAATTAGCGTTCACTTGATAGGAGAAAAGGACACCATAAAGGTAAACTATATAGAGAACGAGAGAACGAGAACCTGGTGATAGACAGAAAAGCAATCATATGGCACATCTAACCTTTGTCTCGACAATCTCAATCTTTCTACCTGCAAAGTAAGTGAAACTGTTAAATAACAGAAAACGGTGACTTAACAAAGTTGAGCAATGTAAACACTACTTTAGCAACTGAGAAGGAAGTCCAGAATAATATGCATAAACTTGCTCTCTAAAAAATGTTGAGATTAAGGGAAGAATGATTCCTTTGTTTTCCTTTAGACAGATGCATGCCAGGATCCAAGGAGAAAGTCAATTAAGAAAAGAAATTAACAATGGATGTGAAATGGATACACCAACAGTTGCATTCATGATTGTAAATAAGGTAAAGAAATAAGGACATGTAGATGCAGAGGGAAGAAAAGGTTTTACTTTAAGCACAATCAACTCATCCAAGAGCTTAAGCTTAAAGCTGTTAGGGGAATATAACTAACATCAAATTTCTACTTATACTAATAACAAAATCTCCCGATTGCACACTACTATACAAACTCATGCTATCAATAGAAGGATCCCCTTCCCTTTCTATCGTATAGCAGTTCAATTGAAAATAGGACTTTTGCAAGCACCACTGTACCTGTATTGGACTGAGATTAAGTGGAACTGTCTGTCCATTTTGTGAACTTTGGGGAGCAGAAGAGTAACCAAAAAGCCTTGCAATCAAAGATCCAAATTCAGAAAGAACATTTACTGCATAGAGAGGAGTGGGTTTTTTTCAGAACAGTATGAGTGACAATTGTAAGTGCAGCGTATTAATCAGAAAAGAATAACAAAGGTAGATGTAAACACAAATGGTAAATATATGTTTTTAGATATAATCAAATCTTTAAACTAGAGGATCTTGTATAAAGAATGCACTGTACATTTTCTTATCAATACATGGATTATCTGGTGTCCAAAGCATTATATATAAAAATGTGAGCTAAGTGTATATTTTCAGAAATAGAATTACCAGCAGCACCCAAGTGATAACTCATAAATACATGGACTACGATGAAAGAATTTATCAAGTAGGACTGTAGGAGTACGATCTTTTATATATATGTAAGGAGGACACTATAGCATCCTTGAATTACCTATCTTTCTTGCAGATTGAGCAATAAAAATCGACAGAAGATGCGCCCAATGAAGGCACTTCTCTCTTGTCCCATCCCAGAAATCTGACCGTGTAGCAGGCTCATATCTCTGCAAATAAAAAGAAAGGGCATACTTGAAAATAACGTGAACTAAAAGTTTGTCGATGACCCAAGCGTTGAAGGAGTTACTAACCTTGTTTTTTTCTTCATGAGGACCATGTCCTAGAAAAGGTTCTGTTACAGGATCTGATACTGTTGTCTCCATTCGTTTTTCACTTGGTTTATCAGATTCAGAACTGCACGGCCTTCTTTTTATAGCTTTTGAGGCCATACTAGCTGGCTGTATGAATCATGCCTGCACTGAGAGAAAATGGAGCAATGTCAGGAAGTATACATCGAAAACAACTAACCAATAAAGAGCAAGACCAAGCTAACGAATATGCTTTGGTCAGCAAGAATCCCAGGAATAATTTAGAAGTTCAACACAAATCAAACCATAGGGAGAGCTGACATACAGAAGTTGACTGTTCAGTAAAGAACTATTTGACGAACCAAATTCGTAGTGAAAAAATTTACCTAAAAATACATAGAGAAACATTTTTTTTTAAAAGGACATAGAGAAACAAATCAATACCAGCAAATTTAAGCAATGGTATTGAAGGAATTGGAGCACCTAGCTGCAACCGAATTTACGCCCAATTACTCAAGACGCTGGAAGTAATTTCACTCGAAGCTACTTGGCCCAACAACTGGCAGCCAGCCTCCTTGACATCAAATTCGCAAATTTAGAACGTTCTTAACATCTCGAATGAAGCTACTGGGGATCGTCTAGGGAAAATGCCAATTCAGGTCGTCTCCACCAACCCAGGTTGCATGAATTTTCTCAAAGGAAAAAAAAATGGTAATTGCATCAGATCGCGATTCGCTTACCTCGCTAATCACGAGCGTTCGCCGCCCAATTGAAACCCGACTCCTCAGTCCCCGCGCTTCCTCTTCCTCCCCTTTTCCTCCGCTAGGTGGCGAGGTCAGAGGAGAGGAGCGTGAGCGTCAGAGATCCCCACCTGCACGGCAGGAATGGCTCTGCGATCTGCACACAACACTAATTATCTTAGATTGCAGGGGTGTTCAAGCAAATATGTGATGAGACATGCTATACTACTATGTGCCCCCCTGGCAAAACACATAATCACAGTTTCACAGACCCTGCTCCCTTGGGCTCCGAGAAGACGAGGCGTGGGTCCCACCTGTCAGCTGGCTGCACGGTTTCAACTTTCACCCCCGCCGTGAACGCCAGCGACCGGTTCGCGCCACAACGCCCCAGGCATGGCTCTCCTCCTCCTCCTCCTCCTCCTCCTCTCCGTCCTACTCTGCTTCGCCGCCGCCGTGGCGGAGTCATCTCGTTCTCCGGCCACCGCGCTCTTTTTCCTCGGCGACTCCACCGTCAGCTGCGCGGCCAGCATTCTCCCCCTCAACCTCACCGCACCCTCCCTCCCCGCCGGCCCGTGCCTCTTCCCCTCCGCCCGCCGCCTCCTCCCCGACCACCTCGCCGCCAAGATGGGCCTCCCACCGCCGCCCCTCATCTCCACCCTCAACGGCACCGCGGCCGCCGCGGCCAGGGGCGTCAACTTCGGCGGGCCGTACGGCGACCGCGGGATGTTCCGCATGGGCGCCGTCGGGCAGCAGCTCCGCCTGGCCGCCGAGACGCTGCAGCTGCTGCAGCTCGAGGCGGGCACTCCGCAGGACGCCTCCGCCGCCGCGGCGGGCGCGGTGTTCGTCCTGTCCTTCGGCACCGATGCCTACGCGCGGCTGCTCGCGCGCGGGCCCGCCGAGGCCGCCGCCGCCGCGCCCAAGCACGGCCGCCGCGGGCTCGGGCGCCTCCTCGCCGACCGCATCGCGCGCGCCGTCTCAGTACCGTGATGGATTCCTCCCTCCCAAAATATTTGCAGCTGCAATCTTCGGAGACGAGCATTTTGACGGTGCGCGCGCGGTGTGTGCAGGAGCTGTACGAGGCGGACGTGAGGAGGGTGGCGGTGATGGGGGTGGCGCCGCTGGGGTGCGCGCCGCGCGTCATGTGGGAGGGGACGCGCGCTCTGGACGGCGGCCGCGGCTGCGTGGAGGAGGCGAACGAGCTGATCGAGGGGTACAACGCCAGGCTCGCGGCGAGGCTGGACGACCTGCGGCCGCAGCTGCCTGGCGCCGCCGTCGTGTTCTGCGACGTGTACAAGGGGATGATGGAGATCCTCTCCAATCCCGGCAGATACGGTAACGATGACACCTTTCTCATTGAATTTAGGATCTCTAACCAGTAGCACCTCGTGGGAATCTTTGGCTGTGTTCGTTGTGAATCCTCGTAGGAATCTTTGGCTGTATTCGTTGTGAATCGGAGTATAATCGAGAGAGATGAGGGGTTATACCTTCCCCTGCTGAAGAGCTCTACGAGCTGGCCATCTCGCGTTCGGCGGTGAAGATCTGTGCACGGGCAGCAGTGGTCGGGGAAGAGGTGGCCGGCGTTGGGAACGACGTCGTGGCGGCGGCGGCACGATCGCAGAGGCAGCGGCGCTTCCCGTCACTTGCTGCGCGACCCTCGGGATCGGTTAGGGTTTATCGGTGGGGAGTCGAACTCGCAGTAAACCTCGTATTGCGAGCCACTGGCCCCCACCTCTTTATGTAGCGCAGTGTGACGGGGGCCCGCCAATCATAGTGGGTTGGGCGCCGATGCGAGTCAAGGTCTGGCCCAGTCGTTCGACTGACCAGGTGGAGATCAATCCAACATTCTCCCCCTTGATCTCACCATATGCTTTTTTTAACTTTATACATCTTTTCACTCTTATCGTTCCACCACGTATTAGTGCATAGAACTGCATCATCGTCACGGTCAGTTGTCGATAGAATTAACAGCTACAACACACCTTTCTATTTTAAAACGAAACTTTTACTTTTCGGGCCCTTTATCGTCCAGGAATCATAGGCTTTTCCTTAAACCGATGCCGGCAAAGTGTTCTTTGAACACATTGGATGGTAAGCCTTTCGTAAGCGGATCTGCTAGCATATTCTTTGTTCTTATGTGCTCGAGACTTATAGTTTGATCCTGGACTTTCTCTTTCACAACATAAAACTTTATTTCAATTGGTTTGGAAGCATTACTTGATCTATTGTTGTGAGCATAGAATACTGCTGGCTCATTGTCGCAATACATCTTGAGTGGTGTTTGAATACAATTCACCACTCTCAATCCGGGTATAAATTTCTTTAACCACATTGCCTGCCCCGTGGCCTCATAACATGCTATAAACTCAGCATACATCATGGACGATGTAGTGAGTGTTGCTTTGAGCTTCTCCACAATATAGCTCCTTCTGCGAGAGTAAATATATAACCCGACGTCAATTTCTTATCATCTTTATCTCCCGCATAGTCTGAATCTGAATACCCTTTTAGCTCTAGAGAATCAGACCTTCTGTACGTTAGCGTTAGCATGAAGCCTTTTGTGCCTTGCACATAACGCAAATCTTTCTTTACCATATTCCAGTGATCTATTCCTAGATTTTTCTGATATCTGCCAAGAACCTCGGTAATAAAAGCCAAGTCAGGGCGTGTACATATTTGAGCGTACTGTAGGCTTCCGACAGCAGAAGCATATGGTACCGCTTTCATACGCTCCTTTTCATATTCAGTGCATGGACACTAAAAGTTCCCATATTTATCACCCTTGACTATAGGAGCAGGCAAAGGTCTACTCGCATGCATACTAAATTTCTTTAAAACCTTTTCTAAGTATGCCTTCTGCGATAGTTCTAAAACCTCATTTCTTCAATCTCAGTGAATTTCAATGCCTAAGATATATGACGCTTCACAAGGTCTTTCATATTAAAGTTTGAGGACAAAAACATCTTTATTTCTAGTAGCAGACTAACATCATTGCTAGCAAGCAAGATATCATCCACATAAAGGATCAGAAATATGTATTTCCCATTTTTAAACTTTGCACAAACATAGTTGTCCTCTACATTCGCTTTATACCCAAATTTCTTTATCACACTGTCAAATTTTAAATACCACTGTCTAGAGGCTTGCTTTAATCCATAAATGGAATTCTTTAGGCGGCATCCCATATTTTCTTTTCCTTCCATGACAAAGCCTTTCGGTTGTGCCATGTAAACGTTTTCATCAAGATCCCCATTGAGGAACGTCGTCTTTACATCCATCTGATGTAATTCTAAATCGTAATGTGCCACTAATGCCATTATTATCCTGAAGGAATCCTTACATGAAACTGGAGAAAATGTGTCATTGTAATCTATCCCTTCTCTTTAAGTAAAACCTTTTGCCACAAGTCGTGCCTTACTTTCTATATTCCCTCTAGAGTCACATTTAATCTTGTAGACCCATTTACAACCTACTGTTTTGGCTTCTTTAGGAATTTCCTCTAAGTCCCAAACGCCGTTGGAACTCATTAATCTCATCTCACCTTCCATGGCCTCCAGCCACTTCGATGAGTGAGCACTTCTCATGGCTTCTTCATACGTAGTGGGATCACCTTCCATATGTGTTATAAACTTGATAATCACCAGAAATGTCTGCTTTTCTGACTCTTTGAGACCTTCTAGGAGCCTCAACCTCTGGCACGTTCTGTACCTCAATTTCTGGCATATCTTCTATATGGGGCTGCTCCTCCTCCTCATGTGCAACAACATGTTCGATCGGCTCCTGAAGGACAGGTTCCAGATCTTCTCCCACAGTTGACACCGGTGGAATCACATCAGGTACTTGCAGCGCAACATTAGGGACTGTCGATGCAGCAACAACATGTAGTGAGAAAAATGGCTCCTGAATCATCGGAGTGGGCACATACACCCGCTTCTCCTCAAGGTCAATTTCCCGAGCCACCATGCCCACCCTCATCATTTCATCCTCTAAAAATACAGCGTGTCTCGTTTCTACAAACTTTGTATATCTGTCTGGACAGTAGAAACGAAAACCTTTTGATCTTTCAGGATAGCCAATGAAATGACAACTTACTGTTTTGTGATCTAATTTTCCAATATTTAGGTTAAACACTTTAGCCTCAGCTGGACCCCCCCACACCCGCAAGTCGGTGAGGGTGCTTTTCCTGTCCATAATTCATACGATGTTTTGGGCACCGACTTACTTGGTACTCTATTGAGAATGTGAATGATGATTTTTAACGCCTCCATCCACAGTCCCAATGGCAAGGTGGAGTAACTCATCATGTTGTGCACCATATCCATCAGTGTACGGTTACACCTTTCAGCTACTCTATTTTGCTGAGGCTCGCCCGGTGTGGAGTACTGGCCTACTATACCATTCTCCTGTAAGAATCTTGAAAAAGGTCTAGGAACTTGTCCATATGTGGTATGTCGACCGTAGTATCCCCCCACTGTCAGATCTGACTATTTTAATTCTTTTATCATGCTAATTTTCAACTTCAGCTTTAAATATCTTAAATTTATCCAACGCTTCCGATCTTTCTTTAATTGGATAAATGTAGCCAAACCGGGAGTAATCATTCGTGAATGTTATGAACGAGTCATAACCATCCAAACTCTTTACAGGAAAAGGACCACAAATATCAGTGTGGATTATCTCCAATGTTCCTGCGCTTCGTTTGGCACCCTTTTTAATTTACTTTACATACTTTCTTTTAATGCAATCTACGCATTGTTCTAAGTCTGAGAACTCTAATGGAGGAAGAATTTCATTTTTAACAAGTCTTTCTATTCTCCCCCTCGAAATATGGCCTAAATAACAGTGCCATAATTTCGATGATGCGTCAAGAGTTCTCTTTCTTTTCTTGTTCTTATTCTGTAACAAGGACTCTTTAACATTCACGTCACACACAGAATTTACTTTGTCACGCAGTGATAATAAATACAACTCATTGTGAAGGAAAGCAACACCAACACATTCATTATTAAATAAAATCTCACATATGCCACTTCAAAGTGACAATCATAACCATCTTTGTCCATGCGCGAAATACTAATGAAGTTTCTATGCAAAGAAAGAACATAAAGAACATCTCTAAGTAGAAGCGTGAAGCTATCAACTAGCTCTAGTGAGACGTCGCCAACAGCTTCAACATCCACTTGAACTCCATTTGCTACTTCAACCCATCTTTCTCTTCTTTGCGTAGTCCTTGTCGTACCGAATCCCTGTAAATAATTTGCAACATGAACAGTTGCACCTGAATCAATCCACCAAGTAGATTTCGAAAACTGTGTATACAAGGATTCATTCACAAATGAGATAATGTTCTTACCATGCTTTTCCATGATCTTCTTTAGATGCACGGGGCAATCGTGCTTGTAATGCTCTTTCTGCTTGCAGTGGAGACACTGATCTTTCTCTACTGGGAAGTTTTTCTGTTAATGCTCATACTGAGGGGCCATGGAGGGCCATGGGGGCCTTGCCAGGTGCCCTTGAGGAAGAGCTATGATGGTAGTTCTTTTTCTTGTTGTCCTTCATATAGTTCAGAGAACCACAATGTGAAGATCTGATTCTGTCCTTTCCTGCACACACATGGCTATCATCTTGTCCATGTCTCACTTTTCTGGCTGCATGTTGTAGTTTATGACAAAAGGTTCAAACTCTTTTGGCAGAGAAGCAAAAACCAAGTGAATAATGTTCCCAGGCTTGAGCTCAAGATCAAGTGGCTTCAACTTAGCTGCCATGTTGTACATCCTGAGGATGTGCGCTCTGATACCATCGATTGAATTTAGGATCTCTAGCAGTAGCATCTAGTGGGAATCTTTGGCTTTGTTCGGTGTGAATTGGAGTCAAACCGAGAGAGAGAGATGGCTAGTGGGCTGCGGAGTGGTGATAATCCAGTCAACCTCAGCAAGGGTGAAGGCCAAAGGCCAGATCAATCTTTTTCCTCCGTTCTGTATAGTTATGTCCTCTGAGAGTCGGAATCTCTTTGATACAACCCATCAAGTAGTAACTTCCTTGCCAACTGTCTATGCAATTAAATCTTCCCCTGCTGAAGAGCTCGACGAGGCGGCCATCTCGCGTTCGGCGGTGAAGATCTGCGCATGGGCAACGGCGGTCGGGGAAGAGGTGGCCGGCGTTGGGGACGACGTCGTGGCGGCGGCGCTTCCCGTCACTTGCTGCGCGACCCTCGGGATCGGTTAGGGTTTATCGGTGGGGAGTCGAACTCGCAGTGAACCTCGTACTGCGAGCCGCCGGCCCCCACCTCTTTATATAGCGCAGTGTGACAGGGGTCCGCCAACCATAGTGGGTTGGGCGCCCCCAATCAGGGCGCGAGTCAAGGCCTGGCCGAGTCGTTGGACTGACCAGGTGGAGATCAATCCAACACTTTCCGCTTTCATATTCTTTTTAGCACTTTATTTCAGTGAACAATGGTCGAATTGATACTGAATTATTTGGAATCACGGAATTGCATACTCTGCATCATGACCATGCACAATTCTCGCTAATGCTGTGTTCAACTAGCCTGCTATGCAGAACAATGGTCAGCTGCCAAGGTGGCTGATCATAACATTTATAACAGACTCAAGCATACTACGATAAGGTACCAAATACATCAATAAGCATGTGCTGTAAATCCGTAAGGCATTAAGTTTTGGAATGCATTAGTCTTCAGACCATTCCCATCTGAAGTCCTACTAATAGCATATGGAACTAATAGTTCAGACTTAAAGAATGTTCCTAGAAAACCACAAGGCATATTTTGATGAGGATACTCGCATGCTTTAGAACATCAACTTGCTTGAATTGGCACTGAAATTATCCTTATCTATCAATATAACATGTGACATATTTGCTTTCGTATAGCCGAGAGTCGAAACACTTGCTCTGCCTGAAAGGGATGAGACCATTTTTAATGTGTGGTACCAACATTATATATCCTCCGTTGTTTTCACAAAAAAAGAGTGGGGGGGGGGGGGGGGGGGGGGTGTGGACGAAAAAAGTATTCTGTAAAAGATTATTTTTGAAATCTTAACTGTTTTACAGTTAGCACGGTCAAGCTGACTTTTTCTCCAAAATTCATATTGCATCCATACTGCTTGTGTGCTCATCGCCTTTGTGACCGTTATGTTTTATCTGTGCACGATTAGGCAAGCCCCAAACTTGTCAGTTGCCAGGTCTGAATCCAGCTAGCACACACAAGGATTAAGGGAGCATGTCTCAGGGCACCTGCAGCACTGCAAACGATGCATGTCCCTTCATTTCATACTTCAAAACAACATCATCTGATGGCAAGTGACAAAAAGAAACGCATCGCATCATCCAAACCCATACTGCTTCCAGCTCTCCCATGCTCATGTCCTCCTTCAGCTTCCTGGGTCTGTTCGTGGTACATTGGAGTGTCCACTGTCCAGGTCCAAGGGCTCTTCATAATCCTGCATATCAGTTCAGGTGCAGCTCAATTCTTCTGTACATCTATTGCACCAGCTTTCCAACTCTGGTTCTTCAGCATATTTAATACATGCCTCCGTACTTGGTTCAACCTATCTCTTCCACTGGAAACTGAAACCATATTGAATTCCTCGGTTTCCATAGTCTCCACACATTGCAGCAGAACTGACAACGTTTAGAACAGTAAGCTTCTTACCACTAATCCGAAGTTTTCACTTCCTCATATATGAACTATTTGCACAGTAACAATTATTAGTAGAAGATAACCAATTGAACAACTAGACCTTCAGTACAGACCCTGCTAATCTTTCTGGATCTAGGAAGTTCTTCATTCGCAGCCTTGGGTTAACCCAGCCTGCCTGCTGAAATTGCATAATTTTTCATGCTACCGCACCAAACGTCCTCACCTCTCTACCACCGAGAATCCACCCTATTGCTCTCAACAAACCGTTGTGTTTCTGTCACATGAACCACAGTTTTCTGGAGAAAATGAAAGCTATATCATTGGTCTCCCTTGTCCAAGAATTGAGCTTTCTCACTGAAAAAGGACATGACATGAACATACGTAAAATTTAGTGTGCGATTGCTGAAGATGGATAGAGAACCAAAGGAGTTATTTCCACTTCCTTATATGAACTATTATATTTGCACACTTGCAAAGTAACTGATAACAAATCGAACAACTTCACCGATCAAAACAAACCCTGGTAATCTTTTTGGTGTTCTTTCACCCAACCTGCCTGCTGAAGTAGCACAATTTTCATGCTACCCTGCCAAACGTGCTCACATGTTTCCCACTGGACTGGATCTAGGGGTCCACACTGACACCCTGTTGCTCTCAACAAAACCCGTGTTTCTGTCTTATGAACAACGTTTGTATGAACAATCCAAAACCACGTTTTTCTGGTGAAAATGAAAGCCACCATATGATTGGTCTCCCTTGTCCACGAATTGAGTCTTCCTACTGAAAAGGTCATGGCATAAACAATGGTCCTTTCTGATCAATCATGAAAACAAGCAGATACCTGTTCTTGCACGTGTTCATGTCAGATACAGTAAAATTTGCTGTGCGATTGCAGAAGATTGAGTAAAAAACGAATTGATTTCCGTTGGTAAGCTCGTCCTCGCCTCCAATCCAACTGGCACAGGCACTGTTTAGAAACTTAGGCATTTTCGGTAGCAATTTAATCCAGAAAAGGATTACCAACAGATTTGTGATATATGATATGTGCACGTGTGATCTAAGCATCACGAAAAAAATAGATGATACTACTTATTATGAAAATAACCCAAAAATTAGGAGAATCATACCCTGCGGCAGAGCCGGATGCACTAATCGATATAGTGCCTGTTGGTGTAGTCGTCCCGCTTGATGCAGTGCAGAAGAGAAGCCGTGCCGATCAACAACGAGACGCTGGGAAGGAGAGGACGAAGCGAGTAGTCGTGCCGCTTGCGGACACTCCCAAAAAACGTTGCCGGTCTCCGCCGAGCAGGTGAACTCACGGATAACAGCGTTTCGGAGGCCTACTCTTCCAGTACTGATGCGCGAAAGAACCGGAATAGGGAGAGCTCAATGACAGCAAAAATACTGGATTTGATTGTATGCATTCTCATCTCTCTAAAGATGACAGGGAGAGATACTTATATTGCTTACGGAAGCTGAAGAGCAAGAGTCTCACTCTCAGGAGAAACCACACGGGAATGTCAGGAGACGGAAGGTCAAGAGACGGAAGAAATTTTCTTAACTCCCATCTTTATCACCCCACTGGAACTCCTGTCATCACGCAACCATAACTCCCAGAAACTCCCATCCACTTAAGATTGGAAACTCGCAGTATCTATTATCTTAATACAATAGTGTTAAAAGAAGCCACCACGTTCGCCGAGAGGGTCTAGAAATTTTCATATTAATCGGAAAAAAAAGAAGAACCTACACCGTTAAATTTTATGAAGATATAACGGTCTAGGCTAACTTAAAGAGTCCATATCAAATACGACTAACCTAAAGAGTCCTATCAAATACGACTAACCTAAATACTTCTCGCCAAATATGGATATACGAGGTGGAGTTTTTTGCATATGAATTTCTATTGTATACACAAACAATATATTCTTCAACGATCAAGAGAATACATCCTAATCCAGTGGGCCCGCAACGAATTATGAAACTAGATTAGGTTGAAGTCAAATATTGGATACAACCGTGGATTAATTTGGATGAATGAAGCGTCGTAGAGTGAGGTTCCCTGCATGCCAACTCGCGCCTTTAGTGGGGCCTCTGCTGTACGTGTCACGGTGTCAGGTCGATACGTTATTTGGCAAGTGCAAGTCTATCAACGATGGAGCTGCTAAGAGATGCAAGGATAACTCTATTCGAACATAACGAGTTTGGATCGATCCGGTAAAACTAAGCAGGACAGCCGACTTAAGACTCCATATCAGATATAAATAATAAATAGCTAATTTTAAATTTAAAAATGAAGAAAAAATATGATATGATTAAAGAATCTGTGCCGAGTACTTAGTCAATAGCTAAATTCGAAATAAGAACATTAGCGTTGATCAAATAATCCTTATCGAATATTACTAACAAATATATAAATTCAAGAATAAAAAAAAATAGAACACCGGCACCAGCACGCACCCGCCCCACGGGGCACGCCGCAGCTCCCTCATCGTCGATGATGACCAGTGAGCGTTTGTCATGAGAATGCAGCATTTCCCTTGGGTCAACAGACCACACACTAGGTTAAAAAATGTTTGCTATCATGAGCATCTTTCCACAGTGCACGGAAATTGAAGATAAGCTGTGGATTGTTGTATGTTAACGCAGGCAAGCTATAGGGATGCATCCTATCTAGGAATTTGATGAACTGTTTCGATGTTTGGTTTGATGAGTGGATTGGTGATGGCCCATCCGATCCGATCCGATCCGATCCTCAAAGCTAAATCAACATTTTATTTGCAAACAAAGAGAGAAATTCATTGATTACTCACAAGGAGGGTTACAATCTTGGGCAATCAATTTCTCGACACAAAGGAAAGACGACGTAGACCACAATGTGGGGTATTAGTGTGTTTAGCCAATTGGCGAGCTCACGAGCTGCATCATTCTATTCTCTCTTCACAGTCTTGAATGGATTTATTTAACACCACATCAACACACCATCCTTTACAAGTAAATAATTAGTATGAGAAAATTCCCTATTTGACACTGAGAAAATAAGTCGTTCCTTTCTTGACACTGAAAATTTTTTCGTTCTCTATTTGACACCGACTTCAACTTTCATTCCCAAATTGGCACTCTGTTTGATTTTCCATTCATTCACTGTTAAATGTCACATGGAAAGACCATTTTACCCTTCCCAGATGTGGGCCCCACCGCTTCTTCCTTTTCTCTTTCCTCCCTCTCTTCCTCTCCTCCGACTCTCCCATGCTTGAGCGCGGTGACCCCTCGCCGCCGTCCTCTCCGGGCTCCGAGCCGGACCCCTCGCCGCCGTCCTCTCCGAGCTCCGTGCGGCGCCTGATCGAGGCCTACTCGAGGCCCTGCCTCCTCTCCATCCTTGCGGAGGCGGCCGCGGCCAACCCCGCGCTGCGCGCCCGCCTCGGCGCCGCCGCCGCCGCGTCGCCCTCCCACCGCCGGCTCTTCGTCCACGGCCTGCCCCCGCGCGCCGATGGCGCCGCGCTAAAGGAGACGTTCTCGCGCTTCGGGGCCCTCGCCGACTGCCACGCCGTCGCGGACCGCGCCACCGGGCGGTGCAGAGGGTACGGCTTCGTGTCCTTCGCCTCCCGCGCCGCCGCCCGCCGCGCGCTCCGGGACGCCCCGCGCGTCGTCGTCGCCGGCAGCCCCGTCTCCGCCCAGTTCGCCTCGGTCGGCCCCGGCCCGTCCGCCGGCACTCAGGCATGGGAGAGTCGGAGGAGAGGAAGAGAGGGAGGAAAGAGAAAAGGAAGAAGCGGTGGGGCCCACATCTGGGAAGGGTAAAATGGTCTTTCCGCATGATATTTAACACTGAATGGATGGAAAATCAATCAGAGTGCCAATTTGGGAATGAAAGTTGAAGTCGGTGTCAAATAGAGAACGAAAATTTTTTCAGTGTCAAGAAAGGAACGACTTATTTTCTCAGTGTCAAATAGGGAATTTTCTCTAATTAGTATATACAATGTTAAAAACATAATGTAACTATGGCAGATCATATCTCATCCTACATAGGTGGTTTCTCACCAAGCATCTCAAAAAAAGGAAAAAAAGAAGAGTAAAAATCCTATTGCTTAAATAGGGTTGTGAATCGTCATGGGAGATAAGCTTCATATCAACTGATATAATTTTTATTTTTTTATGAAAACTATGTTTTACAACAAGCGATGGTAATTTATAAATGAATTTTGGAAAACTAGCTAAATAAAACATGTAAATTTATTTAAGCAAAAATTAATTTAGAAGTATGGCTTGAAATGGACGCACTAATAGAAAGATATATACAACATTAGTTTTTATAATAATCTAATGGTTTTGGTTAATCGATTGAGTTTGTTGAATATGATTGATATATATATCTTAACATAAAATTAAAATAATAAAATTTCCTTCTTGGAAAATAAATAAATGACAATAAAAAATGGTATTTATACATAGCATTCTATCGTATATATAAAACTGTTGACCAGGAGCGGACCTACGTAGAGCCCAGCGACGGCACAGGCCGCCACTCGAATTTTTCATTTCAATAGACTTTGGGTCTTATTTACTGTAGTTCTAGAGGTCCAACAGTTAGCAGGCCGCCACTCGAGTTTTGGGTTGGATTCGCCGCTGCTGTTGACGACGTGTGGCTGCCACATTGATGAGCGATCAAGGCATAAAATACTAGAGTTCCAAACAACTATAAATATCTCCTAACTTCTTTTGTTATAGACAAATCTATGTCCATGGTGATAAAGTAAACAGTAGCAGTGTCACATACATGGTGAGAAACGCATCTCGGAAAGCACAACTTGATGTTGAGATGGTATCTAGACTGGGCACTCAACGATGGTTGACAGTTCATGTGCATGGTGTGGGTTGATGCTGAGGCGACAAACTAAGCCAACTAAAAATGCAAATTGAGATCGATATCTGATACAAACACCTGTCTATTGCAAGTCATAGATAGTTCTCTTGCAAGTCATAGATAGTTGTCGATGAGATGGGATAATACAAACCGTCCAGGATGCATTCTCGATGATCATGGTGTAGCGGGCAGGGCTTCTTGGGACTAGAAGTGAGGACCAGATCAGATGAGCACAGAGAAGCTATAATTTGCTTGCACAATGGCGAATTTGTTAATAAGCTAGCATGATCAGATAGCAGCAAAGAACAACTACATGACTAGAAGATAGAAGAGAGGCTGGACTACGGCCAGTTTGAGAGGGCCTTTTTAGAGGATATATCTATCTATTTAATAGATAAATTTTACAGTAAAACTAATATGCCACCATAAAGAGAGTAGCAACTACCACATCAATTGGTGGATAAATCTATAACATTAGCAAGTATATAGATCTAACCGTTAGATTTAAAAAAAAGAAATAGGTAAAGTTAGAAAATGATAAATATTATATTGGAGCTATATATGGAAATTAGAATCCACATTGAGTAGAATAGAAGAAATCTTGATTAGTATGTTGACAAAAGAAAAATGGATAGGCATAAATCAAAGTATACATCTATCTATTAGTACAATTAAGTGGTTATCACGCAGAGGAGCTTGCATTGATAATGAAGGGTTCAGCCATGGGCAGACCCAGGGCCCAGCGGCCCTGGGAACCGGCCCGGGCTCCATCGCCAAACCTGCAAGAGGCTAGAATCAGTTCTAACAGCTAATGTTGCCATGCCAAAGGTCTGTACGTTGTTCTATTACCTATAAGTATGTATTTGATTCAAACAGTGGAGACTAAATCACGAGACTCTAGAATCAGTTCGAACAGCTAGCGGTCAAATCAATTTACCATGGTTGAAATCCTCTTCGGTTATTAGTGATAGGAAGAGAATTGTATTAGACTTGGCCTAAGCTCCATTCGATACCTGGATCCGCCACTAGGTTCAGCTTTTATTATGATATAGAATACAACTAGCGACATGAAAATTCTATTACTTTTGATAAATATAAAAACTATGTTTCTACGCAACTAACCCCTTTAGTATTAAAAATGAATTTATGTTCAACACCAAATAATATGATCTGGTCCACTTAGAACCATGAGAATGAAACAGCAAAACAAAACTGTTTAAATCAATTTATTTTCAGATGAAAAAAACTCAAGTATTAATATGATAGAGAGACTAGCTACCTAGGATTGTTAGGATGTGTTTGATGGAGCTTCTTCGGTAGTTTCTCCAACAGCTTTTGGAAAAATTCTACCAAATACACCCAAGAAACTCACATGAAAATCTCAGAACGATTTACAATAGAGAGTTGGAGCCCAAAAAGATAGCTTTAAACAGCTTCTCTCTCTCAAGCTCTAAAGTGCTTCTCAGAATTAAGAAGCTATTTTGCTAAAAAAACTGTTTCAACTCCAACAAAAATATTTTTATGGTTTCAACATTGAAGACAAAACTAAATCAATTTTACAAGCCGACAAAGCCCAACCAAATGTCATTAGTGTTCAATTTAGGGTGTATTAACAGCCCCGAAAAATATTGGAATGATCGTAGAGAAGTCCAATTAATTAGCATTAGGTTACGCACGATTTAATAGCATTAGCTTACAGGGAACAACTATAATTAAATGAAAGTACAGAAAAATAACTAGCTACCCGCGCTATTTACGCGGACCACCTTGCCAGTTAATCCATATGTTATTGTACCATCACACACATATTATTTAATTTGAGCCTTAGAATTTATTTGATATATTAAATAGTATATGGATCAAGCCCACAGTATATCTAACAGGCACAACTTGACCGGAGCCAACAAGCAAGTCGTCGGCATAAAGGACGAGCAGGGTTGGTGACGGTCCCGAACATCAGAGCACGCGAATCACGCTGTTCCTCCGGTGTGCTCGCCGCCGGAGCGGACGAGACTCGTCTGGATGGAACGAGACAAAAGCTGGTGCGTGCTAGGGTTTTGGGCCGGGAGGTGGATGGGCTGGACCTTGCGCTGACGACGGTAGGGAGAAGCCCATGGGCGGTGAGCAGCCAGCCGTCCGGCTTGGCCGCGGCGTGCTGCTCTTGGGACTCGGGCCGCCCACATATGATCCACCTCCGTTGCCGGCCCTCAGTACGGGATGGCCATTTATGAAGAATGCATGCGTAGAAGAAGTTAGTTTCAGTTCGTGTGTGGTTGCTGATGAAATTAAATAGTTTGGTCTTGTAGAGAAGTAACATTCCAAACTGAGGTTATATATTGTGAATGCGTACAGATTAGGGCAAATACATTGGTCTAGTCTAATAGGCGGTCTCATGCATTGTCACATCATCTTAAAACGATGTAACAGACGATACATACAATAGGTTGTTTTATAAGTTATCTCATAGTAAATACATAATTCCATAATTTGTGCATAGAAAAAAAAATATTATGAGTTGAATGGCAACAACAACTCGTACAATGGTTAGAAAGTTGTCTCTTTGTCCTAATTTTTAGCCTATGAGGCGGTTGTCTCACGAAACAACCACTTTGTTCTCTCTCCTCCCTCTCTCCGTTACCTAATCTAAAATACTATGTGGACTTGCATGAAACGACCTATGATAGTGCTGAAATGTAGCAATGCACTTGCCCTAAGTAGTTTGAATTATTGTGTCTGTGGTTGCTGGGTGAAAACAGTTTATTTTGTCCTGGTTCCCAGCAGCAGAAAAGCAACAATCCAAATAAAACTGGTGGAAAGCAAAGGGAATCAGTGACTGATTTGGGCTTTGTCGTCCAAACTCCAAAGTATTGCGCTTCATCATTTGAAAAGGACATGCTAATCATATATAATAATGGTGCGGCCGTCCATTTTAATTTGTCAAATCACGGAAAGGAAAGTAATAAGGGCAGAAGAGAACATGCATGCATGCCGCCTTTTCTTGTGCTTTTTCGTGTGTTTCTTGCGTGCGAGGTACTATTAACAGTAAAGTCCTGCTGATGTGTGTGTGATTGATTGCTGCAGGTAGAAAATGCATGGAATTTATATTATACATCAGCAGGGTTGGAGGAGACGCGGGAGGCGTGCTGCGGTCTTGGCCCCTTGAAGGCCACGGTGGGTTGCCTGAGCAAGGAGATGGCGTGCGCCGCGCCGGAGCGGCACCTGTGGTGGGATCTCTACAGCCCCACCGAGGCCGTGGACGCCCTCGTCGCCAACTGGTCATGGTGGGTCATCATCGTCACCGCCGGCGGCGGCAGGGACAACTGCCTCCGGCTCCGGCGGCGTGATGATGATGAGCATCTGCAGCCCCATGTCGCTGCAGCAGCTGGTGGCATCTGGGTCGCCGCCGGCGGGTAGTAATGGTTAGTACGGACAAGCCGCGCGCAGCTAATGTGTGGCATGCAATGATCGGAGAATCGATGATGGGACTAGTATGTATGTAAACGACACACACGAGGTTCTATATATATGGACTGATTGATGGACATGCATCAAAAAGTTGGTTGCTTGCTTTCTCATCAACCAAAACTCCAAAAGAATAGGAGCATCTATCTTGTGTGTTTCACTTTCACGGACGCGTCGGGCCAGGCTGCCATCGTCCGTGTCCCGGCCGGCCGTGTCAGTATCAGTATCAGTATCAGTAGTAGTATCAGCATCGATCGAGAGAGAGACTGGACAAGTTAAGAACAAGCTAGCGACTCTGACAAGGACTAGCCCGATCTTCTGGGAGGTTAGAATAAACTCGATAGGTGAAACATCGATGTGGGTGATCCGAGCTTCTAATCAGTCACGATTCGAACCCCTGCAACCGTTACACCGCTGCTCCGTTGGTTATCAACAAAGTACAACTTGATTAATCTCGTCAAGAAGGCTTTTCCTGCACACGAATCGAAAAAGCAAGCAAGAAAGTATAAGCGTACAATCTGAAATTGCAAATATGCGAATCAAAAAGAGAGGTTCAAGCACTCGGTTCGAAAGGACTAATCGACACAGTCGAGGAGAGCAAGACCAGGGGTCCTGGATCAATGTATAAGGACTTATCGCCATAGATACAACGATACAATCTTTGTTTCTCGAAAGAAAACACAAGAACTAAACAAAACCCAAACCCTAATGTGCGGCGGCTACTGGGTTTATGACAGCAAAGGGGCGTCTTATAGTTGGGGGCGACCAGGGGGGCATCCACAACACGGGCTTAAGGCCCAACACGATACAAAGCCTGAAAAAGCCTCAAAACAGGTGACGCAGCACCTTATCGTGGTCACACAGAATGAACCACGTACCTTCTGGAGCTGGGACCAGAACCAAAGGAAGCGTCTCGTCGTCAGGTTTCCAAGCATCCAAGATCCTCATTTGGGCGCGGATGAGCGAGATATCACCGTTTTGGTGCAGGGTGGTCGGCTGAATCTGAACCAAACGCTTAGTCCATGTTGGCGATGACTTGTAGCTTGGAGATGAGGCTGGCTCGTGCAAGTCCAGCGTGGTGATGTCCTCATCATCCTCCCCTTCTTGAATTGGAGTCCTCCTCGACTCCATCCCACCATCAAACTTCTGCAAAAAGTTAGCGACAGCAGGGTGCAAAGCGCTATGCATCGGATCATTAGAAAAAGGAGTGTGTGCACAAAGCATAGTACGACATGATTCACCATATAAATAATGTGCAGCATCCAAAGATGTAGCAGCAAGCAAAACACCTTTCTTCAACTTAATTTCATTAGTTAGAACACTAGGTGGGTCTAAAATACTATTCTTCTCAGAATGTTCAGCAAGCATCTTGTCATGTTTCCTAATATCAGCAGGCGATAAAGAAAAGCAATGTAATCTTTTTATTTTTGTGCATAAGAGTATATGTATTTGTTCTACCATGATGTACAACATTAGAATCATATTCTTATGGACGGCCTAACAAAAGAGAGCATGCTTCCATAGGTACAACATCAAAATCGGCATGATCATGATAGGAACCAATAGAAAAATGCACTCGAGCAGATTTAGTTACCTTTACCTTACCACTATTATTTAACCATTGAAGATGATAAGGTTGGAGATGCGCACGTGTAGTCAAGCCAAGCTTCTTGACCAGATCTGAACTCACCAAATTATTGCAATTCCCACTATCGATTATGGTGCAAACACGACAATCCTTCACGATGAGAAACATGTGGAACAAATTATGGCGTTGTATCTTCTCCGGTTCTTGTTCCACTTGAGTACTCAGCACACGCTGCACAAGAATGTTCTTGTAACCCGTCGTTGCAGCAATGGAGTCAATAGCGTCGCCCTCGTCTTCTGAATCTGCAACAACGTTAGTAGCAAGGACTAATTCATCTTCAACATCACTAGAACTTACATATCCTCCATCGGCAGTAGAAATGTATGCACGTTGGCTTGGACAATCTTTCATGACATGTCCCATGCCCTTGCAGCGGTAGCACATAATGTTGCAGGAGCGGCTAGTGGAAGCACCAAGAGAATCATCCTTCTTCCTATGCGGTGGTGCCTACAATTTAGCAACAATACCTTTCTCTAGAGCACTAGCAGGAAGTGGCGGTGTTGCTGACAGTTTAGCAACAGGCGTCTTGGACTTCTCAACGTCAGAACGATGATGAAATGATCTCCCAGTGTTAGCACTGAAAGAAAGTTGTTCTTGACGGTGTCCCTATACTTCCTGTTCTGCCTTAAGAGCAAAATGATACAATTGGGAAAAATGAGTCCATTCTTTGTAATCAAGAATATTTTGTATATCACGATTTAAACCACCAAAAGAATCTAGCACTACTTTCATCATCATCCTCAAAAATACTACAACGTGCTAAACCAATAAGCAATTCTTGATAATATTACTCTACACTCTTATCACCTTGTGTTAAAGTTTGCAATTTTAAACGTAAATCACATTGGTAATAAGGAGGAACAAAACGAGACTTCATGCGCTGTTTTAAAACAGTCCAATTTTGAGGCACAACAGCAGCATTACCAGCATTGTAAAGATCATTCCACCAAATCAGAGCAAAGCTAGTAAATTCACTAGTAGCAAGTCAAATTCTATACTCAGCAGAAATCAAATGAGATTAAACTTTTGTTCTACAGCAAGTTCCCAATTTAAATATTCCTCAGGATCAGCACTACCAGCAAAAGGAATCATGGAAAATTTTAGCTTTACTAAAAAGGATCATTGTTACCATGATTATGATTACCTCCCATACCGTAACGATTACGATGCAGGCGGTCTTCATCGCGGTCAGCAGCTGGTGGAGGTCATTGTTCAATGTGCTCAATCCGGGTCACCGGGCCGTTTATGGTGCGCATCATCTCATCAAACTTCTCAGTCATGAAGTTGTGTTGTTCATCCACAAGCTCCTGAAGTTCGGCCTTGGACACACAATCATTAAAGTCCGTGGGGGACTCCGTCTCTTGAACTGACATGGTTAGAGGAAAGCAAAAGACAATTCAAAAGTATTATTCCTATCAACTAACTGTTGGCGCTAAAATCGGCCGGGTAGGAATCGGCCGATGGGTCTTCAGCGTCAGACACACGACCCGGGAGAATCTGCTTAGCTCCTGTTCGGGTTATCGCCCTGGTGCGGTTCGCGCGGCGTGCCAGTCAATCTGACCTGTTGATTGACAAGGAAATAGAGTATTAAATTCCAGGCCCGTCGATCGGCTGGATTTCCGATCTGTCCTGAGGAGCGCGTCAGCGGCAAATCGGCCGATTTGCTGTAGAGATGATCGGCTATAGATCAGCCGATGATCGTATAGTAATTGTAAAGAAGATTGCTAGAGCAATCTAAACAATCAATATAGAAGCAACACTTGGAACATATCTGACCGGCTGTATGGTGATGAATCGAAGGAGAATAATGACGAAGCCGATTACCCTGATCTCAAGCTGGATAACTGGTGATAATACTAGAATAACAGGTAAAACTTGCAATTCTAGTAAATATCGATAACTTGTGAATAAATCCAAACGAAACCACAGCGATGCGCCCGTAGTTAAAGCTCGGATATTACTCGATAATCGGAACCTACCAATTGGACGGAGATCAGGTTGATGCAGCCCTGCCAATCCGTACGAACTCGTAAAAGAAGAAAATATTGGCGAAGTCGCCGACTTGAAAAGTAAAGTACTGGTAAAAAGTAGAAGTATTTTGTTGATTGATGTTGGTTTTTTCTTTTGCAAAACCCTAGCGACTCCTATTTATACCCTGAAACTAGGACTCCTGGTCGATTACGACTTGTTACAACCTTATTTAAAACAGGAAAACTACTATATCTATAATAACTTTAAAAAGGAAACGGACTCCCGCAGAATCTTCCGCCGCCGCTTCCTAATCCAATCAGGACCTCTTCAATTGCTTTCCGGCCGACTTAGCATGCCGCGTTGACCAGCTTTTGACTAGGATCTTCTGGAATAATCCTATCCTGTTGGCATAGGCGGCGCCGCCAATCGGCCGATTTTCAACTGTTACCCCGATCGGCCGATTCCTTACTGTAGCTCTCAGATCTTCTACATCGGCCATCCTTCTTCTCCTGACGCCGATTCAATACGTGTCAAAATCTGGCGTCAACACATGCCCCCCAGTTTCGGAGTAAAATATAACTTTTCTTCGAAACTCCCTCTTTAATCCTTTTTTCCGAAACGGGTGCAGTAAAAGTCTCCTTCCGTTCCGCGGCACAATGATCGCAATTTCCTCGATCCGAGCATGCGAAACGACCGCTCCCCTGGAACTCGTGTAGACGGTGCGGTAAGAATACCATCTTCGCCCTTACCCCCTTATCTTAAGTACTGGTTTTCTCCACCTTTTCTCCTCCACGAATCCAGCATCCTTTCTGCCGCATTACTGTTCATCTTCCCCCAAGTTCTTTCGATTTCCTAAGCGCTTCCCCTTCTCCGACGACCTCGTCCGCAGCTTGCTCCGACCCCAATGGCGCCTCCAGCAGCGACCACCCCATCTACAGAGGCTCCATCGGCTGCTCCTCTGGCGGCGGCGGCCCAATCGGCGGCTTCTCCAGCAGCGTCAGCGACGATGGCTTCCATCCCAGAGGTAAATGTCCGAAAAATATTTTCCTTTTCGCCTTGCTGCTTCAGTATTTTCCGGTCCCTTTCTTAGTTTCTTCCCTTTTTCCCTTTCTTTTTAGGCCCTTAGGCACAGGATCACCATTCCCCTCTCAGAGTCTCCTGACCTCGTCTGCCTAGGCCCTATGGGGAGTCCTGATCCAACAGATCTAATTAGCTTAGAAACTCACAGAATCCCCTTCAAGCAGTCACCTATGGATTTAGATCACTGGGTAGGCGCATTCAGATCCTGGCCGAACGAAACACCCGGGTGGAGAGAGTGGTACCAGAGGGTAGCTGGGTCTTGGAAAGTCCAATGGGAAGAACTTAAAATCGGCCAGTGCATAGATCTGTCCCTGTCTCAGATGGAAAAGAACGAACCTTTGGTCATGGCGGCCTCTTACTTTTGGTCTGATGCGCTCAACGCATTTCTTTTTGGACACGGACCCATGACCCCGACCTTGGCCGATGTCTTGCTGCTGACCGGCCTAGATGTTTCCTCCGCCGATACCCCTTTCAACTACCTGTTCAAGCCATCTCATAGGCTAGATACCAAAGGAATCGGCGGGTGGAAAGGATACATCAGTAAGAACATGAAGACAGGGACAGTCTCACAGAGAGAGCACACCGCCTTCCTGATGATGTGGCTGGAGAAACATCTCTTCTGTGGCAGAGCGGTCGGTCCCTCTTCCAACACTCAAGCTCTGGCAGAGTCCCTTGCACAAGGATCGACCGTCCCCCTGGGTAAACATTTGCTGGGATCGGCATACCATATGATGCATCAAATCGGCGCCAAGCTGTCGAAAGGAGAGCCGATAGGGAATCCAGGCGGTCCCTTGTGGTTCATCACCCTCTGGCTCAATCTACACATGAGCAAGGTCTCTCAGCAGAGGATAGAGACAAAGACGTTTCCCAACATTGAGTCAGAGGAGAATCCATCAGTCCGACGCCGCTGCAGATCTGTTGGAGAGGCGGCATCGGCCTTTCCTGGCTGCCAGTTCACCGCTACCCGCGTAGCTGAATATTTCAGATGCTTCTATAATGGACTTAGCGAGTAGATGATCATCTGGTATCCATATCAACTTGCGGAGCTGATTTTTGAATTGCCTTTATGCTTCGACTTCTCCACCCACACATTTGACAGAGAATTGATGGATGTTTTGATTAAGCCGGGAATTCTGCCGGCTAACTTTTTCTCAGGAAAGGACTCACCCACTTATGAGTTCTATTGCCGATTGCCGATTGATAGCCATCATCGATACACAGTGCAGCCACTCATCGGCTTCCATGCTCCATCTATCAGAGATATCTCCACCGGCCGATCAAAACGAGCGCCCAAGAGACCAACACCAAAGATATCCAGCCGTTGGATGCGGGCTCGCATTGAATCGGCCGATCAGACAACAATAGCATCGGCTGAAGTCTCTCGTATCGGATCGGCTAGCCAGATGGCAGCAGCATCGGCCGAGACTCCTCGTGTTGGATCGGCTAGCCAGATGGTAGCAGCATCGGCTGAGACTCCCCGTGTTGGATCGGCTGATCAGATGGGAGTGATGCGCGCCGAGACCCCAGACCCTTCACCTCCATCAGTGGTCGAGACGGCCGATCCCCAAGTCGCCGCCGAAGCCGGGGCTGCTGCAGCATCGCTCTTAGTAGAAGCTGTCCAGGTAACTTTATTTATCTCATGTATTCCCCAAAAACCTTCTGCTGACATCAATTTCGTCCCTCTACCAGGCGGCACGAGTTGTCCCACCACAATCTCCACGGCTGTCGGCCACGTCTCAAGTAGGGACTGAAACTATAGCAGCTCCTGTTGCCGAGGTAAATGATCTCTTACTCTGCATCCTCAATATTCAGGAAACTTAACCAATTCTGATGCAGGTTGACTTGGGTACGCCGATTGTAACTCCACAGCTGGAATCGGCCGGAGAACCCGCAGAGGCATGTCAAATTCCCATTACCATCTTATCTTATTTTCCATAGTACCTTCACGAGCATTTATATTTTTCTTAGGAAGCTGGCCCAAGCGGAGCACCAATAATGATCGAATCTTCTTCCTCTGGTGAACCTAGTGCACCAATCCCTGAAACAAGGGAAATACTTCCACCGGCGCAGGCAAGAGAGATTCGTTTCAAAGAGGTAACAATTTTACCATCAGAATCGGCTAATTTACTCCCACTACCTACTTACCCTTTGCTTCGTTCCTTTACAGGAGCAAGATTCTCCTAACAATAGTATCTTTTCTTTCGCCGTCTCCTTGGCCGACGAAGAAGAAACTGCCTCACATGTGGTTCTACCGAGTTCTGCCTCCGATGATGTCCGCTCTAAGCTCGAGAGCATCCGTACTCTCCTCCAAGGTGACATTGGCCGACTGGTGAAGGATGCATCGCCGATCCGACAACTTTTCAATGAGGTCGTAGATCACATTTCGGAGGAAGTGTCGGAAGACTTGGGGTACGCTGCCTATATAGAGGGCATGCGGATTCCGGTCTCGCGGGCGCTGCGACGTATGGCCGATCATGCTCAGATGGCCGAAACTCAGGAGGAGGTTGACTCGTACAAACACCAGGTCCAGGAAGTACATCACAAAATCAACTTCCTCGAGAACTGCCGTCCGGACATTGTTGGCACAATAGATCGGCTGAAACGAAGGAGAGCAGAACTAGCCAAGGAGATGGAACAGATAACCAAAGAGATAGCCGCTGAGGAGAAAAAGCTCCAAGAACTCCCAACCATGATCAGCGAGCTGAAGCAAAAAAGACAACATTTGGCCCGTGAAGCAATAAGACTCCGTCGCCGCGTGTCAGAAGTGCCAGGATCGGCCGAAAGTGATCAGAGGATAGTAGAATCGGCCGATAAAATTAGACGACGAGCGATTGTAGCCATAGATACTTTTCTTGGGCTGTAAACAATATGTTAAACATTGTTGTTCCTTAATGCCACCACGCCGATTTGATTTTGAACCACTTCATATAATCTGTGCTTTCCACCTAACAATGGATCCCAATATCTCTTTCGCCGGATGTGTAGCCAGAAAACCGATGAGAAATCGGTCATGTTAACTCGACACATTTTCTTTTTGTACTCAGAATCCCCATCGGTACCAACGTACGTCGGCCTTGATCTGATGCTATCTCTTAAATCTCCCATCTCTAATGAATTGGCCGACGTGAACCCATGCCTTAGCTTCTCATTCTTTCGAACGAGCTGAATCCTCAGAGCCGACTGCTTGGATCGGCTGTAGACCGAAATCGGATACTTTCAAGAAGTCAGTGTCCCAAGTCCTGCCAGATATGCATTTGACGTGCTCGCAGCTCCACTGTTGAGTGTCGGCCGCTGCAACGCTGTAAACGGAATCGGCAGCTACCACCTCTGTACTGTCGCCGACCCATTGCACAAGGCATTGATGCATGGTAGATGGGACACAGCAGTTTGCATGTATCCAGTCGCGACCGAGCAGCATATTATAGGACCCTTTGCCATTAATGACGAAGAAAGTAGTGGGGAGGGTCTTACTGCCGATGGTGAGGTCGACGCAGAATGCCCCGCGGGCAGGCGACACGTTGCCTTCAAAGTCCTTCAGCATCATGTCTGTCTTGGTGAGGTCGTCCTCGCCCTTGTCCAGCTTGCGGAACATGGCATACGGCATGATGTTGACTGCCGCGCCTCCATCTACCAGTAGTCTGGTGACGGGTCTTCCGTTGTCATAGCCCTTGAGAAACAGCGCTTTGAGGTGCTGTCGTTTTTCTTCCTCTGGCTTCTCAAACATAGCCGTCATCGGCTCTAACACCAGTTGTGCCATTTGCTCTTCCTCTGTATTTGTCACTTTGTCCCGATCGCTTGGCGCAATGAACTCCATCGGCAGTATGAAAACCATATTGATTTCGGCCGCCGATTCTTGGCTTTTTGCTTCCTGATCATTTTTCTTTGGGCGCCAAATTCGAGATTTCACATTCCTTCTTTCTGGCACGTGTCTTTGTTCTTCTTCTCGATGTTCCCACTGGCGTAGGCGTTGGATCCTTCGCTTCTGGGATCTGGATAAGCCGTCAGGACACCACCTGGGATTTACTAGTTTGGCCGATGATCTGGCGTGTTCCCACTTTGGTTCTTTCCCTAGGGGATCTTCGTCTGATACCCTATCATAGGCCACCTCTTCCAGCCGATCGTGCGCGCTGATCCTGCCCCCGAGTCCATCTTGCTGGCCGATCTTGGTTTTTGACCTGCCGTACTGGTCAACTCTGCCCCCCAGCCGATCATGCACCGAAACGCGCCGTTCTTCGCGCCGATTTCTGTTGATCGGCTCTGATCCTCTGTCCCTAGAGTGTGGCTTCGGGCGATCGCTGCGGTTTGATCCATTGCACTCCGGACAGTTATCGGCAGAGGGCAGTCTGATATCGTTCTCCCAGCAGTGGATGAAGAAGGGACACTGCCAGTGATCTTCATGCCGGCGTATCATCTCTTCTTGGTGTTGTGCTTGTTCTTGCTGCCACCGATATTTACTGAGTAGAAATCGGGAGGTGACAGGCCTGTGTGGCCGTTCTGGTCCTCGCCTATTCCTTCTGATTTCTTCCGTCGTGATCTGCCTCTTGGGATCGACGACGCCACCTCTTCTCGCCGATTCTGATGTCAGCACCTTGGTTTGACTTGACTCTTCTCCAGCGTTGACCGTGTTGGCCGGGAAGGGATGCTGATCTATCTTCATCGGCATTGCCTGTTCAATGGCCGATTGTATCTGCTAACGAAAGACTTTACATTCGTTGGTGTCATGAGAAGTAGCGTTGTGCCACTTGCAGTACTTCATCTTCTTCAGCTGATCGGCCGTAGGGATGGTGTGATGTTGCGACAGCTTGATCTGTCCCTCCTGAAGCAGTAGATCAAAAATTTTATCGGCTTTTGACGTGTCAAAGCCGAATGTCTCTAGCTCCTTCTTGCCAAAGGGGCAGGATATTGGTTTTTTCCCTTTTACCCATTCCGCCAGGCCGATTTCCTCCTCTGCGTCAGATTCAGATCCCTCCAAATATGCCACCTTCTTCTTAAAGCTTCCCCGCTGTTCAAACGGTCGGATCTCTTGCCCTGACAATCGGTGGACGATTTGACTCAGGCTCTCAAACTCTTGGGCGGCATATCTTTCTCTGATTTGCGGTAAGAGGCCCTGGAAAGCGATATCGGCCAACTGTGCATCGGTCAGGGCCAGGCTGTAGCACTTGTTTTTGATCTCTCTGAATCTCTGTATATACCCTGTCACCGGCTCATTGTTCCTCTGCCTGAGGCTGGTTAGATCCGAAAGCTTCATCTCGTGTATTCCCGCATAGAAATACTTGTGGAATTGTTTCTCCAGATCGGCCCACGTGACGATAGAATTTGGCGGTAAAGTGGTGAACCACTGGAAGGCCGATCCGGATAGAGATGATGAAAATAACTGTACCCTCAGAGCGTCTTGCGTGGCAGCTTCACCGCACTGGATGATAAATCTGTTGATGTGCTCCACAGTGGATGTGTCATCCGTCCCTGAGAACTTGGTGAAATCAGGAACCTTGTAGCGGTGTGGGAACGGTAACGAGTCATAGGCCGATGGATACGGCGTCTTGTAAGTATAAGTTTGAACCTTCGGCTTCAGCCCAAACTGATCTTGAATTACTTCTGCTATTCTTGCCGTCCAATCCACCTGCTGCTGATGAACAGTTATTCGCGGTGCGGGCACGTGTTGAAGGGCTGGTTCAGCCAGGTGATGAATCGGCGAAGTTTGCTGAACGGCCGATAACTGCTGGCGAAACGCGTCCGCACCCCCTTCGTACGTTGCTGCTGGCGCCACGGCTCTGAATGCCTCCACAGTGCTTGACCCCCTGCCGACTTCTGGTAAAATCGGCTGGTACTGGGAGACCGTCGGCCGGGCGGCCGATTGGTACGGCACCTGAAACGGATAAGTGCCATGCCCGTTCGCCGGCTCGGGAAAATGCGTCGTGGCTGATGCCCCCCTGCCGATTTCTGGTAAAATCGGCTGGTACTGGGAGACCGTTGGCCGGGCTGCCGATTGGTACGGCACCTGGAACGGGTAAGTGCGATGCCCGTCCGCTGGCTCGGGGAAATACGTCGTGGCTGATGCCCCCCAAGGCACTGTGCTTGTAGGCAGTGTTTGCATCGAAGCCATCTGGACGGGTTGAAACGGCGCTCGCGACGGGAGACATGGTGCACCGCTATATCTTGGAGACGCCGGAAGTGGTGGAGAGTTGTACCCCTCGCGCTGCGTCAACATCGGCTGAGAAGCCGATTGGGATGTGTAGGGTAAGCTTCTGGCCGGCAGGGTAGTTGGAGGGGCATATGCCGGTCCCTGATAACCTTGAACGGCTCCGCTGGCCAGAGAGTTGACGACGGCGTTGTACACCGTGTTGCTCATCACCGAGGATTGGTCAATGAACGCTTGATATACGGATTGCTGAATCATCTATGACATCTTGCCCGAGTCTTCAGCAATGGTGATGTGGCGAGGTGCTGGAATAGGGGCCTTCCTAACTGCTTCCCCGCTTCTGGTACGACTGAACGACTGGAGGTATATCTTCTTGTAATCTTCTAGATGTTTGGCCAATTCCTCCCTCTGGTCGTCCTTGAGATCAGCTTCTGTGACCCCAATGATGTTGCTGTCAGAGATTTTTGCGTTGTTTGACATATCAGGTCCTGGATGGTCCCACCGGGCGTGCCAAAAGTGTGTTGGCGCTAAAATCGGCCGGATAGGAATCGGCCGATGGGTCTTCAGCGTCGGACACACGACCCGGGAGAATCTGCTTAGCTCCACTTCGGGTTATCGCCCTGGTGCGGTTCGCGCGGTGTGCCAGTCAATCTGACCTGTTGATTGACAAGGAAATAGAGTATTAAATTCCAGGCGCGTCGATCGGCTGGATTTCCGATCTGTCCTGAGGAGCGCGCCGGCGGTAAATCGGCCGATTTGCTGTAGAGATGATCGGCTATGAGTCAGCCGATGATCGTATGGTAATTGTAAAAACTGCTGGAGCAATCTAAACAATTACTATAGAGGCAACACTTGAAACAGATCTAATCGGCTATATGGCGATGAATCGAAGGAGAACGATGACGAAGCCGATTACCCTGATCTCAAGCTGGATAACTGGTGATAATACTAGAATAACAGGTAGAACTTGCAATTCTAGTAAATATCGATAACTTGTGAATAAATCCAAACGAAACCACAGCGATGCGCCCGTAGTTAAAGCTCGGATATTACTCGATAATCGGAACCTACCAAATTGGCCGGAGATCAGGTTGATGCAGCCCTGCCAATCCGTACGAACTCGTAAAAGAAGAAAATATTGGCGAAGTCGCCGACTTGAAAGGTAAAGTACTGGTAAAAAGTAGAAGTATTTTGTTGATTGATGTTGGTTTTTTCTTTTGCAAAACCCTAGCGACTCCTATTTATACCCTGAAACTAGGACTCCTGGTCGATTACGACTTGTTACAACCTTATTTAAAACAGGAAAACTACTATATCTATAATAACTTTAAAAAGGAAACGGACTCCCGCAGAATCTTCCGCCGCCGCTTCCTAATCCAATCAGGACCTCTTCAATTGCTTTCCGGCCGACTTAGCATGCCGCGTTGACCATCTTTTGACTAGGATCTTCTGGAATAATCCTATCCTGTTGGCATAGGCGGCGCCGCCAATCGGCCGATTTTCAACTGTTACCCCGATCGGCCGATTCCTTACTGTAGCTCTCAGATCTTCTACATCGGCCATCCTTCTTCTCCTGACGCCGATTCAATACGTGTCAAAATCTGGCGTCAACAGCGTGCTCCATCCATGTGTTGAGAACATAGGCAAAATCAGTATTAAATTCCATATGAAATAAATTATGATGAATACAAGACCTAGCATGCATAGATCTAACATACTAGACATCATAAACAACATAGCCAGGATCTCAGGGTACATGCTTAATGAACAGATCATATCACAAAACATGGGAGATGCGCCGTGATGAAGACCTTTAAGCGTCAGGATCTCAAAAGCGAAGGGTTCCGGAGACCTGCTCTTCCGTTCGCAGGTGCACGGTAACGACGCAACAGCGAGAAGAGGCAAAACCCTAAATAGTTTGATATATAATTTGGCATAGGCCGTGTGTTATATATAGGGAAAAACCAAACTGACCTCTTGTGTTAGCGATCTAAACAGGGTTTAGGTTTCCATAGCTCGTAGATTTAGACCCCAAGTCATCACCGATTTCGGCGGACCATCCACGCGCGTCGTGCGCCCGCGCCCACGCCACGCGTGTGGTGTTTCTCTTCTCTCCCCTATCACATAACTTGGAGAGGTGGAGATAGCCCCCATATTTATGTTGATCATCCCACTCGTCCACTAGCAAGGTGGAACTAAAGTTTGCACTATTTCCTCTTACATGTATGGAACTTTGAGATTTTGTTGACGCCAGATTTTGACACATGTTGAATCGGCGTCAGGAGGACAAGATTGACCGATGCGGCAGATCTGAAGGCTACAGTAAGGAATCGGCCGATTGAGATAACAGTTGGAAATCGACCGATTGGTGATGCAGCTTGCGCCAACAGGATGGGACTACTTCGGAGGGTCCCGGTCAAAAGTTGGTCAACAGAGCGATGCTAAGTCGGTCAGGAAGCAATTGAAAAAGCTCTGATTGGATTAGGAGACGGCGGCGGAAGATTCTGCGGGAGTCCGTTTCCATTTTAAAAGATATGATAGATATAGTAGTTTTCCTGTTTTTAAATAAGGTTGTAACAAGTCGTAATCGACCAGGAGTCCTAGTTTTAGGGTATAAATAGGAGTCGTCAGGGCTTTGCAAAAAGATCATCACATCAATCAACAACAATACTTCTACTTTTTTTCAGCAATTTACTTTCAAGTCGGCGACTTCGCCAATACTTTTCTTCTTTCACGAGTTCGTACGGGTTGGCGGGGCTGCATCAACTTGATCTCCGGCCAATTGGTAGGTTCCGCTTATCGAGTAATATCCAAGCTTTAACTACGGGCGCATCGCTGTGGTTTCGTTTGGATTTATTCACCAGTTATCGATATTTACTAGAATCGCAAGTTTTACCTGTTATTCTAGTATTATCACTAGTTATCCAGCTTGAAATCGGAGTAATCGGCTTCGTTATCGTTCTTCTTCGATTTACCATCTTACAGCCTATTAGATCTATTTCAAGTGTTGCATCCGTACTAATTGTTTAGATCGCTCCAGCAGTTTTCTTTACAATTATTACGCGATTATCGGCTGATCCATAGCCGATCATCTTTACAGCAAATCGGCCGATTCGCCGCCGACGCGCTCTTCAGGACAGATCGGAACTCCAGCCGATCGGAGCGCCTGGAATTTAATACTTTATTTCCTTATCAATAAACAGGTTAGATTGACTGGCACGCCATGCGAACCGCACCAGGGCAATAACCCGAACAGGAGCTAAGCAGATTCTCCCGGGTTGTGTGTCCGACGCTGAAGACCATCGGCCGATTCCTATCCGGCCGATTTTAGCGCCAACAAATTTAAAATTTATAAGAATTCCTTGAATTTTCAATGGGCCAAGCCCATTAATTCCAGCACTTGGCTGCTACGAAGTACTTTGATTTATTTTCCTGATGATCGACATTTTTTTAGAAAAAAGACAATGTAATAATATAAAGGATAGTTGATGTGTGATGACAATGGCCGGAGGAGCATAGGCGGAGCCAGTGGGTTGCACGGGTATGGCCCGGCATACCCTAGGCCGGCCCAGTCCAACAAGAAAAATCCAACCACCCGTCTGCTCCCGTGAGGCCGTGAGCCGTCCGCTCCCTGCTCCCAGACCTAGACCGCCCGCTCTGACCGCCCTGGCGGCCGGTGATGCTGCTCCCCTGGCGCGCCCCGTCCCCGGCCCCCTCCCTCGTCCACTGTCGTGCTCCTGTGCCGGCGGCATCGGGGCCGCTCGATACTACCTCTTTATCACGTAAGGAAGCAATTGAGTCTGTACTTGTTAGTCATGGCTTGACTCTAACTAGCATTCGAGGTCAGGGATATGATGGGGCTAGCAATATGAAAGGGGATATTAAAGGGCTGAAAACATTGATTATGCAAGAGTCACCTTCTGCTTATTATGTCCATTGCTTTGCACATCAACTACAACTAGTTCTTGTTGCTGTTGCTAAGGACAATATTGATTGTGTTTGGTTCTTGGAACAAGTATCCCTCTTGCTGAATATTGTTGGAGTTTCTTGTAAGCGCCATGGGATGCTTCGAAGTTCTAGACTTGAGAGTATAATGAAAGCAATTGAATGTGGTGAACTCAAAACTGGAAGTGGACTAAACCAAGAGATGGGATTGGCTAGGCCTGGTGAGACTCGGTGGGGCTCTCATTATAGAACCGTGTGCAACATCATTTCTATGTATTCAATAATCCGCGATGTACTCATTACTCTTGGAGAGGATACAACACATAAGGTTGATTGGATAAAAATTTATTTTATGGTTGGAGCATTTGAGTCCTTTGATTTTGTGTTCAGTTTGCACTTATCGGGATTAAATTATTAAATTCTTCTCCATACTATGCTCAAGCCAATGGCCAGGCCGAATCGTCCAATAAGGGGATAATCAAGTTGATCAAGAGGAAGATAGAGGAACAACCCAAAAAGTGGCACATGTCTTTGGCTGAATCTCTATGGGCTTATAGGATGGCTTGCCACGGAGCCACTAAGATATCTCCTTATCAGCTGGTTTATGGTCATGAGGCAGTCCTGCCTTGGGAATTAAGGACGGGGTCAAGGCGTATATCGCTTCAAGATCAGTTGACGGCCGATGACTATTCCTTCCTCATGAAGGATGAGCTCGATGACTCGGCAGGTCAGCGGTTGAGGGCCCTGATTAGCATAGAAGAAAACAAAAAAAGGGTGGCCAGATGGTATGACAAAAAGGTCAAAGTTAAACAATTCTCCCAGGGAGATTTGGTATGGAAGTTGGTGCTGCCGATAGGGTCTAAGGATCCCAAATTCGATAAATGGTCACCCACTTGGGAAGGGCCGTACAGAATCGGCCGATGTGCCCCTAAAAATGCATATATTCTGGAAACTATTAAAGGGGAAGAATTCCCAAGAGCTTTAAATGGACGATATCTGAAGAGGTACTATCCAAGCATTTGGGTAGATGCATAACTTGCAGTAAGATATATCAAGACAACATGGCCGACCCCTATCGGCGTTTGTTCACACAGCCGATGTGGAAATGACATCGCCTTAAGAAAGAAACATTGTGATTCGGTTTGACCAGCTCATTATTCGATGAAAACAACAGAGTACATGGCCGACATGATACAAGTCGCCCTTAGAATAAAAATACCGATATATCTATTGATTACGCTTGCTCTGGATTTCTCTCTCAATCCGGCCCAGTTCTATCAGAAGGCGGGTCCTATTCTCCTTCAGATTCTCCACGGTGGCTCCAGTCTCAACTTGATGGCATAGTTCTATCAGGAGGCGGGTCTTCTTCTCCTCCAGATTCTCCATGGCGGCTTCAGTCTCGACTTGATGAGGGAGTGGAGGACTCTTTTCAGATGGTAGTCGCTTACGGACCAGGCAGTGAGCGTCTATAAGGTCCCAATACTTCTGGACAACAGCAGGAACATGATCTTTAAGTTCTTCAGAATGAGCTCTTATCAGATCTATGTCTGCCTGCGACAGTGGTTCGTCTGAATGCATAACTTTGATTGCTCGTTCCAGACTAGGGCTGAGACGTTTTGACTAAACAGAGATGAAAAGCTACCCAGTATCAGAGCGATTGAGATGTCTAGGGGAGAAGCAGAGGAGAGTTCGTACCTGATTGACAGAGGAAGAAGACGAAGAAGACATCTTGTTGTTCGGTTTGGGAGAATAAAGATCCAGTTGTTGGAGGGAGAGAAGATGGGTAATGCATATACCTCTGGAGACGGTGTGGGATCTCGTACTTATAAAGAGAAGGGAGTAAAAAGATAGTGGGACACGTCCTATCAGAGTAAAAGCATTCATAAATGCAAAGCTGTCAAAAGAAGTGGTCCAAGACCAAATCGGCGCATCAACATTAAAGGAATATTAAATGTTTACAAGATCCTTTACGACCCAAGGAGGGTATCTATAGTAGCAATAGCTCGTCGCCTAATCTGATCGGCCGAGTCTAATACTCTTTGGTCGTCGTCGGCCGATCCAGGTATTTCCGGCATACGGCGATGAAGTCTTATTGCTTCACAGGCCAAGTTCTGTCTTTCTTGTTTCAGCCCGGCGATGAAGGATGGGAGCTCTTGAAGCTTCTTTTCTTCAGCAGCTATGTCTTTGGTTACTTGCTCCATCTCTTTGGCTAGCTCTGCTCTCCTCCGTTTGAGGCGATCTATTGTGCCGACGATATCCGGGCGGGCACTCTCGAGGAAGTTGATCTGTTGGTGTACTTCTTGAGCTCAGTGCTTGTAAGAATCCACTTCCTCCCGGGTCTTTGCTAGCTGGGCACGATCGGCCATGTGACGCAGGGCCTTGGACACCAGAATCTGCATCCACTCTATGAACGCAGCAGGGTGCAAAGTTTCTGTCGCTTCTTCCGGGATTCGGCCCTTGATGTCACTGAAAAGCCGCCGAATCGGCGAGGCATCTTCTACCAATCAGCCGATATCATCTTGGAGGAGGACCTGCATACTCTCGAGCTTGGCGCGGACATCGTCAGAAATTAAACTCGACGGAACTTGGCGCGAAGCGACTTCTTCATCATCAGGCAAAGAAACCGCGAAGAAGAAAAGGCTATTATTCGGGGTATCTTGTTCCTGCAAAAGAATAAAGACAAAGATCAGTAAGCAGTAAAGGGGGATCGGCCGATTCCGGTGATAAGTTTTGTTACCTCCTTAAAACGGATCTCTCTTGCTTGCACCGATAGGAGTGTTTCCCTCGTATCAGGAACTGGTATGGTCGACTCGCCAAAGAAAGAGGACTCGACCACTATCAACGCTCTGCTTGGGCCAGCTTCCTGAAAAGGTATGGGAAATAGGTTCTATAAGTGTACTGTGGATAATTGAATAGGATGATGTGAGATATTTGCCATACCTCTGTTGGTCTTCCGGCCGATGTTTGTTGTGGGGATACAGTCGACGCTGGTGTTTGTTGAGGAAATATAGTCGACGCACCCAGATCGGCCTGCATCAAAGTCCGTGAGTTTCTTGAATGTCAAGAGGTCGAGTTAAGAGATTATCTACCTTGATGAGAAGGGTCGCTGGAGTTTCGGCTTCCGCTTGGGATGTGGCCGATTGCTGTGGGGACTGCACTGGAGCGGCTTGTGCAGCCTGACATAAAGAAAAAGTTAGTATTAGTGGAGCACTTAAAGATATATGAAGTGAGCAAGATTACCTGAACAGCTTCCACTAGCAGTGATGCCGCAGCTGCTCCGACTTCTGCGGTGACTTGAGGATCGGCCATCTCGGTAGTCGGCAAGGATAGAGGAGTCGGAGTTTTAGCCGATACTACCGCCGATTGGTCAGTCGGTCCGATGCGAGCACGCACTCGACGGCTTGTTGTCTTCAAGGTTGGCCTTTTCGGTGTTCGTTTCAATCGGCCAGTAGCGATGTCCTTGATGGTTGGAGCGTGAAAGCCGATGAGTGGATATGGCGTATATGGATGATCGTTCTCTATCGGCCTGCCGCTTCGGCTCCGCATCGGAGGGACTTGGCTTTCAGACTAAGAAGACAAATATAAGTTAACGGTAAGATGGTAGTATGGAAAGAGACAGCATTGAAATCGGCTGGGAGAAAGGACATACCGCTGCACTTGGGTCGATGTTTTCTGGGTCCAGAATGTTGCAATATGTTGATGGGGATTTGCAGAAGAGATATTGCTTCCATTCTGCCCACCATAGTTTCAATTGCTGAACGGCAAAAGGGGCCACTATCCAATTGTTCAGGTCAATGGTGCTAGAATCTGGCACTAAGTTGCACAGCTGATTGTAGTCAAGACTCTTGATCAGTTCATCTCTGAATTTTGCTTGACCGGCAAAGTAAACCCGAATCGGCAGTTGACCAAAGCCTAGTTGCCTTGCTGCAGCCGATGGATTATAAAACTCATATGTGGGAGAGTCCTTTCCAGAGAAGAAGTTGGCCGGCAAAATCCCTGGCTTAATCAGGGTATCCATAAGTTCCCTATCAAAAGTATGAGTGGACGAGTCGTAGCAGACGGGAAGTTCGAAAATTGGCTCTACTGTCCGATATGGATACCTACTGACAGTCTCTTCACTGAAATCGTTGTAGAAGCATCTGAAGTATTCGGCTGTTCGGGCAGCAGTGAATTGACAGCCAGGGAAGGCTGATGCCGCTTCTCCAAAAGATCTGCAGCGTCGTCGGACGGTTGGATTTTCCTCTGACTCAATGTTGGGGAAAGTTTTGGTCTCTATTCGTTGCTGAGAGACCTTGCTCATATATAGGTTGAGCCAGAGAGTGATGAACCACCAGGGACCGCCAGGATTCCTAATCGGCTCCCCTTTTTACAGCCTAGTGCCGATTTGGTGCATCATGTGGTAGGCCGATCCCAACAGATGCTTTCCAAGGGGAACGGCCGATCCTAGTGACAGAGCTTCTGCCAGGGCTTGGGTGTTAGAAGAAGGGCCAACTGCTCTGCCATAGAAAAAATGTTTCTCCAGCCACATCATCAAGAACGCAGTATGCTCTCTCTCTCTGAAACTGTCCCAGTCTTCATATTTCTGTTGATGTACCCCTTCCATCTGCCAATTCCTTTGGTTTCTAGCCGATGTGATGGTTTAATCAGATAGTCAAAGGGGGTATCAGAGGAAGAGATGTCAAGGCCGGTCAACAACAGGACATCGGCCAAAGTTGGAGTCATGGGTCCATGTCCAAAAAGGAACGCATTGAGTGCGTCGGACCAGAAATAGGAAGCTGCTATGACCAAGGGCTCATTTTTCTCCATCTGGGACAGAGAGAGGTCTATGCACTGGCCGATTTTTAGTTCATCCCACTGAACTTTCCTAGACCTGGCTACTCTATGGTACCATTCTCTCCAGCCAGGGGTCTCATTCGGTCAGGACCTAAAGGCACCTACCCACTGACCTAAATCCATGGGCGATTGCATGAACGGGACTCTGTGAGTCTCTAGGTTGATCAGGTCAGTTGGATCAGGATTCCCCATGGGGCCTAAGCAGATAAGATCAGAGGATTCTGAAAGAGGAATGATGATCTGGTGCCTAAATGCCTAAAAAGGAGGAAAAAAGGGAAAAAAACTGAGAATGGATCCAGAAAATACTGGAGCAGTAGAAAAGCAAAAGGGGAAAATTTCAGATGATTACCTCCGGGATGAAGCTCATCGTCGCCGATGGGGCCGCCAGTTGAGCCACCGATCGGGTAACCGTCGCTGAGGGGGATGCCGACGGAACCTCCATGGTTGGAGAAGTTGCTGATGGTGCCGCCATTGGAAGATTGGAGTAGGTTGCAGGTGAGATCGCTGGGGGAGCAATTGGAGATCGAGAGGGCTCAAGAAGAAGATGAACAGTTGTTCGCAGGAGAAGATTACTAGGCTCGTGAAGAATGGAAGGCGGAGAATGCCGGTACTTAAAGACAATCCAAGAGAGAAAGGGCAAAGGCGGGATTTTTGCCGTGCCGTCTACACGAATTTTAGGGAAACAGTTGTCTCGAGCGCCCGGTCCGAGAAAATCGCAATCATTATGTAGAAGACCGCGGAACGGAAGGAGATTTTTACTGCGCCCGTTTCGAAGAAAAGGATTAAAGAAAGAGTTTCGAAGTAAAAATTATGTTTTACTCCGAAATTGGGGGGCATGTGTTGACGCCAGATTTTGACACATGTTGAATCGGCGTCAGGAGAAGAGATTGGCCGATGCAGCAGATCTAAAGGCTACAGTAAAGAATCGGCCGATTGAGGCTACAGTTGGGAATCGGCCGATTCGCAATGCAACTTGCGCTAAACCGATTGGAACCACAACAGAGGATCCCGGTCAAAAGTGGCCTGACGTTGGTCAACGGAGTAATACTGATTCGGTCAAGAAGCAATGGAAAAAGTCCTGATTGGATTAGGAGACGGCGGCGGAAGATTCTGCGGGAGTCCGTTTCCTTTTTAAAGATATTATAGATATAGTAGTATTCCTGTTTGAAATAAGGTTGTAACAAGTCGTAATCGACCAGGAGTCCTGGTTTTAGGGTATAAATAGGAGTCGCCAGGGCTTTGCAAGATATGAACACATCAATCAACAAAATACTTCTACTTTTTCCTAGTACTTTACTTTCAAGTCGGCGACTTCGCCAATACTTTTTCTTCTTTCACGAGTTCGTACGGATTGGCAGGGCTGCATCAACTTGATCTCCGGCCAATTGGTAGGTTCCGCTTATCGAGTAACATCTGAGCTTTAACTATGGGCGCATCGCTGTGGTTTCGTTCGGATTTATTCACCAGTTATCGATATTTACTAGCGTCGCATCTAGAAATCTAGAAGAGCTAGAAACGCAGGCAAAGTAAGGGAAGAGGAGCTAGGGGCTCCACCTGCACGTGCTACGTTTATGACATCGAGAGAGACTGATAGAATCCATTGGCATAAGGTTTCAAAAAGAAGATACCATCTCTTGACGGATCAAGCTTAAACTTGGCCGCTTATTGTTCCATATATCTTCAACAGCTCTACTACTAAAAATCGTTTTTTCTAAATTATAGAGAAATAATGTAACAAGGGTAATTGTCTCTGATAATTAATATTCAGATATCGTGGGTGGAAGCAACCTCTGAACTACGTACTTTCAGAGTTGACCCAACAAGTAAGAAAACATCTCCAAATACATGTGGAAATATCTTTTTAATTACTAGAATCCAAGAATTAATGTTCCCTTCTTCTTTTTTACAGTAGTGTAAGCAAGGCCATATACGAGTGGATAGATACATAGATAGATATGGGCGTTAGGGGCAAGATATTCGATCAAATAATAATTGGCACCATTTGGATGGGCAACGGACGGGAGGGGGGCGTCGGCCGGTAGCCAGTGGCGGAACCAGAAATTTTAAATAAGGGGGCCGACCGGCCATTTTATACTATATGTGAGTGTTGACGCCAGATTTTGACACGTGTTAAATCGGTGTCGGGAAAAGAAGGTCGGCCGATGCGGCAGATCTAAAGGCTATGGTAAGGAATCGGCCGATTGAGGTAACAGTTGGAAATCGGCCGATTGGTGATACAGCTTGCGCCAATAGGATGGGACTATTTCAGAGGGTCTTGGTCAAAAGTTGGTCAACAGGGCAACGCTAAGTCGGTCAAGGAGCAATTGAAAAGAATCCTGATTGGATTAGGGGACGACGGCGGAAGATTCTGCGGGAGTCCGTTTCCTTTAAAAGTTATTATAGATATAGTAGTTTTCCTGTTTTTTAAATAAGGTTGTAACAAGTCGTGATCGACCAGGAGTCCTAGTTTTAGGGTATAAATAGGAGTCGTCAGGGTCTTGCAAAATATCAATACATCAATCAACAACAATACTTCTACTTTTTCAGCAATTTACTTTCAAGTCGGCGAATTCGCCAATACTTTTCTTCTTTCACGAGTTCGTACGGATTGGCAGGGCTGCATCAACTTGATCTCCGGCCAATTGGTAGGTTCCGCTTATCGAGTAATATCCGAGCCTTAACTACGGGCGCATCGCTGTGGTTTCGTTTGGATTTATTCGCCAGTTATCGATATTTACTAGAATTGCAAGTTTTACCTGTTATTCTAGTATTATCACCAGTTATCCAGCTTGAGATCAGAGTAATCGGCTTCGTCATCGTTCTTCTTCGATTTATCATCTCATAGCCGATTAGATCTATTTCAAGTGTTGCCTCTGTAGTAATTGTTTAGATTGCTCCAGCAGTTTTCTTTACAATTATTACACGATTATCGGCTGATCCATAGCCGATCATCTCTACAGCAAATCGGCCAATTCGCCGCCGACGCGCCCTTCAGGACAGATCGGAACTCCAGCCGATCGGAGCGCCTGGAATTTAATACTTTCTTTCCATGTCAATCAACAGTTGGCCGATATCGCTTTCCAAGGCCTCCTGCCACAAATCAAAGAAAGATATGCTGCACAAGAGTTTGAAAGCCTAAGCCAGATCGTCCACCGTTTGTCAGGACAGGAAGTCCATCCGTTTGAACAGCGGAGGAATTTCCAAAAGAAGGTGGCATAATTAGAAGGGTCTGAATCCGATGGGGAGGAGGAAATCGGCCTGGCAGAATGGGTGAAAGGGAAAAAACCGATATCATGCCCTTTCGGAAAGAAAGAGCCAGAGACATTCGCTTTGATACATCAAAGGCCGATAGAATTTTCGATTTATTGCTCCAGGAGGGACAGATTAAACTATCTCAACATCACACTATCCCTTCGGCCGACCAACTCAAGAAGATGAAATACTGCAAGTGGCACAACACCACGTCTCATGATACAAATGAATGTAAAGTCTTCCGTCAGCAGATACAATCGGCCATCGAACAGGGGAGGCTTAAATTTGAAACCCCAGCTGAATCGGCAAAGCCGATGAAGATAGATCAGCATTCCTTCCCGGCCAACATGGTTGACACTGGAGGAAATTCACGCCAAACCAAGGTGCTGACGTCAGAATCGGCAAGAAAGGGCGACGCCGTCGATCCCAGGAGGCAGATCACAACAGAAGAAATCAAAAGGAGCAGGCGGGGGCCAGAATGATCACGCAAACCCGTCACCTCCCAGTTCTTGCTCAGCAAATATCGGCAGCAGCAAGAACAATCAAGATACCACGAAGAAATGACACGCCGGCATGAAGATCACTGGCAATGTCCATTCTTCATCCATTGCTGGGAGAACGACATCAGATTGCCGTCTGCTGATAACTGTCCGGAGTGTAATGGATCAAGTTGCAACGATCGCCAAAGGCCACACTCTAGGGACAGAGGATCAGAGCCGATCAGCAGAAATCGGCGCGGACGAGAGGAACAACGCGTTTCAGTGCATGATCGGCTGGGGGGCAGAGTTGACCAGTACCACCGATCAAAAGGCAGGATCAACCAACAAGATGGAGTGGGGGGCAGAATCAGCGTGCACGATCGGCTAAAAGAGATGGCTGATAATAGGGTGTCAGATGAAAATCCCCTAGGAACAGAACCAGATTGGGAACACGCCAGATCATCGGCCAAACCAGTAAATCCCAGGTGGTGTCCCGATGGCCTATCCAGATCCCAGAAATGGAGGATCCAACGCCTACGCCAGTGGGAACATCAAGAAGAAGAGCAGAGGCAGGTGCCAGAGATAAGAAATGTTAAGTCTCGGGTGTGGCGCCCAAAGAAAAACGATCAGGAAGCAAACAACCAAGAATCGGCAGCCGAAATCAATATGGTGTTCATACTGCCGATGGAATTCATGGCGCCTGACGACCGAGACAAAGCAACAAGAACGGAAGAACAAATGGCACAACTGGTGTTAGAGCCGATGACGGCTACTTTTGAGAAACCAGAAGAAGAAAAACGGCAACATCTTAAAGCGCTGTTTCTCAAAGGGTATGTTGACGGAAGACCCGTCACCAGATTACTAGTAGATGGAGGCGTCGCGGTTAACATCATGCCATATGCCATGTTCCTCAAGCTAGAAAAAGGCGATGAAGACCTCACCAAGACGGACATGATGCTGAAGGATTTCGAAGGCAACGTGTCTCCCGCTCGTGGAGCACTCTGCGTCGACCTCACCATCGGCAGTAAGACCCTTCCTACCACTTTTTTCGTTATTAATGGCAAGGGGTTCTACAACATGCTGCTTGGTCGCGACTGGATACATGCAAACTGCTGTGTCCCATCTACAATGCATCAATGCCTCGTGCAATGGGTCGGCGACAGCACAGAGATAGTCACTGCCGATTTCGCCTACAGCGTTGCAGCGGCCGACACGCAACAGTGGAGCTGCGAGCACGTCAAATGTATATCTGGCAGGACTTGGAACACTGACTTCCTGAAACTGTCCGATTTCGGTGTACAGCCGATCCAAGCAGTCGGCTCTGAAGATTCAGATTAAATGGATCAACTCGTCCGAGAAGACGGGAAACTTGGACATGGATTTGCGTCGGCCGATTTATTGGAGATGTAGATTTGGGAGATAGCAGCAAATCAAGGCCGACGTATATTAGTGCTAATTTGGATCCTGAGTATAAGTGTAAACTGATAAATTTATTAAAAGAGTTCAAGGATTGCTTTGCTTGGGAATATCATGAGATGCCAGGTCTAGACCGGTCCATTGTTGAACACCGGTTACCTATAAAATCAGGATATCGGCCATATCAGCAACCTGCACGACGGTGTAACCCCAAGATTCTACCTGATATAAAGGCCAAAATTACAAAGTTAATTGAAGCAGGATTTATTCGGCAGTGCCGCTACGCCGAATGGATTTCTAATATTGTGCCCGTATACAAGAAGAATGGAAAGTTATGCGTGTGCATCGATTTCAGGAACTTAAATCAGGCTACGCCAATGGATGGATATCCGATGCCAACGGCCGATATCTTGATAGATGCTGCCGCAGGACACAAAGTCATAAGTTTCATGGATGGGAATGCAGGGTACAATCAGATATTAATGGCCGAAGAAGATATCTCGAAAACGGCTTTCAGGTGTCCAGGTCATCTTGGTTTATTCGAATGGGTTGTTATGACTTTTGGGTTGAAGAACGCCGGTGCTACGTATCAGCGGGCCATGAATTACATCTTCCATAAGCTCATTGGTACATCGGTGGAAATTTATATAGATGACGTCGTGGTCAAGTCAAAAGGTCACCAAGAACATCTGGCCGATTTACAAGAAGTACTGGAGTGCACAAGGAAGCATGGGTTGAAGATGAACCCAAACAAGTGTGCATTTGGTGTATCGGCTGGGCAATTCTTAGGATTCATGGTTCATGAGCGCGGGATAGAAGTCAACTGCAAGACCATAGACGCCATCAACAAAGTTGTGGCCCCACAAAATGAAACTGAGCTACAGTCCCTCATCGGCAAGGTCAATTTTATCAGAAGATTTATATCCAACCTGTCAGGACGTATTCAGGCTTTTACCCCTCTGTTGAAATTAAAGCCCGACCAGGAATTCATATGGGGAGAAGAACAACGCAAAGCATTGGAAAATATCAAGCAATATCTAGTTTCACCTCCAGTGTTGGTCCCACCACAGCCTGGTAAGCCGTTCAAACTATATTTATCGGCTGATGAACAGGCTATCGGATCGGCGTTGGTGCAAGAGTTTGAGGGGAAAGAACGAGTGGCATATTACATCAGCGGAAGACTCCTAGACGCCGAAACAAGATATTCCCAGGTGGAGCGGCTATGCTTGTGTTTATACATCTCGTGTACCAAGCTCAGGCACTATTTGTTATCGGCAGAATGCATAGTCGTATGCAAGGATGATGTGGTGAAGTATATGCTATCATTACCGATTTTGAAAGAACGGATTGGAAAATGGATCCTGGCTCTGTTAGAATTCAACTTAAGGTACGAATCGGCCAAAGCTGTCAAAGGACAAGTAATGGCCGATTTCGTAGCTCAGCATTGTGGACCAGAAATTGCCGCCGTTGAACCAGTCCCATGGACTCTATATTTTAATGGTTCTTCGTGTGGGGTCGGATCAGGAATCGGCATTGTTCTTGTGTCGCCTCGGGGGGCAAGTTATAATTTCTCTCTGCCGATAGAAGCTTCCGAAACTAATAATCAGGCGGAATATCGAGCCGTTCTGAAAGGTAAACAATTATTAAAGGAAGTCAAAGCTGATGCAGTCGAAATTTTTGGAGATTCCATGCTCATTGTGGATCAATTAACGGGGCGATCTGAGTGCAAGGATGATATCTTGAGGATTTATTATGAAGATTGCCTTCAGCTTTTAAAAGAGTTCAAGTCTGCAATAATTGAGCATATCCCCAGAAATTATAATGAAGAGGCCAACAGGCTGGCCCAACATGCCTCCGGGTATCGGCCGATTCAGGGAGCGATGATGCTAGAGCTCGTGGCCGATGACTGGTGAAAGGAAATCGCCGATTACTTGAAAGATCCATCCCACAAAGTGGATCGGCGAATACGTTTTCAAGCTACAAAATATGTGTTGCTTGAGGATGATTTATTTTACCGGACGGTTGATGGGGTTCTTCTCAAATGCCTGGGAACAGAAGAGGCAAAGGTTCTGATGGGAGAAATTCATGAAGGCGTATGTGGAGCTCATCAATCGGCTCACAAAATGAAATGGATGATCCGGAATAATGGGTATTATTGGCCAACTATTCTTGAGGATTGTTTCAAGTATTACAAAAGATGCCATGACTGTCAGAGGTTTGGCAATGTACAGCGCGCGCCAGCATCGGCTATGAATCCAATAATTAAGCCGTGGCTGTTCAGAGGTTGGGGAATAGATCTCATCGGTCAAATTCATCCTCCATCGAGCAAAGGGCATAAGTTTATATTGGTAGCCACGGATTATTTTACTAAGTGGGTGGAAGCAGTTCCTTTAAGGAACGTGACGTCGGCCGATATGATTGAATTTGTTAAAAGCCATATTATATATCGATTTGGTATTCCTCAAACCATCACAACTGACCAAGGAACAATGTTTACTTCTGGAGAATTCGGAGAGTTTGCCGCCAATATGGGGATTAAATTATTAAATTCTTCTCCATACTATGCTCAAGCCAATGGCCAAGCAGAATCGTCCAATAAAGGGATAATCAAACTAATCAAGAGAAAGACAGAAGAACAACCCAAAAAGTGGCATATGTCTTTGGCTGAATCTTTATGGGCTTATAGGATGGCTTGTCATGGAACCACTAAGATATCCCCTTATCAGCTGGTTTATGGTCATGAGGCAGTCTTGCCTTGGGAGATAAGGACAGGGTCAAGATGTATATCGTTTCAAGATCAGTTAACGGCCGATGACTATTCTTTCCTCATCAAGAACAAACTTGATGATTCGGCAGGTTTATGGTTAAGAGCCCTGATTAGTACAGAAGAAAACAAGAAAAGGGTGGCCAGATGGTATGACAAAAAGGTCAAAGTCAAACAATTCTCTCAGGGAGATTTGGTGTGGAAGTTGGTACTACCGATAGGGTCCAAGATCCCAAATTCGGTAAATGGTCACCTACTTGGGAAGGGTCGTACAGAATCAGCCGGTGTGCCCCTGGGAATGCATTTATTCTGGAGACAGTCGAAGGGGAGGAATTCCCAAGAGCTTTAAACGGACAATATCTGAAGAGGTACTATCCAAGCATTTGGGTAGATGCATAACTTGCAATAAAATATATCAAGATAATATGGCCGATTTCTCATCGGTTTTCGTCTACACATCTGATGAAGAAAATATTGGGATTCATTATTGGATGAAAATGACAGAGTACATGGCCGACATGGTACAAGTCGCCCTTAGAATAAAAATACCGATATGTCCACTGATTCCGCCTACGCTGGATTTCTCTCTCGATGCGACCCAGTTCTATCATAAGGCTGAGCCTTTTCTCCTTCGGGTCCTCTGCAGTGGCTCCAATTTCAGCTTGGTTGCAAAGTTCTATCAGGAGGCGGGTCTTCTTCTCCTCCAGATCCTCCATGGCAACTTCGGTCTTAGCTTTATAAGGAAGTGGAGGATTTTTTTCAGAAGATGGTCGCTTACGGACCAAAAAGTGAGCATCTATAAGATCCCAGTGTTCTTGGACAACAGCGGGGACATGATCTCTGAGTTCCTCAGCATGAGCTCTTATCAGATCTGTGTCTGCTTGTGATAGTGGTTCCTCTGAATGCATGATTTCAATCGCTCGTTCTAGACCAGAGCTAAGACGTTTTGGCTAAACAGAGATAAAAGGGGTCACCCAACATCAGAGCAGTTGAAATGCTTAGGGGAAAGGTAGAGGAGAGTTCATACCTGGTTGACAGAGGAAGAGGATGAAGAGGACGAAGAAGACATCTTGCCGTTCAGTTTGGGACAGTAAAGAGGGAAAGAGAAGATAAGTAATGCGTATGCCTCTGGAGATGGTAAAGGGTCTACTTATAAAGGAAAGAGAGGTAGATGGATGGTGAGACACGTCCTATCGGAGTAAACACATACATAAATGAAAAACTGACTAAAGAAACAGCTCAAGACAAGATCGGCGCAGTAACATTGAAGGAGCAATAAATGTTTACAGTGTTCTTTACAACCCAAGGAAAGCATCTATGGCTACAATAGCTTGTCGTCTAATTTGATCGGCCGAGTCTGGCACTCTCTGATCATCATCGGCCGATCATGGAACTTCTGACACACGGCGACAAAGCCTAATCATTTCGCGGGCCAAGTGCTGTCTTTCTTGCTTCAGCTCACTGATGATGGATGGGAGTTCTTGGAGTTTCTTTTCTTCAGCGGCTATCTCTTTGGTTATCTGCTCCATCTCCTTGGCCAGCTCTGCTCTTCTCCGTTTCAGCCGATCTATCGCGCCGACGATGTCCGGACGGCAGCTTTCGAGGAAGTTGATCTTGTGGTGTACCTCCTGAGTCCAGTGCTTGTATGAATCGACCTCTTCCTGAGTTTTTGCCATCTGGGCACGATCGGCCATATGGCGCAGCGCCCTGGAAACCGGAATATACATATGCTCTATATAGGCAGCATGCGCTAAGTTTTCTGATACTTCTTCCAGGATTCGACCCTTGATCTCGTTGAAAAGTCGTCGAATCGGCGAAGCATCTTCTACCAATCGGCCGATGTCGTCTTGAAGGAGAGTGCGCATGCTTTCGAGCTTGGCGCGGACATCATCGGAGGTAGAGCTCGATGGAATTGGGTGTGAAGCAATTTCCTCGTCACCAGGCAAGGAGACGGCAAAGGAGAAGATGTTGTTGTTAGGGGTGTCTTGCTCCTGTGAGAAAATAAAGAAAAGGGTAGGCAAGCAGTAAAAGGGAATCAGCCGATTCTAATGGTAAGTTTCTTACCTCCTTAAAACGGATTTCTCTTGCCTGCGCCGGTGGAAGCGTCTCCCTTGTCTCAGGGACTGGTGCAGTTGGCTCGTCGGAGGAAGAGGATTCAACGATTATCAGTGCTTCGCTTGGACCAGCTTCCTGAAAAAGACATAAAAGAAGATCCTGTGAGTATGCTATGGGAAATTAAAATAAGATGGTGTGAGAAATTTATCATGCCTCTATGGATCTCCCGGCCGATGTGTGTTGTGGGGTTGTAGTTATCATACCCAAATCGGCCTGCATCAAGATCGGTTAAGTTTTCTGAAAGTTAAGAGATCAAGGTAAGAGATCATTTACCTCGATGATAGGAGCTGCTGGAGTTTCGGTTTCCACTTGGGACGTAGCCGATTGCTGCAGAGACTGTGGTGGAATAGCTTGTGCAGCCTGGCAGAAGAAGAGAGTTAATGTCAGAGGAAGATTTGAAAGAATATATGGGATAAGTAAGATTACCTAAACAGCTTCTACTAATAGCGATGCTGCAGCGGCCCCGACTTCGGCGGTGACTTGAGGATCGGCTATCTCGACAACCGGCAACGGTGAAGGGATTGGAGTCTCGGACGATGCCACTGCCATCTGGTCAGCCGATCCGATACGGGGAGTATCGGCCGATGCCACTGCCATCTGGTCGGCCGATCTGATACGGGGAGTCTCAGCCGATGCTATTGCCGTCTGATCGGCCGACCCGATGCGAGCTCGCACCCGACGGCTGGTTATCTTTGAGGTTGGCCTTTTCGGTGCTCGTTTCGATCGGCCAGTAGAAATATCCTTGATAGTTGGAGCAAGGAAGCCGATAAGTGGATACGGTGTGTATTGATGGTGCCTATCTATCGGCCTGCCACTTCGGCTCCGCATCGGAGGGACCTGGCTTTCAGACTGAGAAGATGAACGTGAGTTAATAACAAGATGACAATATGGAAAGAGATAGCATTGGAATCGGCTGAGAAAAAGGACATACCGCTGCATTTGGATCAATGTCTTCTGGGTCCAGAATGTTGCAATAAGATGATGGAGATTTGAAGAAAAGGTATTGCTTCCATTCTGCCCACCATAATTTGAATTGCTGGGTGGCAAAAGAGGCAACTGACCAATTATTCAGATCGATAGTACTGGAATTCGGTACTAGGTCGCACAGCCGACTATAATCAAGACTTGAAGTCAGTCCATCTCTGAATTTCGCTTGACCGGCGAAGTAGACCCGAATCGGCAGTTGGCCAAAACCCAGTTGCCTTGCTGCAGCCGATGGATTGTAGAACTCATAGGTGGGAGAGTCCTTTCCTGAGAAGAAATTGGCTGGCAGAATCCCCGGCTTGATCAAGACATCCATAAGCTCTCTGTCAAAAGTATGGGTGGAGAAGTCGTAGCTTATGGGTAATTCAAAAATCGGCTCCACTGCTTGATATGGATGCCAGCTGATGGTCTCTTCACTAAGGCCATTATAAAAGCATCTGAAGTACTCAGCTGTGCGGGTAGCAGTAAATGGCAGCCGGGGATGGCCGATGCCGCTTCTCCAAAAGATCTGCAGCGACGTCGGACGGATGGATTCTCCTCTGACTCAATGTTAGGAAAAGTTTTGGTCTCTATCCATTGCTGAGAGACCTTGCTCATGTATAAATTGAGCCAGAGGGTGATAAACCACCAGGGACCGCCAGGGTTCCCGATCGGCTCCCCCATCGACAGCTTGGTGCCGATTTGGTGCATCAGGTAGTAGGCCGATCCCAGCAGATGTTTTCCAAGAGGGATGGCCGATCTTTGTGACAAAGCCTCCGCTAAAGCTTGGGTGTTTGAAGAGGGTCCAACTGCTCTGCCACAGAAAAAGTGCTTTTCTAGCCACATCATCAGAAAAGCAGTATGCTCCCTCTCTGAAACTGTCCCGGTCTTCATATTTTTGCTAATATATCCTTTCCACCCGCCGATTCCTTTGGTCTCTAGCCGATGTGATGGCTTGAACAGATAGTTGAAAGGGGTATCGGCGGAGGAAACATCAAGACCGGTCAACAACAGAACATCGGCCAAAGTCGGGGTCATGGGTCCATGTCCGAAAAGGAATGCATTGAGTGCATCAGACCAAAAATAAGAAGCTGCCATGACCAGAGGTTCATTTCTTTCCATCTGAGACAAGGATAGATCTATACACTGGCCGATTTTCTGTTCATCCCACTGAACCCTTCAAGATCTGGCTACTCTCTGGTACCATTCTCTCCAGCCGGGGGTTTCATTTGGCCAGGATCTAAAAGTACCTACCCACTGATTTAGGTCCATGGGCGACTGCTTGAATGGGATTCTATGAGTTTCTAGACTGATCAGGTCTGTTGGATCGGGGTTCCCCATAGGGCCCAAGCAGATGAGGTCAGGGGATTCTAAGAGGGGGATGGTGATTCGGTGCCTAAGTGCCTAAAAAGGGAGAAAAGGGGAAGAAACAGAGAAAGGATACGGAAAGTACTGAAGCAGTAGAAAAGCGAAAAGGAAAAAATTTCAAGCATTTACCTCTGGGATGGAAATCATCGTCGCCGATGGGACCGCCAGGGAAGCCGCCGATTGGGCCGCCGCCGCTGAAGGAGTTGCCGATAGAGCTTCCGTGGATGGAGCAGTCGCCGATGGTGACGCCATTGGAGGGTTGGAGCAGGTCGCGGATGAGATCGCCGGAAGAGGAGAAGCGCTTGGAGATCAAAGAGAGCTTGGAAGGAGACGAACAGTGGTTCGCTGGAAGAGAATGCTAGATTTGTGGGGAAGAGTAGGCGGAGAAGGCCAGTACTTAAGAAAAATCGGGAGAGCAAGGGCAAAGATGGTATTCCTACCGCGCCGTCTACACGAATTCCAGGGGAGCAGTCGTTTCGCGCGCTCGGTCCGAGGAAATTGCAATCATTGTGCCGCGGAACGGAAGGAGGTTTTTACTGCGCCCGTTTTGGAGGAAAGGATTAAAGAAAGAGTTTCGAAGAAAAAGTTATGTTTTACTCCGAAACTGAGGGGCATGTGTTGACGCCAGATTTTGACACGTGTTAAATTGGCGTCGGGAAAAGAAGGTCGGCCGATGCGGCAGATCTAAAGACTACGGTAAGGAATCGGGCGATTGAGGTAACAGTTGGAAATCGGCCGATTGGTGATACAGCTTGCGCCAACAGGATGGGACTATTTCGGAGGGTCTTGGTCAAAAGTTGGTCAACAGGGCAACGCTAAGTCGGTCAAGGAGCAATTGAAAAGAATCCTGATTGGATTAGGGGACGGCGGCGGAAGATTCTGCGGGAGTCCGTTTCCTTTAAAAGTTATTATAGATATAATAGTTTTCCTTTTTTTTAAATAAGGTTGTAACAAGTCGTGATCGACCAGGAGTCCTAGTTTTAGGGTATAAATAGGAGTCGTCAGGGTCTTGCAAAATATCAATACATCAATCAACAACAATACTTCTACTTTTTCAGCAATTTACTTTCAAGTCGGCGACTTCGCCAATACTTTTCTTCTTTCACGAGTTCGTACGGATTGGCAGGGCTGCATCAACTTGATCTCCGGCCAATTGGTAGGTTCCGCTTATCGAGTAATATCCGAGCCTTAACTACGGGCGCATCGCTGTGGTTTTGTTTGGATTTATTCGCCAGTTATCGATATTTACTAGAATTGCAAGTTTTACCTGTTATTCTAGTATTATCACTAGTTATCCAGCTTGAGATCAGAGTAATCGGCTTCGTCATCGTTCTTCTTCGATTTATCATCTCATAGCCGATTAGATCTATTTCAAGTGTTGCATCCGTACTAATTGTTTAGATCGCTCCAGCAGTTTTCTTTACAATTATTACACGATTATCGGCTGATCCATAGCCGATCATCTCTACAGCAAATCGGCCGATTCGCCGCCGATGCGCCTCTCAGGACAGATCGGAACTCCAGCCGATCGGAGCGCCTGGAATTTAATACTTTATTTCCTTGTCAATCAACAGGTCAGATTGACTGGCACGCCACGCGAACCGTACCAGGGCGATAACCCGAACAGGAGCTAAGCAGATTCTCCCGGGTCGTGTGTCCGACGCTGAAGACCATCGGGCGATTCCTATCCGGCCGATTTTAGCGCCAACAGTGAGAAAATATATCAATATATACACACACGTATCACCAACATTTTAGACAGGAAAAATACATCGCATATGATATATTTGCTCTTTACGCGACTTCGTAGCATTTTCCGCTGCACCGAGGGAGAAGCTATCGCGCGCGGGAGCGCCGAGCAGTTTTTTCGAGACGTCAGTGACCATCAGAGTCTTCATTGGGATTTGAGTAGTGGCGTGGCATCGTTCGTTCGTTCCATCGTTCCATCAGAGTGGACGTCCGCTCCACTCGTTCGTTCCATCGTTTTCTTGCTGCTGCGTGCATGGCGTGGCGTGGCATCTGCCAAATAAATAAATAAATTATAAAATCTGCTTAACAGGCAGTATTTAGTAGCTAATTGCAAGCATGGCATGCATCTGGGGTGGGTGATGGATCGGAGATGAGTAGTAGTGTCCATGGAAGAAGAAGCGCATGCATGCTTGGCAAGCACCAACAAAACGCATTCATGGGCTACCTGCTGCTGTTGCATGCTGTCCACCTTACTTTATTTCATGTAAGTATATGCATGGATACTTATTACTTATTAGTGTTCAATCCTTTAATCCACCTACCAGTAGCAGCAGCAGGATCGTCCACATTACATTATATTTGCGCATATATATCATGCACAAAGTTTAAAAGTTAAATCAAATAAGGAGCTGAGCTGAGGAATATTACAACTCACATGGCAGCAACATGGTGGCAGCAGCTAGCATTGTGCCGGTCGCCGTAGCAGCATTCATTGCAGCGCAGCGCATGCAGGACAAACGCCGACGATGGGATGGATGGATGGATGTAGGCCACACACACATGGCACCCACCGTGGCCTTGCCTTGTCCCCTCCTCCAGACCGCCACGTAGACTGATTTACAACCCCCCAAAATAAAGCTGCTTGTGTTTTGCAGGCAGCAGTCTCCACGCACGCATGCGCTTTTACCAATCCACAAAATCACCGGATTGTGGAGTTACGTTCTCGCCCTGCAGGCCACAAACAACATGGAGTCATTCATCACACAAGTAGGAGTACATGCATACATGTGCCCATCATACCCTCCTTACCAACACAGATGCACGCAGCCTACAAGGGGCAATCTCGTCCGTCCCCTTCTCATCAGCTACCTCAAGCATGCCCTGCCCCCACCTCAGCTCAGCTACCCCTCTCCTGCCTGCCATATATCTGCCTGCTCTCCGCAGCTAGCTACCTTTGTCTATTATCGGATTCCTTCTTCCACCAAATTAAAGCCAAAGGGATCTCGCACGCATCTCATTGCTTGGCCACCCACGATCGGTCGATCCACATGGAGAAGAGCACTAGTAGCAGCAGGGGAGGAGGAGAGGAGGAGGAGGCCACCAACAAGGTGCCGCTGCTCGAGCCGAGAGCGCCAGCCGACCACCATGGACGCAGCAGCAGCTTCAGCAAGGTGGAGCAACAAGTAGAAGGCGACGATGACTCGTCGTCGTGCTTGTCGCTGGGGCGGCGGACGTGGGAAGAGAACAAGAAGCTGTGGGTGGTGGCGGGGCCCTCCATCTTCACCCGCTTCTCCTCCTTCGGCGTCACCGTCATCAGCCAGGCATTCATCGGCCACATCGGCGCCACCGAGCTCGCAGCATACGCACTCGTCTCAACAGTACTCATGCGATTCAGCAACGGCATCCTGGTAATAATCTACTAGTATATCTGTATACGTATATGCCTGCCTCCTAGTACGTACTAATCTTCTTGCTTCTAATTATATATATAGAATGATAAAACTACCAATCTTGCATGCATGCATGCGTGCGTGCGTGTGTGTGTGTTCCTTTTAATGAGTGATTTTGTGTTAGTTCCTCCATCGACAATTACACTTTACAGTAGCACAAAGGAACCACATTTTAATTTTCTACTAGGGGCACAGCTAGCACAACACATAAACAGTAGCGGATCTAGGATAATTGCTAGGAGAAACTTTCTTCCACCTCTAGACAATTTCAAGTCTCTCCTCGCAGAGAGTGTCCGTAACAAAAAATTATAGGAGGGGCTCCATGCATTGCATGGATCCGGCGGCAGTAGGAGGCGCTTGGATCCGCCTCTGCACATAAAGGATAGGTACTAGGAATTGAAGGAGAAAACCGGTGCGTGTCCTGTAAAACAGCGACTAGCAGAAGGATGCGTAGCCTCCTAAAGTCTAACCAAGGCAGCAGTCATCTGTTTCAGTCTTTTGGCCTGCGTTTTCCATTCATATATAACAGTGCATCATGGACAAGGACCAGAGAATACCAAGCCAAACTTTCTACTACTAGGAACTTTGCTTTACAAAACTGGCCTGGCCACAATGAGGCTGACGTCAGACCCACACAAGAGAGGAGTTTTTTTTAGTTTTTTACATGCATCATCAACAACAGTAGTACTATAAGTCAAGGTTGAATAATCTAACAGTACTGTGGTCCGCGCTCGAGCCAGCACAGCATCGATTTTAATACCTTCATCTGTATTCTGGGCCCACACTTAAATTCCAGTAAAGTTCGAAACCAACTTCACCGTATATTTAGCGGAGCCTCTTGAGAAATTTTCTTGCACGTGCAGTGCAAAAGAGAGAGACACTGAATGGGTTCGTGTTCAAGTTGCTTTGCTGTTCCTCTCTCCGCCAAGAAAATGCCCCAGCGTAGACGCCAATCAGTGCCCATCATCTATTGTGAAGTCAGTGTATAAAATGCATGGACGACTCCATTTGGTTGATTGCTAGTCTTCCTTTTCTTCGCTGGCACAAACACTTTTCTTTTTGCGACGCAAGATGAGCCACCTCTGCTCTGCTGTGAAAGCAACCTGAAAACAAGAAGAAAACAACCTGTGAAAGCATTAACAGCTGAAAACAATATAGCCTCAATATGACATGATATCTGCATATGACAGTCAATATAATAACAATCTAGATTCTAGAAGTAAGCTTAAATTAACTATGCATTTCATGGTACCGTGAACTGCAGCTGGGCATGGCGAGCGCGCTGGAGACGCTGTGCGGCCAGTCCTACGGCGCCAAGCAGTACCACATGCTGGGCATCTACCTCCAGCGCTCCTGGATCATCCTCTTCGCCTGCTCTGTCGTCCTGCTCCCCGTCTACCTCTTCACCGAGCCCATGCTCGTGGCCCTGGGCCAGGACCCCAAGATCTCCGCTGTCGCTGGCACCATCTCGCTCTGGTACATCCCCGTCATGTTCTCTTACGTCTGGTCCTTCACGCTCCAGATGTACCTCCAGGCGCAGAGCAAGAACATGATTATCACCTACCTCACCATGCTCAACCTCGGCCTCCACCTCGGCCTCTCCTGGCTCATGACCGTCAAGTTCCAGCTCGGCCTGGCAGGGGTCATGGGCTCCATGGTCATCGCCATGTGGATCCCAGTGTTTGGGCAGCTTGCATTTGTCTTTTTCGGGGGTTGCCCTCTCACATGGACCGGGTTCTCGTCTGCTGCGTTCACTGACCTCGGTGCCATCATCAAGCTCTCGCTATCTTCTGGTGTCATGCTCTGGTAAGCAGCATATTTATGCTTCAGTATGCATAATGCAGTTTCAGGAAAAGAAAAAAAAACAGCTCTGATGACTATAAGGGTAATAACAATGTACATGTCTCTTTTTAATTAATCTATCAAGATTTTGATATGACTTACTCATCGATCTGCTTGGCATTTTCAGTTTGGAATTGTGGTACAACACCATATTGGTGCTCCTCACAGGGTATATGAAGAATGCAGAGGTTGCACTTGACGCCCTTTCAATATGGTAATCTACTCTGCACTTAGTAGTTGTTGTTATTCACACTTCTTCCATAGACTTTGGTCTTTCCACTCATAATTAGTGCTAACTACCAGGATAGTAGCTACATGCCATTGCACTGGCCATGATGTCCCTTCTGTGGTCACAAATAGCTAGCATTACTAAACAGTGTGGTATCTATTTGTGACATGTGCAGCCTTAATATCAACGGTTGGGAGATGATGATTTCTATCGGCTTTTTGGCTGCAACAGGGTACTTACTTTATCTTTATCCCTTTATCCATTAATGTCTACTTTCCACCATTTTGATGCTAATGCAACGTACACTCAGAGTGCGAGTGGCAAATGAGCTTGGAGCTGGAAGTGCAAGAAGGGCCAAGTTTGCGATCTACAATGTCGTCATCACTTCTTTCTTGATCGGATTTGTGTTATTTGTGCTCTTCCTTTTCTTCCGTGGAAGCCTTGCCTACATATTTACGGAGAGTCGAGCAGTGGCCGACGCTGTTGCTGACCTCTCGCCTCTGCTAGCCTTCTCCATATTGTTAAACAGTGTTCAGCCAGTGCTATCAGGTATGCTTCTCAGTTCTACTGTATGAAAGAGATTGGTGCAATGTACCTAAAATGTTACTTCATCATCTGTAGGTGTCGCTGTTGGTGCTGGTTGGCAAAGTGTTGTTGCCTATGTTAACATTACATCATACTACTTGATTGGCATCCCTCTTGGAGCAATCCTAGGCTATGTGTTGGGACTTCATGTAAAGGTAAGATTATGACATTTGGCATTACAGTGTCTGGTGCACCTTGGCTGTAAGTCGCGTTCCTCACTCCACTCGGTCATCTATTGTGTAGGGCATTTGGATTGGCATGCTGCTCGGAACACTGGTCCAAACTATTGTGCTTCTGTTCATAACATTAAAGACCGACTGGGAAAAACAGGTATCTTGGTTCTTGGCCTACTGTTTCCTTAGTGTTCTACTTAGCTATGCTATTTGCAATCTTCATTGACAATACATGGACTGCTAGAAGGTTACTCATTATATTGAATAATTCTTTATTCCTATTTGCAGGTGGTGATTGCTCAAGAGAGATTGAAGAGATGGTACATGGAAGAGAACAGAAGACTGCTGGGCTCGAGGGGCAATCCTTGAACCGGAAGTGGGCCTTTGTGGGTTCTCAAAAAAAATATTTGAAGGGCATCGAGACCCTTTGGCAGACAAAACGTATCTTCTCAGTTCTCACCATCTCAAGAACGAAATGAGGGAAGTTTAGCATATCCAGCTAATGTGTTCCCCTCCTCAAGCCAAGCAACGAAGTGCATTGTCAGCAGTAGTGAACGTCCCGTAGAGAAACACACTGTATCAGTTGCCAACAGGATGGCATATATGCGTGAGCCTGTGTTGGCTAGCCGTGAGTTTGGCAAGACTGTTGCTCTGCATCAATTTTGGGGTACGCTAATGTCCCATCAGAGCCGTGGTCGTGGTTTGGGGCATTTGTGCTGATTTTGTGTGTACATTTGCGCATATAACTAGTTCTAGATGTGCACCTATTGGGCTCTTGTTGATCTATCTTGTTGACTGTACTACTGATTTCGGCAAAATAAAATAGATTAGGCAAAATAAAATGGTCTATACTTGCTAGGGTTCAGCTTGCGATCTCGCACTGAAGTGTTGATTTCTGATAAAATACAATCGATTTTCAGCAAAACTACACGACACTGTAACTCAACCCGAGGCAGATTGAGCAAGCAAAATCGAATGCGAGATCAGATGACATAAGGGAGGAGAGTTGGGGACGAACCGAGCTGAACTCTGTAGGTGGATGGGCGATCCCATCCTGCCCAACAGGCTCTTGTGCAGTCAGCGGCCGAGCGTGGCCTCCCTTCCCTTCCTCGATCTAACCCATGGCCGCCGATCGAGGCTTGTCCGCCCCCGTCCAGGGCTCATTGCCGCCGCCGCTGGACAGTCTAGCGGCGATCCACCGGCTGGGCCTGGGCTTCTCACTTCTCAGTCTCGGAAACTGACACCATGGCCCCACACTTCTAGTGGCGGCTGAATCAGCACGGCCCACACATTGGGCCCACACGCCAGAGAGACGAGCTCCGTCTGTGCGAGTACACCACACGAGCACATCACACCCCCTCTTCTCTCCGTCGCGTCCCAGGCGACGGCGGCGGCGACGAAGGATTCCCGGCGGCTCTTGGTGGACTCGACGGCCGTTGGAGGTTTGCCGGCGGAGGTTTCAGCAGGTCCTTGATAGACTCTGCTTTCATCTGGACGAACCCAAGTTGGGCAAATGCCGACGCCGGTGAAGTCGGTGCTCCCCGTGGTGCTCCTCGGCTGCGGCGGCGTCGGCCGCTACCTTCTACGCCACATCGTGTCCTGCCGTCCCCTCCACGCCAACCAAGTATCGCTCTTCTTCTCCCCCCTGCCCACTTGTATGCCCGATCGATTCGGCGATCACTGATTGACTGACGGGTTCTGTTCGTTTAACTACCTGCTACCGCCGGCAGGGCGTGGCCATCCGGGTGGTGGGCGTCGCCGATAGCTCTTCCCTGCTCGTCGCCGACGACGTCCACTCAAGTGGCCTCGATGACGTGCTTCTCACCCACCTCTGTGCCGCCAAGACCGCCGGCTCTCCCCTGTCCTCCCTGCTCGGCCAAGGTAGGCATCCTCCACTTTGTTCTACCTCCTGTTGTGGGATTTCAGCTGTAGTCGTTGTGGGGACTTCGGCACTTCCTCTGCTGCTATCATATCTAATACGGAGTAACTGCCTGCTTCTCCATCTCTGTCGCTTCCTTGCGTCATTGCGCCATAAATCAGCATTTGCATCTGATAACCTGACATCCATAGGTAGTTCAAGATCTGAATGTGCAATTTCAGGGAACTATCAGCTGTTCAGGAACCCTGAGGCTAGGAGCAAAGTCATTGACGCTGCTACCACGCTTGGAAGAACAACCGGTTCGTTATTCTGTGCTCTACTGCACATACATCTTCCTCTTCCTCTAGTATATTTTTCTTCCTGCCTTTTATTATTATTTTGAACCTACATTTCACATTTCATTGTCACACACCTGTTCGCAGGTCTCGTACTAGTTGACTGTTCAGCAACCTATGACACTGTTAGTCTGATGAAGGATGCCGTGGATCATGGATGCTGCATTGTATTAGCAAACAAGAAACCTCTTACTGGTGCTTATGTAATGCTACTTGACTTCTTCTTTTCTGCTAATAGTCTTTCTTGATGCTGAATTCACCACTATTTCCTGTAATTCAACAAAGAGCAGTTATCTGAGTAACAAATGTATTTGATACCTGCAGGAGGATTTTCAAAAGTTGGTCTCCAACTTCCGTCGGATAAGATTTGAATCTACTGTATGCTCTTGCTTCTATCAGTGGTTTCATTTTCTTATCTCTTTCCCATTTTGATGCCTGTACATACTACTGTTGTTTATATATGACCTGAGTTTTGCTGCAATGAGTATATCTCACAACCTTGCCTGCAATATTTGAATGTTGTGGTATTATTATGTAAGTTAACAATATCATTGCAATTTCATTCTTTCAAACTGTAATTCTTTCAATCTTTACAGTGAATTAATTTGTATTTGACTGTTGTTTGAGTATTGTTTGCTCGAAATCAAAAGATAATGCAGATATATACATGATAACAGTCAGGGCATACATGTAACATAATTCTATTTTGATTTAGAATTTTTTCTCTCCGTTTTGTGTTTTCACATTCACTAGGGAACCGTGGTGATTTATATGTGCAATTGTTACTTTCAGGTTGGAGCAGGTTTGCCTGTGATAGCTTCGGTAACACGTATTATTGCATCTGGAGATCCAGTTTCTCGTATAGTTGGCAGTCTAAGTGGTATGCAGCCATTAGTCTATTATGTAAAAAAAAGATGCCCTGTTTCTAAAAAGACTAACATGTTTTCCTTCATATGGGTTTGTAGGTACACTCGGTTATGTGATGAGTGAGCTGGAGGATGGAAAGAGATTTAGTGAAGTTGTAAAAACAGCCAAGTCTCTTGGCTTTACAGAACCAGGTCTTGCAATATCTCACTGAATATTTTCTTTTCCATTACAATTTTCCTATGTGTCAATTTGTAGGTAGCCCTTTGTTTGTGAAGTGGTGTTCAAACAAAAATCTCTATAGTAATTAGTATGTAACTAAGATAAACTAATATAAATAATCTAAGCACAAGGAACACAACTTTTATATTATTATATACCAGATTGAGATGTGCATTTACTGATGTCTTTATTTTTACCAGATCCACGTGATGATCTTGGTGGAATGGATGTGGCTAGAAAGGTTAGATGCATCTCAATTTCCCATTTGATAAGTGGTGTTCTGTTTGTCACTTTTTTCATTTCCTAAGTGAACTGTTATGTATTGCATGAACTTCTGCTGTGTTGAGTTTATTTGCGCCCTACTAAGATTTGATGTGGAAAATCTTATGAACATAACCATTATCACAAAATGGTCATCCTGTTCCAGTAGGCTGTGTTATTCACTTGTTCATATTCTGTAAGCCAAGAAGCCCCCACAGGTAGCTCAGGAGTTCACACACAGAACACGCACACGCACACGAACAGTAGTATTCAGCATTCACATATTCGACTTTAATACCTTCACAGCTTCAACTTCCACATAGCCATCTGCATATGGTTAAATCACAATATAAAAACTTATTCTTTTGTGAAAGGGGTAGCTGTGGTTTGGTTCAAATGTTTCAATTTATCTTTGTTAACAGGGAGTCAGGTCTAAGAGCTTCATGTTTGCATGCAGGCGTTGATCCTGGCTAGGCTTTTGGGGAAACAAATCAGCATGGACAATATCAATGTATGCCTATTTATACTTATTTCTCAAGATTCGTAGCTTCAACTTTGATATCATTTTTTTACAAACATGGTGCTTTTGGACACTGGAGGATATGTTCACTGTTATTGATTATAGTTGAAACTTATATCCGTGTGACTTTTACTTTGGCTTGGTACCGGTTTATGGTAGCATAGATATACTTGTCTGAATTTGTTCCAGCAATTATAACTAGATATGCTAAGTCTGAAAGAGTATACTAAACAGTATCCAAACTTGTAAAGCTGTTTATATAGCTGATTGATTGCGCCGTTTGTTTCTTGTGGAGCTGTTTTATTCATTTATATAAATATATGGCATGAGAGCTTCTCTCTAGATTTTGTGCGATATGATCGCTATTAATTTGAATGTCTTTACACCAAAAATCATTTGTTACTAACTTACTATAGATTCCTTTATTTATATGAAACTACATCATTAATACGATGTCCTACATTTAATTGAACCTCTAAGATGTAATTAATCAGGCACTGTGTTTTTGACAATGTCTAAGTGAGCTAATTTTGTGTTTTTCTTCACTCTCAGGTTGAGAGTTTATATCCTAGCGAATTAGGACCTGATGCATTATCCACAGAAGATTTCCTTGAAAGTGGTTTAATACAACTTGACAGGGGCATGGAAGAAAGGGTCAAAGCAGCATCTTGTAGAGGAAATGTTCTCCGCTATGTCTGTGAGATTGGAAGCACAGGGTATGCATCAAGCCTAGTGTTATAGTACCGCGCAATATCCACTGGCATCATAAATCAGGGTCCAATTTTGTCACCTATCACTTCTTTACTTATTTGGACATTCGTACCAAGCTTGTTTCTTGCTGGCTGGTTTTCAATCTTCCTGTGGTATATGTAACGCCCCGGTTTGCAGGTGCCAAGTAGGCCTTAAAGAGCTCCCAAAAGATTCCGCGCTCGGTAGATTGAGGGGAAGTGACAATGTGGTATGCTACCCTTCTCTCTTGCTCTATTTTTATTTGAGCATCTGTCATCATTGTCTGTCAATTCCTAGTTGTAGAGAGACAAATCATTCTATGCCACGGTATTGTATGGGACACTGTTGTATTTCTTTTATAGTTACTAAGGTCCGTATTGTGTTTGTTTCACTCTTTCCATAGTAATATGTTTTGTTTTAGCACCATAAAAGAAGTTTGGTCTCTACAAGAAAAAAAGTCTTTCCTGTTCCCAAAGCATCAATGTCCCAGCTACCACTTATTTGTTCCTGGTCTGATAATTCACAAGAACATTTTTGTGTGGCGATCAATCAGGTGGAGATATACAGCCGATGCTACGAGAGCTCCCCTCTGGTGATCCAGGGCGCAGGAGCTGGCAACGACACCACAGCTGCAGGCGTTCTTGCTGATATAATGGACCTCCAGGACCTGTTCCAGAAGCCGGCATGATTGGTGTCCACGGCATCTTGTTAGCACCGGAGCGTCTAATAATTGTTGTGCGTAATAGCATCCTTGAGTGCTGATGATCTCTCTTACGGGAGGGTTGGTTGGTGGAGGAGCTGAGGTCGTGGCACGGTCATTTTTGTTCATCCAGCTGCTGTAATGTACGAGCAAATTGGCAAACTGAACGAGGCGTGTGACATTGGAACAGCACTGGCGAGCTTTTTCGAGAAAGAAATGTTACGTATTTCACTGAAAATAAGGTCCCGTTCTGTACAACCAAGCAGACATGGTCATGCTGGTGATATACTGATATCTGATGGGCACTTTTTTTTTTTTTTGCTTGCCGAATTCCATGAAGACTTTGCAGTGGCTCCGAGCTGCGAGCCTGAGATCTACTCCTACCTCCTCCTTCCTCCTCACTCTATCCATCCCAATCCGATGCTGCGCCGCAACCCCACCCGCATCGAGCTCCGCTCCTCCGACCGCGACGAGCTCGAGGACCACCTCCGGGCCGCCGCCGCCGCCGGCACCACCCCAACGCCCGCCACCCCCACCGGCTACACCACGCCGCCCCCGCACACCTCCTCCTCCAACCCCCTCCTCCACCTCCTCCACCCGCCGCCCGGCGCCGCGCCTTCCAAGGCCCAGCGCATCGGCCTCTCCACCGCGACCCCCTCGAACCCCCCCAGGCCCTCCTAGCTCCCTCCCCTCAACCCCCCCAATCCCAATGGAGGTCGAGATCAAGCTCCGCCTCCCCGACGCCGCCGCCCACCGCCGCCTCTCCTCCTTCCTCGCGCCCCGCCTCCGCCGCACCCACGCCCAGCGCAACCTCTTCTTCGACGCCGCCGCGCGGCCCCTCGCCGCGGCCACCGCCGCGCTCCGCGTCCGCCTCTACGGCCCCGACGACCGCGCGCCCCTCCGCGCGGTGCTAGCGCTCAAGCGCCGCCCGCGCATCGACGCCGGCGTCAGCCGCGTCGAGGAGGTCGAGGAGCCGCTCGACCCCGCGCTCGCCCTCGCCTGCGCCGACGATCCCGCGCGACTCGGCGGGGTCGACTCCCCGATCGTCCGCCTCGTCGCCGCCGAGTACGGCGTCGGAGGGGACGCCGCGCCCTTCGTCTGCCTCGGCGGGTTCGGGAACACGCGCGCCGTCTACGAACTCGAGGACGACGGCCTCGTGCTGGAGCTCGATGAGACGCGGTTCGACTTCGGGACCAGCTACGAGCTCGAGTGCGAGACTGCCGAGCCTGACCGGGTCAAGGAGGTGCTGGAGCGCCTGCTCACGGTGGCCGGCGTGCCGTACGAGTACTCCCGGAGCAATAAGTTCGCCTGCTTCATGGCAGGGAAGCTGCTTCCTTGACTAGGCATCTATGTGTTCTTGGTGGGTAGTATTCTCTTCGCTCGATTAAACAACTTAGTCACAGTAACATTCTGTTGAAGGAAGGCTTCTCAATTGGTATCAACTCGATGTAAAAAACTTGAATTTAACAATGTTTCCCCTATCAAAAAAAAGGCTTCTCAATTTGATGTATGCTTTGGTTCAGTGGCATATGTACTTAACCAATTATTCTATCCAATATCCAAATTCAAGCTGCCATTTTTGCTGTGATTTACATTCTGCCTACAAACTCTACCTGATCATAGGTGCCTGACTGCCTGCCATGTTCAACTCAAGATACTAACTTTACAAATTGCTGCTGCCTTGATGTGATGGTCATTTGCGTGTTTCCTGGCTTAGATTTGCTGGTGGTGTTGTGTTGCTTGCATAGTTGCATTTGCTGCCAGACCTGCAGTTGCCTCTTGCTACTGCTGAGAAGCACCTTTTGCAATAGCTCAAATCTGGACCGTTCATCTTGAGAGCGATGACTGTCTTTGTTTCTTCTTCCCTTTGCCTTCTCCTATGCAAAATTGTTCCTCCTGAAAAAAAGGGCTTTGATGAGAATGCCTGCTGATTATGAGCTGATGACTTCGATGGTAATGCCTGCTGGTTAATAAGTACACATATAAGCATGTGTGTCAATTTGGGGCATTCTTATTGAGCACATTCAGTTCAGAATCCATTGTTTTCCAAGTGTCAGCTAGGACCTTTGAGACTGGGAGTTTGATTGCTTGCGGTTTAACTGAATGTGCAATGTTTAATGGCAATGGATCCTATCAGTTTTCTCTTATTCCTACTTGTGGATTACTATAATTTATAGCGTGCATACACTGCTTGTTGAAGTGTATGCCATGAATGTAATGCCAGCATACGATTTTGATTTCCACACCTGCCTGTTGATTCCTACTCGCGGAGAGAGAGAAACTGTACTAAGGTCCGTATTGTGTTTGTTTCACTCTTCTCCAGAGTAAGTTTTTTTTAGCATCATATAAAGAAGTATGGTACCTATAAGGACAATCCCACGCTGGAGAATGCTTCTCTTTTTTTCTTTGCACGTATTTCATTAAGAGGAAGTGGAGAATGCTTCTCTCTTTCCAGGCATCAATCTTCCAGCTATCATTTGGTGTAGGAATTCACAGGAACATTTTATGTGGTGAGGTGATCCAAGGAGCAGGAGTTGGCAATGACTCCACAGCTGCAGGCGTTTTTGCTGATATAATCATCGACCTCCAAGAATAAGCTCTGCACTTTGACACGCACACACACACACAACTCATAACCTGTGATCATGATAAGATTTCTGCAACATTCATTGTTCGAAAAAAAATTCTGCAACATTTTGTACGCGGTGGCGTCCGCAGTCGTCGGCAGCAGTGCTCTCGCCGTCGTCTTCGCCGTCGCCGGCGGCTGGTAAGGCGGTAACGGCAGTCGGCAGCCGACCTCGTGGGAACAGAGCCCCGCGGAGGTCTGGCAGGTGGGCCGTGCAGTACATGTGGGCCCTACCCCTCACATGGCCGTTGCCCATCGGAGGGAGATAAATTTCGAAATGCTCTGTTGCTCTTGTCTTGTCGGCCGGCCGCCACTCAAATCGAATCGGGGACATGGCCGCCGCAGACGCAGAGCAGGAGAGGGAGCTCCTCTCGTCGGTGGTGGCCGACATCCGGAGCTACTCCGGATCCGACCCCCTCCGCCCATGGCTCCGGTACGCCACCATCACCCACCGCTTCCTTCCCTCCCTGTTCTCCCTCTCCCCGCGTCGTTTCCTTTGTCGATCGATTGATCCGCTGCCCGTTGTTCGCTAGGGGGGTGCGGAAGATGGAGCGGGCGCTGCCGCCGGCGACGCTGCGGGAGAAGCTGCCCAGGTTCCTCCAGAAGTGCGCCCAGGAGTTCCAGGACGACGTACGCTACCGCGACGATCCCCGCTACCTCCGTGTCTGGATCCAGCTGGTGAGCCACCCACGGACCCTCCGATTGCTGCAACCACCCGTCTCGGTCCTCTTCCTCTTCTACTGTTACTTCTGACTTAATGCGCTCCGTAACCCTATTGAAATTTCTATTGCAGTTCCATCATAGTGCCTCTTGAGCAAGTAGCCCCAATTATATGCTGAGCTCCTTTTGTCTTTGGAGGCCTTGTTGTAAGAAATTATCTTACTGGGTTTCTTCATTCTGTAGATGGACTACGTGGCGGATGCTAAGCCATTGCTCAAGAAGATGGAGAGGAATGGAATTGGCCTTAAGAGAGCTTCATTTTATATGGCTTATGCACTATATTATGAGAAGCACAAGAGGTTCAATGACGCAGAGAAGATGTACAATCTGGGGATCCAGAAGTAAGCAAGCTCTTACCTCGTACACTCATATTTCAGTCTTTTACTGATACAATCTTCTGCTAATATAATTATTATTATTGTGTGAGCTCAACTTCCATTAGCTATATCTGATATATTATGAGCTACCGAAAAGCAGAATCTTACCTGTGCTTTCATCATCTGGAACTATGCATATATATCTCTAGTTCAAATACTGCAAATTAGTTAATGTAGTAGGAGGTAAAAAGGTTAATGTCTTTTACAGATATCTTTGGATCTTATCATTTTCCTAGATGCGTGTGTGGTAGGCTCATGACCAAACCGAACAGCTCCACTAAAACAGTATGCACGATTATAAACAATTGAGACAATTAGTAATTCCAAGTAACACTTCATGTTAAAATAGATCTCATTACATAGTTCCGTTCAGAATAAAGCTGGTTACTTACTGAATTGTTTAATAGCCTGGCAGAGCCTATAGGTGAGTTGCACAAAGCACATGAACAGTTTATTCTTCGAATGGAATCATACAAGAGGAGGAAAGATAAAGTATGACTCTCATTTCATGTATTAATTCAGTTTAGACTATGACCAATGTTCAATTTGTTCACCTCTTTTTTTAAAAAAATTATGTGGTTTAGCTGCAGGAAAGAATGCCTACGAAATCTGATCCAAGTGCTAAAATGCCTACAAAAGCTGGGCCTAGAGCTACATCTATGAACCAAGTTGAAGGTAGGCCTGTGAAAAAAGGGTGCACAAATCAGTTGCTGGTGTAAGCGATGTTGTATTTGCAGCTTTTCTTTCTACTAAAAAGCTTATTGGTCAATCTTTCCCAAAATAAAAGAAACATACTTCTTGTGGATCCTTACCTCGAACTTTCTTTTTCATAACACATTTTCTGATTTAATTGACATGCAAATATATTGGATGATTTGTTCCAGTGTTATCTTGCTTTTTCTGGAATACCTTGCAGGTGAAAGCAGAAATAGTAAACAACCGAAATCCAAAACAACTCAGAAGTCAGGGAGCAGCTCCACTACATTAGGTTGTTATCCTCCATTAGGGCCGGCTAAAGTTGGTATGCTATCCAGAGGAAACTCTAGAGCAAACTACAATTTGTCCCGTTGTAATAGCGATGATACTGTAGTTGTAAGGTTTGTAGGCTCTGCATTGGTTGGGAAATCAGAAACTGAAGATGCATGCCATCATGGCCTAGTTGAACCAACTATAAACACTAAGGAGGCTATGGATGCCATCAATAGCATGTTTTTGGAGCCAGTGGAACCTGAGACAACGCTCAAGAGACGCTCAAAGCGTGAAAAGACGAATTGTAATCAGCAAACAAGTGCATTTGATATCTTTGTTGATGAAGATGAACCTAACCATAATAATCCAAAGATGGCCCACAGCAATAGCATGAAGCAAGAGCATCCAAAGTTCGGACAGCAAACAAGAGGTTTTGAGATCTTTATGGATGAAGATAGTCCTAATGGCAATGACCAAAATGCGGGGCAGTACAAGAACTCTAAGAAGGAAAACATGAAGTCAAATCAGGAAACAAGTGGGTTTCAAATCTTTGTTGATGAAAATGAGGCTAACTGCAATGTACAGAATGTCATGTGCCACAAGAATAATAGATGTCTTCCAAGACCATTGCATGATTCATCTAGGCATAAAGGCCAAAATGACTTTCAGAAGCCATTTGTTGGAGGATTTGCAATATTGCCAGATGATGAAGAAGAACAATGTGAGAAAAGTGATGAAGGTGTCAAGACAAACTCCAGAACCGTGCAGCCTACTCATGATAATAATACTTTGCTCTGTCCGATTCAAGCCGATTCAGGAACACGATATCATGAACGTCCTCATCCTGCGAGTTCTGGGCTTCAAGAGGACACAGTCATTCATAGGTTTGTTGGATCCACTACTGATGATGAGGCTAAGGTAGAAAATGCCTGCCACCATGGATTAGTCGATCCAACTGTCAATCTAAAGGAGGCTATGGATGATATAAACAACATGTTTGGGAGACCACTAAACTTCAAGGGTGAGAGAACAATGAAAAAAGCCAACACACTGTCAGATAGAAAAGCAACTCAAGTTTCTGGTTTCTCCATATTAGCTGATGATGACCTAAAAGAGAACACCTGCAAAGCCAGTCAGAGCAATTCCTGCAAATTTGGGGATGAGAATGGTCTATTTGAGCCCACAATCACCACTCGTGATGTCATGGCGGAGATCAACGATATGTTTGGGATGCCACTGGACTTCTAAGACATTTGTTCAGAGTGAACTGAATAACTCAACTGACAGTCAGACAAATGCCTTCGTCTTTTTGTTCTTCCCTTGGGAAATATGCAGTGTATTGGTGTATTGCTGATATGAACTATGAAGAGAGCTTGGAATCAATTGCCTTATTTGGTGCACATATGGTGAGCATTTTCTTAAACTAATGTCAAATGTTGTTCACAATGATCACTCTTTGAGTATGAAACAATGTGTCTAATTTTGACCTGAGAGTTGCTACTTTGCTTTCGCTATTTATGTTTTCCAGCGAATCATAACTCTGAAATTATTATTAGAGACTGCTCTTCGTTTTCTTTATAATTTATTTGGCTTCTAACGTGCTTTGAAGTTCTAAAAAGATGCAGGAAAGCTACAGTCCCCCCCGTTTGAGGGGTGAGCAGTGAGCTTGTAAGTTATCACCACAGCGTAATCATCAAATAAAATGGAAAAGTAAGCATTGTAGATACTAAGGTAGAATTCCTCGTCAGTTTTGTTTTGTCAGGGAAAAATCCAAACACAAAGATAAGTCTTGCATGTCTGTGCTAGCAATTAGTAACGTATATTGGAGCGTGAAGAATGGGCATTTGCTTTACTGAACTTCACATGAATCTACTTGATGCCCTGAGTTTTGCTATATTACTTCTTACTTTTTTGATAAAGGCTTCTCACTTTATCTCAAAGATCAGTGTTAACTTGATTCTGGTTACTGCTGATGTGAAAGCTTACAGATGCATTGCTTCTCCTTGTGCAGGTGGAGATTACATCAGATGTTAGGACTCTAATGTGATTCAGGGGGCGGAGAACTTCTGCTGGAGGTCGCTGATATAATTTATCTTCTCGAGAGCAAGGCATAGATAGCAATATAGCATCCACATCTTGTTAGCACCAACCAGGAGATCCCTGTTGCACTGTCATATAGTGCTGATATAGCGACATTGCCACATTGGCTCAAGGCTCAATTTTTTCATGCTGAAAAAGCCAAGACGTGTGTATTTGTTGGAAATTGTAGAAGGCATGGGTACGCATGCTTCATTGCTTCTATGATCATCTGATGCTTATAAAAAAACCCACTTTCTGATATCCAAGTCTTGTGGTTGCACATGTACCTACCTTAAGACCTACTCATGAACTCATGATAGTTACAGGTCTGCATTTGGAGAAACTGGTAATATTTTTTAGTGTTTCAAACATTCTAGCTTCTGGAAATTGAAGCTGCGGTTCAAGCACTGGAAGAACAAATCTTGCAATCGTAGAGAGAAACATGAGAGAAGAGCACTGCCATTGTTGATTCCCATCAGATTTAGCAGATACTACTGCGGTGTATGTATGTACAGGTTAAACAGGCAGCTGAATCGCGTCGACAAAGACTGAAGACGACGACGGCCTAACTGAAACTGAAACCTAGCTCAAAGTCTCTATCAGCAGTTCACGGGCGGCCGATGCTGAGCCGCGCCAGCCGCGCGGCGATGTCCCCTCCGCCGGGCGCCCGCGCGCCCTCCTCCCTCCCCACGCGGAGCCCCGCCAGGGTGTCCGCGATGCCGTCGACAGCCGGGCGCCTCACCACCGGGGCGATGGCGCCGCAGACGGCCCCGCACGCGGCGTCGTCGAGGAAGCAGAGCGCGAACTCGTTCCCGGACTCGGGCTCCGCCCACGAGAGCGTCGCGCCGTCCAGCCTCTCGAAGGCGTCGCCGGGTAGGATCGGGTACAGGAACACGATGCGCTGCGGCTGCTGCTGCTCGCCGTCGGGGCCCGCGGCGTACAGGACCAGGGACTGCCCCTGCGGGCGGAGGAACGTGACGGCGGCGTAGGCGGCGCCGAGGTTGCGCCATTGGCCGCCGCCGCCGGGGAGGTAGAGGAGCTGCACGGGGTAAGCGCCGCTCGCCATCGGGTCCGGCTCGGTCGGTGTTCACTGGATGGATCTGTTTGGCCAATAAAGGAAGGAGTTCACTGGAGCCAAGGAATAGGTAACCTGCCGACTGGTGAGTCTGGTCACGCCCGTTTGTTTTTAAATCCTATTTTTACTGATTGTTTAAGGTTTTGGCCTTTTGTGATAACAAACTACCTCAATTTGAGTGTGAATTTAGAATAGATAACCAAATACTGCAACCAGCAAACGCTAGAATTCCAAATCTTTAACCAACATGGTTACTTGTTTGCAATTCCTGGCTGTGGAGAATACTGAATAGGAGGACATAGACAATCAACAATGTACTACATACGTAGGGAAAGGCTTCTCGTGAAATTGACACGCCAGTGCCTCAATCGTTTTGTGGGAGAAAAAAATAAAAAATAGGGTAAAATGACATCTGGAAAGAACTATCATTGCTGATGTTATGCGTTGATAGTGAGATTCTATCCTTCACTTCTCTTTTGAAAACAACCTGGCATTTTCTCGATTATTAGAGTGGTAACAATTAGTACCAACCAACAAAAGTTGGAATGAATAGTCACTTCTATCAAATGATACAAAATCAAATATATTGTTCTTTAAGAAACAGAGCATCAACTAAAGTTTGTTGGCCTAGGCATAGTAATGTTAATGTAGACAATTCTATCATCCTATCCCCATGAAAATTGATCCGGAGAAATGGTCCAGAAAGTAAGGCACTTCAACTATACTGGCCATCAAATGCCTGCGCTAATTAGGACTTTTAGCAGCAAGAAGCCTCATTCTGCATTACAGTGATAAGTATGAATGTATGATGTTGCACTTTCCACATAAGCTTCAGTTATTCTGGAAGCATTTCAAACTATGGATCTCCATGTACATGAATGGTGCAAAATTGAGCAATCTGCTCTACCAACTGTAATTAACATGCCGTGCATTACTAACATGACCATGCTTTCCCAGAAGACTAATGTTACATCGGGTCAGTATCACCAATCAACCTGTAGAAATGGTTGCCTACCTAACATGTCCTCTTTCCCTTAAAAAGGAAAAAAAAAAGGGGTGCCTGCCGACTCTTAAGGATCACTAGTTCTCTATGCACGGACATCTCTCTCTCACCCATGTACTGAAAACAGTAACACAGGCAACCTGACAGGACGGATCTATATAGCGAGAGAAGCACACAAACTAACAAATTATCCGCAAAGTATTACTGTGTCAACACATTAGAAAAACTTAAAGCTCCCTCACAATGGCCACCACACCCCCAATGTCTCAGAAGCTTGATCAGATGGCAGAAACGGGAAATAGGGATGAAACACACTGCAGTCGCACTGGGACTGGGATTTGTGTTCATTCACTGCCACCTGGAAACATGCAGATGCAGCCGCTCCGTCTTCTGCAGTATTGTGGTTCATGAAACCGTGCACTGGGCCCGGAGGCAGATATCTACATTTACATGTATGTTTCTTGGCTTTGGCTTGGTAATTAGAGATTTGTTGAGTTATTTATATTCTGTTTCACATTCCTAAATCTTCTGTTTTAATCAAATTAACTTTTGTTCTGCACCTTGTAGCTGTTAGTTCTTAAAATTTGCAATGTTTTATTTGGTAAGGTCGTAAGGAGGTCTAATTGAGTTAATTTTCATCAGAAACTTGTGTTCTTATATAGTAAGAAAGAGTTCTGTTTGTTCTTATTTTACAGATGCTTGAATTCTTGTACCATTCTTCATAATATATAGCTATTGCACCGTGGATCCTTGCCTTACAAATCTCTCCCTTCCTTCTGTTGATGCTGCAGGGGAGAGAGTGCTTTCTGTAGTACTGAATGCCGAGAAAAAGGAATCATGGTTGACCATGCTCAAAGGAACCCATCTTAAAAATTGCACATCCATATCGAGCAGCAATTAAACGATTTGAAATTGTGTTCAGAGAAAGTATAGCTCTCATGCTTTGTAATATAGTTGTTTATTTAACTATTTCTGGACTATATCGATCTTATGAATGAAACTGACACTTTTGTGTTTGGTATGTTTCTTTAGCCAACACCAACTTTGCAGCATGAAAAGTAATAAATCATGAGGCATGTAGTGTTTGGGCATTACAGTAGCAGAAATTGGAACACTGAACACTTCAATTATCTGATACCAAACGAGCGCCTTTCATGCTCCTATAGATTCACATCTTGATTTACATGTACAGAACAAAGTACAGAGATGCATATGACTGAACTGAAAGTTGTTGACACCATGATAGTAGCCTCCTGAATCTTCCCACAAACTAAATCAAATTAATTATTGTCCATGGATTGAAGGTTTTGTATCAGTTCTGGAGTCATCGTCATGGGAACCCTTTGGCTCCCGACCTGAAGCAGAAGGGAACAATTTTGATTCTTGAGTGCAGACTCAGTTCTATGAATTATATTCATGACTTCATCAACACTATGGTCAGCAATTGCCTCTCATGAATATCTCCTAATATTAGTAGTGTACAGAATGTTTCAAGTTAGTGCTCCAGGAGTCCAGGTATTTGGAATGAGTATTACTGTGTCCCGTATATGATCTTGAGCAAAATGCTGCACTCCATGTACTGGCAGTACTGCTATCTTCTACTAGGGGGCCAGTAGGAGTTCTTCCACGCCAACTTTCATGTTGGGACCTGATGCAAACTTGATGAGTTTGTTGTCAGGAACTGCAACCTCGACAATGAACACACTACAGACAGGACGATGGTCTGAAAATTTTGACTCCCCGCGGATGTAGGACAGCTGCACTATCCCTTCACCATACCAGAGAATCCGGTCACACCTACAAAATGTTTTTGGTTGATCCATCAATGAATATCTTAGTGCACCCACAATGTTCAGAAACACTGTACGCTGAAACTGAAACAACTGCAGGCCTGTTCTGAAGTAACAAGATTATTGCCTTACCATGCTGGTGTTCTTCGCTTCTTCTTCGACGTGACGTCTTCACCAGCATAATTGTCGGAATTCCAAGAGTACTTGTATGTGGGAGGAAAGAAGATTTTGCCCTCATTCCACCCTCTGAACACTCCACTCTCTCTTTCAGTCTTGAGCTGTTCAGTTCAGAATACCCAATGAACAGTTGCAGACAGAGTATATGCAGAATGCAGTGCACTGCCATGAATTTGGTAGCTTACCTGATCTTTCTCGAAGAGAGTACCCCAGTCGTTGGCCTCGACGAGCTTCTTGGCCTCCGAGTAGCTCAGAGCGATCCGGTAATTCAGATCACCGAGCCAGATCACACGGCTGCAACCATTGCCACTTGTCAGTTCGCTGGCATCAAGTGAATGCACAGTGAGTAGTGTGTGAGAAATTACTCGTGATCGAGGATTCTCTCGGGAATCCTGCGGCCTGATCTCTTGCAGAGCCGTCGGAACTGCGTGTTCTTGAGGATCTCGACGACGTCGGAGTTCCTCCTGAGCTCGTCGCCTTCCTTCTCCCCGGACGCCAGGTGGCTGCACACGAAGCACAGGCTCGTCTGGTGCAGCGACATGCTCACAGAGATGCAACCCTGCAGCCAAACACATGGTGGCAATTGAATGTTTGATCTAGACGAGGACGGACATGGCAATGGCGTTGGCGTGGCATTTCAGAGTTCAGACAGTGACCTTGTTGCCGAGGTAGCCCATGATGCCGCGGCCGACGCAGGAGAACCGGACATGGCCGACGTGCGGCACCAGCCCTCGCCTCACCCACACCGTCGCGAACAGCCCCACCATCTGCTTGCAGGCAACCAGGCAGTACCTCTCGCGCCGGCTCGCCGCCGCCGCCGCGGGGCTCTTCACGTTGGACACCGCGAAGCTGCTGGTTCTGACCTCCTCGTCTTCCTCGTCCGACGTCGTCGTGTCGCTCCCGACGGCGTCGGCGTTCTTGCCGCAACCCATCAGGCACGGCGTCCTGTAGGACTTCCGACTCCGAGGGCGCTCCGACGGGCAGGTGCAGGTCTTTAGCCGGCGGCCGCGGGTGATGGCGGCGCGGCGGATCTCTCTGTTGGAGGATTTGTGGAACCGCGACGGATCGAGCGGGCTGGAACTGGGCGTTTGGAGTGCGGAGACCGGGGAGGCGGAGGCCGTCGTGTCTACGGACCGGCAGAACGAGAAGCTCGCTGCAGCTTCAGAAATGGCGGAGACGTAAGCGTCAGAGGATGGTGAAGGCCGGTTCAGCGCCTGGTTGATGAGGGCGAGCCATCTCGACGCTGGCTCGTTGTCCTCGATCACCAGGACGTTGCCGGCGTTGAGGGGGACGACTTCTTGGAATCTACATTGCAATTGTGGCGGGGAAAATTCTATCAAGTTACTATTTCAACTTCAAGGTAACTTAGGTAAATAATATTTAGTCTCTGGATTAAAATTGCAGTTTTTTCCTTGTTGAATTAGGATGTTGATCAAGTTACTATGGTAAAAAGATTTTCCAGGATGAAAATTAGTAAAATGAGTTGATAGCTGGCAAAGTCGGTTGCTAGGTAATTGTCAATTGGATGGATGTGCAGGACAACCACAAGAAAGGGAAAGTGTGGTTGGTTTGCATGATAAGAAGCTCAAAAGCAAAACATTAAATGTGCTGAAATCTCTTGTGGTGCAGGAGATATGAAAATGACAACGATTTAAGCTCAAAAGGAAAGGTGTCAGAGTCTGTGATGTTTGAAGGTGTGCATTGTGTAGAAGACACTGAAACCTCTATCTGATAAGACAATTGCAATAATGCAATTTTTGTGATGTTTAAATTTGTGCATACCCTAACACATAGATGTCTGAGTAGTCATCAGAAGGCAGGAAATCATTCAGATTGAGACCCCTGTCCGGCGTCTTTCCAGCTACGTTCCATGTGGCTGCAAATACCCTATGAAAATCAGAGCAAGAACAGAGTAAATATCTAAACTTGAGCTAATGAAAATATGCTATCTGTGACATGTAATAAAATAAAGATTTGAACCTCATTATAAAGTGGGTATATCTTCAAAAGATTAGGGACTTTACTTGGCGATTATGCTCACCTGAAAGCTTCTGTATGGGTACTACTAGTTGTTGCAGGAGAACTGAAGCTGCTGAATTTTAGACTTCTACTTTCTATTTTGGAAAGATGAAGTTAGAAAAGGGGAAGGAAAACCAGGCTTAGAATTCAAGGTCAAAAGAATTATGATAATACATAGAAAAAATAAAAATAATTAATGACCAAGTGTAGAAGACTAGATTAGTAGAGTGAGATGAAATAGGTAGATACCGGAAAGACTTCTGAAGAAGGATGAGGATGATGCTGATGGGGAGGCCACCGATGACCTCTCTGGGAACTCTTTCAAATCAACTGAAAAAACATCATTGACATTTTACTTTTATTAACAGGAGAAATCTAGTATGCTTCAACTTCCCAACCAGAAGTTAGCAATCATGGCCATGCGCTAAGCTAATATGCGTCAAGCTTCAATTTTCCAAGGTTGGCACGGAAATGGATTTTTCTTACTGTCAAGTAGAAAGGAAGTGGTTGCCTTTCCGTTAAAAAGGATGCTATGAACTCACGAACCAACCTGTGGAGTTGGAGTACTCGATACTATGCCTTGACAAGGCATTCGCATCCTTTGCTCCTAGAACTCTTGGAAAGAGAAACTGAAAAGGAGAGGGTAGATAAACTCACTTGTACTTTTTTGTTGCAGACGATGAAACTTGCCTGAAAGAACAGAGAATATATTACCTTCTTCTTTCTGTTGTGGTTCTGCTCCATTTCTGCACACAGTTTCTGCCTCCAGCATCAAATGAACAACTTATGAAACAGAGGGATCCTTAAGCAATGAACAGAGGTAATAGAACGCCTGCAGAAGGATTTGTTTTAGAGAAAGTTAGGTAGGTACAACGGTAGAAGTTTTAATGATGCACGAAACTATGTAGAAGAGTCTAGTCATAAAAAAAAAATCAAAGGTAGCCATGGGGTTTCAAGACTTGTTTCTTTGGACAAAGACTGATGCCAAAACGATTTCAAAGCTAGAACATGAAAGTGGGAAGGCACCAACAGCTCATTTAGAAATATTGCTTGAATAGTAGTATGAACATAACTTGACATAAGAATCTCATCACATCACCAAACAGAAAACAATTTATTTTCTGCAAGAGACCTCTCAAAATAGATGAACAAACTGAAACGTTCAACTGAGCAGACAACAGAAAGATCTAGAACAGAAAAACATCTGTACAACAGAAAATATTTTGTCACAAAATACAGCATAAAAATGTTTGAAAATTTATAGATAGCACAAAACAAGGCTTTTCACCTGCTCATTTCAAGGATGAAGAAATTATAATTTTTTACTAAGAATGTTGTATAGACAATGATGAAGCATGTATTCCATCCTCAAAGGAAAAATCTGCATGATGGACATTCATCTAGAGTTAGAGCGGTGATCCAATCCAATGGAACAGTGGTAGTTGACCAAAACAGGTTTAAAAGAGCTATGGAAAGTTCCAAATGGGGGGATACAGCTGCTGCTGCCGTGGACATGCCAGTAAGATAATTGGGATTTGAGAAACATTATTTAATAAGATGCTGAAGAAAACGAAACAATCCACAGGAAACCTCATCAAAACAATGGGGACGAGGTCGCATTTGTTCGCACAAGAATAGGCATATTCGACTAACCTATATCCTAACTCTTCAATAGATCGAAATAGCCATTGCAGGGAATGTGGAGATCTTGCAAACCTTTTGGGAAGCATGAAAAGTAATTGAACAGACAGACGGAATTCAGAAAATGGGGAGTTTGACAAGCTGTCTTCCAGTAATGAAGGAAAAGTTGTCACGAACTGAATAAACTAACCTACATATAAACCAAAGCTGCCAACTGCCAAGAACTGCATAGTGTTGTATAAAGAACTCAAAGGAAGCATCCAAATATGGACAGTGGTTGCTCTAGGAACCACCGGGAGCTAGAAAATAGCTGAAAGTTTTGAAACAGGAGGCTGGAATAGTGGGTATAGGAAACCTCCAAAACCGTATCAGATACAGACAGCGGGAAGAAACCAAAGCTGAGCAACATACTTTGATTCATAATGAAGTATTAATGACCAATTGCACACGGTAACCAAGAAGTGGGGAGACCAAGACCACATTATTGATTCAACAAGGTAGCCGTTTTGGCCTTGGGAGCATCCGAAACAGATGTTTAGGCTCCAAGGGAAAATGACAAAAAACGGAGGGTCAAAATTCATTGGAAACTTAAGAGCATGGTAAGTTGGAAGCAGCAACAGACGTCACAACATAGAGCAGTGGAAAGCATGACAACCTTATTATGCGCAAGGTATTGAGTAAAGTTTTTTAAAGAAAAAGAAAAAGAAAGGTTGCCATTGGTATCATCAACTGATGATGGTGTAAAACAAAAACTCTGTTACTACACTAGAAGCATCAGAACCGGGAGAAAGGTTAGGGGGGGAAGAAAGAAGCGAGTCCAATGATGAAGCCAACTCCATCAGATAATTAGAAATGAAAGGAAATCGAGACAAGAGAAAGGGGGATTGAGAACAAAGAGAAGATATCTGATGATATTCATACCGCGCGCAACGAAGCAGCCGGTTGCTAGGTAGATCGCCCCTGTTGATTGGATTCAGTTTTGTGGAGCTCCTGCAACTTTGATGTTGATGGTGGCCGCCATATGGCCTTATTTGCTTCAACTTTGACGGGGAGCGTGCCTGCCAAATGGAGAGGAGAGGCGGCTCTCCTGAATGCAAACTGGAGAAGGAAACGGTCGTTTGAAAAGGAAAGAAACAAGTGGTTAAATAAAGAAAAAAAAAAGAGAGCGATTTTATTTTATTTTATTTTGTGATGGTGGTTTGGAAACCGCCGGGTGTGGGAAGCAAGAGGCGACGGCGATGTCGTCGTGGTTCGTGCCATTGCCTGCTGCTGCTGGGGTCGGACCGGACGGACGGGGAGGTTGACGAGGAGCGAGGGTTGGGGATGGAAGGACGACGTGGGGCGCGGTGGTTTGTGCTGCCTCGGTCAAACCCAAACCCAATCGGGCCATGGTTTTTCTTGTCGCTGCTGCTGCTGAGTCCTGAGCTCCTGTCGTCTCCTTGTCTCCTCCTGCGTCGTCTGCAACGGCAGCTAGCTGCTTCGTGCACGCCAATACGGAGTGTGTTCGTCTCGATCATCGGATGCCTCCTGCTTCAATTCATTCCAAACAGATTGAGACCTGGTTTATTTTCCCGTAAAAATTTTTACACGTCAATTATATCAATATTTGGACACATGTATAGTGTATTAAATATAGTCAAAAAAATCGCATTACATAAATGGATTGTAACTCGCAAGACGAATCTAATGAACATAATTAGACTGTGATTAGATAATAAATTGCTACAGTATTTCTACAATAAACATATGGTAATGACGGACTAATTAGGCTTATTAGATTCGTCTCGCGATTTACGGATGGAATCTTCAATTAATTTTTTAATTAATCTATATTTAATACTTTAAATGTGAAAAGATTCTATTTCAAAAACTTTACATTAGCATCTAAACAAAGTTTGAGGAGAAATTAAATCTCCAAGGTGAATTGTGGTAGCTGCCTGCCAGCATGGTGCATGTTCATCATGGACCACCGTACCACCTGACGGCATGGGGCTGCTAGTATAATTGGCTTTGACTGACTTCCTGCTTTGCTGGATTTGGGGATAAGGGCACTTCCAACTCTCCAACTCAGCTGGTTTTCATAGCATTAAATATGTTGCCACGTAAGCAAAAAGCTGAGGTGGTAAGGGAGTCAATGAGGAGAGAAGCAAAAAATATGAAGAAATCAGATCTCATGCAAGAAAACATATCTACACGAAAACTAAGATAAAAGAAGAGCGGATAGGGGGAAGAAAAGAGAGAAGAGATATGATTGGATAATAATTTATTTTGAAGAAACTATCCATTGGAGAGGTAGTTTCTATGTGTGATGTCTATATACCTTGCATGCATGCTCTGAGAGTCTAAGGGTAATTCCAACCCATGGTATCTATATATGATGTCTATGATGCCACATAACCAAGATATCTTTTTTAGAAACTACACTCGGACGCGATTAGGAGTCACTTGACGTGATGAGTCGGCGAACCATCGCTCGAAGAATTTGCCCTTGTTATATGGGCCCTTAGGTATGAGCTCAATAAACCAGATATACGTTGGCTTGGCTGCTCTTCAGAGAATTTGCCCCTATTACATGGGCCGTTAGGTGTGAGCCCAATAAACCAGATATATATTGGCTGCTCGTGGGAAGAAAAAGGAATAACATATGCATGCATGCAGTTGAAGACAAAATTGATGACATCACCCGCATGCAAGGGGAGTTCATACTTAAAAAAAATTATAAATCTTAAACTGTGCATCCAAATTAAATTCTGATTGCACCACTATTTTTTTATAACAGATCTTCAAAATAAGATCACATTTTCCTATATTTGCATGATATTTTCTAAAAATATTTTTTAATATAAAATAATTATTTTTAGATATTGGGAGGAAATATTTTAACAACACGAACAAATAATTATTTTTACGAATAAAAGATCAAACATAACGAACAAATATTAATGTATAGCGAACAAAGCATTAAACATCACGAACATTTGATTGTATAGGGTAAATAACGAAAAATGAATATTGCGAAATAATGGATCAATATTATGTAACAATTTAATCTACAAAGCGAACAAATAATTTTACATTTGAACAAATTAGTTACACGCGGAAAAATAATTTTACATGAAGAACAAATGTAGCTACGTAGTAAAAAGTATTCTTATGAGCATGTATACACGTGCTAAACAAGTTAGTATATAAAGGAAATAAATTATTTTACATACCAACTTATGAGTCTACAATATAAATAAATTAGAATACATTAAGTATGACTCGCTCTTAAAATATAAATAAATAATTTTATACTACTATAATAAAAAATAAGTATAGGCCGGTTAACATTTGATTATATAAAAAATAAATATGGTTAATATAAGTTATAAAAGAATAAATTATAAATTCAAATAATCAGAAAATAAAGAGAGAGATAATAATAAATAAATAGAGACAAAAGATGAGGAAAAAGAAAAAAATCGAAATGGAAGGAACTGGTAAAGAGAAAAAAGAACAAGAGAAAAAAATTAAAAAAAAGTATGGAACAAGTACAGAGGAAAAAAGAAACAAAGCGATAGGCACCACATAGGAAAGTATGCAAGCTGCCCTCGTCTTAAAAAATAATCATGTGACAGAATTTGTCAGGTTGTATTTGCCAGTAGCACGTCTACCATCCGTGTAGCATGCAAGCTCAATTAGCTCGGGTAACCAAGCAAGCACGTGGCCCGAGAGAAAGTATTGCAGGTGCTCTCGCATCTACATTGAAAATAATAAATTAAACTATTCCACCTAATCCGGACAACAAAATGGACCACAACCATACCTATTGGGCTGAATACGCTAACGAACCAGCCCAACAGGAGGTATTTCTTCGGGCGATGGATCATTAGTTTGTAGTACAAGCAACAACTAGTCGTTGCGACTACACTCTACAACCTATGGTTTCTTAGTGTGGGCTCTAATAAATTTATTCTCCCTTCTCTCCACCTATCATATTTATTCTCTTTCCTCTCCATCTTCTCCCGATGCAAACTTAATAGTATTTAGTGTATTGGATTTCGTGTTGAAACTGAGTCTTGCATGAGATCCGATTTCTTCCGCTTTCTCTTCTTTCTCTTATTTATTATAGTATCAGGTAAGCTAAAAGTTCTATATTCCAATATACCATCCTATACGAGGGTTGGGAAAGCCCTCATGCTGCCTACATGCACTCCCGAACTAAAAAAAACATAATAGAAATGATTACAAACTAGGAGTACACAAGATTCAATTTGTGATCCTTTTAGTTGAGGACACGCTGTAGCCTGTAGCTCTATAGTGCTGTACTACTAAATAATGCTAGGGAGCATGCAATATCTCACTAGCTACTCAGAAAAGATGGTATTTTAATTATGACTAATAGAAGATTGTGGGTAAATATGACCGGTCGCTAATGCTGTCTTAATTACCTGGTCATCAAATGAGAGGGCCGAAAGCAAATTAGCAACCAAGAATCCCCAATTATTTTTTTTCGTTTGTCTCAAGCTGCAGCTTAAGTTGAGCTTATGTACACAGGTCCAGTGAGCCCATATAGCTTGATGGGTCGCGTTGGATACATTGACTCCTCTTGTTTGGGCCTTCTCTCAACTCCTGGGCTTCTTTATTTCCCATCCTTTTTCGTTTTTCCGGGCCACCTCCTGAGCCCATATATAGCAACTACTCTCGATCGATACATCATGTATGTACATCCTGTATTCATGTCGATCGATCGGAAGCTGAGACGTAGGCGCTCTAAATCGCCTGTGCGACAAACTTTAAAATCATCATCTGAAGGTTCATTCTTTCGTTTGTTGGGCTATATTTAGCTCAATAATATTTGTTGCGGCTTTTCCGCTTTGATATAACTGTTTTAGGTCTGATTAATCTACTCGTGAGCGTTCGGCCGCTTCTGTACGTTTATCTTATTCCCGCACCATTATTTATAGGCTGTATCTGTATTTGTTTTTTGTTGTGAAAGCCCAATCCATCAGACGTTGTTTCGACTGATGCATGCATGGGATGTTGTTCCAGACTTACCTACGTAGCACACTGCACATCAGGTTTGCATCCGATTATCGGCTTGTTTCCTTCTTTTTGCTGTTGGTTCTATGGCCCATTAGGGCCCACAACAAGGTCTTTACGGTCATGGGTCATATGGTCTCTATTATTTAAAATCGACTGATCTGATTTAGTTTTTACCCAACTTTTCCTCCGAACTGCTAGGTGGCATCATTAGATTGGTTAAAAAAATTGACTGACGCCCAAACAGAAATCACTCGAGTGACATATAGTCACTCATATGTTGTATTTTACCTTGCTTTTTTATTTATTGTATTTTTTATTTATTGTATTTTTATTTATTTTCTGTTACGTGTAGGTTATTTTCTTTTATCTTTCTTGTTTTAGCACGTGTATATATGCATATAAAAATATTTTTTAAGGTGTAGGTGTATTTATGTTCATGTAAAATTATTTATCTGTGTATGACTAATTTATTCGTAATGCCAAATTATTTGTTCGCTTGGTAGATTAAATTGTTCCATGATGTTGACTTATTTATTCGTGATATTTGTTTCTCAAATGTTCGCGATGTATAACATTTTTATTCATCGTTACGTTTAAATTTTATTCTGGAAAATAATTATTTGTTCGTATTATTAAAATATTTATTCCTAGGAGCCGAAATTTATTATTGAGTATTAAAAAATATTTTTTAAAAAAATATCATGCAAACATAGGCAAGTGTGGTATTATTTTGAGATCTCGTCATAAGAAAGATAATAGTGCAATCGGAATTTAATTTAGATGCTCAGTTTAATAGTTATATGTTTTTCTGTGTTGAAATTTGCATGCATGTGGCTGATGTCATAGTTGTTATCCTTTTCTGCATGTATGCATGTGATCTATCCTCTTTTGTTCTATCCTCTTTTGTTGTAATAGACCTCGACCCACGGGGAAACAGTCCAACAATGAAGGAATTAATTTCTCTTCAGATGATGGTTTGCAAAGCATCACTGTAGTTGATGGTTAACCGCACCCCTCTAAAAGTGCATATTCTAATCCTATAGTCAGGCCCGTTGATAAAGCAAAAATAATTAATAAAGCATGCGTGCAAGCAATGCAAGGATCACAACACAAGCTTGCAATTTTTCCCCTGCTTTTTGCAAGCAGTTTGATACGTTCAACATACATGTTTTTCAAGAACAGTTTTATACTCTTTGATACGTTCAACATGTTGCGGCATTGATGGGTTCTAGCTAGCTACGATGTAAAAAAAAGTGAATGGAGGTGGTTGTTGGTACTTTTACCGCCAACCTAACTAGTGATAGCCTAAGGTAGGTGATTATTTGGTGAGTGATCGCCGGATCTGGAACTTGAAGGTAAACGCGAGGACACAAGACACATATTTAGATAGGTTCGTCCTGTTTGGGTGTTGTATATTGTGCCCTACATTTGGGTGTTGAGTTGCCTGTTGGCTGTTCTGTTCTCTTTGGTTCTGCCTATCTAGGTATTCCTATTCTCTTTTATATATCCCAAGAGGTGGGGTTCCTAGTAGAATTACAGGGTATGAGTTCTAGTAAAAATTCGACTTCTTTTTCCCTATAGATACCAGGGGATCTATCCCTAACCGTGGCCGTACTGTGTACCACGTAGCATCAGTACCGTGGGTGTGTGTATGTGCAGGTACGGTGCAAGCAAGCAGCTTGCTCAATTCGTAGACCAGCAGCCTCGCTCTCCTGATGTTGTGGTCCATTGGCATGTGCCGGAGGACCATGCCAATGGTTTTAATTAATTTATTAGTAGAGAGACCGTCCCTGTTGACGACCTAGCTAGGGACCATCTCGATCCATCGTCGTCGTCCAGCCCGCAGGGCAATCGATCCCCATTTCACCGGCGCTATCTCAGGACTGTCTCCACATGCAGATGCGTCTGCATGCCCGGCCGACCGTCGTCCATCAGGATTTCGCATTACACCAACTTCGTCTTTTGACTACTGATTGCTGTGTAAAACATAAGCGTATTACAGAAGAGTTATATATAACTATCCTATCAACCCGTGCTCCCGCACGGACTAGTTAAAATTAATATAAAAATAAGATATAGCTAATAATTATAACTATCTACCGTATACTCTCTTTCATCTATTACATATTCTAACATAATACTTTAAAAAGATACATATTTATCACTATCTAGATGCAATAGATTTTTTTAGTAACAATTTCTTTTTACTTTGCATCACACCTCCATATGTGTTTAATATATATTTAATTGAACCCTTTGTTCGAACAACATGAATAAGGCCCCCTTTGGAACAAAGGATTGGTAGAGAAATTTTGTAGGAATTCATTTCTATAGGAAATTAGGAATTCGTTTCTATAGGAAATTTTCCTATGTACTCCTTTGGAACAAAGGATTGGACATCTAAGAATCCTACAAAATTCCTATGGAATGGCTCAATCCATAGGAATTTTGGAGGAAATCTAACATGAGGTCTAACCTCTTAGAAACTTTCCTTTGTGTCTATCTCTCTCTCTTCAAATTCCTATGTTTTTCCAATGTTGATCCAAAGGTTCCAACAAAAAGTTTCCTGCATTCTAAATTCCCATAGGATTGCAATCGCCAACCAACTTAAATCCTACATTTTTCCTATTCCTCCATTTTGAGAATCCTGCATTCCAAAGGAGCCCTAAATATGTATGTGAACAACATGAAAATTGGCATTGTTATCTCTTTCCCCATATATGAATACATGGTGACACACATCATGAGTAGTATTTTTATATAAACTACCCGCAAAAGAGTATTTTTTATATAAATAATAACATGAATAATATATTAATAATGATAGAAATAGTAATTTAGAATTTTATATTGGTGCACTTTAATATTTTGTTATAATTAAGATTCAGATTTATGAGTTAACTTTTAATAATGATATAATTGGATTTATATGCAAATTTAGGGGGGTTATTGTATTATTCTTATAGTGGCATAGGTGGGTAATTTACATGACGATTAGGGGGTTACTTTAGATTATTTTTTATAGTGGTAGAGATGGATAACTTGGATACATATTTAGAGGGTTATTTTAGATTATATTTTATAATAGCAGAGGTTGGTAATTTAGATATATGTTTAGAGGGTTACTTTAGCCTATTTTTATAATAGCAGAGGTGAGTAATTTAATGAAAAAGATAAGAGATCAAATGACTACTATGATTAGATTTGTCAGATTGATGGCTAGATGTTGCGAGAATTTCTAAGATTTCTCTAATTTTTTAGAGGGTCCACCTAGGATGCTAGGTGCTTTCACGTGAAGGCTTCAAAAAGTACCTCTAATTAGTAATAGTAAGATAAGATAATTTGAAATTACTCTTGAAGAAAAATCTAGCCACAACACTTTTAAAATTTGAATTGACATTTTCAAAGTTTAAACATGTTGATGGTAAATAATAACTACATATCCTAAAACAACATTTATTTACAGTTTGGAGCATCTAATAAAAAGCAATCACTTTTTGCGACTCGATCTTGAAATCAAGTAAACAAAGAAAATCAGACGTGTGCATGGAGTAGTTTTGATATGTGAGCTAGGTCAAGTCGATGATATGGCTCGACGATACGGCGCATGATTAAATGGAGGGTACGAGACTCCTTTTCCCTCATTTAGTAGTTTGTTCCCCCGGCCCTAAGCTAACAGTAGTGGTCCTAATTATGAAGGAGCTGCAAAATCTATCCTTTTTTTAGTTAAATAATCCAGCTTTTCCCTTTAAGGATTTAAATTGATTAGCATAAACTAATATCTAATAAATAGAAAATCGAATAGTGGATAATCCGTTATGAAAGAAACTATGTGACATGCATGATGCCTATTAGCTACATAATAGGACTATTATATTTCTCCATATGTATGCAATTAAGCTGCGAGTCCGTTTCTCTCTTCCATCGGTCCAACACGAATTGACATGATGCACACAAACATTGAAAACCCGAGATCATGACTACTGTACTCGTGGTGACTCAATAACTCTGGAAAAGAGCTCTAGTCTGCTCGGAAGTAGTTCAAAAACCATGATTAATATATAATTGCACATATTTTCCTATTCTTTCCGGATTGTGGTATGTAGTGGGGCCTTTATTTCGTGTTCAAGATATCATTCAACAATTGATGCGCGCGCCTTGGCTAGCTTCTAAGAATATGATATTATGAACAATATATATAATGTAATATTCTCTCCGCTCCAAAATGTATATATGTGGTGTTTATTACATTATCGAGGCAACACTTTAGCCAGGAATTTCTATATATAAAAATAAAAAATCTCACTACATACATGAGTATAAAAAAACACCCTTACAGTTCAGTCTGAGGTATATAAAACTACTCCCTTCGGAAATGTAAGTCATTTTAGTAGTTAAAATTACCTGCCTTTGATCAGATTTATAGATAATATACTAACAAGGCATATTAAATGGTGTTTTATTTAACAAAACTATGTTGATGTTTTAGATGTTGGTGTATTTTTCTAGACTCGGTTAAAATTAGATTATTAGTATGATTTGGACAAAATTAAAATGACCAACATTTTGGAATGAGTGGTTAAATTAAGTTGTGTTTTAAGTAGCAAACTTTCTATCGTCATTTATTCTCTATACGTATACAATCGTTGACATGGATCGTAAAAAAATATACTCAATGCATTAACCTATGCTAGCAGAGCGGTGTGCACATGAAAAGCATTTCTTGGTGTGTTAGTGTAGTAGGAACAGAGGACCGTGCACCACACGTGAGGGCTGCATGCTAGCTAGTATACTAAGCAGGCACGCGGCATTATAAATTGGACAAAAGCGACGGGTTGGAAGGCGTGGTGGCTGTGACGACGTGGAACCCCAAACTCCCACAAGCTTGGTAGCACCAGGAGAGATCAATGCTACTGCAGGGTTGCACTGTACACACACCATGGCTACTGTAATGTGCAGTTCTGGATATAGATCCACAAAGGCTAGCTAGGGTTGTGTGCCTTGATGCTTCACACACATAGAGTACTTATTTGTGGGATATATACATATATATATATATATATATATATGGCTGTGAGTATTTAATGGAAGCAAAGTCTAGCAACAGGAGGGGCCAGGTCATTGGTCACACCTGATGAGTTCTCAGTTAGCAATGCCAACTTTGTTGAGGTCGAAAAACCTTGAAAACTTATTGAACTCAATTATGACCAATTTGCCTGCTGCTGAACTCCATGGAAGTTTGAAGAAGAACCGTCATATGGTGGATAGTTGGGTGCAGAACCAAAAGGGTGGAAGTTTTGAAAATTAGGTGTTGCGTATTGCAAAAATGGAGATTGGGGGAAACCTATGGGGAATTTGGAAGGAGGGAAAGTTTTGGCTACTATATTTGTATTTGCTAGCTGTTGGTTTGGTGAGCCCTGGCTAAAGTAGTTCATGGAACCTCTGTTCGAGGAATTCATTCCATCTAGCAGTTTGATGAAGTGTGGGACTAATTTCTGAAGTTTGTTATGCCTTTGCTTTTGTAGATGAGGATGAGCTGCAACACCTGCAAAGAGGATGGTACAAGAGGAGCAACGGCTGGTAGAGACCAACGACTAGCAGAAAATGCGAGAGGAAGAGGAGTCACAACGGCTACAAGAAAGAAGAGGAGCAGCAAGCCAGCAACGACTACAAGAATGGGATGGGAGCAACAGCCAACTGCCCTACACTTTTTTATTCTTGATGTACAAAGCTACAATAGATATATTGTATTTTAATTTGTTACTGTCAGCAATAGCCTTATGCTCCGGTAGTTGTTCCATCTAACTCTCACAATGCTTACTACCAAGTAGTAAGCTAGCATTTATTGCTTACTGTCAGGGGGAAAAGTGAACGATCGCCCAATGACTATCACGGCAACGATCATGGAGGCCCGGACCCACTCGCAGCGACAGCGACCGTCGTCGGCCCAACACGGGAGGGAAACGCTCCGCTTCGCCCGACCCCGGTCGGATGCTCCCGACCCCCCGGCAGACGGGCTCCGCCTCGCCCGACCCCTCGCCACAAGGGTCCGCCTCGCCCGACCCGGGGCGTATAGGGTCGGACTCGCGTGGGCCCGCCAGGCGGGAGTCAGCCTCGGGCGCAGACGCAGGCGCTAATCACGTGGACCCTCCGTCAGTTTTGCCATAAATGCTCCACGGCTCGGGCGCGCAGAAAGGTGCCCGCGCCGCTGACGTGACCCGTCACACCTACGCGCCCACGACTGCGTCGCGCACGGCACAGCAGCGCGGTCTTCTCTGATTCGCTGTTAGGCAATCATGATCTGCGTCGCCTGGCACAGGAGCACGCCTGACCGGCCTTGCTCTCACCGTCCCGTCCTCGTGCCCTGCAAATCCGGCGATAGGGATGGGACGCCCGCGCCGCACAGGCCGTCTGCCATATATTACAGGGGCGGTCGTGGTAGCCGTCTGCCCCGACGGGACGGAAGCCGCGGCCATCATCACGCACGCCCGCCGACACCGGCTCCCGAGGAGGACAGCTACAGGACCGGAGGGAGCCGTCTGACGGAGCCGAAAGCTGAAGCCGGCCGTGGCGTCCGAGGAGTTCGAATCTTCCCTTGGACTTCGCGCCCTCTCTCTCTCTATTCCTCTCCGCACGTCTCGCATGTAACCTGGTCGTCCCTCTGGAACTATAAAGGGAAGGCCAGGGCCCAAGAGACGGGAGAGAAGATTTTAGACTCTCATACACTCGCACTCACCCTTCCTCACACGGACTGCTTCTTCCCCGCGAAGAAGAACACGCCCCCTCCATTAGAGCTTCAGTGCACACCTTAGAGATTTGGGACCGGTTCCCTCTCTCGCCCCTCTGTAACCCCTACTATAGAACCCGCATGGGCAACACGAGCAGCTCCCCATACTGGACGTAGGGCTTCTTCTTGCCCGAACCAGTCTAAACCCCGTGTCACCCGCGCAACCATCCGGAGCCGTACGCGCATAAAAGAAATTTACTAGTCTAAATCTTGATCACCAATCTTAACAACGACACTTACTATCTGATTTTTCACTGCATTATGGGTGCCCTGACAGCGACGATCGAACCATGCAGCATGCAAACTCATCAAGAGTGACGAGACCTGATCCGCACAAGAAAAAAAAGGTAGAATAAGATCACGTGTGTACAGATATCTGAACACTGTTGTGGAAGATAACAATTAAATTTGTAGGATCAGTTTCTCCATAAGTTTCATTGCATATGATGTGGCTGGATTGTAGGCACATTCCATCCCAATGCATGTGGACCTACATTGCAAGTTGTCGTGCTATGAGGGTGGACCTGCTAACTGCATCACTTGATAAATGTCATGTTCTTGAGATATAGATATAGACTAATTAACCAAAATCACAGGAAAAAAAACGAGTCCTGCATCACTTGATATAGATATAGATATATATAAATGTCAAATTGGAGGTCAAAGTTAGAGAAATTTATCCACACATATTTATGTCATGTATTTGCAAAGTAGAGGTGGTATATTTGCAAAGAAGTAACAGGTTGAAAAATTTTGTCCAAATTTTAACAAATTTGCAAGCACCTTCCTAGCTAGAACATAGGAGTCTGTAGCTGTCATATCCAACCTGGGGCAGCCGCTAGGTATTTCCTACACGGCGGAACAAAATGCCTTGAGCGCGTACGCAAGCTACTCCAACAGTAGCAAACTGTTCCTCTAGGTAATCCTTGAGGTGGGCCCGGGTCAATATCTAGGATTCATGTGATGTCGTTGACAGAAAGGGAAAACAAATCATCAGCGAGTGCAGGTACTTGCTAGGTTGGCTAGATGATAGCAAGCGAAAAGGAGCTCACTCCCATTCACCTCTTGTCCTATATATAACCGGCCGGCACACACGCTTCCTGGAACAGTAGGGTACCACCACTGCAGGCAGCCACAGCCACACAACCAGTGGCCGCCGACGATGGGGAGGCCGCCGTGCTGCGACAAGGTGGGCATCAAGAAGGGGCCATGGACGCCGGAGGAGGACATCATCCTGGTCTCCTACATCCAGGAGCACGGCCCCGGCAACTGGCGCTCCGTGCCCATCAACACCGGCCTCATGCGCTGCAGCAAGAGCTGCCGCCTCCGCTGGACCAACTACCTCCGCCCCGGCATCCGCCGCGGCAACTTCACCCCCCACGAGGAAGGCATCATCGTCCACCTCCAGTCCCTGCTAGGCAACAGGTACACACATACGACCTTGCTCACCATCAATCCGGCCATGGCGTCCATGGTGATTGACCACCAGTAGTCTCTGCAGATGGGCAGCCATAGCTTCTTACCTTCCGCAGAGAACCGACAATGACATCAAGAACTACTGGAACACCCACCTCAAGAAGAAGCTCAAGAAGAACCAGGCCATCGGCGCCATCTTCGCGCCACCTCCCCCCTCCGAACCGTCCATCATACCAACCACCACCGGCGCCGGCCATGTCGATCTCCATCATGGCATGATCGTTAATCCCCTCTCCAAAGACAACTCGCTACTGCGCCCGGCCGCCTCCAGCAACACAGCTGAGGTCACCCAGCTCATCGCCCGGCACTCGCCGTTCGCCGCCACCGATGGTGACAGCTCCTCGTCGCCGTACGCCTCCAGCATGGACAACATATCCAGGCTGCTCAACGGCTTCATGAAGAGCTCCCCGCCGCAGAACGACGCTGCCGACATCAAGCCCTCGGCCACCGAGGTCAACCCTTTGCTGTCGTCGTTCAACCAGTACCACATGGCCGGCGGTACCACGCTACCAGCCTTCAACGACATGCTGCCGTCACCACCGCCGCAGCAGCCGGCGTTGATGGGACACCGCGGCTACGACGAGCCCAAGCAGCAGCACCAGCAGGGGCCGCTGTCTCCGATCGAGAAGTGGCTGTTCGAAGAGGCCGCCGAGCAGGTCGTCGACCTGATGGATCTGTCTTCGGACGGCTGCTGCTCAGTTCCAATGATGTTCTAGATCAAACAAAGAAGATATATCGATATCATACACGTCAGTTAGATAGGTTAATTTGTTTCTGCAAGTTACTTTAATTTTAGGAGAAAGCTATATATGTTGATGCATGAGACAAAACAAGATACGTACATACCGGCCAAACTCCTCTGTGAACGCCACGCGGCCAACATATCATCTTGCCCATCTAGGTATACAATACAATTGCACGTTACTTGTGGTAGAATTCAGATTTGACACTGCAAATCAAAAGTCAGAAGAATAAGAGATAGCAACAGGAATAAGTGTGACCAAATGTCATGCAAACATGTCAGCATGATGTAATTATTATGCGATTTTTTATTTTATATTTGTTATACATTTATATCCCGGTGCATTTAGATCAGTCTATTGAGCAATTAATTTGATTTGTATTTCCATTAATTAATAGAGAAGCAGAATTATTTCCTTGTGTCCAGATCAGAGAAAGTTTCTATATACTTGTGTCTAGCAAGCATGGCGTGGACAACTTCGCCATTACTTCTTCTTTTTTACAGACCTACAATATGAAATGCAGAATGGCAGCACTCAAGAAACAAAAAGAAAGAAATATAGTAAATGCATGGAGTGTAGACTTAATTTTGCTAGATACTAGAAGCTGAAGAGAGGTGAAGTAATTGCAAGTCTCAGTCGGCAAGCAGATGGTCCCTGATCACATTTAGTGCAGAAAGAAAACCAACTCCCGATTTTATGTTATTCCTCCCCCACCCCAAGGCCCCTTTCATGTAGCACAAATTATTTCTTTTCCTTTGAAATGCTTTAATGCTTCCATGGAAAATTGAACAAGTGTTAAAGTATGTATGCAATAGCATTCAATGGAAAATAATACAAATTTGCAACCATGGTTCAAAATATTGGCATACCTGGTGCCTAGCAAACCATCAGCACAAGTGGAAATGCATTGCTAATTAGTCACATATCAAATTAAATCCGAAGGTAGAACTGAGAATGCTGACGTCAGTATACAGGGGATGTTTAAAAAATGCGATGTGCAACAAACATCATTATAGATATCTAGGAGTACGACAAATGGCAGTGTGCAAATTAAACTTCACAAGTCAATGGTAGATTTCTTTTTGTTCAAAAACATCAATTTTCAGATGGTATATTGATCGTTAGATGAGAGCAAAACCTCAGAGGAAGTGTAAGTAGATAGATGACGTCTCAAGCTTTGATTGTTCTGCCTGTACAACGCCTAGCCTGTCGCCAGAATCCCGATGTTGCACACCTAAGAACGAAACGCCTGACCCAGCTTGCTTGGTGCAGATATATGCATGTCTCGGATCAGGTAGAGCTGGACCAGAGATCATATCAGCATATAACGTTTCAACTTTGTCCTATACCAACCACAACTAGGAATGTTCAGTCCAGTCATAGTCTATAACTGATTTCATTAAGTATTCAACCAAATGGAATAAGGACGACAATCTTCTGTCCCGCCAAAAATAGGCGACTGGTGGGCAGTAGTCATTTGCATCAAGCCAGGAAGAAGGAAAAAACATTCCTAGCGGTTAGCACATTCTGTAGAAGAAATATGAAATAACAACTGAACATAAATCAAACTTCATCTGCATATGTTGTATGTTTGATTAAAGCAAGTCCATGATAACTGCATGTTTAACTCATATAATGCAAAAGCATCAGTAACTACATACGTTTCTGCAGAGCACAATACTATTAGAAGCATACATCTCAGTCCCAGTATGGCCATCAGTATAAAGGAGGGACGAAGGCAGGACCATATGGCTCACGTGTAATTGAACAGCACCAATGGAAGAATGTGCAAGCACAACCAACTCGCAGGTAGGGATTAAGTATGAAAGGTCAATTCATGTTACCTCTGGAGTCTGGATGAAGCTCCACTGCCTTTCAGGAAACTTCTTGCAGCATAGTAATACGGATAAGTTGTTAGTTTCGTCAAAAAGTTGTTTATATATCTGTTTCCATAACAGGCAAAATCAATCCTCGGGTCTGGAACCGAAGGATGTGAAACCGTTGCGGTTGCAGCACATGCTGAGGGGCAGTTCATGACCACTGAATATTGGTCCTAAATAATTCTGAAGTCTCTTGTGCAAAGATTTTACCTTAGAGCCCATAATCACCAGCTGGGAAAGGAGTCTTTATATGTGGAGCCTTCAACTGTTCTCTTCATGCGGACCTATATCACTTCTGCGAGGATGGGTCCTTGTTCTGATGCCTGCATTGGTCTTATCTCCAGGTGCACATTCCATATGACATTGTTGATTGACAGACATGAGTTGCCATCGCTATTATTTCTGCCAAAGGCAATAGACTCAAAGCTGGACCTTACTAACACCAGGTGGGCCCCAATACATGATACCCTCCCTCAGGAGCAAGAAATACAAGCCATCTGAATGTGACACATTCTGTAGCATATGGATAGTGTCATCATCAGTTCTTTAATTGCACTTTAATAGGCAGATGATGTGCAAAAGAAAAGGAAAGATCTGACGACCTGAACAGTATCACCCATGAATATTTGAATTGAATAAGGATTTCAGTTAACACAAAAACACTTTCCAGTCCAGATTTGAAGAACTGTGACAAGGTTTTTGATGAAAATAGGCCTATCATATAAAGCTGCTATTTACTTAATGTATCATATGAAGAAATTGCACAGTTTCTCTTTTATTCCCATATTGTCACATATACATGTAAACCACTGTTGCAGTGTCACAGAAGATTGACTTGTTAACAAGAGAAGCAGGTTTTTTGACAAATAAAAGAAAAGGGGAAAAAAATAAGGAAGATAGCACTCATAGTCATATTTTAGATTTTCTAGTATATGCAAAACTATTTGTTCATGGAAGAGCAAAGTGAAAAAAACACACAAATAAATTTGCCTTCTGGAAACCTTAATATATCAAAGAATTGCAATAGCACCCCAGTTCCTGGAAACTATATGGTGATCTATTAAGAGGGAATATTACAAAAGCACATGATCATTAACAGCATAACTCGAGGTTGCTAAATAAAATAAAGAACTACTGCAGAAATCTGTGACTAAACGTGAAACAACTGCTGCAGAAAAACGATAGTATTATTATCTTTTACTATAGAACACCTTGCACTTGCGCTATTTGTTCAAAAGATTGCCAAAAACAGCATTAGACAAGTCTTTAACTTGTTCTTATCTTGGTTCACATGGAAGTACATTTGTACAGCATAATCACAAAGTTAGTAGCTACCTCCCAACTACTAACAAGACTCCACAAGGAGTTAAGGACCACCTCAGGCCTCAGCCAGCCAGTTCTTTTGTTTTTAAGACCTCCAGCGGCCATTGCCTTCAACTAAGACTAACTAGTCTTGTTACGACCACTGTCTTGTCATGAGAACATTAAGAATACCAAGCTCTTGGTAGAACTTTTTTTTCAATTTCAGAAGAATAGTATCTAGATATAGCTGAGTAGAAGGGACCACAAAGTGACCAATAGAATTGTAGACAATATGAAGGTTGATATTATCAGAATTCAGAAAATAAATGAAAGCTACTAACCTATACTGGTGAATATGCAAATAAATATTTCTTGCTTAAGAATTGTGTTTAGACATTTAGTACAGAACACTTATATAAACTAGAACTGTAGATAAGTTAGAGCTTTCTAATTATCCAGGCTACACTAGCGAACTTCACTGCCATAAATTGTTCACCGCATATTTCCACTTGTATAGCTGTCAAATACAGGATCATTCTGTTTGAGAATCAATATATGTCATTCAATGATGTATATTGAGGCAACAAAGCAGTATAACTACATCATCATCATACCCTTGCTTATTGTCACCCTTCATAAGCATATATATGACATCATCCCATAACCAATTATTAAATGCAGGCTTTCCCCACTAGAGCACAATTAATAGGCTTGATATTGTTTTCAAGAGGTTATGAAACATGCCACATTGCCTGCTATGTTATCCAGATAATGTGTCAAGACTCAACCTCCAATGCAGATGGCAAACAAAGAGCTGATGAAGCCATTTGGCACAAATTAGTGCCATCTGTATATTCAAAGTAAAGATTGGTGGACAGCACTATCTGGTATCTGCAGACTGCAAGTTGGTAAAATAATATGAATTTGTCATCACAGGACCATCAATCGGTTATAAATATTGAGATAGGAAAGGATATGATGGATGACGGTAACAAAAGCTGACAGAAAGTGCTAGTTAAATTTATTTTTGAGATCAAGATAAACTAGAGCAAATATTTATTTGGCTTAATGAATTGTGGACAATTCAAAATGCTCAATGCTCACACCATTTTATCAAGAAAAATATTTTTATGTAAACTGCTCATGTACTTTCAAATTTGAGTGAAAGCTATTTTAGGCTCTTGATGCTTTAATATATATTTGTGTTCATGTAGAAAGCAAGGTATATAAGGACGTAGGAGTGCAGTATGGACTAGCAAGTCATGACAATTTACAGTAGGCTTATGTACCCCATCAACCAGAATTTTAAGGAAAGCATGGCACATAATTATGCTGGTTGTAAGGAACTATCATAGGACCACACTAGTTTTCTGCGATTCGTACAGGGATAAAAGTACCATCAGATTGGACGATCAATTTACAAGTTCCATGATTGAAAATGACCAACTTAACCGAAAGAAGACCAGCAGTCAATAGGACGTCGAACCACAATGAAAAACCCAGGGTGCTCTAGGCAACAAGTTCGATGTGGATTGTGTAAGAGAAAGGGTAGCTGATGTAATCTTAACTGTACAGGCAAAGCTGTCAGTTGAAGATATGGTCCAAAACTATTCGCTGGTGGCGATCAAATTGATGCTATCCGATAGAAACAGCACGTGACACTCTTTTAAACAAGAAAATCGACCAAAAGAGGGCAGGACAGAGTAAGAGAACACAATATATAGGTGGATGTGAAGTCATCATCAAAGATTCAATTGTTTATGGAGCCGACATCTACGCATCAACATCTAGTTAAACAGTTTTCCAGCAACCGTCAACCTTGATCAACGTTGGATTGAACATCATCATTAGAACGTAAGTACAGGAAAACATGAGATAGGCATTGGAAAATTGTGCTTCCTAGCTGTTAGGTTGGGAGCCATTTGGGCAGTGTTTTATTAGAGGGAGGTATTTTAAAAAAAAACTGACTGAAGGGAAGATGAATTATTGAAGAAGATTAGTAAAAACTGCAGAGAAATTCACTTTCCTTACATGCCCAGTAAACTGAGATGTTTAGCTAGTGATGCATAATAATGATTAATGATAACCTAATGAAAGCGATCCCTATTGGTATCAACAAAAATCAAGCAAGTGTCCAGAAAGGAGGGTAACTTACAAAACAGAAAATGACACAACGCAGGTGCAATGGATTGGTAACAACATGGTATGGTAGCGAAAGCCCGAGGCAGTTGCGTAGTCAGACATGCCTGTGTCCGACAGCATTGACCATCGTCATCTGAAACATGTGGACGAAATCAATTTTAGTGATTTGGATCTCCAGAAATTAGCAGGGAAAAGGGAAAAATGGGCCGTCCCGCAGTCCCTGTTCACAGCCCAAACGGTTTCTAAGACCATTTGAACTTCAACATAGGTCCAGAATTTATAAAGCCCACAGTATATTATTACAGCCCAGTCCAGAAAACCCTATCATCACTTCATAGTGCAGAAGTATACTTGCAGCAAAGAATGAAAATCACTGCGAATAAACAAAAGCTTTCAACTTACAAGCAAACATTAAACACTTCCAGTAAGAGGAAGAGGGAAACCCAAACTAAACTGAACATGTCATAAGGTTATGGTGCTACCACTATCAATTTAAAGTACTCTACAAAAACCATAGTACTTTGGTACAAATCAGCACCTTCTTCACTGTATAAAACATATTAGTTCCCAGAAGCACTTGTTCACTGCATTGAGGAAGTGCAGCTCGTGTTGCTGAGTTACCTGAACTATTGGTCCAGGACATGACACCCGATATATATTTGTACCAAGATCAACTGTGGAAATTTGTTGAAGCACTGGAAATATCATGAACATGGTACAGATTTACAGACAAGAACATAGCTGCTCCTAAGATGGAGATGGTTTTGTAGTTTGTGCAAATTAGAGCAGACTCAGACACTAGATAAAGAAGCTTGTTATAAACTCAAAGAATTTCAAGACACGTGGTGATACAGAATTGAATACAGCAAATGTCCACAAGCATGTTTGTGCAGATACAGATACAAACATCCATTATATCAGATAAAGAAAAACAGTAAACAAATATACCTTCCCCCCTCTACGCTAGGATCAGGTTTGCATCTGAACCTGTAGATCTATCATTTGCTAATGGGGAAGTTAAAACAGAGGAAAATCCTCTTCTCAGTTTCTGCAGTCATGATCAGTCAGCAGCTCAAACTTTGAAAGCAGAATGCTTATCAGGCTGCTTTCACTATGTTAGTGAAATGGCAGGTGGACTGGTATTTAGGAAAACACATGGCATGTACCACCTGGCCTCAAGCACCTTTATTCAGAGAGAATCATGCCTGAGTCTTCCATCTTGGAGAGTGGAAGAACCATCCGCGGTTACAAGCTCATGATATTTGATCATAGCTTCTCCGTTAACCGAACCATGAAAGAACTGACAGCAACAACATCCAGAACAATCCATGATGACTCAAACATGTCATGGAAATAGTCTGCGCCAATCTCCTCTGCCGCTGACCTGAATGCATTTCCAAACGCATTACCCTGAACAGCCCCAAGCCTTGGCTTCCCACATACCCCGACAACCAGCACCTTCTCAGGCTCCTTTGCCAAGCAAGCGCAGATTAGTGGCTTCATCCTCGCACCTCTTTCCTTCAGTGCATCCATCAGAAAGAAGCAGAACTTGGTAAGTGCCTGAGGGTGGCAGAGCTTGTTAGTGTCGACAGGGTCATCAAGCTTCACCCACCGGAACTTCTTGGCGCTCCGTATAAACCCCGTCTTAGTAATTGCCGAGCTTCCTTGCCTCAATATTGCCCTCTGTATTTCAATTGCAGATTGCATCCCTTTCCGCAACTGATCAACATTGCTCAGTGACAATGCGGAGTAAGCAACCCAAAACTGCTCAGCAGCTGAAGAGTCCTTCGAGTCCTTGGACTCGGAATTGAGGGATTCGAGCAAAGCTGTGACACCATACACAACATCTGCAGCAGAAACCTTGGACCTGTACCCGTGCACTCTCAAGAAGCTCCGGTAGTAGAACTCAGTGAGGCCATACTCAGGCAGGAAGCGGTCAAACTCATCCCTCATCTTGCGCTTGACCTCCATGCTCATGTACTGGAAATTCTTCTGGCAGTCGGCAAGGGGGAACCCCATCCTCGCCAGCAGCAGCTTGAGCTTCTTGAGACCATTGTCACTCCACGTCTTGAGCTTGGTGGCGACATAGGAGGAGCAGAGCATGGAGTCGAACAAGCTCCACTCCCGCAGCAGCATGAGCCTGGGCTCGTCCTCATAGGCGATGCGGGAGGTCTCCGGCGCCCGGATCTTGGTGCCGTCCTTGAGCGTGACGACGGAGCCGACGCCTGAGGGGTCGAGGTTGCCCGAGCCGTTGATGTGCTGCTCGAGCTCCATGACGGCGGCCTGGTAGCGCTCGTTGGTGATGCGGTCGTGGACGAACTGGTCGGTGAGGGCGACGCAGGCGAGCCAGAGGAGCTCGTTGGTGTTCTTGCGCAGCGCGTGGGCGAGGTCGTACATGAGGCACCCCGACGGCTTGCCGTGGAAGGTGCCGAGGCGGTAGTACTCCCGGCGCAGCTTGGCGAAGAGCCTCACGGGGTCGCCGCCTTCCGCCTCCGCGTCGTCGGAGAGCCGCCGCCGCTTCCTCCTGCCGCCGCCGTCCTCGGCGTCGGAGTCTGACTCCGAGGCATCTGAGTCGTCGTCGTCCTCCTCGGCGGGGACGCGGAGGTGGTCGTCGGCGTCCCCCTCCGCTGCGAGGTCGGAGGCGTCGGCGAGGGAGGAGAGGTCGAAGTCGTAGGAGAGATCCGCGGTGTGCTCGTCGTCGGCGGTGAAGAGCACGACGACGCGGTCGTTGTGGGCGCAGAGGTTGTGGAGGTGGACGGGGCGGTGGGAGTCGACGACGAAGGCGGTGGCGGCGGGGGGCAGGACCCGGCGGAGGTCGCGGTGCGCGCCCCAGTTGACGAGGAGGCAGCAGAGCGGGGCTGCGGCGGAGAAGGAGGCGAGGAGGTCCCTGGCCCTGGCGGCGGAGGCGACGGGGTAGACGGAGAAGCGGATGGAGTCGGCGGAGAGGACGTGGGCGAGGACCCTGACGGCGCAGAGCGAGTCCGCGTCGGCGGCGGAGGGGAGGATCAGGAGCGGGGAGGAGGAGCCCGCCGAGGCGGCAGCGCGGAGGCGCGCGTAGAAGGAGTCGACGCGGAGCTCGCGGACCATGGCCGCCGCTGCATCAATCGGGGAATTGGAGCTCGGAGGGATTGTGAAATGGGGATCTGGGCTTGGGGGGGAGCCGAGCGGGAGGGAGAGGTTGGATTTGGGCGTTCTGTGCGGGCGCGCGGGCGATCGAATTTGGAGTTTCGTTTTGGGAGGGAAAACCCCCCTCAGTTTTGGCATTCCAATTTTCAGATCACGCTGTCTGAAGTCTGAACTGGAATTGTCGGACCTGTAATTTGTTGGGCCAAACTAAATATCTGAGCTGGAAACACTTGGGCGGGGCGGGCTCCCAACAGTACTTGCAGACGACAACCATTTTTTCTGCAAGGTTTTTGCGGCAAGCTACAATTAATACTGTGCTCCTTTCAAGAAACAAATAGAATTAATAATGTGTTTAAAAAAAAAAGCTAGAATCTTACTATTACTAATTGGTTGGAGGCTCCTTTTGAAGCCTCCACATGAAGCCACCTGGATCCTAAGTGGACACTCTAAAAAATTAGAGAAATCCTAAAAATTCTCACAAAAATCAGAAACATCCGGCCATCAATCCAACAAATCTAATCATAGTATCCATTGGATCCGTTATCTTTTTCATTAAATTACCCACCTAATCTTCATGTAAATTACCCACCTATGCTATTATAAGAATAATGCAAATAACCCCCTAAATTTTCATATGTGTCCAATTATATCATTGCCAGATGCTATCCTAATCGAACAGCCAGCTGTCAAAGAGCTAGCTTAGCTACACATTGAGGTCCAAGAACTGAACATCCACACATGCCTCCACCTAGCGCATGTATATATATATATATATATATATATATATATATATATATATATATATATATATATATATATATATATATATGCACTGAAAGCGAAATAGTGGCGCTACCAAACAGCTGAACAATGCAAACGGGTCCTGCGCCATATACCTGGCGTAAATTGAAATGTTTAGTTTGAACCTGGAGAGCAAGGCGCATGCATGGATAGACTTTGGTTGGCACACCTGAAAACCGACCAGCTCACCTTTTTCGCGATCAACGCTCTCAAAGTCATGAAAATTTTTAAATAACGATGTTATGATTACGTTTACTCTTCCTTTGAAACTCCATAGAATCCATGGTATCGCGATTTGCTAGCATGATTATTGGGCTCTAGAAGATGAAGAGAATCTGATCCGAGTCAGTTTAAATTTTCAACTCTCCTCAATTTGCACACGTGTGGTGCACTTCCATAAGAACGGACAAATGGACAGCACCAACTATCGCACTGGAGGGTGGGAAAAAAAAAAAAGGCAAGCTTCAAGAACAAAAGCACCAAGCAAGTAATGCAGAGTAGTCTCCCCCAAGGAAAATTCAAGCTTGTTTTAGACAGGGACACATGTCCCAAGCAAGAAGCACATGCGTGCATGTACAAAATATAACAAGTAAAGCACTTTGACTATATACATGCACATCAGTTACAAGCACCATATACCAACGTACATAAGTTTCACTGCAAAGTAAAGCACTCTGAATATAATGCACCTACCAATCATTTCAATCCATTTGCCACCCACCCATGATCGATCTCACCCCCTCACCTCACCGTCTGCTAGCTGCGGAGCGAGATTCAGCCGGAGGTGGTGGAGGAGCAGTCCAAGTCGGCCTCCACCTCGCGCCTGTGGAAGCTGCGGTGGCACCCGCAGGCGGCGCACATCAGCGCCGCGCCCGTGCCCTCCGCGCCCGACGCCATGAACTCCCGGCAACCGTCCACGGCGTACCCGCCGATGGCCGCCGCGTGGTTGCGCTGGCACTCCCGGTACTGCACCACCTTATTAGTCTCCTTCCTCCCGTTCGCCATGGACCGCCGATCTTGCTGAGGACCCATAGCTCAGGTAGTGGTGGCGTTGATGTTGATTTGGTGAGGATGGATGGTGGGGAAGATGTTCCCTCAGACTTGAGATGGAAGATGTTAATAGATCTGCCTCTATTGCTATCACGGCGGCTTGGAGCCAGCTGCTTGCTGGAGGATGGGACTTTTTATATGGGAAAGGGGCTACCAGCTACCATATACGGTGGACGAGATCAGATCACGGGTTCAGGACCAATCTTTTGTTTATTTCCTAAAAAAGATGTATATAGCGAGTCACGAAGTAATCCAATACTATTCTTAATAAGCGTCACATATCGGAGAATTGGTGTTTTCGCTAACTTTCATTTACACGTAATTTTACTTTCCAGTTGGATCATGAGTCATGAACCACGATTGGGTACTACTTTTACGAATCATGCATTATGGCAATTCTTTATGTTGTCTTGGCATGACCATTTGTTTTGTTTATTTTACTTTCTAGATGGATCACGAGTCGCGTAGTAATCTGATACTACCTTTTGAATCACATGATGGGGCAAAATTTTAGCACAATCATTTGTTACTCTTTTATATTGGGTTCTATTCTTAGAAACAAATGGAAACTTGCATGGACATATAACTTTTGTGCCTGTTCATTTCCAATTCATCTTGCTGGTGAGTGAGTACGTTGGCACATTATGCGTGACCTGGTCGTTATTTCTGTTGGCAGTGCTAAGTTATTTGCACCAACAAAAAGCTATACATCCTATCTTGTGGTTTGAGCTACCAGAGAGCCACTAAAGGTGGCCGTTTGGTGACTCGTATTAATTATTATTTGTCAAATACCAGCAGCATGGCCAACTAACCACCATTTTTAGTAGGTCCATTAGTGGACAAGATTAGATCTGAATTGACCTGACAAAACGTCTTATAGGTCTCAGCTTGACTGAGACTCGTATAGCTGCTAACGTCCAGAAAGGTTTTCGTGTACTGACACTGACATCTCGATGAAGGAACATGAAAGGAAGGGGGAATTGCAGGTCCAATTTAGTTACAGCTTTGGGAGATTCAGAGACCTATGTACGAACTAGGAACACGGCACACAAGAAGGAAATTAGGCATGAAAAGAAGGCTTTTTTGGATGCACACTGGAGGTTGGACAGAGAAGCACTCCTCTCCAATTGACTCTTCCTCCCCCGGCTTCTCCATTTGCTCCTTGCTTGTGCCACCTTCCCTCTGTTTTTCTTTTCTGATTGACATCTGACCAATTGAACTGTTTAATTTATTGCTCATGTGCTCCAATTCATCAGGTCACAATTGGTCAATGGTGTTGTGATGTTGTATATAGCTGTGTGATATGAACAGCTAGCTTACCTGAATGCAGGTCCAATGCATTCCCTGGAGGTAGCCACAGCATTGAGGGTAGGGCACACCATTACTTCAGAGTTCAGATTTTGTGCCAATTTGCCCATATTTGAATTTTGAACCTGCGATATGTGTGTCTGATTTGTTGAAACCTATGCTGACAACTTAGTTAGGAACTGTAGGCAGATTCTTCCATACTGGGTAAATGGACATGAACGAAATGCAATGTAGGTTGGTGATCGTTACAGAGTAAGGCTGGATACATGAAAGACACCATGATATCTGCCTGTCAAGGTTGAGGAACTCTTGGGGGAATAGGAAAAAGGATTTATAGTACTGTGGTAAAATTTACTAGACCAATAGAGTAGACTACGACCGTAGTCACAGAGATACAGAATGGCCGTTTTCAGTAGCCAAACTTGTCTTCTTGGTGGGATCAGTGATCAAACAATTCATGTTTTGTTCTCTCAGAAAAAGAGAGACTCTAGCATATATTCAAGCATTGGTGCTGTACTCACAAAAAGATGGTATATATTCCTACTCGGCTTGGCAACTTTCCTTAGTGAAAAGGGAACATATACCAGGTAGGAAATTCCATTGTTTGTCATCTCATAGTTAGGTTCAACTAAGTCGAATTTGAAAATTTTGAACTGAATTTGCTAAGTTTTCACCTGCTCAGTACAGCTGCAAGTCTAAGCATTACTTTTACATTTTGCAATTGTAATATCAACAGCAAACCGTGGTATATGTTTCTCAGGATGAAAATCCTTTTTTTGTGTGTAATAGGCGTAACTGGAAAACAGAGGCGACTTAGATGGTTGTACCTGAAGTCCTTTAATTTTCCTGAAAATACAGCAATATCTTTGATTACTCTATTGACTGAAACTAGTATATACAAAAAAAAATTGTATAAGGTTGAATTGCTGAATACGTCATAATCACTGTTCCAAATCATTCTTCTTAGCTTTATGTTTTAAAATAAGCATTGATGATTGTACTAATCTTCTTAGGATGTGCAGTGCAGTACTTAATAGTTAAGACCATAAGCACTTGGCGAGTTAATGGATCTCTGTCAACCTAACAAAATGATGTTGGATTGATGTCTACCCCTAAGGCCCAAAGGTCTTAATCCCTTGATCCGCGCCCTGATCGGGGGCGCCCAACCCAACTACTGTTGGTGGGTCCCCGTCGCCAGCGCCACAATAAATAGAAAGGTGGGGGCCGGGGGGCACGCACGTCAAGATTCACCGTGCCCCGAAACCCCACTGACACTCTAACCCTAGACCGATCTAGAGGGGCGGCGCTGCGGCGGCGGGAAGCGCCACCGGCACTGCACGGCACCGACCATCGCTGCCTAGCGCGGATCTGCACCGACCCGGCACGGCGGCGACGATCAAAGGCGAGGGAGAGAGCAAGGAAGAGAGAGCGAGCGAGAGTGAAAATGACCTAGGGTTTCCGACGGCGTCGCCGGCCGCGAGGTATTTATACCCCCCGAAACGCGCGCTCAGCCGTCGGATCGAGATGGACGGCTGAGATCGCAGCGGGCGGGCGGCCGGCGCGCGGGTGGGCTGAAATCGCGGCCCAGGCCCAGGTTGCGGCCTGTTAAGCCGTGGCTGCAAGGTAACGGGCCGATTTCGCGAGTGGGCCGGGCCGCGGAGACGGTTTTGGGCTGCACAGTAGTGGGCTGCACAGTGTTGGGCTGCACAGTGCTGAGATTTTCGGCCCGTTTCGCAGATGAACAGTAAAATTTGATCTTTTTTTATTCTGTTTTTGAAGCAAATTTGAATGATTTTGCACAGAATTTGATCTATTTTCATTTTGAACCAAAGGGATAAATGTTTAGAGAATAGAAATACATTTTTTCACAGATCTTGCTTCAAAAATAGAATTATTTCATTCATGTTTCCGCTGCACAGATGATTATTTCGACTTGAACTTAAATTTGAACCAAAGGGATAATTTAAATTTCGAGTTACAGATTAATTTTTTAGATTAAATTGTAATGTTGTTATTTTCTGACCAAAGTTGATAATAACAATATTATAATTTCACAGATTATTTTTAGATTAAATTGTAATATTGTTATTTTCTGACCAAAGTTGATAATAACAATATTATGATTTCACAGATTATTTTTCAGATTAAATTGTAATGTTGTTATTTTCTGACCAAAGTTGATAATAACGATATTATGATTTTTATGCATTTATCATTATTGTTATAATGTTCTCACTTGAGCTAACCTATTTCAGCTGGTTTTCCTATGATGGTTTCCATCAAGGATATTCCAATTTTGAGAGGAGACAACTACAATGAATGGTATAAGAAGTTGGATCTCTTCTTTACCATGGCTGAGCTAGACTGGATTGTTTCTGCACCGGTTCCAGTAGGGCCTGAGAGGCTGGTCAGAGGGGATGATGTTACAGATGCTGCTTCTTGTAAGCAAACAGAGCTCACCTATAAGGCGAGCAAACAGAGATATGACGCTGATCATGCCAAATGGCACCCTGCCAACAAGAAATGTTTGGCAGTGGTGAAGAACACCATAGAGCCTGCCATTCTGGGGGCAATCACAGATTTTCCCACTGTCGTTGAGTACCTTGAGAAGATAAGGAGTCAGTACACTGGCTCCTCAAAGACTTATGCTACCCAGTTGATCAAACAACTGGTTACAGAAAGGTACTTGGGAGGTGGGATAAGAGAACACATTCATCGCTTGGTTCACATCAACAACAAGCTTAAACCGATAGATATGGAGTTCAAATAAGAACACATAGTTCATTTGGTCTTTGCTTCGTTGCCAAAGGAGTTTGATAATTTTGTTGTCAATTACAACATGAACCCCGAGAAATGGGATATAGAGAAGACCATAGCGATGTGTGTTCAAGAAGAAGAAAGAATAAAGAAAGCACATGGTGGATCTATTAACTATGTGAATAAGAAAAAAATAATAAAGACATTCCCTCCTCTTTCAAGGTAAAAGGACCCCAGATGCCTCAGCAGCACAGGCCCAAGTTTGGGCAAGCTATAGTAGAGAAGGATCAGTGCCTTCACTGCAAACAGAAGGGACACTACAAGGCAAATTGTCCCGACTACTTAAAGATGATCATGGAGAAACGAGGTGAGAACATTATCTCATTTGTAAATGAATCCTTGTATACAGATTATTCGAAATCTACTTGATGGATTGACTCAGGAGCAACAATTCATGTTGCAAACTCTTTACAGGGATTCCGTTCAACGAGAACTACGGGAAGAGACGAAAGCAGAATTAAAGTCGCGAACGGAGTCAAGGCAGATGTTGAGGCGGTGGGAGACCTCCTCTTAGAGCTCGATACTGGCTTTAGTTTATTGCTTAGAGATGTATTTTATGTTGCCGTGATACAGAGAAGCTTAATAAGTGTGTCTCATCTAGATGATGATGGATTTGAATGTCGTTTTGGAAACGGCATATGTGTAATAGAATTTAATGATGCAGTTGCTACTATTGCTTTCAGAAAAAATGATCTTTATTTATTATTGCTACATGAAAGTGTGAATTCCGTATGTGATGTGAATGCGACTGTGTCTCCAACAACAGATAATAATAGAAAACGAAAGAGAACTCAAGACACGTCGTCAAAATTATGGCACTGTCGTTTAGGCCATATTTCGAGGGGGAGAATAGAAAGGCTGGTTAAGAATGAGATTCTACCTCCTCTTGAGTTCTCATACTCAGACAAATGCATTGATTGCATAAAAGGAAAATATGTAAAGATAACAAAGAAAAACGCTGAGCATAGCGCAGGTGTTTTAGAATTAATTCACACAGATATCTGCGGTCCATTCTCAATTAAAAGTATAGATGGTTATGACTCTTTCATAACGTTCACAGATGATTATTTCCGTTATGGATATATTTATCCAATAAAAGAGAAATAAGAGGTGTTAGATACATTTAAAGAATTTAAGGCTGAAGTTGAGAATTAGCATAATTTAAAGATAAAAGTTGTCCGTTCTGACCGTGGAGGGGAATACTACGGTCGGCATACCACATACGGACAGGTTTCAGGACCTTTTGCGAGGTTCCTCACAGAACAAGGAATAGTTGCCCAGTACTCTATGCCGGGCGATCCTCAGCAGAACGGAGTAGCTGAGAGACGGAATCGTACCCTGATGGATATGGTACGAAGCATGATCGACTATTCTACGCTACCAGTGAGTTTATGGATGGAGGCGTTGAAAACCGCTGTCTATATTCTCAACAGAGTACCCAGGAAAGCGGTGCCTAAAACACCGTATGAACTGTGGACAGGAAGGATACCCTCACTAAATCACCTACGGGTGTGGGGGAGTCCTGCTGAGGCAAAGATATTTAATCCGAACATTGGGAAATTGGATCCCAAGATAATGAGCTGCCATTTTATTGGTTATCTAGAGAAATCAAAAGGATATCATTTTTACAGTTCAGACAGATTTACAAAGTTCGTAGAAACGAGACATGCTGCCTTCCTTGAAGAAGAGATGATTTGTGGAAGCACAGCAATTCAAAAGATTGTTCTTGAGGAGAAGCGGGTGTGCGCACCTACTCCAATGATTCAGGAACCATTTTTCTCACTGCTTACTGAGACTGCACCAGCAGTACGAGTTACTGCGATGCCAGTTCCTGAGGTGATCCCTTCTGTGGCGACACAGAGTGAAAATGTGAAACCTGTCCTTCAGGATCCTATAGATAATAACATTGCCACAGATCAGGGGGAGCCATCACAGGCTCCAGCAGAGAATATTCGAATAGAAGAGGCTTCTAGGAGATCTCAAAGAGAAAGAAGATCGGCCATTCCCGATGATTATGAAGTGTATAACACAAAAGAGTTTCGAATGGAAGATGATCCCATCTCATTCGAAGAAGCCATGAGAAGTAGACATTCATCCAAGTGGTTTGAAGCCATGGAAGATGAAATGAAATCGATGAGTACCAACCGAGTTTGGGACTTAGAAGAAATTCCTAAAGGAGCCAAAACAGTAGGCTGCAAATGGGTCTACAAGACAAAATGTGACTCCAAAGGGAATATAGAGAGATACAAGGCTCGTCTTGTGGCAAAAGAATTTACACAGAAGGAAGGAATAGATTACAATGAGACATTTTCTCCAGTCTCATGTAAAGACTCTTTTAGAATCATTATGGCCTTGGTCGCACATTTCGATCTGGAATTGCACCAAATGGATGTAAAGACGGCATTCCTAAATGGGGATCTCGAAGAAAGAGTTTACATGGCACAACCCAAAGGTTTTGTCGTGAAAGGAAAAGAAAACATGGGATGTCACTTAAAGAAATCCATTTATGGATTAAAGCAAGATTCAAGACAATGGTATTTGAAGTTTAATGAGACGATAAAGAGGTTTGGGTTTACAGAGAATGTTGAGAATAATTACATTTATGCAAAGTTCAAGAAAGGGAAATATATTTTCCTGATACTGTATGTGGATGACATTCTGCTAGCGAGTAGCGATGTCAGTCTACTATTAGAAACAAAAGAATTCTTGTCATCGAATTTTGACATGAAAGATCTTGGTGAAGCCTCATTTGTGCTAGGTATTGAGATTCACCGAGATAGAAGAAATGGGGTACTAGGTTTGTCACAAGAGACATACCTACAAAAGATTCTAGAAAAGTATAGTATACATGTGAGTAAGACTACTCCTGCTCCGATAGTCAAGGGTGATAGATATGGAGACTTTCAGAGTCCCAGAAACAAATATGAAAAAGAACAGATGAAAACTGTTCCGTATGCTTCGGCAGTCGGAAGTTTACAGTATGCTCAAGTGTGCACACGCCCTGAATTAGCCTTTGTCACTAATGTGCTTAGCAGATTTCAGAAAGATCCAGGTCTAGAACACTGGAAACTAGTAAAGAAAGACTTGCGATATGTGAAAGGCACAAAAGGCCTCATGCTAACATACAGAAGAACCGATTCATTAGAGATTAAAGGATACGCAGATTCAGACTTTGCGGGAGATGAAGATGACAGAAAATCCACGACAGGCTACATCTTCACTCTCGCAGGGGGAGCTATATCGTGGAAAAGCTCAAAACAATCGGTCACAACAACATCGACAATGTATGCTGAGTTTATAGCATGCTATGAGGCCTCCGGGCAGGTAGAGTGGTTAAAGAAATTTATACCTAGCTTAAGAGTGGTGGACAGTATAGAAAGACCACTAAAAATGTACTGCGATAACCAGCCAGCAGTGTTTTATGCTCATAACAACAAGAAGAGCACGGCTACTAAGTCGATACAGATAAGATTTTATTTAATAAAAGACAGAATCCAGGATCACACCATAAGTCTCGAGCATATAAGAACAAAAGATATGCTTGCGGATCCGCTAACGAAAGGCCTATCACCCAGCGTGTTCATGGAACACGTAGCCGGCATGCGAATGAGGTACAGCCTATGATCTCTGGATAATAGAGGCCCAAAAGGATTATAGAATCTATTTCTGAACAGAGGCGTGTATTGTGGCTATTGATACTATCGGCAGTTGCGCGTGACGATGGGATATGCCCTATACATAAATCTATAATGAGATAAGGAAAATAGAAAAGTAAAAGGAAAAAGATAATGTGAGATCAAGGGGGAGATTGTTGGATTGATCTCTACCCCTAAGGCCCAAAGACCTTAATCCCTTGATCCACGCCCTGATCGGGGGCGCCCAACCCAACTACTGTTGGTGGGCCCCCGTCGCCAGCGCCACAATAAATAGAAAGGTGGGTGCCGGGGGGCACGCACGTCGAGATTTACCGTGCCCCGAAACCCCACTGACACTCTAACCCTAGACCGATCTAGAGGGGCGGCGCTGCGGCGGCGGGAAGCGCCACCGGCACTGCACGGCACCGACCATTGCTGCCTAGCGCGGATCTGCACCGACCCGGCACTGCGCGTCGCTGCCTAGTGCAGACCTCACCAACGAACCTGTGATGGCATCCTCGTCGGATCAAGGTACACTAGCGACTCTTCCTCTGTCGATCTAATCTAGCACATACACACACGCACACGCACACCAGTGTTTGTTCTTAGAACTAGATCAAGAAATAGAAATCGAGTTGATTCCACTACTAGAGATCCCAGATTAAGACCTAACAAAATGAAGCTCAATCCTTTCTCTTAATTAGTTGCCTTAAATATCAAGTAGTCCTAACATAAAAATGTCAATGCTGCTTTTGTTCATCGCTAGCAACAAGAATGAACAAATGGTATATTATATTAGGAGTAGTACCTTGGTACCCCACGTCCCACGAGCTGCAATGGATCAAAATCTTGAAAAAGTTATGCAAGTACATCTGGTTAGATTTATTGGCAATTTACAAGTACTGCTAGTCTTTATAATTATAGGGGCTCAATTTGTTTGGCCACATGAATCCGCAGAGAAGGGAAGGGGCCCTACTTGCTGGTGGATAATGTGGTATTAGGCTCCACCTATCAAATCAAATCAAATCAAATCAAATCATGCAACAAGATGCCAACATGGGACACAGTCACTCAAGCCTCATCGCCTCATAGCCGAAGCAGAATGTCTGTTTTCCTGGCCACTGCCATCGAAGATCAGATGTACAGTGTTTCTGTTTCCGTCAGTCAGTGGAAGAATCATTCAACTTGGGCTGCTTAAAAATCTCACCCTGGCTAGCATCAAACAAATGGGACACTATTTAAGAGAAAGGAAGGTGGATGTGAAGGCAGGAAGGTCCCCTACCAATTTTTGATGCATTGGCTGGCACCCTTTTGCGACGGATGTGAATCTGCATGTGAAGGAGTTGCGTGCAATTGAAGTCGTCTTCCTTTCGGCCAGCTTGGCTCCAAGCACCGCAAACTCGGTTGGATGGGAGCTTGCCTAGCTGCTCTCTTCTTCGATCTATCAATGTTTGACAGATCCACGACGAGTGCACGCACGCTTGCCGCAGCAATCGGATGAACAGAGCGACTTGAGATGCGAAGAACAGGAAGACCAGCAGCGTGATTCTGTGGAGAAAGCTAGAGCAAAATCGTCAGAATTCAGAACCTGTATGTGTTCTCGGGAACCTAAGACGCAAGAATTCAGAAACCTTGCTTTGCTTGTAGTGGGTTCAACATAATATATTTGCGACTAGTTGAGAATCTGCAAGGGCATCAAATCGATGGATCGATACAAGGTGGCAACTGGAGCTAGGTAGGGCCAGCGTGTCTGCCATTCGTGGAGAAACAGATGGTGTGGTTTTCCCGGTTCGCGTCCAATCGGGCGTTGCAGCCAGCGACACCGAGAACACAGATGGGCTGAGTGAAAGGTACGTACAAGCCTCGAGTTGATTGGCTATGCTATGCAGGCCGCTGCTGGTACACCACCGAATCGGAAAGTCAGAAACCAGACGGATGGAATGGCATGATGGAGTGCCTGGATCACCTTAATGCCCCTTGGAGTTGGAGGACACAAGGCATCGTCCATTTACCTGGAGGCACGCAGAGGCACTTGGCGCAGAAGAAGAGGCACGGCTTCCTGTGGAGCATCATCTCCGCCGGCACTCCCCGCCGCACTCTGCACGCAGTTCATTGTTCATATCGTCTCAGCACTTGCGTTCAATTCGTTCAAGCCAATCCAATAACTACTCCCTTGCCATCGTTGTTGCCCTGCACATTGCCGGTAAGACACGAGGCAGCAAATAGATTAGATTAGAGCACGTTTTTTTCTTTGGCGGCGGAAGCGAGCGCGAGGAGGAAGAGGAAGCAGATCATCAGGAGCAACGCCGCCATTGGCTTGCCCTTGCCCATGTCAAGTGTGGGCCTTCTTGGGCCCACACGAATTATGCAATCCACCAAAGTTCTGGAAGCACAAGCGTGTCCTCCTCCTTTCCCCCATGCCGCTCCAGATGTTGCAGCGACTCCACTCCTGAATCAGATCGATCCGCCGTGCCCCTTCCTCCTACTCCACCACCTCCATGGCGCCCCGCGGTCGCACCCTCCTCCTCCCGCTCGCCGCCGCCACCGTCCTCGTCGCCTCCACCATCTTCCTCTTCGCCGCCGCCGGCGCGCGCTGGCGCCCCGCCGACACCGGCCTCCCCGTCCCGCCCCGCGCCGTCTCCGCCGTGACCGCCAGCGCCTCCTCCAACACCACCGGCGCCCGCAAAGAGCTCTCCTTTCTTGACGAGAACGGCGGCCCCGACGACCCGGGCTCCGGCTCGGGCGCCGGTGCGGCGCGGTGCGACCCGCGCGCCGCCGCCGTCAGGGTCTTCATGTACGACCTGCCGCCCGAGTTCCACTTCGGCCTCCTCGGCTGGTCGCCGCCGTCCCCCGGCTCCGTCTGGCCCGACCTCACCAACGGCGCCGCTGCGCCGCCGCCGCGGTACCCCGGGGGGCTCAACCAGCAGCACAGCGTCGCGTACTGGCTCACGCTGGACCTCCTGTCCTCGTCCTCGGCGCCCTGCGGAGCCGCCGTGCGGGTCGCCGACTCCCGCGACGCCGACTTCGTCTTCGTCCCCTTCTTCGCCTCCCTCAGCTACAACCGCCACTCCAGGCCCGTGCCGCCGGAGAAGGTCAGCAGGGACAAGGCCCTGCAGGAGAAGCTCGTCAGGTACCTCGCCGCGCGGCCGGAGCGGAAGAGGTACGGTGGCGCTGACCACGTCATCGTCGCGCACCACCCCAACAGCTTGCTGCACGCCCGGGCGGCGCTGTCGCCGGCGGTCTTCGTGCTGTCGGACTTCGGGAGGTACCAACCCAGGGTGGCCAGCTTGGAGAAGGATGTCATTGCGCCATACAAACACATGGCCAAGACTTTCGTCAATGACTCGGCTGGGTTTGAGCACCGACCAACATTGCTCTACTTCAGGGGAGCCATTTACAGGAAAGAGGTAATTGTGCTTGCTGCTGAGTTTGGAACCTTATATTCTACATTTCGACCTGGTGCCAATCGTAAAATACTAGTAGTTTGGTGATTAACTTCGTTGTTTCTATGAGGTAATCATTATGAAGCTGCCAAGTATTGAACATTATACTAGTAGTTTAGTAGCATCGCAAAAACTTGTCTTATTTGTTAATGACTCATTTTTTTATAGCAAAACTTGTCAAACATAAATCACATTAGGAACCGGCAAGCTGTACAGCGAGAGTAGCATAATTTGAAACTGGGTGAAATTAGCTTATGGCTACATGATGTAGGGGTCATGCCTCTGATTGTTAAAAGGGGGTATTCACATGCAACTAGTTTATACTTCATACCAAATAACAGTGATTCTTTTTCATTGAAGTCTCATAATTATTCTGTTTCTTCATAGTTTATGAATCCTGATGTAATTTTGAGTTCAAATGTTGGTGTTTTGATAGCACTAGTTACTACTATTACAAGGTGCCACAATTTTGGCTACCCTTTTCTGGTATTAGTTACTAGTAAAGTAAACTTATTATGTTGCCATACATCAATGGTTCTTCTGAACAAAATTGGATACAGGTTCTGTTGTTTGTTTTCCCCCAAAAAATCTTATATCTACCATTAACTCATTAAGGTGGTTAGACTATTGCATAAAGCCTCTTTCTTTACTAATCTAGATCACTACCTTATTTGAACGCTTGAACCTCTGGATGAAGTTTGTGTAATTTGATAATGTTCAGTGAGGTTTACACAAGGCTTTGTTGATCTTCCATCCTTGTCGCAAAGGCTCCTGGTTTATGCTTGTTTTCTCAAGCTATTTAAGTTCTACACATTTAAAGATTAGCATATGCCCCCTGTTCCAATCCTTTGATCTTTTTAACAAACGATATAGTACAAGAGTTTACCAGCCAATTTGGTCTACATATGCCAAGTATGAAGTATCTATGGGGGAAAAAATTACTGTTCCAAAAAGACAGTGTGAACCAATTCTGATTACTGCTAGCTACTTGTGATTTTCTTATTTAAGAACTTTCATGGTACCAGTTTTTAGCGGCTCTGCCGTTTAGTGACAATTGGCGATCTTCATAAGCTAACATGCTGTATCATCCATAACCAGGGAGGGAGCATTCGACAGGAGCTATATTATATGCTCAAAGACGAAAAGGATGTTTATTTTTCCTTTGGAAGTGTCCAGGACCATGGGGCCAGCAAAGCCAGCCAAGGAATGCACTCATCAAAATTTTGCTTAAACATTGCCGGGGACACCCCTTCTTCCAATCGTCTGTTTGATGCGATAGTGAGCCACTGTGTCCCTGTTATCATCAGCGACGACATTGAGCTACCTTACGAGGATGTGTTGGATTATTCAAAGTTCTCCATCTTTGTTCGATCGTCTGATGCTGTTAAAAAGGGTTACCTCATGAGATTGATTAGTGGTGTGAGCAAGCAACAATGGACAAGGATGTGGGATAGCCTCAAAGAGGTGGATAAACATTTTGAGTATCAGTATCCATCCCAGAAGGATGATGCAGTCCAGATGATCTGGCAAGCACTGGCTAGAAGGGTGCCAGCAATTCAGCTGAAGGTGCATAGATCTAGTAGATTTTCAAGATCAGACAGAGGAAAATAAACAGAAAGGGGGTGTGTCTGTCTTGTCTCTGTTGGCTAATCTAATTTATATCTAATCAACATCTCACTGACACAGGTTTTCTCGGTTGCACATAACAGATAGATTGTAATATTCAGGTTATCCTTAGGAAAGACGTGTAACTTAGGATTTGTTGGTCCAGTTGAAGCGTATACTGGCAAGTCAAATACTTCTTGGTTTTGTAATCATGAAAGAGAGACATAGTTTTTCTGTTTTCTGAACATTGTGGGATCAAACCACATCCTTCTGTCACGTACTCATCATGTAGCGGATTTTATTTTCTCTAGCTTATTCAGGCACTATTGGCATATTGCGGCTGGCATGTGGTGGTGCCATAACTTGAATCTCTATAATGAAGAAATCCATGATATGATAGAGGAGGTCTATGTGTTGAATTTCTCGGTGTTTATTTGAGAAGTTGCATGCAAAGACATGGTTTCGCTCTGAAAAACACTGAAATAGGGGGTGTTAATAAGATTCAGGAACACTTGCAAAGACGTGGTTTCGCTCTGAAAAACACCGTTGCCGACTCGCTCAGAAAAAATCAAGTAGTGTTAGTGAGGGCGAAAAATCCTCCGCCAATCGCCATGGCCTTTCATCAGAACACAAGCAAAGACGCCTTACCAAAGGCCCAGCCCAGCCCATAACAAATCACTCAAAAACCCTAGCGCTATATAAACGTTCTGTCCTGCCTCCCGTCTCTCCACCGCCCCCTTCCCAAGCCGCCGCGTCCCTGCAGCCGCCGGCGCCGCCGCCGCCTCACCCGCCACCGCAACAACCATGGCTGCCGTGCTCACCCGCCCAGCCGCGGGCACCGTCCAGTGCTTCGGTCGCAAGAAGACGGCCGTCGCCGTGGCCTACACCAAGCCGGGGCGCGGTCTGATCAAGGTGAACGGCGCCCCCATCGAGCTCATCCGCCCGGAGATCCTCCGCCTCAAGGCCTTCGAGCCCATCATGCTCGCCGGGCGCTCCCGCTTCAAGGACATCGACATGAGGATCCGCGTCCGCGGCGGAGGGAAGACGTCGCAGATGTACGCCATCCGCCAGGCCGTCGCCAAGGCGCTCGTCTCCTACTTGCAGAAGTACGTCGACGAGGCCGCCAAGAAGGAGGTAAAAGACATCTTCGGCCGCTACGACCGCACCCTCCTCGTCGCCGACCCCAGGCGCTGCGAGCCCAAGAAGTTCGGCGGTCGCGGTGCCCGCGCCAGGTTCCAGAAATCGTACCGTTAAGCGATTTCTTGCCGCATCACAACTTGCCTGCCAGATCACCGTCGGTGTCGGTGTTCTTTGCTTAGTGTCCAATCAATGGATCAACGTATCGGGTTCCATATCTAGCTGCTGCTTTACCTTCATGTTTAGACTTTTATAAGCCTAGTGTCGGACATGAATTGTGTGAGAGATATTATTCTAAGACTACTCGGTTGTTTCATGCTTATGCTCACCAATGCTTTTTATTCAAGCTGTCTTCTCTGCATATATCAACTTGGTTGAATGGATGATAGTTCTGTAGAGAACTTGTGATGGCATGACTCGTCAAATTTAGTTCGTTCATTCTAGGGTAATTTCTGTTAATAGGCTCTGGTTTCATCCCAACTTAGCAGTGCAAAGGAAATCTGCCTTCTAAATAGATAGAAGTGAAGTCTGTCTGGCATTGATACTTGTTCACTTGTGCATCATGATAGGTAGCTGCGTTTACTAGTCAGTATTATTCTCTCCAAATGTTGTTACTTTCGTACTGGTTGTGGCATTTTAGTGGGCATGTCAGTTTCACTGTAGTTTTCAGGCTGACTTGTTGCTTTGTCAGGTTAAGTTGCGTGATGTTCCTTGAATTTATAGGTTCTGCTGTTGCTCACTTGGGAATGCGTTTTTTGATTTGATATGAGAATGTATTGTTTGACTTGATATTCACTGCCCAATGACCTGTGGTTTGTATGCGATTTGTGTGTCGTGATGTACAAACCTTAGCTTGGGCAAGTTGTGGCACGGATGCCTGTCGGTTTGAGTCTTGTTGCTGCTTTACCCAGCTACAGAAACATAGAAAGATGCTTTGAGAATCATTGTTGCTAAGAGTTTATCTGGCTGCAGTTGTTGATATGTTTGTGTTTCAATGAATCAGATTGTGTTTTTTTTTTCCTTCTCTCTGTCGTCTCTCCTATGTCTGTGAGTGGATCGGTTGCTCTATAAGTTGGGTTGATACTTCAGAACTTTGTCTGATATTTGCTATCCAGTGTGGCGTGAAACAAATGTGCTGTGTAAACCATGACACAAATGTGCTTTCTATGTTGTCCGCACTCTTCGTTTCCGTGGATTTGGCTTTGGCTGGCTCGCCTTCCTCGGCGAAACTGCGGCTAGCGGATTACAACAATGATCAATGCTAGAGCTCGATGCCACCGTGTGCAAATCCTTTGCGGCGACGGGTGGTTCTGTTTCGGCTATTCTCAGGTTCTCAAGGCCGAAAATCCAAAAACATTGGCTGAAATAACCACAAGGAAGCTATTTGTTACTTTTGTGCTCCAAGTAAACAACGAGCTGCTCGTGAGCCAAAGCAAACGGCATGGCCAGGTGGTGGAAGATACAACGTAAATCATCACAACTAAAAGTCTAAATGGACGCGGTTTATTCATCTGTGCTTTAAGCTGTGGTATGTTAATCTTGTCATCATCCGGGTTCCTCATTTAGCTTCCCGCTGAGCTCTCTCGTACCTATCGGCCGCCCAAACCACGGCAAACCAAGTCTCCTTTGCGACGACGGGTGGGGTGGCGCACCACCCGTTCGACAAAATGTCACCCCCGAAAGCTATCCAGGTATGCGTGCTTCTTCAGAAGATAAACTTGGTTCTATTTCGACTAATCTCAGGCTCTTCGAAAATCCAGAATCATAAACCGTAATAACTATAAGGAATCTATTTATTACTTTTATGCTCTTTGTCTTCTCTGCTTGACGGTGTGGTGTTTTGGTCTTCCCATCATCAACTACTCCAGTTCGTTGTCTAGCATCGCTCGCTGCCGTGGCATGGCAAAGGAGAGGAAGATACAACGAAACCTGGACACTCCACACGGTACCCTCTTCTACTAGATTAGCTTCCAAGAAAGGCCAAAACGCACTGGTCTTTTTTTCTTTTTGACCAAGAGATATGCTCTCTCTCTCTCTCTCTCTCTCTCTCTCTGATAATTGCCCAGAGATACGATCTTGGTACGCGTTTCCATCTCAGCAGCCGTTCTTGACCAATGGTTCTCTTGGCACTTGAGCAAAGACTCAAAGTCAGTCAACCACCCTTATTAAAAGAAGTAGCAATCAGGGCAGCTGGACCTCCCTCATCCGCAGGCATGGCCATCCGGATCTAGGCTCAAAGCAACCCGTACTCCCAAAGCGTACTGCAATACTGCTTACAACAACAAGAGGGGCCGCACTTGGAGCTGCCACAAGCAAAAGGCAGTACATGCATCTGACCTCTAGAAACATCTGATTTGCATACCTTGTTTAGGATGAAAGGATAGTAACATTCGGAGATGGCACAAGCAGCTGCAGAAACAGCACATCGGAGCTCCAGGTATTTTAGGTTACGTCTAACCAGGATCCTATTCCTTGGGTTATTTACTCTTGCTAAATTCGTCCATTTGTGCTCCGCTTTGTACACAATCTGCTTGCTTTCATTAGTATTTTCTTAGGCAATAACTTGGTCTGGTCCTTGTCCCAAACATGCTCAGGTACCCAAGGTCCAACACTAGGTCGTAAATCATCACAACTAAAAGTCTGACGTGGTTTATTCTTCTGTGCTTCAAGCTGTGTGGTATGTTAATCCTCTCATCATTAATTGTTTGCATCGTTTCATAGTTTTATTTCTCTAGTTTGCTGTGTTTCCTGCAAAACAGCCCCACTTAATGAAACCAGGGGCTACCAATCTACCATGGCGGTGCTCCCTGATAGCCTCAATGATATATGTTGTTTCCTTTTGTCTCCTATAGGAACGAGAAGGCTGTAAGTGTTTGCCTGCAATAGCAAAGAAGCACTTCAGCAACAGAAGCTAAAGAGCTACACTTGTTTCTGAAGGTCAGATATATGATCAATCATTGTTTCATGCGCTTCTGTTAGGTCTTTATTGGCACTAGTAAAACTGATAGCATGGAGACGCATCAAAGTGCTGATAAACATCTGTACTAGTACAGTTCATTTTTTTCCCGAGAAAAAGTGCATTTCATTTTGCAAACTTTTATGCTTTTAAAGCATAGGTGCTTATTTTCAAATTCTGTTCACAGGAAATTTGAGTGAAAAAAGACACTTAACAAAACGGGTCGGTATGGAAGCTGCTGTTGCATCTGGAATATTGAAGATTGTCGGCAGCAAGCTAGCTCCACTGCTAATCAAGGAGTACAGCTTGATAGTTGGTGTCCAAAAGCATCTCGAGGAGCTAAATGATCAAGTTCAGGAGATCAACTGTTGGTTGGAAGCAGTAGGAGATGAAGTTGCGCGAAATGGTCCAGCACTTAATTGGCTAAGAAAGTTGAAAGATATAGCTTATGATGTTGATGATATTGTTGATGAGTTTCAGCTGGAGGCTGAGAGCCATGATGCCCACGGTGTTGGTGGTGTTGTGTCCAATTACTTGTGCGCAAAACCAAAATCTCTTATACTTCGATGCAAGGCAGCCAGCAAGCTCAAGGCAGTCAAAAAGAGATTTGATGGAATTGTGAAGCAAAGAACTGAATTCAGTACAATAGCAAACAGCTTACTAGCTAGTGATCCTGTTCGTGATATGAATCATAATACTGCAAACATGACGTCATTGCCTATTGTGGATGTTGCATCAGTGCTTGGAAGAGACCAAGAGAAGAACCAAATAATATCTAAACTGGTAGAGACTAGTGACCAACAGAGAATCAAGACTATTTCCATCATCGGGCTTGGTGGCTCTGGAAAAACTACATTAGCTAAGCTGGTATTTAATGATTGTAGCATTATAGAGAAGCATTTTGAAGTCAGACTATGGGTTCATGTGTCACAAGAATTTGATGTTGAAAAGCTCGTCAAGAAACTTTTTGAAGCTTTTGCTGATAACAATCCCGGACAGCATGCGCTGCCGTATATGAGCAAAACAATCTCGGACAAATTGACTGGAAAGAGATTTCTGCTTGTATTGGATGATGTTTGGACTGAGTCCCAAATCCTTTGGGAACAATTCATGGTATATCTGAAGGGTGGAGCACATGGAAGCAGGATTTTACTCACTAGCCGTAGTAGAAAAGTTGCAGAAGTAGAGGGATCCGCATACCAATTTGACTTGCCATTTTTATCTCTAAATGACAGCTGGGAACTATTTCAACAAAGCTTAGTAATGCCCCCCGGAGGTTTGGAGGTTGAATTTGTAGACGTCGGAAAAGATATTGTGAAAAAATGTGGTGGGGTTCCACTAGCAATTAAAGCTCTTGCAGGTGCCCTCCGTGGCAAGGAACTGATAGAAGAATGGCAGGCCATGAGAGACAGCAACTTGTTGCACTTTGTGGGTGAAGAACGTGGTGTATCAGTATCTGCATGCTTGAGGTTGAGCTATTTCCAATTGTCATCTCATCTGAAGCAGTGCTTCACAATATGTTCATTGTTTCCCAAAGGTCACAAGATTGATAAAGAGCAATTGATTGACCTATGGATTGCTCATGACATGCTCACTCTTGAGTCTGGTGTTGATTATCTGGACTATATTGGCCACAAGTGCTTTAATTCTCTCGTGAAAATGTCTTTTCTACAAGACGTGAATGAATATCGTGAGAGAGTGACATGCGGCATGCATGATTTGGTTCATGATCTTGCCCGGTCCATATTGGATGATGAGATTTCACTTGATGTGCCAAAGGATGAAACCTGTTGTACCAAGAGCTACAGATATTTTTCTTTAACTGGACAGGCACAAAATGTACCGCCCAAAAATATGTTTCAAAAAGCACGTTCTATATATGTTGATAATTGTGCGGATGCAATATTTGGGGCACTGAAGGACACAAGACACTTGCGCAGTATCACCGTGGGAACTATGTATATGCAAGCAATACCCATTGCCATATTGCAGGTAAAAAATCTGAAATATCTTGTGATTTCAAGACTGCGATGTGAAGCACTCCCAGAAGCTATTTCAGATATTTGGAGTTTACAAGCTCTTCATGTTACATTTAGTGCTATTGTCGAGTTGCCTAAATCCATCGGTAAGCTGAAGAAGCTAAGAAAGCTGAACCTATTCTGGTGTTGGAAGCTAAAGTGTTTACCAGATTCTATTGGTGATTGTCAAATGATTTCAAGCATTGATCTTTGCAAGTGCGAGAATCTCACAGTGTTGCCGGAATCTATTGGCAGAATGGAAAAGCTAAGAGTTTTGAGACTAGGTGAGACCAAAATTGAGAGGCTACCATCAGGTATCACGGCACTGAGAAATCTGGAGCGTCTGTACCTTGACAGATGTAGGGAGCTCGTAGAATTGCCTGAAGGTATCGGCAACTTGGAGAAGCTTCAAGTTTTGGACCTAGAAGGTTCTGTAAATTTGAGAGGCATGCCTATAGGCATCGGGCAGCTTAGTCGATTACAGAAGTTGGATTTATTTGTTGTGGGTGAGGGCGAAAAGTTCGCAGCAATTTCCGAGCTTGGAAATGTAGGTAGGAATAGTGAGGATCTAAGGATAAGAGGTATTGACCATGTGACGGAGCCGGATGATGATGCACACAAGGCATGCTTGAAACAGAAGGCAAACTTACAATGGTTGGAGCTACGGTGGAGGATGCGTGTCGGGCATGAAGAGAACCCTAAATTGGAGCAGGCTGTACTTGATGGTCTGGAACCGCCACCAGGGATTAAAGGGCTGGAGATTGTTGGGTATTCAGGTAGGGAATGTGCCCGGTGGATGCAGGATCAAGTTGGTGGCGGAGTACAGAGGCTTTCTTACTTCCCATATTTGAGGGTGATGCATCTACATAATTTCCCGAACTTGAAGCATCTGGATGGGCTTGCGGAGCTGCCTTGTTTGGAGGAGCTTGAGCTAAAATATTTGGCTTCTCTTGAGAGCATAAGCGGAGGCCCATTTCCTTCGCTGGTGAAGCTAGTTATGCGGGATCTTCCTAGTCTGGGAGAGGTGTGGATGGTAGCCGAGAAGAGCATGCCTGATGGTTGCAGTAATTGCACACCTCACTTGGGACAAGTCCTCCAAGTGGGTAGTTGCGTATCGAATTTGGATATATGGGGCTGTCCTATGTTGGAGGTCAAGCCGTACCTGCCTTTGTCGCTGCAGCACTTGGTTTTATACCAGAGCAATGGACAGCTGCTGCAGTCGCCATGCGCGTGCAGCGGGTCCCCTTCGTTCTCCGGTTTTAGCCATCTGAAGAAGCTTGAGCTACAGAACATTACAGGATGTGGACGTGGGTGGGAGCTGCTGCAACACATGACGGCACTCGAGTCATTGCGGATTCTCGACTCTGATGAGCTGACCGAGCTACCAGAGTGCTTCCGGAGTCTCAAATCCCTGCGAGAGTTGACCATCATGAAGTGCAAAAGACTGAGCAGCCTTCCACAATCAATGGGTCACCTCACATCCCTCCAGGTGCTCCGTATAGAATTCTGCGATGCATTTCACGAATTGCCCGAACGGCTGGGAGAGCTCCGCTCTCTTCGCAGACTCGGCATTGAAGGGTTGCCGGGGCTGAGCTGCCTTCCCCAATCCATGCGCCGCCTCACCTCCCTTGAAGTTCTGAAGATCAGAGATTGCCCGGGCATCAAATCCTTGCGGGAGTGGATAAAGGGCCTCACGGCTCTACGGGAATTGTGGATCTGGGGCTGCCCTGATCTGGCGAGGCGGTGTGAGAGAGGAAAGGGGGAGGACTGGCACCTCGTCTCCCACATCCCTGAACTACACATTTGGTAGGCGACTGGCGAATGCCTCCTAAATAACGCTTCATCAGGCGAGTTTGTTATACCCATTTCCTTGTGTGGATTCACTAACTCTTTTTTATTCTTTGAAAATGATTCCAGGTTTCTATGATGTGCACTTGATGTTACTATGAACTTATGATGGTGCAGTTTGCTCAGGGCATGTGGAGACGTGTTCAGTCTTTACTTATGGGTTTGTTAATGCTGAGGATTCTGAATTGAGGTGTTACAGTGCATTCGTAAGGGATACGTGATCTAAGTGCTGCCAACGCAATGGTTTTCACACCCGCATATGAACCGGTTGCCAGTAAGCAAATCACATTGCGAGGTAAGCAATACTCTAGTTTCCTTCTGTCCTTTCTTTTTTCCCAACACAAATTGACCAACTTGTTTCAGGTGTGAAGTAGCTAATTTGAACTCTGATTTCAGGTAGACAAGGCCCATTTCTGTTTGGCACAATTCATTCTTTTTAGAGCCAACGAGAGCTTCTTGTTTGTATTGCAAGCTCCTCGAACTCTGTTTTGCTGTGAAGCAATTGCGCGTCAGCTACGGCTCACCGCTTTCGCCTTGCTTGCCCTCAAGGCCTCAAGCGACCTGCTGCAAATTTACCCTGTTGGCTGATGCCGCCAAGTAATCTGCTCAACTGTCCTGTTTATTCTCCATGGGAGGCATGGACCATTCAAATATACTGTACTATGTCCGTATGTGTCAAGCACACAACAACTCTGCTTTGTTAGATGAGACTCAACATATTTGTCGGAACAAGCAATGTTTTGTTTTATTTCTTTTGCGTATGAAGCTCCAGATTTCAGGATAGAAAAAACGCTACGTTGGTGGCACGTTGCAGTTGACCAAGAGACGCTTGCGTTGCAGTCCGTCGCGTTTATTCATCAAACACAGCCAAAAGGACAGGAGGCACTAGTAGTCAGTCAGGTGGAGCTATTTATTATGCGGAGAGGATGAGAGCAAATTAGTAGTCTTCCCTAGCAGACCCACAGCGGAGAGGATGAGAGCAAATTAGTTACCCAAACGAGATGATTAGGCTTAATGCGGGGGTACGCCGTCGAGCGACCGTGCAACGGTGGCCCTTGATCGTCGCAGGCAGCCGCGGACGGATGGTCGTGGCAACAGCGCACCCCTTGTTCGGCTCGGGTGACAAACTTGTTGGAATTCCTCCGTTTTTCTTTCAACGGCTTTGGGGATTATTACGTCACTGGACGCTGACAGCAGTTAGAAAAGGAACAAGTGCGGTAATTGCTTGTTTGGGACATAGTGTATAAAGTATCTGGAGTGCTATCTGCTTGTTAATTGCCAGCCTCCACAAAGGTTCATTCACCGTAGTGTGAATATTTCATCTTTCTGCTGCATTTTCATGTGAAACTGTGAAGATGATGCCACCGTGTCCGTGTAGGTTTCGTTTAGATCACTTTTCCAAAAAAAAAATTGAAAATAAAATCTATTTACAAAACTTTTTGCACGGATGAATTGTAAATCGCGAGACGAATCTAATGAGCCTAATTAATTCCTGATTAGTGGGTGGTTACCGTTGCAAATCATAGAATAAGTAAGCTCATTAGATTCGTCTCGTGATTTACAATGCAATTGGTTTTTATTTTTACCCACATTTAGTACTCCATGCATGTGTTCAAACATTTGATGTGACGTTTTTGGCCAAACAACACCTCTACCTCTCTGTTACAATCCATTTCCTTTTTCTCATTGTGCCTTTCCTTCTGGCTTGAGATGGCTGAGGCTATGACGCTCTTCCGTGGAGCTCCCGAGAGACGCCGCATACAGAGGATCTGTGCGCTTAATCCGAACATCAGAGCTTGCTAGCTTGCAGTGTCTTCAACTGAAGCTGATACTACCTCGGTCTTGGTTTCTTGCTGGGCTGCATCCGTCTCGCTGGGCACCTCAACTATCATCTTCCGCACACGAAACATGGCCAAGTGGATGTCACCTGCCATAGATGCAGATTCCACGCAGTTCAGAACCAAGAGCTTTTCCTTCTCTAACAGCTGAATGGGGAGGGAGTCATTGGTGCAAACCGAAGATGAGTAGGCTGCCGGGGTCAATGGGAATTGGGAAGCCAGGGTTGAGGCGCCGCTCGTTGATGTAGGTGCCGTTGGTGCTGCCCAGGTCCGTCACCAGCAGCCTCCCGTCTTTCTTCTCCAGCCGAGCGTGCGTGCCAGAAACTGCATTTTTTTAATGCGCACAGAAAATGCAAGATCATATTGTGAAAGAATTTATCTGAAACATTCCTGGTTGCTGTACCTGAGAGAGCATACATTCCATTCCATGCATGGTTGCTTACCAAATTCAGATAAATGGACATATGAGAATTAATTAGTGACTGCAAATTCGCAAGAAGTGAAGTGACCTGTGGCAACGGGGAGGACGATGTCAGCCTTGTCAGCGACCCGACCAACGGTCACCGCATCATCCTGGCCAATGTGGACACCACAATTCTTTCCATCATCAAGGTGTTCAATAACATTTGGCAGTTAGTTGTTCGGTGTACAAAGAGGATGGATGCTGGTGGTGGACAGCACATACGGAGGCTATCTCGAACGCGCCGGGGCGTGCAACTTTGTAGCCGATGTGGCGCCAATCGCCGTCGCCTGAAATCGACAATGCAAAGTGCATCTGAGCATAATTCCACTGACAACGTACGCTCTGGAAGAACAATAATCTGACAGAGCGGGCAATTAAAGGATACGATACGAGAAGGATGTTCAGGACCGCAACTAGTGCTAAATTTCAGAGCTACTACTATAGAAATGCATGCAGGAATTGATGATGTAGGCTGTAGCAAACCTGCAGGGTCAAGAACCCATCTTACTGAAGAACCAAGGGTTGATGGGCTATCACCGAGGCTGGAAGAACACCTCAGGGTGCTGCTCCTCTTGCTGCTGTGTAACCTTGGCACAGCCAGGAAAACCGGCTGCTGCTGCTGCTGCTGCTTCGCATTGGACACGGAGAAGCTGTTGCAAGAAGGCCGAAGCAATGAGGGGGAAGTGTTTAAGCTTGTGAGCGATCTCCTGGGACTGGAGAAGAGGACCAAGGAGGAGGTAGTAGTAGCCGCTGCAGCTTCCATCAGATCGGGCGTTGATGCGCAGCAGCGAAAGGAATGGAGGGGACGGGTTCGCTCGAGAGTTCTATGTGGATCATTGGAGATAAGAAGTTGAGGCTGCTGTTTGTCCTGGGCGCAATCCTGCACCTGGCCTCGTAGCCAATCGTTTCCTCCTTGCATCTGCAGATCTGCTGCTACTCACTGCGTCTTCATCTGTGTGTCGCCGTGTATAATTTTCCAGCTACGACCTCGCCAACCTATCTGTGTCACGATACGAACTCGGACACGAGACACCTCTGACATCAGGGCCCACACGTCATCCTCAGCGCGCTAGTAGCAACCAACATCGTGCTGGCCCCCGTCGCCTCCAGAATTTTTAGCGATACCGATTCAGATCGCGGCCGCGGCGACCCAGAGGCCGGAGAGGAACCCAACCGAGTGAGGCAGTACAAATTCCCAATCTGCGATCCCTGCTCCACCCAAAGGTAAGATTTTTCTGAGATCTCCGCGCTCAATAGTCCGGATCGATTTTTTGTTTCGTCAATTTTCCTCATCCTTTTGGCCTCTGTTTTGGCGATCGGCCGGATTCGATTCGATTCGATCAGATGGCGGCGGCGTGGGCGGTGCTGGCGGTGTTGCTCGTCGCAGCGCAGGCGGCCTCAGCGGCGCCGGTGGTAGCGCCAGCGTTCCTCTGGGCGCCCAAGAACTACGGGTGGGTAACTTGTTCAGCTTATCTTTTCCGTCCCTAGCTTGAGATCTTGTGCTAGATATGCTATTAATGTTGGGTATTCCGGTTGCTATGCTTCACTTAGAAAGTAGAAAGCAATTGTGCATAGGTGTACAAACCATTGTCATGACACATGTATTTTCATTTTCTTTGTTCAAGGAATAGTTTCTTTATTTGCTGATTGTTTCATTATTGCCCTGTTAAATAAATGGAAGATGGTCCAACCAATGGGTTAATTAGCTCATGTGTTTATGGCCTTACTTTGCCTGTCTGCTTCTATGCCATAGAATCATCTTATTGGGAGGACACAGCTGCTTAGTGCAGATAGATTTGTGCATGATCACATTGTATCAGATGATTTTTTTTCAATTTTGGAAAGAAAAGCATGTTCATCCAATGTATCTATGAAATATCAAGATTGAGATTTTAGGCCTAGGGACAAAAAAATATGAATGGCCCTCCTCAATAGTGGAAAGACTAAGGGAAATTTTGTATTTTGATGCTGCACAGTCCATATTGTGGGATACTATGCCTCGGGTGTGAAAATACCGCATGCCCTAATTTTGGTACCTGGAGAATGAACTATGGTTATTTCTGGCCTCTTAATTTTTATCAGACCACCTTTTTAGCCACTAAATTGCAATGGAACTTGAAACCATGAATTCAGTTAAACAAAAGAATGACTAGTTCTTAGCAATGCAGAATTTCTTTTATCAGAGAATTTTACACATCTTAAGCACCGAACGATTTCTACCTAGGTTACATGTCAGTCTGTCATACCTGATTTTTGATGCTGATGGCAGATGCAATACTATTCATATAATCTGATGATGTTCCTAATCAGTCTTACTCAGTGCCATGAGTTCAGTTGCTTGCTGATTAGATCCAGTGATATCTTCCTCAACCTTGTTGTCTTGCCAGTTCCTTTAGTTGCTGACTTGAGCCAAACTTACGAGCTCATCTCAAATATTTTTTTTGACCTTCAAATTATTAGTTCTAGCAAGAACATGTGAGTTCACTACTCTAGAATTTACTGGCATTCCATCAACCTTTTCCATCCAGGTTCCGTTCCGATGATGCTAAGGAAGTTGTCCACTATCAGACAGTGTCACCAAAGGGTTTAGCTAAGTCTGTTCTTGAGGAAGGTGGATGGTCAAACTTGATGGTAAGTATCCCCATTGGTGAAACTCTTGTGTTGTCAACTCTTGCGACTTTCTCATGCGACTTCTTTTAATTTGTCAACTCTTGCGTTGAAACAAAGTTTAATTAGTTCCCTGATGTCTTTATTTCATTTTTAGTGTTCAAAGGAGGATGCTCAGAAGAATTTTGACATTGCCATTGTTTTTCTTGGCTCAAAGGTACTTATTTGATACTCATCTATTTTCTTTTACCACTTTTAAATTATCTAATTGTGCAAATATATATGAATTAAATAATCTTTTAAACTAAATCATTGCTTGTACATAAATTTGAAAATTGAAAGTCAATATAAATGTTTTTTTTTAATTCCATGAAGCCATAAAACCAGCAAATTCTCCAGTCTATATGAAGTTATTACAAAGACATCCATTGCTTCCAGTTTTCACTGACCATTGATCTGTTCCTTTTTCCTCAGCTACAATCGTCGGATATATCTAAGGATAAGCAAATTGATCCAGCTTTGGCAGATACATTGAAGGTAATCGTAGGCACTCATTGTTTTTCTCTCTTGGTTATTGTTTAATTCAAGCATCAAATTTTCAATGGCTTATAATCGCTATGCTTCTTTCAGCTCTCCTTCACAAATTCAGAGTTTTCCATGGCATTCCCCTATGTTTCCACATCAGATGATGAGAAATTGGAGAATTCATTGTTGGCCGGCTTTGCTGAGAATTGTAACAGTGGTTTTGAAAGAAATCGTGTCACCTACACAGGTACATGTACTGTAACTGGTCAAGATATGAAGAAACATCGCAGCATGGATTCTATTCGTGTAAGTTTTTATATTTTCTTTTTGGTTCTTCTATGCTATATTTGTTCTGTACATGGACAGCAATCAACCTGTACATTACAGGACTTAGTGACGTCACGGATGGGAAACAACCCAAGTGGACAGACCGATCTGGTTGTCTTCTGCAGTGGTGGTTTTGAGGATTTAGACCCTGCAAAATCAGAAGGTTAGGATATTACTACTAGCATTGCTCTTTTACTTTTAACTGTACAGCTGAAAGCTAATTTAGTACTATGTCACTGCAGGAGAGTTGCTTTCTGAGCTGGTCGCCATGCTGAAGAAGTCTGGAGCTAAATATACCATTCTTTATGCTTCTCAACCATCTGGTTTACTGGAGAACCCTTCCAATCTGCCACTAGGCAGGTATCTTGCAGAGAAGACCAATACTACTAAACCTGGACGGGGCAAATGTGATGGAGAGTGCCTAGTCAAATCAACTCTTCTCGAAGGAACTTTTGTTGTAAGTCGCTTGTATTCTGCTACTGGCTAACTCTATTCTTAAATGTGCGCTCTCCTGTAAAATGATTGTTTGTATATTAGTATACCGTGTATCCTTTCATCATTTTCTCACACTGGTCTACTATGTGCAGGGAATTGTGCTTCTTATCATCTTGATATCAGGACTCATGTGCATGATGGGAATTGACACTCCCTCAAGGTTTGAAGCTCCCCAGGAATCTTGATCTCACTTTGATGCAGTATATGGGAGCTCGATGAGGCACAAGGAGTATTGGTGACCAATGTTTGTTGGTCTGCACTTGTGGATATTGTTAGTTTCCTTTTTGGAAGTGCCTTGTGTATTTTACTGAGCCAACTGTTATTTACATTGTGCTCAATTTTTGCTGTAATATTCTACGGAGATCTAGCTCAGCTATGGCAAACAAATACATGTGTGAGGCTTGTGTTGTACTTGTACCAAACATAGCATTGCCTCCAGTGTTCTCTGTGAATAACCTGAAATTCAGGTAACCAATAAGATGGTACTGTGCATCAAATAAAATGGAATCATGTTATTTATTTGGATCAGAAGTTACTGTGTTTATTAAACGTGTGTCATGTCTATATACATCTTGCGCCTCAACTGAAGCTGTGAATTGTGTCTGTTTCTTCTGTCAACATCTATGGTCTGGGAGAGCAATGTATTGATTCAGTGCATGTGAAATGCACTAGCTGATTGATAACCTACCTCCTTGGTCCTACCTCCTTGACCCGTCCAGCTAGCCAAACTGATGATGACAGGTTCACCCGTACGGTTTCTCCAAAGTTGGCACAGTTTTTGCTGACTTCACGTACGTGCCAAAAGAAAAGCTGAGACATCTATAGACAGACAAACTAGGAGAGGGAATTAAGATCATGTTTTTGGTAACAGAGGCCTACATACTGGAAAAATATATAAACCTGTTAAGTATTATATATTCTTTCATAGACACCTGACCTGACTATATATATGACCCGACAATATACGGTTAGCTGTTATTAGCGTCATGTTAAACTTATCCATGCAGGTTTATCTCTGAAGTATTATATATTTATATGTGCGAGTTAATCTTCTAAAAAAAAAACTCTATATATATGTTCACAGGATTGGCTGCAGGGGGTTTCTTGAAAAAAAAAAGATGAAGAAAACTTGATCATACAGACCAGCTTTTTTTTTTTTGAAGAAAGGGTTGGCTTTATTGATACGGAATTCTTACAGCCAAACCCCTGACCGGGTACCCCTGAAAGAAAATAAAATTACACGTAAGTCTATTACAGGAGCATCCAGTGCCCTTTGCCGTCACCGACCTTCGCTGCCGCAGGCTGGTCCTCCTCCATCTCCCGCAATGAAGAAGATCCAGAATGAAGCTTCCGGGCGATTCCCGATTCGACAGAGTCTTTAAATTTGAAGCCCATCAGCAGCACACCGTGCTGTTCAGTCGTTGAACGCCCCGGGCAAAACCCACTTTTACCGGTAACAGACGCCAGTCGTGACACCAGCAAGCTCCGGTCAACGAGCGACAATCCCACAAAGGGGATCCAAGAACACCTACCCGCATACAGGGGCAAGTGGAGCCTTAACCTCCAAAGGAAAACTCCTAGGAGGGACAAAAACCCGGTAGAAGCATCGAGTCTCCTACGCTTCGAGAGAGAGCTCGCACTAGACCAGCTAACCAGGTCAAATGACGGAACAGATAGATGATCAGGTCGTTCCCCAATTTCTGGCCCAAACAGCTTATTTGTGGCCTGGAACTGGTCGTCTTGGGCTTTATGGCCCATATGAAGTCTATATGCATGTGATTGAAGCACCTATGTCAGTTCATGCCACTCTACAGGATCAATTATTAATGTACTGGCTAGTGGCAATCGCATTCATCCTAATCAACCGCATGCCATCTATATATCATGGATAAGGCAAAAGCCTTCAGCCTTTTGACGGTATAGCAGGGCACTGCAGCTAGCATGCTTAGAGATAATTTATAATACGCATATGCTTAGGGCATGACTTCAATTCAGAAACCAGATTTAGACCCTTACCGCACTCCCATCTTATCTACTCTACTCTCATAGGTCATCATCAGCTCTTTCTAGACTATCCTCTCCAAGCACTAGGATTAAAGAAGAACCGAAGCACCAAATCGTATATTTAGTTTTTGCAGCTAAAACCACCATTTTTAGGGGCGGATCAAAAGCTACAGTGACATGAAAAGAAAACGGGGCAAAAAGGCGAAGGGGCGAAGCGTCCCGTTCCTAAAAATGCATTTCAGGGATCCCCCACCATTCGTTTTTGACCTGTCCCTAAAAAGAAAACAGGACGTTGCTACGAATCGTTCGTTTCTGTAGTAGTGTTAACATGTGACTTCATGCTGCAGCTAGTTTGTCTTCGTGATTGCTTCAAAGCATGGGTTTACAGGTAGACCATCAGCTCGAAAAGTTAGCTGCGGCATTGTTTGCATTATCTTCTTGTCATGTGGTACGATGGTTTGAAAGAGCTAGGGAGCTACAAGCTAAGCGCATGCATAAACGAATGGCTGTCTCCATTGAGGAGACTTTCTTAACCAAATGGGGTAGGAATAATATAATTAGGATTAATCAACTCAGATCACTAGGGCTTATCTAGCTAACTGCGCTGATGGAGCATGTCATATGTGGACCATCACCAACCGTGCATGCTTATGCATATATATATATATATATATATATATATATAAACCACCAAGTGGTATTGGATCAACGTGCGCCGCCGCCGCCGTTGTCTTTCCGGTGTTCTGCCATTAAAATAGCAGTAGCTCCGGTGACGACGTTTTGCCATGGCATTATTGGTGGTCCACCAACGCATGCTCTTGTACTTCTTCTTATTCAACGTTGAATTACGGAGTCTCAACAAGAGTTTCAAATTTCAATTGATCCATTATTTATCCTCAAGTATTTGTAATTTGTCTATTGGATCGATCTTCGTTGTTTCACTGACAGAGAGAAATATAGTGAGCAAGAATGTTTTGTGATGTGGAAAGACTGAAGACACCAGGCACGCGTATGGATGGGAGTAGTGTGACTAAGCTGCACGTCAAGATAACCTCAGCATCAACGGCACAACGACAGGTAATAAGGTCTGCGCGTGTTTTACTCTGAGATCCATCATCGATCGTAGCTACAACGAACGGGATCGGCAGGAAGCATATTCCATTCCTATAGAACAGCGAGCCACGTGTGCCCGGATTCATGCATCTGTACATCGTCTAAGCCTCTCGGAATGGATAAGGACACCAACAGCACATGCCAAATACATAAGTAGTACAAGAAACGTGGTCATCTTTCATTGATCCACACGTGACTTTCAGTAGTACACCTCCATCCCTAATTTGCAACCTTAATTTTACACGGGAATGAAAACGAAATGCTCCAGAAATTTTGAATTGTTCCGACCACAAGCAATCTATGAACCACCCCTCAGCCCAATTTGTTTAGTTTGACCCAGTGAAAACTTCAGCTGTCTGAATTCACATCAGGAACGGATAGCTCAGCAGGCTGCTGTACTGAAAGTGAAAGCCACTTGTGTCCACAAGCTGCTGGTTGCAGTAGCTGCTCGTGCCGCTGCTCCTTGAATCACTTGGCAGCTTCAGTTTAATTGCACTGAAGTTACTGCTGCCATCATCGAAGGAGGATTCAGCACCATCCGTGGCCATCATCCGCTTCCTCTTCAAATCGTTGCAATTAGCAGGCGCGACATAATCTGAACGTGCGTCGTCTACTTGTGGCGAATTGAAGTGGCTGTCGTTGTTCACGTTGTTATTATAGTTAAGTACTGCTTGGTGTGTTTGTGCTGTTGTTGGGTAGATTAGCGGTGGCTCATCAGCTTCAGCTGGGCCATCGAGGAGCTGCGAGAGCGCCGAGTAATCGATGTTGTTGAGGAGATCGGTGATTGAGTATGACTTGCTCATGGTCATCGTCTGATGGAACTGATGATCATGGTCATCATTGGCCCCATTCATGTTGTTGTTGAGGGATTCTTCCTCCACAGTTGAGCCCTCCTGGTCCTGATCAGAGAACTGAAAATTGTTGCTCTTCTTGTGGATCCTGCAGAGGACCCAGTCGTCCAGCTGAAATCAACCACAATAAATTAAAAAGAAATCAGCAAACGTCATAGGTATATCAAGTAGTAATTGAGAAAATAAATATTGGGAGATTTAATGATCTCACCCTCATGGAGGATCCTCTACGCTTGGCGGTCTTGTTATTAGGTCCTGTGAGGCGGTACTCGTGCATGATCCAGTCAGTCTTGACGCCCTTGGGAGGCTTACCGCCGTAGAACACAAGGGCCTTCTTGACCCCGATGTTCTCGCTCGTCGAGGCGGACAAGATGGCCTTGTCGGTGCCGGTGGCCTTCCAGTAGCCGGATCCGGCGGCACGGTTTGGGCGGGCGCCGTTGGGGTACTTGCGATCCCTCGGGCTGAAGAAGTACCACTCGTTCTCTCCGAACAAGGCTTTGGCTGAAAACGAAAAGGAATATATAGGGGGGGAAATTTCGTTAGGTTCATCAGAAACTGAACTTGCTGAAGAAAGCATTATATTGTCAGAATTAATAATTCAGATAGTATGCATGTATAATTAATTACCAGGGAGATCCCATGGGTTGCACTGGTAGATGTTGACCTCGGCGATGATGGGGACAGGGCATGGGAGGGAGGAAGCCTGGTTCATGAGGTAGTGGACGATGAGCTCCTCATCTGTGGGGTGGAAGCGGAACCCGGCTGGAAGGTTAGGCAGCCTGCTAGTCGCGCTCGGCATGGCGATAAACAATGGTCTGCTGTTGGGTTGCTCTCTCTGTAGCTACCTCTACGCAACAGGGAGGAGGAGTACTAGAAGGCAAGCATGAGTCTTGAAATTTTTGAGACGGAGGGACGGGGCCTTGGTTTTATAGGCGCCGCGGCCTTGTCCTCTTGCGCGCGGGAGCGTGCGCGGTTGGTGGACTGTGGATTAGGATGACGTATTACGTACAGGGGCCTCGATAACTCAGCCTGCTACGGGGCTGCACTCTCTTCACACCGAATTAATCAGTAAGCCAATGCCTTCTTCTTCAGAGTATGCGGCGTCAAACAATTGGTTAATTTGCCCTTGGGCGCGTGGTTATCGGCCGGCGTGGCTCCACGCAAGGCGCCCGTGTGCAAGGGGGGGAGAACGTGGATAATGAAAGCGAAGGAGTGGCTTTGGTAGGATGAAGACGACGAGGACGTCTACCGCGCCACGTGTCGACCTGCCCTCGCCGCCAATGATATGTGACGGTGTGCGGCGTACGCAGTGCGGCGAGCTCGTGGCTTTTGACCGGTCCTCCTTTTGTTTTTCCGATGAGGTTGATCCATAGGGTGGGGCCCACCTCGTGGAAACCATACGCCCCCTCGATTCTAAATTCGTTTTGGTTTTGATGTTTTATGCTTGTTTGTTTTTGTTCATTGTTTGAACTGGTCGCCGGGGAAAAGAAAATCTAGAGAGGACCACCGTGCGCCTGTTTGGTAGATTATTGAAATTGTGCCTCGAATTCTATGGTTCCAACGGGGAAGAGTTGGAAAACGAGGTTTGACTTTAATATCCAAGACTGCATTTGATTTTCATTTTTTATAATGATTTTTGGTTGAGCCTAGTAGACTTCACAGAGAAGTTATGTGAGTCCTCATGTCTGTACTGAGCGATTTTCAGCAGAATTTTGATGCATGGTGGGTAACTACCTCCGTTAACCTAACCACCACTCAAAGCTATGCTTGATTCTTAAAGATGGACGCGTGCGGCGTGCGTACGGGCTGATCATGATGACGGACCGAGTGACGAAATGCGCGAAAGTGATGCCCGTAGTATGAATCGCTTGCGCGATCGTACACACAGCAGGTTTGGCCGCCTGATGCTTTTTGACAAGAAGCAGGCGTGGCGGCTGTCCAGTAGCAAGAGCTAGCTTTCTCTGCCTGATGATCACATCGCTAGCTGCTACTGTCCAATCTGGAGTGCCACCTGTGCCGTCGTCCTCCCTGCATCTTGCATCTGCATGCGCTGAGATGAGGTCTCAGCCAATTATTTGGTCATTCAGTCGCCACCCTGTCTAGTGCCAGTAGTAGCTTTTCCTAAGACAGGGACACACATGCCTATCTCCATGTCGAGCGAGGACCGCCCATGTTGTTCATGCAGAGATCATCTATCCATGTGGCAAAAGGCCGGCCGGCCGGCGGCGTTAGCCAGCTGCTCATTCATTCACAGTGTTCTTTTCTCTTTTTTTAAAAAAGATCCTGAACCTTACGGTTCGACGTATATTAAGGGTCCGAAAACCGTATAACTACAACTACAACACCGCAACACCTACGGCTACCAACACGGGGCAGTTGGATTGGGACATCAACCAGAACTCTCTCACCATGCAGCCGTCGCGAAGAGCCAGCCACGGACACCGGCGACGCTGCCGGACCGGCGTCACTGCCGAACAGAGCCAGGATGGCGCCACCGCGAAGCCGGGCCGAGCCAGCCGCAGACGCCGCCGTCGCCGCTGGGCTGTGCCAGTCAACGGACACCAGGCGCCGCCGCGAAGCAGAGCGCGTCAGTCGCGGCTGCTACCGCCAGCCACGCTGAGGGGCAGGCCCGTCGCGAAGCCCGGACGCGCCCACCGTCATGCCGAGCGGAGCAGCCCCGCGCCCGCGGCGTTCGAGCCCGGAAAAGCGCTGCAGCAAGGAGAGAGGAGTGGAAGAAAGGAAGGTGTTGGGAGAGGAGGGAAAGGAGGGGGCAAGCTGATGGCCTCGCCGCCGCCCTCTCGCTCCTCGCCGGACTTCTGCAACTCCGACGGCGGCGAGGGCAGGGAGAGGAGGAGGCGGGTGGCTGAGGCGGGGGACGAGGAGGGATTGAGATTCAGTGATATTGCCCCGTGATATTCCTCGTAACATTGAGTCAATGACGTGTGGGACCCATGTATTCTGGACCCACATGGGTCCCACACGCCCGTGTCACCCAGCACGACGACGCGGGGGCGGGTGCCTGTATTTGCTTGCCTTTTCTTTTCTTAAAGAGCTTAGCTACTAGTACTCGATCTGTCGCTGTTCCGCGCGCAGCAATGATGCCTTGCCTTTTCTTTTCTAAGCTAGCTTAATAACATACTAATTTCCAATCCGTGCTCCTGCACGGCTGAAATCTCAAGAAACATAATAAGCATTAATTATAAGGTTGTGGAATAATAACATGCATTTTGCACATGCATTTTGCCTACACTATAGCACGCTCAAGATGTTGAATTTTTAATTCCCTCTAGAAAAAGAATTGAATTATCAGTATACTTTTGTTTTATAAAAAAAGTGTGTGCTAAACTATTAATGCAGATATATTATAATGTTTTGGCCAAAATAAATTTTCTCTGCAACCAAAGAATCTTGAAGATTTTACTGTACTTTACTTTTTTAAAAATAATAATTGAAAATTATTATATTCTGCTTAGATAATTAGAGTCTACCGAGTTGATGGTAGAATGTTTCTGATTTCTGTGAGAATTTATTTTTAATTTATTTTTTTTTCTAGCTTGGCACGTGCAAAGAATGAAAGCCAGGCCAAAGGGTGTACATAGCATGCAATAAGTATGTAGTGTTCAAACACGCAAGGTAAGACGAAGTTATATATACATCTATCTGCACGTGCGTAATATACGCACATTAGATGCCGGGCGCCAGGGAGCTACATCTAGGCTCAAGCTTTCATGCTTCATAGCATAGCAGTTCGTTGTGAACCGTCTTTTGATCAAACTAATTTGGGTCGTCCATTTCGGTTGTGAACTGCAGCCTGTGCCATGCTTCAGTTCAGACTTTCAGTCTCCAGGTCAGCAGCTAATGAATCCACAAATTAAACTAACTAGGAACCTATAAAGGTGCAAATACTATTGATTACTATATTATAATAGTAGCTTTCAGCTGCCTCTGCATTCGCGTATGTGGAGAGATGAAAGATGTACCGGGCCGGCTTGTGCACCTCGGGGTCCAGGTAAGCCCAAAAACAAGTGCTGTGTGGTGGAAGGCACTTGGGCTGTTCATATGTCAAAGACGTTTGCCTTTTCTTTTCTTTTGTTTAGGTGCCGGCCCATCAACCGGTGTCCAGGCCCGCCTTACCAAAGCCCATCAGCACAAATTCCCTCCCACTTCCACAGGACACACACACCATTATTCTTCTTTTTAGATAATGGAAAAAAAGCGTCCAAAAGGCTACAGCCCACTCATTACGTCAAAATGCAACACCTCCGTCTGCAAACACACTCATAATATTTACAAAAGCAAATAGGAGACCTCATTATTCTTCTTGTGTTAGCAAATCAATTGCATCTCTTGTATGGCATGCTGAATGCATACTACCAAATCCCAGAACCAACTACAGTAGCTCTTATGATCTGCATGTATATGTGTCACATCCACAGTTCGAAGACTCTCTATCCCTCAGTTTCCCAGAGAGGCTATTATATATCGCACGCGCGATACAGTCAAATTCTGTCACCTGAACACGGTACATCGTGGGCCGAAGAAATTAATGGCCTAATAGTTATACCTGCGCCTGAGGTTATGATTTGTCTCGTCAAGCGCGGAGTTCTATACAATAGAGTATAGAGGATGTGGGCATATGTGCATACTGCATAGCCTGCAGGCTGCAGTATAGTGCAGTGCATAGATTTTTTCCTTCTTTTCTTGCTATTTTTTTCTTGCCGTTTAGCCTCCAAAAACTTGGCTATATATTTTAAGTTTGTGTTCATTGTTCCTTTTCTATTTTTTTCGCACCAATTTTTAATTTTATATAATTTTCATTCTAAACCCCATGTCCATATTTTTTGTTTATGCTCATCGTTCCTTTTCCATTTTCCATTCCATCCTCCAACTTTTTAATTTATGTTTGTCTTCATTGTTCATTCTAAACTTTTTTTTGCATGCAACAAGACCTTATGTTTTGTGCGCAACATGCTCGCTTCCTTTATTTTACCGTTGTGGCTGATTAGCTGACCTCTTTATTGGGCCACGCACCATATAAACACATCAGGCCTCTCGGGCCGTTCGACCGGAGCGCAATACGATAAAATAACCTTCTTTTCTTTTGTTTCATTTCTTTTTTCTCTTGATTCTATTTTTTCTTTTCTTCCTTTTGTAATCTCTCTTTAGGTATTTTCATTATGTATGTAATTAACCTCTTCTTCACAATGTTATAATAGCATTTCTTGTTATTCCTTTCTACTTTAAGTATATAATATTATATCATTTATAATTTCTATTTCGTAATTCTTTATTTTTTCAATGATTTACATGTGCGAGTGCTATAAATACATTAATACTTGATCTTTCTTTTTTCTATTCTCTTCTTTTTTTGTATTTTATTATAGTTGTTTTTTCTTTTCTTTCCTACCTATTGTTTTTCTCTTTTCTTCCATTATTTCTTATAATATTTATTTATTCTAGGTGTACAATCTTTATTCCGTAAGTTTATATAATTTGTTTCAAATATGTAGATCTTTTTTCCTTGAGTTTCAGGTATATAGATCTTATTCCTTGATGTTATATAATTTTATTCTAAATATAAATATCAATGTTCTGTGAGTTTATATAATTTATTACAAATGTATATATTTTTGTTATGTTTCTTATGTGAGTATGTATTATTTGTTCGATATGTGCATTTGTTTTGTGCTATGAGTTCGTATAATTTGTTCCAACTATATACTTTGTTTTCCATAAGTTCGTGTAATTTGTTCATCGTGTGCAGTCTTTAGTTCCGTGAATTTATAAAATTTATTTTAGGTGTATATATGTACCGTAAAACATCCTCAACATGAAATAAATATCTTAAAAATTAACCTCAAAATTATCAAATGTGGTCATATTTAAGTATTATTTTAATCTTTTATTTGCGGTGTACCATCTTTTGTCAAAGTTATCCTGAATATTTTAATCGATCTTTTTTATATGCGGTGTACTATTATTTGTTTATCATGTTTAATCTTTTGTTTGGAGAAACCAATTATCTGTTTCTCTTGCTTAAGTATTTGTTCGCAGTATTCAAATTGTATTAGCTTCACTAAAAATATTTTTTAAAATATTATCTAAAAATATGGTCAAATATGATATTGTTTCAAGATCCTTTCGCAAGAAACACAATGGTGTAATTGAAATTTAATTTAAATATACATTTCAAGATTTATAGATTTTTTTAGTTTGAAACCCTTTTGCATGTGGGTGATGTCATCAATTTTTATCTCAATCTACATGCATGCATCTCTTATTCTCTTTCCTCTCGCGGAAGTACTATTCGTGAATCGTGATACTATTTTTCTATTCAAGTTTGTGCGATTGACAAATGAAATATACTATATGTCTGCTTGTTGGGCTAACGGCCCATTTAATCGCCTCACGAGAAAACCTCTTCGGGTGATGGTTGTTGGCTTTATCACCTTTGGTGATATATAACCGCACCCTCAGTTTCCTCAGCACAACTTTCGCTGCTTGCATTGTGCCTGGATTAGAATGCTGCTGCACTCAGTTTCCTGCTCAACCTGATTGACCACTCTTTCAGTGTTTCAGTTCAGTACTCAGCCGGGTTCAGAATTGGGCACATACAGTACCTAATAATTTAGTGCATACTACGAATAATCAGATTACTTGATTTTCCTGCTCGATCACTATTCTCTTTATTTGCAGTATACTCCATACGCCCTTATGCCTAAAGTGGCAGATTACATGCATTTGGTCTGCACCAGCAGAAAGGGTGAGAGCAGCTGTGTTTATTTTATATATGGTATGGTCACCTTGTCCTTAATTCCCAAGAGAAGGAACTACCTCTAACCTATCATGCCTCATATCAGTAATCAGTTGCTCTACATATGCAAACTGGGCATCAAATGGCAAGCACCAAAAGACGTACTAGATCGATCGATCGAGGTTTGGATTCATGTACAAGAGGCTAGCTTAGGTAGCATGCATGCATTTGATGCAAAAAGAGCCAAGCTCGCAACAAACTAAACTGAAGGCAACGTAAGGCCAAATGCCAATAAGGCTTTATTTCACTGAATGCACGCAGCCGTTTCTTTGTCGCGTCTGGAAACTAAAACCGAGTCTTGGCTGTTGAAGGTGCACCTTGCTACTCGGTTTGTAATCATCTGATCAAGGGACAGTCATTCTTTGAAATAAAGGCAAAGGCTATATATGCAGTGAAGCACACGAGTGTGCTGTTTCGTGTGAGCTCATCAGCCTATGCGTCCATCGACGACGTCCGTGCTGCAGCGAATGACCAAGCGGACCAAATAAAACATGGAGGCCCCACTCCGTTCCAGGAATGAAGCTAAGGTCCAAGTTAAGGACAAAACAGCAGTTTTGTGTTCTTGCAAGGCAGCCCGGAACTGAAAGCTGCAAGCTCCTACCAGCCACCACTGACCTCACTGCTTGTTTCCAGCGAAATCACAGCTGCTTGCTTGCGTAGTCACCTATGATGGGATAAGTCTTTGTACTGTTGATCTTTATGGTCCTCAGCATGGTGGTCTTACTGTCCCAACCAGGACAGCATCTATCAGGACAGCATTTAGCATCTTAGACTAGCTTTTAGAACAGCATCTAGGACAACATCTTAGACTAGCTTTTAGGACAGCATCTTAGACTAAGCATCACTAGCTTTTAGACTAGCATCTTAGACTAGCATCTTGGCATATGCTTGGCTGTCTTGGCCAGCTATAAATATGTAACCCCAACCCCTCGGGTTGGCATGACATTGTGTGAGAAGTAAACCAGAAAATTGCCCCAACTCCTAGTGTCATCCTCTCGATGAGAGTAAAAGTTTCGATTCTAACAACTGGTATCAGAGCCGTTCTTTCCTGCAGCCTGAACATCTCATGTTCCTCTCCCTCCCACGTCTCCTTTCGCTCTCAGCCAGCAGCAACAACACCTGCTGTTTCTGCTCACCTCTCCTCCCCTGCACAGACAAGCAGCAGCAGCAGCACGTCTGAGGCAACCTCCTCCCCACGCAGCAGCCCCCCATTAGCACGCCATGTCCGAAGGGCAGTCTCAGCGCTCGGTCGCCTCGAGCGCGCGGCACCGGCAGGAGGCCGAGGTCGCCGCGGCAGAGGAGCGCGAGCGAGCGGCGGCAGCAACTGCAGCGACGGCGGCAAGGCTGGCAGCGGCGGAGCTGGCAGCAGCAAGGGCGGAGGTGGAGGCAGCGGCAGCGGTAGATGCGGCGACGGCAACGGAGGTCGAGGTTCTGCGCGGCAGCAGCTCCGGTAGCTCCGCCTCCGTCGACGGCGGCACCGACGTGGACCTCGGGCTGGCAAGGGAAACAGCTCGCGAGCGGGCGAGGTTGTGGGCAGCTGCGCACCCCCACGGGGGTGGTGGCGACGGCCCAGATGGGCGCGGACGCGCCGGCGGCGCTCCAGGTGGGGGTGGGCGCGGCGGTGGCAGCCCAGACAGGCGCGGACGTGCCGGCGGAGCCCCAGGCGGGGGCGCGCACGACGGCGGTGCTCCCGGCGACGGCGGCCGGGTCGACGAAGAGCGCGACCCTCACAGGCGGCGCGGCTCTCCCTCCCCAGACCGGCGCCATGGCTACCATGGCGTCCAGGCGGTGGTCAGGGACCTTGGTCCCGGTGGTGGGTGGCCTACCCTCACCAAGACCAACTACGTCGAGTGGGCCGCGGTCATGAGGGTGAGGCTCCAGGTGCAGCACATGTGGGAGGCAGTCCGGTACGGCGATGTTGATTTCGATGAAGATCGACGGGCGCTGGATGCTCTCATCGTTTCAGTCCCGACCGAGATGCAATTCACGCTTTCCAAGAAGCGGACCGCTAAGGACGCCTGGAACGCCATCGCTGCGGCACGCATCGGCAGCGACCGCGCCCGCAAGTCCACACTGCAGGCACTTTGCAAGGAGTGGGAGAACCTGGCCTTCAAGCCAGGTGAGGACATTGATGACTTTGCTCTCCGTCTCAACACTCTGCTGCAGAAGATGGTGCAGTACGACGACGACACCTACGATGAGGAGAGAGCTATCGAGAAGCTCTTTCGCTGCGTCCCCGAGAAGTACAGGCAAATTGCTCGCTCGATCGAGTCTCTGCTGGACCTCTCTACGATGACGATCGAGGAGGCGATAGGTCGCCTCAAGGTCGTCGACAGCGATGAGCCACAGCCTCTCTCGGGGCCTATCACCATTGGCGGGAAACTCCATCTCACTCGAGAGCAGTGGGAGGCATCCAAGGTGGCGGGAGGAAGGGGGAGTCCTCTTCCTCGACAGGCGGCCGCAAGCGTGGCAAGCCGCGCAAGGCGCGCGGAGGCGCCCAGGCCGGGGCGCGAGGACGTGCCAAGGGTGGCGCTCGTGGAGGCGCCCAGGGCGACGCCGCCGGCGCACGCAAGCCGGCATGAGATGACACCTGCCGTAACTGCGGCGGGGTTGGTCATTGGGCCAGGAACTGTCGACAGCCATGACGCGGCCAGGCCCACGTCGCACAGGTGGAGGAGGAGGAGTCGGCTCTCCTTCTGGCACACGCAAGCATTGAGCTACCTCCAGCGGCATCGGCCGCAACAGCTCTCCTCCACCTTGACGAGTCAAAGGCACACGCCTTTCTCGGCGACGCCTCCAACAACGACAAGATTGATGGGTGGTGCCTCGACACCAGTGCCACCCATCACATGACCGGTCGGCAGGAGTTCTTCTCCGAGCTTGACTCCAGCATCTGAGGCTCCGTCAAGTTTGGGGACGCCTCCGTGTAGAGATCAAGGGTGTCGGCTCCATCATCTTCACCACCGGGTCTGGTGAGCACAGGCTGCTCACCGGAGTCTACTACATCCCCGCGTTGAGGAACTCTATCATCAGCTTGGGACAGTTGGATGAGAACGGTTCGCGCGTAACGATCGAAGACGGAGTCATGAGGATTTGGGATTGCCATCGTCGCCTTCTTGCCAAGGTAATCAGAGGCGCGAATCGACTCTACATCCTTAAGCTGCAGGTGGCACAACCTCTCTGCCTCGCCGCTCGCCGGGATGATGAAGCGTGGCAGTGGCACGAGCGCTTCGGGCACCTTCACTTCAAGGCCCTGAAGGGGCTCAGTGCCACGGAAATGGTGCGAGGCCTGCCATGCCTCGACCACGTGGAGCAGTTCTGCGATGTCTGTGTGATGACGAAGCAGAGACGGCTCCCCTTTCCCTAGCAGACGAGCTTCCGAGCCAAGGAGCGGCTCGAGCTCGTGCACAGGGACTTGTGTGGCCCGGTGACACCAGCCACACCGGGAGGACGATGTTACTTCCTGCTGCTCGTCGACGACCTCTCCCGCTACATGTGGGTGATGGTCCTCGGCAGCAAGGGAGAGGCTGCGGACGCCATCAGGTGCGTGCAGGCTGCTGCAGAGGTGGAGTGCGGCCGCAAGCTACGCGTGCTGCGCACCGACAACGGCGGCGAATTCACGGCGGCTGAATTCGCGTCGTACTGCGCTGATGAGGGCATTCAGCGCCACTACTCCGCGCCGTACAGCCCGCAGCAGAACGGCGTCGTTGAGCGGCGCAACCAGACGGTTGTGGGGATGGTTCGGGCCCTCCTCAAACGGAGGGGGATGCTGACTGTCTTCTGGGGAGAGACGGTGGTGACAGCTGTCTACATCCTCAACCGCTCGCCCACCAAGGCCCTCGATGGAAGGACACCGTAAGAGGCTTGGCATGGGCGCAAGCCGGCGGTCTCCCACCTGCGGGTCTTCGGCTGCCTCGCGTTCGCCAAGGAGCTTGGCCACATCGGCAAGCTCGATGACAGGAGCACTCCAGGGGTGTTCATCGGCTACGCGGAGGGTTCGAAGGCCTACCGCATTCTCGACCCGGAGACACAGCGTGTGCGCACGACGCGTGACGTAGTGTTCGACGAAGGGCGAGGATGGGCATGGGACAAGACGGTGGACGACGGCTCGACACCGACGTACGAAAACTTCACTGTCGAGTACGTCCACTTCGAGAGAGCTGGGGGAGTAGGCAGCTCCTCCTCACCGAGCGTGCCTACCCCAGTCCCCGAGTCTCCACCGACTCCGGCGCCCGTTACTTCGGCAGCGGCACGCTCTCGAGCCACTACTTCGACTGCGATGAGCTCTTCGCCGATTCCACCACAGCCGGCGACCCCACGGCCTCCAGCACCACCAGCTACCCCTCCGGGCACGCCTACTCCAACACCAGCCCGTGTCGAGCATAGCCCAGTGGAGTTTGCCACTCCTCTCTCCCACGACGAGGAGCGCATCAACGCGTACCACGACGGCGAGCCGTTGCGGTACCGCACAATGGAAGACCTTCACGGCGACCAGCCGGTGCCAGGACTGGTGCCTCATGACCTGGAGGCGCAGTTGCACCTTGCGTGCGACGACGGCGAGCCTCGGTCCTTCGCAGAAGCCGAGAGACATGCGGCATGGCGTGCCACGATGCAGTTGGAGATGGACGCGGTTGAGAAGAACCGCACTTGGGAGCTTGCTGACCTTCCTCGCGGTCACCGCGCAATCACCCTTAAGTGGGTGTTCAAGCTGAAGAGGGACGAAGCCGGCGCCATCATGAAGCACAAGGCCCGCTTGGTGGCACGAGGTTTGGTGCAGCAGGAGGGGATCGACTTCTACGATGCCTTTGCCCCCGTGGCACGGATGGAATCCGTGCGACTCCTCCTTGCGCTAGCCGCCCAGGAGGGCTGGCGCGTTCATCACATGGACGTCAAGTCGGCGTTCCTTAACGGCGATTTAAAGAAGGAGGTCTACGTACACCAGCCGCCGGGTTTCGCGATCCCCGGCAAGGAAGGCAAGGTGCTACGCCTGCGCAAGGCTCTCTACGGCTTGCGGCAGGCACCGAGGGCATGGAATGCCAAGTTGGATTCCACGCTCAAGGGGATTGGCTTCGAGCAAAGCCCGCACGAGGCGGCCATCTACCGGCGGGGCAATGGAGGAAATGCCCTGCTGGTGGGTGTCTACGTCGACGGCTTGGTGATCACCGGCACCAAGGATGCGGAGGTGGCGGCGTTCAACGAAGAGATGAAGGCCACCTTCCAGATGAGTGACCTGGGACCTCTCTCCTTCTACCTAGGGATCGAGGTGCACCAGGATGACTCTGGGATCACGCTTCGACAGACCGCCTACGCTAAGCGCGTCGTTGAGCTGGCTGGGCTCACCGACTGCAACCCAGCTCTCACTCCGATGGAGGAGAGCTGAAGCTGAGCCGCGATAGCACGGCAGAGGAGGTGGACGCTACGCAGTACCGGCGTCTTGTGGGGAGCCTTCGCTACCTCGCCCACACACGGCCGGACTTGGCATTCTCCGTCGGCTACGTTAGTCGGTTCATGCAGCGACCGACGACGGAGCACCAGCAGGCTGTGAAGAGGATCATCCGCTACATTGCGGGGACTCTCAACCATGGTCTCTACTACCCGAGGTGTCCTGGGGAGGCACACTTCATCGGGTACAGCAACAGTGACCACGCCGGCGATATCGACACCAGCAAGAGCACAAGCGGGATCCTCTTCTTCCTTGGCAAGTGCCTCGTTAGCTGGCAATCGGTCAAGCAGCAGGTGGTGGCCCTGTCTAGCTGCGAGGCTGAGTACATAGCGGCCTCCACCGCTTCGACTCAGGCGCTCTGGCTCGCTCGACTGCTCGGTGATCTTCTCGGAAGGGACACTGAAGCGGTGGAACTCAGGGTGGACACCAAGTCCGCTCTGGCCCTAGCAAAAAACCCTGTTTTCCATGAACAGAGCAAGCACATCCGGGTGAGGTACCACTTCATCCGAGGCTGCTTGGAGGAAGGGAGCATCAAGGCGAGCTACATCAACACCAAGGACCAGCTTGCGGACCTGCTCACCAAACCCCTTGGGAGGATCAAGTTTATTGAGCTTTGTTCCCGGATCGGGATGGTCCAACTTTCCCACAAGACGATGCACAAGACTTAGGGGGAGAATGATGGGATAAGTCTTTGTACTGTTGGTCTTTGTGGTCCTCGGCATGGTGGTCTTGCTGCCCCAACCAGAACAGCATCTATCAGGACAGCATTTAGCATCTTAGACTAGCTTTTATGACAGCATCTTAGACTAACTTTTAGGACAACATCTAGGACAGCATCTTAGACTAAGCATCACTAGCTTTTAGACTAGCATCTTGGCATATGCTTGGCTGTCTTGGCCAGCTATAAATATGTAACCCTAACCCCTCGGGTTGGCATGGCATTGTGTGAGAAGTAAACCAGAAAATTGTCCCAACTCCTAATGTCATCCTCTCGATGAGAGTAAGAGTTTCGATTCTAACAACCTATGTTTTTAACTTACTTAACTTGTAAAAAAACCTCTGCTAACCATCTAGCATTACATTTTTCATGGAGATGCAGGTTGTACTTGCACAAAAAATATGTAAATTGTTAGCAATAATTGAGCCAAACCATATAAGCCAACTAAGGTCTCATCCAACAGCACGGGCGACGTCGCCAGCAGCGTGGAGGAGAGAGGGTGCCGGCACAGTAATAGCAGGTGTAATCATCCAACAAGGAGATTTGAGCTATCTATTTGATGGCTGACTAGGCTCGGATGCATGCAGCTGTGGAAAGTGTAGGCGGAGAGGAAATGTGTGGGTTCCATAGAAGGAGAGAGAATGTGAGATGATAAAAGAAATCTTATTATTTAGATGACGTGGAATCCTCCTAGTTAGTACTGTTGGAGGCGCCTTAGTAACACGCAAAAAGGTTGTCTACTACTCAGAGCTAGTTGCACACTCCAACTAATAGCAGCAACCTTAGGTAATCATGACTACTAAATGCCAAAAAAAAAGAGAAGCGACACACCTATGGGTTTTGGCTGTCATTTCAAATTTTGGAACTCTTCTCACCAACAATGGTTCTACTATTGAACAAAAAATACTACTAATGTTAGGTACTTAAGTATGATGTTAAATATAAGTATTAAACAAAATCACCGGAACATCTGTGGTATTTGTTGACATGCAATTCCTAAGGCTAATGCAATGATTATACACGAGACCATATGCGTATTATCATGTACTCCCTCCATATCAATTTATTTAACGTTGTTTAGTTCAAAAATGAATGAACTAACAAACTTACGTCGAATATTATGATATGGAGGTAGTATCTTCCATCAGAAAAGATGCGAGGCTTCGAAGAAATTTTCTATAGTAAGTATATGCTATATTCATGATAATAAACTAATAATTATTTGTCTAGAACTTTAGGAAAAATAAGATGTATAATTTAAAAAAAAGGCTTCAACTCCCAATGCTTTGCTCAACAGTTCTAGTAATTCATTTTTTCCCATTTAACTTATAGTTCTGTTGTTTGCGGAAAGTATCGCTAACACCTAAGAAATTAACGAAGGACATTCACCTTATCTCTTCCACATCGAATTTCAATTCTAAAAAAAATCTATGCCAACTTCCTAGTTATTGTAGTGTTATTAGGATGCCATTTCTACTCGTACAAAATGCTGTAAAAGGGTTGGAGTCTAGTCGTATATGCCAACTAACAGTTATGCATGGAAAAACTGTAGACTGCTCACAACTAAATATGTATGTGCCAACTACTAGTAACATCAGGTAATCATGACTTTCAATAAATATCAAAAAGTTGAAAACACTGCTACTCGATTTTTCCACAATTGATTCAAATTTCAAACTTCTCGTGCTGAATGGTCTTACCATTATTCAAGGAATATTACTAGTATTACTTTGTATATTTACATTTACAAAACTCGATAGCTCATTAAAATCAAATCTTGCTATGCAACTATCACCACCAAAATTTGAACCATTCATCCCAAGTTTGAACCATGCATCTCTTTGGTCCTTGACTCACTTGTCACGCAACAAAAACGACCGCTCAATTCAGGGCCCGTTTAGTTGCCAAAAAATTTTGGTAACTTTTTCAACACTAATTACGAGTATTAAATATAGATTAATTATAAAACTAATTATACGGATGGACGGAAAATTGTGAGATGAATCTATTAAGCCTATTTAATTCGTTATTAGAGCTTGTTTACTGCAGCACGACATTGTCTAATCATGGTCCAAATAGTCTTAAAAGATTCATCTCGCAATTTCACCCGGATAGAAACTGAACAGTTCTCAAAGTTTTCCCAGAACATTGACGGAGGGAAACCAAACAGCTCTTCAACAGTGCTAGCATTTTACAACTGTACCCCCACACCCCGCTCCTATAGTCCTCTCCCTGTAATTCCACTGCTTTTCACCTCCCCTAGACCCTTCCCTCTCCCCATCGATCTTCCCCCTTCAAAGAAGAAACAAAACCACCACCTGATAAGAACGGGCGCGCTCCTGCTCCCCACGGCGGACGCCATGGACGCCTGGGAGGCCACCAAGGTGGTGTTCGACCGGGTGCGCGTGCTGGACCCCGACAACGCCTCCAAGATCACGGGCCTGCTCCTCATCCAGGACAAGAGCGACAAGGAGCTCATCCGCCTCGCCTTCGGCCCCGAGCACCTCCTCCACGCCTTCGTCACCAGCGCGCGCGCCGAGCTCGCCGCCAAGCCCGCGTCCCCTCCGTCACCCGTGCTCGGCCCGCTGCAGACCGGCCCACCCCGGGGCGTCCCGAGCCCTGGAAGCGGCGACCATCAGTCGCCGTTCGCCGCCGCCGACCATGTCGGGTATGACGGCGGCGACGCGTTCTACCCCGAGAACGAGTACGACTGCTGGTCCCCGGTGAGCGGCGGCCACCGCCGGAGCTTCTCGCTGAGCGACGCCGAGGTGGCTGCGTGGAGGCCGTGCATGTACTTCGCGCGCGGCCACTGCAGGAACGGCACCTCCTGCCGGTTCCTGCACGGCCTGCCCGAGGGACGACGCGGCGGCGACGGAGCGTGAGATGGCGGTCATGCGCGCCAAGGCCTCGGCCGCCGCGCAGCCGCAGCAGCACATGGCGCCGGCGTTCCCCTTCTCGCCGTCGCCGCCCAAAGGCGTCAACCTCAACTTCCTGCTCCACCACCAGCAGCGGAACGAGCCGCAAAGGTGCCATTTTTACTACCAAAGATTGCATTTTGGTTTCTGTCTTTCGCCTTTTCCTAATTTTGCGTTGCTGTCCCAGGGCGGCGGCGGCAGCGGCGGCCACGCTGCTTGGCGGCGCCGACATGCACAGGTTCCCGGTGCGCTCACCTCGGATGGACCGCGGCGACCACATCGCCAGCCCCGCCGCGCGGCAGATCTACCTGACCTTCCCGGCCGACTCCACCTTCAGCGAGGAGGACGTGTCCAACTACTTCAGGTACCGCCATTACTGCCTTCTGTTTTGTTTGCATTGTCTCCTAGTAGTCCAGTAATGGACGAAATCGATTGATCGTGATGCACCTTGGGTTGCGATCGAGCAGCATGTACGGGCCGGTGCAGGACGTGCGCATCCCCTACCAGCAGAAGCGCATGTTCGGCTTCGTCACCTTCGTCTACGCGGAGAGCGTGAAGATAATCCCGAACAAGGGCAACCCGTGTTGGATTGATCTCTAACCTAAGGCCCAAAAGCCTTGATCCGCGCTCTGATCGGGGGCGCCCAACCCAACTCGCGTTGATGGCCCCCGTCGCCAGCGCCACATAAATAGAGAGGTGGGGGCCGGGGGGCACGCACGCCAAGGATCGTCGTGCCCCGACTCCCCACCTACACCTAAACCCTAACCTAAACCCTAACCCGATCTCGAGGGGTGGTGCTGCGGCGGCGGGAAGTTCCACCGATCTGCACTGCACCGGCTATCGCCGCCCTAGAGCGGATCTGCTACAGAGCGGATCTGCTACGATCCGCTGCACTGCGCGTCGCTGCCCGAGCGCAGACGCCACCAACGAACATGATGGCGTCGTCTTCCTCCGAGCAAGGTATACTACTATATCCCTACCCTCGGTTTGATCTTATACACACGCACGCGCACATGCACATCTATTTGATCTTAGAACTAGAACCAGAGCTAGAACCCGAGTCAATCCTACACCTAGCGATCCGCGATCTACACCTAACAACCCGCATTTCGTGTGCAATGCGCGCGCGCTCGTCAAGCCATACAAGAAGAAGGGCAAGGTCCCCGACAGGTTCAGGTCCGTTGCATTCCCATCTTTTAACAATGCACGTCTGTTCTTAAAGAAACTTTTTGAAACTTTTATTTTTGTCTGATCGCAGGAAGCTGCAGCACCAGCACCATGGGGACTTCGCCGGCTGCACGTCGCCCACCGGATTGCTTGATTCCAGGGACCCCTTTGATCTGCAGCAGCCACAGATTGGTGAGTAGTATGCATGTATTCATTCCGCATGTCTGTTGCAGATTGCATGTGTTTTGACATGTTGATTTTGCAATTGTTAGGACCAAGGATGATGCACCGGAGCATTGCTAACCACGAGGCGTTTCTGAGGAGGAAGCTCCAAGAGCAGCAGCAGGCGGCCGAGCTGCAGCAAGCCATTGAGATGGAGCAACGCCGGTTCATGGGGCTGCAGCTCCTTGACCTCAGGAGCACGGGTCACCATCTTGGCACCTCCATGCCTCTCGGACAAGCTGATGGCAAAGGCAGGATCGATGGCAATGGCAATGCCGTCCATTTGGAGGAGGATGTCACTATCCAAGTTTAACTTCTTGACCCTGACAAGTTCTTGGCTCTTTGGCATTGGTGAGATGCTTGCAGCTTGTGACTTTGAATCCATGGTTTCTGGTTGTAGATAACAAGCTGAACAGTACTGGGCTTGCCATGAGTGCGCCTGCAGCTGCTGCTATCTCTGCAACTGATGCAGAAGGCAAGCACGAGGAGCAGCAGGAAGAGGATGGTGTTGCCAGTCCCAAGCAGACGGTCAACCTTGGGAAAGTGGAGAAAAGGGAATCTGGTCCTGTGACAGCAACACAAAATGTTGCTTGTGGCTTCCGAGAAAGGTAAAATTGTTGTTGTGGAGTAAAATATTTACCAAATGGGCACTAGGGTCAGAAGCTATTCCTTTTATGGGAAAGGAGTGGGAAAAGGGCAGCATAGAGAAACAAGGCAGACCTACATTAACTTTTCCTTTCTTTGGGCATGTTTAGTTGGTTGATATTCGTAGTCTTGCCACACTTTTCCCACTTCTGTCATTGACTCTAAATTTGCCATGTCCAACAAATTGTTGCAACAACTTATGTATGGTTATAGTTTGGCAAAGAGGTGACAACATGTGATAGCTAATCAAGCATTCTTTTTGTCTGTATGATCTATTTATTCTCTGGCTTAAAGCTAATGCGCCTCTAAAAGGAATTGTTAAAGGATGTGAGGTAGATAGGCTGTTAGGGTGGCTGGTGATAGGTTCCTTGATTGGAAGTAACAAAAGAGGAAAAGAAAAAGCCATGGCAAAGGGTAAGGGAAAGGAGAAAAGAAACTAATGACCACAACTAATGGCTACTGTTAAGCAGTATCTCGGTGCAACTTGTTCCCTTTTCTTTGGATTTGGTCTTGATCTTTCCAGGATTGATATGTTCTTCGTTTGTTTGAATTGTAGTGGCGTGGTGGACCACATTTTGCCTGAGAGCCCCTTTGCATCTCCCACCAAGGCCTCAATTGATACTAATACAATAGCTCAAAATGGCAACACCAACCACAGCAGCCCTCATCATGTGGCTTCGTACCTCTTCCCACCTACATCCACCCTTGATCTTCCCCCATACAAGTCCTGCTTCTTTCAGGTGCCCAGGTAAAAATTTAGTAACTTAATCTTTCATAGTTAGTCTTTACTAAATTACCAAACTTAAAAACTCCTGCTCATCAGCATTGGTAATTTCTGCTTGTGTAACCTTGTAAGTATTTTCTTTTGGTCGAAGTAGTGGAATCTTGGCAGTTTAGACCGGTTGGGCCAACCTGTTAGTGCTTCATACATAGTGCTTTGAGTTAACCCATTTGAATTAATTGAGGTGTTGCATACATGGGCTCTCCTCATGGGTTTTAGACACGGGCTGTTTCTTATTATTTACAAGAAACTACAGCGGGATGTTTTGTTATTGCTATTCATGTGGTAAGAAATATTTGTCTACCTCTGTTTTTCTTCAGGTTTTCTCCTGGGCATGAAGCGATTGGCATGTGAATACAGAGCAAAAAGGGGTTATCCTTTCCTCTAATATTAATCTGGGAGTAAGTATCAACAGCCCTGTCTTTATTTATGAGAGTGGCGTGGAAGCCTGGAACAATCAGCTCCTCACTCATGACGCATATAAAACTGGCTCTCCGGCCCCTCCTGATGATTGTTCTAATTGTATTTTTATGTGTTGTCTGCAGGGACTATCATGACCCCATCAAGTGGAGGAAAGGGTAGAAAGCTTTAACAAATACTAGTTGTATCTTCAGGGAGGGAACAGCAACAGCAACAACTAAAGAAACAAGTCTAGGTTGTTTTAGCTCTAGGTAAATAATAATAATAGTCATTTAGTAGCTCCTGCCGGTATCAAGAACAATGATCAGGTGATTATTATACCATAGATGGCGTAGTAATAACTAGTCCTGGCAGCCAGCTGTAGTGAAGTGACATGGCTGCATACAGACATCCAAAGAAATCATATGGTGGTAGAGAGGTAAAGGATTGGACAAAAGCCAGACAGAGATGGTGTCGCAGCTGCAGAAGGAAAAAAGTGATGCAGCGAGAGGAGTGCTGCTCGGAACCAGAGCACTCACGGGTGCAGATCGAGAAACACCTCGAGCAATTCAGAGACCCGTCATCTGTGTCCTTATTTTGGCCATTGCTGTTAGTTGTCACGTATGCTTGCAGCAGTACTCCTTGTATATTTGCAATAAACTTTTAAATAAGATGAATTATTAAAGTTGTAAGAAAAAATTATTGACGATAAATATTTTAATACGGAGGGAGTACTTAGTCTAGAATGAACATCCACTTGGCCTTCTTGCCCGTATGAACAAAAATACCACTACACCACTTTGGCGATCTTGGCTGTGCAACAATGTGTGCTATGAACATATGGGCCTGGATTGGACATATCTGTATCTACTCTACGGCCCATCGGCCTACCTGCTACCTGCGTGAAAGGAACTTGGGGCCCAACCCACACCCGCCGCCCGTCGCGTCTCTGCCTTGGCCTGCGCCGCCGCTCCCATACGTGCCCGCCGACCGCCGTCCAGGGCTTTCCGCCGCCGCCATGCTCGGGCATCTCCGGCGATCCCTCCGCGCTTTTCACCGCCTACCCGCCACCGGCCACGCAGCCTGCGATCCCGTCCCTCTCCACCGGTGAGTTTGCCAAGTTCCCTACCGTTGCTCTGTAGTCTGTAACCCCACATTTTTCCCCCTTCCTTCAAATCGCCATGCCTGTCTCCCAGCAAATCAGTATGGCTACCACTCCTTGCCGTAGTAGCGGGGTCCAACGGCCACTTCACTTTTAATTGGCAAAAAGATTGTTGCTTGATGCCGGCCCGCGCTTTGTTTCTGTTTACCTCTTCTTTCACACTACGATACGTCGATACCCCATCTCATCCCCCCGATGTTGTCAAGTGCTGAATGGAGTCGCCAATGTGACAGTATAACAGACAGTTGGAACTTCTCTTTTTTCTTTCTTCTATCATTCTTGATTTCTTGTTTCGAATTTTGGGCACTCCTCCAAGTTCTGTAACTCTGGTCCAGCCTAAATGCAGCAATTAACTACTTAGAACTGATCTTTACTACATTTTTCAAGTAGTAGCTTGTGCATTGATGCCACTGTAGGGGTTCAGAGTCTACATTTTTCAAGTAGTTTTTATCTGATGGCAAGCGTCTATATCGATGATGCTGGAAATTGCATTTCTAAATATCTGATTGCCGAACTATAATGCAAGTATTAACTTTTGCATTCCCCTTTACTAGCTTCATAGTGTATGATTTCTTAAGAAGGCAGTGCTCCTAAACTTTTCCTTTTTATTTACACTTTGCAGGTTCTGGAGTTCGCATATAGTGGTACACACCTCTGCATCTTAAGCAAGAAATTGCTTTTCCTTAATTCTGTTTACTCCAGTGCTCTTAAGCCATAGCCTTGTCGTACCCATGGCGCCACAGGACGTCTTTTCGCCTTAAGAACCATGGTTTAGTCCTAAACTATTTGTGCCTCTTGCTCATCTGTTTAGCCCATATCTGGTTGGTGTAACAAGCATGCTACCAGAGATTTCTCTACTTCTGAGAAAGTTACCAGAGGTCGAGTATATCAGCAAGAGGAGTTAGAACCAACTACACCCGCTAAGGTACCCACAACAATATCACTCCTTTTGTTTTGTATTGAGATATATCTATATATCTTGTAATTATTTTGTTTGCCAATCTTTCTTTCTTGTTGTTCACTATTCAGAGATCCTATATTATTTTTATTTGCTCAGCATGTCAAACAACCTAGTAGATATTCAAACCAGATGAAATTCTTTAGCGTTTCTACTTGGATGCACTGATTACATATAATAGTTTAGTGCACATTTCCAGGTTGCTTCCATATGAGCCTTTATGATTCTTGAGGTTGTTAGATTATGTTTAGCTTCAAAACTGTGGAGGTATGTGAGATGTGGATTACAGAATTTATCTTTCTTACACAGGATACTGATATAATGATTGATCGCATAAAAAAGAGCACAAGGGAATTGGAACAAGGGCCTACTGGAAAAAATTTGTCTTCGGCGGAGAAAAGAGAATTTCTTATCAATACTGTATGTACAGATAGTATTGATATCGTTTGTTTACCCTGTACATAGTATGTTTCAAATTCAAATTATGACGATACACGCACTAATAATATGTCTACAAAAATATTTTGAAAATTATAACTGACAATGAAAGATACATTGACAAGAATATTTAGCATGCGTGTAATTCTATTTTTTTTTATTTACCAGATTCCAATTGTATGGTACATTTTATAGACAGTTTTCTTTCACCTCCAGGATAGTAGATAGTAGTTAGTTCACATCTCACCATGATTTTCTTGATTTCGGTAGAAGACGATAGCAGCTAATTCGTTATATGATGAGTTGTTCTCCTAGGAATGTAGATTACGCTTGCACCTGTTGGCTCTTCTTTGAATGACTAATAGGAATGTATCCTCCATGTATAAAATGCTCAAAGCAGTGTGTTAATCATTTGTCATTGACCTGGGTGCACATATTATAACCTTCATCCTTGTTCAGCATGGATAAAATTACACCACTTGTGCCTATTCAAATTTTTCAAGAAGAATTTTTTCTTTGTTGCAGTCATTTAGCTGCTATTGCCCAGTGCAACAAATTACTAAATACAACGTTATCTAACTGCAGCTCCTTGGCCTTGAAGATTCAAAAGAAGTTGTTTATGGCACACTTGATGCTTGGGTTGCCTTTGAGCAGGATTTTCCTCTGGCTCCACTAAGGCAAGCACTTTCAGCTCTTGAAAAGGAGGAACAATGGCATAGAATTGTCCAGGTACTGTATCTTCTAAGTTACTTTCAACTGTTTTTGTCTTCTATGCATTCTGAAGTTAATTTCGTCTGACTACATACTCAGGTGATAAAATGGATGCTAAGCAAAGGGCAAGGAAACACAATGGGAACATATGAGCAATTAGTGCATGCACTTGAGAAGGATAATAGAGCTGAGGAAGCACATGAAATCTGGCAGAGGAAAATAGCCCATGACCTGCGTTCAGTACCATGGCGTTTCTGTCATCTTATGCTGGCAATCTATTACAGAAATAATAGGCTAGAAAGGCTCGTGAAGGTTTGAACCTGAACTCTGTCACTTCTGATCCAGTTTAGATTATGCTTAACGTACTTTCATGTGACAACACAACTTGTATGAATGAACTGCCATGCCTTTCATTTAGCTCTTCAAAGAACTAGAATCATGTGGTCGTAAACCTCCATACAAAGATATTGTACGGAAAGTTGAAGATGCATATGAAATGCTTGGACTACTAGAAGAAAAGAATGTGTTGCTCGAAAAATACAAGGATTTATACAACAAGCCATCTCGGGGTGATCGAAAGAAAGGCTCCAAATCCAAAAGGACTGAGATGAATAAGACAGGCGGTTAGTTTCTATTCCTCATGTGAAAAGTTCTTTCAGACATTGCGTTCTACGCTTGTGAAATTTCCATTTGCTTCACATGCAGAACTTAATTCTTTTTAGGAGGATATGTGACAAGTGTTATTTAATCTTTAGAGTATTCCCCCGAGCTGCATGAACTCAATTTATTTGTTAGGGCACTATAAATCACAACAATATTATTCTGTTCTCAGCGGATGGCGGCAAGATGGAAACATCTGAAAATCTTCAAGTTCACTGTTGCCCTTTAGATGAGGAAATCCGCTGCCACCATTAAGTCATGACATGAGGTGATGTGAGGTATGCAGTCGATGAGCTTTAATTTACAGTTATGTTTTTAGAAGTGCTGCTCAGACAGTATATCTCCCTTTTTCTGTTCTGCTTCCAGATTCATTACTGATCCACTGACGAGGCTATAAGATTAGACAAAAACTGGATGTTGCCAGCATTGGTTATCTTAAATGCTCCCAGTACATGTCTAGCTGATGCAGACAGTAGCGTGTCCCCTAATTTGGGACATGCCATCACTTTTTTTTGTTTTCCTGATGCTGTCCATAGTTTGCAATATTCTGAATTTTATTTTGGTAAAACCTGTTTGGGCGAAACATACCATCCCCGCTGACATCAATGGTTACTCTTGGCGTTGTCTAGCCATGGACAGATGGACTCATGGTAAGGGCGGGCATTTGTATTTGTTGAGAAACTGAAAATTTTGGGTTGTTACTAAATGATGAGTACAGGCGCATCCCGTTCTTTTTGGCATCATCTAGCCGTTGGACTAAGAATTACACCATTATCTCTTATGCACCTGCTGTATAATCTTCAGTGTTGATTGATGGCAAAATGGCGTATACACCCATTCCGTACAATCCACACAGGGAGTTGAAATGTATTTATCATGTTAAGCGTTGCTGAAACTCTGAAGGTTAAAGAAAAGCATTCCTGTGTCAAAGGAGAATCTGGATAGCTATGATGATCTAAAGCAGGTGGCCATATCTTTGCTTTCATGATGCTTTGCCTTCCTTTGTCCCACCGTGTGACGAAACAGGCCATCAGAAATCACGGAAACATACAATGGAAACTTTGAAGCTTGCATTTTTGTTGGGCCCAGACCAACCCGAAGAGCTTTGGATATGGTTTGGTATGGGGCTTTTCTCTAAAAAAAAAAAAAGGAAACATACAATGTACGACCACCTCTAGTTTTGGCTTTTGAGTTTTGACTGTGAGGGTAAAGGGAAAAGAAAAGAAAAGAGAGGAAATGATGATGGAGCCCTAGTTGTGATGCATAGTGCCAGGAGTTGAAGTGGTTTGCATGCTCAGTTGATCAGCATCCATGTCTACCCATCTTGTTTGTTCCCAGCAAGCATGTGCCTCTGGCCCGCTACTCCACTCTGTGAGAACTTGGTGCTAAAAGATGTGCATAATGGAATGCTAAAGTCAGTGGCCAGAAGGAGGAGGGCCTGCGAATTCGATTCCTCTTCTAGCTATGAAGTGTTTGTTTTTAATTTTTTTCAAGAGTTTGTGCGCATCGCATCTGATATTCTGACGTGGCCAAATTCTTGCATGAACGTGATGGGTCCATTCACTCGTGATTGGTGTGCATGTCAACCCCAAGCCAGTGTCTGGTCCTCAAATGACAACACAGGCATTCAGCCACCTGCCCTCGGATGTTCTGCTTTGCCGTAACTTAAATTGTGTTTCTTTTGTTTTTCTATTGAGATTGTTATATTGGAAGTTGGCTCAGTTCCTTTTTGTATTTCGTTGCATTGTTGCAACAGGTACGGTACCTCCTTCTCTGATGCTGTACAGTTTTTCGTGTTCGGAGGCAACACTAAAAGTATCACTGCTGGTTCTTTTTACTTTTACTGCATTGCTCCGTTGAATACAGTAAGCTTTAACCAGTTGAATAGAGTGAGCTGATGGAAGTGGTATGGTTAACTGATTGTGGCACCAACCTCCAACCATCTTGATCTCGAGTTCTTGATTGATATCAAGGCCTTGTTTAGATCTTTGCCTGTAAAGTTTTTGAAGAATGTCGGCGCACATTTGAAGTATTAAATATATACTAATTGAAAAACTAATTACAGAACTCGCCTGTAAATTGCGAGACGAATCTATTAAGCCTAGTAATCCATCATTAGTAAATATTTACTATAGCATAATATTGTCTAATTATGGATTAATTAGGCTCATTAGATTCGTCTCGCAAAATACACCCAATCCGTGACAGTTTTCTTTCATCTCATATGCGAAAACATTCGATATGATACAAGCCCCAGCACACGAGCGCACGAAAGAAGACTGACTCGCTGGGGAGAAAAAGGATGCACCTTTGGCCGCACATGATCGGATCCCAGGCCCATATGAGTTAGTGCGATCTTGCGTTGTGCTGTGCGGCTGTGGGCGATTCTGATGCATGCAATGCAACACGTACATATGAGGAGATTGGCAGTCACAGATTAAGCAACTGCAGTGAAGATTTGGTTCCAACATGAAACAATGCGAATGGCCTCCACGAGTGGATTAGTGATGGCAATAATCACGCACCCTTCTTGTGTCTGATGCAATGCAATGCAACGTAGAGTAGAGCGCCTGACTGACTGACACTGGCAATCTGGCATTGTAGGATGTATTCAAGTGCATTGAGAAGCTGACGTGGTTGATGATGTGCGTGCACATGGTGGATCAGATTTGATTTCAGCTTCCAGGTAGGCTGGATTGAACTTGTTCATCTTTTCTTCTTCTTCCAGAAATCACTTTTCTTTTTCATCCTAACTAATGACGAGACCAGCTTAAACTGAACAGTAGTAAGTACTGACTAGTAGCCTAGTAGGTACCCAACACATCCACGGGCGGTAGAATGATAGATGCAGCATGTGAAGACATCAGTGAAGAAGAGGACCATGAAAAAAAAAACATGGATCCGATGCGGTCGGTCGAGTACTAGACGGTACCAAAGCAATCAGCCACGGTCAGTATACAACCAGGGGAAAAAAAGTGCGGGCCCGAGATGAATCCGTCCGGTGGCCGCCTGGCCGTCCTGTCTTCTCCATCTCGTGCAAAATGGCAAGCTAAAGCTAGGCACCAACCTGCCTGCTCGTAGTAATAACAAAGCTTAACATCGCAGAGAAGATGGCCACTTTTCCATCTTTTCAGTTTTCCTCCTTTCGGTTCAGTCTTCCGGCGGCATCATCTCCGGGTGCTTTCCGTTTCTTCCTGGGGGAAATTAAAGAAAATGATAGAAACGTGTCACTGAAAAGAAGAGCAACTACCCCTAAACATAGCTTATCCACATCCTTTAGTGATGAATGAGTGATGACTGAAGACTTGGGCATTGGTGTGGCAACTGAAATATAATCTTGACTCTCACTTTAATTATAATAGCAAAAATATATTAATAGGAAAATTACTTTTCTATACATACCTGCTCATATTATTTTCACAAAGTAACTGAGGGAGTAATCAGTAACAAAATTGAATCGTCTTGACTCTCGAGACATTTGCTAAATTATCCATTTTTTGTACCGGGAGCACCTGAAAAAAATTGTTATCATATGAGCTCAAGAAGCGGTTTCTGTATTTTCCCGCACACAAGCTGGCCCCCAGCACACCAAGGTAGTCCATCTGTTTTTATCAGAAGTGTTGGGCAGGTTGAATTTCGGCTAGTTCAGTAGGAAGAAATCGAAAAAGCTAAGGAAAAAAAACGAAGAGAGACGCGTCCAAAGCAAAACTGCAAAAGCAGCGGTTTTGGGCCATGGAGGGGGGTCCATTCACATTCAGAGATGAGAGAGAGAAAGTGGTGTTCTAGTCCGCCCCGCTGCACACTCCAGTCTCCAGTCTCCACTCCAACCCTGCCTGGTGTAGGCGTAGCGGTGGTGCGCTTGGTTCCATTGCAGAACGCGCGCCCCGCCCGAGGAGGAAGAAAGCCGCCTGCTTTCCTTGTTTCCTGTAGCTTAATGCGGAAGTAACTGCATCACCAGCCCCACCACCGAGCTGCAGCAGGCCGCGCTGGGAGCGGAGGCAGAGCAGAGCAGAGCAGAGCACAGGCAGCAACGGAGTAGAGCAGAGGAGCCACTGCCCACTACCATGAAGGGGCACCAGCAGCAGCAGCATTCCTCTCCCCTGCTACTGCCGCCCAATAAGCGCCGCTGCACCGCCCTCGCCGCCGCCGTGCCGGCGCTCGTCGTCTGCTCCATCCTGCTCCCGCTCGTCTTCCTCCTCGGCCTCCACCGCCCCGGTGTGTACGCTGCCTCGTCTACGGCCTCGGATCTGTGCGCCTTTCTTTGCTTGCCCCTCTAACCGTGTTGCTCTGTCATTCCTGCAGGCTATGGATCGGAGGAGCGCGCCGCGGTCGTCATCAGCACCGTAAGCTTGCATCTTCTCGCGCCAACTTCACATTCTCCTCTCCAACTGTTGTACTGCATTTTCCGGGTACCCGACTCCATCTTCTGATTGCTTTTTGATTCCTCCTGTGTAATTAGAAGTTGGCCGGTGTCGGGGCGCGTAACAAGCAGCATCTGGAGAATGGGGGCGCCATGAAGCACAAGCTGCTCAAGGTACTGCTACCATTCAACTACCACTGCCTGCTACAGTGCTCACTGCATTCACACCCAGTCACTGCTCTTCGCGTTCCTATCTTGGCGTAATGGCGCGTAACGGCGTAATGGCGTAACTGCATGCGGCTCCGCACCAATTTGCGCGAAACGCGGTAAAAATTTATGTCATCCACAACGAGAATCAAGTTGATTTTTTTCTCCCACCTGCTTTCGTGGAAATGAGAAACTGAGCTACAGATTTAGGGCGTTCACGCGCTAAGCGTGTGCGTCCGTGTTCTGCGGACGTCTGCATCTGCGCGCAGTGACGCTTAACAACCTACCGCCTTTGTCTCCATTCTGAAGTTGCTATTCTTGTATGTGGCAACCAAAAATTGCTTCTTTCATCATGCCATGCCATGCCTCCGATAAAAATGTTCCCAAACTGCTGTTGCTGGCAAGATGCTCACTTGCTATACCTTCTAGAATTCCATTGTGAGATTCCCCGCCCATTGCTTGGCTTTTTTTTTCTTTTCTTCTTCAAACAATTGCTGGCTGCACTTTTCTATATTCTGTGACCACCTTTCTGCTGCCAATCTGTAGCTGAATTAAAGATGAACGCGAAATATTCTTACATAGCCTCTGAACTAACACCGGCTGCGTGTGGTGTGTCCAACACTGCTGATGAAACTTTGCTCAAATCTGGAAACCGGTGCACAATTAGCTAGTTAGATGAATCACCTCGCCACATCGATGTTTTATGGCTTGCCTGCTATACTGAGATTCCAAATGTTTCCTTTTCAATCCGGACTAACCTCCTTTATTTTTAAAATTTGTATGCAGGATGTTTCCAAAAAGAAGACATCTGGATCTAACGGGATCCCGGTTGAGAAATCTACTAGATCCAAATCAAAAGCAAAGCTCAAGGTCAAGGGTGCTTTCTCTTTAGTTGAGCTAAACAATGACACCTTCGAAAGTCAAGGTAAGCATTTGGAGCTTACAAACAGCAAAGCATTGCTAGTAGTTTTGTTTGAAAAACACAGTACCAGTATCCATCTTACTGTATCCAGTGGTGTTTCAGGACCTCACATGCTGAAAAGATATCAAAGGAAGGACATGTCCGGGAGATTGAAGGTAACAAACAGTCTCTTTATCTGCCTGCATTTTTTAGTATTAAAGTAGTCTGCAACTCTGCATTTTTTGGATTTGAATAATAGTGGAGTAGACTCAATGGCTTTACACACAAAAAAAAAAAATAGTGAGCTCAGTTCATGGTATGTGGCTTTTATGTCAAGCCTACTACCACTCAACATTTAAGGCCATATTGATCAACTATTCCTTAGTTGTGACATTGGTTTTCCTTACAATGTTTTATAATGTATATCAGTTAGAGGTAAGCATATATTTATTCATCCTTAGTTCTTCAAGACTAGTTAATTCAAATGTTGGCACTGCAGCTTTGTAGGTCTTGGTGCAGGATGCGAGTCAGTATTCCTGTGATAATCTATGCTTTAAATTAAGGCCAGGCATTTTTTTTATTAGGGATCCTTCATAACTGCTTTAATTTGTACCATAGGAATCTGAAATTGTTTTGCAACAGGATATTGTTGTTGATGGGAAAGAGAACCATGGTCAAGAGACAGTGCATGAGGGGAATCCCAAGTCCTGTGAACATGAATATGGAAGTTACTGCCTCTGGTCTACTGAGCATAGGGAAGTTATGAAAGATGCTATTGTGAAGAGGCTTAAGGATCAACTTTTTATTGCAAGAGCTCATTATCCTAGTATTGCAAAAATAAAGCAGCACGAAAGATTTACACGTGAACTTAAGCAAAGCATTCAAGAACATGAACGCATGCTGAGTGACACCATCACAGATGCCGATCTGCCACCAGTGTTAGTATCGTCTTATATTTTAAATCTTATATTATCTCTTTTTTTAATAAAAATTTTCGCCTACATTGCTATAGGAATTCATTTACATGTCTTGGTTTCTTATTTCAATTGACATCTGATTTTCTTCAAGCTTTGAAGAATGTAGAATAGACCATTATGATGCATGTGACTTATTTTTATAAAATATTGCATTGCAATTTATTTTTATTTATTCTGTACCTGAATTGTTTCTGAAGGTAATGCCTGCTTGATCTTTTCAGTTTTGCAAAGAAGCTAGAGAAAATGGAGCACACAATTGAGAGAGCCAAGTCTTGTGAAGTAGGATGCTCTAATGTTGAACGGAAACTTAGGCAGCTACTTGATATAACTGAAGATGAAGCTTATTTCCATACAAGACAGAGTGCAATTCTATATCATCTTGGTGTCCAGACTATGCCGAAAACTCATCATTGCTTGAACATGAGATTGACATTAGAATATTTCAAATCTAGATCAATTCGCACTGACCAACTAAATAGGCAGAAGCTTGAAAGTCCTGCCTTCCAGCACTATGTAATATTTTCCAGAGACGTACTTGCAGTTTCAACCACTATTAATTCAACAGTTTCAAATTGCCAGGTATACTGTTATTTTGAAAAAAAAACTGAAAATGTGTTGAGATATCCATCTGATTGCTAACTTATGTAATATAACACATTTCAGGATTCTGGCAGCATTGTTTTCCATTTGTTCACTGATGCGCAAAATTTTTATGCGATGAAGCATTGGTTCGAGAGAAATTCATACTTGGAGGCTACTGTTCATGTAACTAACATTGAGGATCATCTGGAGCTCCCAAAGCATGCAGAGATGCAACAATTGTTGCCTTCAGAGGAATTCCGTGTCACAATTCGTAATTATTCTGAACCTTCCCTGAGGCAGATGAAAACTGAGTACATATCTGTTTTTGGCCATTCACATTTTCTGTTGCCTGACCTTCTTCCTAGTTTGAATAGAGTAGTTGTTCTGGATGATGATTTGATTGTCCAGAAAGACTTGTCATCTCTGTGGAACCTCGATATGGATGGTAAAGTGATTGGTGCTGTCCAGTTCTGTGGAGTTAAATTAGGACAGTTAAGATCTTATATTTCCGAACATAGTTTCAACTCGGATGCATGTGCGTGGTTGTCTGGTCTGAATGTCATTGAATTGGAAAAATGGAGGGACCTCCGTGTCACCAGTTTGTATGATGAATCACTCCAAAAGGTCAGTAGAACTCATCATTCCCCTTAGTCCTATCCAAAGGATTCACGTTAAATTATCAATGCTTGTCTTAAGATTTTTTTTTTTGGTTTTCATGTAGTAGCTCTAGTGCTATGTTCCTTTTTCCAGATAAATTCCTCATATGCCGCTGAAAAATTTGATGTTCTCATATATGCTACTGATGTTTCAGTGGCATTTGGGCCTGAATGGAACAATGAAATTTCAGGGGCATAGAGGGAATTACCCTAATTCATGACCTACTTATCTTTGTGTAATGTATCTTCTGATGCACTGCCTATGCTTTTCTTACAGTTGCAAAAGGAGAGTCTGACATCAAAACGACTGAAAGCACTCCCTGTTAGTATACTTGCCTTTCAAAATCTGATATACCCTTTGGAGGACTCATGGGTTCAGTCAGGCCTTGGACATGATTATGGAATTAGTCGAGACCATATAGAAAAGGCTGCTACTCTACACTACAATGGTGTCATGAAACCTTGGCTTGATTTGGGAATACACGATTACAAAAGCTACTGGAGGAAGTACATGACTACAGGAGAGATGTTCATGACGGAATGCAACATTCACTAATTAAGAATCACATGAAATGCACCATCCGCAACATTTTTGGGCATTTGAACCTCTGACCTCATGGACTTGCTTAAACCACAAGGTTATGATGAACAGAAAAACAAGATGGCCCGAATACAACCCTGTGGAGACAGTGCCCAAATTCCAAAAGGAGAATAAACCGAAATGCCTTCTGCAAAAACTTGCAACTGTAAGCGTCTAAGATGTCAGAAGGACACCAGCAAGATATGTATCGATGAAGGACACCGGCAAGATATGTATCGATTCTTTCACCTGTTTGTACACGGTTGGATGACCTTTTTCATTTGCTGCTTGGAGTTGCAAAAGTGCAGTTCCCTTGCTGCTGATATTTTGTATAAAATCTTCTCAATCTTCTAATGTTATTCTTTTGCTCATTGTACAAGAGCAATACTAAGGCAAATGCTGACTGCGACCAATGTTCTAAATAGCGGGCTATGAAGTTTAGCGGGAGCTTTCTCTAAAAGCTATAGAAAGTGTTGGCGCTAAAATCGGCCGGATAGGAATCGGCCGATGGGTCTTCAGCGTCGGACACACGACCCGGGAGAATCTGCTTAGCTTCTGTTCGGGTTATCGCCCTGGTGCGGTTCGCGCGGCGTGCCAGTCAATCTGACCTGTTGATTGACAAGGAAATAGAGTATTAAATTCCAGGCGCGTCGATCGGCTGGATTTCCGATCTGTCCTGAGGAGCGCGTCGGCGGCAAATCGGCCGATTTGCTATAGAGATGATCGGCTATGGGTCAGCCGATGATCGTATAGTAATTGTAAAGAGAACTGCTGGAGCAATCTAAACAATTACTATAGAAGCAACACTTGAAACAGATCTAATCGGCTGTATGGCGATGAATCGAAGGAGAACGATGACGAAGCCGATTACCCTGATCTCAAGCTGGATAACTGGTGATAATACTAGAATAACAGGTAAAACTTGCAATTCTAGTAAATATCGATAACTTGTGAATAAATCCAAACGAAACCACAGAGATGCGCCCGTAGTTAAAGCTCGGATATTACTCGATAAGCGGAACCTACCAATTGGCCGGAGATCAGGTTGATGCAGCCCTGCCAATCCGTACGAACTCGTGAAAGAAAAAGATATTGGCGAAGTCGCCGACTTGAAAAGTAAAGTACTGGTAAAAAGTAGAAGTATTTTGTTGATTGATGTTGGTTGTTTTTTGCAAAACCCTAGCGACTCCTATTTATACCCTGAAACTAGGACTCCTGGTCGATTACGACTTGTTACAACCTTATTTAAAACAGGAAAACTACTATATCTATAATAACTTTAAAAAGGAAACGGACTCCCGCAGAATCTTCCGCCGCCGCTTCCTAATCCAATCAGGACCTCTTCAATTGCTTTCCGGCCGACTTAGCATGCCGCGTTGACCAGCTTCTGACTAGGATCTTCTGGAATAATCCTATCCTGTTGGCATAGGCGGCGCCACCAATCGGCCGATTTTCAACTGTTACCCCGATCGGCCGATTCCTTACTGTAGTTCCCAGATCTGCCGCATCGGCCAATCTTCTTCTCCTGACGCCGATTCAAAACGTGTCAAAATCCGGCGTCAACAGAAAGCTATAGCGGGCTATAGCGAAAGCTAAATCATTTAGCGGAACGATAAAATAATCGATAATTACATATAAATTATAGGCATTATAGGTCTAACACCAAAAAATGAACTCCAACATATCTCTAAATTGCCCAACAGTGTCCATGCTACGTTGTTTAGGGTTCACACTACGTTCATTTAGTTGTATCAGTTCTTTTGAGTGCGTCTTTGAGCGAATGCCATAACTAAAATCTACTAGCAACTTGATATTAGCGCTGCTAAATCTCGCAAAGCAACTTTAGCGGACATTTAGCACTGCTAAATCTCTTAAAACCCCATTTAGCGGACGTAGCGGATAAATGTTGCATAGCGTAGTGGTAGATCTCCTAAAAAGCTAATAGCGGGCTATAGCGGAGCTATAGCGGGTTATTTTGAACATTGACTGTGACACATCATGTACAGGAAACAGCAAATGTTGCTGAATTAGCAAGTAGTCGCTTGTAATTGTTTGCCGTAAGGCTTGCTATTGTTATTGTGGGATGCTGATATCCCATTGACAGCATAACGGAAGTGAGTGAAGGAATGAGAATTCAGATGGTTGTGCCTAACATAATTTGGATTTAGGGCCTGCAACCAAGCACAGCAAACGAAAAAAGAAACAGTGTTTTTTGATATTTGCATAACTGCCATCTTGTTTTCTTGGTGGCTATGCCTGGAACATATACCGGCACAGCTCAGAACGTTAGGTCCTCAAAACATTCTGTCAAAATACACGGGATATATTTGCAAGGTCTGAACATTCAGTTTGGTTCACCAATCACCCTTGATATGTAGCTAAAAGGTAACTCTTATATGATCCAGGCATTCTATCAAGACCACATTGCTATCCCCGAACTATAGTCTCAGATGAAGGGTATGTAAATAGTGTCTGTTCTACAACCTAGAGAATGCACAGTGAAGCATCAGGTAACAGAGGAGAAACTTTAGTTCCTTAGGTGTCACAAGCCATGAAGCTTGGGACCATGAGGGTGATGTCCTTCCAGAGGACACCTACAGTGCTTCTGCAACTCCAGGTACCTCTCCATATCAAACTTCTGTGCGGCACAAAGCTTTCTCTGCCTCGACATAAACAGTCTCTCCATGAAGTCCTGATATGTGAAGAAGGCGATCGGCTCCATCACATCCCATGAGAATTCCCAGAATGTGAGACGGAAGAAGAGCCCGACTTGGCACATGAAGAACCCTAAGCCAGACCACAGGATACGCCGCACTTGCTTGTGCACCAGCTTGTCGATCTCTTCCTTCTTTTCCTGGAGCTGCTTGAACTCCTCTTTTCTCGGGTCATTCTCAGGTCCGAGCGCGAGTGGCACAGCTCTTCTAACTAGGTCCACCACCTAAAAAAGTCAATAGCCAAACAATACAAGATTCAGTCCGAAAATTACACCATGACTCCTTTTGCCCGTCTTGACACGTTAAGGAAAACCATTGACTCTTACTAAATAGGCTGATATACATTATTTTCACTGCCAAGGATAGCGAGATTGTTGCTTTCCTACAGGCCGCCAGCTGAAAGCAACAGGAAACTCACACTGCTGATGCAATCCTTGTTGGATAAAATTTTAGCCTTTATTGATGTGGTGTCTACACTCAAAGAATAAAGCAGCACCTTTGTCTCAGGTGGATGCTTAGATGACTTAAGTGTCGTGGACGGCAATAACAAGATTCCACTTTTCCTCAGAGAGTGTTTTATGGTCTTTGTTCTGACCAGGGTAGGTGAGGAACAAACAACGGTTGAGGAGGACTGGAGCCTACACAATTGAACGTATAACCATCCAACATTGAATCTTCACATCAATGTAGTTACATGTAAATGTTGATCCTATGGTAGTTCAGCTAACTGCATACACGCATTGCTGAGAATTCATTGTTCATCTTGACCTGTGTCACCTCATTTACTCAGTCTTCTGGTAATTGATGCTAGAACCCCATTTGACAAACAGTACCTTATTACATGTCACAAATATGACTAAGAAATGCAGTATGACAAGATCATCTCGAATAATATAGGAATATTGGAATTTGATGGGGGTTTTGTTATGATGAAAGAGGGAATTTAGCTGGTTAGCAAGATGTAAACCTAAATCCAAAGCAGTAGGTCGGTATAAGGGACATATCCGAATCGGAATCCAATCCAGAATAAAACGGTTACGAGATGCAGGTGACTTAAAAGGAAGTAGTAACTGAATGACGAAATGGGCTAGAAGAAACGTGACCTTCTCGGGGTGGAGGTAGGCCTTGTCCCTGAAGAGCAGCACGACGCCGGCGTCATCCATGGCCCGCGCGAGCGCCTCGGCATCGGCGTGGGTGCGTGCCGCGCCGGCCTCGACGCAGGCGTCGAGGAGGTCTCCGTAGCCGTCCCGCAGGCGGCGCTTGAACGCCTCGACGGCGACGAGGCGCACGAGCCGCCGCGCCTCGGCGGGGGTGACCTCGGCCGGCTTCTTGCTAGTCTGGTAGTGTGATGGCGGCCTTGGTGGGCTCGTGGGCCGGAACGGGATGGCTTGTCTTTTTTTTTCCTCTTTGATTTTCTCTTTTTTTTCCCCTACCTTGCTCCCTTTGATCATGAATTTAAGGCGGTTGATGGTTTTGGCATCATCACGATAGTAAAGAAAGAAACTTTCGGTGTCCGCATCATTCTGAGACCTGAATCTCGATAAGTAGTAGGCAGAGCAGGGAGCAGCAAGGAATCCATCCAATCCTTTGCTTTGGCACGTGTGTATGTGTACACAATGCAACCTTGCTGTAGCACAGGCGCAGGAATCAGAAGTGGCGGCACGTGTTAAAAGTAGTCTGCTCCAGCCAGGCCCACCAACTCATTGCAGGGCCGAAAGCAGCGTAGTGGGCCGAAAATGAGCTTCCCGAACAAACCATTCCCTGGGACAACATTCTTCTTGCTATTGGAATTGGAATCAAATCACTTGCTTCAAGATTTGCAGGAGGACAGGGTGCTCCTCCATCTGCCAAATAAAGCAGCAGCACATGGTAAGTTTGTAAGGATGCAACTGGATTGAGATCAAACCAAACCCCACTGCGTTGTGGCAACAATTCTTCCTTCCCCAAATGGGCTCGGGCAAGTCCAACAACCACGCCCGACTATCATCATCGCTCCCCCCGAAAACCATTCACAGCTTTCTCTGCGAGTCCAAGCCTGAGCATTGAGCAACAAAGGTGCGAGCTCTTTCTTTACTTCCCATGCTGCAGTACCTCCTACTAGTACTACACACGACACGAGAGCAAGAGACACCAGGGCACGGCTTCTGCTTCTGCTGTGAGAAAAGGACTAGTCATTCGGAAGAAGAAATGGGACGGTGGGCCCCTCGGACAGGAAAAGATAGGGACGGCAGAGCACAAAGGCTCTCTTTGTAGGAGGGGAGAGAGGAGCCGAGGCATCCCCCAATCATGGCAGCTATTTCATTTCTCTCCATCCAGTCCAGGAATGCTTTACCTGCCTCCCTCAAGGCCTCAACCTCTCTCATGTCCACTCCATAATGAGCAAGCAGCATGTTATGTTATCACAGGACAATCCTGCAAATGGCGTGACTGCCCCACTCTGGCTGTGCGGGCAAACTGCTTTGCTTTGATGGTGTTTTCCTACAAGATTGGCTCATAACCCAGTTTGGAAATGTGACTATGAGAAGCAAGCTAAGCCAGGCCCTAGTACTAACAGCAATTCCTTGTTGCCCCACCGCTGATCTCAACAACATCTTCTGTAAACTAAACAGAACACAACCGAGCACTTTTCATAAACTATGCACAGAAAGGCAGTTCTCAGTGAGCTAAGCCAAGAAGAGCAAACAAAAAATTACTAGTACAGTAGTACTAGCAAACAACTAGTGAAGTGGGATTGCTTGATGGTGATGGTGAACCAACAAAATACGCCATATTCTCACTTGTGGAATGTCACTGGGGAAAAAATAATAAGGATTCAAGCTCATCATGCCAAGGCTAATTGGTTAAGATGTTCAGGAAGCAAGAATTGACAAGCTGATGACCTCATGGATGAAAAGGTGAGAACGATGCTAAAAGTAAACAATGCATACCCACGAAAAAAAAGCGTGGAGTCCACTAAAGATAACTATGACTTATACAAGACACATGAATAGTATTATCAATACACTGAGTGGTAAACAACAGGTGAGAATAAGTAGGAACAATTTGCACACTGCACTAGTAAACATTGATTTAGGATGCTATTTATCTAGCCACAGATTTGAGGTTAAAAATCCTTAATGGTTACTTCCCCCAAAAATAAATAAATAAATCAGTGGCTTTGGTATTGAACTGATGATGTATTCCTCAGCTTCTCCTAATTTCTGGAGAAAAATAGTAAGACTATCCCAAAAGCGCCTCCACCTTCTCAGCAAGAACCTAAACGAACTCACAAAAAGAGCACGCACCGGATTGTGTAATTTGTGATCAAGGGCTCTACATATAACGAAGCAACATGGATTAATTAGCAAACGAATATGAAAAGTAGGGCTGATCGGCAAGATTGGGTGAAGATAACCGATCGACAGCTGAACAAAATCTACCACGAAACTAAGCTTACATCAGTAACTATCTCTGTGAAGAGATCTAGCAATTAGTGATCACAAATATTTCATTTTCCTAATCTCGGAATTGATTAAATTGAGCAGCTAGCTAAAGAGGCAAAAGATCTGGGCAAGAACCCAAGTGAGACCTACTAGGAGTAATAGTAATGCTTTAGCTCTGTAAATTTGCTCTCAAATTTAACGGCATGGGGTCTGAATCGGGCGCCAAGCCGATGCAGTGAGCAGGCAAAGATCCTTCCACCCGAGCTTCAGAGCACCATTCTCCTCGACGAGCGTGTACCCGTCGGAGGGGAACATGCCAAGCAGCAGCGACGCCTGCGCCGCCGCGCTGCCGGCGAGCGACGCCGAGCGGAACCCCGACTGCGCGAGCTTCTCGCGCCAGCTCCCGAACTTGACGTCGCCGGTGCGCGCCGGCCCGCCCACGGCGAGCACGTTGCAGATCTCCCTCGACAGGAGCTGCTGCTCCACGACGTGCCGCTCCGGGCTGTCCTCGCCGTAGCTCGCGTCCAATGAGTCGAACAGCGCCGAGTAGTAGTGGATGGCCTCCACGAAGCGCGCCAGGAAGGAGCCCGAGTGGCTGAGGTCCTGCTCCACCATTGTCACCACCTTGGGGGCCAGCCTGCAATCCGTGCGTGGTCCATGGAGACAGCATCAGTACGTGCATTTCGTGGCCATTAGATTCTGCTGGCACGACAAGATTCAACCAGCAACAACTAAACATTTTAATGATGCATCAAATCAAGGACATTGCAGTTTATCTATCTCATGGTTCCCCAACCAAAAGTACATTGGGCAGATATGTAGTAGCAGTCAATCGACTATTAAAGCTAATGCCTTTGATAAGCTTTTGAGTTTAGTTACCTGATCTATTAAGAAATGATAGTTAGTAGTAGGAGATGACAGTTATTCCATTTCAGTAATCATGACTCTGGCACTAGGAACTAGAAACTTTTTTGGCATAGAAAGTTGGTCATGATGATAAGAAACTTCAGCTCGCTCCTAGTGATCCACTAACCATATTCAAGCGGGTCTTTTGTGGTTCTGGGATCACCAAAGACCATGGAAGAGATCGTCTCAAAAGCATTGTAAAGATGCAACCTTTTTGGCCTAGAAAGTTGGTCATGATGATGACTAGTAGTAAACTTTTGGAGCTCCAAAACGCAATTTTTTACTGGTAAACCAGCGGAGTATGCTTGTACCGGATGTACTGCGATTGATGCAGTGATGCTTGATGTGCATATCACAATGTGACAGACGTTGGTTGAACTAAAGTGGTTGCTGAAAAGTAGTCATGATGGTAGAAGCAACAAGGAGGATTTGACATGGAAGCTAGCAATGGAGGAGGAGGAGCACCTTTGGATGAGCCAGAGCGTGTTGGAGTCGGAGCCGGTGACGTCGTAGAGCGAGTGGTGGAGCCAGTGGACGGCGACGGCCTCACGCCGCGTGACGCCCAGCTTCTCCGGGTCAACATTGCCGGCCTTCTCGGCCACGGCGCAGAACTCGAATGGCAGGCCAAGCGTGTCGGCGAAGTCGGAGAGGCGCTTCCCCGTGGCCTCGAGCGCCTCCATGGACGCGCCGAGGCCGGTGAGCCTGACCCTCGGCGGGCCGCCGGGGCGGGAGGCGAGGATGTGGAAGAGGCCCGGCCACTGCAGCCCCTGCATGATGTCGAGGTCGATGATGTGGACGCGCTCCTCCCGCTCGAACGCCTCCTGGATGGCCTGGTTCGCCGTGAAGTGCGAGAACTTGACGAAGGGGCTGATGCCGTTGAACACCTGGAACGCGGCGGCGACGCGGCCGTGCAGGCGCGCCGCCGCGGGGGACGCCGGCGGCAGCGGCGCGTACAGCCCGAGGCACGAGCTGACGAGGCGCGCGGACATGGCCTCCGCGAAGTAGGCGGCGACGCGCTGCGTGGAGGTGCCGAAGGGCGTGGCGAGCTCGGCGATCTCCAGCAGCGTCTGGTGCGCGTCGTCGAGGTTGTCCGCGTTCACCGACTCGGCGCACTGCAGCAGCAGCGTCAGCAGGTGGAGGCCCTCCTCGTCGCGCTGCTTCCGCCGCTGCTCTTCCTTCCGCTCCTTCGCGGCCGCCGCAGCCGCTGCGGCGGCGGCTGCTGCCGCCGCGGCGGTCTCCTCTGCTGTCGGGGGCTTGGGCGACTGCGGGGACGGATTCGACTCCTCCTGCTGGCACGGCTGTGCCTCGTGGCGGCGCTTGTCTGGAAGCGGGGGAGGAGGGAGAGCGGGCACTGTTGGGGCGGCGGCGGGCGGGGTGCTGTGCAGGAGGGCAGGAGGATGCGGGAGCGGCGGCGGGGCGGGGTCGGCGTTGAGGAGGGAACGGAGGCGAAGCTCGAGGAGGGAGGCGAGGCCGGGGTTGCAGGGGTGGATGATCTCGCGGACGTTGTGGATGAGCTGCGTGATGGAGACCCCGGCGCCGCCGCTGCTGCCGATGATGTCGCGGATGATGCCGTCCACCCACGCCGTGGTGGACGCCGCCACCTCGCCCGCCGCAGGCGGGGGCGCGTGGGGGACGTCCACCTCCGCGTGCGCGTGGTGCTGCTGCTGCTGGAACGCGGGGAGCTGGAGCTGGGTGGGCAGCGCGGGCAGCTGCGCGCTAGCGGCCGACTGATGCGGCTGCCCACCGCCAGCGGCGGCGGTGACGTCGGAGAGGTCGCCCGTGACGTGGCGGCGCGGCGGCGGGAGGTCCATGTCGGGCGCCGGGCGCTTGCGGACCATGGCGGCGGCGGCGGATTCTTGGTGCTGGTCTAGTTGGTGGAGGTAGTGGAGGAGGAGGTGGTCTTGGGAGGAGGGGAGCGGCGGCAATAAGGAGTGGGAGGAGGTGGAGGCGGTGGCATGAGAATAAGCTGCAGAGTGAGGGGAGGCCGTGGGTGGCGCGGCGGAGGAGGACGAGGGGAAGAGGAGGAGGGAGGAGGAGCCCATCTACAAACGCCAAGAGGAAACCGCCGCGCGCATGGCGATCGGGCAGCTCAGCGTGGGATTTTTACTCTGAGCGGCTGAGGTGAGAGTGGAGGTGGAGTAGATGGTCGAGGAAGGAGAGGAGGGTGGTGGACGGAGTAAAGAGGAAGAAGCCGCCGGAAGACGAACAAGCACAAGGGGTTTGGGTTAGGCGGCGGAGTGGCTAATCATATTTATGGAGCCGAACCAGCAGCTGTAGTATTAGAAGTGGTAGGCCGTAGGGATATTTGCTACCCCTTGGGCTCCGTGCTTATTACCTGTCTCATGTTCTTCTTAAAACCAGTTTATTATGAGTGCGTAAAAAAAATAGACGTTCTGCTCCTCAACTTTGATCCTAAGGTCAAATTAATCCCTCAACTTTCACAAAGATGAAATAGCTCTCAACTTTTATTTGAGGATCAAAGTCATGCTTATGCTTATATTATACTTTATAATATAATAACATAATATTTATGCAAAAAGTCCTCTTTACTCTTGACTCCTTCCCCTTCTAAATTCATTTAGGAGCTGAACATCGTAAATGTTTGATTTGGAATATAGAATTTTATCTACCTATATATCATATTGTATTGCAGACGCATGAAGAGTAAAATTAAAGCTACTTAATTATCGCATAACTACGTACCACCATAAAATGTTGCGAAAAGTTGAGCGAACAATGACACAAATATTAAAAATTAAGGAGAAAAAGAAACTAAGGGTAAAAAGAACCTTTTGCATTCATCTCAGGTTATTATGGAGTACTCCATTTATTCCAAATTGTAGGTCGTTTTAGCAAATTAGATGCATAATTTTTTTATGGATCTAGACATAATGTATATCTAGATGCTTTGCAAAATCTATGCATCTAGATTTGTCAAAACGATCTATATTTTGGAACAAATGGAGTATAATATAAGCACAAGGACAAGTTTGACTTTAAAACAAAAGTTGAGGTACCATATAAACCAATTTAAAAGTTGAGGGACGAACTTGACCCTCGAAATAAAGTTGAGGGACCAAAATACCTATTTTACCGGAAAAACTCGGTTTCTTTGTCACCACCTAATGGGAAAAGAAGCAAATTTATCACTAATTTGTATTTGAATAAATTTACTTATAATCCAATAAATTATTATCATATCACACGGCTATGGGAAGTTCAAAAAGAAAATTGATCGTTTCACCACTATTAGGTGGGTACGATAGGAAAGATGCCAGTGAGACTACGACTCTGCAAGATCAAGGAGATGTAGAAGGTTCAAGGGTCCATAGAGATAGATGAGCCTTTAAATTTGTCATGTGGTGTTATCAATCTTCTTTAACTTGTTCATCTTTTATAATTAGCATAAAACTACCTATGTGATACGTAGAGATAGTTTCTCTATCCCGAAATATAAGATATTGAAAGGTTCAAAATTTGTACCCAAATATAAGGCATCCTATGGTATTTTGGAAACTAACTATTCCTAGCCGGCTATAAAATCAACGAAATGACAACCAAACAAGACATTAAATAGAGATCCATACGTCAAAATAGTTCAAGTTTGATCAAATTTATAGATAAGAATATTAACATCTAACACATCAAATAAGTAAATTAAGAAAATATATTTCATAATGGATCTAATTATTTTCATTTAACATTCAAAATATTATTATTATTTTTTATAAACTTGGTTAAATTTAAAATAGTTTGACTTAGGACAAACCAAAATGCTTTACATTTCAAGATGGAGGGAGTATATATATTCTTATGGAAACTATGTTTCATTATTGTGAACCAATTAACATGGATATTATATTATGTTATCAATCTATACGCCACACACATTATCTGATAATACATCGGTAAAATATCTTTCATCTACTAACTCTTGTTACCGATAGGTCACTGCATCACTACTCGATTGAATTTGTTGACCAGTTCTCGTCTACAGAAAGCAGGTTGGTGATCTCAGCCTTGGGAGGAATCCTAGCTACTCCAGATTTGCACGCAGCGACACGAGTGTACCCAGGAGGTCGAAACGTTGTTGTCTACGAGTCTTTTAGCAAGCCTCGTGTTGAACTTTGTCCATGCATTCTTCTTTAATTTTGACCATGGCAATGGCATGCCTAGCTGCTGAATCATCAGCTCAGACCGCCTCTGAGGTCTGCGTGGGCCACGATAGGAACCGCATGACGAAGAAGAAGAGATCGGTCAGTAGATGTGTTGTGTATCCCAAACCCAAAGTGAGATTCTCTGGTGGCGTCTCCATCGCTGCCCGGCTTTGTTGTCACCGTTTCACTATCAGCATCATCGTCATCGTCGGCATGGGAATACACCGGCGTGCATGACGTTGCCCGTTGCGACCGGCAACCTCTCGTTTCTTCTTTTGCCTTTTATTTGCTGTATATGTAGCCTTGCATGCTTGTCATCGATCTGATACGAAAGTTTTGGCTCTTGGCACACAGGATGTCGTTTGTACCTCGTGGGATTTCCAATTTGTTGTTTCTCGTCCACTTTTGTTTCATCACCATCATAAAAAACATTAGGATCGAAGTGGTTGTCAAATTGTGCAGCATTTACCTTGAAAGACAGAGATGAATGTTGCAATTTTTAAGGAAATAAAATTGGCCATAATTTGGTAAAAAAACGTTTCTTTTGAAAGAAAGTGTGTCCATAGCGCAAACAAAAAAGAAATCCATGCCTGGCTTGAAAATGTGAAGTACACACGCTGTATATAAGAATTGGCGATGCTGAGCCTGTGTGGGGACTCGAACATGTTGTACTCCATTCTGCAGTATTGTTTTTTATATTTTAGCCCTTTTAAAACTAATATTTTACAAATAACTCCTTCCGAACTAAAATCAAAAGAAGTAGCCATTTTGGTCACGCCAAGCCGCGTGGCGTGACTTGTAACTGGGTCACGCCATTGCATGTGGCATGACTCGAATGCCACGCTGGCGCAACCCGAGATCGATTTCCACGTGATGCTGACAAAGCGAAATGAGCTGAGCTAGTCACGCCAAGTTGCTTGGCGTGACCGACAAAGCAGTCACGCCACATAAAGGAGGCTGCTTGCTTCTCTCCTAGTGCAAAAAACACAATCCGTTTAGCCATATTTCATCATTTGTTCTAATTAGCAAACGATCTCCTAAATTCTTTAAACTTGACATGTACAATATATAAAATGTTCGCGTTCCATTTTAAGCATTTGCACTCCAATACATTGTGTAGAAAATGAGAAATCCAATTTATAAGTATGATAAGTGTTATTGATAGAGTGCAATCATACACATAGTATGTTTCTTCGCTGCATGAGCTCTAGAGGATGGTGTCAAGCGCCGCCAGCCAAACGTCATGATCAACGAAGCTAGAAGAGTAGAAGATAAAGATCGGTTGAGAAAATCTCTAACGAATCAAACTAAAGTTGTGCTACGTATGCATGTTCTCTCGCCAAGCAATGGTGACTTCTCGTTATTAGGCCCACGAGTCATCGGGTGTTAACACAATGGGATAACTATTGATCGTGAGATGAGAATGGATCATCCTACAAACGATAACGCTTAAAAAATATTTTTCTACCCAAACATTTTCTTTTAATATTTTGTTTCTGATGCTTACTGATTACCGTACCCTTGCATGTGCAGAGTGAATTAGTGCATATTTCTTTTGCTCGCACTGGTCAAATTATATTGAGTTGCTTTGTATATCAAATGGAGGAAGAAGGAAAAGATTTTTACTCTATATAATAAAATGCTCCAAACTCATCCTTGAACTGGACCAATCAAGAAAACTACACTGGTACGTAGGTGAACGGATAAGCAATGACAAGAACAGTGGACTATTTAAAACAAGACAGATGCTACTACAGAATCAAGTTATTTCATTGCCAAACTACTCTTAGCTATAATTCATGTGTATTCAAGAAAAAAGTGCCCTTAGTAAGCATATTACTAGGAAGCAAAGTTGCATCAGCTTGATGTATGCACGAAATACTTCAAGACTACTAGTTAAATCAAGGTTCTTAGAAAGGAGAAATTGGGCACACACAAAACCTTCTAGTCTTTCTATCGTTGCCTAAATTGGCACTGCATAAAACATAAGATGGGTACTGTGGCTCACATGTAAAGCTCTCCATTGGCACATAAAAGTTACCCCTAGATTTCACTTGACATTGTCTTTCTCCTAGGGGACGGTCTGGCGGCATACTGTTGGGAATCAATTCATTAGTACTAGAGTTATCTCTAATAGTGGAGGGGAAATTTTACATCAAGTTTCATCTTCTCAACAAAAATGACAATTTTAAATGGATTCCTATGATACCTTAAACGCGGTGTAATTCTGACAAAGGATAATCTTGCAAAACGAAACTGGCAAGGGAATCAACAATGCTGCTTTTGTCATGAAAATAAAACGATACAATATCTATTTTTTAAATGTCGGTTCACACGGATGGCTTGGGCTACGGTGTACGCAGCATGGGGTCTTTCCAGACTTTGTAGCTTTTCAGATATGTTTGGTAGCTGGTTTAATGGCATACCAAAAAAGTACAAATCTCTAGTTCTTGTAGGAGCGGTAGCCTTGTGTTGGTCCGTCTGGCTCTGCAGAAATGCGTGTGTATTTGAGAACAAACATTCTTCTTTTTTGCTTATTATTTACTCGACTACGCATTGGCTCCGTTCATGAGCTATCCTTCAACAGTCTACTTCACAGGAGGTGCTTGTTGCGGCCTCTCCGTTCTTGGAGCGGGTGGCCAAGGATGTTTTTACCTAGGCACATGGATGGCGGTCCAGTCTTAGGATTGACAGTCATTAGTCTGTCCTGTTTTGTTCTAAACTTTTTAAGGTTGTGTGCTGTGTGGCAGAGACCGGGAAAATTTTAAGTCGTTGTATCACATTGATGTAACTTCTTGAAATCAATAAAGTTTCCCTTTTCTAAAAAACACTTTTAGACCTGTCAGTGACACAAGTGTCCGGAGACTCTGGATATGTGTCCGGACACTCCGGATGTCTGGTCTGGAGTCTCTAGAGTTCACGTCCGGACTCTCCGGGTATGAAACTTTGAGAGCAGAAATGTTGAATCAGGGTACAGAAATTAGATCAAGTAAATATGCAGATACCAGGAGTTCTTATAAGATAAGACTTGGCAGCTGGTTCGAGCTAAAGACTTGTAAATGAGTAGGTCGAGCTCAAAACCTAGAAAGTTAGTTCTCACAAGCAAATGACCAAACAAATCAAATAAAGTGAATGCAAAGAAATAGTGATTTGTTTCCCGAAGTTGACACCCAAAGGTGCTACGTATCCGTTGAGGAATAGTTCAAGAGACTCCGCTAAAGAACTTCTATGTTCCTCCCTTGAGGTGAGACCAAAATCCCAATCCCAAGGCCACTTACTATGGATTCCTACAAGAGAAATGGTGAGTATAAACTTCTCGTGGAGCTCACAAATCACTGAGCACTCACGAGCACGCCTAGCCATCTAAAAGCTTGAGCTCCAAGAGTAAAAGACTTGAATCCACCGGCTTGACGAGGACTTAGTGCTCAAGATTTGGAATGGAGGCTCACAAGCACAAATTATAGCTCTTGCAAGGCTCTCACTTGAATCCTCCGAAGGAATCACTCAAGAATGAAGGTTGGGGAGTGAGAGAACTCTTTTTTTATTTCTAGGTCATCTTAGCACGAAATGAGGCAAGAGAGGGCTGAATGGAGCTGTTGGAGGAGTATTTACTCTCTCTCTCTCAGAAACTAGCCACTGGGGAATGAGTACCCGGACACTCCGGGTATATGTCCGGACACTCCGGACTCAATGTCCGAACAGTGACCCGGAGTCTCCGGGCCAGCAGGAACTCACTCAGAAAATTTAGGCAAGGATGCTTTTTGAGTGGTTTTTATGGCTCTTATGGATTTGTATGGATTCTCTTGAGCACTGTATCCAAGTAAACACCTGCAGATTAAAATCCCTCTTGATAGTACGGGGTTCCTATACTTTCAAAACAAAAATCTATTCTTGAGTAAATTTCAACCATCTCTTTTCATTTTTTTTTGAGGGGACGTGCTTCATCATATATTCCATTTGTTCAACTTAACACCTGCACGCATGCTAGATAACGAGATTAAACGTACATGTGTTTTGTCATCCGAACATAAAAACCCACTAAGGGTCCTAGATATCTTTCAAAATTCACCTGGGCCTTCACTTTGGTGTGTATGATTGCACCAGAGCTCGGGCAGCGAAGAAGCATACTACGTGTGGATGATTGTACTCTACCAATAACACTTAACGTACTTATAAATTGGATTTCTCATTTTCTACACAATGTATTGGAGTGCAAATGCTTAAAATGGAACGGAAACACTTTATATATTGTCCATGTCAAGTTTAAAGAATTTAGGAGATCGTTTGCTAGTTAAAACAAATGATGAAATATGGCTAAACGGATTGTGTTTTTTGCACTAGGAGGAAGCAAGCAGCCTCCTTTGGATCACGACATGCATTCTGGCGTGACTGCTTTGTCGGTCACGCCAAGCTAGCTCAGCTCATTTCGCCTTATCAGCATCATGTGGAAATCGATCTTGATCGCGTCAGCGTGGCATTCGAGTCACGTCATTGTCTTGGTCGCGTCAGCGTGGCATTCGAGTCACGCCACATGCAATGGCGTGAGTCAGTACAAGTCACGCCACGTGGATTGGCGTGACCAAAAGGGCTATTTCTTGAAATTTTAGTTTTAAAAGGGTTATTTATAAAATATTAATTTTAAAAGGTTAAAATATAAAAAAAAATTGGCAGTATTGAGCGTGGGATTTGTTGGGCAGTCGCACGCCGGCGGGTGGTTTGCTGGACCCTGCACGGCACTGCATGCACGTTGATCGATCTGATCTGGACATGCATGCCAGGTCTGTACCTGGACCATGCAAGTCCATGTGGCCCTCGTCCTAGCCACTCGATCATGTTCTCACTCTCTCACAGCGGTTGTACTTAATTTGCATTAGAGCAAGATTAATAATACTTTTCAGTCTAGTCGTATAATGGTTAGCTCTTCATCATTAAGGCTAATTTTAATGGGAGTGTCATAGCAGTGTTAGGAGCATTAAATTTGCTAACATAGCAGGAGAGAGAAAAAAGGAAGTGTTATGGGATAAGAGAGGAGTATCATGGTGATGACACTCCTCTGACATAGATCTCAAATTTATAGTCTTAATAACTGTGTGATAACACTCCCCGCTGAGACTAGCCTAATACATAGTTCATTTATCTCTTTCATAAAATTTCTCGGTTCTTGTAAGTTTACACCTCATTTTTCCTCTCTCTTTTCTCTTATCTTTTCTAAGCATTCAGCCTAGTTACGATATCTTATTATACTTGCTCTTAGTGTAGTTTAATTAACAGAGTTGTGACTAGATAGGGATGTTTACCTTTATCGCTGCTATTGCACTTGCTAGTGCACAGTGAAAAGGGTGGTGCATCGTGGACTGGACCCCGGCTTTCCGGTGGTGTCTTCACTTGCATGTGTGACCTCGTTTCAGGCTCCCGAATGGAAAAGGGTCTCGCCTTTTCTTGCGCCCTTTTCGTCTCGTTGTTCTCACTGCATCGTCCTGTTCCTTTCGCACGCTTCCATTTCCACGCACGGCCATGGAGCCGAGAGCATCGAAGGAAGCAGACAGACTCCATTGCGTTTCGTTGCTCGGGCTCGCCGCTCGCTCCGTCCCCAGTTCCCATTCAACGATGCCCGCTGCACGTACGTTGGTGTCCCAACAGCTACCAGTTCTCTTCTGTTCTAGGGTGTAGTAGGGTCTTGATCCTTTCCCAGTTTCCCTCCTCCATCGATACATATGGTTGCAACAATTCCTATGGATGACCGTGGTCGAGTGCCTAATTTGAGGGAAAGAGATGTACTTACTATTCATGCATGGAGGAGCACGATATGGTTCAGATCAAACGCATGGAGTACTGCGAATGGACCACTCACTGCTCACTCTGAAGGAACAGGCGGCGGGCAGGCACCTTCAATTATTACTAGAGGCCAGGAGGGCGAGGGCTACAGGCACCAGGCACTCCGGCCAATCTTGCTAGATCAGCAGCTCAATTCCTTTGTAATCTTGTCCACTGGATCAGCTGTCCGCCCGTCCAACCAATTGTGCACAGCAAGGGAACAGTGCTGCGTTTGCAGTACTAAATAGTAGTATGGTCGCGGCTGCGTGTGACTGAAAATCACTTCTTTTAGCCCTAAAAAATCACCTTTTTTTTCCCATCACAGCAATACGTACAGCGCCATCAAGATTTTCTCTGTTGCTCGCTGCCTCACGTACGGCATGCATGTCTCTCTGAGGCCTCTTCTTCCACAATTTTTGAGCAAATTTTATCAGGACTGTGAATTAAACACTTCACCTAACGTTAGTTACGGGCATGACTAGTGCACGCCTTGCTACAGAATCATCTTTCATTCCTTAGAGAGCTATAATATGTCTAAAGAACAATGTTAAGATGCTCGCCGGAGTTTCTATAATTTCTCTTATTCTTTAGCACGTTTTGATAACAATGAAGGTTCTGAAGCGTCAAAATAAACATAAAATTCAATGCACTGCTGGTAGCCTTAGATTCTACTATACTTTTATGCTATGTCAACCTGAAGAAACGTAAAGGAAGCTATGTGTCTTGTTCACATTCTGATTTCTGAACTACTCCAGCTAGCTAGGGAGTGGCTGGAAAGGAACGAGCCAACGTTTAGGTCAAGCTAATAGCCTTTTTGGCGAGCATTTGACTTCTTGCATGAGAGGGAGGCACGTTGCTCGAGGCCCAAGAATCCTACGTCTACTCGGATTTCAAGGAGTACTCAACACTTGCACTTTTCCAGTTCGAAAGAAAAAACGTGCCATGAAATCCAGCGGACGCGGGTTCGAGTACGAAGTTCCAAGTACATGACCCTCATTAAGGATATGTATAAGGATATGTCTCTCGTTGGCATGTCCGCCCGACGACGTACTGTAGTGAGATCACAAGTGAAACTTCTGAGTGCTAACACATATACTGCCATGCCGGAATGATAGCAGATCGTTCTTGTGCATTCTTGTAGCATTTGCACAGGCTTAATTTGCAAGCTTGCGTTCAGTCCAGCTCTCAGCTGTAGCTAGGGGCCGGGGTTCAGGCAGCTCGATCTGTAGTAGCCTGCATGCAAAGGGCATGACAATGGCAGCGACTGTGGAGTGCAGCAGACATGCTCGGCGCTGCTGGGTCTGCGAGTAAGGCTGCTCGCGTGGCAACGGGCGAATATTAAGATCAGTGCTCTGGTGGTCCGCCCCGCATGGCATGGCCCATGCATTATTCAACTGTTTTAGTTTTCTGTGTGTGGAGGTGTCAAGCATTGGACAATAAGCTAGCCAGATCAAGCAATGTTAAGGATAAATAGGGGACAAACAAAACAATACAGAATGTGCACATTATTCAGACAACAAGTAGAATGGAGTAGTAGTCAAATTAAGTCAGGTTCAGAGTTTGGTAGAGCAGTCCAGAATAGACGGGGATGAGAAGAATGCGACTCTCGATTACACCCTGATCTGGGACAGAATGCCGCTTATCCCGGCGAGACAAGAAGTAAAAGCTGAAGCTTGGGGCTACATAATCATGGCTAGCAGTAGAGCCCGTACAGTACCAGGTTGCTGCTGGTATTTCATGCAGGCCCCTATGCATGGCCACTTGTTGATTATCCGATCCATACACATGCATGCATGCATGCATGCTGTGTTCTTGGAATCACCTGCATGTCCGCAGCGCGCGCGCACATATATATATATACACACACATATACATACATACATACACCGGACGAGCTGTATTACTTATTAGCCAGTAAATATATACAGTAAGGCCGGCCGACGAACAGAGAGAACGCATATATGATCGAAATTACTGTACATGTGTACTGTATTGTTAGAGTGCGCAGCGGAAACCGGCCCAGCCCGCTATACCCACGAGCCGGCGCTCTAGCAAACCTAGGTCCACTGGAGCCCACAACATTCAAGGTTCGGCGATGTGCCTACATCCTCGGGGCATGACTACGGGCGCTCCTCCCCATCAACAACGGCTACACCGGCATCCGGGCACCACCGCGGCCTCGCCGCCTCCCACACCAGCCGCCTTGTCGTCTCAAGGTTCCAACGGTAGTGCCCTCATGTTTATGAGCCCAAGGAATACAAAGTACGACCTAAACTCTGGAGACGTTCACCCCCCCCCTCCCCCCCCCCCCCCCCCCCCCTCGTCACCATATGACTCCGGAGATATTCCAGATTTTCCGACTTTTGGCTCCGATACCACTTGTTAGAGTGCGCAGTGGAAACCGGCCCGATCCGCAGTACCCACGAGCCGGCGCCCTAGCAAGCCCACGTCCACCGGAGCCCAACCAACCAAGGCATCAGGCCTAACTCAGCCCAAAAGACTAGTCTAATGGGTGAGGGCTGCCCCCACCTTACATGCTGTGCTCCCCCACCATCAACTTTCGACGCGGGACTAAATCTAACGACCTGCATCTGCAATGATCGATATCGATCGATTGATCGAGTGGTGGTGTGTAGAAGTAGTAGGAACAATTACGCATGCAGAGTCAGAAGAGGTAGCTAGCTAGCTCAAATTATGCATGAGCACAGTACTGTGGCTCATCAGACCACTACTGTGCAAGGCGTGACATGCATGTAGACACGGGCATGCATATCGATCAGTCCTTTCACTCTGAGTCTGAGCGTAGCGTCACTTCAGGCCTTACAACTTGCTTGTGAATTGTGCGTGATCGATCCCTACACGTACGTACTATATCTGCAAAAGTACCAATAATGGATGATTGCAAAATCATGACCATATTATTGACCTCCCTTTCTTCATTGCCTCGATCGAGCCCAGAAATGTATGCATGCGGTCCGATCGATTGATCAGACTTAGCTTTAAGCTAGATAGTGCCCCTTTCCGCTTCTCTTTATTTTGAGAGAGAGCCTTTTATTTACATGTGCTTGGCTTGCTAGGCCTGTTAATTAAACTACTAATCTGCCGCATATATACTAAGGCAAAAAATATACTACAAGCAGCAAATAAAAACGCATATTTTAGTTTGGTCGCCAACACATGCATATATAAACGGCTACCCGCGATGCAGGGCGGCAGGGACCTTGATATGAGCTGAGCTCTCCCCTCTGCAACTTTCCCTTGTATACTTCCTCGCTCCCTGCTGCTCAACAGTATCTCACTACTGTCCTGCTGCGTACCTGCCCCATGTGACACTGCGTGCACCGTGTCTCCCGTCCCAAGCAACCTGCTGGCTGCTGCTATATATTTGTACACATGCGTAGTAGTAGTAGCATGTTTGTCTCCTCTTGTTTAGAGCTACATGCCATGCCTTGGTTTAGATTGGACACTCTTAAATATACCTCTCTGACTAGCTTTTCTGTATTGTTGGTTAGCCAACGACTAGGCTTCTACGTGTAGGAGTAGTTTTATTTCCTCATCCCTCCATCCTAAATTATTAATTATTTTAGATTTTTTAAATTTAAAGGTTTTGCTATACACCTAGACATGTCTAGTATTCATCTTCATCTAGGTGCATATAGCAAATTATATGTATCTTAAAAAACCCAAAACGGATTGTAATTTGGAACGGAGGTAGTAGTTTCTACGTTACCCTTCGAATATATAACCAATTTATTTAATGTCCTTATTATGGCCTTATTTGTAATGCATGTTCAGTGTATAGATCGTCAGCCATTCAGCTCTTAATCGTGGCTCTAGTAGTTTAGTTGTTGATATATATAAAAAAACTAGCGTTCTTTCGGTAGAGATGTCTGAAGTGTTATTATTCTGACCACTGTTCATGTTCATCAGATGTGTCCGAACTCTGAAGTGCGGCAGCTTTTGCTGGTACTATACCGTACCCATGCATTTTTTTGGAAAACTAATATATATGCATGTTATCGATCCGTCCATGTCCATCCATATGTCTAGCCCTACCTATCTCATCTCGCGTCCAATCATAATGTGACCACGCTCGTCATTCATGTGAAGCGGTACTGGATCGAGGTAATAGTGCTTGTCCCCTCCGATCCTTGTAAGAAAGATTTTTTTTTTGAAAGACCCGGGACATTGTCCGGCATTCATTAATAAGAAGCGTCAGAGATTACAAGGCGCAAGCAGCGCCAAGAACAACATCTTTCCTTTCCTAGACAGAAGGCTAGGAAAGCAGGGGAGCAAAAGGGACTACTCGCTATCGCTAAATATGTGACCAGCGTCTAAGGGGGCGTTTGGTTTGCTGCTCACCTCAGCCTGGCTCGTATATGGACCTCAGTCAAGTCACGTGCAGAGACTGTTTGGTTGCTCGCATGAGGATATGCTGCAGGCCATAAAAATATTAAAAATAAATGTCATGATGATATTTATTTTGTGCAAGTGTAATTTAATACCTCTAAATTTACCGCATCAAGTCTTAATCAGCTTTACAAAACACTAATATTATTTAGTATATATTAATTATACACTGATAGCATCATTAACCGGAAACCAACCCGCATGCAGCGAGCCAGGCTCGCGGGAAACGGAAACGAAACTTGTTTCCCGGGAGCCAAGGTTTGTCCGGGTTGGTCCAAGCGAACCAAGATCCGTTGCATTTGCCTCCATGGAAATCTTGACTTCCCGCCCACAAGAAACGCCGTCGGGCTTTGTCCACTTCCTTGATGAACTTTTTGGGGACCTTGAGAGCAGTGAGGAGGTAAATCGGCATCGATGACAACACGGAGCGAGCAAGCTCGCGGCGCCCCCGGCCGATAGCAAATTTCCTTGCCAGCCTGCTAGTTTTGCCTTTATTTTGTCGAGTGTTGGTTGAAGATGGATCAATCTTAGGCGCCCCAGGTTTAGAGGAAGTCCCAGGTAGGATAATGGGAAAGAAACCCGCTGACCTGATCAGCACATCGTATCGGTGCCACTGAACTTTTGGTCACACTGATTTTCAGGCCGGTTGCTTCCCCAAAGCGTTCCATGATATTCAGAACCAGATCAACCTCTTCTTTGAAAGGCTTGACAAACAGAGCTGCATCATCAGCATAAAGGGAAAGGCGAAGTTTGGCATGTCGCCCCCGGAGCTCGGATAGTTCACCAGCTTGTGTAGCAAGCTCAAAAAGACGGCGGAGAGTGGATCACCCTGGCGCAGTCCGCGTTCATGGTGGAAAATGAGGCCAGGCACCCATTTAAGATGACCGAGGAAGAGGAGGAAGAGAGGATCAAGGAAATCCAATTCCTCCGACGTGGGGAGATACCGCGTTTATCCAACAGCTCCAGAAGGTATTCCCAAGAGGCAGAATCAAAAGCTTTGGCGATGTCAAGTTTAAACAGTAAGGAAGGGGTTTTTGTTCTGTGGTATGCACGAGCAAGGTTTCGGACATAAAGGAAGTTGTCTTGGATGCAGCGTTTCTTAATGAAGGCACTTTGGGAAAAAGAGATCAGGTCATCAAGTTTATGTGAAAGACGAATAGCCAAAACCTTGGAGATCAGCTTTGCAAAGGAATGAATTAAGCTGATAGGCCGAAAGTCAGCACTGGTTTCAGTGACCTCTTTTTTGGGAATGAGTGTGATATTAGCCGTATTCAGTCGTTCAAGAGGCCCGGTATGTAAGCTGTAAAAGCAATTGAAAGCATCCAGAATAGTGAGTCTGATGATCGGCCAGCAGGATTTGTAGAACGCACATGTGAAACCATCCGGTCCCGGTGCGTTTTCAGTAGGTAACTGAGTTACAGCCGATCTGATTTCAATTTCCGTGAACCTTCCATCCAGATCAGACCCAGTTACCGTAGGCAGATTCAGCAGCTCCCAGTTGAGGGTGCATGATCTGTTCACTTTTGAGCCTAGCAGACTTTTGTAGTGGTCAAAAAATTCTTTTGCCTTCTCCTCATGATTCCAAGTGAAAGAACCATCTCTTTTCCTCAAGGCAGGGATGAAGTTCCTCTTTTTTCTGGCCGACATTTTGAGATGGAAAAATCTGGTGCAAGCATCCCCACTTTTTAACCAGGTCAGGCGTGAAGATTGGCGCCGCCGAGCACGCTCAACAGCTGCAAGGCCCAGAACACGTAGTTTGAGGTCTTTTTGAAAAATTGTAGTTTGAGGTCTTTTAACAGACTGACCTCGTCAACCGAGAGCTCCCGGGATTCCTGTGCTTGGTCAAGACGGAAGATGATCTCTTGGGCCATATGTAGTTGCAGCCGTACATCCCCGAAACGCTTCCTGCTCCAGGAACGCAGAGCTGTCGCCGTGTTATGCAGCTTATTGTGCAGGACCATCATGGCATTCAGTCCCCCCACAGGTTTGTTCCACGCCTCTTCTACCACTTGGAAGAAACCAGGTACTTTTGTCCAGAATTGTTCAAATTTGAAGGAAGCTTTGCCTTGTAAGAAAAATGTCACATCGGTCGAGGACTAGCTGATTCATCTCAGCCAACAAACAATTCAGACAGCCAGTAAAAAGATTGCAAGTTCAGCTGGGAGTTTGGACTTTGGAGCACATACTGCTTCAATTCCGACTTTCAAGGGGTTGTTACATTTCTTTTCAATAATCAAAACTTTATTACTTTCCAAGGTTTTACATCAAGATGATACACGACCTTGAAAGAAATTCCCAGCCTCTGTCAAACTAAAAGTTGTTCTGAAAATGAATCGACAGTCGGCTGCAGCAGAACAATCTGGAGCAGAACGATATTCAGTGCTGCGCAAACTTTTCACTCTCGAATTTGCATATCCAGCTAGTTTTTAATCTGAATATGACTTCGTATCAGCAAGGCCGCCTCAAGTGAAGAAGAATCGACTACTGCAGTGATTAGCATGCATCTCCTGGTGCTCTGGTCGTAGTGGAACAATTAACAAAGAGGCGGCTGGTGTATTGATTCCCGACGCTGCCACCTCGCTCGCCGGGCGCCGCCTTGCTTGCCGCGAGCTCGATCGATCGCAGCGACGGAGCCGCCGTGACTACTCGTCCATGGCGACGGGCGCCGGAGCAACCAGCTGAGCCAACGCTGCACCCCAGGCTACGGACGGGCCTCAGCGAGCTAATGGGCTCAGGGAACTGGGCCTTCAATTGGCGCGGCCCAAACCAACGCTCCCCGCTCCAGCCCGCCAGGTCACATCTCAGCCGCACAGATGCCATCCTACGGTTGAAAAATCACTTCAGGCCGGACACCGTCCACCCCCTTGGTCGGTGAACCGGCGCCCGCGCTGGCGTGGCGTGGCGTCCTCCTCCGGCGCACGGCTCGCCGATATTATTTGCATCGCCGCAGGCGCTCCGTCGCGGCAAGGAGCCAGGGGACGATGCGCGTCCCGGCCGGGCGCTCCTACGCAGCCTAGCTCTCCGCAGAACGGCCAGCTCCGTGATGCCATGGCAGGAAGCTGGTGCGCGTGTTCTGCGACGGCCGGAACGCGCGGCGGATCTCCGGCGAGGCAAGCAGAGGGAGGTGTTCTCGGCCTCCTCGCCGGCCGCGGCCTTGCCTGGCGCGAGCTGGATCGGTCCTCATCGTCGATTCGTCGTCCGATCCGTCACCGTGCGTGTCACGCACGCGTCGTTCGCTGCGGACGCCGTGGCAGGCCCTTGAATGCCAGCGGTGCAGCGAGGCACTGGGTGTTGCTCTTCACGGGCAAAGCGTCGAGCATCTGGAGCTCTACCAGCTGCCGGCACCACAAACAAACTGTCTGGGCGAGAGAGACGCACGGGGATAGTGAGGGGGAGGCGCACAATCCAGGCGCGTGGATTCGACGGAGGGCGAGCTCTGGATGCACGGCGGCGGCTAGCGGGCGGCGCCGTGGAAGCAAGAGCTCGCCACGGTTATTGCCATGTCACCGGCGGGAAATATTTACAGATAGCCCCCATATACTTACATATACGCCCCTGGATTGGATCGCGATTATCGATTACTAATCGCGATCCGAATCATTTGCAAAAACACCCCTAGTTTTAGCCGGGCCCTCCTCCCTCGGTTCCGTCAGTCCGCCGACGGCCACTCATCCACAGGGAGTCACGCGTCGGCCAGCAATGGCGCTTCCAATTCCCAGTCCTCTAGCTCCAGTTCCCCGTCCCAATGCTATTCCTACGGATATGATCTGGCCGTGGCGGTCTTCCCGCCCCGGGCACGCCGTCGCCGCCATAGCCCAGCTCCCCTGAAATCGCCCCGGCAGACGGCCTCGCGTACGACTGCACCACCAGCACTGACGCCATCGTCTGGAAGTCCCTCGACGCCAGCAAGTCCCCGATCGGCCCCAGCTCTGGGCACTCGCTCCACTCCGCCATCCCCGCCGTCAGCGCCGGGAGCCCCGGCACCTTCCCCACCACGAACAGGTCCTTCCCCAGCGCCTCCACCTCTTGTATCTGCGCCACCATCTCGCTCGCGTTGAACACGCCCCGCTCCCGGTACTCCACGCCCGCGCCGCCACCGCCGCCGCCGACGCTCATGCTGTTGGCCCGGTCCAGGAACTCCCGCAGGCACGCGTCGTCGGCCTTGCGCTCCTTGAGCGCGTCGAACTCGGTGCCCATGAAGCTCCCGCCGCCCTTCTGGACGAACCGGAGCACCGTCAGGTCGATGGCCGGGTTGTACACCATGCGCGTCGCCAGGGCCACCGCCTCGCGGTCGTCGCGCCCGCCGAAGAAGAGCGCCGCCACGCGGCACCCGGCGCCGGGCACGCCGCCCAAGCCGCGGTCCACGAGGATGCCCACCGTGCACGGCGAGAAGCGCTGGATGTTCTGGTTCAGCGGCTGTATCGCCGGGTGGAACACCTCCAGGCCGCCGTCCACCGACCGGTGCTTGTGGAAGGGCAGCAGGATCAGCGCCGCGTGCCGGTCCTCGGCGGCGGCGGTCACGTCGTCGTGCATGGTCACGTACGGCGACACGGCGGCCAGCGTGCGCGCCGTGACGCCCAGCACGTTCTCCTCGTAGGCCATGAAGGCGTGGGAGATGTGCTTGAACTGCAGCTCCACCTGGCTGCGCCCGTGCGTGGAGTGCTCGAAGGAGGACGACGGCGCGGAGGCGTTGATGAGGAGCAGGGCCGATGACCGGCCGGCGAACTCGATGAGGTGCAGGGCTTGGACCGCCACCGGCGAATGGTCGGAGGGCGAGGCGACGTCGAGGAGGGTCAGGAGCGCGGGCACGTCGCGCGGCATGTGGACGCAGGCCAGGATGCGGAACTCGGAGTCGGGCTGCGGCCACGCGATGGTGCGGCGCTTGTAGAACACGAGGCGCCGCGCCGGTTTCACGACCATGGCCAGGAGTGGCGTCACCAGCGCCGTGATCAGCGCCGACATGAACACCAGAACTGTGAACGACTGGTCGCTCATGATCTGCATGTGTTGCCTTGTTGAATCAATAATCATTCAAAGTAAACATGCAGTGAAAATCCTTAAAAATCCAGCAGAGAAAATATGACCCTTTTGTTCTTGCCAATGTTGAGGATGACAAGCTCAATGACTCCCTTGGTGTTGAGCAGCAGCCCGATGGATATGCCATCGTGCAGCGGCATGCCAAACGCACCGGCCACGGTGACCGCGGCGACAACCTTGAGGATCGCCGCGGCCAGTGCAGCCACCATCAACAACACCGCTGCGCTCATGCTGATGATCTTGGCGGTGTCCGTGCGGAGGCCGCTCATGGCGACGAAGAGTGGCAGCAGCGTCCCCACCACAAAGTCCTCCACCTTCTCCACGATGGCCACGCCGATCGGCCCGTTGGGCACGGCGAGGCCGAAGACGAAGGCGCCGAAGATGGCGTGCGTGCCCCCGGCGTCGGCCACGAGCGCCGCGACCATGACGCCGATGAGCACCGAGCACTCCTGCAGCTCGGTGACCACCTCCCCCTCGGCGACACGCCCCGCCAGGCGCAGGAGCATCGGCCGGACGATGAGGTAGCTCGCGCCAACGACGAGGAAGCCCGAGACGATCGTCCACATGCACGGGACCATGCCGTAGCGCACGTGCGCGAGCGCCGTGGCGACGGTGAGCCCTCCCCACGCGAAGGTGTCGTTGATGAGGGACGCGGAGATGGAGAGCTGGCCGACGTCGGTGCCGGCGAGCTTGAGCTGGGCGATGTTGCGCGCGAGCACGGAGAAGGCGGTGGCGCAGAAGGTGGCGCCGAGGAAGACGGGGAAGGAGAGGGTGTTGAGGAACTGGTCCGCGGTCCTCCTGGTTTCGTCGGTGCTGACCGCGACGTAGCCGGTGACGGTCCCGACGAGGAAGGGCGGGAGCGCGGAGGCGGCGGCGAACCAGAAGCTCCGCTGTCCGGCGCGGAGCACGGTGTGGAGCTCGATCTCGACGCCGATGGTGAAGGTGTAGTAGATGAGGCCAAGGAGGGACATGGACTCGAGGATGAAGAGGCTGCGGATGGGGAAGGCGATGTCGGAGAAGTGGGGGACGCGGCCGAGCGCGGAGGGGCCGAGGAGGAAGCCGGCGAGGATCTCGGCGATGTAGCGCGGGAGGCGGAGCGGGGTGAGCAGGAGCGAGACGGCGCGGGTGGTGGTGGTGATGAGGACGATCTGGAAGAGGAGCAGCGGGAGGGAGAAGTCGAGCGGGCTGTCCCCGGTCCAGATGCCGCTCATGGTGATCTTGCTGGGGTAGAAGCACAGCAGGTCCGTCCTGTCCTGCGACATGGTGTGCTTCCATAGCTCCTCCAGCGGATCGGTCACCGCCGTCGACGTCATCGGTAATCCGACTTCCTTCTCGTCGGCTGATCGTTCAATTCGTCGCCGGCGATGGCTAGCTAGCGGTGATCACTGGAGGCTGGCTGGCGCGCGGCAAGGGAAGGAGAGAAATGAAGCCAGCGCGTGTGGGGTGAGGAGTGATGACAGGGAGGAAGATGGAGTAGCTATTTTGGTGCAGACTGCACGGCAGGCACTTGCGTTCAGGTTTGTGGTTGTGAGCTCTCTCTGCATGCGCGCATGTCCTAGGTGTGCAAGTGCAACGCCCCGCTTTTACCAGCAAACCATTCAGAGCTCAATTCATCGAGTGATTTATTTGCTTTGGGTTCTGTTTTGAGCTTATTTCCTGCACTGTTTGCATCCAGAATCTGGGATCGTCGTCTGTTATTTTCAAAATATAAAAAACTTTTGTTTAGATGGGCTGATGGGCTACAATCCGGCCATTTTTTCTCTTCTTTCACTCCATGTACCTACTGCTGCGTCTCGGGTGTTGCTGCTGAAGCTTATTACTTTCTTTCTGCGCTCATTCTTGTCCCTTGGGTTGGTCATGCAATTACTTGTGTTATTTATGCAATTACTTTACTTATACATGAGATTTTATTTTGATGATCATGACATTTCTGCAACAAGTGTCGCTTTATTTGTGATTCTTGCTCATGTTAGGCCATTTACTGTATAGTATGCTGACAAAAACATCCATCTATGAAGCGCTAATGCAGATGCTTCAGAACGCTGAAGACCATCTTCAGGTTAATTCCATTTATTTTTTTGTCCCATTTTCCTCGAGCTGTTATGTATGACCACAGGGGACAGCTGGAGTTAAAATTTCATATGAGTGTATTACTATCAAACGTAACCATTAGTGATTGCAGTTGATTGCTTTCCTGTCATGTAGTAAGCTGCCTGCTACGGCTTGCAGAACCTTCTTGTGCTGACTGATTTCGTCAGAAATGTTTGTAACTCGGAAACTTTTCGTGCAGATTTTCTTCTTTCATACACAAAATAACAGGATTCCACCTCAAAATTCTAAAGCTAAGGTCATTTTTGTACTGGGCAATGGCGCTTGTAATTCCAGTTTTAGGATTTAGACAACATCAAGTTCTCCAATTAAAAACCAATTCTTTTCAAGCTCATTGCATTGCTTCAGGACAAAAAAACAGTCTTACAGAGCCGATTACAATCAGTCCTTTTTCTAGCACTGATATACGCAGAACATGAAACAGAGTTTTCCCAGGACACATCCATCTCTGCAAAATGACAAGAGCAAATAGACTACTACTCTGCTTGTTAGTTGTAAATGAAGGTCCTTGGCTTCAGTTGTCATCAGGTGACAGCTCATCTGAGCAGCAGGGAACTCCTCCATCTCCACTTTTAGGTAAAAACGCTTCAGTTTCAGCATCCTTTGCTCTTGGAAGTTGATCTGGGCACCATCACAGCATAGCACCCATCAGTTGATCACTTTGATGTCTATAAACGGGAATCAGGGCACCATCTGACAGAAGCATATTATTATGAACAACGCTTTGTCCACGACGGATCACTCCGTTCCATCCCCGTGAGAATGTGTGCTTATTCTGAGCTTGGCACACATTCCTGTTACCTGCCCTTGTGGATCATGGACTCATCATCCCTTCCACGGTCTGAACTGAAGGAATTGAGCGGAACACAACTGCAAATTGCAATCGCCACAGTATATAGATCCCCAATTTTGCGGTTGGGTTGGAGCAAACACAGCCATGAACAGCCGGCGGCTTGGCGATGACGATGACGAACGGTGCGGCGACCATCCAGCTTCCGTTCCTGCCCCACAGATGGAGCGCCAGCGCCATGGACTTGCCCTCTTGTGCAGCAGTGACAAATAATGCTAGCCGAAGATCCGGCCGGCAACCTGCAGGAGCTTCGAGGACAGTGCTGGATGCCGGCCGCGGCTAGCATGGAGACTCGGCGCCGCGAGGACGTGGTTGTCGGCTGGGCGTGGCAGTGGCGGAGGAGAGGACCAAGGAGGAAGGGACGCGGCAGGGGATCCAGCGGGCAACGGGGGCGAGCGGAGATTCGGTCCGGAGGAGGAGCACAAGCCCGTTGCCGACATTCGGGCGAGGCAGCTATTGGGAGGCAGGACCGCAGGAGGGGTTATTTTGCAAACAAGGTGGATCGAAATTTATACATAACCCCCTGAATCGGATCGCGATTACTAATCGCGATCCTATTTAGGGGGGTAAATGAAAATATACAAGGGGTATTGTGAAAATATTTAGATCGCGATCATTTAGGGTGTTTACTGCAAAATATAACATTGCCGACGCCATGGCCGGCTCCGAGCTCCTCGAACCCGCCGCCTCGTGGTCGGGCTGCCTCTGCTTCTCGCCCCGTCGGCAGGAGCATCGTTTCCTCGTCCCCAGGCTTCCCGCCCGCAGTCGGATGAAGAGAAGCAATGAGACGAGACCGCAAGAGAGACGGAGGCCGGCGGCCGCCATGGCGCCATGCATGGACTTATCCTGATCCACCGCCCCGACTATGGATCTGAAACCTTCGTGTTCGTCGACGCCTCGACGGATTGGAGTCCGGCAAATCCGCTCGCCGGTCCCGCGGGATTTGCCGCTCCGGCTCCGGTCGTCGGTTCCAAATTCCAATGTATCAGTTCTGAATTTCTGATTCCACTTGTCAACGGCATCTTTGATTTGAGCTGATGTTTGAGCTAGGAGAAGAGCCCAAGGACGTGATCCCGTCCCGTCCATGTCACCATCATCGTTCATCGCTCAGCTTTTCTGCCGCTGCCTCAACCGCACCACGCGCGCATGCACTCCACTCGCTCGTTCGCCCGCTCGCTCACAGCGCCGCCAGGCCACCAGCCTCTCTTTCGCCCTCTCGATCGTTGCGCGATCGATCGAGCTCATCGCCGGCCAGCTCCATCCATTTGTACCTGCTGCGTCTTGTGTGCTGCTGCTGAAGCTGAAGCTTATTACTGAGCTACACAAGAATCTGCAGTTGATCTACTAGAATCTGCTACTCAGTTAGTGTTAACCGATTTGGTTTACAGTGTAATAAGTCACTAAATTCTTGATGTTTTCCTGATCCAATAGATGTGTAATTCCCACTCCAACATACCTTTTTTATCCCATTCCAACATACTGTTTTCTGCATCGATCTTCTACTAATTTCTTTTGAGTAGTAGTAGTGTACACATATGGGCTGCAGGTTTTTTGCTCGGGTCCCTTCTTCATGTATTAAGGTCGGCCCGGCCCGTGGAGGATTTGGACGGAAAGGAGGACGGGCCTTCTCAAAATTTACCGATACAGTCCACGAAATTAGCTTCCCATTGCAAGCCCTTTCGCAAAAGTTGGATGCTTTCTGAAATTCTGAATGAAGGCATGGGTTAAGAATACCCCGGCCCTTTATTCTGCACCTTTAAGCTATATGCCGAATTTCGCAATGTGCATTTGATCTATTTGCACACTCCAAAGGCAAAACAAAGATGATAACAAATGCATGGCAGCTCAACTGCTTGTTCTGAAAGGAAAAGGGCGATGATTTACCTCGACTCTCTGTCTCATGTAAGAAGCATCAGGTGGTATGGTGTAGGATACACAGTTGTTCCCTGACTATATACTAGATGCTGACAGCAGCAACATGCCAAATTATAGATAGGTTGCAAGACCCACCTAATCCAACATACCTGCTACATATTTTGTTTTATATGTTGATTCTGTTGTTTCTATCGTAAGTAGATATCTTGATGGCTGATAGAATTGTCACTTTCCATTCTTAAGATAGCGATATGATTGAAATTTGCTTTCTTCTTTTACATGAGCAGAGAGGTCCTTCTCTGTTCTTCATTACACATGTTGCCCCTACATATTCCTCCTACTATTCTCAAGGAATCTATTCTGAGCACCTCTTCCCCCACTTTCCCCTTCACCCTTGAGAGGCCATCTCCAATTCATCACCCTACTATTCCTTCATACACAGGCCATCATCATATGAGATTGATAATCAGCAAGGACTGACAAGAAGATGCTGAAGAAATTGTTGCCAAAGACTAAGAGCAAGAAGAAGAAGAAGGAGGCAGCCTCCTCTGCGATACCCACGTTGGATCGGCTCCATGAGGTTTGTCATCCCTGTTACACTGAATTCTTTGTTTGTCTTCCCTGTTCTTGATCTTTACTCTTGCCGTGCTTCTGTTCCTTCAGTAGTATTATATCATCTGTGGGAGTCCTATAAACTTCTTTGGTTGGCAAGATAGGTCTGGAACTCTGGATTAGGGGCGTTGCAGTTCATGGAGGTTTAATATGTTCTAATCCAGAAAAGTTCTAGAAATGGAAACTGATCACCTGCAAAATATGTGAATAATTTTTTTTTCTTAGAATGGTGCCTCCATCGTTGCTCCCTTTCTTAAGAGTATGCCAGTACTGTAACTTCTTTTGTTGGCAAGATAAGACTGGATCAGAGCGTGCAGTTCACGTAGTTCGTGTGTCATGAAACAAGCCTATCCATCTTCAGTTGAATGCTGTAATTTAAACACATGGTATTTCTGAATTCAATGGAGGATTAGAAATCCTCACGTTTGAAAAAAATAGAGGAAGAAGTCCTTGGCAAAAGCTGCCAGCCTGTCCTAATGGTGACCTTCAGGTAGGATGTGTATAGAAGAATATAATCAGCTAAATTCTAGATGGTCAGCTTTATTTTCACATCCTATTCAAAATTTGTTCAGGACTAGTCAATTTTGAGGACTTCGTATAGTATTTGATGTTGACACTATGGATGTATCTATTTTGCAATCATGCCCTTCAATCTGCATCATAAGTGATTTTTAACAGATCTGCAAATTATGTTTGTAGTGCCAAGGTATTAGCTTGCTACCTCCTACATTAGATTTACCTTTCACAATGATGTATGTTTTTACTGTTCATGTGGATAGACTCTAGAAATGCTGGAGAAGAAAGAGTGTTTCCTTCAGAAGAAGTGTTCTGCTGAAATCGAAAAGGCTAAGGATTATACAAAATCGAAGAACAAGAATGGTAAGAAATCATTACTTTGGAGAAAACACATCTGTCAGTCTTACATTTTGTTACAATATTGTGTGAATTTTCCATACATAATTGTTAAACTTGCAAATTTGTTTGCTTGCTAATTTTTCAAGAGCTTGCATGTCTAGACACAGTTCCCAGACTACAAGTTAATCGCTATAGCGGAAAAAATATATTCTTGAATTTGTGATGCTCTATACTTTTTGTGACTCTTCACATATATATGAAATTACTTGTTGTCTGTTGCAGCTGCAATTCAGTGTCTAAAGAAAAAGAAGCTGTACGAGACACAAATTGAACAGCTATCAAGTTTTCAATTGCGAGTTCATGACCAGGTAATGAAAATTTAAATGTATACAATTTTAATTTTGAATCTTGGTAATACATCTCAGAGCTTCTAAAAGGTTGAAATAGACTGACAGGAAAATAATTTTGTAGATTATAATGCTTGAAAGTGCAAAGGCAACTACCGATACTGTTGATGCTTTGCGCTCTGGATCATCTGCTGTCAAAGCTATTCAGCAATCACTGTAAGATTCCATTTTCCCTCTTATTTTCACTAAAATGGCTAATTAAGCTGTAGTACACCACATCTGAAAAGGCTGCCATTTTCTACATCTCTCGTAATACAATGAAAATATATTCTCGATCTAACATTTCTGTCCAAGCTAGCTCAGGGGCTCAGGGCCTTTTGTTATGACGTTTGTGCACATTATGAAGTTAACTGAATTCTTGTATTATTACTGGATCTCATGTAGGCTATGTATATCTTAAAATGTTGTAATAACTGGTACATGGATGAAATGGCTGCGGTAATTTTTGTGCAGGAACATCGATGATATTGAGAACGCCATTGATGAGGCAAATGAACAGACAGAAAATATGAGGCAGATACAAGAGGCACTTGCAACACCAGTTGGTGCTTCTGCTGATTTTGGCGAGGTACTGATTCTCTTATACCTAGTAAAAGGTGCACACGCTCAAAACAGGTTCAAGCCATTACATGAGAAAACATTTTTCAAAATACATGGAAATCATTCTGTTTAATAATTTGTTAGAACAGGATGAGCTAGAAGCAGAGCTGGATGATCTGGAGGAGGAAGAGCTCGATGAACAGTTGCCTGAACCACCAGCGAGGATATCTGCGCATGCGGAACCATTAGCAAAGCAAACATCATCTTCTAAGCAGAGCAGTGAATTGAGTGAACTGACCAAACTTCAGGCAGAGATGGCACTTTAGTTGTAGCTTCTAGCTTGGCTGACATTGGAGGGATTGGTGACATTGCGATCTCTCTGTTTCACCGATATCCTGATGCATACTTGTATCAATGTTGTAAATTCAGGTTGTTGTAGGAGATCCGATCCCTTCCACCGCCCACCGAGTTAGTTTGTAGCATGGTGTTACTCAGCACTCTGTTCTGATGTTGTAGGTGTAAAGTGTGAAGCATTGAACCCCTTTTGGGGGCCGCACCTTTGTTAATAAAGCCGGGAAGAGCCCCTCGGCGTGGCTTACATCACAAGCAACCTTAAAATTATCTTGGCCGGTATCTATCAATAACTAATGTAGATTACAACACTGATTAGTTACAACAAGATCTATCTAACAACTACCAGCCAAGATATCTCGGTTTGCACATTGTTTGTTACATATCTTAACACTCCCCCTCAATCACAACATCCCATGTTGAGATTGTTTTTGAACATCTCTAACAGCCGGACGGGAGGAGGTTTTGTAAAACCATCTGCTACTTGATCTCCCGTAGGAATAAGCTTGATAGTCAATAGCTTCTGTGCTACTCTTTCACGAACAAAATGATAATCCACCTCAATGTGTTTTGTTCTAGCATGGAACACCGGATTTGCTGCAAGGTAAGTAGCACCAACGTTATCACACCATAAGTGCGCCGATCTTGGAGCAGGAACCTTCAATTCTTCAAGGAGCTTCTGTATCCACATCACTTCTGCCGTAGCATGAGCAACAGCTTTGTACTCGGCTTCAGTAGAGGAATGTGACACAGTAGCCTATTTCCTAGCACTCCAAGAAATCAAATTCGACCCAAGAAATATTGCAAATCCACCTGTAGATCGCCTATCATCAAGGCTCCCTGCCCAGTCAGCATCAGAAAAGGCAGTAGCCAGTGTGGACTGTGACTTATTAATTTTCAGGCCGACACATTGTGTAAACTGCAAATATCTCAGAATTCTTTTGACAGCGGTCATGTGAAGAGTAGTTGATGAATTAAGATATTGACACACCTTGTTAACTGAAAAAGAAATATCAGGCCGAGTAAGAGTTACATACTGAAGTGCTCCAACCATACTTCTGTATCTAGTCGAGTCTTCTGGCCCAAGAGCATCACCAACATGTGCCGATAATTTCTTAGATGTTGACATAGGAGTGTTCACAGGTTTGCAATTCACCATACCAGCTCTTTGCAAGAGATCAGATATATACTTCCCTTGCGACAACAGAATACCATCTTGTGTTTTTTTAACTTCAATTCCTAGGAAATAGTGCAACTCACCAAGATCCTTTAGAGCGAATTCTTCCTTTAAATCTGCCAGAAGTGCATGGGTTGCTTTCTCTGACGAACTAAACACTATGGTATCATCAACATAAACAAGCAGATACATTGTGATATTGCCCCTATGATAATGAAACAATGATATATCTGCCTTTGAAGAGTGAAAGCCATGTGATTGCAACTTTGTACTTAATCTAGAATACCATGCACGCGGTGCTTGTTTAAGCCCATATAAAGCCTTGTCCAACTTACAGAGATAGTGTGGTTTAGATTTATCTTCATATCCTGGTGGTTGCCTCATATACACTTCTTCCTCAAGAACACCATGAAGAAACGCATTCTAAACATCTAACTGGCGAAGGCTCCATCCTTTTAACACTGCTAGAGATAGAATTAATCTAATAGTAGCAGCTTTGACCACAGGACTAAAAGTATCCGCATAGTCGATTCCATATCTTTGCTTAAAACCCTTTGCAACCAAACGAGCTTTATATCTATCAATGGAACCATCTGACTTTCTTTTGATTTTATAGACCCACTTACAATCAATAACATTTATGTTGCATGTAGATGGTACTAAATGCCAAGTTTTATTCTTAATCAGGGCATCATACTCACAATCCATAGCTTGTTTCCAATGAACATTGCTAAGAGCATCATCTAAATTATGTGGCTTATCCGCAGCTGCCAAGAACTTGTACCTGACCGTGCCGTCGGTGTAGACCTTGGGTTTACGAATCCCATGGGAAGACCGTGTTGTTCTGCGCTGTGGTGGAGAAGAAGCAGGAGCGGCCACGGATTCGTCAACAGGCGGGGCAGCCGCACTGGATCCCGCAGCATCAGCATCTGATCCACGCGCAGGCGCATCTCCCCCCGTCGATCCGCGCGGGCCAGTCACAGGCGGGCACGCGAGGGCGTTGTCGGTCGGCAATGGGGAGACACGGACTGGAGGTGGCGACGTGGCGCCGCCAGAGGGACGCGCTGACTCCGATGCTGATCCGCCTAGCAGCGCTGTACGCGCAGACGCGTCGGGCGCAGGCAGATCTCCTCCAGTTCCCGTGCTGGTCGGCGGCTGCATAAAATGACCGCCGCTAGGGGGGCAGCTTTGAGCACCATTTCCTCCCAAATCTTCACCGTTTTCTCCCAAATTTCCTGCAGAACTTGGCAAGGGGTTAGTAGCATCTGTATGAGTATTAGCCACATGATCAAGTACTGTACTACCCCCAGATGTAAAAGGAATATGGGACGGAAGCAAGAGAATTTCAGATTGAAGACGTCCACCGGCATTGGAATGTAACTCAGAAAAGGGAAAGACCGTTTCATCAAAAACGACGTCACGATATATATATATGCATCTGGAGGAGATGTCAAGGCATTTGAACCCTTTGTGAGAGTTACTATAACCGAGAAAAGCACATCTTTTGGAACGAAACTTAAGCTTCTTCAAGTTATAGGGGCAAAGAGTGGCCAGGAAGCGCACCCAAAAATTCTAAGGGCGGAGTAATCAGGTTTCTCTTTGAAGAGAACCTCAAGGGGTGTTTTGTACTGAAGGAGCTTAGTAGGTGTGCGGTTGATCAAGTATGTAGCTTCTAGAAAAGCTTCATCCCAGTACTTGAGAGGTATATTTGCATGGGAAAGGAGAGAGAGCCCTACTTCCACTATATGACGGTGTTTGCGCTCGGCTGCACCGTTTTGTTGATGGGCATGTGGGCATGAGACAAGATGAATGATCCCAAGTTGTTTGAAGAAGGAATTAAGGAGCACATACTCCCCACCCCAATTAGATTGTATCAAGATGATTTTTCGGTCAAACCGACGCTCAACCATAGCATGGAACTCAGAGAAACACCGAAAAACTTCAGATTTATACTTAAGGAGATAGATCCACATGAATTTACTGTAATCATCTATGAAACTCACATAGTAATTCTTCCTCCCAAAAGAATCTATCGCATGACCCCACACATCAGAGAAAATCAAATCCAAAGGTGCTTTAGAAACACTAGTGGATACCGGATAAGGGAGCCGATGACTCTTAGCTTGTTGACAAGCATCACAAACAGCCTCAACATTATTCTCACTAGCTGAAAAAGGTAAATTGTTTTGACTAAGCACACGATGAACAATCTGAAAAGAGGGATGCCCTAATCTTCTATGCCATCTTTCTGTAGACGGCTTTATTGCTACTAGAACTTGTTTCTTAGAGTTGCCCGTGGAAGGACAAGGGTAAAGTCCTCCTCTACACCTGCCTTGAAGAAGTACCTTCTTCGTTGCCTGATCCTTGACCAAGAAAAAATCAGGGTGAAACTCTAGGAAGGCATTATTATCAGCAGCAAGGCGATGAATAGAAACTAAATTCTTGCAAGCATCAGGAACATGTAGAACATTCTTGAGATGTAAATCACGAGTAGGGGTAGAAACAATAGCTTGACCAATGTGGTTAATAGTCATACCTGCTCCACTAGCTGTCTTGATCTGATTGGAGCCATTGTAGATGTCATGCACGGACAGCTTGTTCAGTTCCCCAGTAATGTGATCAGTAGAACCTGTATCAGTATACCAACTGGGATCCATACCATGATTGTTGACGGCGACAGAGGCACTCTTGGTGTCCGGTACAAAGTTCTCTTCGAACCTGTACCAGCACTCAATGGCGGTGTGTCCCTTCTTGAGGCAGACCTGACACTTGGGCTTGGCGTTGCTCGAGGTGCTGGAGTTGTTCTGGTTCCCACGGCCGCCATGCTGTCCTCCGCCACGCCCTCGGTAACTACCCCGCCCACCACCACGGTTTGGACCGCGGGAGGTAGAGTTAGCCGAGGACTGATGAGAGCCTCCGTGCAGCAAGTCAAGGCGTTGGTTGAAGGAGATTAGCTGCGTGGTCAGATCTCTAACTGAGATCGGTTCCACACGTGCCGCAACCGTCGTGACCACCGGGTTGTAGTCGAAGTCGAGCCAGGAGAGGATGTGGCCGACCAACTCCTCGTCGTCGATCGGCTTGCTAGCAGAAGCCATGTCGTCGGCGAGCAGCTTCATCTTGGTCAGGTACTTGCCCATGGACAGGTTGCCCTTCTTTGTGGTCATGAGGGCAATGCGCGTGTTGATGGAACGCGCACGAGACTGGGAAGTCAGCATCTCGCAGATGCCCTTCCAAACCTCGGCCGACGTCTCCTTGTCGGCGACCTGGTGAGCACGTCCTTTGATATGGATGTGAGAAGATAGCCAACGACCTGCTGGTCACGGGCGATCCACTTGCCGTAGGCCTCGTTAGGCTGCTTGACGGTCTTGCCGTCAATCTCCACGGCGATCTTCTTTGGAGGTTTGGTGTCCGTGCCATCAAGGAGCCCCTCAAGCTGGGCACCTCGAATGGCCAGCATTACTTGCGCCTTCCAAAGGGTAAAGTTGCTCCTGGTCAGCTTCTCCATGACCGGGAGCCCTAGAGGTGCGGCAATGGCGAAGGAGTTGGATGATGAGCTCGCCATAGATGTGTTTGAGGATTGGCTCCAGGTTCCATATAAAGTGTAAAGCGTTGAACCCCTTTTGGGGGCCGCACCCACACCTTTGTTAATATAGCCGGGAAGAGCCCCTCGGCGTGGCTTACATCACAAGCAACCTCAAGATTATCTTGGCCGGTATCTATCTCTAACTAACGTAGATTACAACATTGATTAGTTACAAAAAAGATCTATCTAACAACAACCAGCCAAGATATCTCGGTTTGCACATTGTTTGTTACATATCTTAAGAGTAGGAGTGTGTTCTGCTTGGGAAAGTGCTGAAAGTGGCTGGAAAAGGAAAGACCGACAGATTTGACAGATTTTCTAGCGACATAGCAAACTCTATATAGTGATTTTTGTCTGAGCAATCACTGGATTGCTGTTATCCATGTCTAATAGGCTGATCGAGGATTGCGCGAGAGAAATGAAGTCGATCTTGCCGGTTCTGGTAGGGAACGGTCATAAGATCGACGTAGACGCAAATGTGTCAGTGGCATACTGGCATCTGTGGTGAGTTGTATCTGAAGATTCGAGACGCGTAGGAAGCAGTCAAATCTTGCCGAGCCGTTAAATGCTGTGGACATCTGTCTGTCAAGCTTTGACCACAATGTTGAACTCGATCTTATTTAGATGGATGAATGATGGCACGTGTACATTTGATTGGAGCCTTGGACCATGTGAAACCAAATATAGGGTACAAATACACAATTTTTTTCAGCAAATTTGGCGTTCTCAAGATGCTCTAGATGTGATGTGTGTGCATCTCATCTCATTTGAGGATGTCGTGTTGTATAGGCATACATACGCGTCTCGTCTTGTATATAGTGGATGGCTCCATTCAAGACCGTCGCAATCCGTGACACGTGGGGTCATGTCTCCTTCATCTTGCTCACCCCACTGACATCCTGGTCCCACATGGCAGCCGCCTCAAACACCCCTCTTTCCCGGAGGCGCAAGAACATTCGTCCTCCGCCTCGCCGCCACCACCGCGCTCTCCATCCCCCTTCACCTCACCTCCCATGGCGATAGCCCCTCCACCCGCACACCCTCATCACCCCTAACCCTAGATCCCACCCCCACTCTCACACCACAATCACAGACACAAACCGCACTCCGCCACTCCACCCGTGCCCCCTCCGAGATTCCTCTCCGTCCGGTCTCCATGGAGGCGGGTACCGGCACCGGCTGCAGCGCCCGGACGCTGGCGGCGTGCGTCATCGGCGGCATCGTGCTGGGCGCCTCCGTGCTCGCGCTCCACCTCGCGGGGCCCGCGTCCGTTCCGTCCCTGCCGCCGCTCGACGCGGTCAGGCGCCGGCTCCTCCTCCTCCGCCGCCGCCGCCGCCCCGTGCGCGTCTACATGGACGGCTGCTTCGACATGATGCACTACGGACACTGCAACGCGCTGCGCCAGGCGCGCGCCCTAGGGGACGAGCTCATCGTCGGCGTCATCAGCGACGAAGAGATCAGAGCCAACAAAGGGCCGCCTGTTACGCCGCTCCACGAGAGGTGCCCTCCCAGCCTTCAATTTCACATCACCCTATCATTTCTTTTAGTCTCAGATGCCTCGTGTAATTCTAGCATACGGTTGCGAAACATAGGTTTGTAATTTTTTTCCCTTTAGCTGCCTGCTCACAACCTCAATTTCAGCAGTTCAGTTCTGTTTGGGAATTTAGTTACTGTACAGTCTATTCCCCCACCAAAAAAACAACTTTGCTTTATTGTAGATTCAAAAAATTGTCTTGGATCGATCACCACAAAGTGGGAACAATCCTGAGGGTTTATGTGATATTGTGGTAGTTTGACACTTTTCGCATATATAAATGGCCATCAAATGATCATTTTTATTTGATCTCAATTTTTATACTGTGTTCTTCCTTTATTCGTGACCTGGCTGTATGGAGATTTATGCGTTTATGTGGTGTTATGTTTCTGATTCTTTGGATGTGTCAGGGAGTATCAAGTTTGTTGCTCCCTTGTTCCTATATATTTATTAAAGATTCTGATCTTTCTTCGAAAATTTTGGTAACATACAGAATGATAATGGTCCGCGCTGTGAAATGGGTGGATGATATCATTCCAGATGCACCTTATGCCATAACTGAAGAATTCATGAACAAGCTATTCACTGAGTACAACATAGATTACATTATCCACGGTGATGATCCTTGTTTGCTACCAGATGGTACTGATGCATATGCCCTTGCCAAAAAGGCTGGCCGATATAAGCAGATTAAAAGAACCGAGGGAGTGTCAACAACAGACATTGTTGGTACTAATTCCACTTTACATTTTCTATTTTCTCTCTCTTGAACGATTACCTTTTCTATTCAGTTTTTTATGTTTAAGTTTTCTTCGCTAAATGGTTTTATTGAAGCCTGAAATAGAGAATATCTAGTTCTAGTTTTTTGTTTCTGGTTATGGTTGATTGAATCTCACAACTACTCTTTGATGTTGCAATTGATCCTAGATGTATTGGAAACTTGTTTTGTTAACAATTCTAGTGTTCAAAAATTTTCCTCAGCTGATTTGTCCTTTACAAAAGCATGTGAACCTAGTGTTCTACTAACCAGTGTTTAAGCGATGAGCAGTCTGCTATTGTTCTTGTTCCCATGACTCCATGTACAATAAGTCTTCTGTTATGCCCATTTCTGGTCCAGACTCCATAGTGATGCGTAACCCCAATTTTTTTCTACCTTTTGGGATCAATGAATAGACTATTTCCATTGAATAAACTTTTTGTGGTGATGAAAAGTTATATTCTCATGTTGATTAAGTATCGCTTCATGATAGGACGGATGCTTCTTTGTGTTAGAGAGAGATCTTCTGATTCCCACAATCACTCTTCGCTGCAAAGGCAGTTCAGTAGTGGACATGATCAGAAAGTTGATGATGGTGGATCTGGAAGCGGAACTAGAGTATCTCATTTCCTTCCTACATCTAGGCGAATAGTTCAGTTCTCAAATAGCAGGGTATGACTTCTACAGTTTCACATGCATTAATATATCATTTGCTTCTGGTTTTTGAATAGTTTGTCAGAAAAAACCCGTATGGTTGGGAGACCAACTGTTCATTAAATGCATCTGAAAACTGTTCATTAAATGAATGTAGAAATTTAGTTGGCCATAGTATACTTTCATTTCTTGTATGCTGGAAATGATAAATGATTTATTTAGTTTACTTGGTACAACTATTGGTTCTAAATTCTAGACATGAATTTGTAACATGGCCACTTGTTCTTTCTGTTGACTGTAGACTTTCCCAATGCAGGGCCCAGGTCCAGATTCTCGGATAGTTTACATAGATGGTGCATTTGATCTGTTCCATGCTGGACATGTTGAGGTAAATGTGAATTACCTTCCACATGCCCACCCACATGAAAAGGAGGAAAATAAAGATAGAGGAGAAAACCATAACATCAGCTAATAAGTCAGCTTATAGCGATACATAGGCCTGTTTATTCTTGTGTTAGCTGTACTTTTGTTTTGCTGTTTCTGTTTTTGCACGGGAGTGAACTCATTTAACCCTCCAAAACATATTGATTCAGGCACTCTTGTATTTATAATTTCTTCCATGTAGATATTGCGTCTTGCTCGCGAACTTGGAGACTTTTTGCTTGTGGGCATTCATACGGATCAGACCATAAGGTAATATGATGGTTGCATCTTTATCCTCCTCTATTGATTCTTTACAAGGTACGGTGCTCAAGTTATTTCTAATTCGGGTCTGCATGAGTCTGTGTTTATAGTCGATGCATTTCTTTTGATGCATGACGCCTAAAAGATTCCCTTAGCATGACATTCAGCCTATCTTTCTGTTACTATTTACTATACTTTCCAGTTCAACGCGAGGACGGCATCGCCCAATCATGAATCTCCATGAAAGAAGTTTGAGTGTTTTGGCATGTCGTTATGTTGATGAGGTGATCATTGGTGCTCCATGGGACGTTTCAAAAGACATGGTGAGTTTTCAGCGATGTCATTACCTCACTTTTGCATAGGATGCATGGTGCAACTGTTTGTGGTTGTTTGTACATGGTACTCTCAAGACAACAGACACTGCATTCACTGTAAGATCTGTAACATACTAACATTTACTTTATTCCATTGGAAAGCCCAATCCACAGTGCATTATGTGACAAAAATAGGGATGACTTGCTCTTATCAATGGATTAGCCTCATGAGCATGGCTAAATTTAAGAAAGAAAAACTTATGTATATCTTTGCATCTAAAATCTAAACCCTATGCAAACTAGGCTTGAGCTTAGCTTAACTAGTCCAGACATATGCTAAGAGCTTGTGCACTAGAAGTCCAGAATAGATGTGATCAGTGTCCTCAGTTTGTCTAAAGTCCAAATTGATTGCATTGAATCACCAAGTAGAAGGCACATACAATCTATAATTTTGAAGGTCAATAGTTGAGCCCTCTAATTTATAGAGTATTGACCAAGGCCATGTAAATGACAATCTGCTGTAATTTTTGGGTGCAGATTACCACATTCAATATTTCGTTGGTTGTTCATGGTACAATTGCTGAGAATATGGATTATGCGAAGGTAATCAAGTTGTGCTTTTATTTGAACATGCACATTTTAGCGCAAAATAATTGTCAATTGTGTATACCAGGATGATTCAAATCCATATGCTGTTCCCATGGCTATGGGTATTTACCATAGGCTGGAGAGCCCTTTGGATATCACTACAAGTACTATTATAAGGAGGATTGTTTCTAACCATGAAGCTTACCAGGTAACTAACGTGATCAGATGGCTATGGGCCTTCTGTATGCAGCATTTAGACAGTAGTACAGTACATATTCTCAGTTACATACATGTTATTTGATTTTATCCTGTTTATATCAATGACGTGCATATGAGAGCTATTGTTTACTGATTTTGAAAGTGCTGATGCGGTAAGCTGCTTGCATGTGTACATTTAATACTGACTGTTTCCCTGGGACCAATGACCAATCCAGAACACATGGCCAAGCTTCTTGTTGTGGTTCAGTTATTCTGGTCCATGGATCTGGTGTGGTTTACATTCATTTTTTGCTTTTTGCAGAAGCGGAACGAGAAGAAGGAAGCCAGTGAGAAGAAGTACTACGAGGGTAAAAGCTTTGTCAATGGGGAGTAAGTTACAACTAGCCATAGGAAGGTGGATGAAGATTGCTGCCTAGATGATTTGAGATTCCAAACCTCCTTCACAAAGGCAACGGATCCAGAGTTTTACCTAGCATGTTTGATATTTTGCTAACGTAGCTTAGGAAGCATCATGTGCAACATTGGTGACGGATTACCAGAGGCGATTACCTGGGCTAGGCTAGAAGCAATTGCATTACTTGGCCAGTACTGTATCCAGCCTATTTTTCCCCTGTATATGCGCCGTTGAGTTGACACCATTTTCGGCTGAGTTCACACTTGAGATCCTCAGGTTTCAGAATTGTGTGGTGCAGTATGAATGTTAGCCTGATAAACTGTGAGCTGCTGATGCTCCTGTATGCGCATCCGAATGCTGTCCTTTTCTCACAAATGCCGCTGAGTTCTGTTGTGTTGTTGAAGTGAATGAACATGTACTTTCTCTTGTCGGCGATAGCAACCGTGAGTAATGGTACACCGTACACCTGGATAGCTGGATGAACCGAACGTGGGTTGGTGACACGTTGGGATCTGATCTGATGATATGTATGGATCTGTGAGTAACTGAATTTGACAAATGGTTGCTTTGCTGGGCCTGTGGGCTCCTGCCTGCTTGGTCTCTTGCGAGTAACTTGTACTGTTACTGTCCACTGATTGATTTGCTTGGCAACATTGGTTTCGCTTTGATTTTACACTTGTCCCCTGTTTTCTGGGTGTCGTTCATCTGACTCAGATGTATGGATGACAAAGGTCTGCAGCTGCAGCTGTGGTGGTAGTACAATGCTGTTAATTGCTTTTGTGAGCACGCGTGAGTTGCAGAGGGAAGAGAGGAACTGTTCTCCAGTCCTCAGCAGCTTTGCACCGTCCTCTTGGTGCGTCTTTCCCTGACCATACACGTATCAGAAAGCGAATGCTCTATGCCTATGCTCTCTCTTTCTTTCCCTTTGCTCAGGGGGTGAACTAGTGGGATCTTCTCTTCAGTATGCTATCTATCCAAAAGGCACAAAATCGATTCCTTCCGTCTAAAAATTTAACAAAGCCACAACCTTGTTAGTAGCGGCAGTAATGGACAGAGGAGAGGGGGGATTTCGCTGATGGGTTGATGGTGTGCTGCTGTGGGACGAGACGAAGTTCCGGCTGTTGCATGCTTTGATTTTACACTTGTCCCCTGTTTTCTGGGTGTCGTTCATCTGACGTCGTGATCAACTACTCCTAGGATGTGATCAACTACTGGGATGTTAGACCAACATCCACAGCTTTGGTGCACCGATTACTGGAAGGCTCTGCCACAGACTTAATATACCGAGTGCTAGCGGCTTTGCCACAGTCTTAGCACACTGACTGCGGAGGCTACGCACAAAGTTGTGTTCTGAGTGCTGGATGCTTCAAGTGGCTACACCCTATGAAAGTATAGATCTTCGCGCTACAACACGCGCTCTCGCCGACTACTTATCTGTGTACGTCTCTCGATGGGCACGAAACCCTCCAGAGCTACACAATGCTGACTACTTTATGCGCACCGCGCATTCTCTTTGTCGCATGACGACTACTTTTTTCTGCTCGTTGTCTTCTCTTAATGGTCGCTAATCTACTCGACTAGCAAATGTCATAACCCGTGAAACCTTGAGTCTTCGGTCATGATCTAAGCGACTCTATGCACGAGACAAAGATCTGATGGATGCTATGAGCGAAGGCTAAACTGGGACCGGGTGAACGTAAAGGGTGGACTACTCAAGAGATTTAAATGGCCTAAAAAAGAGCTCGACACGGAGCTTCATTTTATATCGAATAAATTTTGGTATTTTCATATTATTACCGAGTAAAATTCGGTATCTTCGCACTATGCTACATAATGTATGCATTGTCTTTTTTCAGATCAAGCTTCAACAACTCGTCAGACCGCATAGCCCACCTCCCGGCTCGAGGGCTAGGCGGATTTCTACTTGACGTGGCTCCTTTGGCTCCCAAGCTCGGGGGCTGGGTGCCAGCAACTACTCGACATTGCTCCTACAGCTCACCTAGCTCATAAGCTCGGGGGCTGGATGCCGTAAAACTACTCGAAAGACGACATATATGAAAACTAAAGGTCTAAAGGTAACCCTAGGTTGCCGCGTGGTTAGATAACCAGCGACGGCCTAAGGGTCCTTTGGAAGAGTTTTCTCCCCTAAAAAAGTGTATAATTTGTTTTGAGCGGTATTTTGGGAATAAGTTTTGGGGAGTTTATTTGATTAACCATTTTTTCAGGTTCCAAGAAAAGGGGTTTTTTGAATTTTGAACCAATTGATTTCTAAAATTTACCATCAGTTCAAATTACATATTTCATATTTATTTTGTACATAACACTGTTCGGTATGCCACGTTCTTTTGGATCCTTTTTTCCAAACCTTGGAATTTGGATTCAAGGCTCAGAGGCTGCGGGGCACGTGTCATCGATGATTTATTTTTCAAAAATGTTTAGAAGATAAGGAAAGACTAGTGGGACCCTCAGCCTGATTCTTCGATTCAACCTAAGGCTCGGGGGCTACTCCATATGGAGTGCGATTGCATCGCACCCTATAGAAAGAAAAGACTTGAAAGTACTCGGGACTAGAGCACCTCACAGCCTCGAGCAGCCAAGGAAAGTACTCGAAAGATACCTTCAAGACGGAGTTTCAGCAGAAACCAAAGGATGACTTCAAGAAGTACTCGAAGCCTGCAGTACTCGGCAATGAAGAGCTCGGGGGCTTGTCAGACCCGGTGCAACGGGACTGCACGCGTGGCGTAGAACATTCTAGAGCAAGGGATGGGGCATGTCACATACCTTATCCATACTATAAAGTAATCGTACACGAGTATAACTAGTCGGTAGAGAAGGAAACTACCCAAGAGTACTCGGTTAGGACTCCTAAGCTTGTACCAGACCAGGATTTCCATGTAACTCTGTCCCCCAGGATATATAAGGGCGGATAGGGACCCCTCCAAACATAACGCATGACCCCAAGGCAATACAAACCATACAAGACGTAGGGTATTACGCATATTGCGGCCCGAACCTGTCTAAACCCTTGTGTTCCTTGTACTATCAAGTTCCTGATCTCGGCGACACCCTGACCACAAGTCTACTAACTTAGTGTATCCCTAGGTAGGCTTGCCAATAAAACACCGACACTCCCTCCTCCCTCTCGGTCCAGCGCTCGGCGACCAGGCACCCAGTGCGCCACCTCGGACTGACGACCCCTAGATCCGGCGCTAAGTCACCGCCGTCGGGTTGCGGGCACACTGGTGGCGGCGCAGTAGCCGGGGACGTCCCGGACTGAGGAGGCGAAGGAAGCGGCGGCGCGGTGGTCGGTGGCGAGGAGTCCAAGATTCTAGCGCGGAGGTGGCAGGATCTTGTCGGGGTCCGTCTCGGAGGCGGCAAGTTTTTCGTTGGAGCTGAGGCCGCTACGTCGGCTCCTCCGCCGCGGGCCAAAGCCGCCAGAGCCAGAGACGCCCTTGAGCCTGCCGTTCCTCCGTGAGTCCGGCCCCGCTGCGGTGGGGTGCCGCGTCATCGAGCGGGGCGAGCGGCGTGTTGCCTGGCGGCGGAGGGACGCGGCAGACGTGCGAGATTCCGCGGACTCGCGTCGTGGGGGGTGGGGGTGGGAAGGCAGACTCGCGTCGCAGGGGAAGGCAGATGCACGGGCGGGGGCTTCATTTGTTACACGAAATTTTGATCTTACTTTTAGTTTTTTTATTAGTTGTAGATTGTAGAGATTACTGATAGCAGCTGCATTGTTTGAACACCGGGTGTGCACCTGATGCATCCTGTGCCGGGCGGGGTCACCACCGGCATGCGCCCTTACCTTGTCTGCCATAAGGATAACGAGGTGTTCTTTGATGCGGCCAGAGGTGCAGAGGTGAGCCTCAAACGGCGCACGGTGGCGCGGCGGCCGCCGTTGGTGGCTGGCGGCGACGAACATGAAAACGGTGTGGCGCGGAGGTGTGAAGGCGAGGCTCAGAGGCATGGCTTGGCCACGAGGAAGGACGACGCTTCCTTGGGAGAGTTGGCCGTCACCGCCCAGGGCAATTCAGGGATGGGAGGCGGCGTCAACGAGGCCGCCAAGGACGACCGTGGAGAGTGTGTGGCGGCCGCCGCAGCGACGAACACGAAAACGGAGGCGCGTGCATGAAGGTGAGGCTCAGAGGCATGGCGAGGGGCAAGTTCCATCACCGTCAGTGCGTGCAGCCAATGCACAGGCCACGATGAAGGACACCTCCGAAGGTCGGTGATCGTCACGGAACATGCGATGTGTGGACGAAGGCAATTGGAAGTGCGGCGGCGCCCGACGCCAAGGAGGCGGACGGCGCCGGCATCCAGGTGGGTGGACGCTAAATGGAGTACTGACCGGGGGTGGACGGTATTTCATTTACCGTCCAGGCCGGGTCATTCCAACCGTTGGATCTAAAGAGTGTGGCTCCGATTGGACCACACAAAGCTGACCACGAGCGCTATTTGGGCTGAGATACGGCCCAATCGTCTCTGCCCACCACTACTTACTTTGTGGAGGCCCAGCCCGTTGTGGATTTGGCCTCGCCGCGGCTGAAGGAGCGCTCGCTCCTCATCATTCGGCTGCGGCCATGCGCGCCCGACCAAGGATTCCTCCGCCATCGTCGGCGTGGTGAGCCCCGGCGGCGCCGTGCATCCATAATCCCAGGACTGGGCCTTGATGGACGATGCCCTTGCCTTGAGTCGTGCATGCATGCTAGCTTTGTCGTCTGAAATTCCACTCCAATGACAACGCCTTCTGCAATGCAATTGCGTAAGATGGTCTGACATTACTAGTGTCATGGTCTCCTTTTTTTTGAGGAAACAAGAGGGAGCGAGCTCCCTACTGGTTAGATATATATATTAAAAGAAAAAACAAGAGAGTTCCAACAAATAAAGTTCAAGAAACAAAGGAGAGAGAAAAAATCTAAAAAATTACACAAGGTTGTCTAGCCATTGCAACATGACATCTTTTAATCTGACTTTTGCTCTTAAGATAACTAAGGCAAATTCCTTCCTGAAGTTCCTAAAACAAGCATCTCTTTTTGGCTGGATTCCTTTGAAGATGAGGTCATTCCTCTGCATCCAAATACTCCAACAAAAGGAGATTATGATGTCCATAAAGCATGGGACATTGAGTTGATTCTTTACTTCTTCAAGCACCAGGAAGGGATGGGGTTCAGTGATAACAATTTGAATTTTCAGCCAGTAGGCTTGAGCAAACAGGCAGGTAATGAAAAGATGAGATAATGACTCCTCCACTCCCAGACTACAGCAAACACAATGATAGGAAGGGAGATGCACGTTTCTGGCGTAGAAGTTCTCTAGTGCTCAACCTGTCTCTAATAAGTAGCCAGAAAAAAACCTTACGTTTGTGTTGGCATGCAGATTTCCATAACATTTAAAAGCTGGGTGGACTTGCATGTGACCCGACAGGTGTTTGTAAGCTTTGGAGCAGCTGTAAAATGGAGATACCCAGATGTAGGTCCAAAGGTCATAATATTGTATGATGGCCAATGAGTCCAGAACATGAGCCATAAGAAGCAATTGATGTAGAGCAACTGTGGAAAGAGGGATGTGGAAAAGATCAGCAGGACCCTCAGCTACAAGAGCTTCTTTGATCAAAATCTCTTTCTTTCTAGCAAAAGAATGAAGCTGGGGATACTGAAGTTTTGGAACTTTTCCCAACCAGAGGTCCTCCCAAAGGAGGCATGTTGTCCCATCCATGATGGTAACTGAAGTCATGCCCTTAAATGAATCAAGCAAAGAAAGGATATCTCTCCACCAGAAAGATCCTTTCTTTCTAGATGCTGAGGGAAGTGTTCCATTACTATAATGACGCTCCCAGACTAGCTGGACCCATGGCAAGTCATACCTGTTGAAGAACTTATGCAAATTAGTCATACCTGTTGAAGAACTTATGCAAATTTTTGAGTAGTAAAGCCTCATTTTGTGTCTGTAGCTTTAGAACACCAAGGCCTCCTTCAGATTTTGGAAGGCACACAACTTCCCAAGCTGCTTTTTTTTGGGGGGGGGGGGGGGGGGGGGTTCTTAGCATTTATGTCTGCCCCCCTCCAGAGGCAATGCTTCCTAAATGCATCCACTTGTTTAATGACAGTCTTGTGAATCTTGAAGGTGCTCATGAAAAACATAGAAAAGGAGAACACCGAATTAGTAATCTCCAGCCTGCCACCTTGGGAGAGGAAAGCATATGTATATGACAATCTTCTCTCACATCTTGTGACCAGTGGAAGAAATTCAACTACTTTTGGCTTAGTGAGGCCAAGAGGTAGGCCTAAGTAAGTGAAAGGAAGAGTCCCAACCGTACATCCAAACATCTGTGCCAGCAGAGCAGTTTTGCTTTCTTCCACATTGATTGGGACCAGCATGGATTTAGAATAATTCACTCTGAGACCAGTTGATAGAGAGAAATCATGTAGAAGATTTTTGAGAGCAGTTATCTGGTTAGAGCAGGCCTCCATGATGACCAAAGTATCATCAACATATTGTAAAATGGAAAAATCTTGGTTGTGCCTTAGAGGGATTGGCAAATTCAGATGTCCTTGAATTCTGGCCCTATTCAAAACACTTTGTAGAAGATCAACAGTGAGGACAAAAAGGAGAGGAGATAATGGATCTCCTTGTCTTACCCCTCTCCTGCAATGGATGGTCTTGCCTGGTACTCCATTAAGTAAAACTGATGATGTCCCTGATCTGAAAATTAATGCCATCCATGCTAACCATTTGTCACCAAATCCCTTAGCTTTCATGATGTCCAGCATGGCCTGATGTTCTACCTTGTCAAAGGCCTTCTCAAAGTCCAATTTTAGGATGATGATCTCTTTCTTAGATTTGTGACACATGTGAAGGTATTCTAGTGCCCAAGCAAGCCAGTCTTGTATTGTTCTAGTTTGGATAAAACCATACTGATTTCTGTGAATAATGGATTGGATTACCCTCTGTAGTCTGTTTGCCAGAAGCTTGGTGATAAGTTTCATAGAGGTGTTGAGCAAGGAAATTGGCCTGAAGTCATTTGCACAAGTTGGCCCATCAATTTTAGTTATCATGGCAATGTAAGAGCTATTTAAACTTTGTAAACAAATGTCACCAGAGTGAAAAGCATTGCAAAGGTTATAGAAATCCTATTTGATGATGGGCCAGTACTTTTTTATAAAATCAGTATTAAATTCATCTGGGCCTGGTGATTTGTCTGAGGGTAAGCTGGCAACAACATGATCTATTTCCTCCACTGTAAATTCCTCTTCTAACCAGGTTAGATCAGCTGAGGCCTGCAGAAGATGTTCAAGATCGATATGCATGGAGGCAAATTCAGATTGACCAAGCCTGTCTCTGAAAGCATCCCAAAGAATTGTTGCCTTCATCTGATGATCTGCATGCATTACACCATTAGAATCCTGTAGAGAAGTGATAAGATTTTTCCTATGCCTAATAGTTGCATTGGCATGAAAAAATTTGGTGCCAGCATCCCCACAAGTCACCCACTTGATTGTGCCTCTTTGCTTCCGGTAGATTTTTTGTTGCCTGAGTAAAGAAAGTATTTTTTTCTCCAGCAAGTCTCTGAAATTCCATTCCAACAGTGATAAGTCTCTGAATTCCTCAATGACTCCCAGAAGGGAGATGATGAGCTTAACTTTGGCAATGTTAGCTTTTAAACTTGAGAGATGAGCCTGTCAAACTCTTATAACTCTTCTAAGATTTTTAAACTTTTCTGTAATAATTTTGGCTGCAACAATTTGATGAACTGGTAGGGGCCAGCCATGCTGTATCACAGTCCAGAAATGTTCATGATCCATGAGATAATTTTCAAACCTGAAGATTTTCCCCTTTGGAATTGATGTAGCAATGGAGATAACACATGGCAAATGATCTGAAGTTTCCGTGACCAATGAGGAGACTGATGTTCTTGGATAAGAGTTTGTCCATGATTGAGATGTGAAGAACCAATCTAGTCTTTCAAGAGTGGTGGTGGGGGGGGGGGGGGGGGGGTTTGACTGTTTATTACTCCATATGAATTGTCTTCCCAGGGGAGGCAATTCAACCAAACCCAAAGCGCTAATGGCTTCATTGAACATGAACATTTCGGAATATCCCCGCCTGGCTTATTTCGGTTGTCTGGCTGCCTCATCAAATTAAAGTCCCCTACCACAAGCCAATCTATTTCAGGTGGCATTTGGATATTTTGCAGCCAATTTGTTGAGGCCAGCTTGCCTTGATGAGTGCAAGGACCATGAACATTTGTTAAAACCTAATCAACAGCATTATGATTAGATGAAAATTCGATAGAGATGCCAAATTCATTCCTAAAGGCAAGATGACGCTGAAAAAGCTGGAAATTCCAAATGGTGATAACACCCCCAGAGGCACCAACAGATGGTAGGAATTCAAACATGTCAAAACCAGGAGGGCAAAAATTTTTAATAAATTGACTGTCAAAGTGCTCCTTTTTTGTTTCCTAAAGGCAAACCACATCACATGCACTCTCAACAATTTTGTCTCGAATAGAGTCCCATTTCTTATCAGAATTTAAACCACGAACATTCCAACAGAGAACCTTCCAATTCTTACATGAAAAAGTCGTATCCATAAACCAAATGGCCAAGTTTCAGATAGTGGTAAGTACATAAACAACACTTCCAACCACAAGAGATGAACAAGTTATTAAGGGAGGGTGATAGGAGAAGAGGATTGCAAGAGAAGATCCCATATCCGGAGTGATAGAGAGAGGGAATATTACAACCCAAAAGTGAAAACTGCTGAAATAAACACCGCAGTTTTGGACAAAAGCTGAGCTAAAGCAAAGGACAGATTCACTTCTTAGGCTTCTTCTTTTCCTTGGTGGATTCATCAACATCCTTGGCTGATTGTTTTTTCTTCACAGGTTTCTTCCCTCCAGGGGCTGAAACAATCTTTTTCTTGGACAAAGCTCTATCTAACAGTGCAACATCATCCAGCTTACAAAAACTAGCACCCAGGTTCATGATGACTGATGGTGAAAGTGCTGGTGGGGTGATAGAACATCCCAAGCAGTCCTTTTTAGTACACTGATTACCTTTAAAACCAAGTCCTTTTTGTCATGGTCTCCTGCAGCTTGGATTCCTGCTCAGGCGATGATCTGTCTCGATGACCCAACTTGCATTGGTGTCTTCGTGTCTGTCCTCCACAATGCAAGTTTCTGAATTCTGACCGTAAAGGCACTATGATAATTTTGCTGATAAAATAACCTTCAGATGACCATATATATACTATCATAATCACATAATAATTCTTAGTGCCCTCGAGCCATGGTCATCGTCGCCATCATCACTCGCATTACGTGGTGTCGCATATGAGGTGGAGAAGAAGGCCAGATGTTAATCCTTATATTAGAAAATAAAGTTTGTTTGCTTTATTTCCCGGGGTTGGTAATGAAGGGAGAGTATATCATCATCTGATTCAAAAGTTTGTTCATGGAAAGCACAAAAGCAGATGGAACCGCAGCAACCAAACAAGTGTCACCATTTGAGTCATTCATGTATCTAATCTGACTCATAGGATGGCTTGAAAACAATGTTGGTACCTAGAACAGCTAGCTAGTCGATCACTGCATGCTCAACCTTATCCTGTCATATCCAAATGATACCTTTAATTGGTGGGCGGTCATTTCCAAGGAAAATGGCAAGAACAAAAAGGACGGATCAAGCTTCACCTACATACCCAAATGATCACCATGTATAGTACGGGCATGCATATTGTTTTCCAATATTTTAGTCACAAATAACCTTCCATAATCAAGGATTAATCTTTTATACCACTATGTTGCCATCTCATCATCTCCTCTTCTGAATTCTGATCAAATATTTTTTTTAAAAAAGAAAAGAAAAGAAATTGTGATCAAATGGTAGGTGTGCATCCAAATGAAATGGAATGATGACGCAGCTGCAGTTGCCGACGTAGAAAGCTTTGGTGGTTTTGGGCGTTTGATTATCGGATAGCAGCCGGGTGCTTATATTATTGCTGACATGTAGTGTAGTAACGTGAATGTTCCGGAAACATAAAATCTTTATGGTTTGATTTGCTGTCCATGTTTGCCTGGTGAGATGCGCCATGCAAAGAGCACTATATATTCCTTCCCTTTACTACTGACAGAGAAATGTCAATCGCTTTCATTAACTGGCACGCACAACTGCACAAGCACAACATCCATCTGTTCGGTCTATTGCTCGATGGATGACCGTGCACACAACTTTCTTCGAGACCCAAACTTTTCTCTTTCCCTGTTTTTTTCTAATAAGAGTGATCAATTTGCTGTTTGGACTTGGCCCCTTGTTGATAAAAGTTTATGACATTTTTGGATTATCTTGGAGTTCCAGAAGTTTCATGGAGCAGTCTAGTTTTTAAAATTGGTGCTGAAAGCAGGCAGGCACCATACGCAGTGCTGTATATTGTCTTTCCATCAGCTTGGTTCGGCCACAGGCACGATCCAAATCTTTGTTTGCCAACCGGATCGATGGGCCCCTTAAAACACTCGGAACGAGAGGGCCACAAGTTTTCATTGATTTTTTTTTATCGAACTAGTAAAATGTACGTGCGTGTCCTTCAAAAGTTGTGGATAATCTTGTTATTTGCAGCCTTGTAATATATTTGATCTTATGTGAAGGTAACAGTAGTCTTTTCTTGCTCATCTTCAGATTCCAATCCCAATCCTAAAAATTCCCATGATCTTTCGGCCCAGTGGCTTGATCTCACTCTCTTTTATTCTTCTCAAACCATATACCAACCATTCTGGATCCAGAAACTGCAACAAAAATTTCATCTATATATCTACAAGCATATAGCTTTATCTTAGTCTGACAATATGTTGATCTTCACTATTTTCATCTTTCCCCTTAAGTTGACTCCGAAACCAGCGACGCAAATTTGACCCATGGTCCTCTGAAACATTTCTTGCCTCTGAACCAAGGCCTTCATGTTTCAAGCAAATCCTAAACACCGCATGGTCAAAACTGTCAAGATATATGTTCATCAGGATTGGTGCAAGTACTCCTTGGGGCAGCCCATGGCCCTTTGTGTATCCGCCGAATACCAAATTGGTAACCTTGGCATCAAACATTTTTTGCATGAATGCAACTAACTGGGTGTCCTCGATCTTCTCCTGTATCAGATAAATAAGCTTCGAGTTTACATTGCTATCAACCTCTTTGTGCAATGGGACAGTAAAGCACCAATCTGGAACCCCGATTTCATCTGATATGAACCGAGGGCTGAGTGATACCCTCGCCCACTGCGGCAACCATGTGATATCTTTGAGAATTGAGGCCTGTAGACAACCTCAAGGAGTGCCCTATCGCTTCCTGAATCACTTTCAAGTTCAGCCTAGGAAGAACAAGGCACCCTTCGCCTCTTATTTTCGCCACCACTGAGAAAGCATTTGCTTTAACATCAAACTCGCGACTCCTCAGCTGCTCTGCCAGGTGACAAAGCAGACATCATCCTTCGCACAAGCTAGATCAATGTTTGAATTAAGCCGGACAATGTCGTATGCATCCTCCAGTGTGTCGACATTCGCCGCGACCTTACCCAGGAGGTCGTAGAACTTGTCGTTCAGGTTCTGCGCCTTGACCCTCTTCTTCGTGCGGAGCTCCACCAATCGTTTGTGCTTCATCCGCGTGAGCGGCTTCCTCTGCCTCTGAACGGCCTCTGCCGACTCCTCCGCGAGAGAGGCCAGGTTCTTTGCCAGAGACACGGACGGCCGGCGGCGGCGGTTCGACGGCTTGCTCTGCTGCGTCCTCTACTCCATCGAGCGAGAGGTGGTGTGCACTGTATCGCCGGAAAAACGCGGCATGGGCTCCTGTTCCAGCAAAGAAAACAACAGAAACATTAGCACTCTGCAGTGTTTCGGTGTTGGGTTGGCGTTGGGGTGAGTGAGAGGTGAGGAGAACCTTGCTGTTCAGGCCGCGACGTGCGCCGCCCTGAGAGCTCCCGGAGGAGGTGACAGCGACCGGACGCAAGGAAGGACATGGCGCCAAGCGTCCTGGTCTAGCGGGGCATTAAGTCGAACAGGTGGTGTGCACGGTGGCGACGAGTCGGGTGGCGCCGTTTGCCTCCGCGGAGAATCGTGCGCCGCGCGGGGCTGGACTTGGTGGTCGTCGTGAACCCGCACACGTCGTCGGCCCCGGTGCCGCAGCCGTCCAGCGTGATCAGCGCGCTGTCGCTGCAGCGGCCGGGCGCGGCGCTCCCCGACTGGCGCACACCAGCCCGTCCTCGCCGACCACCCGCGCCCACTTCCTCGACGCGTCTGCCCCCTTCGCCGCCTCGTCGACCCTCGCGGCGCACGGCACCAGCGCGTCCGCGCCCGCGCCCGAACCCGAGCGCGGCACGGCGGCGCCGCCCGCCCCGACCCAGGGCGCGAGGTGCACCGCATGCTGCGACAGGAAGTGCGACCGCGTGGCGGCCTCGCCGACCACAGCCTTGAGCGTCTCACCATCCCCGGCAGCCCTGCCGCCTCCCCCTATTTTTCTAGGCCCGGTTCGCAGCGCGACGGCGGCGACGCGTAGGAGAGCTACTCCATGGCCGACGAGGTCCGTGCAGCCATCGAGGATAGGAGCTAGCCTACGGGTCGCGGCGGGCGGGTACGACCGCGACACGTGAGAAAAAGAATCGCTTTTGGCCAGAAACATCCTCCAACGCTTAATTTCTATCGGTCGCACTTACTCCCACCTCCCTCGGGCCCCGACATACGGACCGAACATGAGGGATATAATAGGTCTGATTCGGATGAAAAAAAATTTCAATTCTACTCGTTCTTTATAATATAAATAGAAATAGATACACAGGAGAGTTACGTATCATTGTATTAAACAGAAAGCGATAAAAAAATTCAATTATAGATCTTTCATTTGATTTTTTTACTTGCTCGTCGATGGTTTTCTAGTTAAAATGTTGCAATTTGGACAACTGCTTATATGATATAACTAATTTGTGTTTCATTTACACGTAACTAAACAGGCATGGATGCCTGATGCACCCAAATTGTGAAATCTAGCCTTTAAAAGCTCTAGCGGATCTAAATAAGCTAGCTTTTATAATCTCACAAGCTGCCTCTATAACTTTTACTACTTGGGGGCAGGCCAGCTATTTGGTCCAATATTTATCAATGAGCTTCTAATAAAAAAACTACGAGTTGATCAGCTTTTTCACAATAGTTTTGAGTGGATTCAAACAGAAACAGGGCTAAGTCTATGGTCCATGATGTATATACTTGCTCTCCTAAAACTCTAAAAAATATACTTGCTCTCCGTATTCTGCAAAAGCCCAGTCATTTTCAGTCCTTGTTTTAAGCGAGACAAGGCACTGCTGGTGTCTTCCTCTTTCTTCCATTCCCACCAAACCGAAAACCACAGACCATGGCTCATCATCTCCGTGTCATCTCCCTCACCGGCTTCACCATCCTGTCCCTCGCCCTCCTCCTCTTCACCTCCCTGCAAGCTCAAGGTACGTTCGTAGTATCGACTACATCAACTAGCCATCTATGGCTAGCCGTCCATGGATCGATGGATGTTCTCTATCATCGGATCATGCTCTTGATGATTCAGTTTGTGATCCATCCTCTGGTGGGCAGGAGCCAGCAACTTGGGCCGCCGCAGCGGCAAGGAGAAACGACAGTCGTCGTCGGAGTACGTCCCCGTGCGGAGCGTGGTGTACCGGTCGCGGTCGGCGGCGCTGCCGGGGGCGGCGACGACGGAGGCGTTGGGGTACGAGCCGTTCGAGGTGTGCGAGGGGTGCCGGTGCTGCTCGACGTCGAACACGAGCAGCTGCGTGGACACGAGCTGCTGCTACTCCATCGACTGCAACCTCCCGGGGAAGCCCTTCGGCACCTGCGCCTTCACGCCCCAAACCTGCGGATGCCGCGGCAGCGGCACCACCAACTGCACCCAGCCCTCCTGATCCATCTATTCCTGATTTCCTCATTCACTTGTCTTCTCGTCTCTAAAAACAATATAGAGGATTAATTCAGGGCCGGATTCTATTTGCAGAAAGAAGAATATGGTATGCATTTGCAGCAAAAGTTTCTGCATCCTTTCATCAGAGATTTAGATTTGTGTAGACGGCCGGCTTGCCACTATGGATTTGGTTTGTGCGTCGTTCCGGCCGTTAGTGTCAGACTCGGCGGCTGCTGTCTGACTTTGATCACTCTGTGCAAGACAAGTATTGTACTGTTAGAGTCGGCGGCCTAACTTGTTGTCGTATACTATATACAACTACTCCTAGATGAGTTTGGTGTTCGATTCAAGTGCGCTAGCCAATTAAAGAACCAAATTAAACCTGCTCAAGTTATTAAATTTATTAAAAAAAACCCAAAGTATACTATTACTATGTAGCGCACGTGAGGTTACTCATTCAGCATGCAGGATTAAAGTTAAACACACACAAATCAAGTCACCAAACTACTAAAAGATACTCTGTTTGTCTGTCAGGCATGTAGCTCACCCTAGGAAAGAATCTCTGTCAGGCACTCAGGCCAGGCCAGACATTACTCTGTGGATTTTCAGACTATATATCGTCCTTATTGCCCGATTGCTGATATATAGGAGAGACGTCGTCGATACTCGATATGGAGCCAATTTCTGCGATAGCCCAGTTTCGGAGCCCAAATAAGTTGAAGCCCAGCTTAATTGGTTCGCCTGTTGTTGGTGAAAAAAAAAAGGGAGAAAAGTCCAGTTGAGCTCCAAGTGATGAACGATCGAACACGGACATGGCGCGGCTGCAGGCCGGGAGCCACCGTTGAGGTCCATGTCATGAACGACCGATCCCCGGCGTCCATCCATCCACGGCGATCTCCAAGTTCTCACCACGCACATGTTGCCGCGCTCTGCTCGCGTGCCGGCCGGCCGGCCCCGGATCACCTGCTGGCGGCAAGGAACGCCGACGGCGTCCTCCTCCTCTAATCGATAATGAAGCGGCGCGACGGTGTCTTCTCCCTGGCGGTCCGGAACACGCCTGACGGCGTCTTGGTCCCAGGAAAACTGGTTGCCGTCAATGGCGCCTGATAGCGTAAGCCAGGGGCGGACGGTAGATGAAATACCGTCCTCCCTCTCGGCCTCTCACAGCTAGCCATAAGATCGTTGTCGTGCGGCCGAGATTGAAGTATTGAACTGCAGCAAGCCAGGCCCCCTTCGTCTTCCTCTCGCCATGGGCCGTCGACGACGCTCTTTGGCTGGCTGTTGCTAGCTGCGCACGTCTGGCATGTACGAGACGCGGCGCCGCCCAGAAATGCAGCTGCGTGCCGCGGGCAAGGATCGCCGCCCAAAGCAGAGTCCGGCATCTGCGCGCGGCGCGTGGACCACAGAAGCACTGAACCTACACGATCGCAGATGCGCAAGGCGGAGGACGGTAGGTGCGAAGACGAGTGCCGGCACTGTTGATCGAGTCCGCTTCTATGCAGCGCCGGCCGGCAGTCCGCCGCCGGCGCTTGCTGCGTTGCTTGCTTGTGTCACGGCATCCAAAAGTGACAGACGATGACCGGCCAGTCAGAACCAGCAGCTAATCAAATTTGCAACTTGCATGCCCTCCTTCCTTCATATGGTCGAGCCTGATCTGATGAGCTTCAAATCTCTCTCTCACGCGCTGATGCTTTTTAGCTGTTTTAAAACGATGCTTCGAATTTCTACGCATTCATGTGCAGTTTTGGACCGTACATGTGCAAATTTTTCTCACGCGCGCGTTAGCTCAACAGTTGGACACATGATTCTCAAATAAAGTTTGATGTCGAGCGATAGATGGTCAACCAGAACCAGCTAATTAATAATCAAATTTGCAACTTGCATTGCAGATTATATGAATGGACACCAAAAGAACCCACCATGCATTAAGGCAGCTACTACCTAGGCTGTTTACCATACTAATTAAACGATGGAGCTCGATCATACAAGTGACTGCATGCATGCATGCATCTGGGCAGAATAAAGATTAATTCGGCGAAATGATTCTCTAGCTTCTTATTAGTTAAGTAATATTCACGAGTCCATGCCTCTTCATGCATGCCAGCAGGCATCTTCACTAGCTTGTTTTGGCTATATATTTGCTCGATCAGTTGAGATATGCGTGGTTGTTGTAATACCTTACCGCATATATAGGTGGAAGAAACCTAGCTAATTAATAAAGACATGCATGAATAAAGATGTGTAGCCTCTTAGCTTCCATGTAAACTTGGAGGCGATTCATACGCACAAATTACTAAGAGATCATCAGGACCTGATCTACTATTGTACAAAAATGCTATGCATGTATGCATTGGCACATGATGTACTGTAAAGATATAGAATAAACAAGGAGGTCATTTGTACAATTGTTAAATGGGAGAAAATGTTAATCAGCACCATGTTGCTCATATTAGGCACTTGCGAGTTGCTGATGAGAATATCTGCATAGACTAGAGATATAATAGTATTAGTAAATAGTTATTAGTGGCATAGAGCGGTTGGAATGTAATTAAGGCCTAGGTGGTTGCCACAAAATGACAAGAAGAATCTTTTTTTTTACGAGGCCACCATGCAAGTGTGAATTGGCATTTTTAGTCGACCATTGAGATCAACCATTCAAGTGATGAATCTGAAAAATGCTTGTATATATAATATATATCCAAATTGTTGTATATGTCGTCAGGACATGCTTTTTCCTCAAGACAAAGCAAGGAGTCAAGTCTTGGACCACCTGTTTCTGACTGCTGTTTTGATGTGGTTAGCATGCATTAGCAGCAGGTGGGGAAGGAGAACCTCAGGTTCGAATGCATCACGCACGCAACCAAGCATGACGCTGACATCGATCTCAGGATCTCCAGTTCACCCACCCAACCAAAGGCAACTCCAACAGAATTACGTACCAAATATTGCACGGGTAATCTACTGCATGCCGAGGGCAGCGTGCTTGGGGGATATAATGACATGTTAACACACTCCCAACAACGACTTGAGCATCAATGGAGGCCGATCGAGGCACCTACAAACAATCCAGTGCTAGCTATAGGGCATAAATATGTAGGTGCCCCCCATATATATTGGTAAATCAGTATTTTGAGGATCCTATTTCAAATAAATTGAAGAAATTCTACAATGACAAAGAGCTATTAGGAATTGAGTAGAATTGGTGGAAGTGCATGATGTTTCGTGCACCACAATTCCATACCCAAATAAATCCTCAATATCATCTATATTTGGTTGCAACTAGAGGTGGTAAAGGGCCTTAATATTTAGCCTAGATAATCTAAGGGATGGGCCCTAAAAAAGCGGGTTGTAATCTTATACAATTCTGAGGGTCAAGTTGGATTGTAAAAGGAGCACTAGGGTCATCAACCGTTACCACCTTAGGGTTCGTAGTTCAAGGTACAATGGTACGGTATCCACAATCCAGGATACGGAGAAGAGCCATTGGCCACGGGTGTCTATACAGTAGTGGGAAAAAAAGAAGTGATCTAGAATGAAGCAGCTAGTAGTGGGGCCAGCTTTGGTAGACAGATCATGTCTGAGTGGTACCACATGTGTTACTTTTGTCAGGATATGACCATATACTACTGTCTGAAAAGGACTCGTATGTAAAATCTGACGGTCGAGATTTTCTATACCACTAAAACAAAATATTGATTAGTAGTATGAGGTAGTATATCTAGGTAGTAAAAGGATAATATGGGAAAAATCATTTCACTATATAAGGTTTCGCCCTTGATGTAACAGTCTAAAAGTGTTGCAATATGTCAAAAATGGTTGTAATAAATAAAATTGCAAAAAAAATATAAAAACTATCCTTAATTTATGTTAAGTTACTATTGACAATCTTACCTCTTCTAATGGACGGTTGGATCTTTTCTATACTACATACTACCAAGTGGTAGTACTGTGCGCCGTAAAAGAGGTTAAAAAATACGAGAGAATGCTACTGTATTAGATCTCTTTCGGTTGGAGGGTTGGCAACAGGAACCGAATTATTTAGTTAAAGAAAAGCTTAGGTCCAGAGTGAGTAATTCCGTGTCTCCCATTATTCTCAGAAGCTTCCTTAATTAACTATGGGCCTAATGCCTGCAACTTGTACTGGGTACTCGAGGGAATGGTATGGGAATCTTGATATATCCTGCCCGGCGCATGCACGCGCGACACAATCATAAAGGTGCGACGCCACGCAGCTACACACTCACCCCCTCACAACCTACCAAAAAGAGGTGTACGTTTACACTACGGATCGAGTCACAAGTCGCCTATAAAAAGAGGGGATCGATGCGCCGGCCAAGGCTTCTTCAGTATAATGACGGCGGCCTTCCCCGATCTTTCCAGCATGACGATCAGCCGGATCCACCCCTCCGACTCCGAGTCTGAGACCACGCGGCCTCTGCAGCTTCCCCACCGCAGCGGCGGAGATGCGTCGGCGGCGGCCCTGCGGTACACAGTGTGGAAGAGGTCCAGCATGGGCTTCCAGGGCACCGACGGCTTCTCCATCTACGACGCCGCCGGCGCCCTCGCCTTCCGCGTCGACAACTACTCGCGGCGCCGCAAGCTCTTCGCCGGCGAGCTCCTGCTCATGGATGGACAGGGCGCGCCTCTCATCGCCCTCAGGCCTCAGGTACGGTGATCCATCAATTAATCCTTTGCGAACTTGATGTCAAACCTGCTCCCTGATGATGGGCACGATATCCCCCAGTCGCATCGATCCATCATGGTGTTCGTCTAGTACTTTCACAACCGATCGAGGTCTGAATCATTCGACAATGCTAGCTACGAAGATGAATTGATATTCTAGTTCCAATTAATCTGTATTTTTTAGATTGGGAAATGGTCATCCAGAGCTTCATTAATTTGTACTAGTATAGCATCTACAACATTTCTGGTTCAACGAGAGCCCATTGATCTCTCCAGCCTTTTTCGTTTCCCTAGAATAAAACTTACCAAATACTAGGACGTTGTCCTAATTTTGTAATTTTTATAGCCTCCTGTCTAGTACCACTACTGCAACTGCAAATATCTGGTAGCTCACCAGAAGATTCAGACCAAATGAAAACGACAATTTTTTATAGGACATTCAACAAGTTCAATCCATCAACAAAAATCCACCTAGCAAAATACAAAATGTGCTCAGGGCTGACAAAATGCTCTGCATTATTCGCGGTATGCCTTTATCCTATCAACCTCAGTTATTTTTCTTAAAAATTCGCTATAGTCTCTGAGCTAAATCCACTGTAGAGCTTTAGTTAAGCTTTAGTTTTCCCTAGTTCATTTCTTTTCTTCTGCAACAGATTTTCAGCATGCACGACCAATGGAATTGCTATAGAGCATCTGAAGAAAGCCAAGGCAAGAGGACAAGGCCACATCATCTCTTCTCAATGAGAAAGTGCTTGGTTTTACAAAAAGGCCATGAAGCACAAGTGTCCATGTCAGGATGTAGCACTGCATCTGACAGTACTGGCCAAGGTCCCAGCTTCTGGGTCGAGGGCTGCTTCAGGAGAAGGAGCTGCAAGATCCGTAACAGCGATGGTGAGGAGGTGGCAAGGATATTGAGAAAGAAGGCTGAAGCCGCAGCGAATTCCTTGACACTTGGCGATGATGTGTTCAGCCTTGTGATCCAGCCGAACGTGGATTGCACGATGATCATGGCTTTCATCGTTGTTCTGGACCGGATCTGTTGGAGGCCGTACACACCCATGATCTGCTCCTCATAGCCCTTGGTGATGAAGCCCTTTCTGACTACTATGCATGATCACTGAAGCAAAGAGAGCACAGTGATTACAAACAAAAATAAAGAAATAGAGAATATAGTTCGTGAAATGCAGTTGTAAATTAGCTGCAACTGACTAGGACCTAACTTTCAAATTTATGTAGAAATAATTAACGTGTAGGAACTCGTGATTTATTAGTTTTATGAGAAGGGAAAATTTGGATAATAAGTAGAATCTCTATGAGCAAGAAGCAGCATTGGAGATGCAAAAGAGACGAAGTGACCAATGCTTGTTGGGTCCTAAAAGAGAAGTTTGCTGCATCAGAGAGTGGCTTAAGCTATCTTTGGTGCTGCATAGAAAGTTGAGTGTTCACATTGAAGACGAAACACAACTAGTACTCTTATTCCATCCATGCCTTTTTGTCTGTTAAGATCTGCTGTAAACCTCATAAAAAGAAAAGATTCACAAGACATTTGGCATATATTGCGGAAAGAGCATATCATATTCAGTGCATTAGAGAACTTTGTGCCAAAAACATCAGAAGAACCAACGAGGAGGACAAAGTTTAGGGGATATTACTATAACTCATCACTTGTCTTATTCACCAACTAACAGTCTTTTCATATTTTTAAGATAGTTTTTCCATGTCGGCTGTTTATAACCGCACAAATTAAGCAACACGGTGCTAAAGAATTTATACCCGACAAATCCTATCGATCGGCAACGAGATTAGCACAAAATTAGTCAGCAAAAATGAACAAAACGTTAGCTCAACTAGAAAATAACAGTGTGGGATAAAAAAGACTTGGGTCGAATAGTTGGTGCATATAGATGTTAGATTAGATATATATCTCTTTGTTCAAATCCAGGCGACTTAAGGCATGTTTGGATGGGTTAAAGTTAAGTACTAAACTTTAGCATCTATTAGTACTTATATTTTTATTAAAATTTTTAAGTCTTAGTTAAAGTTTAGCCCATCCTATTAGCACTTCTGTTTGGATAGGTTGATGCTAAACTTTAACACTTTTAAGTATTAGTATTTTGGATCCAAACACCCTCTTATTCCACTGCATTTCTCCGTACCGATACAGCTTGGCCCGTTGAGCCCGAGGAAACCGTAGATGCGATGACGTTCTGGCACATGAGGAGTTGTCTGCATCGTCAGGCAAGGCTCATAGTCAACAAGTAAATACTCACATCACATGCATGTCCTAAATCACTTTTTGCAGACGTGTTGACGCAGCAATCAATAGCTAGCTGTGGTCAAGACCCTCAAGTTAGTCCTGCATTATATTCTTTTATTATAGATCCTCGACATCGACTGAAGGAAGATCAATATAATGAGCATTGCCATGTTGTTGTATGCATATATCTCGTGTTGATGCAGCAATCCATAGCTAGCTGTGCTCAAGACCCTCAAGTTAGTCCTGCATTATAGTCTTTTATTATAGATCCTCAACATCGACTGAAGGAAGATCAATGAGCATTGCCATGTTGTTGTATGCATATATCTGCCTACATTTTTTTTAACACAGTACTATTTATATACACGTATGTACACTTATCCCTATAAATACACGTACACACCCTATCCATATGAGCACCTCCGAGAGACTGAGCCGGAGATCCTTGAGATTGACGAAGTCACCACAGACGTCTCGCTGTCGGACGGGCGTGTCGCCTGCCACTAGCGCCGGTTAAATCCTATTCTAGAATAATCCAGAAAAATACAAGCACCTGTGTCGAATCTAACATTCGAACCCGGGTGGACAAGTTCCACCACAAGAAATCTTACCCTGCAACTGCTCATCCCACCACCCAAGGTTAAGGTAATTGGTGGCCATAAATTATTAGTGCGCCTATTATGGTTACTTTATTTACGTGGTCACTTATTATTGGGCTGCAAATTATATTCAAAATTAAACCCCATGGTGGACGATCTTGCGGCCTTGTCATCAGACATTCAAATAACGGATCCTCGTCTCTGTCTGTCACGCACTCAAATAATCGGCAAGACAAGTCATTCACAAACTATCAAATGGACTTGCACCTCATTCACAAGCTAGTCAGCATCTATAGCTTCGATCGACGTGACCAAGGTGCCTTTACAGAGGGATGCACCGTACGCTTCCTAGCCAAGTCTGGCCATGAACCGGCCCCGTAGCAGGGCAGGGCGCCAGCTAGCGATTTTTCATTTTGGGCGCCGGTTCATGGTCATGGTCATGCAAGAGAGCATGGTCCCCACCGGTGCACTTTTGCCGCCCAATCGACCGGCACAGGCACGGCGCAGCCCGGTTGGATGGAGCTCGCCGGCGTAGTGACGTACGGGTGGTAGTGTCCACTGCTCAGCTCAAGCTGGGGTCTCGTGCTAATCGAAAAGAGAGAAAAATATAATGTCCTCGAAGAGTCCATATCAAATATGTTTAACAAATAGCTTATTACAGAAATAAAACATAAGAAAATTACAACATAATCAAAGAATCCTTACATAATACGATTAATAGTCGCTAAATTTCGGAATTACAAAATAAACAAATGAGGACTTGATCAAAGAGACCATGACGAATACAGTGCTAAATAGCTAAATTTGAAATTTAAAAAAGTAAAAAATAGAACTTGATAAAAGAGTACATGTTGAATACTATTAGTAAATAGATATATTCGAAACTAAAAATATGAATTTGAAAATATGTTAGCGATTAAGAAGCAGATTAGTGAGGAAACTTAATAATAGCTCCATAAATAGTATATGTCAAATACAACTAATAAACAACCAAATTCGAATTTAAAAAAAAGAAACTACAAGATCACTAAATATTTCATGTCAAATATCACTAATAAAGTATGTGTCCATATAATTAATGAAAATAGGTATTTTGATTTCTGTTGAGTTGGGAAGTACATATGTAAATAGTCCATATAGAATAAATTTATTTAAGCTACATTTAAAAATATGGTTTGAAATCACTAAGCTAATAGAAAAATGTATAGAACATTAAATTTTAAAATCATCTGATGATTTAAGTTAATGCAAAGAGTTTGTTGAATATGATTAATACATACGTTAACTTGAACTTACAGTAATAAAAATTTTGTACATTCTATATGAATTTGGAAGGAATTAAGAAAATAAAAGGGCATGTAAATAATGAATAAATAAATAACTAAATTACAAGATAAATAAGAAAAAATAATATTTTAGTTTTCATTCATATTTGAAAGCAAAATACTTAATAAAGAGCACATGTACCTAAATTTTTCATGCTATTTCTACTACTGGTGCTACTCCCTTTGCTGCTTTTATAATGAGTTGGTTAATTGTCGTCTCGATGAAATGTGTACAGCTTGCTTGAGCGGTTGTACGGTACCGCAGAGTACATAGACTACGTCACGATAGTTGGCACCGTTTAACTTTTAGTTTTACTACAGTATTAATTTGAAAAATATTAAAAAGACGTATGTCTCTCCTTCCCATCGAGCTACAAACAAATAAACAAATGTTAAATATTACATATCAATCAAAATGGATTGGTAGCTAATAAGTAGTAGCTTAAACATAGCATTCCTCAAGTCTTCGCATGCCCCTCTTCATATTATCAAAATCTCAAACACCAATGCCGTTGATGATACCACAAGTGAACCTGACGTTAGGGTGTGTTTGCTAGGGTTCTCCAACACCTTTTGGTGAAGTCCTGTCGGTAAAAATAAAATGCCAGCTTCACAGAAGAAACCCACATAAAATCCGACAACAGCTTACAATTGAGAGGAATAGCCAAAAAAGTGGCTTCACCAGCTTCTCCTCCCTCCTTAGGCTCTAAAGCGTTATAAGAATCACCATATTATCATTAAAAAAAAATTTGCTATTTTTTTTAAATTATAGCTCGGCACTAAAAAAAAGTGATTTTACCGTTGAAGCTAAAGCTAAAGCCATTTTAGAAGGAGACAAAGCCCTAACAAACAGACCATCATTGTGCAATTTAGGAAAATGTGCCAACAACCACGAAAGATCATTGGAATGACCATGAAGAAGCATAATTAATAGTATAGTAGCCTATGTAGAACAACTATGATCAAAAGAAAGAAGGGAAAAAATTAACATGTGGAGATGGTGATGACGACCAAAGAGAGTGGTGAGCATAAAGCAGAAGAATATACCTACCAGGTGCAATAAATTTATATAGGCCCCATGCACGTATGCATGAGATGGGAAATAGACACAGCAGCCGTAGCACAATATGTATGTATGTATGTATGTATGTATGTATGCATGGAGTTCTAGATTGGAGAGTAAAGAAAATAGATTATTTACTTTTACCGCTATATTTTGAACACTTATCTAGATCTTTTTAAAAAACATTTAAGGACCTTTTTTCATGCACCGACTAAAATTATCAAGTGCATTGCCATTCAACAACTAAAAATGTATTCGTACAAAGAATAATTCAATGTCATATAAGCATGAGGTGTTAATAATATTAAAAATATATGTTTATATATAAGATATTCCATTCTCTCCTAAATTTAAGGTTTAAAAAATATTCCACAATATATGACCAGTGTAAAAACATAGATGACCCCTCAATTTGAGACATCTAGAAAAAAAGACTAGCTAGCTACCATTTGCGCGGGCCAATCTTGCTAGTTGTTGTTACATTTGGTCGGTGTTTGTGTTGTTTTGCTGCTAATCATGCAGCATGCGTGTCTATTTCTTATTGACCTGACAGAATATATCACAGTAGTGCATTATATTATTTGGGGATTTTTCATGTTAATGTTACAAGCATTATTGACGAGATGCATGCATGGCTCATCCTTATGCGATTTGCATTTTTTCTGTTCGTCACGGGTCCATGTCGTCTTTTCCCTTATATATTGTGCATAAGATAATCAAATATGAGGCTGCCTATCTATGAGCATCTGTACGTAGAGTGCTAGTTGTCAAAAAGAGAGGCCGGATTCATTCGCTAGATACCATGAGCAAGCTGAAGAGATCAAGAAAAGCAAAGTAGTAGCTAGGGCCCATTTGTTGTGGTACGTCACTCACACTCGCACCGATCATCAGCACGCCTTGGATGATTGGACATTCGTTCGGACTGGCCCTGGCCGGCCTGAATACTCACTACTCGCTCGACCAATGCAATGCAACTACTGGTACGGTGCACGGCCTCGATCAGTCCTGAACCCTGACACTGACTGTCGTCGTCGTTTATATAAGAGGAGCAACCCGACCAGCAAAGCAGACGACGATATGCACCCGGCGCCTCCGCGATCGAGCCCCAGCAACATCGCCACCGGCAAGAGGGTACACCCTTCCGACGCCGACGCCCTTCACCACGGCTGCCCCGCCGCCGCGGATCAGCAGCCGGCGCTCTACACGGTGTGGAAGAGGTCCAGCATGGGCTTCCAGGGCACCGACGGCTTCTCCGTCTACGACGCAGCAGGCGCCCTCGCCTTCCGCGTCGACAACTACTCGAGGCGCCGCAAGTTCTTTGCCGGCGAGCTCCTGCTCATGGATGGACAAGGCGCGCCCCTTCTGGCACTCCGCCCACAGGTCATTGATCTGTTGCATAATTTGCAATTATTTGTGCGTTATCAGGGATTGTTCAAATCAACTAACTACTCCAGTTATTTTTTTTTTGAAAAATACTACTCCAGTTCATCTTTGCAAATTCCCATAAGCAACGCATATATATCCTTTCTTGTTTGGTGTACAAAGATATAAACTTTGTTGTTTTCTTTATATCGTGCAATGCGATCCAAAACTTCAATCTGTAGCACCCATTATAGCATCTTGCAAAGTGATTCGCCAAATTGAATAGCAACATATATGTTTTCCTTGCACTCAAATAACAAAAAGCGACTACCTGCAAGATCATACAGATACTGCAAGAAAGCCTGTAAACCCTGTACTGCAATAACAATGCTATCTTCCAAATGCTTGCACACAAAATGCTTTGTTTTCTCTCGTATGGCTTTCGCCTTTCGCCCATAGGTTTCCTCTCCACGCTTTGTAATAAATGTCACAGGCTGACAGTTGTAATTTGCAATAGAGATACGACATAGCAGCAAAATAAAATAAAACATATTGCAGCATCAGTAGTATCTCCCCTGGTTAATTTTTCTCTGCCCGGCAGTTTTGACAAAGCAGAACAGCTTTGCAACTACCAAATAATATGACACTAACAATGCCCCCTCTTGCTGCGGCAGATTCTCAGCATGTGCGATCATTGGAACTGTTACAGAGCACCAGAGGAAGCCGGTGACAAGAGCTCCTCCAGGGGGCAACACCTCTTCTCCATGAGGAAATGCTCACTTGTCAAAAGCAACGACGAAGCAGAGGTGCATGTGTCAGGATGTACCGCCTCATCAGATCATGACTCCCAAGCTCCTAGCTTCATGGTGCAGGGTAGCTTCTGGAGGAGAAGCTGCAAGATCCAAAAAGGCAGTGGGGAGGAGGTGGCTAGGATAACCAGGAAGAAGGCCGGCGCAGTGTCAGAGACTGTCACACTTGACGAAGATGTCTTCAGCCTTACCATCATGCCAAATGTAGATCGCTCAATGATCATGGCTATCGTTGTCATTTTGGATCGTATCTGCCAGAGGCCATACAAACCTTTAATATGTTCTTCATAGTTCATGCCTTCCAGCTTCCAGGTGCCGAAGCCCTATTTGGACAAAAGAAACTTGACGCTGAAAGTGATGAACACTGAAATTCAAGAAGGGCAATGAGGTGCTGAGGCAGTAAGATTAGATAGGTAGGGACTGCAGCTGCTAATTGCAGCAGCCAGTGTTCCCTCAAAAAATTGCAGCTGTCGATTGACTGAAGCTAACATGTAACATGTCCTGACTTCTTTTAAAGCAAAAGATGGAAATTCAGAATTTAACTGGAATCTTACATTGCAATGCATACTGGGTTCTGGTGACGTAAATTTCACCGAAAGTTCGTTGGTGTTGTTTAATGCTCAGAACAAAGATGCTATCACAATTTGCCAAGAAAAACTGAAAGGAAATGTGGTTAAAGGGAATGACACAAATAGGCAGCTGTATCCCATGTCCTAGTCGCAACTTCCAACATTTATTACTTTCTTATGTGCTTCCATGAATCAACTGGCTACCAACTCTGGCATGAGCTGCTTCCCATTGTTCCTGAAGGGCAGTACCGTATTAAATTTCTAATCGTTTACACTTGTATGCAACTTGTGGAATTAGTATGGACAATGCAAAAGACGAATGTGACCAAGTTGTGCTATATCGGGAGAGCAGAGCAGTTGAGTGTATACATACTCAAATACAAATGCTCAGTCGACTGCTCCCCAACATGTTACATTGCATCTCTGAAGATCAGCAATCCTCCATCAAGAAAGAATTAAGCGGTAGACATCACACTTGTACTGCAAAGAGACTAGAGAGCGCGGTGCGGCTTGTGGTGATGGCGGCGGCGTGTGTGGCGGTGGCTGCGCGTGGGTCGGCGAATCTGGCCGGGGCAGAGGCGGTGGTGGCCGCGAGCGGAGGCGGCGGACGGTGGCTGCGTGGGCCTGGCGCTGGCCTCGCATCGCGGCGGCAGCGGCCGGCACGGAGCGACGAGGCCGGATGCACGGGCCCAACTATCGGGCGCGCAGGCGGGTTGGTAGCACCAGTGACCGCGAGGCGGCGGCCGTGGGGGAGGAGGAGGCGCGACGCGACGATGGCACCGCGACTACAGCCAACTTCTGAGGATGATGACGACGGCGAAGATGGCGGCGACTTCCTCGGCGAGTCGACAGCATGGTCGTGATGACCTTGTTTTGGCGATCCGCGGAGAGTTGGCAACGGCTTGGTTGGCTGCGGTCCTCCGGATTGGCGCCATAGTGACTGGTCGCGCATGCCAGCGACAAGTTCATTGTGGTAGCGACAACCAGCTGAAGGTGACTCCTCGCGGCCGGCAGCCTGTGCAGGGATTCCGGTGATAATGTCTGGCAGCTCGCTAGGTGAGCAACCTTTCGGTAACTTGGTGTGGCCATTCGTGGTGGCTGGTGCTCGCGGGTTAGTGGCGGTCCATGATGGCTGGCGCCGCGTCGACAAGACACGCGTGTCTGTACCTTGGTCAACGCAGCAGCATCTTCTCTGTGGTGGCGGCTCACTGCGGACGTTGCCTCAACGGTTGGTCTTGCATAGCGATGCCCGATGCAGTAATGATGGGCTATTGTTCTTGGGAGGGGGTTTAGGTTGTGGAGATTTTCGGGCGAAAGTCTTGCTTGGCTTTAGTCAATGCCGATAATGATGACGTCTTTGGCATCAATTTCCTCGTTGGAGGCATTATTGTGAGGTCAACACCTCCTAGATTTTTCTTTTGGTTCAAAAACCTTTGACCGTTTATGGTCGGCGATGACAGCGTCTATGGATGTCGTGTCCTCCTTGGAGGCATCGTTACGGAGAAAATCTTCCTCCCTATTAAGGTTGCTTTGCGGTGTAGGGTGACGCTTTCTTTTTGCCGCAGTTTGAGTTTTCGGTGGTTGTTGTGGTGGTGGTTATGTTTGTGAGTGTGTTAGGTGTTCTTTCTTTTGTTGTAATTTCTCCTTCTATATTAATACATGCCCGGCAAATTTCTTGCCGGTTGCCTTTCAAAAAACAAAAGAGAGCATAAGAATTATGATAGGGTCATTTCCATTAATACATACAAGTAGCACTGTCCATTTTATTGTACAAGGTGGATATTGGCAGTGCGTCGCAGAGGTCACCATGAGGAAATATTCAATCGCATCCAGGACATGTCTGGAGTTGAGGGTACGGATGGATACCTGGTGGTGATGGAATGCGCGGCCGGTTGATGCGGGGCGACGACGAGCAGAGGAGACCGCGAGCCGGGCAGGGGTGAAGCTAGGTTAGATTTAATTATGGTGCACTCTCTATTATATAGAAGGAAGCTAATATAATTTACATGCTAAATTTTAGCTAACTAGTAGGATTTTTTTTTCACCATGGTGCCTGTGCACCAGGCAACCACAACGTGGCGTCGCCCCTGGAGCCGGGGGATGACCGATTAGAGGGACTTGGAGGCTCGATCCGTGTCGTGGGCCCCCAGACGAGCTCGACTCTGCTTCATCCCGGACTGCGGTAGCCGGCAGCCCGCGGCGGCGGGACGCAATGGAAAAGCTAGGACCTTGGACAGCCTGTGCGTGGCGAGGCGTGAGGGACTGATGCGCGCGTCAATTTGACGGACGAAGGGCGGTGAATGAAGGAAGCTCGCTCGGCGGCGGGGCTAGAGGTGGACGCCGGCGGCCGCGCGACCTCGCCGGGGCCGATGTAGCCGGGCGGAATAATTTCAAAAGCACCCCTGGTTCGGATCGCGAATACTAATCGCGATCCGAATATTTGCAAAAGTACCCCTAACTATTTTCAAATAACCCCTTATTTTGGATCGCGATTATGAATCGTGATCCGAATATTTTCAGAAAACCCCCTGGTTTCGGCCCCCGGTTTGTCTTCCACTATCCTCGTCGGCTCCTCCAGCCCTTCGGCTTACGGCGGCGGCCGCCTCCACCTTCCCATCCGGGGCGGAAGCGCAAGGCCCCACGCCACTAGTGGCTCCGCTCATGATCTCCATTCCTCCGCAGATTTTCCAGGGAAAGAGGACCGGGAAGTCCCGTGCATCGGCCACGTGCTGGACTCTGGAGGCTGACGAGGAAGGGGGCTGCTTCCATGAGCCAAACTATCCCGCAGGCGCAGTCACAGGCTCATGACTGCATGCGGAAACAGGAATGGTGAGCCAAATCCACGGTCCATGCAAGCATTGTTGGATATTCTTAGACATCGGAACTATGATCTGAGCTATATTTTTTTTAGGTAATCACCGGGAGGGACGAATAGTCCCCACCTGAATATATTGATCCACAGATGCCGGCAAACCGGTGATAGAGCAGGTGCATGGCACCAATTACATGATTGACCTTGGCAGGTCTAGAAAGTACAAATAGGGGAGAGGAGAAGAACCACCAACACTAGATATAAGAATATGGAGAAGAACAATACTACGAGACCAAGGGTTAGCCCCCCCACAACAGGAGCATGTCGTCGCCGAACAAAGCCACCACCGGGTGACGATACTCCGACGATCTCCATTCCACAGGCGACCGTAAAGCTCTGAGTCAAGAATGATAGATGAGGGTCGTGATTTGCATTATCTATGTAGCACATCCGAGATCCAATAACCGTCCACCAACGCCGTTTGAGGGGAGGAATCCAATAACCGTCACTTGGGCTCCGCCCGAGTCGCCCTCTGCAGGCAACGCGGGGGCCGGGGACTCCTGATCTGAGCTATGTGATTGCTTAGCAGTATAAAACAGTAGAGTACTTGGACTGTAAGGGGAGGAACACAAATCATACTCGATTGCTCTCCACGTTTGTTGCACTGCATCTGTGAAGATCCAAGATACTGCATCAAGAAAGAAGTAGAGGCCACATATATCAGGCATGGACTGCGAAAGAAAGAAAGAAAGAAAGAGTAACCATGAGCAAGTTCTTGTAGGGCAGTATCAGTGCCAAAAGTGTGCTGAATCATGAAAGAGTAACCTGAAGGATAATAGATTCAAGATCTAATCAGTGACCTCAGCTGTGATTGGCACTTGGCAGTATACAGCAGTTGGGTATTCACGCCAAAGGTGGAAAAAATGAATGCTCACTTCTCTGCTTGTTGCACAGCATCTCTGAAGATTTGCAATTCACCATCAAGGAAGGTAGGTAACATCAACATGAGAATGTACTGCAAAAAGAGCATACCATGTTCTGCACGCTGAGAAGCATTTTCCATTGATACAACAAGTAACGCACTCGAATTCATTGCATTGCACGAGGTGAACAATGTCACTGCGGTGCAGAGCTTACCAAAACGCACGCACGACACAATTGCATAAGGAGATTTGTGAGGATCTGAGCAGCAGGAGCTTGGGCAGAAACTTCGAGTTGAGAATACTGATGAATACCCGTAGGTAGAATGCGCTGCCGGCCGGTGGTCGAGGGGAACTGAGAAGAGGAACATGGCGGCTCGATTGGCTGGAGCGCGGAAGCCGGCGACGACAGTCGCCGTGGAAAAGCGAGGCCTTAGGCAGTGCTGGGCGAGTCGATGTGACGGTGGCGAGCGCGGGAAGCCTGACAGAGCGACCGCCGGCGGCGGCGCGACCTCCGCGGGTGCCATGTCGCCGGCCGGATTATTTACAAACGCCCCCTGAATAGATCCGGATAGTTGCAAATACCACCCTAGTTCGGATCGCGAACAGTAATCGCGATCCGAATATTTGCACATACCCCCCTGTTTTGGATAAGGAATTCGCAATGTGCCCCCTGCCCCTGATTCATCTCTCTCCGTCTCGTCGTCTCCTCCGCCGCCGGCAACTTCCGTGCCGACCGGGAGCGCAAAGTACAGCCTCACCCATCGCCCCGCTATGCCTCTCCGGTCCTCCGCACATGGATCTGATACTGAAAGGGTAGCGGATTGTGGAGCATGAAGGAGCCATCGGTGAAGATCGAAGGTCTGTCAGGTGAAGCGTGTGCCGGAGTATGGAGGCGGACGAGGAAGACGAAGACACGCGGCATGCGGCGGCGGGGCCGCACTCTTCTCGCCGGCCTATGGCGGCACCGCATTCAGTTGCGGAGAGTAATCTGTGACTGAAGATTCGGAATATACTCCACTCTATCAAGAAACAAGTAGAAGGAAACGATTGATCTCGATCCTATCACACACCTGTAAACACAGCGGTTCAAAGCATCAGCGAATTAACAGTCTGGCCACCAACTCAGGCATGAGCTGCTGCTGCTCAGAGCACTTGGCAGTGCAAGAGCACTCGAGTGTTGAAGCTCAAGGCGATGAAATTAGGGAATTGAGAGGAAAAATTGCAAGACAAAAAGCCTACTTACTAGTGATGCGGCTGCGTATGTCAATTCCTTATTGTTGCTATTCTAGTAGCATGCATGCATGGGAAAAAAAAAAGATCTTTTCGCCCGGTAGATAGTTTTATTTCAGTCTATTATTGTTGCGTTTGTCGTAATCGTTTTTGCTTCATTCTAATCCTTTCTAGACGCTACAAAACGATAGACATGAATAGTGCTCCTGTTAGATGCTTACAAATATTGCTGTTGAAAGCCGTCGGTATTTGAAGAGGGAAGGCAGAGTCGTATTCCAACGACCTTTTGCACCACACCCAACCCCAGTAGATGCTTCGCATTTCGTTGAGGTCATGCGTTTTAATTTTTATCCGGCGATGCGATGCAAAGGTAGGCATCCGAGATTCATTTCAGCAAAGCATCCGCGCATGTACGCCATGAAAATAAATGGTGAAAGCCACGGATTGCGACTCGCTGGTCCGTGCCACACCTTTCAGACTTTCAGACACCAGCCTGCCGCCTCCTTCCTCCCAGGCACACGTACTGCCGCCTCCTGCCATTTCCCACCCGTCCATCCATCTCTGTACTACTACCTTCCTTCTCAGACCATGAGCAATAGGATCCACCCGTCGGACGCCGGACGCGGCGGCCGAGCCCGTCGCGCGGCGACGGCGCTGGCGGATCGCCGGCCGGCGGTGTACACGGTGTGGAAGAGGTCCAGCATGGGCTTCCAGGGCACCGACGGCTTCTGCGTCTACGACGACGCTGGCAGGCTGGCGTTCCGCGTCGATAATTACTCCAGGCGGCGGAAGCTCTGCGCCGGCGAGCTGCTGCTCATGGATGGACAGGGCACGCCGCTCCTGTCCCTCAGGCCACAGGTGATTACTGTCTACTTAACATTTCTGCATCATCTTGGAGCAGCAAATGACTCCATGCTTGTTTAGGAGATACGTGCATTTATTTTCCTCGGCTTTGAAGAATCAGTTTCTTTTGCCTTAGCTTGATAAAGACATCAAAACAATTATTGCCAATACAGCACCACACATTCATTGAATGTTCTTGAGGTTATCCTTTACGGTGTTCTTTTTCTTCCTTTTCTTCCCTGCTAATTAGTAGTTTCTTGGGAGCAATATAAAGTAATAGCAAAAGTATCAAATTTATTAGCAATCCTTAAAAGCTTGATCAAATACATACAGTCTACATGTAGTGATCAATCACAATTCACGAATCTATTAGTAGTTTCTTGAATTATTTACAGTCTACATGTAGTGATCAGTCACAAATGTCAACTTACATTTTTGCTATCTCCTTAATTATGCAAGCTGTCATATTTAATCTTCTCTTTCCCGGAAAATGACAGCTCTTTATAGGCCATCAGATAAATGCATTTACCCTTATTTTTGTTAAGTGAACTAGTACGGCTAGATTAATTCAAAGATTTGGTGACCTGATGCAAGATTTAGGGGCCACCGAGTAAGACAAATCCAAGGAAAATGAATGCAATTGCCTACAAAAACAAGCAAACAAAAATGCTTTCATAAGGAAAAAGAATCATATACAAGGTCTTACTCTGTTGCCACTTATTTTATATTGGTAACTTATTATTATTTTACTATCATTGAAACCTTTTCTTTGCAACTTGCACCACGAAAGGCACAAGCATGATCATAAACCAGTTTTACCGCATGTCCTTTCCGCAATTAGTTTTTGACTAAGCAAAAAACACAGCTACTAACCAAGGTAAAAAATGTTTTTTTTGCATTATTGTAACAGCTTCTCAGCCTGCATGATCGCTGGAATTGCTACACGGCAACGGAAGAAGGAGGCCTCGACAAGAAGCCGTCTCCCACGCCACAGCAGCAGGTCTTCACGATGAGCAGGTGCTCAGCTCTGAAGAGCAGCGACGAAGCAGAGGTCCACATGTCAGCAGCAGGCACCCCAGCATCGTCATCATCTGGCCTCAGCTGCAAGCACCCGCAGGTTGCCGCCGCTCCGGCCTACCGGATCGAGGGCTCCTTCTCCAGGAGGAACTGCAAGATCCGTCGTGGCAGCGACTGTGAGGAGGCGGCGCGGATAGCGAGGAAGAGCGCCGGCGTGGCCTCCAGGCCGGTGGCGACGCTCGGAGACGACGTGTTCAGCCTCGTCGTCCGGCCAGGCGTCGACGTGGCGACGATCATGGCTATTGTTGTTGTAATGGACAGGATCTGTCACAAACCGTACACGCCGATGGTGTGCTCGTCACAGTAACATGTGTAGTGTACTAGTGTAGTCCATGTTGACATATCAAAGACAGTGTAAACCGTAGGTAGCAGTAGCAGAGAGCCAAGAGATTCCTCGCTAACCCGTTTTGCGTCGTGGAAATGTTACCTCCAAGAAATTAAAGTGCAGAATATTTTGATCTACGGGGCGTTTAGATCCAAATGCTAATGTCCAAAAGTGCTAAACTTTAGTACTAATTTATCCAAACAGGAGTGCTAATGGTGTGGGACTAAACTTTAGCTAAAATTTAAAATCTTTAGCAAGGATATGAGTAGAATTTAGCACTAAACTTTAGCCCATTCAAACAGACCTAGGTACGCATAATGTGACCTCAGGTTGCTAAGGACACGAGAAAATGGCATGCATTTGCTAGTGCCTAGTTGATACCTGAAGCACTTAAATTCTAGCCCATCTCAGAGGGACCAGGATCATTTTCAACAGCGCCACAGAACAATAGCCTCGATTCCCACCACAGAAACAACCACTTGTTAACATTTGTCAAGTACTCCAGGGCAAGCACACGATTTATATCCAGAAATTGCCTGTTGCAGGTTGCCTAGTACATCGGCAATGCCCTGAGATAGCGGCATACCAACTTGCCAGGTGCAAGAAGAAACGGCCACGTATGTCCCAGTTGCCCCCAAATCATAAGCAAACGACAGCCTGCAACATGTGCATTTTCAACGTAAGCTAAGGGAGCTGCAAGCTTCTCAGAATGAAGTTCAGGTCACAGCCAAAAAGAAGCTCATAATGGGCTCCAGCTAGGGGCATCCCGTGGGAACAAAGTGATCCTGATACCAAGCAGGGCACAATACAAAGAATGAAAACGACTAAAGTTAGCCAAGTCAAAGATGCAAATCAGTAAAAGTGGGGGGTTTAAGATCTAACCAGTTACAAGAGATGCCTTCACCTAAGCGTAAGGCAAGCCTAGCATTAACATTCAAGACTAAGCAAAACTGGTGCCCTCTTTATGTTCTTATCGCATCAATTGGGATCAACAGGCCGTAACCCCTCTACCCACAGCAAGACAATAATAAAAACAACGAAAAGAAAAGTGCAAACCATGTTCGATGATTTTCAAAAATGACAAGGATATAAAGCTGAAATAATCAGCATGATTCTCAAACAGAACATTTGGGTTGTCAAGAACTTACAATCAGAACCATCAGCATGGAGCCATGGAGTAAATTTAACCAAGTCAGCCAGAGATCATCAGAGTTCTGGAATTCACGAATCACTTGACTTTTGATGTTTGGACAGAAGCATGGGAAAACAGAAGCACCATGTTAAGAGGCAACTTATTCAGTGAAAAGGCCACTGCCAGCCAAGATTCTCCAAAGCACAAACATAATGGATAGTCGGCACTAGGAATAAAACTTTAGCTCACTGCAAAATAACTACGCATACATCTTTCTGTCCTAATCCGTTTTATTTAACAGTATCAGTTTAATTATTAGCTGTGTAACTTGAGTCGTTTCAGACATTAAGCATACTGAAGACAGAAATTTCTACTGGAAGGATTGATGAGGCAGATCTAACTACATAATATCAACATACTTCCTGAAGTAGACTATTATGAACAGAATATTGCCTTTGAACAATTTGAAAGGTGGAGGCAATCTCAATTCATGCCAGTGTTTAAATGAAACTATAGATATGAAATATAAAGTTTATATGATTCTATAAGATACCATAATTTTCTCTTTAACCCCAGTATAACTTTTATTTTTTGTAGGGTTTGGGTTTCAGAAAATGATTTAGCCAAATAACAAATGACCGTAGTATTTTTGTACACTACTTGTGATTTGTGAGTCTGAGTCATAGCCTGCTACCAATCACTAATGGCTGCCTAGATTTGATAACTGAAAATGGTTAAATTGTATATCCTCTCTTACAGAGTTACGGTTTCATAAAGAGAAAAAATTGCAGTAAAGATACACTTCATACAGCAAACAGCTGATGCTCTGTAGTACATTAAAACTAGTTTTTAATCTAGAAGATTTGCCCGTAAGAATGCAATCCTTACAAGAGATGATTATTTCTCCCTAGTGCATAACATAGCACATTAGCATCATTATAGTTCACACCACTGAACACCAGTCCAACACCATATCAGTTAAATGATAACTGGATTGCAACAATGGAGAACAAGAAGCAGCAAGGCTTATTTATCGCAAACAGTCAGGTCAACTTAGAAACTAACTACGATACTAGAGTTAATTCTAGGAGAAAAGAGCACGGTACTCATTGGCCTCATGAGCCATTTCTTCCATGCTTCTATCTTTCCTCTCAATGTCCAGGTCAAGCTTCTCCTTCAATTCTCTCTCTTTCACATCAATCTATTATACCAAGGAAAAGGGTAAGCTTTATTTGATCAGATGTCATAATAAAATAACCAGATTGATGGAAAACTATGCCACGTACTGCATCATATATTTCATCATTTTTCTCAAAATCCCCTTTCTTCCTCGGGATGACATGAATGTGGACATGTGGAACTGTTTGGCCAGCTTGAGGACCATCCTGATAAGTAACTTCATGTTAACAAGCAACTTCATGTTCGTCATTCATAGAATATAACAAGTATGAAGTCCATATCAAGCTAATCAAAGCTGATTAGTAAAAGAGCAAAAAAAAAAAGGAGAGTTAGCATAGGTTGTATGACATAGTATAAATATATATGATATTCTCCGCAATGTTCATCATTCTCACATTTTAGACATCCAAATAGGACACTACTTTTGTATTGCATAAATTTGGGCTATTGAGTACTGAAAGGATGAGCTCACTACAACAATAAAGTTGAAGCATATATCACACCTGAATAGCAAAGGTAAGTGAAGATGCTTTATGATACTGCTCAAGACGTACACCGACTTCCTTTGCAGTAACCCATAAGTCACTTGTCTCATCAGAACTTAGATCAGCAAATCTTTTCACCTCACGCTTGGGGCATACAAGAACATGTATGTATTGTCAAGGGAAAAAAATGATGCATATAGAATAACACAATTTTCTCAATATGTGATGCATCAAACTTCAAGTCAAGCAAAACTTGTGTGTGATGTGATCCTCAAGAACAACTGAAAAACAGGCGTAAAAGAAGAGAACCAATGCAAAGGTTTCACGGAAACTTCCACCGTGCAGTTTATTTTATAGTCATATTTGTTTTCAGGTGCTCTTCATGAACCTTACTGGAGTACCAGCAATCCATTAATTAGTTGTCCGCAGAGACAAATGCAGAACAGGCATGTGAGTGGTAAAAACTGCCAAACTGCCCAAAAAATTAGCTTCCAAGAAAGTGTAGTACCAGCTTTACTGAAATAAAAGGATATGACCTGCATATGAAAGATTTACATGGTTAAGAAAAAATCTGCAGAACACTAACTCATAAAAAATGAGATGCAATGTGGCAGTTTCCTTTACAAAGCCTAATTGCAATGCCCATGACAAGCTCTAGTCACTAGTGTCAAGTTTCATTCATCAGGGGAACAATCTAGAATGTAACTGTAGTGGCTTGTCTGGTAGGCAGGGATTAGATCAAGTAGCACCAAATTGCAGGGAACTTAGTTCAAATTCCCAGCCAAGCAGAAGGCATTGGCTATAATTCCTTAATGGTGCGGTGCTATGCTACACTGATGCCTGGTTGAATTTATCATCAGGAGAGCACTGGTTTGCAATAAAAACAGTTTTATTTACCATTTTGGAGTCACTGTTTGATCAATGTAACTTTCATCAGCCACATTTGCGCAAGAAATCTGGTTTTCCCCCCTTTCTCTCGCAAGTCGCGATGGCTACTGCTCTAGCACCGACAAACTAAAAATGATTGCTACGGCGTAGCGACTAGTGAGCAGATGTCGTAGGTACAGCAACCAAGCAAAGCATCCGCAAAGGCGAAGTGAAAAGAGAGCAGGGAATATTAATTACCCGGGAGTAGGGGGCGGAGGTTGACCATGGCGTAGGAGAGGGGCGTGGCGTGGAAGACCTCCCTGGCGTCGATCTTGTAGGGCCCGAACTTGTAGGACGCCTCCATCCCCGGCGCGCGGGTGCGGCAGGCGGCGAAGGAAGCGAGGAGGCGGAGCGAGTGGGAGGACGGCACGCGAGCGCAGCGCAGAGAAAGAGAAACCCCCGAGCATCTATCTGTCGGAGGATGTGACGTCAGGGGCGCGGCGGACGGAGCTGAGAGAGACTGCCTTTGTGGTGGGCTTCGAAGAGGACTGGGGCCCCATATTAGAGGCCCATTTGCGCGATAAGGTCTGGGCCTGCAGCGCCTAATTCGCGCCATGTAAACTTGCAGCCCAAACATTCATTGGCCGAGCAAAAGCGATGCAATGATGCATCCATTGACTTGCTGCTACGATGCATGCATCCAAGCAAAGCTCAAAAGACAGTGATGAGCAGAGTGCGACAAAGAAGGTGGACCAAGGAGCCAGATTGACTTTGTGGTCGCAGCAAATAAGTCAATTTGGCTAAGATAGGAGTATGGCCATTCATGACGATGAGACATCCACTAATTAAGTGGAGTCGTCATGCGTCACTGTCCTCCCCAACGCACTCGCAATAGTCGCATGCTGCAAGAAAGGCAAGCTGCATGCTGTAAGAGCATAATGGCATTGTTTGTTCAGTTGACATGCATTATCCAAGTTGTCCAGCAGCGCTTGCAAACACTAGCATAATGTTAGTGTCACCGTTTTCTGGCACGTGTTTCGGCTAACGCGGGCAAAGGAGATGGCAAGGAAGGATCGGCCGATAGAGCCGAATGGCGCCGGCAGATGACGTCAGCAAGTTATCTTAAAGGTAGAGTTCTTTGTTATTTAAGGAAGTTTTAATTTCTTTGTTGACAAGTAATGTAAGTCGTGATCGACTTAGGGTTTGTAGCTCAGGCTATAAATAGCTGCTCTCGGGCATGTACAAAACTATCCAATGATCAATACACAAACCCTTTTTTTCTTTTTCCTTTTTCGGTGGCTTTAGCTTAGTTGCAGTAGATTTTTTCTTTTGAGTTCTTTCCTGCACGACGGCCTACATCGACTTCGACCACCGACGTGCTGATTCGGCACGTGAAGCTGCATCGACTTCGACCACCGATTTGCTGGTAAGTTTCGAGTCGAACGAGGCAGATACGCTCAAGGTTGGCGGCGTGTCACTTCTTCCTCTATCCTGTATTAGTTCAAATTATCGACCAGGGTTGATCTAGGTCTGATCTGTTCACAAAGTTATCGATATCAGCTTGTTCTTGTTAGATTAGCTTGTTTAGTCTAGCTTGTTTCCTGCTGTTATCACAAGTTGTCGGTATTTACTAGATTTGGCAGAATTAGATTCGTTTGATCTTGTTTTTATTTGATTTTACCGCAATTTATCCAGCCTAGATCTAAATACCATCGGCCGATCGTACAGCTTGCCTGTAGCTCCTCGTCTAGCCGATCGGGTTCGGATGTAGGCATTGTTATTGAGGCTTCGCTAACCTGTTTAGCGCTGCTTCACCCTCACAATCGGCCAAAGTTGTGGCCGATTGATCCACGGACGCATCGGACGCTTGGCCGATGCGTGCGACGGAACGATTCGGACAACAGCCGATACGTTCCGGTAATTTGTGTATTGTAGGTCAAATTGACTGGCACGCCCTGCACCACCACGCAGCCAGTTTTGGACGCCGTGCAGGAGTGAAGCAAGAGGCTCCCAGGTCCTCGCGTGTGCCGGCGCTGAAGGCCGACCTACGGCTTTTTGCATCAACAGGTAGCTAGTGCATGCCGCCGCTACTAAAAAAACTTAACCGAGGCGGGAAAATGGCTTAACCAAGACGGTTTTTGCGCCCGCCTCGGACATAAGGCCACTGTTAATCATGGCCTTTACCAAGGCGGTCAAGTAACCGCCTCGGTTCATGGTTTAACCGAGGCGGTTTTTCTAACGCAACCGCCTCAATTTTGAGTATTAACCGAGGCGGTTTTTCTAACGCAACCGCCTCGGTTATTGAGTATTAATCGAGGCGGTCGTTCTTTATGTGCCCACCTCAGTTAAGATTTTCCAAAATAAAAAAAGGTTATTTCATTTCGAATTTGAATCTGAAAACGAATTTGAACGCACATACAAATTAGAAAACACGTGTATGAAGGATAAACACATATATTATTATATCTATTCATGTCACATACCGAGAGAGTATATTAAACATTCATGCATGTCATACGCCGAGCTCATATATATTACATTAATATTCACATAATAGTTCACAAAATCACATCACATGTTACATACATGACAACCTAAATAAGGGCACATAGTCGAGGAGTTTCGGCAACTTGTAGTCGTTCATGTTGAGGTCGGTTCTCCAATTGCGTAGCTTTGCGTACTTGGTCCTCCGTCGCTAGCTCGCTCTCGGCATATAAGCATTTTTCATCGACATGACAACATTCGTCGGTGACAAACTTACAAATGTCGGATATTGTTTGAGTGATGTCCACCCTTTCCCTTCGCCACCATCCTATAGATTTCTTGAGCTGCCACCAGCTATGGTTGTAAGCTTTGCAGGCCCTGAGGTACTCACACGCATAGTATCCGCACAAGACAAAGCCTTCAGGTTGCTTGGCGCACTGCATACATGTAACAAAGTCATTACGTCACATAGATAGCATGCATCATGTAGTAGCACATACGATTCTCTTCATACGTACCGGGAATTCTCGCCTGATGCGCAATTTTGTGCCATACTTCTGCTTCTTCTTCTCGGACCTCCGATCATAGCAATCGGGGTCTTCCACGTATTTCTTGTAAGCGTTGTATGCCAACCACTAGTAGTGTCAACAACAAATCTGATATTTACTTTGAGTGCATAAAAGATTGTTGTGTCGTCACTTACTATCGTAGACAATATTCGAAATCCTTGTATCCTTCCTTGTTCGTCTTGCGCAAGGAGTCAAATATAACGGCCTTTCCATCCTGAGGATAGATGCAAAGTACAATCCAGTGGCCCATGATGCCCAAGCTGCACAATTGAAACAATATGGATTTCAAATCTTAAAGCATGAAAAACGCTGAACCCAACAGCTATTGCAAGTACCGTTTTAACTTACCCGAATTGGTGCGCGGCAAGGATCGCGCCATTTTTCTGGATCTTCTTCATGGCTTGTAAGATGTATTGTCCTTTTCTGTACATCAACTCGCCTTGCATTCTAACCCGGACTTCAATTCGATGCATCGGCTCCAAATTCACCAGGTCTGGGTGCGTGTCCAGTACATCATACCCAATGATGGCCCTTTGGGTAATGTGCATAGGAGATAGGTAAATAACATTGTCATTTACTTCTTTGCATACATATGATTGCATCCTGCAAGCACAAGTGGTCATGGCATTGTTAGTGCGATCATATTGAGTGTACCTTCAGCGATGCAAAGGTGTAATAACTTACAGGGCAAAAAGGGTGATTTGTGTGACGTCGAGGTCCTTACGGCGCAACTGTGCTTTCAAAGACATTCTTCGAAAGGTGCATGCAGTCGACGGCATGGGGCGTATCTAGCTCCTTCCAGTACGACAGGTACTTGAAGAAACATGACTGCTTCTTGAAAGGAACTGGAGTGACTTCCTTCTCCATCTCATCCCGCTTCCTCTTCTTCCTTGCTGTGGTCCCAGCTTCCTTAGATTTTTTCTTCTTCCCAAACTCTACGTTTATACCATTCACCATGTCAAACACCTTTTGCCCATAACTCATCTTCTCTGGCACGTCAGTTTGAGGCTCGGGCTCGTTGTCAAAGAACCGATTCATCGAAGGTAGCCGGTATATGTGCTTTTTGCTGAGGAATCGCCTATGCCTCATGTACACCAACTTCTTCGATCCATTAAGATAAGTGTAGTAGGTACCGTCAATGCAAACTACACAGTCTGACTTCCCTTTGATCTGTCCAGACAATGCAAAAAGGACAGGGTAAGCGGTTATGGTAACAAAGATGATAGATTTTAGAGTGAACTCCTTCTTTATCGACGCATCCATCATTTTGACCCCATCTTCTCATAGCATCTTCATGTCCTCCATGAGTGGCTCCACGAACACATCTATATCATTGTCTGGCTGCTTCAGGCCAGAAATAATCATGGTTAGTAAGAGATACTTATGCTTCTAGCATAGATAGGGAGGTAGGTTGTAGATGGTCAGGATGACCGGCCAAGTGCTGTGGGAGCTGCTGAGGTCACCAAACGGATTCATCCCATCCGTACTTAGTGCGAAACTGACGTTCCTCGCCTCGTCACCAAACTCCTTCGCGAACTTGGCATTGAAACTCTTCCACTGCTTGCCATCGGCGGGGTGTCGTAGTTTGCCATCGCCCTTGATACGTTTTGCCAATGCATGCCATGACATCAGCTTGGCATCGTCTGGGTTCCCGAATAGCGCACGCAGACGATCAATCACAGGCAGGTACCACACTGACAGGGCAGGACTTTTCCTCTGCATGTAGCCCTCTTCTTCCTCATCCTCAGGAACCAGGATCTGCTTGGTCATCGTCTTCTTCTTCTGCCTACTCTTGGGTCCCTCGTCATCAACATCGGCGCGACAACCGGCATTCCACTTGTACCGACTCGCGCCGTAGTGCGGACAGCTCTGCAAGTTCTCATACTTGCCCCGATACAGGATACAGTGGTTAGTGCATGCATGGAATTTTTTAAGCTTCATTGACACTGGCCGGATAATCTTCTTCGCTCGGTTGGTGTTGGCGGGCACCTTGTTACCTTCTGGGTATGTGTCAGCAAGCATACGTAACAGGTCGTTGAAGCTAGTGTCGGACCACCCATGGCGCGACTTCACCATCAGCAATTGGAGGTTAAAACGCAACGCCGTCCAATGCTTCGGACACTCCGTATACAACGGATCAATTGTCGCCTGCTTCATCTCCTTGAAATTCTCCAACCACTTCGGATTCCCAAACAGAATATCATCTTGATCCATACGGTTAGCAATGTTTTCAAAAATCTCTGCATCTTCGGGCCCCAACATATCACCTGCTCATCACCATCCTCATGATTGACTGCCATGTCTTGGAGAATTTCATCAATGTTGATGTAATCGCGATTCGCACTATCGCCGCCCGCTGTTGCTGCTGCTGATGAGGGTTGTTGTTCTCTTTCATTCACCGTCGATGCCGTCGATGAGTTTTCTTCAGATGTAGCGGTACCTCCTTCGTCGTGAAACTTCCAAACGGTGTAAACCTTAATGAAACCATGTCGGATCAAGTGAGATTGCACCACACTATCTTCATGGAGAAGTTTGTTCTGGCAGCTGTTGCACGGACAAATAGTGCGCTCCTGACCCAGACTCACACGATGCTTTTTCACAGCGGCAATAAATTTTTTCACATATTGCAGGAAAGTCAGATTGTTGCTGATCCTCGGTATCTTGTACATCCACTCTGCCCTGTCCATGAACGAGACCTTGCACACAGCGACAAACTAAATTCAGATAAGCAGATCTAGATCCGGATCCGGTTTTCTCTCTCCTCCATGGTCTAGATCTAGATCTAGACCAAAAGCACCAAAATTAGGGAAAGGAGGAAAGATGAGAGTAGTAGAGGTAAGAAATCAAGCTCTTGCGGTGTTCTCCCTCACCAAATTCAAGGGCAAAACCTCCCCCCCTCTAAAATGGTCAAAAATGTAGGAGGAGCCGTGGGAAGGAAGAAGGGGGCTGGGCTGTTATATATAGGGATCTTTACCGAGGCGGGCAAATAATAAAAAACCGTCTCGGTTAATCATCACTAACCGAAGCGGCTCGATTCACCACACATACATATATACATCTCGTTATAGGACTAGCTGCAGAGTTCCAGACTAGCTAGTCGTCCCAAGTCTCAAGTTACTAATTATTAGTGCCGTTACTACAGTGCAAGTGCAAGGGAGCTGCACGCACACCAAGGCAGCGACGACCCAAATAAATGTTTTGCTTTACAAATCCCAAGGACTTGTAATTAACTATTTACAAGGAATTTATACCACTTCCAAAGACTCTAATTAGTTAGCCCATTTTCACGATAGTTGCACCCAAAAATTCGTTTCAAGGGCCTCACAGGATGTATGCAATCACAAAAAGGACAAAGGTATATACCGTGTTGTTGATTTGGAGGGCAACAGCTTTGTTCTCCACACCGTACCATTTCCGCTATCTCAAATAAAGTTTCTTTCTTGCTTTTATATTTGCCGACATGCATTATCAACGGGGAATAACTTTGCATTGCATCTCCACCGAAACGCATGCTGCATGGCTAGCTAGCTCTGAATTGGCTCTAGCCGGTATGCACTGCAAGCGTTTCTCTTCTCTGCAAACTAACAGTACGCAAAATTGACGCAATATATACAGCAAACCAAAAATGACTCTACTTTTGTAATGAGCAAGAGCAACGCCGCGATGGATCGAAGAATGTGATGGAAAGGAGCAACAAGAAGGGGCTGCTGCTGCTGCTGCTGCTGCTAGAGACAAGTCATGGTAGTATTAATTTGTGGTGGTGGATGATGCGTGGATTTTCCATTGAACACTAGATACCTTGGATTTGATATGACAAAACAAATAGTAAATGATGATGCGATGCGCCATGCACATCTAGGCGCACTAGATGCTTGCGTTGCGATGCACATCTCTTGTACATACGTGCAATTCATGCCTCTCATGCCCATGTCTCAAAACCCAAAAGTCATCATATACCATAGGAAACACTGTTTAATTTAACTAAATGCCTAGCTCACTTATGAGAGTTGCACAAATTTTAAAACATAAAACTAAACTCAAATGGATTGGAGAATAGCCTTGTCAGTCTCTCCTCTCTTCTAATATTCAATATTTATTACAATTTTCAACTTCTATATGTGCTAATTTCACTTGAGATTAGTATAAAGCATGTCCTGTCCTGTTATAGGCTGTCACACCTTTTAGTCTATCATACATTCAAGTTTGAACCGTCTCCACGATTATAGGTCTGTTCCAGTATAATACTGCATCCAGCAGGAATATCGAGATAGGCCTTGGTCCATGCATGGTAGGTTGTTTGATCAACAGAGATAAAACAAAAGCAGGAGAAAATGAAAAAAAAAAGTAGACTGGATTGAGAAGGGAACACCAACGCTAACTCCAATGCTGAGTTCCATGGCTCCATACCATACACGCGTCAGCAAAGAGTCTCGTCGAGAGAAAGCTCTCTCAAAGCAGCAGTATCCATCCATCCATACATGTTTCCTGACCGAATTAAAAGCTACTGCTGAAGGGGAATATAATCTGCGTGCGGTACCAGACAAAAAGGAAGTTGCACATTCCACCCTGACACGCACATTTTCCTTTCTTATCGGGACTCCTCTCGCTAAGATATCAAATTCTAGTGTTTAGTTTTGCAAATTCGGTTAGTTACAACGTTGCAAATTTGATTTGATTTGTGGGCAAAAGCCAAGATGCTTGAGTTAATCACAAAATATATCCGTGGTCCCATCTGGGTGATATGTGTAGGATGCAGTGCATAGGCATTCATATATAGTAGTAGGACATAGCGCGTATTCTTTTATGTTTGTTCTAAGAAAATCACAAATTTGATCAAATTTATAAACAGAAATACCAATATTTATTGTTTATGGTATAAAAATATATCTCACGATGAATCAAAGATATTTATTTAGCATCATAAGTATTAATATTTTTAATAATAATTTTGGTTAAATTTAAAATGGTTTGACTTAGGGTAAATCTAAAAGAATACTTGCTTTAAGACAGAGGGAGTAAGAGTGTGCGCGTGAGTGTTCAAAAAAATATACCAAACATAGATAGATGCACCGTTGAAGGAAGTGATTCTTTTGGCAAAGTTGAAAGAAGTGATTTTTGTGGTGTAGTATAAGTTTGATGTACAAGACGATGCGCATAGCATCTTGTATATATGTAAGTTGGATAGATAGGCATGGCACGGGAGCGCAGAAGCAGTACGCGTGGGTTGATCTTTGTTGACCCTGTTGCTTTGGAGGCGACCCTAGGACATCATTCTCCGTTATCTCAAAGCTTCCCCTTTTCTCCGCCGCCCGTTTCTCTGCTCTTGCATGTTCAATACTGTGAGGATCGAGAAGCTGTGGGCCAGCGTACGGTGTGGCGCGGAATAAATTTGGCATGCAAAGAGGCTAGCGCAACTAAAAAAGGTCAGGTCCAGCGCCTCCGATCCGGTCACTTGTCGCTTGGACATGGCAGCCAACAACCCGGAGCCGAGCGGCACCAGGATGATCGATCGGTCCTCTATAAAGTCCCAAGGCTCCACAGCCTTACCCGACAATGGCCAAGGTGCACCCCAACTCCGCCGACCCAGAGCGTCAGCCGCCCCAGGATGACCACGAGGAGCCGCCCGCTGTGCTCACCGTCTGGCGCAAGTCGCTGCTGTTCAACTGCCACGGCTTCACCGTCTTCGACGCCAAGGGCGACCTCGCCTTCCGCGTCGACTGCTACGCCGCCTCCCGCCGCCGCGCCGAGGTCGTCCTCATGGACGTCGCGGGAAAGCCGCTCCTCACCGTCCGCCGCAAGAGGCTCAGCCTGACAGACCACTGGGTCATCTACGACGGCGACGGCACAGCCAGGCCGCTGCTCTCCGTCCGCCGCCACGTCAGCCTCCGGTCATCCGGCAAGGCGCTGGCGCACGTCACGCCCCACGCCTCTGCCGCCGCGGAGTACGTGGTGGAGGGCTCGTACGGGCGGCGGGCCTGCGCCGTGCGCGACGCGCGCGGGGACGCGGTGGCCGAGGTGCGCCGGAAGGAGTCCGTGGGGGACGACGTGTTCCGGCTGGTGGCGGACCCGCGCCTGGGCGCGTCGCTGGCCATGGGCCTCGTCATCGCGCTGGACGAGATGTTCGGCGCCGGCCATGGCTCGGCGCGGTCCCTGCTGCGAAGGACATGGTCGGTGTAGCAGCCACGCGGCTGCCGAAGGAGAGGACAACCACATGATGTACAGCACAGACCTCCCTAGGCTCTCTCCACGGGGTACTAGTAGCACACAGAGGTCCCGGGCTGCGAGCGGCAGCCAAGTTTTAGCAAGCAGGCTCTGCCTCTGCCTGCCCTGCCGTGGCTCAGCAACAATACCCAAACAAACAGACCATCTCCTTAAAAAATTCTTTCTTTTTGGTTGCCGTAGTGTTCTCCCTCCAGTTCCAGGATTAATGTTTTGTGCTTATTCAGTTTGCTGGTTGAACTTTAAAATTCAGAGCAAGAGTTGATGCTCTGAGCTTGTCTTGTCTGCTTTATTTGCTGCACTATACCCAAACCAATCTCTACTGCAATTCGTCTCGATCTAGTGTTATGTACTCTGCAGTATATATGTTGAGTTCGACTCAACATGCTGCTACTAGTAGCAGGAAAAAACAAAACATTCGCCGTCCAGTCTTATTATCTCTTGGCCTATTAAAGGAACAGACAGAAAGCAGCCCGGCCTGTGGCAGCCTAGCCACTCGCTGAGTCGAGTCGTCTCCGTCAGTCTGCCTCAGCCAATCATAGAGCCACGTTTTAATCGCCTATAACTGTGTTTTGCTTCATTCAAGAAGGAGATTGGCAATGGGGAATGTGTGCTGATTGCTCCATGCATGCATGGTCCAAATCTCAGTTCCGCGTCTACTAAGAGCAAGTCCAGTAAAACAGACAAGTACTTGTCCAGTAGACAAGCCAAATCAGCACCATAACAGATAGGCCATATAATGGTGGGCTTTTACTTGTGTATACATATGGACTTTGTTTGGAGAAATAGCCAAGGGTTATTTTAAGGGTTAAAATTTATCCTAAGAAAATAGCCCTTCAATGAAATAGTCCTTGAGGTGTTTGGATCCAAGAGCTATTTAGCTCTAAAATATTTTTCCAATCATTTGGCTATCACTTTAACAAGAGAGAGAAAAAGAGAATCAGTAGGCCCCACCCAAAATAGTCCCAAATAGCATCCCTTGGAGGGGATAGTTTTTTAGGTGGACTATTTGCAAATAGCCCAGAAATAATTCTCCTATTTTGGCTCCTCTATTTGAATGGAGGCTAAAAAATAGTCCATCGTGGTCTAGCACTGTGAACGAGCGTTGGCTCGGTTGGTGGGCGCTGGCAGTGGCCAGGCCACCCGCTCGAACCCCGTCGGGGGCATGCCTAGCAATTAGGAGGAGAGCAGAGAGCAGCTACCTTGCGTATCGCCTAACCAAACAAACTGAGAGGCAGGGCCGGTGTGAACGAAGATTGTTGCAAGCTCGATCTCAACTATTTTACCGAACATGCATGTATAAAAATTCCATCCCCCGGCCGGCCCTCAGCAAGCAAGCAGGGCCTGTCTTGTCATGCTTGCTGCTCTGCAAATAAAAGCCAAATCAATCTCATTTGCCAAAAGAAATACGAGGATTACTGGAGTTTCTTTCCTCGATAGTTCAGCCAGGTTGTCACGTTCAGGTGGTGAAATGCAATGGGACAAGTTTTCCACGAAAGTCCTGTGCACTTTTGTTGACTAACATAACATTCTCCTGCATGCATGCCCTCGTGTTCATCATGCCGTTTTCGTAGTAGTGTAGTAGAAGCAGCAAGAGTTTTCAAAAAAAAAAGTAGAAGAAGCAAGAATGCAGCTTCCATTCCCGTGCATCAACAAGTCGTGCAATTGTTTGGCTGGAATTCATACATCCATACAATTCCGAGATCTCAGGTTGCTGAGCCTGCCTGCAGGTTGTTATTTTCATGTGCCAGGTGGTTCGTGCGACTTCCTGGAGAGCTTTTGCGCTTTTTCCTAGCCGATATGGAAGTTTTGAGGGGGAAAAAAAAGAATATCTGGTGCACTTTATGCAGTTTTTCAACCCCAAGTTGGAGAAGAGTTGTGCAGAATCTCTCTACTTAATTATACAGCTAGCCTCATGTTTCCTATTCGTACTAGGTTGCCATGTACAGAATCCAAAAGCCTTTTCTTCTGCATGCATGTTTGATTTATTTGTGCAAGCAGTTAACGTCATTGCAGGACAGGCAGAGACCTTTTCTTCAAATTTCTCTGCTACCACACCCGTCCGTCGAGAGTCATTCGCAGGCGCTACTGTTGAGATCGTGCGACCTCTGATGCGCTTTTTTTTTCCCTAATTGGTCCAAAAATTGGAGGGAAATCTGTGTGGTCTGATCTCGTTGCAGATAGCTGCTAGCTGAAATGCATGTATGTTCGCCTCAAAAAAGAAAAAAGAAATGCATGTATGATCAGGGGTAGCGCGGCAGCAGCTGAGAATTTATTTGTGTGCTAAGATCCTAAGACTCATTTATGTGCTCCTATCAAATTTAGGATTCTAAGATATCATAAGAAATGAACTCCATCAATGTGATTTTTTTTTAATTTTAATACTAATTTATATGATAATTGCGGAATAATACTCTAGATATGTGGAATTGCAAAACTAGACCCTGATTGTCCGCCCAGCAGATGAAATCTAGTTTTCGTCTACCCATCGAACGAAAACAACATGTTTCGTGTATCGAGTGAACGAAATCTAGTTTTCGTCGACCCGGTCGATAATTGCACTGGCAGCGTACGGAGATCATCGTATTTCGTCTAGTGAGCAGATAAAATTACTAATTTTCATCTAACCGGTGGACGAAAATAGATTTCATCTAGTTGGCGGACGAAATGTCCTCTATACCTAAAGCAACCAAGGTTTCTGCCCACACTTTTCGTACGTCCCTCAGCTGCATGGACTGTCAGTCCGTTTCCTTCTTGCGCGAGGAGGAACAGCACCCAAAGGTTAGGGCCGTCGAGCAGGATCAGGCCAGCGACGCCAACTGATAGCACGCAGGTCTACCCTCTGACATAGTGACATGTATTCAGTCATGTAGGCGAAGCGATTTGCTGCACTAATAACGCGGCGCTCTCGCACACTCACAAAGACGAAGGTGAGATCGGTTGTCAGAATTTGTCAATCGGGAATTTTTTTTAGTTAGCTTGCAGTGCAGAAATAAATTTTTTAGTTAGCTTACAGTGCGGAGATAAATTACAGTACAGCTGGGTGTGCACAGTCGATTATATCAGGCCAGCGAGTGGGCCTAGAACCTCATTCGATTCTTCAGAAGTTCATGTCCTCATCCTCTCTACTGCATGGATGGATATAGCAGTGTCAGTGCCCGTGAACCAATATTCAGATGTGAGCTACTACGTAATGCAACTTCTATAAATTGATTTTGGTTTCTTGTGCATTGTCAAGCTGCGCACTAAATTTCATCCAATGAGTAGGCTAAAACTAGATTTCATCCAATGGGTAGATGAAGTTTAGTTTTCATCCAACGGTGGACAAAATCTAATTTTCATCTATCCATTGGGTAGATGAAGTTTAGTTTTCATCCAACGGTGGACAAAATCTAATTTTCATCTATCCATTGGACGAAAACAAGATTTTGTCATGCATGCCCCATGCAAATTTTATTTTTCATGCACTTTCGTCTACTGGTTCGACGATTCGACGAAAATAGATTCCGTCCGACGGTTGGACGAAAATACCGTATTTCGTCGCCTCATTAGATGAAATTTCGAATTTTCATCCTCTGGGTAGACGAAATTCGAATTTCGTCTGCCAGCAGACGAAAGGGGTCTAATTTTGCCATTTCGCAGGATTAGAGCATTATTCCGTAGTTACGGTATAATTTTGTATTAAAAAAATAAAAAAATCCCATCAATGTTATGTGCCTACCAGCTAACCACTTCCTATATGTGCACTTATTTTTGCTGAATGAAGTATCTATCATAAGTTCGTTAAAAGATTTTTAACCATTTAATATCAAACTGCTAGGCATTCTTCTGTGTTCCATAATTGGTCAGTACAACTAATTAAGTAATAATAATTGTACCATCCAAAATACTCACCTCCGTATGGAAGAGGACTTTGGTAGGTGCCGATGGCTTCAAGTTGCTTTGCGAGAGATTCTACTTTCACTGGGTCCGCTTGTATTGTGTCTGGATTATCTGTTCCAGGGATCAAAATTATATCACACATTCATAAATGAAATAGAGGAGAACATGGTGAACAAGAAGATGCAGAGAGTCGAAGAGAATACATGAAAGAAAAAAAGGAGAGACGGTTTCGATCAGTACCTACGTCCGCAACTGATAATTGCGATACGCATTTGGGGCGTGGGTTGCAGTTGTAGTCCTCAACTACATAGCACTCATACAAGGGCTATAATAAGAGAGAATGCAAAAGAAAAACAATGCATTATTAGTCAAGTGCAATCCTGGTTACTACTAGATCTTTCAGAGTTTCAGTGCATCATCGGCCGTGATTGATTACCTTGACGGAACCATTGCCCTCTATCGCGGCGTACACTTTCAAGAACCAGATCTCGTTGCTGTTGCCAGGTTGTCTGGACGTGTGGGCGAAGGTCTTCATCCAGCCTACCCACCCAGTGTCGCCGGCGACGCCCCAGCCCTGCCCGCGCTCAAGCGGGAGCTTCTCCCAGTACCCGCCTGTTGACGCCAGATTTTGACACGTATTAAATCGGCGTCAGGAGGAGAAGATTGGCCGATGAAGCGGATCTGAAAGCTACAGTAAGGAATCGGCCGATCGGGGTAACAGTTGAAAATCGGCCGATTGGTGGCGCAGCCTATGCCAACAGAATAGGATTAATCCAAAAGATCCTAGTCAAAAGCTGGTCAACACGGCATGCTAAGTCGGCCGGAAAGCAATTGAAGAGGCCCTGACTGGATTAGGAAACGGCGGCGGAAGATTCTGCGGGAGTCCGTTTCCTTTTTAAAGTTATTATAGATATAGTAGTTTTCCTGTTTTAAATAAGGTTGTAACGAGTCGTAATCGACCAGGAGTCCTAGTTTCAGGGTATAAATAGGAGTCGCTAGGGTTTTGCAAGACAACCAACATCAATCAACAAACACAACTTCTACTTTTTACCAGTACTTTACCTTTCAAGTCGGCGACTTCACCAATATTTTCTTCTTTCACGAGTTCGTACGGATTGGCAGGGCTGCATCAACCTGATCTCCGGCCAATTGGTAGGTTCCGATTATCGAGTAATATCCGAGCTTTAACTACGGGCGCATCGCTGTGGTTTCGTTTGGATTTATTCACAAGTTATCGATATTTACTAGAATTGCAAGTTTTACCTGTTATTCTAGTATTATCACCAGTTATCCAGCTTGAGATCAGGGTAATCGGCTTCGTCATTGTTCTCCTTCGATTCATCGCCATATAGCCGATTAGATCTGTCTCAAGTGTTGCTTCTATAGTAATTGTTTAGATTGCTCCAGCAGTTCTCTTTACAATTACTATACGATCATCGGCTGACTCATAGCCGATCATCTCTACAGCAAATCGGCCGATTTGCCGCCGACGCGCTCCTCAGGACAGATCGGAAATCCAGCCGATCGACGCGTCTGGAATTTAATACTCTATTTCCTTGTCAATCAACAGGTCAGATTGACTGGCACGCCGCGCGAACCGCACCAGGGCGATAACCCGAACAGGAGCTAAGCAGATTCTCCCGGGTCGTGTGTCCGACGCTGAAGACCCATCGGCCGATTCCTACCCGACCGATTTTAGCGCCAACACACTTTTGGCACGCCCAGTGGGACCATCCAAGACCTGATATGTCGAACAACGCAGAAATCTCTGACAGCAACATCATTGGGGTCACAGAAGCTGATCTCAAGGACGACCAGAGGGAGGAATTGGCCAAACATCTAGAAGATTACAAGAAGATATACCTCCAGTCGTTCAGTCGTACCAGAAGCGGGGAAGCAGTTAAGAAAGCTCCTATTCCAGCACCTCGCCACATCACCATTGCTGAAGACTCGGGCAAGATGTCGGAGATGATTCAACAGTCCGTGTATCAAGCATTCATTGATCAATCCTCGGTGATGAGCAACACGGTGTACAACGCCGTCGTCAACTCTCTGGCTAGCGGAGCCGTTCAAGGTTATCAGGGACCGGCATATGCCCCTCCAACCACCCTGCCGGCCAGAAGCTTACCGTACACATCCCAATCGGCTTCTCAGCCGATATTGACGCAGCGCGAGGGGTACAGCTCTCCACCACTTTCGGCGTCTCCAAGATACAGCGGTGCACCTTATCTCCCATCGCGAGCACCGCTTCAACCCGTCCAGATGGCTTCTGTGCAAACACTACCTACAAGCTCAGTGCCTTGGGGGGCATCAGCCACCACGTATTTCCCCGAGCCGGCGAATCGGCACGGCACTTATCCGTTTCAGGTGCCGTACCAATCGGCCGCCCGGCCGACGGTCTCTCAGTACCAGCCGATTTTACCGGAAATCGGCAGGGGGGCAAGCACTGTGGAAGCATTCAGAAGCACGGTGCCAGCGACGACGTACGAAGGGGGTGCGGACGCGTTTCGCCAGCAGTTATCGGCCGCTCAGCAAAATTCGCCGATTCATCACCTGGCTGAACGAGCCCTTCAACACGTACCCGCGCCGCGAACAACTGTTCATCAGCAGCAGGTGGACTGGACGGCAAGAATAGCAGAAGTAATCCAAGATCAGTTTGGGCTGAAGCCGAAAGTTCAAACTTATACTTACAAGACGCCGTATCCATCGGCCTATGACTTGTTGCCGTTCCCACACCGCTACAAGGTTCCTGATTTCACCAAGTTCTCAGGGACGGATGACACATCCACTGTGGAGCACATTAACAGATTCATCATCCAGTGCGGAGAAGCTGCCACGCAAGACGCTCTGAGGGTACGGTTATTTTCATCATCTCTATCCGGATCGGCCTTCCAGTGGTTCACCACTTTACCGCCAAATTCTATCGTCACGTGGGCCGATCTGGAGAAACAATTCCACAAGTACTTCTATGCGGGAGTACACGAGATGAAGCTTTCGGATCTAACCAGCCTCAGGCAGAGGAACGATGAGCCGGTGACCGGGTATATACAGAGATTCAGAGAGATCAAAAACAAGTGCTACAGCCTGGCCCTGACCGATGCACAGTTGGCCGATATCGCTTTCCAGGGCCTCTTACCGCAAATTAGAGAAAGATATGCCGCCCAAGAGTTTGAGAGCCTGAGTCAAATCGTCCACCGATTGTCAGGGCAAGAGATCCGACCGTTTGAACAGCGGAGGAGCTTTCAGAAGAAGGTGGCGTATTTGGAGGGATCTGAATCCGACGTAGAGGAAGAAATCGGCCTGGCGGAATGGGTAAAAGGGAAAAAACCAATATCCTGCCCCTTTGGCAAGAAGGAGCCAGAGACATTCGGCTTTGACACGTCCAAGGCCGACAAAATTTTTGATCTACTGCTTCAGGAGGGACAGATCAAGCTGTCGCAGCATCACACCATCCCTACGGCCGATCAGCTGAAGAAGATGAAATACTGCAAGTGGCACAACGCTACTTCTCACGACACCAATGAATGTAAAGTCTTCCGCCAGCAGATACAATCGGCCATTGAACAAGGGCGGCTCAGATTTGAGACTCCAACCAAATCGGCAATGCCGATGAAGATAGACCAGCACCCCTTCCCGGCCAACACAGTCAACGCTGGAGAAGAATCAAGTCAAACCAGGATGCTGACGTCAGAATCGGCGAGAAAAGACGGCGTTGTCGATCCCCGGAGGCAGATCACGACGGAAGAAATCGGAAGGAACAGGCGAGGACCAGAACGACCACACAGGCCTGTCACCTCCCGATTTCTACTAAGTAAATATCGGCGTCGGCAAGAACAAGCACAACACCAAGAAGAGATGATACGCCAGCGTGAAGATCACTGGCAGTGTCCCTTCTTCATCCACTGCTGGGAGAACGATATCAGACTGCCCTCTGCCGATAACTGTCTGGAGTGCAACGGATCAAACCGCAACGATCGCCCGAAGCCACACTCTAGGGACAGAGGATCAGAGCCTATCAACAGAAATCGGCGCGAAGAACGGCGCGTTTCGGTGCATGATCGGCTGGGGGCAGAGTTGACCAGTACGGCAGGTCAAAAACCAAGATCGGCCAGCAAGATGGACTGGGGGGCAGGATCAGAGTACACAATCGGCTGGAAGAGATGGCCGATGATAGGGTGTCAGACGAAGACCCCCTAGGTAGGGAACCAGACTGGGAACACGCCAGATCATCGGCCAAACCAGCGAATCCCAGGTGGTGTCCCGACGGCCTATCCAGATCCCAAAAGCGGAGGATCCAACGCCTACGCCAGTGGGAGCATCAAGAAGAAGAACGGAGACAAGTGCCAGAGAGAAGGAATGTGAGGTCTCGAATTTGGCGCCCAAAGAAGAATGATCAGGAAGCAAACAGCCAAGAATCGGCGGCCGAGATCGATATGGTTTTCATACTGCCGATGGAGTTCATGGCGCCAAGCGATCGGGACAAAGTGATAAATACAGAGGAAGAGCAAATGGCACAACTGGTATTAGAGCCGATGACGGCTATGTTTGAAAAGCCAGAGGAAGAAAAACGACAGCACCTCAAAGCGCTGTTTCTCAAGGGCTATGTCAACGGAAGACCCGTCACCAGACTACTGATAGATGGAGGCGCGACAGTCAACATCATACCGTATGCCATGTTCCGCAAGCTGGGCAAGGGCGATGACGACCTCACCAAGACGGACATGATGCTGAAAGATTTCGAAGGCAACGTGTCACCTGCCCGCGGGGCATTCTGCGTCGACCTCACCATCGGCAGTAAGACCCTCCCCACTACTTTTTTCGTCATTAATGGCAAAGGGTCCTATAATATGTTGCTCGGTCGCGACTGGATACATGCAAACTGCTGTGTCCCATTTACTATGCATCAATGCCTTGTGCAATGGGTCGGCGACAGTACAGAGATAGTAGCTGCCGATTCTGTTTACAGCGTCGCAGCGGCCGACACACAACAGTGGAGCTGCGAACACGTCAAATGTATATCTGGCAGGACTTGGGACACTGACTTCCTGAAAGTGTCCGATTTCGGTCTACAGCCGATCCAAGCAGTCGGCTCCGAGGATTCAGCTCGTTCGAAAGGATGAGAAGCTGAGGCATGGGTTCACGTCGGCCAATTCATTAGAGATCGGAGATTTAAGAGATAGCATCAGATCAAGGCCGACGTACGTTGGTACCGATGGGGATTCTGAGCACAAAAAGAAAATATGTCGAGTTAACATGACCGACTTCTCATCGGTTTTCTAGCTACACATCCGGTGAAAGGGATATTGGGATTCATTGTTAAGGTGGAAATTACAGATTACATGAAGCAGTTCAAAACCAAATCGGCGCGGTGGCATTAAGGAACAACAATGTTTAACATATTGTTTACAGCCCAAGGAAAGTATCTATGGCTACAATCGCTCGTCGTCTGATTCGATCGGCTGATTCTACTATCCTCTGATCACTTTCGACCGATCCTGACACTTCTGACACGCGGCGACGGAGTCTTATTGCTTCACGGGCCAGATGTTGTCTTTTTTGCTTCAGCTCGCTGATCATGGTTGGGAGTTCTTGGAGCTTTTTCTCTTCAGCGGCTATCTCTTTGGTTATCTGTTCCATCTCCTTGGCTAGTTCTGCTCTCCTCCATTTCAGCCGATCTATTGTGCCAACGATGTCCGGACGGCAGTTCTCGAGGAAGTTGATTTTGTGATGTACTTCCTGGGCCTGGTGCTTGTACGAGTCAACCTCCTCCTGAGTTTTGGCCATCTGAGCGTGATCGGCCATACGTCGCAGCGCCCGCGAGACCGGAATCCGCATGCCCTCTATATAGGCAGCATACCCCAAGTCTTCCGACACTTCTTCCGGAATGTGATCTACGACCTCATTGAAAAGTTGTCGGATCGGCAATGCATCTTTCACCAGTCGGCCGATGTCACCTTGGAGGAGAGTACGGATGCTCTCAAGCTTAGAGCGGACGTCGTCGGAGGCAGAACTCGGTGGAACCACATGTGAGGCAGTTTCTTCTTCATCGGCCAAGGAGACAGCGAAAGAAAAGATACTATTGTTGGGAGAATCTTGCTCCTGTAAGGGAATGAAGCAAAGGGTAAGCAAGTAGTGAAAGGAAATCGGCCGATTCTGATGGTAAGATTGTTACCTCTTTGAAACGAATCTCTCTTGCCTGCGCCGGTAGAAGTATTTCCCCTGTTTCAGGGATTGGTGCACTGGGTTCACCAGAAGAAGAAGATTCGATCATTATTGGTGCTCCGCTTGGGCCAGCTTCCTGAGAAAGATATAAATGCTCGTGAGCATACTATGGGAAAATGAGATAAGATGGTAGTGGGAATCTGACATGCCTCTGCGGGTTCTTCGGCCGATTCCAGCTGTGGAGTTACAATCGGCGTACCCAAGTCAACCTGCATCAGAGTTGGTTAAGTTTCCTGAATATTAAGGATGCAGGGTAAGAGATCATTTACCTCGGCAACAGGAGCTGCTATAGTTTCAGTCCCTACTTGAGACGTGGCCGACAGCCGTGGAGATTGTGGTGGGACAACTCGTGCAGCCTGGTAAAGGGATGAAATTGATGTCAGCAGAAGGTTTTTGGGGAATACATGAGATAAATAAAGTTACCTGGACACCTTCCACTAGGAGTGATGCTGCAGCAGCCCCGACTTCGGCGGCGACTTGGGGATCGGCCGTCTCGACGACTGGTGGAGGTGAAGGATCTGGGGTCTCGGCGCGCATCACTCCCATCTGATCAGCCGATCCAACACGGGGGGTCTCGGCCGATGCTGCTGCCATCTGGTAGCCGATCCGATACGAGAGACTTCAGCCGATGCTATTGTTGTCTGACCGGCCGATTCAATGCGAGCCCGCATCCGACGGCTGGATATCTTTGGTGTTGGTCTCTTGGGCGCTCGTCTTGATCGGCCGGCGGAGATATCTCTGATAGATGGAGCATGGAAGCCGATGAGTGGCTGCACTGTGTATTGATGATGGCTATCAATCGGCCGGCCGCTTCGGCTCCGTGTTGGGGGGGCATGGCTTTCAGACTGAAGAGGTAAACATAAGTTAACAGCAAGATGACAATGCAACATTGAAATCGGCTGAAAAGAAAAGGACATACCACAGCATTTGGGTCGATGTTCTCTGGGTCCAGAATGTTGCAGTAAATTGATGGGGATTTACAGAAAAGATGCTGCTTCCATTCTGCCCACCATAATTTGTACTGTTGGGTGGCGAAAGAGGCAACTGACCAGCCGTTCAAGTCAATGGTGCTGGAGTCGGGTGCTAAATCGCACAATCGGCTGTAGTCGAGACTAGAGGTTAATCCGTCTCTGAATTTTGCTTGGCCGGCGAAATAGACTCGAATCGGCAATTGGCCAAAACCTAGTTGCCTTGCTGCAGCTGACGGGCAGTAGAACTCATAAGTGGGTGAGTCCTTCCCCAAGAAGAAGTTAGCCGGCAGAATTCCCGGCTTAATCAAGACATCCATCAACTCTCGGTCAAACGTGTGGGTGGAGAAGTCAAAGCATACAGGCAACTCAAAAATCGGCTCTGCGGTTTGATATGGGTACCAGGTGATCATCTCCTCGCTAAGTCCATTATAGAAGCATCTGAAATATTCGGCTACCCGGGTAGCGGTGAACTGGCAGCCAGGAAAGGCCGATGCCGCCTCTCCGACAGATCTGCAGCGGCGACGGACCAATGGATTCTCCTCTGACTCAATGTTGGGGAAGGTCTTTGTCTCTATCCTCTGCTGAGAGACCTTGCTCATATGTAGATTGAGCCAGAGGGTGATGAACCACCAGGGACCACCTGGATTCCCTATCGGCTCTCCTTTCGACAGCTTGGCGCCGATTTGATGCATCATGTGGTATGCCGATCCCAGCAAATGTTTACCCAGGGGGACGGCCGATCCTTGTGCAAGGGACTCTGCCAGAGCTTGAGTGTTGGAAGAGGGACCGACCGCTCTGCCACAGAAGAGGTGTTTTTCCAGCCACATCATCAAGAAGGCGGTGTGCTCTCTTTGTGAGACTGTTCCTGTCTTCATGTTCTTACTGATGTATCCTTTCCACCCGCCGATTCCTTTGGTGTCTAGCCGATGAGATGGCTTGAACAGGTAATTAAAGGGGGTATCGGCGGAGGAAACATCTAGGCCAGTCAGCAGCAAGACATCGGCCAAGGTCGGGGTCATGGATCCGTGTCCAAAAAGAAATGCGTTAAGTGCATCGGACCAGAAGTAAGAGGCTGCCATAACCAAAGGTTCGTTCTTCTCCATCTGAGACAGGGACAGATCTATGCACTGGCCGATTTTAAGTTCTTCCCATTGGACTTTCCAAGACCCGGCTACCCTCTGGTACCACTCTCTCCACCCGGGTGTTTCGTTCGGCCAGGATCTGAATGCACCTACCCAGTGATCTAAATCCATGGGTGACTGCTTAAAGGGGATTCTGTGAGTTTCTAAACTGATTAGATCCGTTGGATCAGGACTCCCCATAGGGCCTAGACAGATGAGGCCAGGAGACTCTGAGAGGGGAATGGTGATCCTGTGCCTAAGGGCCTAGAAAGAGAGGAAATAAGGGAAGAAACTAAGAAAGGGTCCAGAAAATACTAAAGCAGCAAGGCGAAAAGAAAAGATTTTTCGGACATTTACCTCTGGGATGGAAGCCCTCGTCGCCGATGACGCCGCTGGAGAAGCCGCCGATTGGGCCGCCGCCGCCAAAAGAGCAGCCGATGGAGCCTCTGTAGATGGGGTGGTCGCCGACGGAGACGCCATTAGGGTCGGAGCGAGCTGCGGACAAGGTCGCCGGAGAAGGGGGAGCGCTTGGAAATCGAAAGAACTTGGAGGAAGATGAATAGTAATGCGGCAGAAAGGATGCTGGATTCGTGGAGGAGGAGAGGCGGAGAAAACCAGTACTTAAGAAAGATAAGGGGGTAAGGGCAAAGATGGTATTTTTACCGCACCGTCTACGCGAGTTCCAGGGGAGCGGTCGTTCCGCGCGCTCGGGTCGAGGAAATTGCAATCATTGTGCCGCGGAACGGAAGGAGATTTTTACTGCGCCCGTTTCGGAGAAAAAAGATTAAAGAGGGAGTTTCGAAGAAAAAGTTATATTTTACTCCGAAACTGGGGGGCATGTGTTGACGCCAGATTTTGACACGTATTAAATCGGCGTCAGGAGGAGAAGATTGGCCGATGAAACGGATCTGAAAGCTACAGTAAGGAATCGGCCGATCGGGGTAACAGTTGAAAATCGGCCGATTGGTGGCGCAGCCTATGCCAACAGGATAGGATTAATCCAGAAGATCCTAGTCAAAAGCTGGTCAACACGGCATGCTAAGTCGGCCGGAAAGCAATTGAAGAGGCCCTGACTGGATTACGAAACGGCGGCGGAAGATTCTGCGGGAGTCCGTTTCCTTTTTAAAGTTATTATAGATATAGTAGTTTTCCTATTTTAAATAAGGTTGTAACGAGTCGTAATCGACCAGGAGTCCTAGTTTCAGGGTATAAATAGGAGTCGCTAGGGTTTTGCAAGACAACCAACATCAATCAACAAACACAACTTCTACTTTTTACCAGTACTTTACCTTTCAAGTCGGCGACTTCGCCAATATTTTCTTCTTTCACGAGTTCGTACGGATTGGCAGGGCTGCATCAACCTGATCTCCGGCCAATTGGTAGGTTCCGATTATCGAGTAATATCCGAGCTTTAACTACGGGCGCATCGCTGTGGTTTCGTTTGGATTTATTCACAAGTTATCGATATTTACTAGAATTGCAAGTTTTACCTGTTATTCTAGTATTATCACCAGTTATCCAGCTTGAGATCAGGGTAATCGGCTTCGTCATTGTTCTCCTTCGATTCATCGCTATATAGCCGATTAGATCTGTCTCAAGTGTTGCTTCTATAGTAATTGTTTAGATTGCTCCAGCAGTTCTCTTTACAATTACTATACGATCATCGGCTGACTCATAGCCGATCATCTCTACAGCAAATCGGCCGATTTGCCGCCGACGCGCTCCTCAGGACAGATCGGAAATCCAGCCGATCGACGCGCCTGGAATTTAATACTCTATTTCCTTATCAATCAACAGGTCAGATTGACTGGCACGCCGCGCGAACCGCACCAGGGCGATAACCCGAACAGGAGCTAAGCAGATTCTCCCGGGTCGTGTGTCCGACGCTGAAGACCCATCGGCCGATTCCTACCCGGCCGATTTTAGCGCCAACACCGCCATCCGTTGTCTTCATCTTGTCATCGGTCAGAATTCTAAGGTCGTCGACCGACGAAGGACTTGCTTCCAAAAACTTGTATTGGTTTGGAGTTTCAGCAAATTAAACATATATAATTAGTTGCTGGAACGGTGCAGCACACCAGACATAACTAGTAGACGACCGATTAAGGAAGCAGATGGAATGGAATGCATACCACCACTACGAGGGATGTCCTCAGGTTTCATCTCGAGGGAGTCATTTTTCACAGGACTCAAGCGCAGCTGCTCCGATTGGAGCTTCGGAAGGTGAAGCAATCGGGGTTCGGTGGTATGAAAGGGAAGGGTTCGGCAGAGCCCGCAGGAAACCATTGTGAATGAACAGAACCAGTGGCAAATAAGTAAGGAAATGAAAAGAAGCCAGCATATGGATTATAATCTGCAAAAGCTAGGATTATTACCATCGACCTTGTCGGGGGCCACCATCTCGACAGCACGGGCGGACGCGAATACTAGGAGTCACGCCCGCTACTGCGAGACGAGATGTCACAGAAGCCGCGTCGACGTCGCTGCCAGGTGGGCCCGAATTCCTGTTCTTCTTCTTCTTCTTCCTTAGGCAGCCGTGACCGAAGTTCGGGGAGCGGAGCTGCCGGGGCTTCCGGTGGCCGGTGGCCTTAGAAGAAGAAGGGGTGGGGTGGTAGGGAGGCCCGGCGGCGGTGGCAGGTTGAGGGGCGGCGCGGCGAGGCGGCGGGAGCCGCCGGCCGCCGGCAGTCGGGAAGACAACCGGTGGGCTAGGCACCGAGCGGGGGAGCGCGAGAAGGCGTCAATTTAGCGTGGGGACGGTTGGTCGGCGGCGGGAGCCGCCGGAGACGGGGGGAGACGGCGGTGTCGGGGGCGAACCTACAGGTAGACCGTCGTGGGCCCCCGAAGGAAGGGGAAAGCAGGGTGGCCATTATTTAATAAAATAACCCGACCCTTCAGGTTGGGCTGAGGTTGGACTATAGGTTGGGCCTAGGTTGGGCCTTAGGTTTGGGCTGCTGTACAGACGGTCCAGAAAGACGCTTCAAAATGGCCTGGCCCAAGGTTATAAATTGGACTAAATGCCTAATATCGTTATGGCTGTTGCTCATGCTACTTGAGAAGATCTTTGGGACTATCTATACAACATTCGCATGAAAAAAATTAACCACAACATGCGAATTTTCAAAACGTAAGATAACAAACCAAAGATGAAAATATTCGCATGAAATTTTTTGACATATCATTCGAATTTTAGAAACATCTAATTATAAATCAAATGTAAAGATCAATTGGATGATTTTATGAGAATATGAGACTTACAGTTAAATTATACTAGTTTTACACAAAAAACTAACAAAAGGTACAAAATTAAATACATGTACAAACTATGTGAACAAACCGTACAAATACACCATTGTTCAAAATTATAAGTTCACGGTTAGTGTTGTATCTTATCACTAAACTTAAAGTTAACTTGCATGTTCTACACAAAAACTAACATCATTATAGTTTTTTTAAAAAAACAAAACACGGTTTACTTACAAACTACACAAGTTGTACAAATAAATATAGCAAAGTGTGCAATTAAGCATGGTGGGTTGTACAAAATATTGGGTGAAATGGCGAATTTTTTCAAACTCGATACCATATCTTATTAGATTAAAGCAGGTTATTTAACCTAAGCTTCATGTTTAATTTTAAAAAGCCTATGGATGTATCAACAACTGATAACAGACAGGGCCGTGCGAAGACGATGTAACGAAAATTGCTGCAGCTCTCAAGTATTTTACCGAATAAATGTATAATAGTTCAATCCTCCTCAGCAAGCAATTGTGAATTGTGATGCTTGCTGCTTTGGGAGGAGGCCGTTATGCAAGCAGTACACAACAGGCAGAGACCAGACCTGCTGTTACATACTATATATACACATGGCAGTTTATTCTTGCACTTAAATCAATTATGATTCCCGGCCACAGACATACTATAGTATTAGCCAACTCTCATTTGGCAAATTAATTAAAAGAACTACGAGGATTATATTAATTAGTACAATGATGTTGACCCGTACTAGTTCCTTTGTTTGTTCATTCAGCCAGATTCAGACTGTCACGTTCAGTTGGTGAACTTTTGCGCTTTTTTCCTAGCCGAAATGCAATGGGACAAGTTTTCCAGGAAATTAAAGTCCGTGCACTTTTGTTGACTAACATAACATTTTTTAGAGTTTTAGGAGCCAAGGGCCCCCCGTCTTAACTATTGCCAAGACAGATTGTTCAACGTTTACAGCATTGTTCAAGTTGGACACCCAACACTCCCCAAAAAGCTCTGACAACTCGAAGCAGACTCAGCAGAGCTGCAGAAACCCCTAGAGACAGAAACAAAAGACAGAAGCAACTAATCAAAGAAAACACTACTTCTTCCACCAGAGCTCCCCCCTTCCCAGCAACGACTTCAGGACGAAATCCTCCATCAGAAAGACAGCATCTCGGTAGAAACTAGTTGCTTCAGCTCATCTGGCATCTTCTCTGGATCCCAACAGTAGTTCGTCATCCTCCAGGCGGCAAGCGAATCAGCAGAAAGACCCCTCTTCAGCCAGTAATTCTCCCAGGTCTGGAAGCGATCAGCTTTAGATCCTTCACCAGGGTAGTTAACTTGTCCTTCTGATCCCCAGGACACAGAATTAGCCAATTCTGTATTGTCCCAGCAATCCTCATTAGCAGAGTTCCAATATCCTTCCACCTCGCATTCTGAAAATGAATATCGTTACTCAGTTTCCAAATACACCATAAGCAAGCAGAGGAGATCATATTATGCACTACGAATTTCTTATTACTGAGCCATCAACTACCTATCGACTCGAAATCAGCACCTATCTCTACATCCAGCAGTTCAGAGATTCCAGCCCAAATCTGCCTTGCCACTACACACTCAAAAAATAGGTGGTGGGAGGTTTCTTTTTCTGAACAGAAAAGGCAAGTGTTATCTTCCAGCTTCTTACCCCTACTTTCCAAAACATCTCTAGTCAAATTCCTTCTTCTAGAAAGAAGCCATAAGAAAAGGTGAACTCTCGGTGGGATCTTTAGCTGCCACACCGCAGAAACATGCACAGGACTGATACCTCTAAAATTAATGACCTTATAAAGGGATTGGGAGGAGTAAATTCCTTTGGAGGAAAACTTCCAAATCAAGGAGTCCTCCTCATTCGAGAAGCTAATTGTTTCAGCTAACTGTTTAACCCCTAGCCAGTCATTCATTAATCTCTGATCTACAGTTCTTCTAAAAGTGCATTTTAAATTCTCACCATCCCAGAGGTCATAGACTGTACCATTTTTCTCATTCACAATCTCATACAGCTTCCAGTACTGAATAGCTAAACTAGAAGAACCAAGCCAATTGTCTTCCCAGAATTTGACGAGTTTACCATTTCCAACCTTCCACCTAGACTAACAGAATGTCCTTGTGTTCACGACCTTACTTGAACGGGATCTGTTCTATAGGATCGTACCGCTTCATCCTTGACTAACATAACATTCTCCTGCACGCATGCATGTCCTTGTGTTCATCATGACTACTAGTTAGTAGAAGCAAGAATGCAGCTTCCATTCCCGTGCATATATCAACAAGTCGTGGAATCTGTGTCATGCCATGCGTAGTTCATTAGAGGAGCATCATAATCATTCTCCAGTCGTTCAATTGTTTGGCTGGAATTCATGCATCCATTGTTTTGCTGACGCACCCGCGCGCTCTGACATTCATGCATCCACACAATATATTCCGAGATCTCATCTTGAGATCAACTAGATCAGCTTCTTCCTAGCAGTAAAATCACCTCTCTTTTTTTGTTGTTATCGGACCTCCGTTCTGTTGGTTCATTTTCTTTGTTGCTGAGCCTGCATGCAGGTTGTCATTTTCATGTGCCAGGTTGTTCATGCGACTTCTCGGGAGCTTTTGCGCTTTTTCCTAGCCGAGATGGAGGTTCTGAGGGAAAAAAAAAAAGAATATCCGGTGCACTTTATGCAGTTTTTCAACCCGAAGTTGGAGAAGAGTTGTGCAGAATCTCTCTACTAAATTTAGGATTCATGTTTTATTTTTTGCTATCAAATGTAGGATTCTAAGATATCATAACGAATGAGCTCCATCGATGTCGTTATGTGCCTACCAGCTAACTACTTCCTATATATGCACTTATTTTTGGTGAATGAATTAGTATCGTAAGTTGGTTCAAAGATTTTTAGCCATTTAATATGTTATCCTTTATTAAGACTCTTATTTAGTGTTGTACCGAGGGATGTTGGATACTTGAGCATTTCCTTTTTAGAACAACTCGCGGATTCTCTTACGCGCGCTATAAATAGAAATGTAGAGTTGACCTCCTTTATTAAGACTCTTACGTCCCGAGATGCTTCCCTCTGTCAGCAAAAGCCACTGTATCTATCTATGAGCCTAGCTCTAAACTGGGGTCTCTTTAGGCCCAGTAGGCAGCATATATCTCGCTCCCCAAACCCCGATTTCTTCTCTCCCCCATCCAGGTGGAGCAGAGCAGCAGCCATGGCGACGCTCACGCAGGGGGTGCTGCTCAAGCTCCTGCAGTCCATGCACACCGACGTGCGCGTCGCCGGCGAGCACCGCTCCCCGGTGCTCCAGGGCACCGCCGTCCTCCCGGCGCTCACCGCCTCCACCTCCGACTCCCTCCGGCTTCCTCCTCAACCTCTCCGACGGCCTCCACTCCACCTACGTCCAGCTGCCCCCCGCCGACGCGCTCCTCCTCGCCGCGCGCCCGCACCTCGTCGGACACCTCGACCGCCTCCGCTTCGCGCGCCCCGTGCCCCGCGCCGTCGGCCTCCGCGTCGTCCCGTCGTCGCGCTCGCTCCCCTGCGTCCGCACCCCCGAGCCGCTCGTCGCACGCCCCGCCGCCTGCGCCCGCGGATACGTCATCCAGCCCGCCGCGTCGCCGTCCGACGCCGCGCCGCCGCTCATGCCGTCATCCAGTTCTGAAACGAGTGATGCCGTCAAAAGGACGGTCCTTGGGCCCAAGAACGCCGTCGCCGAGCCCGCGCCGCCGGCGACCGGCTCGGCCGTCAAGCGGCGGTTCTCGTCCCCGGCGCCGTCCAAGCAGCGAGATCCGTCGCCCTCCGTGAAAGCCGCCTCACGGGCGGCATCTCCATCGGTGAAGGGCGCGTCCCGAGCGTCCTCGCCCGCGGTGAGGGGAACGCCAAGGGCCACGTCGCCGGCGCCGTCCAAGTGCGTCGTGCCCAGCCTCGTTGCGGCCAAGGAGGAGAACCGCCGGGCGGCCAGGGAGCCGGCGATTGTCGTCCCATCAAGGTACCGGCACCCTTCACCGGCGGGAGGGAGAAGGGGAGCGGCGTCTCCGGCGGTCGGTGGGAGGCGGGCATCCCTACCCCCTAGTTCGCGGCGGCTGTCCGGGGAAGGGACTGGCAAGAAGAAGGTTGGGGTCCTGGTGGCTGGGATCTCCAAGATGACAGATTTGGGAAATGGGTCGGCCATGAAGCCCGGGAGGAAGAGCTGGGATGATCCAACAATGTCCCTTGCAGCGGCAGCTGCAGGTTCTGTAACTAACTCCAGGGCCAAGGTTGACGAGGATACTATCCTCAGGACTCAGGTCAGGATCCTGTTACTACATTGTGTTATGTTTGGGACACTGTAATTTGTGCTTGCTAGTTTATCTCCTAGCCTAATTGCTGCCAATAGTAGATCGTTGTCTGGATTCGAAATAGATCGTTAACATAATACTTGATTAATATGATCATAACTCTGGTAAACTGTAATCCTTTTTGCGAACTGTTCTGGGCAACATTTTTTCTTTGCAAATTTGGTATATGGATATGCATGTCAGCGTATTGTGATTGTAATTTGTAATCATAGCACCATGTGGAAAGAAAAAACTCCAAGCACATGGTGCTATGATTACAAATTACAATCAGCTTGAAATTTCAAAAATATTGATACATGGATATACAGTGGTGATGTCATGTTTACTCCAATCACATTGTGTATGAATATCATTTTGCTGTTCAGAGCTGGTATCTGTCTGAATATAATTCTGAGCAGCTATAAAGTTGCATACCTGTTCAGAGTACACTAGAAAGTTGTATTTGTACCTGTGCAGTAAGCATTTTTTATCTGCTTCTGTATCAACAGGAAGCAATGTCAAGACGATTAAGTGATGCTACAACAGAACAATCCAGTAATGATGATTCTTCTCTTGATGAACGGCCAAAGCCTCATAAGAAGATTGACTCTACTTCAGTAAAGGCGAAAACCGTAGCTCCAAAAATTAAACTTCATGATCCTAAATGGACTGATGGCAGTATTCCATGGGATGCACTTTCTGATAAACTCTCAACTATCAGAAGGGTAAGCACTACGCGCTCTAGTTTGTCAGCTAGTTGTCTCCATTTATTGTTCTTGACTTGAGTCTCTAACATAATTTCTTTACTGAATTTGCAGGAAGCTATTGAACGTAGAGATGCAGCAGCAACTGTTGCTGCTAGTGCTCTGCAAGAGGCGATGCTCACTGAATCAGTTGTCAGGAACCTAAGGTATTGAAAGCTCCCCATCTGACCATCTGAAGACAAAACCTATGTATTGTATTCATTTGAAAGTGATGTGGTTAATTATATTGTGCTGATTGTTTGTCTACAGCAAGTTCTCTGAAATTCGCTCGTCATCAAAGACCTCCAATCCACTCCCAGCAGTCGATATTTTCCTTGCTGTCTATGAAGATACTCTCAAGTGGAAGACAATTGCTGAGTCTATGGTGACCGTTGAGGCTGACGAGGCGTTCTTGGAGAAATCATCTCATGATTGGGTTCATGCTGCTTTAGCCACTGATCTTGAAGTCCTCAAGCTACTGAATGGTGCCACCGAATCCATCTCTCGGATGAAGAGCAAAAATAGGCCAAAGACGCCTTCAGTGGAACCACCAAGAACAAGCCTGTCCAGGAAGCAGTCACTTGGAGCTTCCGCAAAGGCCCAGCCTAAGGTCTCACCGAGCTCTCCAGCGAGCTCCACATGGAACAACACTGAGAGCATGTATGAGACAGTTGAGCTTGCTAAGACCTTGTGGCGCGAGATGCATATGTGGTTCCTGAATTTTGTGGATGTGGGCTTCCACTTGCTTGAAGACCAGAATATGGCAAGCAAGGGAAAGCACAGCAGCCGCATAACAGTGGTTCTTTCACAATTCAAGAAGATCAGTGACTGGTTGGATGGAGTTGGGAAGATTGCCGAGGAGGAGAAAACAAAGGAGAAGAGTGAGTGCTTGAAGCGCAAGATTTATGGGTTTGTCATTAGCCGCATGGGGTCTGCGTCTGAGAGCTGTGTCTCAATTTCATCTAGGAGTTGAGGGACGCCTCATGCTCTGAAGCTGACTTCGATTGTCATTTTTTTCTTTGGATTAAGGCTATCCAATTCAACAGCGAAGTGGTGTGGGCTACAATTGTAGCAGTGGTGTGTCTTTTTTTTTAAAAAAAACAAATTATGAGTTAAGGTCTGTGAATATGCATTGCTCTGTGGTTATGATCTTCAAATGACTTGTGTTTTCATACCGTTACCTTTTCATGCCCTTTCTAAGAAAAAACAAATGTTTCTTAAGGCGAGGAAAATAGATGTTTAGGAACTTGTAGCACCGATTGGTGCTAACCTTCAAAAAAGGATTAGTGCTAACCTAACCATCATCACTGATTCGAAAGCTGCGGCTGAGATTAGGGAGAAACCGTGCATCCTCCCTCCTATGCTGCTGAGTGGGCCCGAGCAGAGAGCCGCCGCTCCGATCCGACCGTTTCGCCCACCCAAACCGGCCCACGCCGCCGCCTCTTCTTCTTGGTTCTTTCTTTCCTTCCTCCCATTCCCATCGTTTCTGTTTCCCCCTCTCCCAAATTTCAAAACCCACCTCCCCTGCTAGGGTTTGCCTTCTCGCGATCCAAGGCCCGAGGGGGAAGGCCATGGAGATCAACATCGTGGACAAGTACGAGAAGCTGGAGAAGGTCGGGGAGGGCACCTACGGCAAGGTGTACAAGGCGCAGGACAAGGCCACGGGCCAGCTCGTCGCGCTCAAGAAGACCCGCCTCGAGATGGACGAGGAGGGCATCCCGCCCACCGCGCTCCGCGAGATCTCCCTCCTCAACCTCCTCTCCCACTCCATCTACGTCGTCCGCCTCCTCGCCGTCGAGCAGGCCGCCAAGAACGGCAAGCCCATTCTATACCTCGTCTTCGAGTTCCTCGACACCGACCTCAAGAAGTACCTCGACGTCTACCGCAGGGGGCCCAACCCCAGGCCGCTCCCCACGCACCTCGTCAAGGTAACCAACTGACAATAATCACCCGTCTGAATTCTGATCACTTCTTCTTTTTCATCTAGTACTGTTATTGAAAAAATGCTCAATTCAACTCCGTCAACTGTAAAAATGACACCTTGTCTACTGATTCTTCAGTTGATCTAAGCAACTATTGATCATTTTGTGGCCAGAGATTCAGAACTAAGTAACCTGTGCATTACATACAGTACAATCCTGATCAGACTGAAAAAACAATACCTTCTATACTGGATCTCAGCAATTCATCGCTTCATGATCAGAGCAAATTTGCCTGCACATTGCGAATGGTATTCTCGCTTTCTCACAAAGGTGCAATCCTAATAGGAGGACTGTAAAACGAAAACATTGGGCCATATAAATGTCGACCAAATGTAAAATCAAAGCACTTAACTGTGAAATTAAATGGGGATTTTGTGTCTAAGTATCTGATCCCGCACTGATTATGTAGTTAATGATTGGAAACCGACATATACTGATTATGTTTTGCTGTAAGTTGTACGACAGTCCATGTTTAAAATTTCCCAAATTTATGCTAAGAAAGTTAGGTTTTGGTAGCAATTATTAGTGATGTTTATTGATATATGTGAGAGCACCCAGATTGGTCCCCAGTCCCCTACATTGGCATTATGTGCTTGCAATTCAAGAAAAAAGTTCTCACAGAACATATTTTGACTAGTGAAGCATTTTCTTGGATTAGTCTTGATAGCAATATAGCATTCTGTGCAAGCTTCATTTCCTTGACTGCTTGTTTAAATTTTATAATCTGTAGTCAACTCATGATCATTAGATACCAAGTGTAGAAGTTCACTCTCCTTTGGTTTCATTTGGACTAATGTACTTACTTTACTTCCTTCTAGAATTTTTTGTTTCAGTTATGCAAAGGAGTTGCTCACTGCCATGGCCATGGTGTCCTTCACCGGTTGGATTTCTCATCTGATTTATGTTGCTCAACTCATCAGCCAAGCACAACATTCCATTTCATTAATGTTATTCATGCTCAATTTTTAGGGATTTAAAGCCTCAAAACCTGCTGGTTGACAAGGAGAAGGGGATACTGAAGATTGCAGATCTTGGGCTTGGTAGAGCTTTCACTGTGCCAATGAAAAGCTACACCCATGAGGTACTGGCAGTTTTATGGTCCAACACAACTTTAACATTTAAAGTTTTTAACAGAATTTTTCTTAGCAAATCCAGTAATCCTTTTCTTATTCTGTATTTTGTGTAGATTGTGACACTTTGGTATAGAGCTCCTGAAGTCTTGCTTGGAGCAACACATTACTCAACTGGTGTTGATATGTGGTCTGTTGGATGTATCTTTGGTATGCCTGTTCTCCTTTTGAGTCTTGATGCCCAAGTACCTTGTCTTGTACTGAATAATTGATGCATTATATGTACAATGTTTGTGTAAAAAATGCAGTAACCAATGTCCTTGTACAAGGAACTTAATTCTGTCCCAGAATCCACATTGTCCACATCATCTTTGAATTTATGGCCAACCACATAGCATATTGTGCTTACATTTAAAATTTTAACCTTGCTCTTAATTAAGAGATGATGTATTTAATGGGTTTCACATTTATAATGAAAATTTTTACCCCATTGTGATGTTCATAACTTTTTAATGCAGCTGAAATGGTCAGAAGACAAGCTCTCTTTCCCGGTGACTCTGAGTTGCAACAGTTGCTTCACATTTTCAGGTCTTTTATTTTCTCCCTTCTGCATTCAGATATTGGTGCCATAATATGTGTAGTACCTTGCTTAGTTGCTAGGATAGTGTCGTTCTGTTTGTTAATCCTGAAGTTATTGTTCTATTATCAAGTTGATTGGATGCTGGCACTTAGCATTTGGCGCAAGAGTCGTATTAAATGAGTTCTTGCTTGGCATAATCTGAATATGTTACTATATGTCATAATAGTTTGATTTTCATTACTCGTCTCTGTTAGACACCACTATTAGTCTTGATTGTTTCAACTTTCAAGGAATAGCCAGTTATGCGCATATAAAATCTCAGTCTGGATTTCTTCTATCAATGTATATTGTACTATGGATTTACTGAAATCTGCTGGAAAAGGTTGTTGGGAACTCCTACTGAGGAGCAGTGGCCTGGAGTGAGTGGTTTGAGGGATTGGCACGAGTTTCCACAATGGAAGCCCCAAAGTTTGGCCCGTGCTGTCCCAACGCTGGAGCCTGAGGGCATTGACCTGCTATCAGTAAGTTCTCTGTACTTGGAAGTGTTATTTCACCTACTTAACAGACCTTTCTTCAGTTATCTAAGCTGAAGTTGATCCATTTCTTTTCTCATTTGAAATGGGTCTGTTGTCTCTGCATATTTTCTTTTGGTGTCTTACCCTGTATGTAACATTGTAACTTGATGTATAGTGGAGTGCATTTATTCTGAAGATGCTGCATTTCAGTTTATTGGTTCGTTTGTGATTGACAACATTGGCTAAATTGTCACTTGAGAGCTACTGTTGTGTATGCCCTAAAAAAAGAAAAGTCTGCTTATGGCTTTATTAGGATGTTTCCGTTGAACAAGAAACTGAATAGTCTTCCTCCCACCCCCAAAGCCAAAAGAAATGAATTGAGCTGATTGTTTAACGATTGACGTTTTGCAGAAAATGCTTCAGCTCGATCCTGCAAACAGGATATCAGCGATCGCCGCGATGGACCATCCCTACTTCAACAGCCTTGACAAGACCCAGTTCTAGTCCTTGTACATTGCGCTTCCAAAGATGCTACTCTCAAGAAGCGAGCGTTCCGATGGAGCTACGAATTGCACTTGCCATCTAGGCAACAGGTCCATACATATTAGTGAGTGTAAAATCGGCGTGCCTATATTTTCATGTCAGGGTCATATGTCTTTTCTCATAGTGATTACTGTTGCGTGTGACTGAATGAACTACATGGTTTCGTGTACCAACACAAGTTATATGCTGGAGGCACCATGATTTCGCTGCGGTCTAAATAAATCTTGTTATGGAAAAGGTGGCCAGTGAGTTTTGCCTTGTGCTGCCCATGCACTATACTGGGACGCGAATGAATTGACCTACTAGTAAATTAGAAGTATTACGCCTCACAGTTAGCTTTGATGGGGCATGCTTTATATTACTTGGACCTGGGTGGTGTGGTGGACGTCCGGCTGCCACCCTCTTGGATGTGGACGAGCGTGGAAACATGACCCCCTGCAGAGCAGTTATGTGGTGGATGGGGACATGCAACGGAACCCAAGGACCTTTATGTACACTATTCTGCTGCATGATGAGCGCTACTAGCAGAAATTCAGATTATCGGACTCTACGTTATATTGAAGAAGAGAGTCCGCTAATATAATAATAATTTGACGAACAAATTTGCCTGAACAGAACAGAACAGAGCGCGGGTGTTAAGGAGAGGAAGAGATGGTGTGCATGCAGTTGAGCAGACGTATCAAATACAGGCTTGCTGTTCTTGGTTGAGTCGTCACATCAGCATGAATATTGACTGCTGCCATGTTGGTTTGCAGCAACAACAACAAGGGATTCCGCGGTAGCAGCAGCTGTCTGTCTGTCTGTCCTCGCTCGGACGCTCGCCATCGCCATGGAAAGAAACCAAGGAATTCAGACGCAGCGGCACGGCATGAATCCAATCACCCGCCAACCGTCCTCCTCTCCTCTTTGATTTCCTCCGTCCCATCTCGGCTCTGCTTCCTTCCCTCCCTCCCTATTTGATTCCAATCTCGCCGCGCCGTTCCCAAATCAATCAATCAATCAATCCGATATTCCGATTCCCAATGGCCTCCTCCGCCGGCATCCTTCCCACGCACACCGCCCCCTCCTCAACCTCCTCCAAGCCCCCACCCAACACGGACCCTCGCCGCCGGCGCTGCCTCTGCGTCTGCCTCCTCGTCACCCTGGCCGTCCTGCTCGCGCTCGCCATCACCCTGCTCGTCCTCTTCCTCACCGTCCTCAAGGTTCGGAACCCCACCACGCGCCTCGTCTCCACGCGCCTGGCGGGCGTCGCCCCGCGCCTCACCTTCCCGACCACGTCCGTCCAGCTCAACGTCACGCTGCTGCTCACCGTGGCCGTGCACAACCCGAACCCGGCCTCCTTCGCCTACGACACCGGGGGGCACACCGACCTGACCTACCGCGGCGCGCACGTCGGAGACGCCGAGATCGACCCGGGCCTCATCCCGAGCAAGGGCGACAGCGAGGTCAAACTGGCGCTCACGGTGCAGGCGGACCGGCTCGCGGCCGACCTGGCGCAGCTGGTGGCGGACGTGGCGAGCGGGTCGGTGGCCATGGAGGCCAGCACCAGGATCCCCGGCAGGGTCACCATCCTGGGGATCTTCAAGAGGCACGCCGTGGCATACTCCGACTGCAGCTTCGTCTTCGGCGTCGCGGAGATGGCGGTGCGCAGCCAGCAGTGCCATGATCGCACAAAGCTATGATGAATTGACGATCCATCCATGGAGGCGAGGCATCATTCGTTGCTGTTCTCCCGTGACGCGCGGCGCCGCCCGTGTTTGTTCGGTGCGGGTTCACGTCACGTCACGTGGTGGCATGCCATGCCAAGTTGCCAACCGTGTTGGTTGGTTTGCGGGTCGTGCTTGCCCGTCGCCGTCGGCACCGCCCACGCAGACGCACCAGGCCACATGCCCTCTCATGGCGTCGCGTCAGCATTCTTCGTCTCATCACACACACGTTGCAGAGATAGATGTATTACTCTGTATTATTATGACTTTGTTAGAGAGAGAGAGAGAGAGAGATGTGTGGTTGATATACACTGCCTAGATAGATTAGGTCCTCTAGTTTTTTACTGGGTGTTATTATTACTGCTCTATGTATGATTATGGGTTTGATCATTGCTTGCTTGTGTACATAAACACAATACTAGGTTGAATGGAAGGAGATGTGCAGGTGGTTGCGCTTTTTGTTTGGAGTGCTTTTATACTACGTTTTGGTTGTTGAGCTGTGATCAAATTCGTCTACACACATATAAAGGCCGACTTCGGACGTAGCGAAGCGGAGGCCTGTCGCTAGAGGCTTAGGATTTCTCCTTTATATATACTTGAAGTTATTGCTGACTGGCGCCCGTGTTTTTTCTCTTCTGATTTGGAAGGATTTTCCACGTTAAATCCTCGTGTCTTCTGGTTTGATCTGTATTTCTTCGTCATTTATTTGTCATCAGTTTATAACAAGTGGTATCAAAGCTGGTTTTCAGATTAGGGTTCTGCGATGGCATCGATGAAGTATAATCTACAGCCCCTGGATTACAAGACGAGGTTCTTGCTGTGGCAAGTGAGGATGCGAGCTGTTCTGGCGCAAACTTAGGATCTTGATGAGGCGCTGGAATCCTTCGGGAAGAAGAAGGATGATGAGTGGACCGCTGAGGAAAAGCAGAAGGATCGTAAGGCTCTCTCGCTAATTCAGCTTCATCTTTCTAATGATATATTGCAAGAAGTGTTGCAGAAGAAAAGTGTTGCAGAACTTTGGCTCAAACTGGAATCGATCTGCATGTCCAAAGATCTAACCAGTAAAATGCATATGAAGATGAAGTTGTTCTCGCACAAGTTGCAGGAGGGTGGTTCAGTGTTGAACCACATATCGGTCTTCAAGGAGATCATTTTCGACCTAGGGTCGATGGAGGTGCAGCTTGATGATGAGGATTTAGGTCTTCTTTTGTTATGCTCTCTGCCCAATTCTTATGCTAATTTTCGTGACACCATACTTTTAAGCCGTGATGAACTAACCCTCTCGGAAGTTTATGAGGCACTCCAGTCCAGGAAAAAGATGATAGGCATGGTGCAGTCTGATGCTTCGTCGTCCAAGGGTGATGCTTTACATGTCAGAGGCAGATCTGAGCAGAAGACCTACAACGATGATCGTGAGAGGAGCCAAGATGGTAGAGGCCATTCGAAGATCCAAGAAGTTCTGCAAGTATTGTAAGAAGAAATCTCACTTCATAGAAGAATGTTGGAAACTGCAGAACATGGAGAAGAGGAACGGTACGTACTAACCGAAACAAAAATCCGATGGTAAGGCATCTGTCGCCTCCAGTGGTGGAAACTCTGATTCAGGAGATTGTCTTGTTGTTTTTGCTGGTTGTGCTGCTGGTCACGATGAATGGATACTTGATTCCGCATGTTCGTTTCATATCTGCATTATCAGAGATTGGTTCAGTTCCTATAAGTCTGTGCAGAGTGGAGATGTCGTACGTATGGGAGATGATAACCCATGTCAGATCATGGGCATTGGTTCCGTTCAGATCAAGATGAATGATGGCATGACACGCACGCTAACAGATATGAGATACATACCAGGGATGGTCAGAAATCTCATCTCGCTGAGCACTCTTAATGTAGAGGGATATAAATAGTACGGTTCAGGTGGAGTTCTAAAGGTATCAAAAGGTTCTCTTGCTTATATGATTGGTGATCTGAATTCTGCAAAATTATATGTCCTTAGAGGTAGTACTCTACATGGTTCTGTTACCGTTGTTGCTGTTGTTAATGATGAATCTAGTAAGACTAACCTGTGCCATATGAGTGAACCTAGTAAGACTAACATGAAGTTCTGTGAGCATTGTGTTTTTGGGAAGCACAAAAGGGTGAAGTTCAATACCTTTGTTCATCGCACCAAAGGTACACTTGATTATGTACATGCTGATTTATGGGGTCCTTCTCGTAAGCCTTCTTATGGTGGTGCTTGTTACATGCTTACCATCATTGATGATTACTCTAGAAAAGTGTGGCCCTATTTTCTAAAAAACAAAGATGATACCTTTGCTACTTTTAAAGATTGGAAAGTTACGATAGAAAGGCAAACTGAAAGGAAGGTAAAAGTGTTTCGTACTGATAATGGTGGAGAATTTTGTTTGGATGCTTTTGATGATTATTGCAGGAAGGAATGTATTGTCAGGCATCACGCCATCCCGTACACTCCTCAGCAGAATGGTGTGGCCGAGCGCATGAACAGAACCATCATCTCAAAGGCTCGTTGTATGCTTTCCAACGCCAAGATGAACAAGCGTTTTTGTGCAGAGGCCGCGAACACTGCATGCTACTTGATCAACAGGTCGCCTTCTATTCCACTTGATAAGAAAACTCTCATTGAGTTATGGTCCGACACACCTGCTGATTATTCACAGTTGGGAGTTTTTGGCTGCACTGCTTATGCTCATGTTGATAATGGAAAATTAGAGCCTAGAGGTATTAAGTGTCTGTTTCTTGGTTATGGTTCGGGAGTAAAAGGATATAAACTGTGGAATCCAGAAACTGAAAGGACTTTAATAAGCAGGAATGTTGTTTTCAATGAATCTGTGATGTTTAATGACAGTTTGTGCACAGATGTTAGTTCAGATGATTCTGATGGGGAGCAGCAACATGTCAGCATGGAGGTGGAGCTAGAGGATGATCAACAAACTAAAATAGTTGATGATAATGTTCCTGATATTGTTCAGCACTCACCTCCTATCTTGCAGCCAGAAGATCAACCTATTGCACTTCGCAGAACAAAGAGAACTTGTGGACCTCCAGCTCATTTAATTGAGGAATGTAATATGGTTCATTATGCTTTGAGTTGTGCAGAACAGGTGGAGAAAAATCATGACCCGGCCACATATTCTGAAGCTATTGATTCAAGTAATTACGAGAAGTGGATCTCAGCTATGCAGGAGGAGATGCAGTCTCTCGAGAAGAATGGCACATGGGAGATTGTCCGATTACCTAAACAGAAGAAGGCTGTCCGTTGCAAATGGATCTTCAAGAGAAAGGAGGGTTTATCTCCTAGTGAGCCTCCACGGTTTAAGGCAAGGTTAGTTGCAAAGGGTTTCAGTCAGATTCCAGGTATTGATTATAATGATGTGTTCTCTCCAGTTGTGAAGCATAGTTCAATTCGTACATTCTTTCAGTATTGTTGCTATACATGATCTTGAGCTTGAGTAGTTAGATGTGAAGACTGCTTTTTTACATGGGAGCTAGAGGAAGAAATATACATGGACCAACCAGAGGGGTTCATAGTGCCTGGTAAGGAGGATCATGTTTGCAAGTTGAAAAGATCCTTATATGGTTTGAACAGTCTCCTCGTCAGTGGTATAAAAAGTTTGATTCATTTATGTTGTCACATGACTTTAAGAGGTCTGATTATGATAGTTGTGTATACATCAAATTTGTTAATGGATCACCTATATACTTACGGTTATATGTTGATGACATGCTGATTGCTGCCAAGAGTAGGGAAGAAATCACTACATTGAAGAAATTGTTGAGTAGTGAGTTCGACATGAAGGATCTTTGTGCTGCTAAGAAGATCCTAGGTACGGAGATCACTAGAGACAGAAAATCTGGTTTATTATTTCTTAATTAGCAAAACAAAATTACATTAAGAAAGTTCTTCAGCGTTTCAACATGCATGATGCAAAGCCTGTTAATACTCCTATTGCACCTCACTTTAAATTGTCAGCTACACAGTGTGCTAGTACATGCTAGTACAGATGAGGATGTTGAATACATGTCAAAAGTTTCGTATTCTAGTGCTGTTGGTTATTTGATGTATGCTATGGTTTGCTCTCACCCAGATTTATTTTATGCTATGAGTTTAGTCAGTAGATACATGGCTAATCCTGGTAAAGAACACTGGAAGGCTATTCAGTGGATTTTCAGGTACCTCAGAGGCACAACAGATGCTTGTTTGAAGTTTGGAAGGACTGATAAGGGACTTATTGGCTATGTTGATTCAAATTATGCTGCTGATTTAGACAAGCGAAGGTCACTCACAGGTTGTGTTTACTATTGGCAGTTGTACTGTGAGTTGGAAGGCTACGCTGCAGCCTGTTATTGCTTTGTCTACCAATGAAGCAGAATACATGGCTATTGTTGAAGCTTGTAAGGAGTCAGTTTGGCTGAGAGGATTGTTTGCTGAGCTTTATGGAGATGATTCTTGCATCAACTTATTTTGTGACAGTCAAAGTGCCATATATCTCACCAAAGATCAGATGTTCCATAAGAGGACAAAGCATATTGATATAAAGTACCATTATGTGCGTGATGTGATCGCACAAGGTAAGCTAAAGGTATGCAAGATAAGCACTTATGATAATCTTGCTGATATGATGATAAAGCCAGTTCCTGTTGCTAAGTTTGAGCTATGCTCAAGCTTAGTTGGTAATTGCTTAGACCAAGAGGCTATTTGGTGCTGAAAGTATTTTCTTTGTTGTGTTCAGGTGAAGGTTTGATTCATGTTGCAAGAAGGAATTTATCTCAAGGTGGAGTTTGTTGAGTTATGATCCAAATTCGTCTACACACATATAAAGGCCAACTTCGGACGTAGCGAAGTGGAGGCCCGTCGCCGGAGTGACGTTTGGGGGGTGAAGCCCTCGGCGGTGTGGATCGTATGCCTTTTAGGGTTTCTCCTTTATATATACTTCTTATAAGCCGCCGATCGGGATAAGAGAGTTAGATTCATTATCCCCGGTGTTATAACCGCATTTGATATAGTGAAGTTCTTGCTGGCTGGCGCCCGTGGTTTTTCCCTTCTAATTTGGAAGAGTTTTCCACGTTAAATCCTCGTGTCCTCTGATTTGATCTGTGTTTCTTCGTCGGTTATTTATCATCGGTTTATAATATTGGTGACTCCTTTTTCTTTTTCACAACCTTTTCTTTTCATTCTGGTGTCGCATTTTCATTGCAATTGGCCTATCTTTTACGAGAGTTGTGGGTTTAGGAAAACATAAATAAACTTTATATAAAAATCTAAATGGCCATCAGTAGTGTACTCTTGAGTCATAGGCACGCAGCTCTTTAATATTGGAACTTTGTTTAGAGATGAGATGATGGTGATATTCTTATTCCTAGCTTCAAACCTGACCTAGCTGCACTACAAGGAGGTGGGGACTTTTCGAATCCCACATAACGGGTCAATTATATGATATTGGGCTCACTTATATTTCACAAAGTAGGCTTTCTTTTTGGGCAAAATATAGTTTCACTTCTACTATATAATGATTTTTTAAAACACGTACTAAAAAGACTAAAAATTACAAAAGATCAAATTTGTCAGAAGTGGGATTTGAACCCACGCCCTCGTTAGAGGACCAGAACTTGAGTCTGGCGCCTTAGACCACTCGGCCATCCTGACCTTTGCTTGTACAAATTTCTGGTTTATTTTAATTATACGATAATACTGGTCAGTAATCACCACAACCGAACACACATTGCAGAAATGCAGAGGTATGACAGCAAAGCATTCACGATTACCGAATTGTTCATCCCATGTAACATGTACACCATAGCAACAAGCAACTAAAGCTAGAGTAACGTTCCAACAATTCTTCCTTATGACACACAGTCGTACAGACCAGCCTAACTGAGACAAGAAGGGGAGGCACAAAGTTCTACAGTAGCGTACACTGACATGAATCATGGTTTAGTAAAGCTTCTTAAGAATCAAAGGCATGCCATTCCCAGGCTCAATGGTCAGTCTGAACGCTGGGCAATGCAATTTGGCGAAAGTGCAAACTCAAACTTTGACAGCACAAGTGATAGCACAACCTTGAGCTCAACCATGGCCAGGTTCTGGCCCGCGCAGGTGCGGGTACCGACACCAAAGGGCATGTACATATGAGGGGCGTTGCAGGCGCCTGTTATGCCATTGGCAAACCTGCCAGGATCAAACCTGTCGGATTTGGGACCCCATACGGCAGGATCCCTGTGAACCAGAGCTAGTGGGATTCTCATGTTGGTTCCTTTTGGAATGTTGAGGCTGCCAAGTTTTAAGTCGTTCAGAGCTTCTCGAGCCACGAATGCTGCTGGAGGGTACAGGCGAAGGGTCTCCTCGATCACCATTGTTATCTGCAAAAGGATGATTGCAATTGTATAGTAAGCTTTCATCGGTCATACGTTTGTCAGGTAAAGGACAAATACTCGGTTGATTGTGTTTATAATAGGCGCACCATTTTCAACTTCCGCAGCATGTCAAATTCTATTGGTTTCCCTTGACAAACATCCAATAGCTCAGTCCGAGCACGGGACTGCCATTCAGGGTGTGAAGCAAGAAGCATCAAGCACCATGCAGCAGTGGTTGAGGTTGTTTCATGCCCTGCGAAGTAGATGTTCTTGCAGTTGTCGATGATGAAATCCTCAGGGGTCTGTGAAGCGAAGTGGCGGGCTTTAGCACCCTTAACTATAGAGTGCAGGAGATCCTTAGTTGACAAGGTGACTGAATCTTGCTCGTGCTTCAGAGCTACATTCAAAATGAGGCAACGAATGCTGCGGTCCAGACTCCAGATTTCTCTATTGGTTTTTGTTGGCAAGTATCTGGATTGATATCATCATTTTCAATAAGGAAAGGGGGGAAAAAGATGAGTGGTGTTAGACACATACGTACTGAAAACACAATAAGGTACAATACTACAATATATATGATGTTTATTTTCGAGCAATAGGAGTAGGAGGGATGTAAAACATAATAAAAAAGATGAACCATCATTAGATTAAAAAAAGAGTCAAGCTTGGCTTATACTGTACTAAAACTATCCTTTTTACTTCAAGGAACAGGCAAAGCTATTGTCCTGTAATTTCTAACCTTAGAAGTTCTTTTTTTTTCCTTAAACACGAAGAAGTAACTGCTCATGTCATATATATGTTGCTACAGATAATAAGAGTGTGTTCCAAACAATATGTGCAAGAGCGAAATGCTATGCTCTCATGTAACCTTATGATATACACAACTTTTCTTAAGATAACTTATTTTTTCTAAAAAAAGGTGCAGCATTCCAATATTTATTTAATTTTTCAGTTGGAATAGAAGTGACCCTATTGAGGGCCAATTGCTTAGCTTATGCAACCAACTTGAAAGTTTGAGGAACTAGCAATCTTGTATTTCTATGGAGCTAAGCTAACAAGAGCAATGCAAGGTAGTCATTCGCAAAGGCTAATTACACTGTTATAAAGCTTACTTGCAGTGTAACTAGCTCTGAACATTACCTTCTGCATTTCAAAATTCCATGTCTGAGTTTATAATATGAGTGCTAGAGCAGCAGTTGTGCGGGTGGGCATGAGCAGCAAGCAGGCAAATACTAAACCTTTCGGATATGAAACTGTTACAAGATTTATTTCTTCAACATACATTACTCCGGGAACACCAAGCATGCTTTGCTCTGCCATTGCAATCTGAAGTTGCCGAATTTTGTTGAATATCTCTTTGCCTGCAGCAAAATTACTTCCAAATGAAGTCCTCAATATGACGTCAGCTGAAAAGTTTCTCAAGGACTCATCCACCACAATCTCTGCACTGCCCCCTTCCTTTCCAGTTATGTTTTCCCATGAAGTCAACATTGGCATTGCAGCTTCGACCATCACGTGCAACATGCCCTGTAAATATTTCCAGGAAACAAGTAGATAACCGTCTGACATCATTGCATAGGCCAATTTCATGACAAACTTTCTCTGATTTTAAGGCAGAGTTTTAAGGCTTGATTTTACCTTAACCTTGTCCATGAAGAACTCTGGTGCAATCACCTTTCTTTGATGCGCCCAAAGCTCACCATTTGATGTCAATATTCCCATGCCAAGAAGAGCCCCACGCTCTTTTTGCAAGAACAAAGGCCTTCCAATATCAAAAGACTTGCAATTGGCCAGCTCCTTCACCATGTCAGGATCTGTCATATTCAGAACTTGTACGCTCCCAGTTGAATACAAGAAGATGGAACCTGACATAGTATGAAATATACAATAATTATTGGCATTTGAATAGGAAATGCAAAAGCAAATTCCTGCCAAGTCATATCCAACCGAATTGTCCAGTCAATATTGCAAGTTCACAGTATAGTTTGGTAGCTCAAAAGTGACTAACAAACATTGATTTAGCGGTTTCATACATGTGAGTGACTATGTGAGGGGTTTGACATGAAGAAACGAAGACTAAAGTCACATAAGTGCACCTGAGCCAAAAAAAAAAACAGATTCCAGGAGTCTGAAAATTCAGGTGGGGCTCAATCCTTACAAGTTGAAAAAAGGAGAGAGGAAATTCAGGTGGGGACCCTTAAAAAAACTAACAAACATTGATTTAGCGGTTTCACCTGCACCAAATCTTTATATAGCCAGAGAATAATATCATAACTCCCAAAACTCACAGAGCTAAAATAGTTATCATCAAATGCACATCCTTATTGAAAAAAATCAAATGCACATAATTCAACAGCTGGGCATCCTAAAAGAAAAAAAGAAGCTGGCTGAAATAATCAAGGACAAGTCTGTGGCATTCCACATACCATAAATTCTGCTCCAATGGAGGAAGTAGGGGAATAGGGTGGCTGTATAATCCGAGGAGAACTTATCAGTGGTCCCTGCTTGCAGTTCTTGGACAGACATGGCCAGCTCCTTCTGGATTCTCCTCATCTCCGCTATGTTTCCAAAGAGGAAAGAAGGCTTGGGCCCCTTCACTCCCTGGCTCCTCAGTTTCTGCCCCAGCCTCTCTGGTCTCAGCCATAGGATGGTGTACAGGTAGGAGAGGAGAACAAAGAGGAAGACCGGAGGTAGGAGTATCAGCCATTGAAGCGGTGAGAAGACTAGTTCCATATTTGTTTGTGGACTGTGGAGAGAGAAGCCTTGCTGCATGTTCATACTAGAGATATTTGTAGCGCAGCTGGGAGCAGTAAAGGTTGGACAGCTATATAAAAGCTCACACACTAGCGGTTACTCCCTCCATGCCATATTTTTGGTCATTTTGGCTTTCCTATATATATAGATTCTGCTATACATCTAGACATACGCTATGTCCAGATACATAGTAAAAACTATGTACCTAGAAAAGATAAAATAACCCATAATTTAAAACATGAGGAATATCATATAAGACATGGGCATTTGTAATACAACAAGAAGAAAGAAAAAGAAACAGTAGTGGACAAAACAAACATTAGATTACTTTTGTCTGCTTGCTATGATGTAACTAGTCCACGTCACCAGACATATCCTGTGATATAAAATAATATATAGCGAGCAGGGGATTAGGAGATGCGGTCCCTTGATTAGGCAATATACTAGTAACAAACTGCTTTGCAAGTTTTTCAAACAACTGGGACTATAATTAAGAGTAGGTGGCAAGAAGGTGTATTCATTTACCGGAGTTGCAAAAGATGCAGAACAAATCTAGGCAATCATGCCTGCTCAAAAGTGGTCATTAGTGAACTTGACTGACTAATATCACGAACAAGGTAATTGAACCAAAAATTTGATAGTTCTAAATCAAATTTAACATCTTAAAACATTAGATACCTTTAAGAAATTTCTGAAACTTGGGGATCATCTAGAACCACCACTGATTTTTCTGTATTAGAGAAACATGAAGAATCTCAGTCTAGACGCATGGAGGAGCGAGGCTTCCAGAATTGAAAAAAGAAACAGGAGATAGATTGAACGTACACGATGCACCGTGGCATTTCGCTTTTGCTTCTTAGACAGCTCGAATTGGTTCAGAAACAGACAGACAGAATTCATAATTGCAGGAGAGTTGCCTGACAGCCTGAGTGCCGACCGGTTTCACTTTCACTAGGTAGGCTTGGTACTCGGCGCAGTGTCAGCAGTAGCATCACAAACATTGCATCACATACAGACGGTGAGACAGAGCCAACAGGCGAACGATGATCAAAGCTTTGTCACCATGAGAGGCATGCCGAAGCCAGGCTCGATGGTCAGCCGGAACACGGGTGCGTGCTGGTACCTCGGCGACGGCGTGAAGGCGAACCTGCTCAGCAGGTGGGCCAGCACCACCTTCAGCTCAACCATCGCCAGGTTCTGCCCGATGCAGGTCCTGGGCCCGTGCCCGAACGGCATGTATATGTGAGCCGACCTGCATGCCGCGGCCACACCGTTGGCGAACCGGTCTGGACGGAACTTGTCGGCGTCGCCCCAGGCGTCCTTGTCCTGGTGCAGCATTGATCTGGCCACCTGGATGATCATTCCCCGGGGGACATCCAGGCCGCCAATCTTGACGTCCGTCAGGGCCTCGCGCATCATCTTCGATGCCGGAGGGTACAGCCGGAGAGTCTCTTGGATCACCATCGTGATCTGCATTTGTAACTGGTAACTTAGGCGGTCCCAATAATGTAGGGCAATGGATAGATGGAGAACGGATGATTGCTCATGATTCGGAGTTGGCGAAGAGCGTCGACATCGAGTGTTGCTCCCCCCTGGCAGACCTCTGCAGCCTCAGCTCGGGCGTGTTCCTGCCACTCAGGGTGTGCGGCCAGTAACATCAGGCACCAAATCATTGTGGCTTCTGTGGTACCGTGCCCGGCAAAGTACATGCCCTTGCAGTTGCTGACGATGAAGTCCTCAGCATCACGCCCTTGCAGGTGACAACCTTGTGCACCATCGATAATGACGCGAAGAAGGTCGTTGTCCGTGCTGTTATTGTGTTCCTTTATGACATCCAGGATCAGTAACTGAACTTTCTCCTCCAACTTTCTTATTTCTCGGATGGCCCTGGTAGGCAGGTACTTCCTGTAACAGCATTAACGACCTGCAACATCAATTTTCAAGTGCTTTCTTCTTGCCACAATAGATTATGTGCTTACCAAAATGCAGAGAGTCCCACGAGGGCATCTTGCTGAGAAACTGCCTTTTGAAGCTGCCTAAGCTTGCAAATATATCTTCACCTCTTGTGAAACTACTCCCGAAACAAACCCTGGCGATTACATCTGCTGACAGCTTCCGCAAGTAATCATCAACAGCTATCTCCCTACTCCCTCCTGCATTGTCGAGAATGCTCTCCCATGATTCTAACAAAGGAGCAGTTGCATCCCCAATCAGCTCTATCATACCCTGCATATGTATAGTATAGTTTTCTTTCATCAATGATGGCATTCCATGTTTTCCAGCCCAAGATAGCACAAGCAACTGTACCGCAGTACCTTAATCTTATCCATGAAGAACTCCGGCGTGATGATCTTCCTCTGATAGGCCCATTCATCAATATTCGGTGTAAACAAACCTCCACCAAATAAGGCTTTGTGAGATCTTTTTAGATAATTAGGCTTCCCCAGCTCTGATGGCGTGCAGTGGCCAATGTCCTTCACCAGTTCTGGATCAGAAACATGCAGTATCTCCAGAGCTACTGTTGAGTATATGAACACCGGGCCTGTTCAAAATTAACAATTCACTTATCTCATTGTGAGAAGAATTGACACAAATAATCCAGAAAAAAAACATGAATATGGAAAAGGACCAGAACAGATATGTTTCTTTCTAATATGGGATGTCTATCAAACTTTTGTTGTTCTACAATTTTCACTAACGTAGCAGATCTTCCATATCAATTAGCTGGGAAATGCACAATATCCCACGGGAAACACAACCTATAGAATCAGTATGGAAATTTTAATTCGCAGGTCAACAGATGTCCCTTTCAAATAAAAAATCAACTCATGACGGCTATTACATTTCAAAGTGAACCTAAAATCAAAATAAAACTGCATTTTAACCAGATGCATAAATAAAATGCAGTTATTTCCAGTGAGATTGCTAGGAAGATGCACATAAGCCCAAACCGTCAAGAGCTGAAGTCCTATTATATTTTAAAATGACCCCAGATGCCAAGTACAACTATATTATTAACCAGATAAGACTTTGCTTGTTTCCAGTGGAAATTTCTTAGGAAGGTGCACCTAAGCCCAACCGATCAAGACTATATATTTTAGAATGACCCGGCATTCTAAGTAAAACTGTATTATTAAATAGATAGACTTACCTAATCAAATCCAATTATTTCCTGTGAAATTCCTAGGAAGGTGAATGTAAGCACCCAAAAAAATCTATTCACGGAGTTATGTGCTACTAATGAATTTCATGCTACCATTTCTCCACATCTTTAAATTAAAGAATTTCCTATTTATTCACAACTGAGGTGAACTAAAAAAAGATAAAGAAAAGGCTGTTTTAATTTGTTGATGATCCATTCATGTTTTTCATATAGAAAAGGAGTCAAAAGAGGTGAATTGCCAGTTAAAATTTCATTCCTCAAGAAAATGTGTCAATCCACGTTTGTGTTAACTACATTTTTGTAGCGATGGCATTCTAGAACTCATTCTGCATGGTAATTCATACTTCAACAGTTGTACCAGAATGAAAAAAAATGTCTCCCCAATATATGATTGTTCAAAGACATAATTAAATATCATAAATCTGATTGAACAAACAATAAAATCACAGTTATAACACTTGCAGGCATCAGACCTACCATAAGTTTCCCTCCAGAGAAGAAGGTGAGGGAATAGGGTGGACAAGTAGTTGTTGGCATCTTGCATCTGCACAATCTTGAGCTCTTGCTGGATTCTCTTCATCTCTCCGGTGTTGCCGAAGAACATAGTAGGCTTGGGACCCTTTACGCCTTGCCGTCTCAGCTTCTTCCTTATGTTCTCTGCCCTTAGGCATACCTGGTGTACAAGTATGACAGAACCAAGCTAAGAATAACAAGAGCAATGGATAGTGCAGGCAACTCCTCCATGAGGCAGAGGAAGAGAGAGGAAGAAAGTGTTCTGGGGGAATTTTCAGATATGAGGCAATGGCAGATATGCTAGAGTACGCTAGGTCTTCAAGAAACCACCTCTATATAAGCATGTGAGCGAGTTCTCTTGTTTGACCTTTGCACTTTTATATAGGCTGCTTCCAAACCTTGGCAACCATTAACAATAAGTTGACCAGATGACTTTTGTACGGTATCATCCTGATGGCATGCAGATGGTTGTTATGTGTGGACTGTGGACATGAGCATGACATCATTGCTGTGGCTTCTGCTCCTGTGTTCCTTGGAGAGGTCCAGGATCAGTAACTGGACTTCTTGATCTAGCTTCTGTATCTCCAGGTTGCTCTCTGTAGGCAAGTTCCTGTAATAAATCAACAAGGACAACTTTTCAAGCTGTTAATTTTCATAGCATTATAAGTTTCTCAATGAATCAAAAGTCCTATACCACAATGTAGATAATCTTAAGAATGTGTCCTGTTGACAAATTGCCTTCTGGAGCTGCCTGAGCTTGAAAACTATGCATTTTCCTTTTGTGAAAAATGCTCCCGAAACCAGTTCTGGCAATCACATGCGCTAAAAAGTTTCTCCCATGCTTCAAACAGTGGAACTGTTGTATCCACAATTAGCCCTACCACAGTATGAATACAATATTCTGATACACAACAGTATATACTACTCCAAATATGAAATATTAAGCACTTGTATAGTGCTCTAGCTCAAAATAATTAGTACTGTACATATGAGTAATGATTTGAACATATGAATGATGGTTTGTCCTTTTTCCTCACCTACTGACCTTTTCTCATCGTTTAGATAGCTTTCCGATCCTGGGTGCAGGACAGATACAACATAAAAACGTGGCAAGTACTCATCAGTAGACTTGTAGCACCTTGATTTCTGGCTCTCTGCTTGCAAAATTTTACCTTCCGGTACAGTAGTATATATAACTCTGCATTCTGTAACTGGCATGATACAAGAGTCTGGATTATCTAGGCAACAGCTCTACGTCAGAAAGAAAAAGAAACAAAGTTACAAATAAAACATATGCACGAGCTTCAAATAATAGATGAAGAAACATCTTGGCGTTACAGACCGGTATCCTTTTTGAAAGCCTCATCCTAGGTACAAGCACACCACACACCACACTCACTCCCTAATCTAACCAGAAACTACAACCTATACACACACGCCTACTGAGTGCAAAGTGACGGGCATGTCATCCCATTGTGATCCACAGGCGCTTGAGGCTCCTCCTGAAGAAAACCCGGGAAAACCCGGCAAGGTGCAGTGCGGGGGTTCGAACCCCCACCGGCTGCCTCCCACACCGGGGAGCTTGCCACTGGGCCAATGGCCCGTCCGCAGACCGGTATCCTTTTTAACATAAGGCAAACATAAAAAAAATAACAATAGATTTTTTTAATCACAGGTTAAACTTTAAGCATAGTTTAGAAGAATGAAGCATAGGACTACAGTCATATGTACCAGTCAAACCATAGCAAGCATCGTGCACATCGAGTCTTCAAGACAACAGATTTTTAAGGCACTTACTGAAGAATGCATGAGCAAACTTGAGGTAGAGTCTTAGTTACATACATATAGTTACAGTTAGAAAACTACCAACACAAGGTAACAGTCGAACAGCAGCAAGCATCAATATGTGCTTTGCTGGACTGAGCAAAGTTGTGAAGAAAAAAAAATATGTTCCTGACCTTGATTACAAAAACACCTTGGTGGATCTTGTCAGCAAACACAAAGTTTGAAGTTCAAATTAAACTAGAAACTTTTCACGCAAAAGTGACACGACACTGGCGACAATCATATGCCATCACACAGCAATTTGGGTCAACAGGTATGTATTGGATATTTAGAACATAGACCACCAACTTCTTCTTGTATCTACATGCTGTGTCGTAGTAGTACTCTAGGATCTACGGCACAGTTGCCTTCTAACATTGCCAGCAGAGTTGGTGAAGCACAGTACTAGAGCTAAACTGACAAGACTTACAACAGGAGCTGCTGCAATATACAGCCATCTATGGCGCCCACGTGCTCTGTTTGGCTGCTGCGCAGAGTAAACAGCATGTTCATGTGTATTAGTCTGTTCCATTGTACCACCAACTGTATTAGAACTTCCTTCAACCTCAGGTTCATACGAAGTTTCTTCAATGGTTTCCTGCGAATGGGTACGCTCAACCCCATGGATGCTTCCCTCGGTGGTTGCGACACGCTTGGACCTCTCATATTCTGTGTCATCTGTAGGAAGCTCATATCAACAAACTGGGCATGTATTTCTAGAACTAAGCCATGGCAAGATGCATGATGAATGGTATAAATGCATGCATGGTAGCTGTTTTGCTATATTTTTGATAGGCATGGCATCTCTGCAGACTGGACAGGTTACACCACCATTTATCTCATTGCTTGTGGAGATGACCACAGATGGAAGATTTTGCACGGAAGATGTCGCTGCAGGTGGAGCTCCTCTCGTGGTATTGTTATCCTCAGCAAACTGTTCAAGAAGCATTCCGAACTGTCTTGCATCAACATAATCACCAGGATTCCCAATAAAAAATCTCCTGATTTCTCACCCTTCTGTGTCTGCCCTAAAATTAGTCATGTTTACCCCTTGGCTTCCAGCTGTTCTCCAAGTCCACACAGTATCTTCAGGTTCCTGCTCATTCAATCCAATTAGGTCGACATCGATATCATGCCATCGCTGCCAGCGCTCCTGCATGGTGTCACCTGCTTCACCCAAATCAGACTCTTCGGACTGCTCACCTTCATCATCTTCTGGATCATCTGAATCCCACTGATCCAGTCCAGCATTCATGGGATCAATATCTGTATCTGTGTTCATGTAGCTCTCACTGTCAAGTTGAATGAAAATCTCCCTTCCCATTGTTGTTTGGTGCTCAAGAGAAGCATCTGATTCCCCACCATCATCACCAAAACTGATGTTTGATTCAATTTCACCAAACACAGAATCAGCATAATTGAGACCATCACTCTCGTCATCTGAACTGTGCCATCTTTGGGATCGGTTTGGCGTAGAACTATATGATGCATGCTGACGTGGGACTGTTGGAGAATCAACATCTGCTTCATGACCTTGTCTAGCTAAATTGATCAACTGGGAGAACTGCTGTGCGAAAGTGTCCCCCATGGGTTCATCCCTTGTGACCCTGGATCTTTGCCTTGACCGTCTTGTTTGTTGATTAGTTCTGGTAGTCAAATCCCTGTAATTGTCACTAAGCACAGTCACCTTGCACTCACTGCATATCGCTAAAGCTTCAAAGCTATCAGCAATCTCAGTGTCCAGAATAAAAGGTCTTGTGCAAACTAGGCATTGCACGTCTGGCTGAGTGGCATGGAGTTCGTAGCTGTCGGAATGCCTTTGCTGGTCAGACATGGATAATTAATTCTGTCAAATGTGAGGCACTTTTTTTATAGCAATGTGGCAGGGAAAAGAGCAAATATGAAGTCAACTTGAGACATGAATTTGACTCAAAGAAAGCAGGAAACTGCTCTTAATCTGCTGGATATCTGGATCAGGTCCTCATGATATGCATCGCCTGACACATGGCAATAGTTTTATGTTGATGTGAACCTGGCAAAGGAATGAAAGTGATTGTCAGGCAAAGAAAGAAGGTACTGAAAAAAATTTCCATGGCGGAAGCACCAAGTCAGGTGGTCATGATAACTGTACAATGATATCAGATTCATACGCATATACAGCCAAATCATCAACAACAATGCAATCTAAGCGTTTCATTTCATTCAGCTATAACTACAAGATTTCGAGCCCTACTTGAACACAACAAAAAGCAGCCACAAAACAGATCAAGTATCTGACGGTCATAGCACATCAACTGTAAAGGGACGAAGCATAGTCAACCAGACCAATCAGATAGAAGAGTAAAAATAGTCGAGCTTCAGAAGATAAACTGGGGTTGTTCGTTTTCCCACATCGCTGATGCTCAATATGATGGGCATAAGACAATTCCATTTTGTGAAGAACATGCATTAGGATATGGATACACACGCGACTTAATGGACTTAACAGGTTCAGCGGCTGCGGCATTTTATCAAGCTGCGGGCAACACGCTGATCAGATAAGGTAAGACAGGCGCAAACAACTGATTAGGGAAGGGAAGGGAATATTTGAGAAACAAAATTGGTAAAAAAAACTAGGGCAGTAGGGGAGCTTCCTCACCTTGAGCGGCGATCAGGATGAGACGCAAACCCAAATTGATTCGGGCGAATCTGCGAGAAAGACGACGGACGGAGCACTGAATTGGATTGGGGATAGAGAAGAAGGTGGTTGGGGGTTCCTCAGTCCTAAGATTTGTCAAGCACCAGGCTCTGTCTTTGGTTGCGCTCGAAAACCGCTCCCTGCCGCTCCAGCTCCGACTCCCTCCTGCTCTCGCTCCCCAAATAAACCGTTTGGAAGCGCTTCTCCCTTGCTCCAGCTCCGGCTCGACAGCACCGATGGCGATGTCGTCCAGGCGCCGGCGGCCCTCGGCGCCACTGCTCCTCTCCACCCACGGCCTGGAGCGGCAGGACGGGCCTGCGGGCGGTGGACGAGCGGCCACCCGGGCCTACGGTCGGGGGATGGGCGGCCACCGGACCTGCGGGCTGACGACGAGCGGCCGCCGGACCTGCGGGCAGGGGGCGAGCGGCCGCCGGGGCTAGCGCGCGGGCGGATGGATGCGGGGAGGACCGGAAGGGAATCCGTGTGGGGAGCGGAGCCGACAAACTTGGGCGAGAGGAAGAGAACTTGGGCCATGGCCCCGCGCGCGATTAGTAAATATGGGCCAGCCCGTTAGTGTTGGCCCATCTGCGCAAACCCCAGCCCAGCCCAGGCTTTCTGCACTGGTCGTCGTCGTCGTCGTCGAGGTCGGGTTGGTGTGTGTAGTGGTGGTGGGGGAGGAGTTATGCACAGCCTCGCTGTCGCCAGCCTTCCGCTTTTTTTCCCTTTTCCCTGGAGGAGGGAGAATCAAGAGTCGCCAGCTTTAGTGTGTCCTTCAGCAGTCGCTGGTTGCACGAAAAGTCGGTTGCTTGATTGATTCGCTTCTTTGGCGGCGCGTCGTGCTGTGCTGCGTGAAACGGTAGAAGCCCCTCGATCCCCATGGCCTACCGCCGGAAGCAGGGCGCCGCCGACGATCGACGGAGCTCCTATCCTCAGGCACGCACTCCTCCCCTCCCCCACCCCCCCCCCCCCCCCGGCCCGTTTGCTTGCTTGTTGGCTTCCTTCTAGCGTACCGTACCATTTCTTGATTGCCCGATTCCAAAGTGGGGCTACTCAAATCTTAGTCTGATCGAGCTCCGCTCTTTCATCTTGCGTCGTCTTGATTGCACGACACAATTAGGAACAAAAGAAAATTGCTTCATCAAAGGCCATCTCTTTGCTTTAGTTCATTCTTGAATCTTGTGGCACATCATAAATCACTGTGGATTGCTTGGTTCCTGCTTATTAGATGTCCTAAATCATGACGCATATGCCCTGTCGGTGTCTGATATGCACATTGGGTTTGTTTCTATCGCATCACTATCGGTTGCCAAATGGCCTAATGTGCCTGTTTGCATTTAATTTCTAGGAGTCTGCTTCGTCACACAGTTACACATCGTTCAAAAGAATAAATGAGCCCAAGCTTGGATTATGGCAAACTTTGGCAAGCAAAGCCAAGGAAATTCTCGATGAGGATGCCTTGGTGCATAAGTTTGAGGACTTCAGGAAAGAACGACCCCGCAGCAGCACCAGTTCATCCGGTGGAGATCAGGTAACGCAGCAAGCGTATATCTGAACACACAGACAGTAATGTTCCAGGCTGCTTTTCTGCTTACAGCTCCTGCAACATTTTGTAATTTCAGGCCCCTCAGTCTCGTTGGTCATTTGAAAACCACTGGAAGACAGGAGATGCTGCAGCTCGAATCAGGCCGGAGGCTCTTTCTGCTTCTGTCAACCAGCTTGGTGGAAGAATAAAAAATGCCTTGGAAGTAATGATTTTTACTTAACTCCGTACAGCTGTTTTTCTTTAGCCCTATTAATGGCATAATCCTCTTAGAGAATTAACGACTTGTTGCTGCCATGGTATAACAGGAGGGACTCACAATTGTGGATAATAAGACATCCAGTATCATTGAGGAAACAAAGAAAATTCAAATCAGAAGGAAGACTACTAGTTCAAGTTCTTACATGTCGGATTCAGCAGTACATACAGTCAGCACTCCTAATCTCTCATTGGATCAAGCTGAAGCGGTAGCTGAGGAGACTCATTTAAAAGCTTCTCGTAACGTAAGGTGCCACATGCTTATATCTTGATTTTTTTTTGAGGGCTTGCTTATATCTTGATGAAAAATATGCTATTGTACCCAATGATTACTAGAAACTCAATGCAGAGAAATTATAGCTTCTTTTACGTGTGGAAAACTTGCAACATTTAATGGTCCTCATATTCAGTTCGATATCCCTAAGTAATGTTTTAATTTTTTTATGAATCGTGTGCAGATTAATTCTCAGTATAAATAAAGGAAAAAATATGGATATTTGTTTTTCTGCTGAGATATATTTCTACTTCAGCTGCCCTTTACTAAGTCTTAAGCTCTTGGTTATGGACTAATGGTTAGTGTTTGAGAATTAACACATATGCCTTCTTAAGTTACCTAATGTTGTCTTATTTGATGTCTAGTGTAATTGGATATAAGGATATAAGTACTGTGATCACCTAATTGGCACCATAAGCGTTTTTCTATGGTTACAATGAACTACCAGATTGCTTTGGCCCTTGTGAGATAAAAGAATAAGAAATCTTCTACCTTTCACCATGGTTATGTCAATGACTCAGATAAATAAATATATGATCTTTTGTTATAACTTGATGTGGTGATGTTTTTTTTTTGCCTCCTTAAAAAAAATCAGGTTGCTAATGCAATGGCTGCTAAAGCGAAACTTCTACTCCGTGAACTGAAATCCGTTAAAGCTGATCTAGCTTTTGCAAAGCAGAGATGTGCTCAGCTAGAAGAAGAGAACAAGTTATTGCGAGAAACAAAGCAGAAAGGGAGCAAAACTGAAGAGGATGATGACTTGGTAATATTTTTCTTATCAAATTTATTTCATTATTTGTTTCCTTATTGAATTACTCTAATGAATTGCATACATCTTGAGTTTCTATTAAATCAATAATATGGAATGGGTAATAATTCATCACCAGTTGCTGTTACTGTGCATTCCATTTATGAGCACTTTGCATGAACTGGTCGAACTTTCAGTTTCAGTGCTTTGCCTCTTTTGAAGAATCAGCATTGCATAAATTTAGTGTGGTTGACTTGCTGTGAAACTATATTGTACAGTGATGATAAGTAAAGGCCGTTATCTCATTTCAGCTATATTAGCTATTAACTGCTC